>CM069922.1:15506293-16941232 GCA_036172225.1 Cryptocoryne crispatula var. balansae | reverse complement strand
GTGTCCCTTGTGAGGGGGTATCAAGGGGAAAAAATCTCTCAAAATTATTTTTTTAATGATGTAAAAATACTCAAGGTGTCTTATCTGGGTGCCTTAGGTGCCTAGGCTGACGCCTTGGACGCCTTGGGTGCCTAGGCGGGCGCCTGGGCGCCTTTTGGCCCCAGACAAGGCACCCTGGTAAAGGCGCCCTTGGAAAAGCGCCTTGGGCGCCTTGACAACTATGATCTTAGCCAAATATTTATTTACATTCTCAAGACAACTGTAGTGGATTCTTAATATGCATAAGTAAAAAATGTACATTTGCTAATCCATCAGCAGTCTAAGTGACTGTTTGGCATAAGATTAATTTGTAGATAAATCTGATTTATTCTAGAAATTGGAGGGATAAACCAAGGACAGAGGTGTCCTACTTGCCCACGTCTGAACTGAAAAAGTGGATGCCCCTCTCTTAAATTTTAAGACATGTTTTCAGACGTAAAAGTTGTATAATTGTATTCAGAGACATCCTCAAATAAGCTTTCGAATAAGTAATCTAACTGGGTCAATATCTAACCGAATCAGAAGTAGTTAGGCCCATATTCACGCAAACACAGACACGGTCTTATAAATATAAGATATGATTACCAAAATATAAAATTTGAACTTCTGAATAGCCATAAATAAGTCATTTTTAGTTAAAACGTATATTATAAAGATGTTTATCTATTCATTTGTAATCGAGAGAGCTCACTCGTAGTTCATTAATTAGGACTCGTGGAGCCCAGGTCAATTAGAAAATCAACTCCATTGGCCAGACCCATATTTGAACTTCTACACACCAACTACGGCGCACACAATTCCAAGCCCAGCTTTCGCTGATGTCAGCCGCCGGAGGGGAATGCTTCTCGTCTGCCGGACATGAACCCAATAGACAAAACCCTAGAAGTGCCGCGCTGCCTCCTCCTCCTTCCCCCTGGGGATCGGTGTGGCCTGCACTTAAGATATTATATCCTCCCGGCCGGTGATCGCTGACCGCCAGTGCGCGGCATGCACGCCCCCTTCATGGGGAGGTGGACATCGCCGGCGGGGACGGGAACCGCGGACGGCCACATGCCCTGCCCATCCCTTGCTCGCGCCGGCCACATGCATCTCATATGCGCGCAGCTTAATTAACGGACGCCCGCGCGTCCCGGTCGTACGCGCTGTTGGCCGGGAGGGAATTCAACGGCGGCGCCTCCGGCGAGGAGGAGGAGCCGCGCTCTGGATGGCCGTCGCACGTCAACCGGGCAACCGCAGGCGGGCGCTAGGTTTTTGCTGATATCAGGGCCGTGTGCTGCTAACTGCTCTCGGGCGCATCCATGTCGTGTGACCCCTTGCAAGCGAGGCGCGCCGGGTAAACACGCGGGGGGAAAAGGAGAGGAGGAGGTGGACGGCGGCGGCACCAGAGTTTGGATCACTTCACTCTTAATTCTTGAGTTTTTTTTTCAAATAACGCACTTTTTTATTTTTTTTGTAAAACTAACGTGGCAAAACTTTTTTTTGCAAAACTAACGTAGTTTGGATCAAGTCGGGTTTTCAAAATCCGACTTTGTTCTGCCTAATGTTCACAGTACGGGGAAAACAAATAAGTCGGATGACTTATAACCGACTTTAGAAAAACATATCATAAAGTCGATAGTCGGGTTTTAACAACCCGACTTTAAATGAATTCATCCCAGAATTCTGGTTCCTGGGAGGAACCAAGTCGGGTTGTTAAAACCCGACTTAAATAAAACGAAGTTTAAAGTCGGGTTAATACTGTCCGACTAATATACTCCGACTTTTAAATTTCCGGCACATTCGGTCCGAGTTAGAACAAAGTCGGATTTTGAAAATCCGACTTGGTCCAAACTACGTTAGTTTTGCAAAAAAAAGTTTTGCCACGTTAGTTTTACAAAAAAAATAAAAAAGTGCGTTATTTGAAAAAAAAACCCCTTAATTCTTAACTGGTGACGGCACTGCGACATAACAGAACAAGACGTGAGGTCGTTTTGACTTTTCAGACCTGTTATCAAGGATGTGATGTTGTCATCGAGTTTTGAAAATTTGTAAGTGAGACTCGTCAGTAAAGTTCTAAAAATGTTTTATCGAATCTTTGTAAACTTATTAACGAGTCTTCAATGATTATTACGTAATTGTTATGATAATTTATTACATAACTTCTATAAATTTATTATTGAAATTTCGAAGATCGGTTATCATCCACTCTCTACTTATTTACTATCAAGATTACATATCTATTATCAAGACTCTAAAATTTTATTAACGAGTCTTCAATGATTATTACGTAACTGTTATGATAATTTATTGCATAACTTCTATAAATTTATTATTGAAATTTCGAAGATCGGTTATCATCGACTCTCTACTTATTTACTATCAAGATTACATATCTATTATCAAGATTCTAAAAATTTATTATCGATCATTATTGACTTACGACCAATGTTATGGATCCACTATTGAAATTATGAGAGATTCGCAACCGACTTTTTATGGACTTATTACCGAAATGATGTCAAATTTATTTTACGTGCTCGTTAAAACATATCTCTCGCTGGTCTTCTATTATACCACGTGATATAACGTCATTAAAAATTGTTTGCGAGATTATTTTTTTTAAGACAATCCGCTCTCCCATGAGAAGAGCTGCATCAACGTCGTTGTCATCGACTCGTTATTGAAGTTCTAAAAATATTTTATTGAGTCTCTACAAACTTATTAACGAGTGTTCAATGATTATTACATAACTTTTATGATAATTTACTGTATAACTTCTATAAATTTATTATTGAGATTTCGAAGATCTATTGTCATCGACTCTCTACTTATTTACTATCAAGATTACAGATCTATTATCAAGACTCTAAAATTTTATTATCGATCATTATTGACCTACGACCGATGCTATTGAAATTACGAAGATTCGCAGCCGACTTTTTATGGACTTATTACTGAAACGATGTCAAATTTATTTTACGTACTCGTTAAAACATATCTCTCGCTGGTCTTCTATTGTACCACGTGATATAACGTCATTAAAGATTGCTTGTGAGATTATTTTTTTTTAAGACGATCCGCTCTCCCATGAGAAGAGCTGCGTCAACGTCGTTGTGCCAGACTGCACATCACCGTGATGCATATGGTCGGGCAGCTGGCGGAGAGCGGCAGCCACGCATTCTTATGTGATGTGTGATGGCAGACAGCGCGCATCCACACGTAAGCTGAGCTCGACATCGATCATGAGTTCTGTCTCCTAATGTGTTCGGTGAAGAGAATATTTTTTATTTTCAAAAAAAATAAGATTTACGTGTTTAAATAGTAATTTGATGTGTGAATCTTATCATTGTTACGTGAACTCATTTTTTTTAGAGGATAAGAGATACTTTTTTTCATCGGACTTCTGGAAGACCTAATCTTCGTGGATCATACAGGCAGTGAATAACAACATGGAGTCCGGTTCTTCTCGTGTGCCCATTTGAAGGGAGTTTCTTAATGAGAGATTGAGGTGATAGTGATTTGACGTCTGTTAAATCACTGTCTTATTTTGATCATCTCAACTCTTTGTGAGGTGGGCACCCGAGAGGAGTCGGTATTGACGAGAATATTCCGAAAAACTGCGGGTGACATATAGTTTGAGCCTATTCATTTATTCTGCGTGATTTTAATTTCAACAAATTTTATTCAAGTTTATAACATTATTTAATTGAATTAAATTTGAACTCCAACTTTGAATGGCAATGAACTTAAAGTCCGTTTGTTTGCATAGAAAACATGCCGCAAAGCAAGTTTTCTCGAAAATATCATCAATGCACTTATTTAGTTACCGGTAAGTCACGTAAAACTAATTACAGATTGACTTAATAATACTCTGATTTTGGCGTCAGCCGGAGGACGACGGATGCCGTTTTCCAGATTAGTCCATGAGATCTCAAACATTTGTATAAATATAAAAATTTATTTTATTGGATAAAATTTTTTAAATTAGATATTATCAAGTAAAAATGTATATGAGTAAATATAATTTTTATTTTATCATATAAAAATTTATTATATACTTGTATGTCAACTTATCACGGACAATGAAAGTTTTTTTTAGAAAATTATTTTTATATTTTTCAAATAATAAATCACATTTAATGTTTTGTTAAACTATATACTATGTAAACTCAATTTATATTGTTTAATTTTACATTCCAATGGTAAATAAAAATAAATATTTTTTAAAAAATAATAAAATTGCATATTTCACTTTTTTATAACTTATTAAACTCTGTTTTAAAATAAATCACAAGTCTTTAAATGAATAAAAGCATTTTAAACATAATTTATTAATAAATAAATAATAAATTAAGTATGATGTTCTATTACATATATTTATCAAGTTTTGAAAAAAAAATAAGATTTTTAAATAAAATTTATTTTACAACACATGTAGTTATCTTTTTTAATTATTTTAATAATAAAAAATAGCTCAATAAAAATTTACATTATGCATTTGTGATATCATAAAATGACAAACCACAAATTAAAAAAATTAATTTATAACTAAACATTCTTTATCATGTTTTCTGCAAGTTGCTCGTAGGTTCAACCAAACACCACCACATGATATTGATTTCTTCGAAAACTCATTACATTGAAAACTGTTGTCTTTGATTTTACTTTTACATCCACTACAGGAAAAAGGTGCTATTGGCGACGGCTTCAAAAAGCCGTCGCTGAAAACGTTATTTGCGACGGCTACTGTTAAGCCATCACCAATATCACGTAAATTAGCGACGGCTTAGTAAGTCGTCGCGAATTTTTTTTTAAGCAACGACTCTAGCCATCGCGAAAGGGTTTACGAACCCCTTTTTGACCGCTGCCGGCGCCGCCCACCACCGCCGCCGCTGCTGCTGCAGTTGCAGCCTCCGCCGCCGAGCACAACTGCCTCCACCGTTGAGCATCGCCGCTCCTCTTCTAGGCGCTGCCCACCACCACCGTCGCCCCTGCCGCCGGCGTCGCCCGCCGCCGCTGCAGCTACCTCCGCCCGCCACCTCCGGTGCCACCCGTCGGTGCTGCCATTGCAGCCTCCATTGCTAGCGCTGCCGCTCATCTGCTAGCCGCCGCCGAGCGCCGCCACTGCTGCAACCCCCACCGAGCGACCTCCTTTTAGGTAACAAATAATTTCTTTAGATAAATGTAGTATTTATTTAGATAAATTGATTAGAACTAATGTGGTATTTGTTAGTTAAATGTGTTAGTTATTATTTAGGTAAACTCAAACAATCAAACCAATTTATTTTTAGGTGGTATTTTGAGGTTCTTTTTACTGGATTCAAAACTTAGAACAAATGTGGTATTTGTTGGATATCTTTTTAAAATGACAAAAATAAAAAAGGACAATCATGTATCCGTTTGGGCAATCCGACATAGTGTTGGGCAAAAATCCCCAAGTCTCAATTCGAAGTCGGATTCACCAACCGAAGCTCGTTTTGGGTTTGAATTGGGCAATCCGGCATCGGGTTGGCTAAAATCCTTAAGTCCCTAATCCGAAGCTGGATTCGCCAATCGAAGTCCATTCTGAGTTTGGATTGGGCAATTCGGCAACGGGTTGGGCAAAAATCTCCAATTCCCCAATCCGAAGCATGATTCGCCATTCCGAGGCTCGTTCTGGGTTTGGATTGGACAATCTGACTTTGGGTTGGGCAAAAATCCCCAAGTCTCAATCCGAAGCCGGATTCGCCAATCCGAAGCTCGTTCCGGGTTTGAATTGGGCAATCTGGCATTAGGTTGGGCTAAAATCCTTAAGTCCCTAATCCGAAGCCGGATTCGCCAATCGAAGTCCATTCTGAGTTTGGATTGGGCAATTCAGCATCAGGTTGGGCAAAAATCCCCAAATACCCAATCCGAAGCCAGATTCGCCATTTTTAGGCTCGTTCCGGGTTTGGATTGGACAATCCGGCTTCGGGTTGGGCAAAAATCCCCAAGTCTCAATCCGAAGCCGGATTCGCCAATCAGAAGCTCGTTCCGAGTTTGAATTGGGCAATTCGGCATCGGGTTGGGCAAAAATCCCCAATTCCGCAATCCGAAGCCAGATTCGCCAATCCAAGTCCGTTCCGAGTTTGGATTGGGAAATATGGCATAGGGTTGGGCAAAAATCCCCAAGTCCCCAATCCGAAGCCGGATTCGCCATTCCGAGACTTGTTCTGGGTTTGGATTGGGCAATCCGACATAGTGTTGGGCAAAAATCCCCAAGTCTCAATCCGAAGCTGGATTCGCCAATTAGAAGCTCGTTTCGGGTTTAAATTGGGCAATTCGGCATCAGGTTGGGCTAAAATCCCCAAGTCCCTAATCTGAAGTTGGATTGCCAAATCCAAGCCTGTCCCGGGTTTGAAATGGGCAATCCGACATCGGGTTGGACAAAAATCCTCAACTCCCCAATTCGAAGGGTTTCATTGCCCAATCCAAGTCTGTTCCTATGGCATAGGGTTTATTTAAAGAGAAAATTATGTTCTTCGATTGATTATATGTCTGACAGTATATATATTTGTTTTTTACCTTGTTGTTAGGAAGCTTAAAAAGACTTATATTCATTTGAAACTTTCTTCCTTTGGAGGACGCCCGGTTAGAGTAATAAAGTTATTACATTGTCATTTTTTTAAGATATTTTTATTAGAAGAAAGGAGTTCATTAGACAAATCTTGGATGCTTATTCGTAATAGATTAGATTCTATGTATGTACGAGGGGTTGAAGAATTCTTAGACTATGCTTTTGGTGATTGTAGGACACAATATAGACATGGACAATACAAAGATTTAATACAATGCCCTTGTAGAGTATGTTGCAATACATTTATTTTAAAAAGAAATATTGTGAAAGAACACCTAATATGTGATGGCATATGGTTAAATTATCAAACTTGGATATGTCATGGTGAATTTGAACTTAACTCTTGTAATGAGGATAACACACGATTAAATGAACGGCAAGAGGATAACATAGAGGATGATTTAATGGAAATGCTCGAAGATATTCAAAACAATGAATTTTCTACCCGACATAATGAGGATGAACCAAATGAAGAAAGTTTAAAATATTTTAGATTATTAAAAGATTCAGAAACACCTTTATATGATGGTGTGAAAGATGTATCTAAACTAAATTTTATTTTAAAGTTGATTCAACTTAAGTCGATGAATGGTCTCACTAGAAGATGTATGGATACGATCTTATCTTTATTTAAGGAAGTGTTACCTAATAGTGCATGTGTTCCCGATAATTGGTATGAACTTAAGAAAATAGTTAAGGAATTAGGACTTACATATGAGAAAATTTATGCATGTAAAAATGATTGTATTATTTTTTGGAGAGATAATAAAGATGAAAGTTTTTGTCCAAATGTAACACTTCTAGATATAAAGATGATCCTCAAAATAAAAATAAAAAAGTAGCACAAAAAGTTTTACATTATTTCCCATTACGAGATAGGTTGCGTCATCTATTCATATCATCCAATACGGCTAAGTGGATGACATGGCATAGCCAACCATGGTCATACTAATTGGTTGGTGAAATGCGTCATCCTTCCGATTCTCCGGCTTGGAAAAGAGTAGATAAACTTTATCCGGATTTTGCGTTAGAGAAACGCAACGTTCGGCTTGGATTGGCTTCAGATGTTTTCAATCCATTTGGTAACATGTCTTCAAAGTATAGCGTGTGGCCTGTTATAACAATGGTATATAACTTGCCACTATGGATGTGTATGAAGGCCACGTACACAATGATATCAATGTTAATACCCGGTCCAAGAGCTCCCAGAAATGATATCGATGTATTCCTGCAACCATTGGTAGAAGAGTTAAAAGATTTGTGGGAGATCGGATTGGAGACCTATGATGCAGCAAAAAAAGAAGTTTTTATGATGAGAGCCATACTTTTGAGCACGATAAATGATTTTCCAGAATATGCAAATTTATCTGGATGGAGTACTAAAGGGAAACTGGCATGTCCTATTTGCAATGAGGAAACACATTCTCTTCGACTTGCTCATAGTTGGAAACAATGTTACTTGGGTCATCGTCGGTTTTTACCAGTAGCACATCGGTGGAGAAAGAACCAATACAATCATCTTTTTGATGGTCGTCGGTGTCCGAAGGGAACACTAAAGTTGCTTACAGGATATGAGATATGGAGACAACAAAAACAAATGAATGTTATTAGATTTGGAAAACCATTTAAGAAGGATTTAGAAAATTTAAGGAAGAATTTGTCTAAAAATAAAAATTGGAAGAAAAAGAGTATATTTTTTGAGAAGCTTTCATATTGGCCATCTCTGATCATTCGGCACCATTTGGATGTCATGCACATTGAGAAGAATGTGTGTGATAATATATTAGATATTTTTAGCATATTAAGAACCGATAAGGACAACATTATCTCAAGGAAGGATTTAGTAGATTTAAATATTCGTCCAGAGTTACATCCATATGAGGGTTCATCGAGGTTTCTTGATGCAGTTTACAAGCTTAGCAATGAACAAAAGTCTAGAATACTTGATTTCATTAAGAATATTCGAGTATCAGATGGCTATTCCTCAAATTTTAGTAGATGCATAAATGTAAGTAGCAGAACAATTAGTGGGTTAAAGAGTCATGATTGCCATGTCATGATGCAAATAGTCATTCCTCTTGCATTTCAAGGGATAGTATCGAAGAATGTACTCAGTCCCATTGTAGATTTGTACCAGTATTTTAAGATCATTTGTGCAAAAGTGTTGGATAGTAACATTTTGAGACATTGAGAGTCTAAGATTGCAGTAACATTGTGCAAGTTGGAGTAAGTTTTTCCACCATCATTTTTTGATGTTATGGTCCACTTGGTTGTGCATTTGGCTTATGAGGCCAGAATGTCTGGACCAGTTCAATATCGATGGATGTATCCGATTGAAAGATATTTAAAGAAGCTAAAAGATTATGTCGGTAACAAGGCGAGAGTCGAAAGTTCGATTGCCCAAGGTTATTTGGTTGAGGAGTGCACACAGTTTATTTCAATATATATGAAAGATACAAGTGAATATAGTAGAGATCGAAACTATGATGGTGTTCCATATGAAGATGATCATGACGGTGGTTTTATATTCAAACCAGTTGGTCGACCATTGAAATGTAGGCGAGTGCCTAAAATTTTGACGGAAAGAGAGCAAGAGTTAATCCATACATATGTGTTGAATCAGAATGTTGATATTGATTGTTTTCGTCAAGATCATAGAGATGCTCTTAATAATGGATCAACTATGGAAGAAAGCTTCTTGGTGTGGTTTAGATCACACATTTTGGAGTTAAAGAATATAAGTTCTTCTAGGTACACAAATGAGTTTGATATTTTATCACTCAGTCCATCTAGATTTGTATCATCACTATCTAGATACATATGCAATGGATTTAGGTTTCGAACATTCGATTCAGATTCAAACAAATCAACTCAACTATGTGGTGTTCTTGTCAAGGACTAGCTCCAATCTGATTGTGACGGTTATTATGGGCGGATTTTAGATATACTTGAGATATCGTTCAAAAAGAATAGTTGTTTAATAGTTTTTGAATGTGAATGGTGGGATGTGTATAAAAAGAATCGAGGTTTTAAACTTAATAATTATGGTTTTATATCATTAAACACACAAAGAAGATTAGAGACTGATGAACCGTTTGCACTTGCAAGTCAAGTGGAACAAGTATTTTACGTGGATGACAACTCCAATAAGGGTTGAGTTTTGCCTGTAAGATCTTTACCTCATAACTACTATAACATTACCGAAAATGAGAGTGATGATGAATTAGAACCATATCAAGAAGAACTTGTGGACGTACCTATAACATTTGGTGTAATTGATGAAGAGGTACAACTCCAACCATTAGAAGTAGAAATTTGACAAACCCTATCCAAACAAAAAATCCAAACACCCAATTCGAGGCCGATTTGGCCCATCCAACCCGGTGATGGACTTGGATGGGGAAAATCAGCTTCCGATTGGGGAAAATATCCAAACACCCAATACGAGTCTGATTTGGCCCATCCAACCCGGTGACAGGTTTGGATGGGGCAAATCAGCTTCCGATTGGGAAAAAAATCCAAACACCCAATACGAGGCCGATTTGGTCCATCCAACCCGGTGATGTGCTTGGATGGGGCAAATCGGCTTCCGATTGGAGAAAAAAATCCAAACACCCAATCCGAGGCCGATTTGGCCCATCCAACCCGGTGACGGGCTTGGATGGGGCAAATCGGCTTTCGATTGGGGAAAAATATCCAAACATCTAATCCGAGGCCGATTTGACCCATCCAACCCGGTGACAGGCTTGGATGGGGCAAATCGGCTTCCGATTGGGGAAAAAAAAAATCTAAACACCCAATTCGAGGCTGATTTGGCCCATCCAACCTGGTGACGGGCTTGGATGGGGCAAATTGGCTTCCGATTGGGGAAAAATATCCAAATAGAGGCTGATTTGCCCCATCCAAATCGATAAATGGTTTGGATGGAGCAAATTTGGTTCATATAGGGTGTTTTGTTTTGTTTTTTACTCAATTGGATGCCGATTTGACCCATCCAAATTGGTGTCGGATTAGGGAAAATAACACAAACACTCTTGATTCAGCTCAAATCATATATCACTATTATATGACAAATGAAGGGTTTCAGCAAGAGCCATAGGACGTCTCAGGGGGGTACACCATCGCAGGGTGGTGGACCACAGAGTCACTCAGGTCGATCTCATGCATCTAGAGATCGATCCCAGTCTACTTCTTCCAGCTCTAGAGGTGTTGCGTCACAACGACCTTTAGAGGCACCCCGTGAGCTTGTTCATCCTCAGGCGACACCTTCGGATGGAGGTAGTCCATCTTCACACGCCTCAGGTATATGTTTAAATATTTTTAATTATATCAATTGCTTAAGAATTACTTTGTCTCTTAACCAATTTTCTTGTTTCACATGTAAATAGCTACAACTGCTCGTCGTGGGAGAGGTCCAGCTAAAGCGATGACTGTGCGAACTCTAGGACCCAATGAGTCATTTAACGTCGAGTTAGTAGGTGGCTCAGGTGTAGGATCAATGGTCAGGAGTTCACATCCTATCTTGGGGTATGTAACAGTACACTGTAATTTATGGGAACAAAATTACATGACTCTCCTACAGGAGAAGAAAGATGCGATTTTTCGTGATGTCGAGGTAAATTTAAATTTTGTGCTCTTATTTATAATTTGTTGTCTTGATTCTCACCTTTTTTTTCATGTAGTAACACTTTACCTTCGAACGGAGTGCATCTATAGATGCATAAATTTTAAGACATATGGGCGAAATGCAAAGAAAGCAAAGGAGCCATTTAAAAAGAATGGTATGTTTTTAATTACAAGTAATGTAAATCCTCATATTCCTTATTAACAATATTTGTATTCAGTATTTTGTAGGACGATCATTCGAGGAGGCTGTAGCCAATGTTCCTCGACAATGCAATGAGGAACAATGGCTACATATGAGCAATTTATGGGCTCGAGATAAAACAAAGGTAAAATAAATTTTTATTTAAATGTTTTGGTTCATTTTAGTAATGTTTAAAGTTATTAACGAAGTCTTCATGTATAAATTTATAGGCATTGAGTGAAATAAATCAAGGGAATAGGAGTAAGTTAACAATGCCATATAGAAGAGGAAGAACAAACATCCACGAGTTAGAACGATAGTTTGTAAGTATGAAAAATAAATATTTAATTGAATTCTTTAGTTTTTATATAATTTTATATCTTATTGTTTCTGAACAGGTACAAAAAGAAGGATGTCGCCCTACTCGTCCCGAGATTTTCCAGATGACTCAAACACATGAAGAGGAAGATGGAGTGGTCATCTGGGATAATGACCAGAGTCGTTAAATGATGGTATACACTGATACCAATTTGATTTCTCTTTTTTTTTCATTTAATACCCATATCTTTTAACTCAAATTCTCATTGTAGGAAAATATGCAACAATTGATGAGCATCCGATTCTTCTGATGCTGGGGTATCTCAGCCACTCAATCCGGAGGAGGCTTTTGTATCTGTTTTCGGTAGAGATAGACCGGGACGGATCAGATGTGGTGGGCGAGGTGAAACTCGCAACACTGGGTATGGTGGGTCAAGTGGAGGTTCTTCTTCCTCCACGACCCAAGAGGTCTAGGAGCTTAGACAGTAGGTGGAGAAGCAAGCTCAGGTCAACATCGAATGTAGATACGAGATTTCTTCTTTGAAGCAACAGTTGGACGATCAACAAAGGTCGTTTCAAGAAACTGTTCAACGATTGACACAAATGTATGAAGAAATGAGTCAAAGACTCCCGGCCAATGTACTATCCACATCGAGGCAACCTCCAACACAATCCCATCAAGACGACGACGGAGATGAGGACGATGAAGAGCACGAGGATGATGATGAAAAAGGATCATTTGAAGATGATTGATATTTTTATTCTTTTCTTATTAGACAATCCGTTTTGTACTCTTTTTATCCAAAACTTATTATGGATATTGTGTATGTGATATATTGTGTTATGGAATGATATTTGAGATGTGTGTTTGGATGTGATGTTCAATGGAATGTGGTTTGATTGTATTCTGGATTGTTATTTGGTTTGATTGCACAAGGTTGTGATTTAGAAATTGGGGTGATAAATGTGATTGCCACATGTTTGTGTTGTGAAAATGTATGAATGAGTTGATGATAATTATTCCCATAATGTATATTCATGTATGGATGTAAACCTGCATGAATCCGACAGCAAATAAAGTTGTTTTTTTTTACATTACAGAAGTATTGGCGATGGCTCCGTCAGTCATCGCCAATAATACATTTAGTGACGCGTACAAATTATTGGCGACGGCTATTAGTCGTCGCCATTTTTTTTACAACACTCCGCTGGCTTCAAAACACTGCTTTGGCGACAGCTTTATGAAGCCGTCCCAAATATAGGTATTGGCGACAGCTTCATAAAGTCGTCGCCAATTTGTTTTGTAAACATCCCGCGGGCTCTCAAACTCTACTTTGGCGACGGCTTGATAAGCCATCCCAAATATGTGTATTGGCGACGGCTTTAAGCCATCGCCAATAACATCTTTTGAATCGGGGAGAGGTATTGGCGATGACAATACATATATTTGGGACAACTTATCAAGCCATCGCTTATATTTTTATTGGCGTCAGTGTAAGCTGTCGCCAATAATAGTATAAGAGACGACTTTTAAACGTTGCGTATATGGTTATTAGCGATAGTTTAGTAGAAGCCATTGCCAATATTATTGGCGACAGGCTTATTTGCGAGGACTTGGCAACGGTGGTGAAGCCGTCGACAATACGTATTGGTGATGGCTTTAGGGTCATTGGCGACGACTTACAGCCGTCGCCAGTAACAATAATTCTTGTAGTGATCATACCAAACGGACCCTAAGTTCAATTCAAACTTAGCATAAGCTGATCTTTGAAACTTGAGCTTCATGGGTAAAAGTCGAACTCCAACTCACTTTCAATCAAAATTTAAATTTAAACTAAATTTTATTTTGACGATGTTATATGATTCTTAGTATACATAATTTATTTTTAAAAATTAACATTCAATCGAATATTTAATTTAGTTACTCATGAGTTTATCGAATAGAATAAAGATTTATTCAACTTTAACTCATCAATAATTTATTTTTTTAATTTATTTTTTTAACATAATAAATGAGTGAAGTCTAATTTTTATTTAGACGAGTTTTAAATGATTTGTGAGATGTATTGATTCATTTATACTTCTAACAATATTTAAATAGTTACCTATCACTACTAATTGATGTTTGGCTGTTCATATTAATTTTAAAATTTATAATACGAACAAGTAATACTCATAATATCGATATTAAAACAAATAAATTGTCATTTTTAATACTTAACCAAACATGGCGTCTCATGGATGTCCATGGAGAGCATGGAGGAAGATGGGTGCACGAGAGTCACCCATGCTAACGCTTCGATGGAATCAAGCATGTCACAAGGCAGCATGCCGATTTTATATATTATATTATAGCTTTTACTTCGTATGAGTCATAAATCTTGGGCTATTGACTTACGCATTTTGAGTTGATGAGCGTCTTACACTATATTCTGTAGATTATTTTCAGTATTAATCTACTCTTCGTATATGCATAAGCTATTTATTATAAACGTTATTTGTTTTTGAGTAGAGTCCCGAAAGACATGTAATTAGAAAAAGCCCTCCACATGTTGGCTATTCATCTTTTGGTCCTCGTATGATTGATCCCCTGACACGAGGTTATTACTAATTAAGTTTTGTTGAAGACATAAATCTAATTTTTGAGAGGTTTGTAAGAATTCCAAAGATATATAGCTAGGAATTCCATTTATTTTTGTATATTCACAAGACTAAATAGCCAATTATTTTACGAGTAGATTTCTGCCCTGTAATGTGCAGATGGCGACACCATGCTGAAGCTGGAATTATTGGGCCGAACTTGTCTGGCTTGTAACATGGAAGCGCAGTTATTGGGTTATCCATTCTTTTATCGTTATCGAATATGACGTCCATAGGGAAGATATAAGGCATCATCGTATTTCGCATACTTTTTTTGCCCTACTATTCATTTCGTCCCACGGCAGTGTTATGGAAAAAAAAATGAAATCAAAATTCGAATCAAAATTTCTAGAACTTGACTTAATGGCCTGTTTGTTTACAGTATTAAGTAATTGTATTGATATCAGTTTTAAAACTGATATTGATACTTTACATTAGTAGGTGTTTGGATGTTAGTATTAATTTTAAAATTCACAGTTAAAAAAAGTATCATAATCAATACAGGTCTCCACCTGTATTGAAATCATCCCATGCGGTGTCCCCCCCCCCTCGTGGCGCCGCGCTTCCCCCTTCTGCGCACCCCCTCCCCGTCCGAGCCCCCCGCGCGTCCCCCCTCCCCGCAGGCCCCCTCCCCGCCGGACCCCCCCCCCCCCCCCCCCCCGCGCATCCCCCCGCCCCTCCGCGCAGCCCCCGCCGGAGCCCCGCCGCGCAGTCCCCCGCCGGAGCCCCGCGCACCCCCTCCCCGACCGGAGCCCCCCGCGCGTCCCCCCGTCCCTCTGCCCCCCCCTCCGCGCAGCCCCCGCCGGAGCCCCCCCGCACAGCCCCCCTCCGCGCAGCCCCCTCCGCACAGCCCCCGCCGCAGTCCCCCCCTCTCGCGCGGTCCCCCCGCCCCTCCGCGCAGCCCCCGCCGGAGCCCCACCGCACGCCCCCCCCTCCGCGCAGCCCCTCCGCAGCCCCCCGCCGGAGCCCCCCGCGCAGCCCCCTCCCGCGCAGCCCCTCGGCGCAGCCCCCCCCCCCCCCCCCCCCGCCGGAGCCCCGCCGCGCAGCCCCCCCCTCCCAGAGCCCCGCCGCGCTGCTATCAATCTTGATACTGATATTTCAATTTCAGAAAATATCAATATCAATATTAATACAATATCATTTTTAATACTCTAACCAAACAGGGAATAAGGTTTCAATTGGTTGCATGGAAAAGGAGAACCAATGAAAATATCTCAAAGAAATTAACTTTTTCATGAAAAAGTTGTTAAAATTACAAGTTTGACACTTAAATTCTGCTCATCACACCACTGATCACTATTTTGTCTCTTCCTTCATTTTGATATATTCTTATGTTGGGAGACTTTGTTAGTTGCTCTTGCTATTCTTTTAGACTCTGTTTGGTATCATAAAATTTAAAGGATAACCTTTTAGGGATAACCCATGTTTATCCCCAAGTTATCCCCGTACCAAACAACACCTTAGGACTTGTTTAGTACCATACAATTTTGGGGATAAACCTAGTTTATCTCCAAGTTATCCCCGTACCAAACAACACCTTAAGGTCTTTAATTTTTCTGCCTTTTGTGGAGATGATGTATCCATGTACATTTTGCATACTATGAAGATATAAATAGTCTCTTGGATCATCGTAAGATCAATATAACGCATATTGAGATCCAATCTCTATTTTGTTCTATTTTCCCCTCTTTTATTTTCTGTTATTTGTGCAAGGCTTGATCAGTGCTTCCACTGGATCAATTGGTTGAAGATCTTAAGAGAAACAATTCAATTTAGCATTAGAGCCAAGTTGCTTTGAAGACTAAAAGGAGGATCTTCAGCAAATCCAAACTCAAGTATGCAGAACAACAACAATAGCATCAACTACGAGATGGAAAATCCATTCCATCTTCAATTAGCAGATCATCCAGGTGTAATTCTTTTAGCTACACAATTGATTGGAAACAACTACATAGTTTGGCAGAGAGGGATGATGATTGCTCTTTCAGCTAAGAACAAGTTAGCTTTTGTCAATGGTAACATTCTTTGACCCTCAATTAATGATCCGATCTATTCCAATTGGGAAAGAGTTAGTAATATGGTGCTTTCTTGGCTTTTGAATTCCATACATAAAGAGATTGTTTCCTCAATTTTCTATTGTGATACCGCTTATGACGTTTGGTTTAATCTAAAGTAGAGATTCTCTTTGACAAGTAGTTCGATGATCTATAGCCTTGAGAGATCAATTGCTAATCTTAAACAAGAAAGTGATATGGTTTCAATTAGATATCCATGAGAATCCTAGGAGGTAGTTAATTCAATTTTTGATGGGATTGAATGATACCCATGTTGCTGAAGCCATACCTTATTAATGAATCCTTTACCTCAGGTTAATAAAGCATATTCATTAACTTTAAAAGATGAAACTTATAGGCAAATTTAGGTAGTGAGTCTCAATGAAGGTTCAGCCATGTTAGCTAAGAATAATAAAAAAAATCAGAAATACTCTAAAGATTAAGATAAGAGGCTTTGGTGTAGTCACTATAACATCACAGGGCATCATAAAAAGAATTGTTATAAATTGGATGCTGTTGAGTGTACCTATTGTAAGATTCCAAGTCATACTAGAGAGCAATGTTACAAGATCATTGGTTATCAACACGATAAAAGAAGAAAGAAGTTTCAAGAAAATTTTTTTCTACCACAACTAACTAAAGAACAATGCACAAATTTAATTAGAATTCCTAGTGGTAATGATAGAAATAGTGTGCGAGCTAATGTTGCTATTAATATTGATAATCAAAACACTTGGGTTATGGATTTAGGTGTCACCTCTGACAGTTTAGCTTATCCTGTGCAAAGAAATGACCAAGGAACAAACACTTATGGGGTGTTTGGTTGCATGATAATTTTTTGTACACTTTCATGATAAAAAATTGTATTAAAATAAAAAGTGAACCAACTCATGACATAAAATTATCATGTTTGGAGGGATGTGATTACAAAAAAGAGTAACTACCACACATGACCAAACAAAGTGGGGGACCACAAGAAAAAAGAAAGAGGTTAGACCCTCTTTTTTGTTTAAGAAGAAAATCACTTTTAAAACATAAAATTGTCATGGTTACCAAACACCTCTTTTAACAAGTTTTCTTACAATTTTTAAAAATTAAAACAAAAACCTTAATTATCATGCAACCAAACACCCCATTAATTGGAAGGTATAAATATACCCAATGGTTCAATTCTTAAGCATATTGGTTATGTCAGGTTAAATGGTGATTTTCTATTGCCAATTGTCTATCATGCACCTGGTTTTAGACACAATCTGATATTTGTCAATTAGCTGACCAAAGATAAAAATTGTAGCATCACATTCATTTCACAATGTTTTATTATATAGATTTAGCAATAAAGGTCAGGATTGGGCAAACATTTCAAACAACAAACTTCAACCACTTTCTAGTTGTTAGAACTTACAAATTCGTTGTCAAAATGTCATGTTTGTCCTTTAGCTAAACAAGCGTGTTTGCCTTTTGAATCTAATAATAGTAGAAGTAAAAACACTTTCAGTTACTACATTGTGATTTATGGGTATGGTACACAATCTAGAAATGGTTTCCAATATTTTTTAAGCATTGTGGATGATTATTCATGTTTCGCATGGGTGCACATGTTCAAAGTTTAGAGTGAGGTTGTTGGAATTTTGAAAGGCTTTGTCAATCATATTCAAAATTTATTTTTGATTACCATCGAGAAAATAAGGACCGACAATGAAGGTGAGTTTTTTAACATAGAATTGAACAATTTCATCAAATACAAATGTATTACTCATGAACATACTTGTGTATACACTTCTCAACAAAATAGAATTTTTGAGAGGAAACATAGATATTTGTTAGAAGTTGCAAGAGCCTTAAGGATACAATCTCACTTACCAATTTGGAGTGAATGTGTTCTTGCTGCTATTTTCTAGATTAATAGACATCCTAGCAAGAATTTGAATGGAAAAACACTTTGTGATGCATTGTTTTGTGAAACACTTGATTATTCTAGGCTTAGAGCTTTTGGATTCTTACATTACTCATACACTTCATACAGAGAAAGACAAATTTGAACCATGTGCTACACCTTGTATCTTCTTGGGTTATCCACCCAATCAAAAGGCATATAAACTTCTCAATATAAAGACAAAACAAGTTTTCAAGAACAAAGATGTTATTTTTCATGAAGGAATCTTTAATAAAGATAAGGAGAATTTAGTTGAAATACCAATTCTTTTTCCTGTTGATTAGAATGAAAAAGTTGCTAAGGAATACTTTATACAAGATAGAGAAATGGGTACTATGCAAGATGAAAATGCATTTTCTCAAGCTACGATAGACACTAAAGAATAGATGCATGAAGTTCTACTTGATAGAGATTTGAGAATTAGATGGAGACCAGCTTACTTAAATGACTATAATACTAGTTCTAGTATAAGACATGAAAATACAAGCACCAAGTCTTATCATATGAACAAATATTTAAATATGCAAAATTATACACAGGAACAAAAAAGCTTTCATAAGTGAAATTGATAAAGAATATGGACCACGTACCTATGAAGAGGCAAAGGACATAGAATTGGCAAAAGGTCATGGAAGAAGAATTAAAAGCACTATAACTGAGCAAAATGTGGACTGTTTCAGAATTGCCACCTAGAAAAACAACGGTTAGATGTAAATGGGTATACAAAATTAAACATAATTCAAATGGGACACTTGTTAGGTACAAAGCTAGGCTTGTTGCAAAATGTTATACTCAACTTGAAGAGTTAGATTATCATCAAACTTTTGCACTAGTCACCAAACCTTTTATCGTTAGAATATTGTTTTCAATTTTTCAACATACAACTAGGTGTTGGTTTAGCTAGAAATAAACAATGCTTTCCTTCTTGGAAATTCAGAAAAAGATGTTTTTTACATGGATTTACTGCTAGGATATTCTAAATAGGAGGAGAAAAATGTTTGTCATATAAAAATATTTTATGGTTTTAAACTGGACTCTAGAAATTGGTTTTCTAAGCTAATTCCTATTTTTAAAAAATAAGGGATCTGAATAACTAGAGTCCGATTATTTTTTATTCATATATTCATGTGCAAAATCTTTCACAAGCATCTTGATATATGTTGATGGCACCATCATCACACGTTCTGATAAGGTTGAAATAGATAGAACCAAAGGAATTTTCAAAGGCATTTTCTTTTAAAGGATTTGGGTAATCCCAACTACATTTTGGGAATCAAGATTAATTGACTAAAATTTGGGATACATTTAGGTCAAATAAAGTGCATTCTTGGTATTATATCTGATTGTGGATTACCATTGAACCCAAACATAAATTGTATGAAGAGAGCAAAGCACTTGAAGATCCAAGTCAACATAGAAGGTTGATAAGAGGATTTCTTTACCTCATTGTCACTCGACCAGATATACAATTTTCCATAAATTTGTTAAGTCATTTCATGAATGAACCATGTCGATCTCATATAGAAGCTACTAGGAACATTGTCAAATATCTGAAATCTTCTCTTGAATATCATATTTGGCTAAGTGCAAAATCAAAATTAGAATTATAAATATATACAGATGCAGATTGAGGTTCTTGCCATGTTACTAAAAGATCAATCATTAAGCTAGTTAAGAAATAGTTTTATCTCATGAAAACAAAGAAACAAGTGATTGTTTCTAGATCCTCCATTGAAGTAGAATATAGGGAGATGACTGTTGAAGTAGCTGAGTCATAGTGGTTACAGTCAATTCACCAAGATTTTAAAATTAAAACTGGTGCAATTAAACTTTATTTTGATAATTAATTAGCTCTTTACATTGCTGCCAATCTAGTTTATCATGAAAGGACCAAGCACATAGAGATAGATTGTCACTTTGTTAAGAAGAAAAATAAATTTGGTTTAATCAAAACTGAGCTCGTTGACAACAAATAATAAATTGCTGATATATTCACAAAACCATTGGCCAATAATACTTACAAATTGCATAAATCCAAGCTGATCACAAATTATGGGTATTAGATTGAGTGAGAGTGTTAAAATTACAGGTTTGACATTATTCTTTAGCTTATCACACCACTAATCACTATTTTGTCTCTTCCATCATTCTAGAATATTTTTCTATTGAGAGACTTTGTTAATTGCTCCTACTAATCTTTTGAAAGCTTTTATCTTCTAGCCTTTTATGGAGATGACTGTCAACTTGATGAATGGGCTGAACCGTACTGTCCTAAACTCACCTTGGTCTACAAACATTCGGTCCTCAGCGTCACTCAGGCACCAGAGGGATGGTTTAGGTCAAATAGTGAGAAGGATGAAGAAGGAAAATGGAAAAGGAAAAGAAGAAAAGGGGAAGGGACAGGAATGTAAAAAGAAAATACCATGGTCGCTAGGAGCTGCGGGCTTGAAAAGTAAAGTGAAGTTCAAAACTCTTAAGTGTTGATAGTGTGTACCTTAGCGTGGGGAGACGTGTGAGTTCCAACTTCTTTGTCTTTGGTCAGCAGAAGATGAGAAGTCCATATCCCAGTTTGTTTTTTTTCCTGTGAAACTTAAAAATAATAAAACAAGTGAAAGAAATTGGATTAGAAGGGTTAGGTGTGATGTTTGTGAAGTAAATGACATGGAACTGAAATTAGAGTAGAACTAACTAGTTTGGGGTTAGCCCTAACCTTTTTATGTAAATTTTTATTACATAAAACATGATGGAAAAATGATGAAATATTGAATTAGAATAAAAAAAGTAAATTTGTGCTAGTTTGGTGAAGAGAAGATGGAGTTTAGTGTTGATGTTGGGAACCGGTCCAAAACTAGAGTCCTACAGTGTGACTTCACTCTAGGGCTGGTAATGAAAAATTTAAAGATCAGATTTGAGCCCCATTTGTTGGCAATGTAAGAGGACTGGGAAAGGAAGCTTTTCCCTTCAGGTGGATTACCTAAAACACACTTCTAGAATTCTAGAGAGAGCAAAGAATAGAGGTGGTGCTGAAAAGCACAAAGTAGACTTTCTCTCTCTAAAAAATCATTAAATTCCTTCTTTTTAAGAAAGGGGAGTGAGAATGTGCTGGATAGCCTCTAGGATGTACTCAAGTTGTCCATATATATAGAGGATTGAAAATCCTATTTGATGCTAGATTAGAATGACTAAATTCGGAAGCTTAGACCCATGCACTCCCATTCAGGGACTCACGCGAGTCCAAACCTGGGGCACATTAAATAGAGTAAGTATATGCCTAAAATCAAGTCAAATAAGATCTTAATCAAGAGAAATAAGGCACTCTATGCGTCCTTAGTTGGGGGTGCATGCACCCCTATTTTGAGATGCATGCACCCCCGTTGGGGGACTCATGAGTCCCAAGCTTGAGGCACATGGAGCAAGAAAATATTAGATCTGGAACCATGCAAAATTTGTCTTGATAGAAAAATAAGAGGGGTTTCATGTGCCCTCATTTCGGGGTGAATGTGCCCCCAACTTGGGGTGCATGGATGAAGGAAATAAATTGGAAAAATTGATCAAAATATAGACCTTACAAGATTTGATTAAAATCGGAAGGATAAAAATTTGGGGGTGCATGTGTCCCTGCCTGGGGTCACATGGCCATGCACATAATGCATATAATACATAAAATACTGCTAATGTAAAAATTCTACATGATGCATGTTTGGCTAAATAAATTTAAAAAGATACTTAAAAGATAATTGAAGATATAAATTATACATTAGAGGTCAAGATACCCATATGGGAATTGCCATCCCTCAATGTATAATTTTGGCCTATCCACGAGTGTAGTGAATAGCTAAACCATCACTAATTTTGTTGAAGGGGTTCTCAAACTCATCTTCTTTCTACACAGACAGTCTTCAATATCGATGCATAATTATATATTAATGCACCTACTATAGCTAAAATTCGATGGATTGGGTGTCGGTAGCATGCATTCTCACTAAAGAGATTCATGCATCCTGATAGGTGGCAGTGTGGTAGTGTGTCATGTGCCGGAAGTGACAATGGTGATGTAAAAAGTGTGGTGAATTAGTGGTAATGACGTGGTGATGATGATTAAACACTTGTGTATGAGATGTGAAGTCATTAGGAGCAAGTATGTGAAAATCTCACATCTTAGGCTTTTCAAGTTCAGCCTGGGCAGAGGCGTCGACTTGTGGTCTTGAAGTAGTCTATAAGCCTCCATCGACCACTTGTTTTCACTTGCTAACACCAAAATGTTCCCTACATACTTCTCGTTAGTCATCAAAATTCAAAAATGTTAAACAAATTATACTTTTCCCAAAATGGGAATTTCATATTTTTGATATTGGCACCACACTTTGGAAGGTGAAATGACACTTTTAAAGGTCCAATTTCTAATGCATTGTGTATTTTATCATTTTCTTAACTTTTCTAATTTTTTTCTTATTTTTCATTATTTTTTATTATTTTCTGGTGGGACTGTGGCACATGAGACCCTATCATGGGGTGTGTAGCCATGCACCCCCATACTAGGGCACATGGTCATGTGCCCCCATGTCAAGACACGTGACCATGAGTCCCCAACCTAGGGTGCTTGGCGACCAATTCCAAATTAGACTCAAATGTTCGCCTCCTTTTTATTCTCTCCAAGATCCAAAAAAGGCTTTGAAAATTGCAAAAAATTCCTCCTCATTTAAAGAAGACTTGCTTTGGCTTTGAGATGAGAATTTCAAGCATTCTATGGCGTGTAAAGAAGAGAATTTTCGCAAACTTGGTAAGAATTTCCATGTTTTTTCATCTAAATATTTTTTAAATTTTTTATAAAAGTTTTTTGAAATTTGTTTATATGCTCTTAATCAGGGCACATGGCCATGGGCACTCATCTTAGGGCACATGACCATATGTCCCCTGTTGGGGGCTCATGACCAAGACACATGGGTCTACCTTTTTCTCTTTATATATATACACATCTAACAAACATATCTTTTGATGTAAGATTATCCCAATGTCCTGGTCCACGCTGATTTTATCAACCTTTATCTTGTTGATCTGCTGGGAGTTCTCCATTTGTCTATTCAGTCAATTCTTTCTTATTGGGGGTTGACCAGGCTCTTGGTACATGCAAAGTGATATTTGGGGTACCTCAGTGACTTTGGCTTGATGGGTGCCTTGGTTGAATTGTTGCATCCTAGCACACACTTGTTCATCTTTAGTACCTTTGAGTGCACAATTTTGCTTGGGGAGGTGAAGTCACTACTTGGTTTCCCTCAAACTAGAAAGGGAAAAGCTGCTAACATGTTTATCCCTTTAGGGTTGCTATCTTGTTCAAAGCTATTACATGTCTTTGTTGATGCTAGGAAGATCAGAATTTTGATTATTGGCAAGCATATCGGCATCCCAAAACTTGCAGCTTGGATAGTTTCTATCTTGTCATCTTTAGTGCTTAACGAGTCTCGACTGCTCATAGGTACGAAGGGTTTCGCTTCTTGCCTTGCCATTGCATTTATGTTTCCCATAAAAGATAGATTTCTAGAACTAGATCAATTATTCTATATATGTGGAATCTAGCATGGTGGGCAACTCGATCCTTCAATGCTAAGCTTCTTGTACTATGGCTTTACTTCTACATGCATTAGGCATCCACTATTAGGTAGTGCTATCCTACTAGCTTGCTGGGCCAGCGACTACTATGTCATCTTTTCCACCACAGTCCTCTTCACCCAAGTATGCAACTAACAGGTGTGCAACTTTGTAGAAGAGATTATAGTGGCGTGCACATTTTGCTAGTATGAAACTTTCAGATTTTCTTCATGCCTCAATCATTATGATGCAAAAGGATCTTCAGGGTTGCTTTGCATTGGGTTTCAACCTCCTCTTAGTGACTAGTACTACCCTTGTTCTGTTTAATAGTCATATGTGCCACTCTCATTTCAGCCTTCCTCGTTATGAGCTGCCTATGCTATCATACTTGCCTCTTATCAAGGATAGGTGGCTTGGTTCTATTGGTGATGATGAGGAGGTCTGTACTGTAGTTGCTTTGTGGAAGACGAGTTGGATATGCCAACCCAGCTTGTTGATCGAGGAGGATCGAGACAAGAAATGAGTCTATCTCTCTTAACTGAAGCTCCTGCATGCTTGATTGCCTATTCTTTGTCTAGATGTTGCATCTTATGTCTTTAGTCCTTTTCTTTTAAATAAAGAATGGTTTCTCACAAAGAAAAAAATTGATGAAAAATTCTTTCATGTCTTAAAAAATGTTAACAAGTGTTAACAATAAAGAACATCATTTATAGCTATTTATGGATGCCATGCAAAAATTATTATGCACAAAAATAGATTTCTTATAAATTTCAAAAAGAATTTGTAGAAATTTTTAATTTTTTGAGAAAATTAGACATATGTTTGATTTTCTTTCAGTGGATCTATACTCAGCTCAATTTTCTGAATTTCTAGGTGCATTTTCAAATTTTATTGATTTTTGACCATTTGTCATTTTCTATAAATATGGCCATTGACCATTTATTCGAACTCTCACACTATCTCTCCTATCTCTAAACTTCCCTGAGCTTCTCGTTAAGGATTGATACTTCTCCAAATATCAGTTTTTAAGTTGCAAAATCAATGTTCAGTCAATTTCTAGCATTTTCCAAAAAGTTTCGCATGATTCTGACTTGTTTTGACTGGTTTTTTGAGAACAAGAAGGCAAAGGGGAGGATCTTGAGCACCCCCTTGTAAACATGACAAATTGGCTTGATTCGGAACCTAAGACTCTTATTCTGTGGGCAACATTTTTTATTGGACTGTTAGAAATCAAATCAAATTACTTTTTGGAGATGAGCTGCGGACCTCCAAGGCGAGTCAAGAGCTTACCAGGTCACTTGAGAATGAGTTACATATTTTTGAACAAAGCCATGTCCACCGAGTGACAACCATATCTAACCCAATGACTGACACACAATGGTCGATTTTTGTGATCTACACAAGTTTTGGGTGTGCCATGTCATTTCCTAGATGAGTTTAGTGTTTTCTTGAATGAGCTAGGATTTTTTGAGCAAAGTCGTACTCTTCCAGCAAAAGTCGCATGTTAACCACAAAAATTGGAATTTGGCCTAATGATCAATACATGATGATAAAATGTTAAAGGTTATGATCAAGTTTTTTGGCACATCAAATGTGTTTTGTGCTATGCCACATCTTTTAAGTTACCACCGAATCTTTTTGAACAATGTTGGGTCTTTTTGTTCACCACTTAGGCTTCCATGTAAAATTCTAAAGTCTTGGAGTATGTTCTAATTAATTTGTCTATATATAAAGTTGTGTCTACGAGATCTCTTTCATATGCAACAAACAGAAGTAAAAAAAGATGTCCCATTTGCATGTAATGGCTCACGGAGCACGATCGTGCTGGAGAAAACTCAACATGCCCCTTGTTAGTCATCAAGTGGAGATGCACCCGGTGCAACCCCAAAATAAGGGCACGGTGAGCATGCCCCCATCTGAGGGCGCACATTGTGCCCCCCCAATGGGGGGCAGGGTCGGTCTGCAAGTTGTCAATTTTTCTTGTTTTGGGACTTTCCAAACACCATTTGGAAGGTTTCCTTCTCAAAGAAAGATGATTTAGACCGTGCCCCCAACTTAGGAGCGCATTCATTTTAGAAATTTTAATTTTTAATTTTTTTTTAGAAGCTTCCAAAATTTCTGCCGAATGTGCCCCAAAGTGAGGGTGCAGTCACTGTGCCTTCACAGTGAGGGTGCTATGCGTGCCCCCATATCGGGGGCATGCATTGCACACCCTCAAACTGGGGACATGTTCATCTATTTTTCTTATTTTGCACCGATCTCACTTCACCTATAAAATCAGTGCCAATCCCAATAAACCAAGGTTACCCACCACGTCTGGAGCTCGTCCCCAACCTCTCAAGCTCTTTTCCACGTTGTAATTTATCCCAGTGGTGAGAAATCGATCTCGAAGCAAGGAAGCCCAATTCATGCTAGTCAACATCATCTGTCTTCATTGGCTTCCAAAACTCCTTGGGATGTGAGATGAAATGTCTTCAATAGAGAAAATATTTTGCTCCACATCCTCGTTCATTTGCAATAGATGGCAATTGATTCTGATGTGCCATTTGTCTGTGGTGATTGCTGCATCGAGGTCATGCTGCCAGGTTTTGTTTTCCTACTTCTCTTCACTTACAAAATTTTTACATGATTGTCTGGACATCTTATAAAGAAGTCATCAACATAAAAAGTCTTTCTATCTAAGTTCTCTTTCTGTTGCAATAAATGGCATTCAATTGTGACATCGAGACTGTCCGTGACAATCTCTACATCAAAGTCACACTTGAAGAAGTTCAGTATGCCTCGAACCTAGGGCATGTTAACTATGCCCTTGACCCAGGGTGTGTTGACCACGCCCTTGATTCAAGGGTGCACTACTACACCCTTGCTTGTGTTACAGGCCATCCAGATTGGTGATATCTCTCCCATTTAACTTTGATTTGAGTCATTTCAACTCCTACTTCTTCTTTATTCATTCAACATCAATTCTACATCATTTTTATTAAGTTTTGCATCATTTTATACTTCATAAAAAAACACAAAAAGGGGGTTAGGGCTAGCCCCAATTTGGTGAGTTCTATTCCAATTGCATCTTTTTCATTCTCTACTTTACAGTTACTACACTTCTCTTAGTCCTAATCATTTTCTTCACTTGGTTACTTGATTCTGAGTTGCACAGTGTAGGCACCCGAAATGGGATATCCGTGGATCTCCCCTTTTTCGGCCCCTACGCTTGCTTTGGGGACTTGGTGGATGGGATGTTAGTGGTTGTGGTCGCCAGGAGCCAAAGGCTCCAAAATATAGTAGAATGAAAAGAAATGAAATGGAGAAATGACCGTCGTACCTTTGGAAGCGGGGAGATTGTTGGGTTCCGACTTCTCCTCTCTCGGCCGGCCGAAAGAAGAGAGCTTAGTGAGTCCTTCGTCTTCGATCCGGTTGAAGCTCCGCCTCAATCGGATTTACCTAAAAATGTCCATAAGAAAACATAGAAACAAGTGAAAGATTCATTAGTTATAATGAAAGCATATTATCGTGCTCAAATTTAAATTCAAACATGCAAAAGGAAAGAGACTAACCAGATTGGGACTAAATCCCAACCCCTATTTAGAAGGTTTAGATATGCATGAAAATGCAAATGAGTGGCTCAATATATGCTAAATGACATGTTAATGAGAGTTAAAATGAAAGGGGGGAGTAAAGGATCGACCAGAAAGGTAAATAAACTCAAAAACATGCAAAATGGGGTCTGCCCCTACTAGTGCCCCATATATGGGGCGCCTACTGCAGGTGTCCCCTTGATGGGGTGCATTGACCAAAGTCAAAGCGCCCTATATACGGGGCACTAGGGACTGGCTTTAGCATATTTTCTTCCCTTCTTCGCGGCATCGCCCCGGAGTGTAGAAAGACCTCCAAGATGGAAAAAGGACTTCTTCAAGCAGCCAATACTCAAGTGAAGCTAATGGAAGAGTGTTTTGGCACTAGATGTAAAGGAAATGGAGGGTAGAGGCTCTCAAAGTTGGAGAAAAATCATATTTCTGAAGAAGGAAACTGCAGGTTTTTTTGGGTTTTTGGGAGAGAGTTTTGAATCGGTTTGAAGGCTTATGGGGGGTGAAAATGGCTTAGAAACGTGGTGTTGGATGAGCTCTAGGGTGGCACGAAGTTGGAACCTCCTCCAAGCTCCAAATGGAGGTCTATTTATAGCTCAAAAGAGGGCACTTTGGCCATTTTCGAAAAGCAGTGCCACGCGGCATAGCGCTCTATATATGGGGCGCCATCATCATGAGGTCCGTCAGATCGACAAGATGAGTCACTGCGGGGGGTCAAATCAGCCGGTCAAATCGATTTGATTTGGTGCCAGGTGCCCTGTATATAGGGCGCCTGGTGCCCTATATATAGGGCGCCAGGTGCCCTGTTTATAGGGCGCCAGGTGCCCTATATACAGGGCGCCAGGTGCCCTGGTTATAGGGTGTTCGGCCCGGCTGATTGTTCTATTGATCCCCTTCAGAATGTGCCAAAAACTTGATCCGTCCGGAAAACACAATTTGCTTTAAATATTCTCCATGAAAACAAGAATTTGAACTCTCCAACTAGGCCAAAATTGCGTGTCTACAGCTTGCCTCGCCTTGGCGTCGGCTTTGTAGGGGAATGACACGGATGTAGCGTAGGCGAATGTAGTGAATCGTAGTGAGGTGTAGCGGAATGAAGTGGTAATGGACTGAAAAGGTGACGCCAAGGTGTAGATTTAGACATGCCTTCCTTAGCCTAGTTGAGTGGAATGAAACTTTAGCGGACTCCGAGGTTGCCTTTTGTCTTATCGGAACCTTCCCTTTGGTTGATTGATTGTACGAAAAACTATAACTAAAATCCCACGTGGGGGGAGAATTGTCACCGGCCAGGACCCGAACTGCATGGTGTGCTGGACTCGGTAGAAAGTAAATTGCGAAAAAGTAAAGATGAAACCAGTAATCAACCAAGGTTGGGTTCTTCAAATTCATAAGGTTTTACTCAACAATACCGGTTCAGTTTGACATGGAAAAACTTCTTGTTTCGATGAAATCATTGTTAAAACATAGTGGAAACCGATTCTACGAAAAATCAAGACCTCCTCTAGGGGCTATAAAAGACCATCTTTAAAAGGGTTCATGATGGGACTGGAAGGAGGTTATGGCAGAATTAAGAAGCGGGGAATGGTCATGGTGGGATGATGCATGTTGGTGTATGAAATGATGCATGCTGGGTTTAAAGAAATACAAATAAGTATAAGAAAATAGTTGAAGATATAGGTTGAACATAACAGGTCAGGACATCTATGAAGAAACCAACGTCCCCGCATATTCAACTTTGGCCTATCCGCAAGCCTAGGGAATGACTGAGCCCTCACTGATTTTGTTGAAGGGGTTCTCAGGCTCAGCCCCCTCTAGACTTGAGGTCTTCAACATCTCAAATATTATTTATTTTGATAGATGCAATACTAAATGCAAGTCCTAATAGGGGTCGGGGTAGTCCACTTTTGTTTTTCAATTTTTGATTTTTTTTGTTGTTTTTGCTTCCTCTAAGTGTCTGGGGATATGAAGTTGGTATGCCTTCTCCTATTCCTGCATCCACTTGAGAGAAGATATTAGAACTTTATTTTGGCTTAGTCCCTTGCCTTGATCTTTTGTTAAGAAACATAGGCCTTATCAAGGTAAAGATAACAGAAAAACATAAGTATGCACAAAAGGAAATATGCAAGACTGAAATTAAACATGATTGCAAAGGCAGCTAGTCAATCTAGAAAGCAAATTTTTAGGTGTTTTGAAATTTTTGGTTTGTTTGGGTTTTGATGGTTTTATAATGTTTTTGATGTTTTTGGAACTTTTATGATTTTTTTTGATGTTTTGGATTTTTACTTTTTAAGAACTTTGATTTTATGAATTTGTTTGGTATTTTCAAAGTATTCAAATTTTTTTGTTTGGTGTGGAAGGAACGATCATCTCATCCTTTGCCTTGCTTGCCATAGGTGCCCCTCATTGTTACCCAAGGGTTAAGAGTAGGCATCACGTGTAAGAAAGTGCCTTGTTCGGAATCTTCTGACTTTTCGCCTTCGATAGGCTATGGCTTTTCTTGGATCCAGTCGGTCAACCCTACTTGCAAGGTTAAAGAGGGAAGAGGATTGATGGTAAGTCCTTAATAGGAGTCGGGGGTGTCAAATTTGTTTCTCTACTAGTGCCGCGTTGCCCGTTTGGGATTTGACATCCTCGGGCCCTTCCTTCTAGCCCTTTTCTTTTGATGGCCCGCATTCGGACAGGTCTTTTCCTTTTGCTTGATTTTGACCTGAGGGGTTCATTGCCCATATTTTGGAGCCTTTTTATTTTTTGGGCTTTTGTTGGTACACATTCAGACATGTCTATTCTTTTGCCGACTTGAGGGGTCATTGCCCATCTTTTGGCACCCTTTTCTTCTTTTTTAAGAAGTCAGACCTTCAGAAGCATTTTCCAACTAAGGCAATGGGAACTTTCGATACTACTCATTCTAACCCCTTCCATCTATTCTGGACCAAAATGAGAAGAGAATGGGATAGGGTTGACCTTCTTTTGCCAAGCGTTGCCTAGCTTTCTCTCTGACTTTCAATCATCGGATTTCGAAAACTAGGCATGTAGTGTGTGCAGTATGATGCCTATCCTTATTTCCCTAAGTGACAAGTTGGTGCACCGAGCAAGCAAGCGTTAGATGTTATCATCATTCTTCACACCTTTGGATTTTATAGATTTTTTGTTTTTTTGTGATTTTTTAAGGGAAATATTTTTTGAGGTATACACCATTCTAGGGATGAGCTAGTTCTTCTCCTTCTGCATTAATCAGCTTATATGAATTACCGGGATAAACATCCGAAATCACTTACAGACCCTCCCAATTAGGTTGAAGTTTGGAGCGGTGACCACCCGGCTTAATGAATATTCTTTTAAGCACAACCTCACCGATTTCAAATTTTCTCTCCACCACCCTCTTCTGATAAACTCTTTTAAGTCTATTTTGGTAAGATCTAGCATGTTCGGCAGCGGCCAGCCTCCTTTCATCCAAGAGTTCGAGTTGCGCGAGAAGGGAATCTCTGCGCTCATCCATCGGGATATCTCGATCGATCTGGACTCGGAGGGAAGGAATGATTACTTCGTATGGGACTACCACCTCCATCCCAAATGCCAAGGCATAGGGGGTTTGACCCGTTGGGGTTCGAATAGAAGTGAGGTAGGCCCATAGAGCATCAACTAACTTATTTGGCCAGTCCGCGAACTTGTTAGACTTACAAGTCTTCTTAATGATTTTTATCAGAGTTTTATTGGTGGCTTCTGCTTGACCATTGCCTTGAGGATAATATGGAGATGAATGATGCAATCTGATGCAATACCTGTTGCAAAGGTCACACAGCTTCCGGGAGATGAATTGTGGTCCATTGTCGGTGATGATGTTGCCTGAGATCCCGAACTTGGCAATGATGTTGCGTTTGATGAAGGTGCAGACTGTTGATGCCTTGATCTCCACGTATGCTTCCGCTTCCGCCCACTTGGTGAAGTACTCCGTTGTTGTTAGGATGAAGGATTTGGTTTTGTTTGTGGAGTTTGGGTCACCAAGGGGTCCGATAACATCAAAAGCCCACATAGCGAAAGGCCACGGTGCATGAATCGGGTGAAGGGAAGATGAGGGAGAGTGAATCTTGTTGGCGAGAAGTTGACATTGATGATAGTGCCGAACAAAGATCGAGCAATCTTCTTCCAGAGTAGGCCAGTAATACCTTTGCCTGATGATCTTCTTGGCGAGGGCTTGAGCATTTACATGGCCTCAACATACTCCGGAGTGTGCTTCCTTAAGCACCAATTCAGTCTCTTCTTCATCTACACATCTTAATAGAATGCTGGCCAGGCTCCTTTTATAAAGTACTCCACCTAAGATGGTGTATCTCTGGGATATTCTTCATATGGCTTTTTTCTCTTCGGCAGTTGATCCTGGTGGATATGTCTGATCCTGACAGTAATTCACAATCTCATGATACCATGGTTTCTCACCTTCTTCTAATTCCTCCAACTCGACCAAAGATACTTCTTCCTTTTGCTCAATGTACTCTTTCCTTTCAAACTCTTCTTTAACCTTCAAAAATTGTGCATCTTCTACCGCTGGGATGATATGTCGGCAGACATAGATCGTCCTAACCTGCCTGCCTAGTGGGACATATAGTGAAGATGCCAGGGAAGCGGGAGCATCGGCAAGAATATTTTGAGCATGAGGAACATGAATGAATTCGAGTTTGGAGAATAGCTTGATGTAATAGGTGGTGAGTTCTTGGTATGGTTTGAGCTCGGGATGAGATGTGTGGTATTTGGTAAGCACTTGGCGGAGAATCAACTGGCTATCCCCGATCACCCTTAGTCTAGTGACACCATAGAAGTGAGCGGCCTCCAGTTCGGCCAACAAGGCTTCATACTCAACTATATTGTTTGTTGCTGGAAAATGGAGCTGAAAAGCCTGTGGAATGGTGACACCTTCGGGTGACAGAAGAACAATCCCTATCCCTCTACCCTGGGAGTTTAATGCCCCGTCAAAATATAAAGTCCATAGATTGGAAGATCGAATGGACATTAATCCTTCATCGGGAAATTCTGATTGAATAGGGTCGAAGATTGAGATAGGATGATGGGCAAGGTGTTCAGCAATTGCATAACCCTTGATTGCCTTCTATTGGATGTAGGTGATGCTGAACTGAGAGAGAAAGAAACCCCCAAAGTTTGATCAATGTTATCTTTCTCTTCATATCGGATTTCATCCAGCTGAATTAGATACTCCGGTAGCTTGGCACATTCTAAGTTTTTCTGAGCTAACTGATGTAGGTATCTTTCTGGAACTCTCCTACCTCTGATTTTTGTTCTATTTTTATTGGAAACTAAACCTGAAGAAGGAGAGGAAGAGGAGGTGGAAAGAGTGGAATTTATTGGAGAGGATGGAGGGCAAAGAAGGTCAATCAAGGATCTGGTGGCTCCTTGGGTCGAATGCCCTTCCGAGGCAAGTTGAGATGTTTCCTCGATTGAAATTTGAGTTTCGAGGAGGTCGTTGTTTTTTGGGGAGTGCTAAACATAAAGACAGAATGGGCTTTAGGTGCCCGATTTGGGTTGAGATCAACTACGGGAGACAAAGTAGGCGAAGATATTGATAAAGAGGGGAAGACTTCGAGCAATGTTTGACAAAGGGGGCTTTCGGGCCCAATGTTGATAGAAAGAGGTGATGGGCCAGTAGGCCGGATGATCATGGAAGAAGGTGGGTTTATGGACCCAATAAGAGGAGGATGCGGGCTCAAGGGCCCAGGTTTAGGAGATGGGCTTGAGGGCCCAAGAGTTGGAGAAAATGGGCACAAAGGCCCAGATTTAGTAGAGGGGCTCGATGGCCTAAGAGAAACAAGTGGGTACGCGGACCCATAAGTTGGGCCTGAGGGCCTAGAAATAGGGATCGGGCCAAGAAGCCCGGGAAGGCCCTCGTGGGGTTGGTCGAACTTTTCCTTGAGTCGGTTTGGCAATATGATCCTCAGGTGGGTCAACAGGTGGTTCAGCCTGGAGTGGTTCATTGCTTGACCTTTCTTCATCAGTGGAAAACAAAAGAGATATTTCAGGATACAAGTCATCTTCAGGGTCGTCAGTTCTTCTTCTCTTGTCTTGCTCCATCTCTTGTTCTTCCTTGTTCTCAGCTAGTTGAATGGTCTCTTTCTTGATGAAAAACTTTTGTAAACATCCAGAAAAGTATCTGCTTTTGAGATTCTGACCATTCGCAGTGGTTCCATCATACCAAACCCCGCTTTTTTGTTGTAACCTCATTACATTGATTGGCTCAGCTATGCCTTGCAGTTCTTTGCCTAGTCCTTGGCCTTCTTGGTATCCCAAACTTTTCATTATATGCCACCCAATGGTTTCATTTTTCTCTCTTTTCCTTCTCCACACTTGCCTTGGCTGCCTACTTATTTCTGGAAGATCCAAGATTGTCAAAATCGGTTCATTTGGCAACCCGAGGGGTGGTGATGGAGAAGATGGATGATCTATGGGCATGCTAGTCACCTTAATCACTTGTCCCTTGTAAGAGAATTTAAGACACTGGTGATTGGTGGAGGCGACTGCCTCTAGTGCTTCCAAATAGGGACGTCCCAAAATAGCTTTGTATGTCGGATCTATCTCAAGTATGTGGAAGTCAACAGTGACTGTTCGGGGTCCAAGCTTTACATTTAATGTAATCATGCCATCGGCAGGCTTCTTTGAATTATCATATGCGGTCACTGTTATTTGAGATGGCTGGACGTCCTCCTCGGAGATTCCACAAAGATGTAATGTTTCTGGTGGCAGAACATTAATGGATGCTCCGGTATCGACCAAGCATGACTTAATGCCTACTCCATTGATGTGGACTGTGATGCATAAGGCACATTTCCTTATTTCCGGGTTGGCCAACTCTTCCTTTGTGAATGTAAGGGCCGGGTACTCACTTCTTGGGACCAAAACTGATGAGATCTTTTCCGGGGGGAGGCTCTCGTTTACCATTACTCGCTGTAAGTACTGTTGAAGAACCTCTTGATGGACTTTGGATCTTTTGATCAACTCTAAGATAGAGATCCGTGCCGGGGTTTTATCAAGATGTTTCAGCAAGTCATAGGATGTCCCAGGCAACGGTTCTTCGATGTGTTCTTCTTCTGCTTCTGGTACTAATCCTGACTGACCGGCCTGGGGAAAGACCCTTTGGAACATGCGCCCACTCCTAAGTACTGTGGCAAGTTGAGGAGTTATAGATGGGGTGGTAGTGGTGGGTGGTGGGTTAGGCCGAATGATGGGAGCTCTTGCGACGGGTGTAATGATGGTGGTTTGAGGCATAGTAGGGTAGGTGGGTTGTGAAGGTACAGTTGCTCGGGGCGGGATGATGATGGGTCCTAGTGGTGGTGATGTTTGTGGTAGATTAACCGGGTGGATTAGGGTCCATCCCGATTGGAGTTGTGTGGCTGGTGGTGTTATGATGGGTCGTAATGGTGCTCAGATGATGGGTGGCCGGTTAAGAGTAATGGGGTTGGCTGATGTAGCTCGGGGTATGGAATGGACGGTTTGGTTGACGTGCATGGCGGAGGTGGCTCCCTCAACTTGCCAATTCTGACCCAGATCATGATACTCCTCGGAAGAGATCAAGATGGGATTAACGTGTTGATTCCGAGGTGCGGGTGCATGTAGAGGTAAAGGATTTTGGATAATCCCCAGGCCGGGGTTCTGTTGTTGTTGCTGCTGAGCTGGTGCGTGCTGCCATTGAGGTTGATTTTTCACTGTTCTGATGTATTCCCCCATCTGGTCTCAGTCAATACTGCCTTGCTCATTAAGGTCGTGGATGTAGTCTTTGAATTGAAAACAATTTTCCACGATATGCCCAGGATATCTATGAAACAAGCAGTATCGCTCTGTGTTGGCATTTTAAGGCCACTCCAATTTCTCCCTTGGCAATGCAATTTGCCCTGCCGCCATGAGTGCATTAAAGATGTCCACGAGAGAGTACGGCAAAGGCGGGTAATGGTTCCTCTTGGGTCCAACTTTTCGGGGTTCGTAGGCCATGGGAGGGGGTGCTTGGTTGTAGTTGGCCAGTTGTTGCCGCGGTGGTTGAGGAATTGGGGCTTGCGATTGCTGAGGGATTGGGGCTTGTTGTTGACGAGGCTGGAACTGAGGTTGATGTTGAGGTTGACGAGGGTTTCTAAATGGTTGATTTTATTGAGGGTTCCTAAACTGGTGTTGATAATTTATAGGTGGGTTTCCTACAACATTGAGGTTCTCGTTTGTCACTACGCCCTCAGTCATTGAACCAGTTGTGGTAAAAGTGGTTTTCTTGACAGCTCGGGGTCTAGGATCAAACAAGTTCATGATAGGTGAGTCCCTAAGCTGTGTCTGAATGTACCGTGCCCTCTCATAGAGTTCACTCATGGAAGTGGGGTGATGCAAAGCCAGCATATTCTTTAAGGCCGGAGTGGCATTAGTGATGATCATCTTCACTTGCTCTGGTTCTGAAATGGAAAAAGTAAGCTTTTCTGCCATGGACCACCATCTATCAGCATATCTGGTAAAATCTTCATCATTTCTCATTCTTTCAGCCACGAGGTTAGTGATGGAATATGTTGGTCAGACCCTATCTTGATATCTCTGCAAAAATTTAGCTTTGACAGTTTCAAAGTTACTCGCTTCCAAAGAGTCAAGCGAGTAGAACCACTCTAAAGCTGAACCCTCTAATGATCTTCTGAAAAGAAAAGCAAGGGCCCTTGGATCATTTTGCCACATTATTGACTCATAAAGAAAGTCCTTGATATAAATGAATGGATTACCGGTGCCGTTATAACGGCGATATACCGGCATCTCTGAGGGAGGTAGATAAAAAGTAGGGAGAGAAGGAAGAGAAATTTTGGGGACTGCTTTGGTGTCGATTAAACATCTAAGCTCTCTATACTGCTCATCCATGCGATTGATTTTGTTAATCATAGCCAGATCGATAGAAGGTTCCCCAAGAGGAGGAGGAGGAGTGGGTGCTTGGTGCACCAGAACTTGGATTGGATGGGCCGAAGCGGCCGGATAACAAGGGTACATTGGGGGATGCACCAAAGGGTGAGTAGGGTTGAGATGATTAGAAGAATAAACTGGTGGTCTAGAAGGAACAACAACATTTGGATTGGGATGATCTAGATTAGCCACCTGATGAGGAGAAATTGGGGCCATGAGCCCGGTATGAGAATGGCCATGAGTGGGCACATTGGGTTGATGCGCCACTGACCGAGGGGTAGAGATGTGAAGACCACCTTCGGGAGGAATGTGGTCGGCGGGCAACTTGTCATTAAGGATGGCTTTGATAGCCTGAATTCGGGTAGGGTCGGCATGAGAGAATGCCTCCCAAAGTGCGTTTGGATTGGGTTGTGGAGAAATTTGACTAGGTTCGGGGAGAATTTCGGGTTCATTGACGGCACATACGGTATCAGGGTAGAAATAAGATTGATCATACTCCAACTGTAGTTGCTCGTATCTTTGATCTGCCATTCCGATAACTCGTCCTGACCTTAAATTCATAAACACAAAAGAAAAAGAAGGTTGACAAATAAAAGCTTAAGGATTTTTTTTTAGTTTTTATTTTTGACCCCTTTTTGTTTTGATTTTATTTTGTCGGACAAGCAAGTTATCAAACAAATTAACTTCAAGCAAATTTTTTGTTTTGGTTCTTTTTTAGGTGATTTTGAGATTTTTGTTTAATTTTCAGTTTTTGTTTGCAAACAAGTAATAACAAAGACTTGGAATGATTAACGTAAATTTTTTTTGTTGTTTCAACCTCAAATTAATGGCTTGTTAAGAGAAATATTGTCCACTCAAATAAATGGGTAGGACCCTATGCTCTCACAACGCCGAGCAATCTAAAGTTGTCACTCTTTTCACAACGATAGGTAATGGGTTCTCCGGGTTTTGGGATGTAAAGGTACAACCAACCCGATCAGTGAAGAGGGAATCCTTCACGTCTGGGGATTTACGGAGGCCTTGATGGAAGCTACCCAGTCCTTCCGAGAGGGAATCCCCGGAGGAGGAGTTGGCAACCACCAAGAGAGGTGTTTGGATGTGTGGGGCTTTAGGAGGAGAGAGCCTCCCTTCTCGGATGTCCTAAGGAGACGGGCGAACCCGAAACTCCAATGCAAACTAAATGCGAGTGAAATGTCAAGGAATAAAGAGCAAGCAAGAAGAAAATAAAAGCATACAATGATTAATGAGATGTTGTAGGAAGCAAGTAAACAAGACAATGAGATAATATGAAATAAAAACTAAAATGGAAAGGAGCACTTAACCTTGACTAGAAATGCTTAGCAAATTTACTAGAACGGAATTAGACATGGAAGGAAATAGGAAAGCATATTTGTCAAGGCATGAAATAGGATGATCTTCAAGATACTAAGTTGAAATAAGATGATAAACAGAGCTAAAAATCAGATTGCCATGCTTTTAAAAAGATAAAGGGAGGGCAAGTAAACTTGAAGAAATGTAGATGATACTTCAAAGAAAGTAGTAAGCAACGTAAACAAGCAACAATGCAAGGAAATGGAAATGACTCACATGGAAATGAAAGTAAACATGCTTTTCAAATGGACATTCTTAGGAAAGAAAATAGGATCTCACTAAAGCAAAGTCGGTCCCACCGTGGTCGCCAAAAGGTGTAGGCACCCGAAACGGGATATCCATGGATCTCCCCTTTTTCGGCCCCTATGCTTGCTTTGGGGACTTGGTGGATGGGATGTTAGTGGTTGTGGTCGCCAGGAGCCAAAGGCTTCAAAATATAGTAGAATAAAAAGAAATGAAATGGAGAAATGACCGTCGTACCTTTGGAAGCGGAGAGATTGTTGGGTTCCGACTTCTCCTCTCTCGGCCGGCCGAAATAAGAGAGCTTAGTGAGTCCTTCGTCTTCGATCCGGTTGAAGCTCCGCCTCAATCGGATTTACCTAAAAATGTCCATAAGAAAACATAGAAACAAGTGAAAGGTTCATTAGTTATAATGAAAGCATATTATCGTGCTCAAATTTAAATTCAAACATGCAAAAGGAAAGAGACTAACCGGATTGGGACTAAATCCCAACCCCTATTTAGAAGGTTTAGATATGCATGAAAATGCAAATGAGTGGCTCAATATATGCTAAATGACATGTTAATGAGAGTTAAAATGAAAGGGGGGAGTAAATGATCGACCAGAAAGGTAAATAAACTCAAAAAAACGCAAAATGGGGTCTGCCCCTGCTAGTGCCCCATATATGGGGTGCCTGCTGCAGGTGTCCCCTTGATGGGGTGCGTTGACCAAAGTCAAAGCGCCCTATATACGGTGCACCAGGGACTGACTTCAGTAGATTTTCTTCCCTTCTTCGCGGCATCGCCCCGGAGTGTAGGAAGACCTCCAAGATAGAAAAAGGACTTCTTCAAGCAGCCAATACTCAAGTGAAGCTAATGTAAGAGTGTTTTGGCACTAGATGTAAGGGAAATGGAGGGTAGAGGCTCTCAAAGTCGGAGAAAAATCATATTTCTGAAGAAGGAAACTGCAGGTTTTTTTGGGTTTTTGGGAGAGAGTTTTGAATCGGTTTGAAGGCTTATGGGGGGTGAAAATGGCTTAGAAACGTGGTGTTGGATGAGCTCTAGGGTGGCACGAAGTTGGAACCTCCTCCAAGCTCCAAATGGAGGTCTTTTATAGCTCCAAAGAGGGCACTTTGGCCATTTTCGAAAAGCAGTGCCACACGGCATAGCGCCCTATATATGGGGCGCCAGCATCATGAGGTCCATCAGATCGACAAGACGAGTTACTGCGGGGGGTCAAATCAGCAGGTCGAATCGATTTGATTTGGTGCCAGGCGCCCTGTATATAGGGCGCTTGGTGCCCTGTATATAGGGCGCCTGGTGCCCTATATATAGGGCGTCAGGTGCCCTGTTTATAGGGTGCCTGGTGCCCTATAAATAGGGCGCCAGGTGCCCTATATACAGGGCGCCAGGTGCCCTGGTTATAGGGTTTTCGGCCTGGCTGATTGTTCTATTGATCCCCTTCGGAATGTGCCAAAAACTTGATCCGTCCAGAAAACACGATTTGCTTTAAATATTCTCCATGAAAACAAGAATTTGAACTCTCAAACTAGGCCAAAATTGCGTGTCTACACACAGGACATCGAGCTAGCATTGGTTGAGAACTCTTCTTCATCGACTGGCCGAAGAAGAAGAAAATTGAATTTGAATACCCATCTCCCACAATAAGGTACACATGGTCATATCTTAGATACTCCGCACTTCATTTAATTTAATTTGGAGCCCGCGGCTCTTGGAGACCACATTTCCTTACTTCCACTTCACCTCCTCTCTTATCTCTTTTCTCTTTTAATTTTATTTTTTTCATTCTTCGCCCACACTACCCGAATCATCTCTCTGGTGCCCGAGTGATGCCAAGTGCAAAGATTTGTGGATCAATGTGAGTGTGGGTTGAGGTGAGAGTTTCTTCTTATTTCATCTTTTTGAAGTGTCGACCTGGAACCCATTTTCGAATTCAACACCTCTGTTGGGGTGTGTAACCATGAGTCCCAACCTAGGGCATTTTAGTCTAATTTTTTTATATACAATTGTTGATCATTGACACAAAATATTCCCTTATGCAGATGCCGAAAAGGGTAAACTCTTCTTGTGGTAGTCAGGTGGAAGTTAGTCCTTCTTCTTCTTCCATAGAAGGTTCACACTTGACTTGGCCCCCTGCGAGGTAAAATTTGGAGTTGACTTTGCTTTCTTATAATGATGTGTCTGATGATCCCGACATGCTTTATTTCTAGCTTCAGGAAAAGATCAAGTCAAGGATATCATGATACTTGGTTAGAGCGGCTTACTTGGGTCTAGTGTCCTTCTAGCGAGGTCAGCTAGACTAGATAGTCTTCAAGGTGTTGTTTCATGCTGAGCCCTTTAGGGAAGACCTTGTGCTAATTCAGGTTTTTTGTGAGCGGTGGCATCCTGTCTCCCACTAGTTTTTGTTTTCATGGGGACACATGGTCCCTTTTCTTGAAGACATTGCCCACATCACTGGTTTGCAAATTCATAAGTGCCTAGTTACTGATACTCCTTATGATGACTATGTGGCCTAAACAACAAAGCTTCAAGGCTTCACCCCTCCTCAGTTTGATGAGGATTAAGTGCTAATGCTCATGTGGTGTGAGTGAGATGAGTTGGTGGGTTTGGATGAGACCTAATACATGGGAGGCGAGGACATAGATGATTTCTTTGGTTTTTTGGTTGGGTTAGTAGCTGCCCATTTCATTATTCAATCTGACACACCTGAGGTTGATAGAGACTTGTGTCAGTTTCTAGTTTTCTTCTTTGGTTGTTTGTTGTTGGGTAACAAGATTGACCATGTGAATATTTGGTTCTTTCCATATGTGTGTGTGTGTGTGTTCCACCTTTACAATCACCTTGATCCCTAAACTTTCGACCCTTAGCATCACTCAGGCATCGTAAAAGTGATTTGGGTGGTATGGAAAGAAGGAAGAAAATAAAAAATCGAGAGAATGAAAAAAAGAATGAAAAGAATGGAGTGGTCACCAAGAGCAATGAGTTACGTAAATAAATGTAAATGGAATGCAAGATGTTTTAGTTTCATGACCCTGTACTTTGATAGGGGAGATGAGAGTGGCTTGCAACTTCTTCTTTAGTCAGCCAAAGTGAGAAGTCCAAGTTTGCTCTTTTTGTCAGAGGATGTTGTTGATGCTACACAAAAAAAAGAAAACAAGTAAAATAAAAAAACATTAGAACTATAAGAGAAGTGTCATATCTATAAAATAAACAAGCATAAATGAAAATTGGGGTAGAACAGACCAAATGGGGGCTAAGACCTAACCCTTTTTTGATGTTGTCAAATGCATAATGAGATGTGATGAAATAGAAAAGATGACTAAACAAACACGAAGATGATGCTAAGAACGAAAATGAGATGGTTAATGATGGCAAGAATAGTAGAAAATTAGAAATATAGAAAGAAAATGCTCTCTAGTTGAAGTGACTGAGTGCTAAGGCTTGAAGTGGTGGAAGCTCTAAGAAAGATAAGATCTTTGAGAGGTTTGAGAAGTTTCTAAGTTCTTGAGGGCTCTAGGGGTGCTCAAGCATAGGGAGGATCAATGAGGGTAGCCAAAGATCTTTTCTCTTGAGAGAAGACTGCACTTTATAAAGAAAGGATGTCCCAAAATAGTAAAATGATGAATCTACTTTTTGTAAATGTCCAGAAGCTAGGGCATCAGATGTCCCCCTTATCAGTATGTTATGTCTTGATAAGTCAAGCTTCGAAATGGGTAATAAAAAAATAGAAAATGCCTTTAGTTGGAAAACATTCTCTTAATTGGGCACTTGATGCCCTATTACTAGGACCTTAGATGCCACAAAAAAGAGACACTAGGGTGCCCTAATGCTATGCATTCTAGTGCTTAAATATCAGGGTGTTTGGTGCCCATATGTCAGAGCATTAGGTCTTCCATATGTGAAATGCGCAAAATTTGATTGTTATCCTCAACTAAGCCAAAATGGCATCTACACCGGTCAGATATGGGTACAACTACGACTGTCATCCCCTTAGTATACCAACACTCTGAGATCCTATACTAAAAAATAAACACATTAGAAAACTTCCTTTTTAATTATCTTCTCTACCCTAGTTAGGAATTTAGAGTACTATCTTATAGACATTCACTCTCACTTACTGAGGGTGGTCAATCCCTTGTTATTAGCTTAATTGTCTCTATCAGGTTTCCTTTGTACCAAATTCATTAACTACACTAATCAATCAAATTGAGTGATTCATAAGTTAATAGTCAAAGCACACGATACATCCGGTAAGACATCTTTGGTGACTCATATCACTGGCCTGGCCGTCTTTCCCCATTAATTGTTAGTACGGGCGAGATGGGAGCATGGACATTTAAAAAGCACATGATGCACTTTATAGCCGCTTGATGAATTCCATTTCTCTAGATCATGGTGTTGTTCCCACTGTTTATGCTTTTCTTGTTAAAGGCCCATTTTTAATGAATGAATGAATGTGAATGCCCTTTGTGATCATTTTAATTGTTAAAGCCCCTTCGAAGATCCAACTGATCTTTTAGATCCAGATCCTATAAAGAATTCGACTACGGTATCCCACTTTCAATCTCTCTGAGTAGCTAAGAGTTCATCTATTCATTGATTGTAGTTCCCAAACTCATCTTGAGACCCCAATCTATTTATCACACCCTTGATATTGGAACTACACTTGCTTTTTCTTGTCGTTGGTGGTGTTGGAAAAAAGAGTTATGTCGTTGCTCTATTTTGGCAACTCAAAACAACCAAAACTACACAAAGCTAGGCACTTGCGAACGCACTACTTCAAATGGAAAGATTTGCGTTGTAAAGAAGCTCTTCCTCTTTCTTATTGATAGAATGTTTAGTAGTCTAATTGTGCAACTATCATAATAGAAAACCTTGATAGATAGTCAAGTAAGATACCATTCAAGGTTTCTGTTTCAGTTAGTTTTGGGAGCTCATTTCACTTATGAGCATCTGTATGTGTATCTTATTATCTCTTCACTAATGACCAATGAGATCAGTCATCATTATCATATGAGAAGATATCACATACACTATATCAAGATTCTTAATATTTTATCTCAAAGATCATTTAACTAGGAACATTTATATTGTATACCTCTAGATGATTGATCTTATTATCGTGATTTCATCATCGTTCAATCATCATTGTATATGATCAATGACTTCATTATGATACACATCTAATTAGAGCACGTAATAAAGAATTTTTGATTAATTGAATAAGATATTTCAAGAAATATCGAATCATACCAATATGATTAGATTATAGGACATACATTTTTATCAAATATGCCACACATATTTATTATATTTAATGGGAACAAGTGAAGACTTACGAATTTCCTATGTAATTCTCAACTAGTACCTCAATAGAAGTGTCCTTGGGTTGTGAGACTGGAACACCTTCCAACTCTACCTTGCTCTTCCTTAAAAAGGAACTCTTTCTCTAGGAATATAGCATGTAAAAGCAACATATTACCTTGTTCATATGAGTGGAAAAAGTAATATCTAAAGGTTTTTCTAGCATATTCCACAAGCCATCCTATACTTTTTAGTCTTATATTCCAACTTGTCAAGGTTATACCTCTTCACAAGAGTTGGACATTCCAAAACCTTAACATGGTTAAGGTCAAGCTTTAACTCTTTCTATATCTCATATAACATAGTTTGAATAGACTAAGAAGATATCTATCTTAAGAATAAGTGGTCATATTGAGTGCATAACCCCAAAGAGACAGATTAACAAAGGTCATCATTACTTGTACCATATCATACAGAGAATGATTTCTTCTTTTATCTACGTTATAAAGATGAGGAACATTAGGAAATGTCTATAAAGATAAGATTCTATTATTCTTCAAATAATGTGTGAATTATGTACTTAAATCTTCCTCTTCTTGATTTAATCAAAGAGTGCTAATACTCTTTTCATTTGTTTCTTTTCTTCATTCTTAAACTTCGATAATTTCTCTAAGGTCTTAGATTTGTACTACATTAAGCATATGATGGGGGACATATTAACCGATTCTAAACTTGAGGCTAATACACAATTTAAAATCTGACTCCCATAAATTGGCTCTAGGCTTTTCAATTTTAGAGTGTTCTAATTAAGAAATTTTCACTAAAATTTCTTTCTCTTTTAATGAATCAGAATGGAGGAAGAAGAATAAGGGAGAAACGCCATTTTTGAAAATTTGATTGGTTTTCGAAAATCGATTCTAACTACCAACGAGACAGATTTTAGTTATCTGGAGGAAGGTCCACTCTAATGATCTCGCCAAGACCAACAACAAACAAAATTAAAGGCTAGGACCTAATCCGCACTAGGCATGGCATCACGATCTGGATAATAGAATAACAGAATTAAAACCATACAAGGGAAAGGGAAAACAAAAATTACCTCCACACCGGGGTGTGGGGAAAATCAATCTTCAACTGAGAGATAGGTATTCCCCTTAATACAATGACTTATCAAATAAGTACAATACCAAAAGATGACCCACACCTCACAGGGTGGTAAAAGGTCTACAAAACACCAAAATATGGGGAACGCCTATCTTCAGGTTGACAAATTCCCGATATCCAGCTTGCCACGGTCTTTCTTGAAGACAATCTGGGATTTCAGCAATGACTTTTGAATACCAAGATAGGCTCAGAAATATAGCATCACAGCCAAGGAATCATAGGACCTGATAGAATCATCGTCTATAAAAGGTTCATCCAAGCACCGGCAACTGATATGGAGCTACCAAGGTACTAGATGATCTTAGGTCTTCCTCACATTCCTATACGGGCTCTGTAGACGGATCCAACTATCCGCCATCCATATAGCTCCATCTTAGTTGGAGGAAAACTGATATGTATCTAATTTGGTTTCCAGACAGTTAACAGGAAAATCAACTGCAGCTCAAGCTAACCAGAATCGGACAGTAACACCTCAGATCCAAGGGAAAACAAAAGAGTAATAAATCCTTGACTGGAAAGAGGACTGGTCGTATCACTAGAATATCTCAACATGAACCAGCAACAAACTAACGCAGCAGGATCCCGGACGGACTAATAAGCAACTTGGACTGGAGCAAGGACCAGTTCCAATTTCAGATGAACTCAATATGCATCAGAAAAGGGACCAACTGATCGGATCTGAGAAGAATGAACGCCAACTGGAAAAGGACCAGTCCTCTGGAGAATGGTACAACAGTGAGACAGCAGCAAAAACTGGATGCCTCAGGTCCAAATAGACAATATAACAGAGGAACGTCAGTAGAACATCGGATCTTCAGAAGAGTAGCACATTCCGAAAAACAAACTCAAGAAATGGAAGGAACCAGTTCCTCAAACTATGGAGCCTCAGAATCAATCCGCAATACGTAACCAATACCAACCGTCAAGAACTGGACCTGGAAGAAAGAAACGACGGGCTACCTTCTAGATTCGAAGATCAAGGATAACACCTGGCCGGATCCCACTATGCCAACCAGTATAGATCCATAGATCTAGGAGCAGATCGGGAGGACGAGCTCACATAGCTATTACTGACCTTCATTATATGTGCAACCGAGGAGATCGGGAAGTCTAACCAGAGGAATAGACAGAGATCTCTTCGTCATCGGCCACTCAGCTTCGGAGTAGACCGCTTCATGCAGCCTCCAGGATCGGCTGTCATTTGTTCACCAACAAGCGAGATCGGCAACAACAAGGAGCTCAGCAATCCAACAAAGGTGAAGGTCGCCTCGGCTACTCAACGTCGCTGTAGTTGTGAGAATAGCACGAACAACACCAAGACGGGATGAAATCCCAGGCGCGTGAAGAGAACTCTTCACAAGAGCTCACCAGGAACAGATCCAGAGGAAGAGGATGAGCTGACCTCAAGAGAGAAAAGGAGGAATAGGAGAACATCAAAGGAGCTCACCGGGCAGAGAAATGGTCCGATGAGGATCGAACCGAAGGGAAACAGATAGATCAAGACGAGGGGAGAAGAACTCTCCAAAGAAGTTCACCGAGATCACCATTGGAGGAGGAAGATCGGAGGAAGACAATGTCGTGGCTAGGGTTTGCCATTGGGAGGAGACAAATGCAGGCGAGTGCCTCAGACGAAACGAGAAAACCCCCTCGAGGGTTTAAGACGTCCTGCAGGAGAAGGAAGGGCAGAACGGGAACAAAAAAACCAACGTATTTCTCTATTCACTGTATCATGCTGGAAAAAAGGGGGTTCAGTCCTTTATATAGGGACCAACCTGAATACATCAAAATGCTGAGAAATTTGGGAAAATAAAGAAAAAACATTGTACCAAATTCTAAAATGTCTAAAAATTAAAAGAAATGATATAGACATCTTAGAAAATTCAAAAAAAAATGACGTATGACTAAAGAAAATATGGATAAGTGTCTCCAAGCCATATGGAGCCAATGTGCTTCCTGCGTCGCCCATAAACATGACTGAATCGAGGCCAAAACCTTGTGTCCTCGCTACGTTTCCATACCTAGGAAAATCATCAATGAAAATAATGAAGTAGAAAAACTACCTATAGGCTTAATAGACATGGGACAACATACATCTAAATGTATAAGTTCTAATAACTTATTAGCCCTTTCTATATTTACACTAAATAAAATATTGGTTATTTTTCTAATGATATAAGACACATATGGGTAACGACTAAAAATCGTTTACTTTAATGTATTCATCCTTATAGAACTTCTTAAATCTTTTCTCATTAATATGACCAAGTCTATAATGCCAAGGAATGGATTGATGCACATCAACCCATTTTCCTTATAAGGAATATTCACACTTATCATGGGAGCTTCCATTTTCCAACCCATTTTCCTTAAGCTCCCCCTGGCAAACACTTTGTCGTTCATAGTCAAAGAACAATTATTATCTTTATAAGCTCATAGCAAATCAATATTTATACAAACAAGAAATATAGACAATGTTCTTAACTATAAAAGGATATAATTGATAAAATTGTATAACATACAAGCCAATCATATATAATATGATTCGACATTTCTAGATATATCTTATTCAATTAATTAGGCAAATCTTCATTATAAGTTCTTATTAGATGCGAATATCATAATGAAGTCCTTAATCAAATACGATGATGATTAAATCATGATGAGATCATGATAATGAGATTGATCATCTAGAGGTATTTGATTTAAATGTTCCTAGTCATAGGATACTTGAGACGAGACATCAAGGATCCGAATAGACTAGTGTATGTGATATTTTCTCATGTGATGAGAATGACCAATCTCATTGGTCATTAGTGTGGAGACACTGAGATACACATACAGGTGCTCATTAGTTGAATGAATTCACTGAACTGATAGAATTAGAAACCCTGAATGGTATCTTACTGAACTGTCAATCAGGGTTTTCTATCATCACGATTGCATGGTTGGACCTTTGACCTAAGTCGCCAAAGATACCTTGTTGGGTGGAACTTGTGCTTTGACCATTGTCTTATGGATCACTGTATAGATGGTCTAGTATATATAGTAATGGATTGGGTATAAGGAAAACCCAATGGAGGTAATTGAGTGGACAACAAGGGATCATCCACTCTCGGTAAGTGAGGGTGAATGTCCTATAGGATAGTACTCTAAATCCCTAGTTAGGGTAGATAAGATGATTGGAAAATGAGTTTTCTAATTGATCCAATTCCGAGTACAAGATACTATAGAGTACTATCCCATAGAGTCGGTACACTAAGGAGTTGACAGTCGATGCCATACTCCTTTCCGACCGGGACATTAGATGGATGAGGGTTTATATCCATGCAGTAATTGAGGATGGAAAGGCTCAATGGAGATGAGATTATCCCCATAGCCATTTGGGATCATGGGATGTGGCTTGTACGCTTCATGATCGGTAGGTCGATTAATTTGTTATCAGATAACGGATTTAATTTAATTAAATAAAATTGTTCCATTTCTTTAGGCCTCAACCAAATAGGCTATTGAGCTTAGTGGGTCACACACATAAGGACTTATCCACAAGTATAGGGGCAATGGCATAATGTATGTAGATTTTGAGTTTTTATGAAAAATTTCATAATTCTCTATAAATACTAATGGTTTCAGCCAAACCCTATCAAGACAAGGATGAAAACCATGTCCCTAGCCTCCTCCCTACCCCCTCCTCTCTCTAGAAGGTGTCCATGGTCGATGAAGCTCCGTTCGGGAAGAGTTCTCGAGACCGGCGGGAAGGGGAAACCTGCTGTGGATGAAGTTTGTGTGGGTACTGATAGAAATGTATGCCCTACAAGCCAATCATATATGATATGATTCGACATTTCTAGATATATCTTATTCAATTAATTAGGTAAATTTTCATTATAAACTTTTATTAGATGTGAATATCATAATGAAGTTCTTGATCAAATGTATTGATGATTAAATCATGATGAGATCATGATATTGAGATTGATCATCTAGAGGTATTTGATATAAATGTTCCTAGTCATAGGATATTTGAGACGGGACATTAAGGATCCGGATAGACTAGTGTATGTGATGTCTTCTCATATGATGAGGACGACCGATCTCATTGGTCATTAGTGTGGAGACACTGAGATACACTTATAGGTGCTCATTAGTTGAATGAGTTCACTGAACTGATCGAATTAGAAACCCTGAATGGTATCATACCGAACTGTCAATCAGGGTTTTCTATCTTCACAGTTGCATGGTTGGACCTTTGACCTAAGTCGCTAAAGATGCCTTATTGGGTGGAACTTGTGCTTTGACCATTGTCTTATGGATCATCGTATATATGGTCTAGTATAGCGATGGATCAGGCACAAGGAAAACCCGATGGAGGCAATTGAGCAGACAACAAAAGATTGTCCACTGTCGGTAAGTGAGAGTAAATGTCATATGGGATAGTACTCTAAATCCCTGGCCAGGGTAGATAGGATAACTGGAAAAAGAGTTTTCCAATTGATCCAATTCCGAGTACAGGATCCTATAGAGTCGGTACACTAAGGAGTTGACAATCGATGCCGTACTCCTTTCCTACCGTGACATTGGATGGATGAGGGTTTATATCCATGCGGTAACTGATGATGGAAAGGCTCAATGGAGATGAGATTATCCCCATAGCTATTTAGGATCATGGGATGTGGCTTGTACCCTTCATAATCAGTAGGCCGATTAATCTGTTATCGGATAACAGATTTAATTAAATTAAATAAAATTGTTCTATTTTATTTAGGCCTAAACCAAATAGGCTATTGGGTCTAGACAAAAGGACTTATCCATAAGAATAGGGGCAAGGACGTAATTTATGGAAATTTTAGGTTTTTATGAAAAATTCCAAAATTCTCTATAAATACTAATGGTTTCAACCAACTCTCATCAAGCTAAAGGTGAAAATCACATCTCTAGCCTCCTCCCTACCTCCTCCTCTCTCTATAAGGTGTCCATGGTAGATAGAGCTCCGTTCAGGAAGAGTTCTTGAAGCTGGCACGAAGGGAGAACCTGCTGTGGATGAAGTTCGTGTGGATACTGCTGGAGATCGGACATTTGAACGGTTTGAAGAACTTGAGAAGCTCATCTTCCTTCTCTCTATGGGATTATATGAATCTCTATTAGGTATATTTGAACCCGATTTGATCAGTTTTCCGATTTCGTCATTCGGTTCCAATTGAGACAGATTCTAAAGGAATTCATAGGAATCGTCATTTTCGCTGCACCAAATTTTTATAGACGATTCTTTACAGTGACATTATTTCATGTTATTTATGTGTTCCTGAATCTGTGCAAATGTCTATTTTGTCAAGACCGCCATAATCTTTGTATGACTCATATAATAGATTGGTTGACTTTGATAGAATCTCGTGATATATAGCTTTCTAACGCCACAAATCTTTTGAAGTTTCAATCTCTGTAGAGTTCGGGAGAAGCTCTAAAATTTGGTGTTTTTGTCATGCCCGAACCGTCACCCGGATTTGGGGATTTTGTGAAATCTCCGCTCACAGACGAAATTGAAGCTTGGAAAAGGTTTAAAAGATGGGTAATATGATTACCTAACCTTTTATTTTGATCTCTAGCTTTGAACGGCGGCGTAGGAAGAGAATTTAAAAATCTTCTGGCGTTTTAGGGTTCTGCGGAGTTTGACGGCGCTGACCTGTTTCTTCCTGATTTACCATTGCTAGAGAATTTTTATCTGAAGGGATCTATACATATTTGGAAACGTCATTTGATAAGGATTCTAAATTGAATTTTTGGAGAATATTTGGCTTCCGGGATAAGGAGTTATCCTCATTGCAAAATGGAGATTTCTGCTACAGAATCTCGGTGACCGCCGGCTCTTCTACCTTATTTTACAGTCTGTTGAGATTTTACTGGATATGAGGTTCAATGTTTTGGATTCCTTATTCGATGAGGATTCTAATGCATATTTTTGCGAATTGTTCTGAGCACGAGATATGGAGATATGTCCGAGTTAAGGGGAGACATAACCCTCCGATGAACAGTGTCATCGGGCGGAGCTGCGGAGAGTGGCCGCGCGCGCGGGCGCATCGGCAGTGCAGACGCCGCAGAAATGTTGGCGGCGCAATGCACCAGCGCCATTGGAATGCGGCGCACGCGGCGCAATGCGCCAAACCCTTAATTAATTAATTTTAAATTGTTTAAAATCACAAAAAAATCTGAAAAATTGCCAAAAAAATTCAAAAAAAATTGAAAAGTTATATATATATATTTTAAAATATTTTAAAGTGTTTAATGACATGTTAGATGATGTTAAGTTCTATTTACATAGATTCACTCATGATTAAACTTTAAAATTATTTTAAAGGTTTAACTTAAATATTTAATGCCTTAATTAATTATGTAAAATGAGATTTTACAGAATATAAATTGAGACATTAATTTCTGACTTTGCACAATATTGGGAATGCATGAATGTTCTAAATAGTTTAGATGTGTATGTTTATTTCATATAAATTGTATATATGTTGTTGTCATGTTATTTTCATGTTATTTATTTTATGAAAATTCGACATGTATGAAATTGAGAATTTCAAAAATAAAGTATATAATTTTATGCTGATATATATGATATATCTCATATGATTATCACGTATGCGCTCTATGTTCATGTGATGAATGTTAGTGTGTATGGAGGTGATCATGGACTTAATTGTACTTGGCTTGTGATTGCTTTTAATTGTGTTGGTTATGTTATTAAATGGGGCCTACGTGTGCCTCCTCTCTCTCTATACAATCTGATTGTACATTCAACCTCCCTCCATTAATGTACTTCCCTTGGTTAATACCAAAGTTTCTTATAAAGTTATGTACATTTATGCGTCTACGTACCCTTAAGCCGCTTGTAAGAGTTAGAAGCTGGTTCGTGAAAGGTTGGAGAGAGGGACCACTTGGAGAAGCACCCTTCTGAAGTGGGAGCATACCAACTCAAGCATCTGAAGTAAGGATTTGCAAATACAGGGGTGCCTTAGGTGCATACTTAGGGTTAAGTCCATGATCACCTGTTTTTATGCATATTTGATATGTGGTTGTGTGCTATCTTTTATACCTTAGATATATGATATTCCAAAGGTATTATATATACTTAGCACATATTATTGATGAGATTAAAGAGTTGACAATCGAAGCCGTACTCCTTTCCCACCATAGCCATTTGGATGGATGAGGGTTTATATCCATGCGGTAACTGATGATGGAAATGTTCAATGGAGATGAGATTATCCCCATAGCCATTTGGAATCATGGGATGTGGCTTGTACCCTTCATGATCGGTAGGCCGATTAATTTGTTACCGGATAACGGATTTAATTTAATTAAATAGAATTGTTCCATTTTTTTAGGCCTCAACCAAATAGGCTATTGGGTCTAATGGGTCACACACATAAGGACTTACCAACAAGTACAGGGGCAAGGGCGTAATTTATGGAGATTTTGATTTTTTATGAAAAATTTTATAATTCTCTATAAATACTAATGGTTTCAGCCTAACCCTATCAAGCCAAGGATGAAAACCACGTCCTAGCCTCCTCCCTACCCCCTCCTCTCTCTAGAAGGTGTCCATGGTCGATGAAGCTCCGTTCGGGAAGAGTTCTCGAGGCCGGCGCGAAGGGAGAACCTACTGTGGATGAAGTTCGTGTGGATATTGCTGGAGACTAGACACTTGAACGGTTTGAAGAGCTTGAGAAGCTCATCTTCTTCCTCTCCATGAGATTATATGAATTCCTATCAGGTATATTCGAACCTGATTTGATCGATTTTCGATTTTCGTCATTCGGTTCCGATTGAGATAGATTCTAAAGGAACCCATAGGAATCGTCGCTTCCATTGCACCAAATTTTTATGGATGATTCCTTACAATAATAGCAATCTTTAGAATTAAGACATCTCTAGAAGGATACTTAACTTTATTTCTTTCACTAGTAATGTTGCAAATTTTGCACCATTTTCATGTAGTAAGTTTACAACTTCTTTATTAAGTCTTCATTTACTTGTCATCATCTACAAGTCCTTGTAGATATATGATACATAACTAGTATCTCATACCATGAGATGCACCTCTTGTATCTAATATTATGATATACATATAATATCTAATACCATGATGTGTGTATATATATCTATGACAAGTAAATATCAATGACAAAAATTCTTGTCCAAGTTCACCTTTAATTTAACTACAAAACATTTATAGCTCATCTTTAAATAACAATCATCAATGTAATGGAAGTATTATTCTTTTGTCTCATTTTGATTGCCTTCTTGACTTTTAAGTTTGCCCTTCATTTCCTTCTAATGAATTTTTCTTATTTCTATTGGTCTCACCAACAGGAAGTATTGGATATGTGTTGTTGTCTATCTTGCTTTCAAAAAGCTCATTAAAAATGAGTCATGATGGATCTAATATCTATCCATTCATGTTGCCTCTGCAACTTATTTGCTAATAGAGGCTAACATTTATTACAGAGCAAACAATAAATCATCTTTGTGAGATGAAGATATCATCTTATCTTGCATCATTAGGTCGTTTAGGAGGCACAAACTTCTTAATTATGTTATCTATTTGATCAACTATGAGAACAATTCTCATAGTTCTGAACCAATCAAAGAAGTTAGAGGTAGTGAGTATGTTGGCATCTAGTATGCCTCGCAACTGGTGGTTTATTATCTAATTTTACAATGGAGATATAATTTTAATGAGATTCGTTATAGACATTCATGTAAAAATTAAGATATGGTTTTTTATGCTAATTTATATTCCCACTAATTTTAAAAAAATTTGCATAACTTATATTTTGCAAAGGCAAGATATCTAGATGACATGATAATGGAGACTATGACCCTATTAACCTTATGGTGATAACCTTGTAGGAGACACAACAAATCACTACATACTTTATAGATAGAAAACACTTGCCAGTCACAACTTTTTCAACTCTTAGTTATATTCAACCACAAAGGTTATGACCTTGTAGAAAACACAACGAATCATATACTTTAGTTAGGCCAAAGCTGCTTGTTATTTTATGAGAATGGATTCCTAACATAACCCTTATAGGAAACACAATAAGAACATGCTAATGGTCCACCCCAGAGTTTAACAAATACCTTGGTTATGATCACCAATCACTTATTGAATGAGTCTTATGAAAAACCCAATATATCCATCCAATCAAAGATTGGCTCATCAAAACTATAACAACAAAAGGTTACATGAGTCATTCTTAATATTTCATGTTTCTTAACCTAATCTTAAATGATGAGAGATTTTATTTTAGCGTCATTATAAATGTGCTACTTATGTACACAACTTTAGAATATCATATTCCTAAGGTATAATAAATAGCATATAATCACATATCACATATGTGAGAAATAAAATAAATGATTATGGAGTCAAACCCTAATTACACAATGCCAAAGCCAAAATGGTGTGCATCAAAAAGAGATAGCATTTGATGCTAGTGTAGATGTGTCTTCACTTCTCAAAGAATACTTCTTTAAGTGGTCCCATTCTCTCCTCTAAGAATCTGCTTCTTGTCATTACAAACAGTTTAATGGTATACATACCTACCAATGTACATAATTTTAATAAGAAACATTAGTTTTAACCAAGTGGAGTACATAATATAGAGGGAAGTAAAATTACAATCAAAATTTAGTATAGAGAGGATACGTCGCACGGCTGCAATAAACACATCCACATAATTTAAATATCATTACATGATAATACACGTAAGTTCATGATCACCATTCATCCACACCCTCAAATAGCATATGTATATTGTAACGTTACGTATATATATTTTTTATATATAAAATAATTATTCTTATATTTAATTCGAAGGTTATTATGTTATTTACTCCCTCCTTTCCGTTACACCTTCCATTTTTCTCTCCTTCCGATTGCCCTAGCGGAACCACCCCTTCCTATCTTCCTCGCGTCCGCCGTTTTATCTCATCCGCACCATTTTTTTTTCTTCTCTTCTTCTCTGCGCTACCTCTGCTCGTCGCCTTGGCGCCGTCTGGCCTGCACCCCCTTCGCCGACATTAGCAGAGGCACCCTGCCATTTCACCCCGCGCGTGCGCGCGCTTCGCCGCCGCCCGCGGCAGTCGCGTGCGCCACCCGGCGCGGCGGCCGGCCGCCGTCCGCCGCCAACCGCCGCTTTGACCCCCTCCGCGGCTTCGCCGCGCCTTCGGCGCCCTCGCGCCACCTCCGCCGCCTAGCCACGGCAACTGTCGCCGCCCACCTGCACGCACCCGCCAATGCCGCCGCCCGCGGCTGCACCTCCCGCCCAGCCCGCGGCCTCCCGCGCGAGATCATCCCCTGCCGACGTCAACACTCGCCAACCGCACACCCGTGGCCAGTAGACTTGCAGTGCTGTGCGCCGGCTGCCTCCGTGTGCGCCATGCACCCCGCCCCCCTATCGGCCATGAGCACCATCTCTCTCTCTCTCTCTCTCTCTCATTTATCGGTGATATGTTTTCTATTAGAATTTCTCTTGTTTTTCTCTTGATCCCATGGCATACCTATATTCTATTTCTTTCCAGCAGCCTTGGTGGAGGGAGATAACTTGTTTGAGTTTGTTCGATTTATGCACCGCGTCCTCAACGTTCGGTATCGTATTTGGTCGTCGGTTTCCAACTCTTCCAGCGTCATTCCGGTAGGCATCCTTGACGTGTCTATTAATTATCATTAAATTTCTATTTAATCCTCCATGACTTGTAGTGATAATTATTGAGTTAATTAGCCGATTTAGCATGTTATTAGGCTAATCTTTGTTATCTTTTTGAGTTAATCCCTTTGCATAGGTGTGGTGATAGGTTAACAAGATTAATTGATGTTTTAGCTAGCATTATTAAACTTGTTTTGGCTATGTTATTGTCATTAATTTAGGTGATAGGGTCTGATTGGGTCTGTTCCTATCATGTTAGTCTTTACTTATTCTTGTCATTTTATGGTTCTAGATCATGCATAGGTTGTTTAGGTGTGGTTGATCATGCTATTTTGCATCGGTGGTATGTTTATTCATTGCATGGTATAGTTTATATCATTTGATCTTGCATAAGTGTATCATGGCATGGCATGATTGAGGTGGATGCATGATGCATTGAAATTATGACGAAAACAGCTACACCAGACTAGTTAGTCGTGACCCGAGGGCAGCGGAGGTTAGAACAGTCCGGTGCATCCTTCGATCCCGGATACCGCGGTTTGTCCCTGTGCCACCACTGCCTAGGTGCACTATGGGATTTCGTTTAGCTATATGGTACTGCTATATATGATAGATCTGGTGGTAGCTGGTTAAGGTGGCAAGACGACGCATTCCTTGCTAATAAGAAAAAAAGGTGTGGTTCTTCTTAGAGGATATGTGCATTGTTTCATGGTATGGTATAAGTGGTCTAGTGATGCACTTTACTTGTTTATCTCTTATCATAATATGTTGCATGATGAAAAGTAAATGTCTCGATTATAGTCCATCATTTTATGGGGCATATATAGGTGTCTATGCATATGTACATAACATCTTTTTAGGTTAGGTTATGGTGCATATAGGTGCTGATCGGGGTTATCCTAGGTGCTGGTTGAAGGTTTAAAAATGTGTGGATTAAGTCATATATCTAATATATTGACTAGTATATATATTTGTATATAATTGGTGCAGTTTGGGGTACCTATTTTAATTAACATCTAGGGCCTTTTAGCTATCCGATTGGGCGGATGATGGGGTGTCTACTGAGTCGTCGTACTCATCCCAATCCTCTTATCAATTTTTCAGGTAATCAGGTTTAGCGCATCAGAAGCGTGATGGATCTATTCTCGAGAAGACAATCAGATGATTTTTTATGACTAGATGGTATTTAGTTTTGTTTAGATTGTAGTGATTAGTGATGTATTTGAATTTGAATTTGTGAAATTATGAACTTGGATCTAGTTATTTTCATTCGTTCCAAACCGATATATTTTAGGGGTTATTTTTCCCCGGTTACGTCGTCGGATTATGTTCCGCTGTGCAGGATTAAATCCGGGGCGTGACATATATAGTGTGATTAAGTGTTAATTATATGATATAACATTTATACCATAAAACTATAACTTAAAATTTTTAAAAATTTCAATATCATACTTGTTATAATTTTGTATAAAGTAAATAACATGAAATCAACGTATAAACAATTTACATGCATTAAACAAGTATATTCAAACAATTTATCTATTTCATACATTCATAAAATTGTGCATGGTCAAAAACTAATGTCTTAATCACAATTCTACAAATTTAAATTTTACAAAATTAATTTAATTATTAATTTTGTTAGTTAAATAATTCAAGTAATCCAAGAAACCAAACTAAGGATAAATCCATAAAAATTAGAGCTAATATTTACTTAATAGATCGTTGAGCACTTTAATAATCTAATATATAAAATTTAAATTTTTTTACAAAATTTCAAGATTTTTTTAATATTACTATATTTAAACAATTTAAGATTTTCTAAAAATTCGTTGGCGGAGGAGCCCCCCCTACGGCAGTGTGCGCTGGCCAGCAGCCGCGTTGCTATGCGCTGCCCACACTCACAATACGTCCTCGTCCTTTCACGCCACGTCTGCCTGCATGTGCGTTGTCCTTCGTTTGCAGTGCAGTTAAATTGCCCGGACCGTATCAACCCGAGGCTAATAAGTCCTGGATTTACCAACGCCCAACGTATCAGGTACGATAGACCCTCGACGGCTCTGCTTCATTGCCCGACAAAGGCGCCACAATGGTAACCCCCTCGACAGAAACGACGATGGCACCTCTCCCTTTTCTTAGTCTCACGAGAGCATAAAAAAATACATAAAAATTGCAATACAATCTTAGAACAACTATGACTCCTTATACGTTAGATTATTTTATAAAATTGTGAATATAGGCTGGAATAGAAGATGGGAAGCACCGATGCCGTGGAGGGCTCGGTTGCCTAAAAAAACTAAAATACTCAATTCACCCCACTTTTCAATGAATAAAATGTGAGAAAACTCTAATAAATCATATTTCTTAAGTTTTAAAACCTTCTCAAAGATTCCAGGTACTCCGTAGAAGAAGAAAATCAACGTTTTCAATTTCCAAGGTCGATGCTTGACAAATCGAAACATTATCTTTTGCACACCATATTGGACAATACTAATAGAAATGTTTGTCCTACGAATTAATCATATGTGATATAATTCGACATTTTTAAAAATAGCTCATTCAATGAAATAGACAAATCTTTATTATTAGCTCTTACTGGATGCGAACATCATAATGAAGTCCTTAATCACATGTAATGATAATTGTATCATAATAAGATCGTGATAATGAGATTGATCATTTAAAGGTATGTAATCTAAATAGTTCTAATTATATGATCCTTGAGACATGACATCAAGGATTCAGATAGACTAATATACGTGGTGTATTCTCATGTGATGAAGATGACCGATCTTATTGGTCAATAGTGTGGAAACACTGAGATACACATATAGGTACTCATTAGTTGAATATATGTTCACTGAATAAATCAAATCAGAAACCTTAAATGATATCTTACCGAATTGTCAATCATAGTTTTCTATTATCACGTTTGAATGGTTGGACCATTGACTTGAGTTGATAAAGATGTCTTATTGGGAAGAACTTGTGCTTCGACTATTGACTTATAAATTACTATTTAGATGGTCCAACACAACAATAGGTTAGGTACAAGGAAAATCCAATGGAGTCAATTAAGTAGACAATAAAGAATCATCTAAATTCTCTATAAATACTAATGGCTCCAACCAACCATATCAAGACAATGGTGAGAACCATGTCCTCAGCCTTCTCCTTACCTCATCCTCTCTTTGGAAGGTGTTCATCGGTGATGGAGCTCCATTTGGGAAGAGTTTTTGAGTCTAATGCGAATGAGAACCTATTGTGGATGAAGTTTATGTGAATACTGCTAGAGACCGTACATTTGAATAGTTTTAAGAATTTAAGAGATTATTCTTCTTCTTCTCTAAGGAATTATATGAATCCCTATCAGGTATATATGAACTTGTAGAGATCAATTTTAGGTTTTAGTCATTTAGTTCCGATTGAGACAAGATCAACATGAACTCTTAGGAATTATGGATTCCATTGCATCAAAATTTATAGGATGATTTTTTATAGTGGTATCAGAGCCAAGCTCAAGTCATGGTTAAAACAGACATCAAATCGATGTTATTTTATGTCGAGGCCACCATAATTTGTATGTGATGAGTATTAGAGATTAGTTGACATTTGTAGAATCTCGTGACATAGATCTTTGTAAATCAACACATATTTTAAGTTTTGGACCTCTTTAGAGTCTGGGTGAAGCTTCGAAACATAGTGATTCTGTCATGGTTGAATAGTCACCCAGATTCGGGGATTTTGTGAAATCCCATCCATGGAGACAATTGAAGCCTTGTGAAAGCTTTGAATGATGTGTAATATGGTTATCTGACTTTCCCTATGAGTTTGTGCTTTGAATGGTGGCGGAGAAAGAAGATTTGGTTCTTTACCGACGATCTTAGATTCTGTAAGGCCGTGACAATTCTTTTCTATTTTTTATTGAAATGATTTTTTTTTAAAAAATAAATTATACATATTTGGAATTATAATTTTATGAGTATTCTAAATTATATTTTTGAGAAATTTTTTGCATTTGGTATAAGGAGTTATTCTCTTGAATATTTGGCAGTTGCTATTTACTAATCTAGCAGCACCACCCATGTTCTTCCCAATTTCCTATTGATTGAAAATTTTAGATGGGAAGAGGCTGACTAATTTAGAATATATGTTGAGCAAGTATTTTAAATAATATTTTTTTGTATTTTTTCTACATTTTTAAAGTCAGATGGGCAAAGAAATTTAGCAGTGTCCTATTTCAAACTTTGAATGTGCCTCCCTGTTCTTTCCCTATTTACAATCTATTATTTTTTTAGAGACAAGATCAATTGACTAAGAATTTGCATTCAATGAGAAGTTAAATGTGTATTTTGGGTAATTTTTCTAACCCCTGGATAAGGAGCTATGGGCCGTAAAAGTCAATGCCTCAAAACTGCCTCGCAGTGCCATTATTGGGTGAAGAAGAAGGATCTAGGTCCAAGTTGGATCCAAATTTAGATCCACCCATGGCAGATCCATGGGTGGTGTGTGTGCGGGTGCATGGGGCGGTGGTGCAGGTGCAGTTGGAGGCCGGCACATGCAGGGGAACGCACCAAGGTAGCATTATGTGCTGGCATGCGTGGCTCAATGCGTCCATCATATTTTATTTGATTTTAAATTGTTTAAAATTATCAAACAATCATAAAAATTGCCATAAAATTCTATAAAAATTATAAATAATTTCACAATATTATTTTGACAAGTTTTAAAATGTTTAATGACATTTTATTAAGTCTTATTGACATATATTCATTCATAGTTAAGATTTAAAATTATATTAAAGATTTAACTTAAGTAATCAATGTCTTAATTAATTTTGTAAAATAAGATTTGCATAATAGAAATTAAAACATTAATTTTTGACTTTGTATAGTATTCGGAATGTATAAATGTTTTACATAGTTTTGATGTGCTTACTTATTTCATACAAATTGCTTATATGTTGTTTTCATGTTATTTATTTCATGAAAAATTTGGCAAACATGAATTTTAATATTTCAAATCACAAATTATATTTTTATGATATAAATGTTATATCATATTAGTACCACATATTTGCACTATGTACATGTGATGTTTAATTGTGTGAATGTATGGAGATTATGGACTTAGATTTAATTATCATGTGATGCTAATTAATTATGTGAATATGTTTTATCAGGGCCTACGTTCCTCCTTCCCTCTCTTTTCAATTCTAATTATACATTCTACCTCCCCCCTGCTATCCTTGATTTTAACCAAGGTTTCTTAGTAAATTATGTATATTTATGGGTATACGTATCCTTAAGCTGCTTATAATGACAAGAAGCTAATTCGTGGAAAAGATATCGGGACCACTTGGAGAAGCATTTTTCTGAAAGTGGATTCACACCTATATTAGTGTCAGATGCTATCTCCTTTAAATGCACACCATCCTGGCTCCGATGTTGCATGTTTCGGGTTAAGTCCATAGTCATCCATTTTATTTTTACATATATGATATGTGGTTGTGTACTATGCGATATACCTTGGATATATAATATTTCAAAGGTATTATTTATATGTAGCACATATCATTGATGAGACTAAACTAAAATCTCTCTTGTTTAACTAGGTCGATAAATGTGAGACATTAAGAATGACTCATGTAGCCTTCTGTTATATGGTCTTGATGAGCCAATCTTAAATTGGATATGTTTGTTGTGTTTCCTACAAGATTTATTCAGTAAGAGATTGGTAATCATGGCTAAGGCATTTTCCAAACTTTAGGGGTAGACCATTGACATCACCTTGTTGTGTTTTCCACAAGGGCTATTGTAAGAATCCATTCTCATAACGTAACAAGTGGATTTCACCTAACTAGAGTATATACCTTGTTATGTTTCCTACAAGGTTATAACTTTAGAGGTTGAATGACTAAGAGTTGCATATGTTATGATTTATAAAAGTTACATACCTATTAAGTATGGGATGACTTGTTGTGTTTTCCACAAGGTCATCACTATAAGGTTAATAGGTCTTACTCCCCACTAGGATTTTATCATGATATCTCATCTTTATATATGAGGGTTATGCAAATTTGTCAAAAATTAGTATGAGCATAAATTAGGATGAAATATCATATCTTAATTTTAATGAATGTTTGTAATGTTATATTAATGAAATTATATCTCTGTTGTAGAATGAAATGATAAACCACCAATAGTAAGGCAAACTAGATGTTAAGAAGCTTAATGGTTTACACTTACTAGATTGGTTTAGAAACAAGAGAATTATTCTTATAGTTGACTGAATAACTAACCTACTTTAGAAGTAGGTGCCTCCTAAACTATCTAATGATATGAGAGAAGAAAAGATCTTATCTCATAATATAATATAGAGAAGATGTATTGTTTACCTTATACTAGATGTTAGCCTTCATAAGATTTAAATTGTAAAGGAAACATGGATAGATAGATATGAGATCTATCATGACTCATTGTGATGAGCTAATTAAAGGCAAGATAGAATAGCATATCTTCAATACTCCTTGTTGGTGAGACCAATGGAAAGAAGCAAGATCGTTGAATAGAAATATAAGGACGTAGTTAAAAGTCAAAGAAGGAGATCAAGATAATAAAGTCCAAATAAGACATAGAATCCTTCTACTATCATGATAATGATAGGTGGAAGAGGAAATGCAAAGTGTGTTGCATATATAGTAAAGGTGGAGCTTGAGAAGCTTCATATATCTAAATCATTGATATTTGCTTGTCTTTAATATACACTTAATAGTGTTAGATATTATGTGTATATTATGGTATAAGATTCTAGATATGCATCTTAAATCTTTAAGGATTTGTAGATTATGACAAGTAAAAGAAGGTTTAATGAAGAAGATATTGACCTACATATGAAATGGTACAAAAGTTGCATCATTACTAATGAAAAATACACATCTTTAGTAATCTTTTGGAGATGTCCTAATAATTAAGATTGCTATTATATCCTTCAATAAGAACATTATCTATATTTCATACTTGAATAAATGATGATTTATTATGAGATATAGAAGTGATAGATGTTTTAAGACATTGAATGGCAAAGTGTTTCTTGGTAATAGCTTAATAAATTGTTTATTCATATTAGATATGTAAGTTCTCATTTTATGTGTGAAAACTCCACTTAAGAAGAAATTGGTTGATTTAGATCAACCTATTTTAGCTTAATGTAGACATGAAGAATGGACTCTTGAGTTGCTAGAATTCATACATCTAGATGTATGTTAGCCCATGCCAAATAATGCTAAAGGGGAATATTTATACTTCATTATTTTCAAAGATGACATCTTTAGGTATGGATATATGTACTTAATGAAGTACAAATTCAAGACCTTTGAAGAGTTATCATAGATTAAGAATAAAATAGAGATACTAATAGAAAGAGTATTAAAACTCTTCGATAAGATCAAAGAGTAGAATACTTAAGTACATATTTATATATAATTTGAAAAATAATATAATCTAATTTTAATGGACACATTTACACATTTTAGCTTAATTAAGTAGCTAAAAAAAGAAGCCGTGTTGTGTATGACATAATACAGACAATAACAACCTTTGTGAAGTCTTTTTTGTCTACTTAGGGTTGAGTACTTGATTATTCACTTTATCTTAAATTGGTGGCTTCTAAGTCTATTCTGATTATTCTATATAGGATATGGAAAGAGGTTAAAACTTGACCTTAAGCAAGTTAAAGTTTCAGAGTGTCTAGCCCAGGTGAAGATGTATAACCTTAACTGGTCAGAATATATAACTATGAAGTGTTGTCTTATGAGATATCCTAAAGAAACTTATGGATATTAAATATACCACTCTTAATGGAGAAGGGTATATGTTTCTCAACTCACCATACTTCTAGAGGAAGAGTTCATCTTTAAAGAAGATAGTATGAGCAAGGTATATGTGAAAGATGTTCCAATCCCATAATTCGAGACCACTTCTACTAAGGTACTAGTTAATAATTACACGCGGGCAATTCATAGGTTTTTATTTGTGCCTATTCAACCTAAGTGATATGTGGGACATATCTTGGTTAGAAGAAGTGAGGCACCATATAGTTAGGATATTGATTCTAAGATTTTTGAATATGCAATATTGGTTCTAAAATGGTAAGTGTAATAAAATATGATATTAATTCTATCTATTCTAATCATGTTTAGAACTTAAAAGATCCACTTGAGGGTATAGTATCTATAAGGTATGAATGAATCACTAAAGGGTAGATTGGAGTGGATTGGAAGATAGAGACCTTTAAGGCAAGAATGGTTGAAAAGAATGTCATCTAAGTCAAATGGTTAACTATGAAGATACCTTTTACCTATGCCATGGATTAATTCATTTAGATTTTGATCGTTACACACTATGAACATAAGATATGTCAATTGGATATTAAGATAATGTTTCTCTATGGTATTTTGTGAAATACGTGTATATGATATAACCTCAAGGAATCAAGTCCCAATAACATCCAAATAGAGTGTGTATAAGGTCTATTTATGGATTGAAATAAAACTTCTCATAGATGGTATAAAGGGTTTAATGAGATTAAATCTTATGACTCGTTGAGAATGAAAATGAGCCTTGTGTGGTCAAGAAGATAAGTGTGAGTGCTATCACTTTATTGACAATTTTATGTGGATGGCATATTACTCTTTAAGAATAATGTAGGTATGTTATCATAAGTGAACCTAACTATCAAATTAATCCTCTAAACATAATATGGGTTTTAAGATTTATAGAGATAGATCTAAAAGGTTGCTTAGCTTTATCCAATTAATGCATGTAGTCACCATAGCTAAAGAGTTTGACATGGTACACTCCAAGATAGGTTTCTTACCTATGTAATGTAGAGTTGATCTCTCTAAAGAGATGTCATTATAGGCTTCTTGAAAGATAACGAGAGCACATGAGTAGAGCCCAACTACTTTTATCATAAGGTCTATCATGTATGTGATGCTACGTACATGAAGTGATTAAAGCTCTAAGTGTTATGAGCATTCATCAGGTGGATCTGTGTGAGAGTTACTAGATAGTTTAAAGATATATTTTTTAGTACTTGAGAAGTACTAAGGATATATATCTACACAATAGAGAATAAGACTTGAAGCCTTATAGTTTTATAAGTATAAACTTCTAGTTAGATAAGTCTGATAAAAAGTCAAAATAATGGTGGTGCAGTGAGTTAGAAGAGTTTTTTGCAATTGAACACTGCAAATTCTACAAGTAATGCAAAAAGGTATTACATAATGACTGCACTACTTGAAAAGTAGTCTAGATGAAGATGTTTATCTAAGATATTAGATTTTCCCAACTTTTTTTGAAAGTTTACCAGATATGTTGATGTCTCATAAAAAGTTTAAAACTTCTATAGTGACACCATAAAATTAGATAGTTTGTAGCTTAAAGAGATATAATTAAAAATAGAGTATGTACTGCTAATAATATTATAGGTATACTAACTGAAGCAGTTACTTAAAAAGCGTATGAGTTTCACCTTGAGCTAATAAAGATCAACTAGATAAGTGATTGGCTATAGTGCAAGTGGGATATTAATAGGAATATAAGCCATCCAAACCAATCATATATGATATGATTCAATATTTCTAGAAATATCTAATTTAATTAAAAAGTCAAATTTTTATTACAAGCTCTTATTAGGTGCTAACATCATAATGAAGTTCTTGACCACCTGCAATGATGATTGAATTATGATGAGATCATGATAATGAGATCGATTATCTAGATGTATGTGATCTAAATATTCCTAATCATAGGATACTTGAGATGGGACATTAAAGATGTAGATAGATTAGTGTATATAATATCTTCTCATGTTGATGAAGATGACTGATTTCATTAGTCATTAGTGTGAAAATACTAAGATACACATACATATGCTCATTAGTCAAATGAGTTCACTGAACTGATTGAATTAGAAAATATAAATGGTATCTTACTGAACTGTCAATCAAGGTTTTCTATCATCATTGTTGCATGATTGAACCTTTGACCTGAGTCGTCAAAGATGCCTTATTGGGTGGAACTTGTGTTTTGACCATTGACTTATGGATCACTGTTTATATGGTCCAGTATCGTGATGGATTGGGTACAAGAAAAACCTGATGGAGGCAACTTAGTGGACAATAAGGGATCGTCCACTCTTGGTAAGTGAGAGTAAGTATCCTATGAGATAATACTCTAAATCTCTAGCCAGGTGAAAGAGAATAATTGTAAAAAGAGTTTTCAATTGATCTAATGCTAAGTAATGGATCCTATAGAGTCGGTACACTAGGTAGTTGATAGTCGATGTTATATATACTCCTTTCTTATTGAGACATTGAATGAATGAGAGTTTATATATATGCAGTAACTAATGATGGAAAAGTTCAATGGAGATAAGATTATCCACATAGTCATTTATGATCATAGGATGTGACTTGTACCATTCATGATCAGTAAGTAAATTAATCTATTATTAGATAACATATTTAATTTAATTAAATAGAATTAGTCTATTTTAATTAGGCCTCAAAAAATAAGATATTGGGTCTAGTTAGGTTCACACACAAAATGACTTATCCATACAGGGCAAGGACACAATTTATGAAGATTTTAAATTTTTGTAAAAAATTTTAAATTTTTTATAAATACTAATGGTTTCAGTCAAACTCTATCAAGTCAAAATTGAGAACTATGTCCTCAACCTCATACCTACCTCATTCTCTCTTTTGAAGGCTTACATGGGTGATGGAGCTCCATTCGGGAAAAGTTATCAAGCCCGGTGCGAAGGGAGAACATGCTGTGGATGAAGTTTGTGTGGATAGCGCTAGAGATTAGACATTTGAGCAGTTTGAAAAGTTTAAGAAGTTATTTTTCTTTCTCTCCAAGAGATTGAATGAATCCCTATCAAGTATATTTGATCTTATAGTGATCGGTTTTCAGTTTTCATCATTTAGTTTTTATTAAGACAAGATCAACATGAACTCTTAGGAATCTTCACTTTCACTACACTAAATTTTATACGACGATTCCTTAAAAATATGATGATCCAAAATTTGAATGAATGGTAGCATTGAGAAGCCCCATGTCATGAGATTTATTCAAATCTAACTATCCTATAAAACCCTTTACATATAAATTATGTTTGCATCGTCAAACCAAAAGTTTATACATTTTGTGGAACGCAAAACCACATTAAATAACATCAAAACAAAGTTGGTTTCGATCGATACTTCAACTTGGCTCTAATACCAATGTAAGAAATCATACCATAACGATGTAAGCATTCGATTTTCTAGATTTCACAGTCGTAGTTTCAATTAGAACTGCACGATGTAACCAAGATTAGATTCAAACCAAATTAAAAATACCTTTATGTAATTCAACCAATCCATCAAATCGAGAGAAGAATGAGAATTCTCATGCTTTCCAAACCATTCAAGTGCATGGCCACTAGCAGTATCCATATGAACTTTCTCCACATTTTGGCTTTTTTGCAAGTTGGATCTTCTAACTTGTCTAAGAGAGAGCTCCACTAGATGCCACCAACCTCCAGGATGGGAAAGCATACGAAACAAGGCTGAGCATAAATTTGTAACCCTCGGCTTGATTGAGTTTGTTTAAATCCACTCCTATTGATAGAAATTGAAAATTTTCATAAAAATCTCTCAATTTCTATAAATTATGCCATGCCCCCATACATATGGATTAGTCCTTATGTGTGTGACCTAGTAGACTCAATAGTCAATTTAGTTAAATTTTAAATAAAATAATAACTTATTTAAATTAAATATGTTATTTAATAATAGATTTAACAACTTTTTGATCATGAATAGTATAAGCCATATCTTGTAAACCTAAATGACTTTGAAGATAATCTCATCTTCATTGAGTCTTCACATCATAAATTACTGTATGGATATAAACCCTCATACACATAATGCCCTAGTTGGATAGGGTATGGCACCGACTATCAACCCTTAAGTATATCAACACTTTAGGATCTTGTGCTTGGAATCAAATTAATTGAAAAATCTTTTTTTCAATTATCTTCTCTACCGTGTCTAGGGATTTATAGTACTATCCTATATGTATTTACTTTCACTTATTGAGAGTGGGCAATCTCTTGTTATCTACTCAATTACCTCCACCGGATTTCCCTTATACCCAATTCATTAAATATACTAATCTATAAAATTAGGTGATCCATAAGTCAATAGTTTAAACAGAAGATATGCCTAGTAAGACATCTTTGGCAACTCAGACCAAAGGTTTAACTGTGCAACCATGATGATATAAAACCCTTATAGATAGTTAACCATTTAGGATTTCTAATTGGGTCAGTTTAGTAAACTCATTCTACTAATGAGTATCTATATGTGTATCTCAATATTTTCACATTAATGACTAATGAGATTGGTCATCCTCATCGTATGAGAAACATCACATAAATAAGTATATATGGATCCTTAATGTCTTGTTTCAAGAATCTTATAATTAAAAATATTTAGATCACATACTTCTAGAAAAATGATCTTATTATCATGATCTCATCATGGTTCATTCATCATTGTATATGATCAAAGACTTCACTACGATACACATTTCTAATAAGAGTTAGTAACAAAGTAATGGCAATTTAATTGAATAAGATATATTTTAAGAAATGTTGAATCATATTAAATATGATTGACTTATAGGGCATATATTTCTATTAGTTCCCAATCATGTTACTTCTTTCCCTTTTGTGATTTCATGTTTTTCTCTTCTTCGGATACTTTACTCCCCTCACACATAGGGATGTTCATTTCTCAAGTCAACCTGAGAAACCAAATCGGCCCAATTAGAAAATGTCATGTTGGGTCAGGTCAACAAATGTGTTTGGGTTAGTAGGGTTCAAAAAGTTAGAACCTGAAATAACTTGGACCAAACCATAACTCAAAACTGATCGGGTGGATCTTTTTGCAATGGGCTATTGCTTTGATTATTTTGATGTGGTGCTCGAGAGTGTATATAAATATGTAATAGTGTCACATTTTCTTCTATGTGGGAATAAAAATGACTGCACACTCCCCAACCTAGAACTATGACCTATGTGACCATATGTCCTCCGATGTTTTAATCCCACATTGGATGCTTCTCTTTTGCCTACCCAACTGAGTTCTATAAAAGAAGCCCAAGACCAACCTTTTTCATAGTGAACTAGTGTAGGCACAAGCATGTGTATTTTGCATAATAAATCATATTTAATATAAGTTTAATTTTAAATAATAACTTTAAATGCTATTTATTTTATTTAAAATATTAATATATAGTTTAATCGGTTTAACCTGAACCAACTCGAGTTATTTTAATTTGGTTTGGTTCGGGTTGAATAAAGTCATTAGTTTAGTTTGGGTTGAATTTTTTTGGTTCAAACCAAACCAAACCGACCCATGAACACCCTTACTCTTAGCTATAATGTTTCCTTTCACTTGTTTCTTGTTTCAACCCAAACATCACAAGAAAAATTGATAAGGGTAGACTATGCTTGCACTAGTCTATTCGTGCAAAAGGAACCTCTTGAGTTCCTATTTCTAAACTGACTGAGGAAAAGTAAGTTAAAATCCACATCACACTTCTTGCAAGGAAGGTAGGTCAATTTCATTATTCTTTATTTCATTTAAAACTTATGGTTCCTGATGACCACACTCACACCCGTCTTACGATTTCACATCGTCCCCATTTTCTTTCTTTCTCTCCCTCCTTCCATATGGCTTGAACCAGACATCTGATGTCCAAGTAGCCCTAAAGATCAAAAGTTTAGGGATCAAACTGTGTGAAATGAGGAGTAGGAAAGATGCTTCCAAGAAGCTTGCTTAGTTGAGCAAAAGTAAGGTCTTATGAAATATGTGCTCATAGATACCATAGTAACGTAGGTAGGAATCACTGGAAGGTTATGAAGAAGGTCATGCGATATCTTAAAGGCATAGTATATCTTACACTTACAGATATAAAGTTAGATTAATTATAGGCATTACATATGCTAATGCAAACTATGGTGGTTGTTTAGATACTCAAAAGTCCAATGCGAGTTATCTTTTCCTTCTAAGAGGAGATGCTATCTACCGGTGCAACAAGAAAAAAAGTATTTAGGTTACTTCCACCCCATAGTAGTAGAATTCATTTCATGTTTTAAGATTAGTGCATAGACTATTCAATTGTAAAATTTAGTCAGCTCTATTCCTTTTGTGAACTTTGTTTTAAGATGTATAAGGATCTACAACTACAATTCCATTATAGTTTCTTCTTTAAGAAAATAAGTTATTTAAGAGTGACACAGTCTTAGACATAAAGTATTTTTCTTTTAAAGATCAAGTGAAGAATCAAGAATTGTCTATTGAACATATTGAGATAGGTCTCATGGTTAAGGACTCACTAACTAAGGGACTATTAGTTAGCATCTTTTGTAGTTGGGATTCGGCCTTGTCAATTCTCTTGATATGTTACAATTCGGTTGGACACTTAAACTGTTATGTAATTGATTCTTCATTGTTATTATATTCTACTTGTTTCATTTGTGTACTTTTAAAAGATGTACTTCAAAGTGTGCATAATGTAAACTAAAATTGTGACCGATAAATAAACATTAAGTCAACATTTATTCATACAACTATATACAACGTTCAGTTATAGAAAAGTTGATGCCATATATTATATAAAAGGTGGTGTGTGATTGAATGCATTTACTGTCATAATGTTTATCATTTGACCTACTATAATTTCGACAATTTGGGTTCTATCTACTAGAGATAGTATACTGATTTTCTATTTTATTGTTAGTGTGCATACCAATTTTCTCATTCAGGTTAAAACTTATAACATCAAATCTTTTGGAGCCATTTCATATATATATATATATATGTTATATGTATATCTCAATTTTTTTTGATGCATTCTAAACACAATGAATCAAGTTGGGGAATGTGGGGTTTAACCTAATACTTTATGTGATTCACTTATTAAATGGGCTTGACAAGCATGCTATTATTTCTAGAAGATGGATATTGGCTTATTGAGCCTAATCTTTTATTTTGCAAAAAAATCTAGCTATGGGCAAGATCCTAACCTAGTCAAATTTGGATTGGTCCATTCTCTCTATACTAGCATATTTAGGGTTGTGGCTTCCAATATATTTATACCATATAAACTCGATAAAGAGAGAAAATAAAAGAGTGGTATGAAGGAGACATGCAATTCCTATATCGTTCTTAGTGTTCATCTTGTGTAGTGCAATAGAGTTTGAATCATTGTCAAACATTTCATTCTCTAACAACCATAGCTGCATTCGATAGATAGCAGGCCAATGATCGAAGACGACGTGTGATAGAGGACCGAATAGAAATATATGAGTACAAAAAGAAAAAACCATTAATCAACTTTCTAAATACACATACTAGAAATAAAATAAAAATAGAAGATTTGTAAAATATACAATACATGGTATACCAACAAAGGTCATATCTTAAGTCAAAACATCTTTTTGGTTTTTAGATAAAAACTTACAAATAGAGAAGTAAATATGAAAATATTTTTAAAGAATGTGATTTACAAGTAACAAAAAATGGATTTTGTTTTTTATAAAATAAAATATAAATTATATATTCAGTTTTCTTAAAACTTGCGCCATAGAAGATATTTCACATGAATTTTCGTTTTATATAAGCTTAGATGAACCTTAAATAAAACAGCACCGAGTGTCCCAATTCCAACCACGCGTACAGCCCCACGCTAAAACAAAATCACATTAAAGTTGGATAGTGGCTGACCGAAGCTGATGTCACATCATTACGTGGACTCTCGATGGCGACCAATCACCTTTAATCGGATTCAATTCCGACAAAATTAGCAGACACACATGTTTTTGTTTCGTAAGGTTGTAACTGATCCGAATTAGAAAAGAAAACAGTGAATTATGTTTCTGTTTATGTGGTTTTGTAAAATCAAAAAAATATTTTTAGAGTAATATTTTAAAAATTGTAATCATAACTTAATATATAAAGGCTAAAAAAATAAAAATAAAAATACAATATATTATATCAAAAAAAATAATAGTAAAATAAAATTTAGTTATTAATATTTTAATAAATATTTTCGGTCTCCGCACCAGGCAACGTATCATATATCACCTTGATCTTTGCTCTTGTTTGAACGGCCGAGCACACTTGACTCTTTTATTGGGCCTCTCTCGTCTATTGGGCCTCTCCTTCTCGTACCTGGGGGACTTTCCGCATTCTTCCTATTGCTCTCTTCAACTGTTCCTCTGCCTCGGCACACGTCAGCTATTTTACATTTATTGCTTTAATATATTTAAAATTCGTAATCCATTTACAATTCTCGTAATTATCATTTTATGGAATGTTTAGTTGTACGATAAATTAAGTTTTTGTTAAAAACATATGCTCTTGTGATAAAACTTGTTAAAAAAGAAGTGTTTGGAAATCATTATAAATTTATGATTTTAAAATAATTTTTTTAGATAAAAAAGAGAATCTCATTTTTTTATCGTGCGGTCCCCTACTTTGTTTGGTCACATATGGTACATACTTTTTTGTTATCACATCCCTCCAAACATGATAACATGATGATTTTATATCATTGGTTAGCTCATAATTTATTTTAATACAATTTTTATCATGAAAAAATATAAAAATTTATTGTGCAACCAGACACCCTACCAATGTTTAATGTGGGGAAAGAAAGCCAAAATGGCATCCGATCAATGGCATTACCAAACATGTTTGGAAAGTAATTGATTACTTGATCTTACGATGTGAAAATAAAGACAATCTGCATAAATATTGGTATGCAAACGTGTTAACAATATGTTTTTATACTATAAAATAAGTATTATTAAAATAAAAGTTGCCGGATAATCATTACAATAAAGTATTTCGTGAACAACCTTTTATAAAACGAAAGAAGAGGCGCGGCCTCTTTTTTCATTGGGGCACACCATATATATATATATATATATATATATATATATACAAGACATGGGTTCCTCTCTGTTTATTATCATATCTTATCAAGCATGACGATGTTGTGCCATGAGCTATCATTCATTTTATTTTAATATATAGTTTTATCGAAAAAATTATATTAAAGTTTATTTCTCCTTTTATCTGAATGCTGCCAGATGTCTTATAAATTCTTTCAAACGGGCAACGCCCTTTTTAGAAATTCAAATATAAACCTCATTTCCATGGAACCTTCATCTTCACTACAGTGGTGTTTGGTTATAGAAAAAATTGAGTTTTAATCGTAATTTTATGTCTTTATGAAGGCGTTTTTAAAAGAGATGTTCAACAATTATTATAAATTTATATTTTTAATCTTCAAACACTACAATTTTACGTCATTGACTAGCTTATACTTTATTTTAATATAACTTTTTACTTTAAAAAGGTATAAAATTTTATTGTGCAACTAAACATCAGCATTCACAAAACGCATTGTTTGAGATAGCAAAGTATTAGGACAATTAAACATAAAATACTTTAGACTAAGAAAATGTTTTTTTCAGCTGAAATATAGTTTTGGTCGATAAGTCTTATTTAAAGCTACTATAGTTGGACACAAATAAAATTTGAGAGCATTGATGTTAGGATAATAATCAGTTTGCCACTACAGTAGATCCACATTTCGATTTTGGACAATCTTTACACAGGACGCTGTAGAAATCTTGAATGGTGAATGTAAATAATTTCCTTTCAGTGAGCCATTCCTATACCTTGGTAAATTAGGTAACCATTGGTTACAGATCCAAAAATAATGATTAACATTAATTTTCAAATCTTTAAACAACTGAGTTTCAGATAGAAATAAAACAATAATCAGATCAATTTAAACTTGGAATATCAATCCTACTTTGGATTTTTTTTCCGCGAAACATAAACAAATGTAAAATAAAGGACCTGATTTCTTAAAATCAAGATTTGAAAATTTATGAAATGTCTGGTTGCACAATATGTTTTTTAGAACTAATCAATAATATAAAAATATATGTTTGGAGGGATGTGATAACATAAAAGAGCAAATACCATATATGATCGAACAAAGTGAGAGACCACGAGGTAAAAATTTTATTTAAGAAGAAAGCCATCACTTTAAGAATATAAAATTTGTCATAGTTCTCAAATATCTTTTTTAACAAATTTTATCGCAAAAACATAAAATTATAACCAAATAATTCATGCAACCAAACATTCTATTAGAGGTTAAAAGATTCCCGATTAAGCCAAAACAATAGTCATTCAAGAAATTAAAATATGCCTCTTCTGCAAAAGGAAATTAAAATATGAGTCTAAAATGCATAATCTTCCTCGCAAGTCGCGACAACTAATTTAAAAATCTCCGGTGAGATTTTTACCGTTTCAATCTGTTGGGTCGGCTCTATCAGCCCGGTGCAACGTGCCCGGACCAGAAGCGGTCGTCCGCGGTGCAAGTTCTCCCGGAATAATGTGGGACCCATACCCAGCATGCAACGAATAACAGCTCGCCACGTCGACAGAGGGCGCAATAACCATCTCAACGACTATATAACGAGTGCCCCGCAGCCTGGCCGTTCACCCGCGCGCGCTCTCTCTCTCTCTGGCTTCAGCTTTACCACCACCGGCACCGCCGTCCCTGGACGCCGGAAAGTGTCGGACGGCGGCGGTTCCGGCAGCCCAGTGACCTGACCGACGTCTGATGGTCAGAGATGGCCTCGGCGGCCACGATGAGCAGTCCCGGACCGGCGCCTGCGGAGGGCTTCCTCGGCACCCCACCCTACGGCGGCTTCGGCGCCCGGATCTCCTTCAGCCACGACTTCCCCGACGGCGATAACCTTCGGAAGATGGCCGCATCCCCACCCCTATCCGCGACGGGGGCGGAGGACGACGCGGATCTGGATTTCGAGTTCCTCCGGGTAGACGATCTCGGGGCGATGCTCACAGCAGACCAGCTCTTCTCCGACGGGAAGCTACTCCCTCGCCAGCTTGGCGCACCAGCGCCGCCGCTCACCACGCGCTCGCCGGCGGCGGAGCGGGCGCCGCGGCAGAGAGCGGCGGAGGAATCGGCCGCCCCGGATTCGTACGCGGCGTTCTCCCCCAAGGCGCCGACCTGCACCAGCCAGTGGCGAGAGCTGCTACGGCGGCGAAGGGCGGCGAAGAACGCTGCTAGATCGGAACCCCAGATGTCGTCAGCCAAATGCACATCTTCTTCGTCGACGACGTCTGACGCCGCCGTGACGCGTTCGCTGAAGCTGAGGCACCTTCTTCACAAGAGCCTGAAGCCGCCGTCTTCTCCCGTCGTCGCCGGCTGCCACGAGCGCCCGCGCGTCTCCCTCGACGCCGGCAAGCCGGGTGAGGTTCCCGGCGCCACGAACGTCGGCCGCCAGCCTGCCCGCGTCCGCCTGGCGGCCTCGGTAAGCGGCGAGGTTTCCCCGCCACCGGCTCCCGTAGGCCGGACGGGGCGTCGGCCCACGCGCCGGGCGGCGGGGGAGAGGAGTGCGTCGGTGGACTCGCCGCGAATGAACCCGTCCGGCAAGGTGGTGTTTCAGGAGCTGGGGAGGAGCTCCAGCAGCCCCAGCTCGCTCCACGGCGGCGGCGCCGCGGCGAGGGGGAGGCACCGCGCCGCCGAAGCGGTACGGGTGGCACCCGTGATAAACGTCCCCGTCTCGGTCTTCGGGCTCGGACAGCTCTTCTCCTCGTCGTCGGCGGCGGCGGCGCAGAGGCGTGAACCGTCAACTCGCTCGGCGTCGTCAGGCGGCGCCGTCAGGCCGGCGGCAGCGGGAAGACTGACAGGGCATGACGGAAAAAGTAGCGAAAAAGATAAAACTACTTTATTTTTCACGGAGCTGGGGACAGAAAACTATACGTTATGAAACCGAAAAAATCATGTTCCAGTCTGGGTTTTTAGCTAATTTTCGTGTTGATGCGGGGTTAATTGCTTCGGGTCGATAATTGCAGGGTTAATTTGTGAAATTTAAGGCAACTATGTTCGATGCCCTTCGTTCAATCATCTCTATTCTATTATTTTATCTCTAAATTTCTAGAACAATATATTTTTTCCGAAATTTTGTAAGGTGAATAATAGTCAACTTTTTTAAACTGTATTTTGTATTCTTTTCATGTGTAGTGCACTTTATCTTATCTTATCTCTTTTTTCTTCTCTCTCTACACCATGTTTTAGTGGACACCGCCACGTCCGTTGAAAAAAAATAATACTTTCTTTTTAATACACTTTAGTTAAAGGATACCCTTTAACGGGTAACCCGATCACCGTCAACATGCCTTTGATGTCAGATGGCTGCACGTGACCATGTGCATCACTGTGATGGTAATTAAATTAATCAGCAAAAGTTACTTAAAAACCACACTTACTGGCAAAATCTGTGGACTAATTTAGTGTACGAACGTGGCAAGTTGGCAAACTGTGCAGTGTATTGGTCAGATTTTGTTCTTTTGCGGTTCATTATAAAATATATATATTTTATGAGAAACAGAGCAAAGATCTGCTACACCATCCTCTTATGAGGGTGATAGTCCTCTCTTTTGAAAAGCAGTACCCTTTAAATATCTGCTACGCCATCCTCTTATGAGGGTGATAGTCCTCCCTTTTGAAAAGTAATACCCTTTTGTTGTTTTTGGTAGTTGATTAGTTATGGGTACGTAGCAGAGACGTGCACTGTCCTGACACTCAACATCTACTGGGCCAGGCTTCTCGTATCATCTTACATCCTTCGTTGTCTTGAGTGTGTAGCGAGAGAGAGAGAGAGAGATGAGGGGTTACCATCACTCATGGAGTAAGATCTATCATCGAGAAAGTAAAGAAATGAACAAATAGTGGAAGATAGCCTCGCTGATTGACGTGTAACTTCTTGGTTGCATCGTGATGCATGTCGCTCTCTGGTGTTAAATCGTGGAGTTCAAGAAATGGAGAAAAACCAACTCATCCCTATCCTAATCAGAAATCAGTGGGTTGGAAGCTTGTGCAGTGGGGTAGGGTGTGGGTGCATGTGCACTGTTGCTAAGGGCTGCCCTCAGCCCGAGTTGATTGATTCTGGATGCTCAGCTGCTTGGATAACTGTGCAACGTCTATCTACACATCGCAGGGAGCGGCCTCTCTCTCTCTAATTTGATAAATGTAAAGTTTCACGGTTAATAAACAAGATCACTAGCGATCGTTGATCGCCGTTGCCAAAAATACAAAAGTCGTCGTCAGAAATTAATAGCGACGGTTTCTAAGCCGTCGTAAGATTGTTGCAAATAAGTCCGTCACCAATCGTAATGACGACAGCTAATCACAAGCCGTCACTGTTAACGTTATTAGCAACGGCCATTAGCCATCGCAGTTAAGTTAGTAGAGACGGTTGTAGCCGTCACTCATAAGATTTTTAGCGACGGCTACAAGCGTCGCAAGTAAACTTAAACCCGGAATAATTATTAGCGACGGTTTCTCACCGCCGCCAAAACCCAATTTTTGCACTGCCGGAGTGCATTTTCTGGTTTTGCGACGACGTAACAAGCCGTCGCTCTAAATCTTTTTTACGATGGCTAGAGGGAGCCGTCACTATTAACTGGCAGTAATTAGAAGCGACGGCTCTCCGCCGTCGCGAAAACCCATTTTTCACCCCGGAAGTGGTCGCGGGGGTGCATTTTCTAGTTTTGCGATGGCTTAAAGCCGTCGCCATTACATAGACAGCCGTCGCTTAAACTGGCTTTAGCGACGGCTTTAAAGAGCCATCGCGATTAACTTACAGTTTTTTTTTAAAAAATTATTTCCCGCACACTATTGTATTCACGTAGTAACACATACATACGTGAATATACAATCTTTTATTGTACACTTTCACATTATCACATTGACGACGTCGCTTTCAAAATTAATATTCATAGACATTCGAGGATAAATTATCCTTGTACTCCCACGTACGTGAATATAATTACACATTCATTCATCCATTCATTGACTTATAGCCATTCACATTCATAAATAAGAAACATTGACATTCTTTAACAAGAAAGATTCATATTTATAAAATGTATTCTGTACACAACAAATACCTCAAAAACAAAGAAATAGTAAAATATGGAGAAAACTCTCTCACTCATCCTCCCCAAAAGAACGCTCCTCGTCGTCTGCATCCTCGTCCTCATCGTCATCATCGTCGTCCTCCTCCTCGTCTCTCCGTACGCCTCTACGGCCTTGGGGTGGCCTCGAACTAGACGGATCCGCAGGTGGGAGCCTACTGTTTAATTGGGCTAACATTTCTTGTGTTAGTCGTGTCATCGACTCTTGAAATTGTTGACATTGGGCATCCAGTTGTTGTTGGAGCGAGTCGATCATTGAGTTTTGTTTCTCAATTTTAGTAGCTTGAGCATCGACTTTTTCCACCAACTCCTGATAGCCCGAACCCGCAGAGGTACTTGCACCTCCACTGCTTACACCATACCAGGTGTTGTGGATCTGTCCTCTCCCCCCACATCGGATCCGTCCCGGCCTGTCTCTGTCGAACACAATGATGAATGCATCCTCAGGAGAGAATGGATGCTCGGAATTCCGAGCACCCGATTCCTCTGACTGGGGGGCATTTATCAACTGACGCATCTCATCCTACATAACGTAAATATAAAGTCAGTTGCTATATGAAATGAAAATTGTCTAATGACGATACAAATAAAATATATTTTTACCATAACTTGACGGCTTTCCTTGTTGCGCCATACGAGGGATCCATCCTCTGCCTCTTTCGTCTGGGTCATCTCGAAGACCTCTGGACATGTAGGACGGCGCCCTTCTTTGTTTGTTTGTTAAAAGAAAATCATTATGAAAACATTAGTACTATTATCGAGATATTCAATAGTGAATAAAAAAAATTTAGAAAATTATAAAATCTATCTGAAGCTGATGAATGTTGGTTCTTTCTTGCCTATAAGGCATGCTCAAATTAACCCTGTTTGTTTTATTCCTTTGGCTAAGTGCCTACAAACAAGTTCTTAACACGTTAGTTTTTTTATAAATCAAGTTATAAAAAAATTGAGTTATCAAATGTGGATTACTTTTAAATTAAATAGATTATTTACCTTATTGTCATCCCTCTGCCATATCTCACACATGACGCCACTGGTCCGGATCGCATTGTGGAGACACAACGACAAGTGCCTCCTCCAGTGAGCATCTTGTAAAATACTGTACGCCAAAATTGTATTAGTTATAATACACAATCATTTACTAAAAAAATAAATATGAAATTTTTAGCTTCTTCTTTATATGACCCCTTTGTTTTCTTTGCATCTCTCCCATATGCCTTAATATTTTCGCATCTATAGATGGAGATCACTCAAATATACATTGTTGCTACAAGTAGGAAGAATATATAGATTAGTAATTTTCAAGTGAAAAAAAAACAAATAAGCTGAAGTACTTTTATTTACCTCGATATCTCTAAATATCGCCTCTTTCTTGTCATCTAGAAGGGTCATGTAATCCTGTTGTCATAAATTACAATGTACCCTGTTGCAGACTCCAAGATATGAGGTGAACTCCTGGCCATTCGGGCCTACACCCGATCCTCCAGTGACCCGAACGTTCAAGGTCTCCCCAGGTGCTAATGTCCGCACATTATATGCCTTTGCAGGACCTCTCCCATGTCTAGCAACTGTAGCTACATGCCAAAATTTTGAACATATTTAGAATTTGAAGCCGGATTCTGACTTCGATCGGGCAAACCGGCCTTGTGGTGGGGTGTTATGCCTTTTTCCAAACTATCCGGCCGGTTTTCCCGATCCACGCCTTTTTCCAAACTAACCGGCCAGTTTGCCCGATCCAAGCCGGAATTTGGCTTTGATCGGGCAAACCGGCCTTGGGGTGGGGTGTTATGCATTTTTTCAAACTAACCGGCCGGTTTGCCCGATCCAAGCTGGATTACGACTTTGATCGGGCAAACTGGCCTTGGGGTGGGGTGTTATGCCTTTTTCCAAACTAACCGGCCGGTTTGCCCGATCCAAGTCGAAATCCGGCTTGGATCGGGCAAACCGGCCTTGGAGTGAGGTTTTAAGCCTTTTTCCAAACTAACCAGCCGGTTTGCCCGATCCATGGCGTAATCCAGCTTCGATCGGACAAACCGGCCTTGGGGTAGGGTGTTATGCCTTTTTCCAAACTAACTGGCCGGTTTGCCCGATCCAAGCCGGAATCCGGCTTCGATCGGGCAAACCGGCCTTGGAGTGGGGTTTTATGCATTTTTCCAAACTAACCGGCCGGTTTGCCCGATCCAAGCCGGATTCCGACTTCGATCGGGCAAACCGGCCTTGGGGTGGGGTGTTATGCCTTTTTCCAAACTAACTGGCCAGTTTGCCCGATCCAAGCCGGATTCTGGCTACGATCGGGCAAACCGGCCTTGGGGTGGGGTTTTATGCATTTTTCCAAACTAGCCGGCCGGTTTGTCCGATCCAAGCTGGATTTCAGCTTTGATTGGGCAAACCGGACTTGGGGTGGGGTTTTATGCCTTTTTCCAAACTAACCGGCCAGTTTGCCCTATCCAAGCCGGAATCCGGCTTCGATCGGGCAAACTGGCCTTGGGGTGGGGTGTTATGCCTTTTTCCAAACTAACCAGCTGGTTTGCCTGATCCAAGCCAGATCTGGCTTTGATTTGGTAAATCGACCTTGGGGTAGGGTTTTATGCCTTTTTCCAAACTAACCGGCCGATTTTCCCGATCCAAGCCGGAATCTGGCTTCGATCAGGCAAACCGGCCTTGGGGTGGGGTTTTATGCATTTTTTCCAAACTAACCGGCCGATTTGCCCAATACAAGCCGGATTTCGGCTTCGATCGGGCAAACCGGCCTTGGGGTTGGGTTTTATGCATTTTTTCCAAACTAACCGGCCAGTTTGCCCGATCCAAGCCAAAATTCGGCTTCGATCGGGCAAACCAGCCTTGGGGTGGGGTGTTATGCCTTTTTCCAAATTAACCGGCCGGTTTGTTCGATCCAAGCTGGATTCGGACTTCGATCGGGCAAACCGGCCTTGTGGTGGGGTGTTGTGCCATTTTCCAAACTACCCCGCCAGTTTGCCCGATCCACGCCTTTTTCCAAACTAACCGGCCAGTTTGCCCGATCCAAGCCGGAATTTGGCTTTGATCGGGCAAACCGGCCTTGGGGTGGGGTGTTATGCCTTTTTCCAAACTAACCGGCCGGTTTGCCCGATCCAACCTGGATTCTGACTTGGATCGGGCAAACTGGCCTTGGGGTGGGGTGTTATGCCTTTTTCCAAACTAACCGGCCGGTTTGCCCGATCCAAGCCGGAGTTGAAATCCGGCTTGGATCGGGAAAACCAGCCTCGGAGTGAGGTTTTATGCCTTTTTCCAAACTAACTAGCCAGTTTGCCCCATCCATGCTGGAATCTGGCTTCGATCGGACAAACCGGCCTTGGTGTAGGGTGTTATGCCTTTTTCCAAACTAAATAGCCGGTTTGCCCGATCCAAGCCGGAATCCGGCTTCGATCGGGCCAACTGGCCTAGGAGTGAGGTTTTATGCATTTTTCCAAACTAACCGGCCGGTTTGCCCGATCCAAGCCGGATTCCGACTTCGATCGGGCAAACCGGCCTTGGGGTCGGGTGTTATGCCTTTTTCCATACTAACTGGCCGGTTTGCCCGATCCAAGCTGGATTCTGGCAATGATCGGGCAAACCAGCCTTGCGGTGGGGTTTTATGCATTTTTCCAAACTAGCCGGCCGGTTTGTCCGATCCAAGTCGGATTTCGTCTTTGATCGGGCAAACTGGCCTTGGGGTGGGGTTTATGCCTTTTTCCAAACTAACCGGCCAGTTTGCCCGATCCAAGCCGGAATCCGGCTTCGATCGGGCAAACCGGCCTTGGGGTGGGGTGTTATGCCTTTTTCCAAACTAACCGGCTGGTTTGCCCGATCCAAGCCAGATTCGGGCCTTGATTGGGTAAATCAGCTTTGGGGTGGGGTTTTATGCCTTTTTCCAAACTAACCGGCCTATTTTCCCGATCCAAGCCGGAATCCGGCTTCGATCTGGCAAACCGGCCTTGGGGTGGCGTTTTATGCATTTTTTACAAACTAACCGGCCGGTTTGCCGAATACAAGCCGGATTTCGGCTTCGATCGGGCAAACCGGCCTTGGGGTTGGGTTTTATGCCTTTTTCCAAACTAACCGGCCAGTTTGCCCGATCCAAGCCAAATCCGGCTTCGATCGGGCAAACTAGCCTTGGGGTGGGGTGTTATGCCTTTTTCCAAATTAACCAGCCGGTTTGCCCGATCCAAGCCGAATTCCAGCTTCGATCGGGCAAACCGGCCTTGGGGTGGGGTGTTATGCCTTTTTCCAAACTAACCAGCTGGTTTGCCCGATCCATGCCGGATTCCAGCTTCGATTGGGCAAACCGGCCTTGGGGTGGGGTGTTATGCCTTTTTCGAAACTAACCGGCCGATTTGCCTGATCCAAGCCGGAATCCGACTTCGATCGGCCAAACCGGCCTTGGGGTGGGGTTTTATGCCTTTTTCCAAACTAACCGGCCGATTTTCCCGATCCAAGCTGGAATCCGGCTTCGATCTGGCAAACCGGCCTTGGGGTGGGGTTTTATGCATTTTTTCCAAACTAACCGGCCGGTTTGCCTAATACAAGCCGGATTTCGGCTTCGATCGGGCAAACCGGCCTTGGGGTTGGGTTTTATGCCTTTTTCCAAACTAACCGGCCAGTTTGCCCGATCCAAGCCGAAATCCGGCTTCGATCGGGCAAACCAGCCTTGGGGTGGGGTGTTATGCTTTTTCCAAATTAACCGGCCGGTTTGTCCAATCCAAGCCGGAATCTGACTTCGATCGGGCAAACCGGCCTTGCGGTGGGATGTTATGCCTTTTTGCAAACTAACCGGCCGGTTTGCCTGATCCAGGCCGGATTACAACTTCGATCGGGCAAACTGGCCTTGGGGTGGGGTGTTATACCTTTTTCCAAACTAACCGGCTGGTTTGCCCAATCCAAGCTGGAATCCAGCTTCGATCGGGCATACCGGCCTTGGGGTGGGGTGTTATGCCTTTTTGCAAACTAACCGGCCGGTTTGCCCGATCCAAGGCGGAATCCTGCTTCGATTGGGCAAACCGGCCTTGGGGTGGGGTGTTATGCCATTTCCAAACTAACCGGCCGGTTTGCCTGATCCAAGCCGAAATCCGACTTCGATCGGGCAAACCGGCCTTGGGGTGGGGTTTTATGCCTTTTTCCAAACTAACTGGTAGGTTTGCCTGATCCATGCCGGAATCCAGCTTCGATCGTGCAAACCGGCCTTGGGGTGGGGTGTTATGCTTTTTTCCAAACTAACCGGCTGGTTTGCCCGATCAAAGCCATAATCCGACTTCGATCGGGCAAACCGGCCTTGGGGTGGGGTGTTATGCCTTTTTTCAAACTAACTGGCTTGGATCGGGCAAACCGGCCTTGGGGTGGGGTGTTATGCCTTTTTCCAAACTAACCGGCCGGTTTGCCTGATCCAAGCTGGAATCCGGCTTCGATCGGGCAAACCGGCCTTGGGGTGGGGTTTTATGCCTTTTTCCAAACTACCCGACTGCTTTGCCCGATCCAAGCTGGAATTTGGCTTCGATTGGGCAAACCGGCCTTGGGGTGGGGTTTTATGCCTTTTTGCAAACTAACTGGCTGGTTTGCCAAATCCAAGCCGGAATCCTGCTTCGATCGGGGAAACCGACTTTTGGGTGGGGTGTTATGCCTTTTCCAAACTAACCGGCCGATTTGCCTGATCCAAGCCGGAATCCGACTTCGATCGGCCAAACCGGCCTTGGGGTGGGGTTTTATGCCTTTTTCCAAACTAACCGGCCGATTTTCCCGATCCAAGCTGGAATCCGGCTTCGATCTGGCAAACCGGCCTTGGGGTGGGGTTTTATGCATTTTTTCCAAACTAACCGGCCGGTTTGCCTAATACAAGCCGGATTTCGGCTTCGATCGGGCAAACCGGCCTTGGGGTTGGGTTTTATGCCTTTTTCCAAACTAACCGGCCAGTTTGCCCGATCCAAGCCGAAATCCGGCTTCGATCGGGCAAACCAGCCTTGGGGTGGGGTGTTATGCTTTTTCCAAATTAACCGGCCGGTTTGTCCAATCCAAGCCGGAATCTGACTTCGATCGGGCAAACCGGCCTTGCGGTGGGATGTTATGCCTTTTTGCAAACTAACCGGCCGGTTTGCCCGATCTAAGGCGGAATCCTGCTTCGATTGGGCAAACCGGCCTTGGGGTGGGGTGTTATGCCAGTTCCAAACTAACCGGCCGGTTTGCCTGATCCAAGCCGAAATCCGACTTCGATCGGGCAAACCGGCTTGGGATGGGGTTTTATGCCTTTTTCCAAACTAACTGGTAGGTTTGCCTGATCCATGCCGGAATCCAGCTTCGATCGCGCAAACCGGCCTTGGGGTGGGGTGTTATGCTTTTTTCCAAACTAACCGGCTGGTTTGCCCGATCAAAGCCATAATCCGACTTCGATCGGGCAAACCGGCTTTGGGGTGGGGTGTTATGCCTTTTTTCAAACTAACTGGCTGATTTGCCCAATCGTAGTCGGAATCCGGCATCGATCGGACAAACCGGCCTTGGGGTGGGGTGTTATGGCTTTTTCCAAACTAACCAGCTAGTTTGCCCGATCCAAGCTGGAATCCAGCTTGATCGGGCAAACCGGCCTTGGGGTGGGGTTTTATGCCTTTTTTGAAACTAATCGACCGGTTTGCCCGATCCAAGCCGGAATCTAGCTTCGATCGGGCAAACCGGCGTTGGGGTGAGGTTTTATACAATTTCCAAACTAACCGGCCGGTTTGCTCGATCCAGGCCGGATTCCAACTTCGATCGGGCAAACTGACCTTGGGGTGGGGTGTTATACCTTTTACCAAACTAACCGGCCGGTTTGCCCGATCCATGCCGGATTCCGGCTTGGATCGGGCAAACCGGCCTTGGGGTGGGGTGTTATGCCTTTTTCCAAACTAACCGGCCGGTTTGCCTGATCCAAGCTGGAATCCGGCTTCGATCGGGCAAACCGGCCTTGGGGTGGGGTTTTATGCCTTTTTCCAAACTACCCGACTGCTTTGCCCGATCCAAGCTGGAATTTGGCTTCGATTGGGCAAACCGGCCTTGGGGTGGGGTTTTATGCCTTTTTCCAAACTAACCGGCTGGTTTGCCCAATCCAAGCCGGAATCCTGCTTTGATCGGGGAAACCGACTTTTGGGTGGGGTGTTATGCCTTTTCCAAACTAACCGGCCGATTTGCCTGATCAAAGTCGGAATCCGTCATCGATCGGCCAAACCGGCCTTGGGGTGGGGTTTTATGCCTTTTTCCAAACTAACCAGCAGGTTTGCCCGATCCAAGCTGGAATCTAGCTTCAATGAGGCAAACCGGTCTTGGAGTGGGGTGTTATGCTTTTTTCCAAAGTAATCAGCCGGTTTGCCCGATTCAAGCCGGATTCAAACTTCGATCGGGCAAACCGGCCTTGGGGTGGGGTGTTATGCCTTTTCCAAAGTAACCGGCCAGTTAGCCCGATCTAAGCTGGAATCCGGCTTCGATCGGGCAAACCGGCCTTGGGGTGTGGTGTTATGCCTTTTTCCAAACTAACCGGCCGGTTTGCCCGATCCAAGGCGGAATCTGTCTTCGATCGGGTAAACGGGCCTTGGGGTGGGGTTTTATGCCTTTTTTGAAACTAATCGACCGGTTTGCCCGATCCAAGCCGAAATCTAGCTTCGATCTGGAAAACTGGCCTTGGGGTGGGGTTTTATACATTTTTCCTATATAACCGGCCGGTTTGCCTGATCCAGGCCGGATTACAACTTCGATCGGGCAAACTGGCCTTGGGGTGGGGTGTTATACCTTTTTCCAAACTAACCGGCTGGTTTGCCCAATCCAAGCCGGAATCCAGCTTCGATCGGGCAAACCGGCCTTGGGGTGGGGTGTTATGCCTTTTTGCAAACTAACCGGCCGGTTTGCCCGATCCAAGGCGGAGTCCTGCTTCGATTGGGCAAACCGGCCTTGGGGTGGGGTGTTATGCCATTTCCAAACTAACCGGCCGGTTTGCCTGATCCAAGCCGAAATCCGACTTCGATCGGGCAAACCGGCCTTGGTGTGGGGTTTTATGCCTTTTTCCAAACTAACTGGTAGGTTTGCCTGATCCATGCCGGAATCCAGCTTCGATCGCGCAAACCGGCCTTGGGGTGGGGTGTTATGCTTTTTTCCAAACTAACCGGCTGGTTTGCCCGATCAAAGCCGTAATCCGACTTCGATTGGGCAAACCGGCCTTGGGTTGGTGTGTTATGCCTTTTCTCAAACTAACTGGCTGATTTGCCCAATCGAAGTCGGAATCCGGCATCGATCGGGCAAACCGGCCTTGGGGTGGGGTGATATGGCTTTTTCCAAACTAACCATCTAGTTTGCCCGATCCAAGCTGGAATCCAGCTTGATCGGGCAAACCGGCCTTGGGGTGGGGTTTTATGCCTTTTTTGAAACTAATCGACCGGTTTGCCCGATCCAAGCCGGAATCTAGCTTCGATCGGGCAAACCGGCGTTGGGGTGAGGTTTTATTCAATTTCCAAACTAACCGGCCGGTTTGCCCGATCCAGGCCGGATTCCAACTTCGATCGGGCAAACTGACCTTGGGGTGGGGTGTTATACCTTTTTCCAAACTAACCAGCCGGTTTGCCCGATCCAAGCCGGATTCCGACTTGGATCGGGCAAACCGGCTTTGGGGTGGGGTGTTATGCCTTTTTTCCAAACTTACCGGCCGGTTTGCCTGATCCAAGCTGGATTCCGGCTTCGATCGGGCAAACCGGCCTTGGGGAGGGGTTTTATGCCTTTTTCCAAACTACCCGACTGCTTTGCCCGATCCAAGCTGGAATTTGGCTTCGATTGGGCAAACCATCCTTGGGGTGGGGTTTTATGCCTTTTTCCAAACTAACCGGCTAGTTTGCCCAATCCAAGCCGGAATCCTGCTTCGATCGGGGAAACCGACTTTTGGGTGGGGTGTTATGCCTTTTCCAAACTAACCGGCCGGTTTGCCTGATTCAAGCCGGAATCCGACTTCGATCGGCCAAACCGGCCTTGGGGTGGGGTTTTATGCCTTTTTCCAAACTAATGGTTTGCCCGATTCAGGCCGGAATCCGGCCTTCAATCGTGCAAACCCGGCCTTGGGGTGGGGTGTTATGCTTTTTTCCAAAGTAATCGGCCGGTTTGCCCGATTCAAGCCGGAATCCAACTTCGATCGGGCAAACCGGCCTTGGGGTGGGGTGTTATGCCTTTTCCAAAGTAACCGGCCAGTTTGCCCGTTCTAAGCTGGAATCCGGCTTCGATCGGGCAAACCGGCCTTGGGGTGTGGTGTTATGCCTTTTTCCAAACTAACCGGCCGGTTTGCCCGATCCAAGGCGGAATCTGTCTTCGATCGGGTAAACGGGCCTTGGGGTGGGGTTTTATGCCTTTTTTGAAACTAATCGACCGGTTTGCCCGATCCAAGCCGAAATCTAGCTTCGATCTGTAAAACTGGCCTTGGGGTGGGGTTTTATACATTTTTCCTATATAACCGGCCGGTTTGCTCGATCCAGGCCGGATTACAACTTCGTTCGGGCAAACTGGCCTTGGGAAGGGGTTTTATGCCTTTTTCCAAACTACCCGACTGCTTTGCCCGATCCAAGCTGGAATTTGGCTTCGATTGGGCAAACCATCCTTGGGGTGGGGTTTTATGCCTTTTTCCAAACTAACCGGCTAGTTTGCCCAATCCAAGCCGGAATCCTACTTCGATCGGGGAAACCGACTTTTGGGTGGGGTGTTATGCCTTTTCCAAACTAACCGACCGGTTTGCCTGATTCAAGTCCGAATCCGACTTCCGTCGGCCAAACCGCGCTTGGGGGGGGGGGTTATGCGTTTTTCCAAACTAACCAGCCGGTTTGCCCGATTCAAGCTGGAATCCAGCTTCAATCAGGCAAACCGGCCTTGGGGTGGGGTGTTATGCTTTTTTCCAAAGTAATCGGCCGGTTTGCCCGATTCAAGCCGGAATCCAACTTTGATCGGGCAAACCGGCCTTGGGGTGGGGTGTTATGCCTTTTCCAAAGTAACCGGCCAGTTTGCCCGTTCTAAGCTGGAATCCGGCTTCGATCGGGCAAACCGGCCTTGGGGTGTGGTGTTATGCCTTTTTCCAAACTAACCGGCCGGTTTGCCCGATCCAAGGCGGAATCTGGCTTCGATCGGGCAAACGGGCCTTAGGGTGGGGTTTTATGCCTTTTTTGAAACTAATCGACCGGTTTGCTCGATCCAAGCCGGAATCTAGCTTCGATCTGGCAAACTGGCCTTGGGGTGGGGTTTTATACATTTTTCCTATCTAACCGGCCGGTTTGCCTGATCCAGGCCGGATTACAACTTCGTTCGGGCAAACTGGCCTTGGGGTGGGGTGTTATACCTTTTTCCAAACTAACCGGCTGGTTTGCCCAATCCAAGCCGGAATCCAGCTTCGATCGGGCAAACCGGCCTTGGGGTGGGGTGTTATGCCTTTTTCCAAACTAACCTGCCGGTTTGCCCGATCAAAGCTGGAATTCGACTTCGTTCGGGCAAACCGGCCTTGGGGTGAGGTTTTATGCCTTTTTCCAAACTAACCAGCCGGTTTGCCCGATCCAAGCCGAATTCCAGCTTCGATCGGGCAAACCGGCCTTGGGGTGGGGTGTTATGCCTTTTTCCAAACTAACTTTGGTTTGTCCGATCCATGCCGGATTCCAGCTTCGATCGGGCAAACCGGCCTTGAGGTGGGGTTTTATGCCTTTTTCTAAACTAACCGGCCGGTTTGCCCTATCTAAGCCGGAATCCCACTTCTATCGGGCAAACCAGCATTGGGGTGGGGTTTTATGCCTTTTTCCAAACGATTCCGGCCAAACCAATTCATGTCGATTTTCGGACAATCACATTTCCACTTCTATGTGATAGGTTGTTTGTAGTTGTACATCTTCATCGGCTACACCAAATGTGACGGGTACGCTTACAAGTTCATCTTGATATGGTTCTACTTCATCATCGCTCCCTTCTGATAAGTTATAGTAGTTACGTGAAAGTGAATTCACTGGTATCACCCATCCCTTACTCATATTGTCTTCCACATAAAAAACTTGTTCGACTTGATTTGCAAGTGCAAATGGTTCATCTGTCCCTAATTGCCTTTGTGTATTCAATGAAATAAATCCGTACTCATTAATCTTAAATCCTCTCGTCCTTATTGTACACATCCCACCATTGACATTCAAACAATACTAAACGACTACTCTTATCAAACAATATCTCCACTATATCTAAAATTTGTCCATAATATCCATCACAACCAGATGGAAGTTTTGCACTTACAATGACCCCACATAGTTGAGTTGACTTGGTTGAATCCGAATTCATCGTTGGAAATCTAAATCCATTGCAAATATACCCGGATAATGAAGAAGTAAAACATGATGGACCAAGTGATAAAATCTCTAGATCCTTACTGTATCTAGAAGACCTTGTGTTTCTCAATTCTATAACGTGTGCTCTAAACCAAACCGAAAAACTACACTCATTCCTACCTCCGTTAACAAGAGCATCATTATATGTCTGATGAAAATAATCGATATTATCAATTTGATTTAACACATATGAGTGAATTAAAGCTTGTTCTCTTTTCGTCAACATTCTAGGGACACAGGTGCATCTCAACGGACGTCCAACTGCCTTAAACATTGAACCCTGCTCACGATCATCATCATAGGGACCACCATCGTAGTTCCGATCTCTCCCATCTTCGTTTTCATGTCGCATGTACAAAGAAATAAACTGCGTGCACTCCTCTACCAAATAGCCTTGGGCAATGGAATCTTCAACTCTCGCCTTGTTGCCAACATAATCTTTCAATCTTTTTAAATATCTTTCAATCGGATACATCCATCGGTATTGAACTGGTCCAGACATTCTATCTTCGTAAGCCAAATGCAAATAAGGTGAACCATAACATCAAAAAATGATGCTGGAAAGATTTGTTTCAATTTACACATTGTGATTGCAATCTTTGATTCCCAATCCCTTAAAATATTAGTATCTAAAACCTTAGCACAAATGACTTTAAAATACTGACATAACTCTACAATGGGCTTGAGTACGTCCTTTGGTAAGATCCCTTGAAAAGCCAGAGGAATAATCACTTGCATCATTACATGACAATTATGACTTTTTAGTCCACTAATGATCCTACTACTTAGATCTACGCACCTACTCAAATTTGATGAATACCCATCCGGCACTCGAATGCTCTTTACAAATTCGAAAAATGCAAGTTTTTTGTGCGTTACTCAAGTTATAAATAGCATCTGGAAACCTAGATGAACTCTCATGTGGATGTAACTTTGTACGGATTCCTAACTCTACCAAGTCTTTTCTAGAGTTCAAAGTTGTCTTTATCCGATCCTGATAGGTTGAAAATATCTAAAATATTGTCACACACATTCTTCTCGTTGTGCGTGTAAGTCTAAATGATGTTGGACAATCAGAGATGCCCAATATGGCAGTCGCTCAAAGAAGATACTTCTTTTCTTCCAATTCTTGTTTTTTGCCAAATTCTTTCTCAAGCTCTTTAAATCTTTCTTAAATGTTTTTCTGAATCTTATAGGGTCGGTCTCCGTTGTTGTCTCCAAATATCATGTCTGGTTAGCATCTTTGGTGTACCCCTCTCACACCGTCGGCCATCAAATAGATGTCTATAATGATTCTTTCTCCACCGATGTGCTGTGGGTAAGAATCGCCGATGTCCTAAATGACATTGTTTCCGACTATGAACTAGTCGAACTGAATTTGTTTTCTCATTACATATTGGACATGCTAATTTTCCCTTAGTACTCCATCCGGATAGGTTGGCATAACCTGTAAAATCGTTTATGGTAGCCAGCAATATGGCTCTCAATAGAAAATTCTCTTTCGCTAAAACATCGTATGTCTCCAATCCGATCTCCTATAAATACCGTAACTCTTCCACCAACGGCTGTAAGTATACATCAATATCATTTTCGGGGGCTCTTGGACCCTGTATTAGACATGAAATCATCGTGTTAGCCACTTTCATACACATCCATGGTGGTAAGTTATAAACCAATGTAACTATAGGCGACACACTATACTTTGAAGATATGTTGCCAAATGGGTTAAAACCATCGGCGGCCAATCCAAGCCGAATGTTGTGTTTTTCTGACGCAAAATCCGGATAAAGTTCATCCACTCTTTTCCAAGAAGAGGAATCATTGGATGACGCATTTCACCTCTCGATATGTACGAACGTTGCTCACTATGCCATGACATCCACCTAGCAGTGTTTGTTGATATAAACAAATGCTACAACTTATCTTTAAAAGGGAAGTAATGTAATATCTTCCATGCCACCTTCTTACTCTTATATTCTTGATCATCTTTGTATCTGGGAGACTCACATTGTGGACAACTAATTCTATGTGCATTCTCTTTTCAAAAGAGAACACAGTCATTCTTACATGCATCTATCTTTTCGTAACTAAGTCCCAAGTCCTTAACCATTTTCCTAAGTTCATACTAAGTGTTAGGAACACTTGCATCCTTGGGTAATACATCCTTAAATAAAGAAAATATACTATTCATGCATTTTCCAGTCAAACCATTTACTGACTTCAACTGAATCAACTTTAAAATAAATTTTAACTTAGATATTTTTGTGCATCCTTCATATAATGGTGTTTCTGCATCTCTTAATAGTAAGAAATGCTTGTGTGTTTCTATACTTGGTTCACCTTCATGATGTATAGATGGTCCTTGCATATTTTGAATGTCTTCAAGCATTTCTATTACATCGTCATTTAAATTCTCATGTTGTGCTTCATCTAATCGAACTTCATTAACGATACTTAAACTAGGTTCAATTTCTCCGTGACTTATCCACGTTCGATAATTGGACCATATGCCATCACACATTAGATGTTCTTTAACTACATCTCTTTTTAAAGAAAATGTGTTACAACACCGTCTGTAAGCACCCGAAACGGGATCTATAGATCTCCTTTTTCCGGCCCCTACGCTTGCTTTGGAGTCTTGGTGGATGGGATGTTAGTGGTTGTGGTCGCCAGGAGCCAAAGGCTCCAAAATATAGTAAAAAGAAATAAAAATGAAGAATAAAAATGACCGTCATACCTTTGGAAGCGAGGAGATTGTTGGGTTCCGACTTCTTCTCTCTCGGCTGGCCGAAAGAAGAGAGCTTAGTGAGTCCATCGTCTTTGATCCGGTTGAAGCTCCGCCTTGGCCGGATTTACCTATAAATGTTCATATGAAAACATAGAAACAAGTGAAAAGATCATTAGTTCTAGTGAAGGTGTAGAATCATGCTCAAATTCGAACTTAAACATGCAAAAGGAAAGGAATCGACCGCATTGGGACTAAATCCCAACCCCTATTTTTGATAGGTTTTTAAAGAGGTATGAAGATGCAAATGTGTGGCTTAATGAATGCTAAATAACATGTTAATGAAAGTTAAAATGAAAGGGGGGAATAAAAGATCGACCGGAAAGGTAAATAAACTCAAAAAAATGCAAAACGGGGTCTGCCCCTACTAGTACCCCATATATGGGGTGCTAGCTGCAGGTGTCCCCTTTATGGGGCACGTTGACCAAAGTCAAAGCACCCTATTTATGGGGCACTAGGGACTGGTTTCAGCAGATTTTCTTCCCTTCTTCGCAGCGTCGCCCCATAGTGTAGGAAGACCTCCAAGACGAAACGGGAGCTCCTCCTTATAACCAATATGTAAATGATGCAAATGGTAGGGTGTTTAGTCGTTGGATGTAAGAAAAATGGTGAGTAGAGGCTTTCAAAGTCGGGAGAAAACTATATTTCTGGGTGGCTGAAACTGCAGGTTTTTAGGGTTTTTGGGAGAGTGTTTTGAGGTGATTTGAGGGCTTAGGGAGTGTGCTGAGGGCTTGGGTTCGTGGTATTGGATGAGTTGGGTGGTTGGACGGAGCTGGAATCTCCTAAACCTCCAGATGGGGTTCTTTATACAGCACAAAAGATGGTAACTTCATTCTGCTAGACTATTCTTTCAAGAAGCAACTATAGTTTTTTTGGGTTTTGGAAGAGGGTTTTGGAATGGTTTGAGAGCTTGGAGAGGGGTTCTAAGGCCTTGGGAGTGTTGTGGTGAATGAGAGGGTTTGGGGGGCGCCCTTGGTGTGTCCTCAAGCCTCCAAATGGGGGTACTTTTAAAGCCAAGAAGAGGGCAACTTTATCTGCAGAACTGTCCCATCAATTTGTCCAGTCAGTCAGACCAGGTGCAGGTGCCCTATAAGTAGGGCGTCTGGTGCGCTATATATAGGGCGCCAGGTGCCCTAAATACAGGGTGCCTGGTGCCCTGTATATAGGGCGTTTTGACCCTGGTCAATGTTTATTGATCTTCTTCGAAATGCGTCGAAAAACTTGATTTTTCCAGAAAACTCGGTTCTGTAGACACGTAAAATTGGCCTGATTCGGAGCCCCAGACTCTTATGAGATAGGCGATATCTTTTATTTGTCCGTTATCTGATCCGGATTACCTCGTAGAGATGAGCTAAGGACGCTGGTGGAGCCCCTCGCAAGTTGAGAATGGACCGATGATTTCTGGAATAATGTCGTAACCTTCAGGCGAGAGCCACTCGTGAACCGTGAAAACACGAAGCCTGCTCGATGACCAACCTTGAATGGTCCATGCTTGAACATCTCGAGAATCCCGTGCGTGTTCCGTAACATTCGGTGTTTCCGACAAGTCATTTTGGTAGGCGTTGGTCAATGACGGCTTTCGTTATGGCCTTTTCGATCTGTACTGACACGGCTATCCTAGACCATGCGTTAGGCCTTTCCAATCATCACCGGGTCTTTTCGAGTCATCCGGGTCGATCCTAGCCGTATATTTCATCAACCGGGGCCATATGGCCATTTCGGTCAATTTTAGGGTTTTACGGCTTTTCCGAGTTTCGGTTCACATTTACCGGGTTAATCTCAGATTTTTCGATGATTTCGGGTTTTTCGACCGTACCAGACTTGTTCGGTCATCATTTTAAGTCATCCCGAGCTAACCCAAGATTCCTCGACCGGAACCGTGCCCTTCCGGATCACCACCGCGATTTTCGACCTTTAGCAAAATGGTAAACCGGTAGAAAGCCCCGTGCGAACGTCTCGAGAGTCATGAAGGTTGATTTACCGACTTGAGGAGGTGCGGTTGAAGGCCCTCTTTCCAACGCAACAAATGGGAGCCGAATCGGACATCTCGTTTGCAAGTTACGGCTTGCGGAACACGCGCGCAGGAGAGAGAGTCTACCGTGCCCCCGCTCCCCTTGAAAGACGGAGGCGCGGTCGGTCCAGTTTCCATTTTTTGCACCGGTTTCTCTTCTCTATAAATTGAGGGCCATTCTCAATGATCCAAGGTTAATCCCCCATGCCTAGCTCATCCTAAGGTTTTCCAAGCTCTCTCCCAAGGCCGTCCCGACGTCCAAAGCCGATACGTCGAGAGATCGATCCCGAAGTGAAGGAGAAGGCTCAATCCGGGCTTTCTGCATCAACCGACTTCATCAACTTCTGCAGAAAATCTGGGACTGCTGCTGCAAAACCTTTAACATAGGAGTTGTTCCTCTCTTTGTCCTCTTTCATCTGCAGCTGACAACACTCAATTCCGACTTGCTGTTTGTTCATGGCGATTGCCGCACCGAGGGTGCGCATCCAGGTTCTGTTTTCCACATCTATCCACTTTCAAAATTTTTACAGACTTCACAGGAGGATTCTGGAGAAGTCATAAACAGAATACCTCTTCTATCTGAGTTCTCCATCTATAGAAACAAATAGAACTCAATTTTGACAACGGGGTCGTCCATAACATTTTATGCACCAAAGTCGCTCCAGAAGGGTGCAAAGCTACCCGAACCGGCCTTCTTCAACCAACTTGGCTTCAACTTAAGCCACACACTTCATAAGTCTTTCTTAACTCATTTCATTTAGTTTATTTACTATCTTAGAACATCTTTTACTTCATTTGCATCATTTTTACATAATTAAAAAACACAAAAAAGGGGTTAGGGCTCACCCCAATCCGGTGAGTTCTATTCCAATTGCTTCTTTGTTTCATCTCTTCTTCTATAGTTTCTACACTTCCCATAGTTCTAATCGGTTTCTTTCACTTGGTTTATTGTTCTAGTTGCATAGGTCTATTAAGCTAGTATTGGTTGGACTCTTCTTCATCGGCCGGCCGAAGAAGAAGAAGGTTGAACTCACATCCCTATATCCCGCGCTAAGGTACACACGGTCAAATCAACTCAATCTGGTTTTTATTCCATAAAACGGAGCCCGCGGCTCCTGGCGATCACCTTTTTATTCATGTTATAAGTTCATCTCCTCCCACATGACCCGAACTGTCTCCGGTGCTTGAGCGACGCCGTGAGATGAAAGTTCGGGGATCAATGTGAGTGTGAGGACTTTTACCGCTTTCCGAGTGTTTTCCAATTCACTCCCCTTCCCCTATTCCATCTGTCTTTCACCTTCTCTTGAGGTGCCGATCTGGAACCCGTTTTCGGAGTCAACAACTTTTTGGCGACCACGGTGGAACAACCAATGTCTTCAACCGTGCTAGCTTGATTGATCCGTGCAACTAGTTGTTTTCCGATTTGGTTCCCGCGCGAACCGGCTTGTCCTTTACCTTTTCCATGTTCATTTACCTTTAAACTTGCAGTAAACTCTTTATTTAAAGATTGTCCCTCATGTGGACTTGATTTGCCTGTATTTAATTTCAACTCGGTTCCCGCGTGAACCACTCTTTTCTTCTTATAAACCGGTTCCCACGTGAACCACCTTTCTTTTCCAACTCGGTTCCCACATGAACCAACTTATTTTCAGATCGGTTCCCGCGTGGACCACCTCTTTACAGCACCTTTAGATTGGCCCCACGTGGCCCTCTTTCTATTTTGTCAACTCTTACACCGGTTCCTGCGTAAACCACCCCTTTCTTCATTAAAACCGGTTCCCGCGTGAACCAACTCCTTTTTCTAAACCGGTTCCCGTGTGAACCAACCCACTTTCAGATCGGTCCCCACGTGGACAACCCTTTTGCACCACTTTAAATTGGCCCTATGTGGCCCTCCTTTCATTTTTCAAATCAAACAAACCGGCTCCCGCGTGAACCACCCCTTTTTCTTCAAAAAACCTGTTCCCGCGTGAACCACCTACCTTTCCAAAACCCGGCTCCCGCGTGAGCCACTTTATTTTCAATTCGGTCCCCACATGGACCATCCTTTTACCTTCATTTCAGATTTGTCCCCACTTGGACACTCCATTACAAGCCGGTTCCCGCGTGAACCACCTTTTAGTTGCTAGTTGCTAGTTGCTAGTTACTTGTTTTACTTTATCATTGCTTGTCTTGATTGCATTCACTTGCTTGATTTATTTAATAGCTTTCATTCATGTTTGCTTATTGATTGCTTCTTCTCCTCCTACCCTCTATTTTTCATTTTTGCATTAGCTTTTGCATTGGGTACCGGACTTGCTCCGATCCGTAGGGCATTCGAGGTGGGGGCTCTCTCTCCCAACACACCCTCACCCTCCAAACACCTTCTTGGTGGATTCTAACCTCTCTTCTGGGATATTCCTTCCTAGTTGATTTGGTTGTTTCCATCAAGGCCTCCATAAGTCTCCATCCGTGGAGTATTCCTCTCCGCATGATTGGGCCGGTTGTACCACTTCCCAAAACCCGAAGAACCCAAGTACCTACTCGTGGTGATTGAGTGACAACCTTAGGTCTTGAAAATTGAAGCAATAGGAACCATACCTACTTGAGTGAACAATTGCTAACAATCTATCTAATCTAAGGTTTCAACCCAAAAATTGTCGAGTAGCCATTTTAAAAACTTGTTTGCACAACTTGCTTGCTCACAACAATTGAAAACAATTAAAAAAAATTTTCTTCTTTCAAAACACCTAAAACAAAACAAAAAAATCCCTTTAATTTTTGTGTTCAAATTGCTTGCCAAACAACAAAATTGAAACCAAATCAAATCAAACAAAAACAAAGCATAATCAAACAAAAACTCTATTTGCATTTACACTTTTCATTTGTCTTCTTTCAACCATTTTGTAAGAAAATTTGACAAGATGCCCATGACACTAAGGTCCAGAAGACACGTCGGGATGTCGGACTACTACGGGCAAGAAGAGGAGTACGAGATGGGCCACTACGAGCTACAACAACCCATGGTCCAACCAGAGGGCCATGTCAATGCCGTCAGGGAGCTGAAAATTCAAAATCCTACTCTTCAACCTGCTTCACTTAGCATGGAGCAACTCCTCCACGGTCTATCTCTCCATCTAGACCCTGAATCCTTTTCGCTTGTGCAATCCTTGACCAAGGGCAAGATACCCACCAATCAAGATCTGGTCGAGGGAAATCAAGCCCCCTCACCACCTCAATCGACAGTCAGGCCCCTAACCATTTCTTCTCCCGGGCAACCTTGTTGTGTCTCCACTCACCCCATTATGGGGCATTCACATAATGCTCCTGTTTCCAACCCACCTCTTCCAACCCATTCACCTAAACACTTTGCTCCGGTGGCTCAGGAATCCAGCCTCACCCAAGCCTTCATTGATAAGCTCAACCGAATGGATGAGCGCTTTGAAGAATTAAAGCACCGTTTGGACTCCAAAACTTCTCCCGAAATCTCAATCCCATCTTCCTAGTTCTACACCTTCCTTCTTCTTATACGACTCCGCGTTTTGGAAGAATGACCGCAAAGCACTTGCCTTCCTATTCCGTTGGTCATTGGAGGGATCCACCCTTGACTGGTTCTATTCTCTTGATTCTATTGAGGCAGCAGATTTTGATATTGTTAAAGCGAAGTTTCTGTAGAGGTACAAGGATCGGGTGGGGCCAGCCTACTCGATAACTGATTTAATTGCTGAGAAGATGAGGCCAGATGAGGATTTTGCCAAATTTGCTGATCAGTGGAGGGGAATGGCTGAGAGGCTAGTTGATACCATCTCAGAAGGGGAGCAGGTGAGGATGCTCATCGGGAACATCATGCCTAACCTTTACAACCTCTTGATCATGCACCGCCCGACAACCATGAGTGAGCTGAGTGATAGCGCCCGCTACCTCCAAGCCCATTTTAAGGACGCATCCATGATCAATCCATTTGACCCCAAACCCTGTAACACTAGAAAGCCTACACCTGTAGGGTCCACCACCGAAGAGGTAGTCAATAATGAGAGTGTCAATGCCATGGGTAATTAGGGTGGGTATCGCCAAAGCCAATACCGCAACCCGCCACCCAACCAACAATATCGACCAGCACCTCAACCAGCTCCTCATCCCCAGCAGCAACTTGCATACAACCGAGCACCACCACAGCAATCCACCTACAACTGAGCACCCCAGCAGCAAAATGCCTACAACCGAGCGCCTCAACAACAACCTGTCTACAACCAACCACAACCACAACAACAAGCCTACAACCAAGTGCCACCACCAGCCAACCGACCTAGGAGGGGGGACCCAAGAGAGAGTATTATCCTCAACTGCCATTCCTCCTCACCGATATTTTCAATGCATTGATGGCTGCACCGCAGTTGGAGCTTCCAAAGGAGAGAGAAGGATGGCCGGCGAATGCTGACATGACAAAGTACTGCACCTACCATTGGTATCCTGGGCACACGGTGGATGTCTGCTTTCAATTTAAAGATTACATTCATGACCTCAATGATCAGGGGAACATTGACTGGGTATAGATGGGAGAATCCATTCAAGCAATGAAGGCATGACAGAATCAACCACGGCAACCTCATGCACAACAGCAATCCAGCCTAGGCATAGTCCAAGATCTGCTACCAGTACATGCACCCGTTCAAGCACCGGCACCAGCACCACCAAACCAACGACACGGCCTCGTCCACTCCTCCATCGAGGAGTCAAGCCACCATTCCCAGGGTTGGCAGGTCGAGGATCAAATCGCCTCCATGCCCGCCAGGCCAACACCACCTACAAACCGCACCATACTCTGCATACCAAGAGCTGCCCCCAACCCACAAACTACCCAAACACCACTACCCTCACCAACCATTAACCCTCCACGGTGCCTAATCATTAGACCACCACCAGCATCCCAACCAGCACCCCAACCATCACCTAACCTACCAACCACCATTAATCCTCCTCGGCGTCTAATCATTAGACCGCCACCAACACCTCAAACATCCCCTAACCTACCCGCCTCCACCACCCTTCGGCCTCTTATTATCCGACCGTCACCTAACCTACCGATCACCACCACTCTACGACCCTTAATCATCCGACCATCACCAACAACACCCCAACTATCACCCAACCTACCGGCCATTGCCACTCCACGACCTCTCATCATTATACCATCACCACCAACACCCCAACCATCACCCAACATACTGTCCTCCACCAATCCACGACCCCTCATTATCCAATCCTCACAACCCCTACCTACCACGGGCTCCAAAACATACCAACCAACCCTACCATCACCATCATCACCACTCCCCCCTACCACGTTGGCGCCAGTACTTCGTAGTAGGAGGATGTTCCAAAGGGTCTTCCCCCAGGCCGGGATACAACCACAGGAACAGGCAGAAGAGAGGTGGTTGAAGAACCATTGCCCAGCACGGCATATGACTTGTTGAAGCACTTGGACAAAATGCCGGCACAGATTTCAATTCTAGAGCTGATAAAAAGGTCAAAGAATCATCAAGACATTCTACAACAGTACTTGCAACGGGTCATGGTCAATGAGGACTGTAGACACGCCAAATTGGCCTGATTCGGAGCCCCAGACTCTTATTCTATGGGCAATATCTTTTATTTGACCGTTATCTGATCCAGATTACCTTGTGGAGATGAGCTAAGGACATTAGTGGAGCCCCTTGTAAGTTGAGAATGGACCAATGATTTCCAGAATGATGCCGAAACCTTCAAGCGAGAGCCGCGCGTGAACTGTAAAAAAAACACGAAGCTTGCTCGATGACCGACCTTGAATGGTCCATAATTGAAGGTCTCGGGAGTCTTGCATGTGTTCCGTAACATTCAGGGTTTCCAAGAAGTCATTTCGGTAGGCGTCGGTCAATGACGGCTTTCGTTATGGCTTTTTCGATTTGTACTGACACGGCTATCCCGGACCATGCGTTAGGCCTTTCCAGTCATCACTGGGTCTTTTCGGGTCATCCGGGTCGATTCTAGCCGAATATTTTCATCAATCATTGCCATACGTCCGGTTCGGTCAATTTCAGGGTTTCGTGGCTTTTATAGCTTTCGATTCACGTTTACCGAGTTAATCTCAGATTTTTTGATGACTTCGGGTTTTCCAATCGTACCGGACTTGTTCGGTCATCATTTTAAGTCATCCCGAGTTGACCCGAGTTTCTCGACTGGAACTGTGCTCTTTCGGATCTTCGCGCCGGGTTTTGGCTTTTCGCGAGAGGGTAAACCGGTAGAAAGCCCCGTGCGAACATATCGGGAGTTATGCCGGCTGGTTTACCGACTTGAGGAGGTGCGGTTGAAGGCCCTCTTTCCAACGCGAAAAATGGGAGCCGAATCGGACATCCCGTTTGCAAGATACGGCTCGCGGAACGTGCGCGCAGGAGAGAGAGTGTACCGCGCCCCCACTCCGCTTGAAAGGGGAGGGCGCGCCCTGCGCGCCCTCAAACCAGGGGCACGTCCTGCGCGCCCCCGGCTCCTTTGAAAAGAGGGGGCGCAGTCAGTTTCTTTAAATCGCAAATTACCCCGATTAACACCTTCTAAACCTGATTTTTGGAAGGTTTCCGACGTTGATTTTCTAAACCCGCAAGTTTTCGTCAATTTTTAGCAGTGAGACGCGTAACGCGCCCCCGCTCCCTTTGAAACTGGGGGGCGCGCAGACCGCGCCCCCGAAGTGGGGGCGCGCTCTGCGCACCCTTGGTTTGAGGGTACGCCCTGCGCGCCCTCGTCCCCTTTGAAAAGCGGGGGCGCGGTCGGTCCATTTTCCAAATTTTGCACCGGCTTCCTTCCCCTATAAATTGAGGGCCATTCTCAACGACCCAAGGTTAATCCCCGGTGCCTAGCTCTTCCAGAGGTCGTCCAAGCTCTTCTCCAAAGCCGTCCCGACGTCCAAAGGCGATCCGAAGTCAAGAGATCGATCCCGAGGTGAAGGAGAAGGCTCAATTTGGGTGTTCTGCATCAGCCAACTTCATAAACTTCTGCATAAAATCATAGACTCCTCCTGCAAAAGTCTTCAACAAAGAAGATGTTCATCTCTTCGTCCTCCTTCATCTCCAACTGACGGCACTCAATTCCGACTTGCCGTTCGTTCGTGGCGATTGTTGCACCAAGGGCGCGCATCCAGGTTCTGTTTTCTATATCCGCCCAATTTCAGAATTTTTAAGGACTTCTACAGGAGGATTTCGGAGAAATCATAAACATAGGAACTCTTCCTCTCTGAGTCCTCTGTCTATTCCAACAAACGGCGCTCGATTCTGACATCGGGGTCGTCCGTAGCATCCTCTGCACCAAAGTCGCGCCAGAAGGGTGCAAAGGCTACCCGAACCGACCTTCTTCAACCAACTCGGATTCAACTCAAGCCGATCCGTTCCATAAGCTTTCTCAATTGCCTTAACTCAGTTTATTTATTGTTTTAAAGCATATTTTAGTTCATTTACATCATTTTTACATAATCAAAAATACAAAAAAAGGGTTAGGACTCGCCCCAATCCGGTGAGTTCTATTCCAATTGCTCCTTTGTTTCATCTCTTCTTGTATAGTTTCTACACTTCCCATAGTTCTAATCAGTTTCTTTCACTTGGTTTATTGTTCTAGTTGCACAGGTTGATCAAGCTAGCATCGGTTGTGGACTCTTCTTCATCGGCCGGCCGAAGAAGAAGAAGGTTGAACCCGCATCCCAATCTCCCACGCTAAGGTACACACGGTCATCTAACTTAATCTCTTGTTCAAATCCATAAAGCGGAGCCCGCGCCTCCTGGCGACCACTTCTTCTCTTATTCATGCTTTAAGTAAATTCATTCCTCACTCTCCTCCCACATGACCCGAACCGTCTCCGGTGCTCGAGCGATGCCGTGAGATGAAAGTTCAGGGATCAATGTGAGTGTGGGACCGATGTGAGGACCTTTTACTGCTTTCCGAGTGTTTTTCGATTCACTCCCTTTCCCCTTCTTTCTATCTTTCACCTTCTCTTGAGGTGCCAATCCGGAACCCATTTCTGGAGTCGACAGCTTTTTGGTGACCACGGTGGGACAACCAATGTCTTCAACCGTGCTAGCTTGATCCAACCGTGTAACTAGTTGTTTTCCAACTTGGTTCCCACGTGAACCGGCTTGTCCTTTACTTTTTCCATGACAATTTGCCTTTAAACTTGCTGTTTACTCTTTCTTTAAGATTGTCTCCCGTGTGGACTTAATTTTCTTGTCTTTAATTTCAACCCGGTTCCCGCGTGAACCACTTTTCTTCTTATAAACCGGTTCCTGCGTGAACCACCTTTCTTTCCAACTCTGTTCCCGTGTGAACCAACTTATTTTCAGATCGGTCCCCGCGTGGATCATCTCTTTACAACACCTTTAAATTGGCCCCACGTGGCCCTCTTTCTATTTTTTCAACTCTTACACCGGTTCCCGCGTGAACCATCCCTTTCTTCATTAAAACTGGTTCCCGCGTAAACCAAACCCTTTCCTAAGCGGTTCCCGTGTGAACCAACTCGCTTTCAGATCGGTGTAAGCACCCGGAACGGGACATCCGCGGATCTCCCCCCCGGAACCCCCTCACGCCCGGCCTCGGTGTTCGTCGGTGGGTGGTGTGGTGTGTTTTGTGTGTGGTCGCCAGGAACCAAAGGTTCCAAAGTATGATGGGATGAAAGAAAATGAAATAGAAAGATGACCGTCGTACCTTCGGAAGCGGGGAGATTGTTGAGTTCCGACTTCTCCTCTCTCGGCCGGCCGAAAGAAGAGAGCTTAGTGAATCCCTTGCCTTCAATCCGGTTGAAGCTCCGCCTCGATCGGATCTACCTAAGAATGTCCATAAGAAAACATGTAGACAAGTGAAGGTTTCATTAGTTCTAACGAAAGCATAGCATCGAGCTCGAATTTAGATTCAAACATGCAAATGGGAAAAGACTAACCGGATTGGGACGAAATCCCAACCCCTATTTTTGGTAGGTTTTAAACGTATATGAAATGCAAAGATGCTCTAAGACGTGCTAAATAACTTGATGATCGGTGCAAAAGCGAAAAAGGGAGACAAAACTCGATTAAACGGACGATCGGAATCTAAAAATAACGAAAACAAGCTTCTGTCCTTCTGGTGCCCCGTATATAGGGCGCCAGGAGAAGGTGCCCCCTTTATAGGGCGCGTTGACCAAGTCAAAGCGCCCTGTATACGGGGCACTAAGTCTGGCCCGAACAGATTTTCTTCTCCTCTTCGCGGCGCTGCTCCGGAGTGCTGGGAGGCTTCCGGGACGAAGTAGGGGCTCCTCCTTGTAGACAATACTCAAATGAAGCCCATGGAAGAGGGTTTGGGTGCTGGATATAAGAGCAGAGACCGGTAGAAGCTCTCAAAGTTGGAGAAAAATCATATTTCGGGTGACGAAACGAGAGGGTTTTGGGGTTTTTGGTGGAAGATTTTGGATCGGTTTTGGAGGCTTTTGGAGGGTGAATGTGGCTTGGAATCGTAGTGTTGGATGATCTCTAGGGTGGCACGGAGTTGGAACCTCCTCCAAGCTCCAAATGAGGCTCTATTTATAGCCCAAAAGAGGGCACTTTGGCCATTTTCGAAAAGCAGGGGCATGGGGCATAGCGCCCGTATATGGGGCGCTAGCATCATGAGATATGTCGGATCGACAAGACAAGTCACCGCGGGGGTCAAATCATGCTGTCAAATCGATCGGATTTGGTTCCAGGTATACAGGGCGCCAGGTGCCCTGTTTATAGGGCGCCTGGTGCCCTATAAATAGGGCGCCAGGTGCCCTATATATAGGGCGCCTGGTGCCCTATAAACAGGGCGCCAGGTGCCCTATTCTTGGGGCATTCGGCTGGTCTGGTTGCTTGATGGACCCACCTTCGGAATGTGCCAAAACTTGATCTGTCTGGAAAACACGATGTGCTTTAAATATTCTTTATGAAAACAAGAATTTGAACTCTCCAACTGGGCCAAAATTGCGTGTCTACAGCTTGCCTCACCTTGGCGTCGGCTTTGTAGGGGAGTGACATGAATGAAGTGTAGGTGAATGTAGCGAAGCGTAATGAGGCGTAACGAAATGAAGTGGTAGTGGACTGAAAAGGTGACGCCAAGGTGTAGATTTAGACACGCCCTCATTGGCCTAGTTGAGTAAAACAAAACTTTACCGGACTCCGAGATTGCCCTTTGTCTTATCGAAACCCTTCCTTTTGTTGATTGGTTAAGTAAACAACTAAAATCCCGCGTGGGGAGAACTGTACCCGGCCCGGACCCGAACTGCATGGTGTGCTGGACTCGGCAGAAATGCAGTAAATTGTGAAAAGTAAAGAGAAAAAGGCCAATCATCCAAGGTTGGGTTCTTCAAATTCATTGGGTTTTACTCAAGAATACCGGTTCGATTTGACATGGAAAAAAACTTCTTGTTTCGAGTGGATCTTCCGGATAGATCAAAACCTTCTAGAGGAGCCAGAGAAAGATGGTGAGGGGAAAGATAAGGCATGATGGATGCTGTATGACAATGCATGATGTATGCATGATAATGCATGATGTATCTTGCATGATAATGCATGATGTATGCTGAGTTTAAAGAAATAGAAATAAATATAAGAAAATAGTTGAAGATATAGGTCAAACATAACGGGTCAGGACATCCGTGAAGATACCGTCGTCCCCGTTCATCTGACTTTGGCTTAACCGCGGGTCTAAAAGGTGACTGAATCCTTCATCGATTTTGTTGGAGGGGTTCTTCGACTCAGCCCTTTTAGACTCGAGGTCTTCAACGATATACATGCGAGATATATGATAATACATGCAAAATTCTGGGCTCCAGGCGCCCTGCTTATAGGGCTCCAGGCGCCCTATTTATGGGGCACCAGGTGCCCCATTTATAGGGCGCCAGGCGCCCTACTTATAGGGCGCCAGGCGCCCTACTTACAGGGCACCAGGCGCCCTACTTATAGGGCGCCAGGCGCCCTATAAGTGGGGCACCTGCGCGGATTTCAATTCTGCTCCTTCCCGAGGCAGTTTTGGCTTCTATAAGAAGGGGGGTCCCCCCCCTTTCTTCTCCTCCACACCAGCTACAGTGCCTCTTGCCCCTTCCTTTGCTTCGATGGCTTCTTCCTCCTCCCGCCCGATCGGTTCAAATGAGATGAAAAGTTTTTCCGAAGTGCCGTGTCATATTCGGAACCGAGTGTCCATGGGAGTGGTAGTGTCTTTATTAGGCACCCTTCTTCGTTCTGTCTCAAAACCCTTTCTAATTGCGCGGTTATTTTGCAGGACCTTCCGAATTTTCCCGGGGCTCGCCGATACGGCCAGGTGCTATGGATAGCCCGCTTAATGGCCGCTTGTCAACATTCATGTGCGGACCATTCTTAGCGGGTGGGGCTTCAATGGCATCCTCGTTCACGCCAACCACCTCCTCAAATATTTACGGGATTTTTCCTTGGCGGGTGCACTTCTCGAGATGTGGCATCCCGATACACACACTTTTGTTTTTGACTCTTTCGAATGTACCGTTCTTTTGGAGGAGGTGGAGCTGTTCCTGGGGCTTCGTGCCATGCCTGGGTATGATCAGGCCATGTTTATCCCTGTTGGACCGATCACCGGTTCAGACTTCCTCCGTGGCTTTATGACCACCGGAGAGGCCCGATCCATCATGGTAGGCGGCCGTATTTACACCGAAGCGCTGGCGGATTGGTCCATTGGCGTGATTCAAGGCGCCGGTGACAATGAGGACCTTTTGCTGCCCGGTGCCAAAGGCGTCGCCGCTTGCCTTGCCTCAGTGCTCCTATACCCGTGTGAGGACGGGTGGCTTGATCCTACCTGCCTCCCTTGCATTCAGGGCATTTGGTCCAATGAGTGCATAGCCCACTCGGTGCTGGGCTACCTTTATGACGGCCTGACTTCTGCTAGTGTTGGCAGGCCTATGTTTGGCGCATTCTCTTGTTCGTGTCTTGGGTTGACCGGCACTTTAAGTTTGACGTGTGCTTCGGACCGGCCACCGCTTCTCGACTTTTCGCTCGGAGCCCACTTCAGCCTCTCACCAACCGCCTTTGCATGGAATATAAGGTTCGTAACAAGTGCCCCTCGGTGAAGACCCGTGCCGACCGGCGTTTGTACTTTTCGGCGATGAGCGACGGCGGCTTTGTCTGTCCCACAGAGGCGGCTATGCGCCAGAATGTTCGTGCCTCTCCCACCCCCGGAGGGGATCTCCGGGTGATTACCGGTACCTCCGTCATTATCTACAAGCCTCACCGATGGCCTCTTCAGTTGGGCCAGGCCGCGGCTCAAGGTTCCTCGTCTCTCTCACATTTCATCCGTCAAGGATCGTCGGACGGGCACGGCGGCGGATGTTGAGGAGTGCCGAGCATCCTTGCGATCCGGGGAATCTGCAAGAGCTTTTCGCCGAGTGCTTATATGGATGAAGACGAGGTCCGGAAGAGCCGGTACGTGGCGAAGCCGAGGAAGCCGCGCGGTGGTTGACATGTGTCTGCCCTTTGATTGTATCCAGTTGTAGTTTGCTTTTGTTGTGTCCAGATGTATTTTGTTTGCTTTTGTTGTGTCTAGGATTTTGGTCAATGTAGGTGTAGGATTTGCTTGATGTAGTTTCTTTTCAGTTGTCCTAGTCCTGTCAGTGTCAGAAGAACAACAAAATATGCAAAAGTAATAGAATATCAATGTTTTGGCAATGAAATTGTATTTTTCACGAAGAATATTGCTTGTGGACACGTTCTAAGAATTTTGAAAATTTTGACCAAAGCACTTTATATTTTCACCCATGCACCTTTCTTCATTTTACCATTATCTTTTTCTACTTTTTCTATTGGGCGGGAACTTTCGGGAAGTGCAGCGCATCGTGCGGATCCCACAGTAAGTTCCTTCCAACTGCAAACTTGTAATTTATTTCGTTATCTTTATTTTCGCAGAAGGGTCCGAACCGATCCGGAGTCGTTCCGGATCGGAACGGGAAGAGAGAAGGGGGCTGAGCCCCCTAGCGCCCCTATGATGGGGCGCTAGGCTCTGCCTGGCGCCCCATCAATGGGGCGCTAGGCGTCCCATCAATGGGGCGCCTGGCCCAGGCGCCCCATTGATGGGGCACCTGATCATCAGGCCCCTATCTCCTCCGTTTTGCTATTCTTGTCTCCTTCTAATGGTTTGCGAGATGACGAAAAGGTCTCGCGGTCACGCTTCAGGAGCCGCCGGGGCCTCCTCCTCCGCTGGTGCGTCTTCGTCTGGTGGCGCTTCTTCCTCCGCCGGTGCCGGCTCATCGGAGCTACCTACTCTTCATCCTCCTCCGCCCGTCTCGGTAACCGAATCTCGACTTTCCCTTTTGAATTTACTCACGATTGCTTCGTTCCTAACATGATTGTTTGATTGGGCAGGGGAAGATCAAGTCCCGGATATCCCGGGAGATGGTCTTCCATGCCTACCGGGGGTTGAAGGACTTCCGGAAGGCACGGCTTGATGCAATGGGTTTTGGCCCATTGCTTCGTTGTTCGGCTTTACGGGAGGACCTCCCTCCGATCCAGCCTTGAGGGAGAGATGGGACTCCACCACCCATTCCTTCCTCTTCCCCGGGGGCATATGGTCCCTTCCTTGGAGGATGTCTCCCGGATCACGGGTCTTCGTGTTCACGGTCGTGCCGTCACCGGCAAGACCTATCGCGATTACTCGGCCATGGTCCGGGATTTTCTGGGTCATCCGATCCCACACTGCCCCGGCGGACTGCGCGTTATGAAGCGCACAGCTGTCGGGAACCTGCTTGGTCTGGGCAACGCCAGTGTGGGTAAGGATGACGTAGTGGCGGTTGTGCTCGACGAGTTGACGAAACGCGTCGAGCGCTCCCTGGTCGGTGAGGAGGGCACTGTTGAGGCCGACCAGGATCTCCGCCGGTTCCTTCTCTTCTTCCTCACCCGTCTTCTTCTAGCCTCGAAGACAGACAGGGTGCACTTGCGGTTCCTCCCTTTTCTTGCTGACCTGTCGAAGGTCGGTGAGTATGCGTGGGGTGCCGCCATGCTGGCTCATCTGTTCTCCTCGCTGGCGATGGAGAGTGGTCCGGTTTCAGTAGCCGGCTTTACTCCATTCCTTCAGGTATGCCTTGTTCTTTTGTTCACTATTAATTCTGCCTTGTCTTTTTTCTGTGACTAACCGAGCTTTTATTTAACGGTATGGAGTTACTATTACATCCCCCGGGTCGTGCTCGCTGAAGGATGACCCCGAGTACCCTCTCATCGGTAGCCGGGGTTGCTACACGATCTCGCTTCCTCCCATTCTTACCGGGTGGAGAACCCGAGGAGGCGGTGCTCGCTTCCCTCATCACGAGGTATTCTCGTTACTTTTCTCCTTCTTAACTCTTGGTTCTTCTTGTTTATTGCTCTGCCTTGCTTTTTCAGGTGGTATGGCAACCTTTTTCAGATCTTCACTTGGATCGGCAGCCGTGGGTTTTGGAGGGTCGTCCGGCTTTTGGCCGTGACACCTTCTTGATCTGCTTGAACGAGATGGAGCCACTTTGGGTGCGTCTTACGATGCGCTCATTGGGGCTTCACCAGGAGTGGGTGGATCTTCCACCTTACCCACACTTGGGTCGTTCTACTCGCGGCCTGATCCAGGAGATTGACTGGAAGAAGGAAGGCCAGTTCGCTGTCCGGAGCTGGAAGAGGGGTGGCACCCCAGTGACTTCCAGTGCCTCGATAGTGATGACTATCTCGCGTCGCTATGTGGCGACATTTGCCCACCTTTTCACCGAGGGTGGAGAGGTACGCACTTGTTTTTTTCACCACTTTGTTCTTCCTTTGCTTTGATGTCTAACCGTATGTTGCTTTCGAGCATTCGAGCGGAGTCGTCTCGTTTGAGGGCGGGGACGGCATCTTTGGAGGCCGAGTTGGAGCGACGGTATTTTCGTACTTTGCACCTTTCCATTGTTGGTTAACTGACCTTTCTTTCTTCTTTCTTTCAGCGACGTCGCTACCGAGGTTCCCGCCGGCAGGTAACACTCTTTACTTTTCTTTAATTCCATGAATGAATGTTTGTTGACTGTCCCCTCTATTTCCTTTCAGATCTCTCGGCTCCGCGAGCGCGTGGCCGGACTGGGAGTGGGTTCCCATCCGGCTGCCCCCGAGCCGACAGCTTTTGATGAGCTGCCCGTCGAGCCGTTTGACTTTGGTCCGCCTCCGGGTCCCGAGCTACCTTCTCACCCTTTGCCGGTTGACCCTCCTCCCTTCATTCCTGCCGATCCTGGGAGCAGTTCTTCTGAGACGGGCTTCCTTCTTGAGGTGATTACTGCTTTTACTTGTATTGTCTTTTTTCTTCATTTGCCTTGCTAATCTTTTCTTTTCTTGCAGATTGCCCAGCTGAAGGAACGGGTGGAGGCCCTTACTACTGAGGTGAATCTCCTTGACTTTCTCTTACTCTGCTTTGCTTGATTCTAACATTTTTCTTTTGTAGAACAAGGATCTTTGGGCGAGGATTTCTGATCTTCCCGTAGGGGGTGCTCCGCCTCCTACTGGTGATCCCTTGGGTTTTCAAGACAAGGTACATAATTTTCTGGTCTGCTTGTTATCATTTTCTTTCTTTCCTGACATTTTCCCGGTAGGTGATGGAGCTACAGAGGGAGCTCGGGCTCGAGCCCCTCGTAGGCATTCCGGATCCTGGTTCCTCTACTTCCGAGGTGCGATGTTTTTATTATGATTTCAAACTGGAAATGCTTGGACTGACGTCTTCTTTGGTTTCCACAGACTGCTCAGAGGATAGAGGAGCTGACACGGGAGGTATATGTCTGATTCTTTTTCCTTAAGCTGTTTTTTCTGTAACTGATGTATCTCTTTGTCATCTCGTAGGTTGGGAGACTGGAGACTCGCGTGGTCGAGTTGTCACGGCCCGAGTCCGAGCGAGATCCTCCTTCTTCGTCTTGAGCACTCGAGAGAGCTTCACCGGGTGGAGGCCGAGCATCGTCGGTTGATGATGCGGGCGTTGCGATCTCGGAGCCACTCCCACCGCTCCGATTCTCGAGGGACCACACCGAGGGGACCCGCCCGCTCGTGTTCCTCTCGGTCCAGTAGTCGTAGGAGGGGAGTTGAGGAGAGCCTTGCCATGCCCCCTCCGGATGTTCAGGCACCAGCAGAGGGAGGCGGCGATTTGTGATGTGCCGACCCCCTCCTATCTTTGATGTACTTTGTTTTTCCATAGTGATGGTTGTTGACTTCTTTTCCTGACTCCCTGCTTTTACTCGAAGGGCGATTAGAAATTTATTCAGGCTTAGTCCCTTGCAAGAAAAGGGCGAAATTGCCTTGATCTTTTGTCAAGGGACATAGGCCTTATCAAGGTAAAATAACGAAAAACATAAGTGTGCATAGAAAGGAAACATGCAAGACCGAAATTAAACATGAATGCAAAGGCAACTAGCAAAGCAAATTTTTAGGTGTTTTGGGATTTTCGATTTGTTTGAGTGTTGATGGTTTTATAATTTTTTGTGTTTTGGGATTTTGATTTGTTTGGGTTTTGAATATTCTCTCTTTTTTAGAATTTTGATTTTTAAGATTCGTTTGGTATTTTCCAAAGTATTTGGTTTTTTTGTTGGTGTGAGGGACACGATTATTTCATCCTCTCGCCCTACTTGCCATAGGTGCTTCTCATTGTTACCTAAGGGTTAAGAGTAGGCATCACGTGTAAGGAAGTGCTTAGCCCGAGATCTCCTGACCTTTTGCCTTTGATAGGCTATGGTTCTTCTTGGGTCTAGTCGGTCAACCTAATCAAAAGAAGGAAGATGATTGGTGGTAAGTCCTTAGTAGAATTCGGGGATGTCGAACTTGTTTCTCTACTAATACCCACATTGCCCGTTTGGGTTTTGACCTCTTCGGGTCCTTCCTTCTAGCCCATTTTCTTTGATGGCCCACATTCAGACAGGTCTTTCTTCTTTTTGCTTAATTTTTGACCTGAGGGGTCATTGCCCATCTTTTGGAGCCCTTTTCTTTTGGACTTTTGTTGGTACACATTCAGACAGGTCCATTCTTTTGCTGACCTGAGGGGTCATTGCCCATCTTTTGGCACCTTTCCTTCTAATAAAAAGGTTAGACCTTCAGAGGCATTTTCCAACTAAGGCAATGGGTATTTTCGATACTCCTCATCCTAACCCCTTTCATCTATTACGGACCGAAACAAGAAGAGAATGGGATTAGGTTGACCTTCCTTTGCCAAGCGTTGCCTAGCTTTTTCTCTGACTTGTGATCATCGGATCTCAAAGCTAGGTGTGTAGTGTGTGCAGTATGATGCCTATTCTTATTTCCCTAAGTGACAAGTTGATGCTCGGGGCAAGTAAGCGTTGGCTGTTATCATTATACTTCACACCTTTGGATTTTATAGATTTTTTGTGATCTAAGGAAAATATTTTTTGAGGTAGACCCCATTCCGGGGATGAGCTAGCTCTTCTCCTTCTGCATTAGTCAGCTTATATGAATTACCGGGATAAATGACCGAAATAACATAAGGACCCTCCCAATTTGGTTGAAGTTTGGAGCGGGGACCGCCCGGCTTAACAAATATTCTTTTAAGCACAACCTCACCGACTTCAAATTTTCTCTCCACTACCCTCTTCTGATAAAATCTTTTAAGTCTATTTTGGTAAGATCTAGCATGTTCGGCAGCGGCCAGTCTCCTTTCATCCAAGAGTTCGAGTTGCGTGAGAAGAGAATCTCGACGTTCATCCATTGGGATATCTCGATCGATCCGGACTCGGAGAGAAGGAATGATTACTTCGTATGGAACTACCGCCTCCATCCCAAATGCCAAGGCATAGGGGGTCCGACCCGTTGGGGTTCGAATAGAAGTGCGGTAGGCCCATAGACCATCAACTAACTTCTCTGGCCAGTCCGCGAACTTGCTAGACTTACAAGTCTTCTTAATGATTTTTATCAGGGTTTTATTGGTGGCTTCAGCTTGACCGTTGCCTTGAGGATAATATGGAGATGAATGATGCAATTTGATGCAATACCTGGTGCAAAGGCCACGTAGCTCCTGAGAGAGGAATTGCGGTCCATTGTCGGTGATGATGTCGCTCGGGATCCCGACCCTGGCAATGATGTTGCGCTTGATGAAGGTGCAGACTGTTGATGCCTTGATCTCCGCATATGCTTCCGCTTCCGCCCATTTGGTGAAGTACTCCGTTGCAGTTAGGATGAATGATTTGGTTTTGTTTGCGGAGTTTGGGTCACCGAGGGGTCCGATAACATCAAAAGCCCACATAGCGAAAGGCCATGGGGCGTGGATCGGATGAAGGGAAGATGCGGGAGAGTGAATCTTGTCGGCGTGGAGTTGACATTGATGACAGTGCCGGACAAAGATCGAGCAATCTTCTTCCAGAGTAGGCCAATAATACCCTTGCATGATGATCTTCTTGGCGAGGGCTTGAGCATTTACATGGCCTCCACATACTCCGGAGTGTGCTTCTTTAAGCACCAATTCAGCTTCCTCTTCATCTACGCATCTTAACGAACACCGGCCAAGCTCCTTTTGTAAAGTATCCCGCCTAAGATGGTGTATCTCTGGGAGACCCTCCTTATGGCTTTCTTTTCTTCGGCAGTTGATCCTGGTGGGTACGTCTGATCCTGACAGTAATTCGCAATCTCATAATACCATGGTTTCTCACCTTCTTCTAGTTCCTCCAACTCGACCAAAGATACTTCCTCCTTTTGCTCAATGTACTCTTTCCTTTCAAACTCTTCCTTAACCTTTAAGAACCGTGCATCTTCTACTGCGGGAATGGTACGTCGGCGGACATAGATCGTCCTAACCTGTCTGCCTAGCGGGACAGATAGTGAAGATGCCAGAGAGGCAAGAGCGTCGGCAAGAATATTTTGAGCACGAGGGACATGAATGAATTCGAGTTTGGAGAATAGCTTGATGTAGCAAGTGGTGAGTTCTTGGTATGGTTTGAGCCCGGGATGAGATGTGCGATATTTGGCCAGTACTTGGCGAAGTATCAACTGACTATCACCAATTACCCTTAGTTTAGTGACACCATAGAAGTGAGCGGCCTCCAGTCCGGCCAACAAGGCTTCATACTCAGCTATATTGTTTGTTACTGGAAAATGGAGCTGAAAAGCCTGTGGAATGGTGACACCTTCAGCAGACGAGAAGAACAATCCCTATCCCTCTACCCCGGGAGTTTAATGCCCCGTCAAAATATAGAGTCCACAGATTAGAAGATCGAATGGACATCAATTCTTCATCGGGAAAATCTGACCGGATAGGGTCAAAAGTTGGGATAGGATGATGGGCAAGGTGCTCGGCAATTGCATAGCCCTTGATTGCCTTCTCGTTGGGTGTAGGTGATGTCAAATTGGGAGAGGAAACTCGCCGGCGTGCCAAACGATCGGTCGGAACAGATTTTTCAAGGAGAAATTTGATGGGGTTCATGCGAGCAATGAGATTAACCTCGTGGGCAGAAAGTAATGTTTGAGCTTCGGACCACCCAAACCAGCGGCACAGGTTTTCTCCATGGTTGTATACTTTTGTTCACAAGGATCAAAAATTTTGGACAGATAGTATGCCGCTCGCTCTTTCCCTTCATCATCTACTTGTGCCAATACTGCTCCCAAGGATCCCTCCAAGACTGAGATGTATAAGATCATGGGTTTGCCGGGAACCGGAGGTTTGAGCACAGGTGGGCTTGACAAATATTTTTTCAAACCATTGAATGCCTCTTGACACCTCGAATCCCATCTGAATTCGGCCTTCGCCTTGGTTAACTCATAGAAAGGTTTGCACCTTTGGGAGTGCTGTGAGGTAATCCGGCGACGAAACTGTAACCTGCCAACCAACCCTCTCATCTCTTTTAGGTTCTTTGGTCGAGGCATGTCAATAATACCTTTGGCTTTGTTGGGATCGATTTCGATGCCTCTTTTGCCGACAATGAACCCAAGTAACTTTCCGGACGATACTCCAAACACACATTTCTTGGGGTTCATCTTGAGCTTATATTCCCCGGCTCGTTGCAAAACCCTTTTCAATACCTCCGCATGCTCCACTTGGGTTCGAGATTTGACCACTAAATCATCTACGTACACCTCTACAGATTTATGCATCATATCATGAAATATTGCCACCATGGCCCTTTGATAAGTTGCTCCGGCATTCTTTAATCCGAAGGGCATGACAACGTAACAATAAGTTCCCCAAGGTGTAGTGAATGAGGTCTTCTCTTGATCCTCTTCTGCTAACCGGATTTGATTATACCCTGAATATCCATCCATGAATGATAGGGTTTCGTATCCAGCTGTGTTGTCAACAAGAACATCGATATGAGGAAGGGGGAAATCATGTTTTGGACGCGCTCGGTTTGAGTCCCTGAAGTCAATGCAAATTGGAATTTTTCCATCCTTTTTCATGAGTGGGACTATATTTGGCACCCATTGTGGATAGAGGACGACTCTAATGAATTTTGCTTGGTGCAACTTATCGACCTCTTCCTTCATCTTTAATGCCACGTACGGGTGGAATCTTCTTAACTTTTGCTTGACCGGGGTAGCCTCGGGTTTTAAAGTCGGTCGATGTTCTACCAATGATTTATCTAACCCCGGCATATCTTCGTATGTCCAAGCGAACGTGTCTTTGTATTCTTGTAATACCCCCATTAGATTCTGTTCTTCTGAAGGGGCGAGGTTGGCATTGATGAGGATATTCTTAGGATCTTCCGGTGTTCCGAGATTAAGTTCCTTAGTCGGTTCATCCACCGTGGCTGATGGTTCTTCGAATCTTCTTAAACCGGATGCATAGGCATCAGCCAAATCCTCCTCTTCATCCTCGGTGTCAGGATCCTTTTCTGATACAACCTCGTAGACCCCTAAAGTTGGATCAACATTGTTTCTCTCCTCATATCGAATTTCTCCTATCTGGATTGCATCCTCTAAATACTCCGGTAGCTTGGCGCATTCTAAGCTCTTCCGAGCTAACTGATGCAGATACCTCCCTGGAACTCTTCTACCTCTGATTTTTGTTTTGCTTTTGCTGTAAACTAAACCTAAAGAAGAAGAAGTTAAATAAGGAGGTGAGGAGGAGGTGGATGGAGTGGAATTTATTGACGAAGGGCAAAGGAGATCGATCAGAGATCGGGTGGCCTCCTGATTCGGGTCGTCCTTCGGAGCGAGTTGGGACGTCTCTTCGAGCGAGATCCGGTTTGAGAAAAGGACGTTTTTTTGATTTTTTGAGAAGTACTAAACATAAATACAGTGGGGGTTTGGTTGGTTGTTGTTTCCGACAGGGGTTGAGATATTGATAGAGAGGGGAACAAGTCAAGCAAGGACGGGTAAAGAGGGCATCCGTCTTTGTCATCTAGAACTGACAATGGATCCGTCGGGAATGAGTCTGCTAGATCCGAGAAGATGACACTCGTTGAATGCCCTGGACTTTGACTGTTAGAAGGCTCGTTGCAGAACGGTTCATCACTTGACCCTTTTTCAGCAAATAACCATGATACGTCAATATGTGTCTCATCCCCTAGGTCGCCCACCTTCTTCCTCTTCACTTGTTCTTGTGGTTCCTGCTCTTCAATCATTTGTATTGTTTCTCTTTTATCAAAGAACTTGCGGAGACATCCTCGGAAGTTTTTTTGGCCGGTTTTTTGGCCATTATCACGTGTCCCATCATACCCTACCCCATTCCTTGATGTTGTCTTCACTAGCTGAATGGGTTCTGTGATGCCTTGCAGTTCTTTCCCCAGTCCTAGGCCTTCTTGATATCCCAGACTCTCCATCATACGCCACCCAAGGGTTTTGGCGTTATCTTTCTTCTTTCTCCAAACTTGCCTAGACTGTCTTTTATCCCTTGGTAGATCAAGGATTGTAAATCCTGGTTGATTCGGCAAGCCAGGGGGGAGAGTAACCAAGCAATCCACGGGCATACTCACTACTTTGACAACTTGTCCCTTGAAGGGAAATTTGATGCACTGATGATTGGTTGAAGCTACGGCCTCTAATGCTTCCAAGTACGGCCTTCCCGGGATGGCTTTGTAAGTTGGATCCATATCCAAAACATGGAAGTCGACAGTAACAACCCGGGGTCCGAGTTTGACTTCAAGTGTGACCATGCCATGGGCGGGCCTCTTGGAATTATCGTATGCTGTCACGGTGATTTGCGATGGCCGAATATCTTCTTCTGGGATTCCACACAACTGTAGTGTTTCCGGTGGGAAGACATTAATACATGCACCGGTGTCAACTAGACAAGATTCAATATACGTTCGTTGATACCGATAGTGATACATAATGCATATTTTCTTGTTTCGGTTCGGCCAATTCTTCATTAGTGAAAATGAGAGCGGGATGTTCACTTCTTGGGGTTAGAACTGATGTAATCTTTTACGGGGGAGAGTTTCATTGACCATCACTCTTTGCGGATATTGTTGAAGTACTTCTTGATGAGCTTTGGACCTTTTAATTAGCTCCGGAATGGAAATTCGCGCGGGGGTTTTATCCAGGTGCTTCACAAATCATAAGATGTTCTGGCTTGGCTCTTCCGGGTGTTCTTCTTCTTCTTCTTGCGGTCGTCCCGGTTGACCGGCACGGGAAAAATTCTTTGGAACATACGCCCGCTTCTAAGCACCGTGGCGAGCCGGGGAGTTATGGTTGGTGTAGTGGAGATAGACGGAGGGTTAGGTCGGATGATAGGAGGCCTAGGTAGGGGTGTAGTGATGATGGTCCGAGTTGTAGGGGTACGAGTGGATTGTGGTGGCATGGTTGCACGAGGTGGTACAATGATGGGTCCTAGTGGCGGTGGTATTTGTGGGGGCTCGACCGGGCGGATCAAGGTCCTACCCGGTTGGAGTTGTATGGCTGGTGGTGCTATGGTTGGTTGTGGTGGCGTGCGGATAATCGGCGGTTGGCTTCTTCTGGCGGGGATAATTCGGGGTATGGAGTGAACGGTTCGGTTAACGTGGTTTGGAGGGTTGGTGTTTATGAAGGAAGCAGGTCCCTCTATTTGCCAATTTTGACCTCTATCGCGGGGTTCATCAGTGGAGGTTAAGATAGGGTTAACCCTGCGGTTTTACGGGTGCTATTGCCGGTGCGTGCGCGGGTAGCGGGTTACGAATAATTCCCATGCCGGGTTCCTGTTGTTGTTGTCGAGCTGGTGCCTGCTGCTGCTGCTGGGGTTGGTTTTTCACTGCTTTGATGTATTCGCCCATTTGGCCCCAGTCAATGCTCCCTTGCTCGTGGAGGTCATGGATGTAATCTTTAAGCGAAAGCAGTTCTCCACCGTATGCCCTGGGAATACGTGGTACAAGCGCACTTGTCCGTGTTGGCATTCCGTGGCCACTCCAACTTTTCTCTCGGCAATGAGATCTGCCCCCGCCGCCATAAGAGCGTTAAAAATATCTACGAGAGAGTATGGTAATGGCGGGTAATGATTTCTCCTAGGCCCTACTCTTCGTGGTACATAGGTGCCGGGGGAGGTGCTGGTTGTAGGTGGTCGGTGGCGGGGAGGTTGAGGTGCAAAGGTCCGTACGGCCAACCGCCGGGGTTGCCGGGGGACCGGTGTCCGTATTGGTTGTTGGGGGTATTGGTTCGGCGCTTGGTGGCGGAAAAGGTTGGGGTTGGATCCGGGGGCGAGGTGCCGGTTGGATTTGGCGTGGGTTTCTATCGGGGATTCCTCGTATTGCTGTTGGTGGTTGATGGGCGGGTTCCCTAGGATATTGACGTGTTCGTTGGTTACCACGCCTTCAGTCACGGGCCCAGAAGTGGTGGTGGTTGTTTTTTTGGTGACTCGGGGCCTAGGGTCGAAAAGATTCATAATGGGAGAGTCTCGGAGCTGTGTTTGGATATACCGTGCTCTCTCATAGAGTTCGCTCATCGTGGCAGGGTGATGTAATGCCAATACATTTTTTAAAGCGGGAGTGGCGTTGGTGATGATCATCTTAACTTGTTCCGATTCGGACAGTGCATTTGTCAATCTTTCCGCCATTGCTCTCCACCTATCAGCATACACGATAAAATCTTCATCATTCTTCATCCTTTCGGCCATGAGGTCGGTGATGGAATAAGTTGGTCCGACCCTATCTTGATATCTTTGCAAAAATTTGGCCTTGACGACTTCAAAGTTACTTGCATCTGGAGGGTCAAGTGAGTAAAACCATTCTAAAGCCGAGCCCTCCAATGATCTTCGGAAAAGAAAAGCCAGGGCCCTCGGATCGTTCTGCCACATTACTGACTCATACAGAAAGTCTTTAACATGAATGAAGGGATTACCGGTTCCGTTGTAGCGACGGTATACCGGCATCTCAGAGGGGGGTAGATGAAAAGTAGGGAGAAAAGGAAGAGAAATTTCGGGGGCTGCCTTGGCGTCGATCAAACGTCGGAGTTCTCTATATTGTTCGTCCATGCGATTGATTTTATTGATCATAGCCGGATCGACGAGAGGGTCCCCCAAGAGGAGGAGGAGGAGCGGGTGCTTGGTGTACCGGGATCGGGATTTGGTGGGCCGAAGTGACCGGATGAGAAGGGTAGATTGGGGGATGTACCAAAGGGGGAGTAGGGTTGAGATGATTAGAAGAATAAACTGGTGGTCTAGAAGGGACGACCACATTCGTATGGGGGTGATCTAGATTAGCCACCGGATGAGGTGAAATTGGGGCTAGGAGCCCGGTATGGGAATGGCCATGAGTGGGCACATTGACCTTGGGGTGGGGTGTTATACCTTTTTCCAAACTAACCAGCCGGTTTGCCCGATCCAAGCCGGATTCCGACTTGGATCGGGCAAACCGGCTTTGGGGTGGGGTGTTATGCCTTTTTTCCAAACTAACCGGCCGGTTTGCCTGATCCAAGCTGGATTCCGGCTTCGATCGGGCAAACCGGCCTTGGGGAGGGGTTTTATGCCTTTTTCCAAACTACCCGACTGCTTTGCCCGATCCAAGCTGGAATTTGGCTTCGATTGGGCAAACCGTCCTTGGGGTGGGGTTTTATGCCTTTTTCCAAACTAGCCGGCTGGTTTGCCCAATCCAAGCCGGAATCCTGCTTCGATCGGGGAAACCGACTTTTGGGTGGGGTGTTATGCCTTTTCCAAACTAACCGGCCGGTTTGCCTGATTCAAGCCGGAATCCGACTTCGATCGGCCAAACCGGCCTTGGGGTGGGGTTTTATGCCTTTTTCCAAACTAACCAGCTGGTTTGCCCGATCCAAGCTGGAATCCAGCTTCAATCAGGCAAACCAGCCTTGGGGTGGGGTGTTATGCTTTTTTCCAAAGTAATCGGCCGGTTTGCCCGATTCAAGCCGGAATCCAACTTCGATCGGGCAAACCGGCCTTGGGGTGGGGTGTTATGCCTTTTCCAAAGTAACCGGCCAGTTTGCCCGTTCTAAGCTGGAATCCGGCTTCGATCGGGCAAACCGGCCTTGGGGTGTGGTGTTATGCCTTTTTCCAAACTAACCGGCCGGTTTGCCCGATCCAAGGCGGAATCTGGCTTCGATCGGGCAAACGGGCCTTGGGGTGTGGTTTTATGCCTTTTTTGAAACTAATCGACCGGTTTGCCCGATCCAAGCCGGAATCTAGCTTCGATCTGGCAGACTGGCCTTGGGGTGGGGTTTTATACATTTTTCCTATCTAACCGGCCGGTTTGCCTGATCCAGGCCGGATTACAACTTCGTTCGGGCAAACTGGCCTTGGGGAGGGGTTTTATGCCTTTTTCCAAACTACCCGACTGCTTTGCCCGATCCAAGCTGGAATTTGGCTTCGATTGGGCAAACCATCCTTGGGGTGGGGTTTTATGCCTTTTTCCAAACTAACCGGCTAGTTTGCCCAATCCAAGCCGGAATCCTGCTTCGATCGGGGAAACCGACTTTTGGGTGGGGTGTTATGCCTTTTCCAAACTAACCGACCGGTTTGCCTGATTCAAGCCGGAATCCGACTTCGATCGGCCAAACCGGCCTTGGGGTGGGGTTTTATGCCTTTTTCCAAACTAACCAGCTGGTTTGCCCGATTCAAGCTGGAATCCAGCTTCAATCAGGCAAACCGGCCTTGGGGTGGGGTGTTATGCTTTTTTCCAAAGTAATCGGCCGGTTTGCCCGATTCAAGCCGGAATCCAACTTTGATCGGGCAAACCGGCCTTGGGGTGGGGTGTTATGCCTTTTCCAAAGTAACCGGCCAGTTTGCCCGTTCTAAGCTGGAATCCGGCTTCGATCGGGCAAACCGGCCTTGGGGTGTGGTGTTATGCCTTTTTCCAAACTAACCGGCCGATTTGCCTGATCCAAGCCGGAATCCGGCTTCGATCGGGCAAACCGGCCTTGGGGTGTGGTTTTATGCCTTTTTTGAAACTAATCCACCGGTTTGCCCGATCCAAGCCGGAATCTAGCTTCGATCTGGCAGACCGGCCTTGGGGTGGGGTTTTATACATTTTTCCTATCTAACCGGCCGGTTTGCTCGATCCAGAGCCGGATTACAACTTCGTTCGGGCAACCGGCCTTGGGGTGGGGTGTTATACCTTTTTCCAAACTAACGTTTGGTTTGCCCAATCCAAGCCGGAATCCGGCCTCGGTCGGGCAAACCGGCCTTGGGGTGGGGTGTTATGCATTTTTCCAAACTAACGGGCCGGTTTGCCCGATCAAAGCTGGAATTCGACTTCGATCGGGCAAACCGGCCTTGGGGTGAGGTTTTATGCCTTTTTCCAAACTAACCAGCCGGTTTGCCCGATCCAAGCCGAATTCCAGCTTCGATCGGGCAAACCGGCCTTGGGGTGGGGTGTTATGCCTTTTTCCAAACTAACCAGCTGGTTTGTCCGATCCATGCCGGATTCCAGCTTCGATCGGGCAAACCGGCCTTGAGGTGGGGTTTTATGCCTTTTTCTAAACTAACCGGCCGGTTTGCCCTATCTAAGCCGGAATCCCACTTCTATCGGGCAAACCAGCATTGGGGTGGGGTTTTATGCCTTTTTCCAAACGATTCCGGCCAAACCAATTCATGTCGATTTTCGGACAATCACATTTCCACTTCTATGTGATAGGTTGTTTGTAGTTGTACATCTTCATCGGCTACACCAAATGTGACGGGTACGCTTACAAGTTCATCTTGATATGGTTCTACTTCATCATCGCTCCCTTCTGATAAGTTATAGTAGTTACGTGAAAGTGAATTCACTGGTATCACCCATCCCTTACTCATATTGTCTTCCACATAAAAAACTTGTTCGACTTGATTTGCAAGTGCAAATGGTTCATCTGTCCCTAATTGCCTTTGTGTATTCAATGAAATAAATCCGTACTCATTAATCTTAAATCCTCTGTCCTTATTGTACACATCCCACCATTGACATTCAAACAATACTAAACGACTACTCTTATCAAACAATATCTCCACTATATCTAAAATTTGTCCATAATATCCATCACAACCAGATGGAAGTTTTGCACTTACAATGACCCCACATAGTTGAGTTGACTTGGTTGAATCCGAATTCATCGTTGGAAATCTAAATCCATTGCAAATATACCCGGATAATGAAGAAGTAAAACATGATGGACCAAGTGATAAAATCTCTAGATCCTTACTGTATCTAGAAGACCTTGTGTTTCTCAATTCTATAACGTGTGCTCTAAACCAAACCGAAAAACTACACTCATTCCTACCTCCGTTAACAAGAGCATCATTATATGTCTGATGAAAATAATCGATATTATCAATTTGATTTAACACATATGAGTGAATTAAAGCTTGTTCTCTTTTCGTCAACATTCTAGGGACACGGGTGCATCTCAACGGACGTCCAACTGCCTTAAACATTGAACCCTGCTCACGATCATCATCATAGGGACCACCATCGTAGTTCCGATCTCTCCCATCTTCGTTTTCATGTCGCATGTACAAAGAAATAAACTGCGTGCACTCCTCTACCAAATAGCCTTGGGCAATGGAATCTTCAACTCTCGCCTTGTTGCCAACATAATCTTTCAATCTTTTTAAATATCTTTCAATCGGATACATCCATCGGTATTGAACTGGTCCAGACATTCTATCTTCGTAAGCCAAATGCAAATAAGGTGAACCATAACATCAAAAAATGATGCTGGAAAGATTTGTTTCAATTTACACATTGTGATTGCAATCTTTGATTCCCAATCCCTTAAAATATTAGTATCTAAAACCTTAGCACAAATGACTTTAAAATACTGACATAACTCTACAATGGGCTTGAGTACGTCCTTTGGTAAGATCCCTTGAAAAGCCAGAGGAATAATCACTTGCATCATTACATGACAATTATGACTTTTTAGTCCACTAATGATCCTACTACTTAGATCTACGCACCTACTCAAATTTGATGAATACCCATCCGGCACTCGAATGCTCTTTACAAATTCGAAAAATGCAAGTTTTTTGTGCGTTACTCAAGTTATAAATAGCATCTGGAAACCTAGATGAACTCTCATGTGGATGTAACTTTGTACGGATTCCTAACTCTACCAAGTCTTTTCTAGAGTTCAGGTTGTCTTTATCCGATCCTGATAGGTTGAAAATATCTAAAATATTGTCACACACATTCTTCTCGTTGTGCGTGTAAGTCTAAATGATGTAGGACAATCAAGGATGCCCAATATGGCAGTCGCTCAAAGAAGATACTTCTTTTCTTCCAATTCTTGTTTTTTGCCAAATTCTTTCTCAAGCTCTCTAAATCTTTCTTAAATGTTTTTCTGAATCTTATAGGGTCAGTCTCCTGTTGTTGTCTCCAAATATCATGTCTGGTTAGCATCTTTGGTGTACCCCTCTCACACCGTCGGCCATCAAATAGATGTCTATAATGATTCTTTCTCCACCGATGTGCTGTGGGTAAGAATCGCCGATGTCCTAAATGACATTGTTTCCGACTATGAACTAGTCGAACTGAATTTGTTTTCTCATTACATATTGGACATGCTAATTTTCCCTTAGTACTCCATCCGGATAGGTTGGCATAACCTGTAAAATCGTTTATGGTAGCCAGCAATATGGCTCTCAATAGAAAATTCTCTTTCGCTAAAACATCGTATGTCTCCAATCCGATCTCCTATAAATACCGTAACTCTTCCACCAACGGCTGTAAGTATACATCAATATCATTTTCGGGGCTCTTGGACCCTGTATTAGACATGAAATCATCGTGTTAGCCACTTTCATACACATCCATGGTGGTAAGTTATAAACCAATGTAACTATAGGCGACACACTATACTTTGAAGATATGTTGCCAAATGGGTTAAAACCATCGGCGGCCAATCCAAGCCGAATGTTGTGTTTTTCTGACGCAAAATCCGGATAAAGTTCATCCACTCTTTTCCAAGAAGAGGAATCTGCTGGATGACGCATTTCACCTCTCGATATGTACGAACGTTGCTCACTATGCCATGACATCCACCTAGCAGTGTTTGTTGATATAAACAAATGCTACAACTTATCTTTAAAAGGGAAGTAATGTAATATCTTCCATGCCACCTTCTTACTCTTATATTCTTGATCATCTTTGAAAATGGGAGACTCAAATTGTGGACAACTAATTCTATGTGCATTCTCTTTTCAAAAGAGAACACAGTCATTCTTACATGCATCTATCTTTTCGTAACTAAGTCCCAAGTCCTTAACCATTTTCCTAAGTTCATACTAAGTGTTAGGAACACTTGCATCCTTGGGTAATACATCCTTAAATAAAGAAAATATACTATTCATGCATTTTCCAATCAAACCACTTACTGACTTCAATGAATCAACTTTAAAATAAATTTTAACTTAGATATTTTTGTGCATCCTTCATATAATGGTGTTTCTGCATCTCTTAATAGTAAGAAATGCTTGTGTGTTTCTATACTTGGTTCACCTTCATGATGTATAGATGGTCCTTGCATATTTTGAATGTCTTCAAGCATTTCTATTACATCGTCATTTAAATTCTCATGTTGTGCTTCATCTAATCGAACTTCATTAACGATACTTAAACTAGGTTCAATTTCTCCGTGACTTATCCACGTTCGATAATTGGACCATATGCCATCACACATTAGATGTTCTTTAACTACATCTCTTTTTAAAGAAAATGTGTTACAACACCGTCTGTAAGCACCCGAAACGGGATCTATAGATCTCCTTTTTCCGGCCCCTACGCTTGCTTTGGAGTCTTGGTGGATGGGATGTTAGTGGTTGTGGTCGCCAGGAGCCAAAGGCTCCAAAATATAGTAAAAAGAAATAAAAATGAAGAATAAAAATGACCGTCATACCTTTGGAAGCGAGGAGATTGTTGGGTTCCGACTTCTTCTCTCTCGGCTGGCCGAAAGAAGAGAGCTTAGTGAGTCCATCGTCTTTGATCCGGTTGAAGCTCCGCCTTGGCCGGATTTACCTATAAATGTTCATATGAAAACATAGAAACAAGTGAAAAGATCATTAGTTCTAGTGAAGGTGTAGAATCATGCTCAAATTCGAACTTAAACATGCAAAAGGAAAGGAACTGACCGCATTGGGACTAAATCCCAACCCCTATTTTTGATAGGTTTTTAAAGAGGTATGAAGATGCAAATGTGTGGCTTAATGAATGCTAAATAACATGTTAATGAAAGTTAAAATGAAAGGGGGGAATAAAAGATCGACCGGAAAGGTAAATAAACTCAAAAAAATGCAAAACGGGGTCTGCCCCTACTAGTACCCCATATATGGGGTGCTAGCTGCAGGTGTTCCCTTTATGGGGCATGTTGACCAAAGTCAAAGCACCCTTTTATGGGTCACTAGGGACTGGTTTCAGCAAATTTTCTTCCCTTCTTCGCAGCGTCGCCCCATAGTGTAGGAAGACCTCCAAGACGAAACGGGAGCTCCTCCTTATAACCAATATGTAAATGATGCAAATGGTAGGGTGTTTAGTCGTTGGATGTAAGAAAAATGGTGAGTAGAGGCTTTCAAAGTCGGGAGAAAACTATATTTCTGGGTGGCTGAAACTGCAGGTTTTTAGGGTTTTTGGGAGAGTGTTTTGAGGTGATTTGAGGGCTTAGGGAGTGTGCTGAGGGCTTGGGTTCGTGGTATTGGATGAGTTGGGTGGTTGGACGGAGCTGGAATCTCCTAAACCTCCAGATGGGGTTCTTTATACAGCACAAAAGATGGTAACTTCATTCTGCTAGACTATTCTTTCAAGAAGCAACTATAGTTTTTTTGGGTTTTGGAAGAGGGTTTTGGAATGGTTTGAGAGCTTGGAGAGGGGTTCTAAGGCCTTGGGAGTGTTGTGGTGAATGAGAGGGTTTGGGGGGCGCCCTTGGTGTGTCCTCAAGCCTCCAAATGGGGGTACTTTTAAAGCCAAGAAGAGGGCAACTTTATCTGCAGAACTGTCCCATCAATTTGTCCAGTCAGTCAGACCAGGTGCAGGTGCCCTATAAGTAGGGCGTCTGGTGCGCTATATATAGGGCGCCAGGTGCCCTAAATACAGGGTGCCTGGTGCCCTGTATATAGGGCGTTTTGACCCTGGTCAATGTTTATTGATCTTCTTCGAAATGCGTCGAAAAACTTGATTTTTCCAGAAAACTCGGTTCTGTAGACACGTAAAATTGGCCTGATTCGGAGCCCCAGACTCTTATGAGATAGGCGATATCTTTTATTTGTCCGTTATCTGATCCGGATTACCTCGTAGAGATGAGCTAAGGACGCTGGTGGAGCCCCTCGCAAGTTGAGAATGGACCGATGATTTCTGGAATAATGTCGTAACCTTCAGGCGAGAGCCACTCGTGAACCGTGAAAACACGAAGCCTGCTCGATGACCAACCTTGAATGGTCCATGCTTGAACATCTCGAGAATCCCGTGCGTGTTCCGTAACATTCGGTGTTTCCGACAAGTCATTTTGGTAGGCGTTGGTCAATGACGGCTTTCGTTATGGCCTTTTCGATCTGTACTGACACGGCTATCCTAGACCATGCGTTAGGCCTTTCCAATCATCACCGGGTCTTTTCGAGTCATCTGGGTCGATCCTAGCCGTATATTTCATCAACCGGGGCCATACGGCCATTTCGGTCAATTTTAGGGTTTTACGGCTTTTTCGAGTTTCGGTTCACATTTACCGGGTTAATCTCAGATTTTTAGATGATTTCGGGTTTTCCGACCGTACCAGACTTGTTCGGTCATCATTTTAAGTCATCCCGAGCTAACCCGAGATTCCTCGACCGGAACCGTGCCCTTCCGGATCACCACCGCGATTTTCGACCTTTAGCAAAATGGTAAACCGGTAGAAAGCCCCGTGCGAACGTCTCGAGAGTCATGAAGGTTGATTTACCGACTTGAGGAGGTGCGGTTGAAGGCCCTCTTTCCAACGCAACAAATGGGAGCCGAATCGGACATCTCGTTTGCAAGTTACGGCTTGCGGAACACGCGCGCAGGAGAGAGAGTCTACCGTGCCCCCGCTCCCCTTGAAAGACGGAGGCGCGGTCGGTCCGATTTCCCTTTTTTGCACCGGTTTCTCTTCTCTATAAATTGAGGGCCATTCTCAATGATCCAAGGTTAATCCCCCATGCCTAGCTCATCCTAAGGTTTTCCAAGCTCTCTCCCAAGGCCGTCCCGACGTCCAAAGCCGATACGTCGAGAGATCGATCCCGAAGTGAAGGAGAAGGCTCAATCCGGGCTTTCTGCATCAACCGACTTCATCAACTTCTGCAGAAAATCTGGGACTGCTGCTGCAAAACCTTTAACATAGGAGTTGTTCCTCTCTTTGTCCTCTTTCATCTGCAGCTGACAACACTCAATTCCGACTTGCTGTTTGTTCATGGCGATTGCTGCACCGAGGGTGCGCATCCAGGTTCTGTTTTCCACATCTATCCACTTTCAAAATTTTTACAGACTTCACAGGAGGATTCTGGAGAAGTCATAAACAGAATACCTCTTCTATCTGAGTTCTCCATCCATAGAAACAAACGGCACTCAATTCTGACAACAGGGTCATTCGTAACATTTTCTGCACCAAAGTCGCGCCAGAAGGGTGCAAAGCTACCCGAACCGGCCTTCTTCAACCAACTTGGCTTCAACTTAAGCCACACACTTCATAAGTCTTTCTTAACTCATTTCATTTAGTTTATTTACTATCTTAGAACATCTTTTACTTCATTTGCATCATTTTTACATAATTAAAAAACACAAAAAAGGGGTTAGGGCTCACCCCAATCCGGTGAGTTCTATTCCAATTGCTTCTTTGTTTCATCTCTTCTTCTATAGTTTCTACACTTCCCATAGTTCTAATCGGTTTCTTTCACTTGGTTTATTGTTCTAGTTGCATAGGTCTATTAAGCTAGTATTGGTTGGACTCTTCTTCATCGGCCGGCCGAAGAAGAAGAAGGTTGAACTCACATCCCTATATCCCGCGCTAAGGTACACACGGTCAAATCAACTCAATCTGGTTTTTATTCCATAAAACGGAGCCCGCGGCTCCTGGCGATCACCTTTTTATTCATGTTATAAGTTCATCTCCTCCCACATGACCCGAACTGTCTCCGGTGCTTGAGCGACGCCGTGAGATGAAAGTTCGGGGATCAATGTGAGTGTGAGGACTTTTTACCGCTTTCCGAGTGTTTTCCAATTCACTCCCCTTCCCCTATTCCATCTGTCTTTCACCTTCTCTTGAGGTGCCGATCTGGAACCCGTTTTCGGAGTCAACAACTTTTTGGCGACCACGGTGGAACAACCAATGTCTTCAACCGTGCTAGCTTGATTGATCCGTGCAACTAGTTGTTTTCCGATTTGGTTCCCGCGCGAACCGGCTTGTCCTTTACCTTTTCCATGTTCATTTACCTTTAAACTTGCAGTAAACTCTTTCTTTAAAGATTGTCCCTCATGTGGACTTGATTTGCCTGTATTTAATTTCAACTCGGTTCCCGCGTGAACCCCTCTTTTCTTCTTATAAACCGGTTCCCACGTGAACCACCTTTCTTTTCCCACTCGGTTCCCGCATGAACCAACTTATTTTCAGATCGGTTCCCGCATGGACCACCTCTTTACAGCACCTTTAGATTGGCCCCACGTGGCCCTCTTTCTATTTTGTCAACTCTTACACCGGTTCCTGCGTAAACCACCCCTTTCTTCATTAAAACCGGTTCCCGCGTGAACCAACTCCTTTTTCTAAACCGGTTCCCGTGTGAACCAACCCACTTTCAGATCGGTCCCCACGTGGACAACCCTTTTGCACCACTTTAAATTGGCCCTATGTGGCCCTCCTTTCATTTTTCAAATCAAACAAACCGGCTCCCGCGTGAACCACCCCTTTTTCTTCAAAAAACCTGTTCCCGCGTGAACCACCTACCTTTCCAAAACCCGGCTCCCGCGTGAGCCACTTTATTTTCAATTCGGTCCCCACATGGACCATCCTTTTACCTTCATTTCAGATTTGTCCCCACTTGGACACTCCATTACAAGCCGGTTCCCGCGTGAACCACCTTTTAGTTGCTAGTTGCTAGTTGCTAGTTACTTGTTTTACTTTATCATTGCTTGTCTTGATTGCATTCACTTGCTTGATTTATTTAATAGCTTTCATTCATGTTTGCTTATTGATTGCTTCTTCTCCTCCTACCCTCTATTTTTCATTTTTGCATTAGCTTTTGCATTGGGTACCGGACTTGCTCCGATCCGTAGGGCATTCGAGGTGGGGGCTCTCTCTCCCAACACACCCTCACCCTCCAAACACCTTCTTGGTGGATTCTTATCTCTCTTCTGGGATATTCCTTCCTAGTTGATTTGGTTGTTTCCATCAAGGCCTCCATAAGTCTCCATCCGTGGAGTATTCCTCTCCGCATGATTGGGCCGGTTGTACCACTTCCCAAAACCCGAAGAACCCAAGTACCTACTCGTGGTGATTGAGTGACAACCTTAGGTCTTGAAAATTGAAGCAATAGGAACCATACCTACTTGAGTGAACAATTGCTAACAATCTATCTAATCTAAGGTTTCAACCCAAAAATTGTCGAGTAGCCATTTTAAAAACTTGTTTGCACAACTTGCTTGCTCACAACAATTGAAAACAATTAAAAAAAATTTTCTTCTTTCAAAACACCTAAAACAAAACAAAAAAATCCCTTTAATTTTTGTGTTCAAATTGCTTGCCAAACAACAAAATTGAAACCAAATCAAATCAAACAAAAACAAAGCATAATCAAACAAAAATCCTCTTTGCATTTACACCTTTTATTTGCTTTCTTTCAACCTTTTTGTAAGAAAATTTGACAAGATGCCCATGACACTAAGGTCAGAAAGACACGTCGGGATGTCGGACTACTACGGGCAAGAAGAGGAGTATGAGATGGGCCACTACGAGCTACAACAACCCATGGTCCAACCGAGAGGGCCATGTCAATGCCGTCAGGGAGCTGAAAATTCAAAATCCTACTCTTCAACCTGCTTCACTTAGCATGGAGCAACTCCTCCACGGTCTATCTCTCCATCTAGACCCTGAATCCTTTTCGCTTGTGCAATCCTTGACCAAGGGCAAGATACCCACCAATCAAGATCTGGTCGAGGGAAATCAAGCCCCCTCACCACCTCAATCGACAGTCAGGCCCCTAACCATTTCTTCTCCTGGGCAACCTTGTTGTGTCTCCACTCACCCCATTATGGGGCATTCACATAATGCTCCTGTTTCCAACCCACCTCTTCCAACCCATTCACCTAAACACTTTGCTCCGGTGGCTCAGGAATCCAGCCTCACCCAAGCCTTCATTGATAAGCTCAACCGAATGGATGAGCGCTTTGAAGAATTAAAGCACCGTTTGGACTCCAAAACTTCTCCCGAAATCTCAATCCCATCTTCCTAGTTCTACACCTTCCTTCTTCTTATACGACTCCGCGTTTTGGAAGAATGACCGCAAAGCACTTGCCTTCCTATTCCGTTGGTCATTGGAGGGATCCACCCTTGACTGGTTCTATTCTCTTGATTCTATTGAGGCAGCAGATTTTGATATTGTTAAAGCGAAGTTTCTGTAGAGGTACAAGGATCGGGTGGGGCCAGCCTACTCGATAATTGATTTAATTGCTGAGAAGATGAGGCCAGATGAGGATTTTGCCAAATTTGCTGATCAGTGGAGGGGAATGGCTGAGAGGCTAGTTGATACCATCTCAGAAGGGGAGCAGGTGAGGATGCTCATCGGGAACATCATGCCTAACCTTTACAACCTCTTGATCATGCACCACCCAACAACCATGAGTGAACTGTGTGATAGCGCCCGCTACCTCCAAGCCCATTTTAAGGACGCATCCATGATCAATCCATTTGACCCCAAACCCTGTAACACTAGAAAGCCTACACCTGTAGGGCCCACCACCGAAGAGGTAGTCAATAATGAGAGTGTCAATGCCATGGGTAATTAGGGTGGGTATCGCCAAAGCCAATACCGCAACCCGCCACCCAACCAACAATATCGACCAGCACCTCAACCAGCTCCTCATCCCCAGCAGCAACTTGCATACAACCAAGCACCACCACAGCAATCCACCTACAACTGAGCACCCCAACAGCAAAATGCCTACAACCGAGCGCCTCAACAACAACCTGTCTACAACCAACCACAACCACAACAACAAGCCTACAACCAAGTGCCACCACCAGCCAACCGACCTAGGAGGGGGGACCCAAGAGAGAGTATTATCCTCAACTGCCATTCCTCCTCACCGATATTTTCAATGCATTGATGGCTGAACAGCAGTTGGAGCTTCCAGAGGAGAGAGAAGGATGGCCGGCGAATGCTGACATGACAAAGTACTGCACCTACCATTGGTATCCTGGGCACACGGTGGATGTCTGCTTTCAATTTAAAGATTACATTCATGACCTCAATGATCAGGGGAACATTGACTGGGTATAGATGGGAGAATCCATTCAAGCAATGAAGGCATGACAGAATCAACCACGGCAACCTCATGCACAACAGCAATCCGGCCCTAGGCATAGTCCAAGATCCGCTACCAGTACATGCACCCGTTCAAGCACCGGCACCAGCACCACCAAACCAACGACACGGCCTCGTCCACTCCTCCATCGAGGAGTCAAGCCACCATTCCCAGGGTTGGAAGGTCGAGGATCAAATCGCCTCCATGCCCGCCAGACCAACACCACCTACAAACCGCACCATACTCTGCATACCAAGAGCTGCCCCCAACCCACAAACTACCCAAACACCACTACCCTCACCAACCATTAACCCTCCACGGTGCCTAATCATTAGACCACTACCAGCATCCCAACCAGCACCCCAACCATCACCTAACCTACCAACCACCATTAATCCTCCTCGGCGTCTAATCATTAGACCGCCACCAACACCTCAAACATCACCTAACCTACCGGCCTCCACCACCCTTCGGCCTCTTATTATCTGACCGTCACCTAACCTACCAGTCACCACCACTCTACGACCCTTAATCATCCGACCATCACCAACAACACCCCAACTATCACCCAACCTACCAGCCGCTGCCACTCCACGACCTCTCATCATTATACCATCACCACCAACACCCCAACCATCACCCAACATACTGTCCTCCACCAATCCACGACCCCTCATTATCCGATCCTCACAACCCCTACCTACCACGGGCTCCAAAACATACCAACCAACCCTACCATCACCATCATCACCACTCCCCCCTACCACGTTGGCGCCAGTACTTCGTAGTAGGAGGATGTTCCAAAGGGTCTTCCCCCAGGCCGGGATACAACCACAGGAATAGGCAGAAGAGAGGTGGTTGAAGAACCATTGCCCAGCACGGCATATGACTTGTTGAGGCACTTGGACAAAATGCCGGCACAAATTTCAATTCTAGAGCTGATAAAAAGGTCAAAGAATCATCAAGACATTCTACAACAGTACTTGCAACGGGTCATGGTCAATGAGGACTGTAGACACGCCAAATTGGCCTGATTCGGAGCCCCAGACTCTTATTCTATGGGCAATATCTTTTATTTGACCGTTATCTGATCCAGATTACCTTGTGGAGATGAGCTAAGGACATTGGTGGAGCCCCTTGTAAGTTGAGAATGGACCAATGGTTTCCAGAATGATGCCGAAACCTTCAAGCGAGAGCCGCGCGTGAACTGTAAAAAAAACACGAAGCTTGCTCGATGACCGACCTTGAATGGTCCATAATTGAAGGTCTCGGGAGTCTTGCATGTGTTCCGTAACATTCAGGGTTTCCAAGAAGTCATTTCGGTAGGCGTCGGTCAATGACGGCTTTCGTTATGGCTTTTTCGATTTGTACTGACACGGCTATCCCGGACCATGCGTTAGGCCTTTCCAGTCATCACTGGGTCTTTTCGGGTCATCCGGGTCGATTCTAGCCGAATATTTTCATCAATCATTGCCATACGTCCGGTTCGGTCAATTTCAGGGTTTCGTGGCTTTTATAGCTTTCGATTCACGTTTACCGAGTTAATCTCAGATTTTTTGATGACTTCGGGTTTTCCAATCGGACCGGACTTGTTCGGTCATCATTTTAAGTCATCCCGAGTTGACCCGAGATTTCTCGACTGGAACTGTGCTCTTTCGGATCTTCGCGCCGGGTTTCGGCTTTTCGCGAGAGGGTAAACCGGTAGAAAGCCCCGTGCGAACATATCGGGAGTCATGCCGGCTGGTTTACCAACTTGAGGAGGTGCGGTTGAAGGCCCTCTTTCCAACGTGAAAAACGGGAGCCGAATCGGACATCCCGTTTGCAAGATACGGCTCGCGGAACGTGCGCGCAAGAGAGAGAGAGTGTACCGCGCCCCCACTCCGCTTGAAAGGGGAGGGCGCGCCCTGCGCGCCCTCAAACCAGGGGCACGTCCTGCGCGCCCCCGGCTCCTTTGAAAAGCGGGGGCGCAGTCAGTTTCTTTAAATCGCAAATTACCCCGATTAACACCTTCTAAACCTGATTTTTGGAAGGTTTCCGACGTTGATTTTCTAAACCCGCAAGTTTTCGTCAATTTTTAGCAGTGAGACGCGTAACGCGCCCCCGCTCCCTTTGAAACTGGGGGGCGCGCAGACCGCGCCCCCGAAGTGGGGGCGCGCTCTGCGCACCCTTGGTTTGAGGGTACGCCCTGCGCGCCCTCGTCCCCTTTGAAAAGCGGGGGCGCGGTCGGTCCATTTTCCAAATTTTGCACCGGCTTCCTTCCCCTATAAATTGAGGGCCATTCTCAACGACCCAAGGTTAATCCCCGGTGCCTAGCTCTTCCAGAGGTCGTCCAAGCTCTTCTCCAAAGCCGTCCCGACGTCCAAAGGCGATCCGAAGTCAAGAGATCGATCCCGAGGTGAAGGAAAAGGCTCGATTTGGGTGTTCTGCATCAGCCAACTTCATCAACTTCTGCATAAAATCATAGACTCCTCCTGCAAAAGTCTTCAACATAGAAGATGTTCATCTCTTCATCCTCCTTCATCTCCAACTGACGGCACTCAATTCCGACTTGCCGTTCGTTCGTGGCGATTGTTGCACCAAGGGCGCGCATCCAGGTTCTGTTTTCTATATCCGCCCAATTTCAGAATTTTTACGGACTTCTACAGGAGGATTTCGGAGAAATCATCAACATAGGAACTCTTCCTCTCTGAGTCCTCTGTCTACTCCAACAAACAGCACTCGATTCTGACATCGGGGTCGTCCGTAGCATCCTCTGCACCAAAGTCGCGCCAGAAGGGTGCAAAGGCTACCCGAACCGACCTTCTTCAACCAACTCGGATTCAACTCAAGCCGATCCGTTCCATAAGCTTTCTCAATTGCCTTAACTCAGTTTATTTATTGTTTTAAAGCATATTTTAGTTCATTTACATCATTTTTACATAATCAAAAATACAAAAAAAGGGGTTAGGACTCGCCCCAATCCGGTGAGTTCTATTCCAATTGCTCCTTTGTTTCATCTCTTCTTGTATAGTTTCTACACTTTCCATAGTTCTAATCAGTTTCTTTCACTTGGTTTATTGTTCTAGTTGCACAGGTTGATCAAGCTAGCATCGGTTGTGGACTCTTCTTCATCGGCCGGCCGAAGAAGAAGAAGGTTGAACCCGCATCCCAATCTCCCACGCTAAGGTACACACGGTCATCTAACTTAATCTCTTGTTCAAATCCATAAAGCGGAGCTCGCGCCTCCTGGCGACCACTTCTTCTCTTATTCATGCTTTAAGTAAATTCATTCCTCACTCTCCTCCCACATGACCCGAACCGTCTCCGGTGCTCGAGCGACGCCGTGAGATGAAAGTTCAGGGATCAATGTGAGTGTGGGACCGATGTGAGGACCTTTTACTGCTTTCCGAGTATTTTTCGATTCACTCCCTTTCCCCTTCTTTCTATCTTTCACCTTCTCTTGAGGTGCCAATCCGGAACCTGTTTCTGGAGTCGACAGCTTTTTGGCGACCACGGTGGGACAACCAATGTCTTCAACCGTGCTAGCTTGATCCAACCGTGTAACTAGTTGTTTTCCAACTTGGTTCTCACGTGAACCGGCTTGTCCTTTACTTTTTCCATGACAATTTGCCTTTAAACTTGCTGTTTACTCTTTCTTTAAGATTGTCCCCCGTGTGGACTTAATTTGCTTGTCTTTAATTTCAACCCGGTTCCCGCGTGAACCACTTTTCTTCTTATAAACCGGTTCCTGCGTGAACCACCTTTCTTTCCAACTCTGTTCCTGTGTGAACCAACTTATTTTCAGATCGGTCCCCGCGTGGATCATCTCTTTACAACACCTTTAAATTGGCCCCACGTGGCCCTCTTTCTATTTTTTCAACTCTTACACCGGTTCCCGCGTGAACCATCCCTTTCTTCATTAAAACTGGTTCCCGCGTAAACCAAACCCTATCCTAAACTGGTTCCCGTGTGAACCAACTCGCTTTCAGATCGGTGTAAGCACCCGGAACGGGACATCCGCGGATCTCCCCCCCGGAACCCCCTCACGCCCGGCCTCGGTGTTCGTCGGTGGGTGGTGTGGTGTGTTTTGTGTGTGGTCGCCAGGGACCAAAGGTTCCAAAGTATGATGGGATGAAAGAAAATGAAATAGAAAGATGACCGTCGTACCTTCGGAAGCGGGGAGATTGTTGAGTTCCGACTTCTCCTCTCTCGGCCGGCCGAAAGAAGAGAGCTTAGTGAATCCCTTGCCTTCAATCCGGTTGAAGCTCCGCCTCGATCGGATCTACCTAAGAATGTCCATAAGAAAACATGTAGACAAGTGAAGGTTTCATTAGTTCTAACGAAAGCATAGCATCGAGCTCGAATTTAGATTCAAACATGCAAATGGGAAAAGACTAACCGGATTGGGACGAAATCCCAACCCCTATTTTTGGTAGGTTTTAAACGTATATGAAATGCAAAGATGCTCTAAGACGTGCTAAATAACTTGATGATCGGTGCAAAAGCGAAAAGGGAGACAAAACTCGATTAAACGGACGATCGGAATCTAAAAATAACGAAAACAAGCTTCGTCCTTCCCGGTGCCTGTATATAGGGCGCCGGAGGAGAAGGTGCCCCCTTTATAGGGCGCGTTGACCAAGTCAAAGCGCCTGTATACGGGCACTAAGTACGGCCCGAACAGATTTTCTTCTCCTCTTCGCGGCGCTGCTCCGGAGGCCGGGAGGCTTCCAGACGAAGTAGGGGCTCCTCCTTGTAGACAATACTCAAATGAAGCCCATGGAAGAGGGTTTGGGTGCTGGATATAAGAGGAGAGACGGGTAGAAGCTCTCAAAGTTGGAGAAAAATCATATTTACGGGTGACAGAAACAGAGGGTTTTGGGGTTTTTGGTGGAAGATTTTGGATCGGTTTTGGAGGCTTTTGGAGGGTGAATGTGGCTTGGAATCGTAGTGTTGGATGATCTCTAGGGTGGCACGGAGTTGGAACCTCCTCCAAGCTCCAAATGAGGCTCTATTTATAGCCCAAAAGAGGGCACTTTGGCCATTTTCGAAAAGCAGTGCCATGTGGCATAGCGCCCTGTATATGGGGCGCTAGCATCATGAGATATGTCAGATCGACAAGACAAGTCACTGCGGGGGGGTCAAATCATGCTGTCAAATCGATCGGATTTGGTTCCAGGCGCCCTGTTTATAGGGCGCCTGGTGCCCTATAAACAGGGCGCCAGGTGCCCTGTATACAGGGCGCCAGGTGCCCTGTTTATAGGGCGCCTGGTGCCCTATAAATAGGGTAGGGCGCCTGGTGCCCTATAAACAGGGCGCCAGGTGCCCTATTCTTGGGGCATTCGGCTGGTCTGGTTGCTTGATGGACCCACCTTCGGAATGTGCCAAAACTTGATCTGTCCGGAAAACACGATGTGCTTTAAATATTCTTTATGAAAACAAGAATTTGAACTCTCCAACTGGGCCAAAATTGCGTGTCTACAATCGGTCCCCTCGTGGACCACCCCTTTGCACCAATTAAATTGGCCCCAAGTGGCCCTCCTTTCATTTTTCCAATCAAACAAACCGGTTCCCGCGTGAACCACCCATTTTTCCTTCAAAAACCGGTTCCCGCGTGAACCACCTACTTTTCCAAAACTCGGCTCCCGCGTGAGCCACTTTATTTTCAAATCGGTCCCCGCGTGGACCATCCTTTTACCTTTACTTCAGATTTATCCTCACTTGGACACTCCATCACAAGCCGGTTCCCGCGTGAACCTCCTTTTAGTTGCTAGTGGCTAGTTATTTGTTTTACTTTATCATTGCATGTCTTGCTTGCATTCACTTGTTTGATTTATTTAATAGCTTTCATTCATGTTTGCATATTGATTGCTTCTTCTTCTCCTACCCTCCATTTTTCATTTTTGCATTAGCTTTTGCATCGGGTACCGGACTTGTTCCGATCCGTAGGGCATTCGAGGCGGGGGCTCTCTCTCCCAACACACCCTCACCCTCCAAACACCTTCTTGGTGGATTCTAACCTCTCTTCTGGGATATTCCTTCCTAGTTGATTTGGTTGTTTCCATCAAGGCCTCCTAAGTCCCCATCCGTGGAGTATTCCTCTCTGCACGATTGGGCCGGTTGTACCACTTCCCAAAACCCGAAGAACCCAAGTACCTACTCGTTGTGATTGAGTGATAACCTTAGGTCTTGAAGATTGAAGCAATAGGAACCATACCTACTTGAGTGAACAATTGCTAACAATCTATCTAATCTAAGGTTTCAACCCAAAAATTGTCGAGTAGTCATTTTAAAACCTTGTTTGCATAACTTGCTTGCTCACCACAATTGAAAACAACAAAAAAATTCTCTCCTTTCAAAACACCTAAAGCAAGAAAAAAAAATCCTTTTAATTTTTGTGTTCAACTTGCTTGCCAAACAACCAAATTGGAACCAAATCAAAATCAAACAAACAATCATAACCAAACAAAAAAAAATCTCTTTGCAATTACACCTTTTATTTGCTTTCTTTCAACCATTTTTTTAAGAAAATTTGACAGGATGCCCATAACACTAAGGTCCGGAAGAGACGTCGGGATGTCGGACTACTACGGCCAAGAAGAGGAGTACGAGACGAGCCACTACGAGCTGCAACAACCCATGGTCCAACCAGATGGCCATGTCAACGCCGTTAGGGAGCCAGAAATTCAAAATCCTACTCATCAACCTGCTTCACTTAGCGTGGAGCAACTCCTCCAGGGTCTATCTCTTCATCTAGACCCCGAATCTTTTTCGCTTGTGCAATCCTTGACAAAGGGTAAGATGCCCGCCAATCAAGAACCAGTCGAGGGAAATCAAGCCCCCTCACCACCTCAATCAGCAGTCAGGCCCCAAATCATCTCTTCTCCTGGGCAACCCTGTCGTGTCTCCACTCACCCTGTTATGGGGCATTCACGTAATACTGTTCCAATTCCTGTTTCCAACCTACCTCTTCCAACTCAATCACCTAAACACTTTGCTCCCATGGCTCAGGAATCCAGCCTCACCCAGGCATTAACGAAAAAACTCAACTAGATGGATGAGCGCTTTGAAGAAATGAGGCACCGCCTCGATTCTAAAGCCATCCCTGAAATCTCTGTCCCATCCTTCCCAGTTCTACACCTTCCTCCTTCAGAGATACCAGTCTTCCAATGTTACAATGGGACTGGTAATCCTTTCAACCATCTAAAGAGCTTTCTCTACGACTCCTCATTCTGGAAAAATGACCGCAAAGCCCTTGCCTTCCTATTCCGTCGGTCATTGGAGGGATCCGCCCTGGACTAGTTCTATTCTCTTGATTCCATTGAGGCGGCAGATTTCGACATCGTCAAGACAAAGTTTCTACAGAGGTACAAGGATCGGGTGGGGCCAGCCTACTCAATAACTGATTTAATTGCCGAAAAGATGAGGCCGGATGAGGACTTTTCCAGATTTGCTGATCGGTGAAGGGGAATGGCTGAGAGGCTAGTAGATACCATCTCAGAGGGGGAGCAGGTGAGGATGCTCATAGGGAACACCATGCCCAACCTTCGCAACCTCCTGATCATGCACCGCCCAACAACCATGAGTGAGTTGTGTGATAGCGCCCGCTACCTCCAAACCAACTTTAAGGATGCATCCATGATCAACCCATTCGACACCAAGCCCCGTAACACTAGAAAGCCTACACCTGTAGGACGCACCACCGAAGGGGTAGTAAACAATGAGAGCATCAATGCCATGGGTAACCAGGGTGGGTATCGCCAAAGCCAATACCGTAACCCACCACCCAATCAACAATACAACCCAGCTCCTCAACCAGCTCCTCATCCCCAGCAGCAACTTGCATACAACCGAGCACCACCACAGTAACCCACCTACAACCGAGCGCCCCAGCAACCAAATGCCTACAACCGAGCGCCTCAACAACCACATGTCTACAACCAACCCCAACCACAACAACAAGCCTACAACTAAGTGCCACCACTAGCCAACCGACCTAGGAGGGGGGGACCCAAGAGAGAATACTATCTTCAACTGCCATTCCCCCTCACTGATATCGTTAATGCATTGATGGCTGAACAGCAGTTGGAACTTCCAAAGGAGAGAGAAGGATGGCCGGCCAATGTTGACACAACCAAGTACTGCGCTTATCATCGGTATCCTGGGCACATAGTTGATGTCTGTTTCCAGTTTAAAGACTACATTCATGACCTCAATGATCAGGGGAACATTGACTGGGCACAGATGAGAGAATCGATACAAGCGATGAAGGCACGTCAGAATCAACCACGGCGACAGCAAGCACAACAGCAGCCCGACCTGGGCATAGTCCAAGATCCGCTCCCGGCACATGCACCCGTACAAGCACTGGCACCAGCACCACCAAACCAACGACTCGGCCTCGTCCACTCCGCCATCGAGGAGTCAACCCACCATTCCCATGGTTGGCAGGTCGAGGATCAAATCACCTCCATGCCCGCCATACCAACCCCACCTACAAACCGCACCATACTCTCCATACCAAGAGTTGCCCCCAGCCCACAACCCCCCCACACGCCACCGCCCCCAGCGACCACCAAACGTCTACGGCGCCTAACCATTAGATGGCCACCAACATCCCAACCAGCACCGCAACCGTCACCTAATCTACCAACCACCATTAATCCTCCTCGACGTCTAATCATTAGACCGTCACCAACACCCCAAACGTCACCCAACCCACTAGTCGCCACCACTCCGCGACCCCTCATCATTAGACCATCACCAACAACACCCCAACTATCACCCAACCTACCAGTCACTGCCACACTACGACCTCTCATCATTAGACCATCACCACCAACACCCCAACCATCACCCAACATACCGGCCGGCCTCCACCAATCCACGACCCCTCATCATCCGATCCTCACCACCCCTACCTACCACGGGCTCCTCAACCTACCAACCAACCCTACCATCACCATCATCACCACTTCCCCCTACCACGCTGGTGCCGGTACTTCGTAGCGGGAGGATGTTCCAAAGGGTCTTCCCCCATGCCGGGTTGCAACCACAGGAGCAAGTAGAAGAGGAAGTGGTAGAAGAACCGTTGCCCGACACGGCATATGACCTATTAAAGCATCTGGACAAAATGCCGGCACGGATTTCAATTCTGGAGCTGATAAAGAGGTCGAAGAACCATCATGACATTCTACAACAGTACTTGCAGCGGGTCATGGTCAATGAGGACCTCCCGCCCGAAAAGATCATTACTGTCCTGACCCCGAGGAGTGAACATCCAGCACTCACATTTACACAGGAGGAGTTGGCACGGCCAGAGATCAGAAAGTACGCCTTGCGTGTTGCAGTAGTCATCAGAGGCATGGAGATTAAATCTTGCTTGATTGACACCAGAGCGTCCATAAATGTCATGCCGCCAGAAACATTGCAACTTTGCGGCATCTCCGATGAAGAAATCGAGCCTTCTGCCGTCACGGTGACAGCCTATGACAACTCCCGGAAGCCGGCACGAGGGGTGGTTACATTGGAAGTAGGGCTCGGACCATGTGCTGTCACCGTCGAGTTTCATGCTCTAGAACTGGACCCTACATTTAAAGCTATCTTGAGACACCCATATCTAGAGGCAATAGGCGCTGTCGCCTCCACTAATCATTAGTGTCTGAAGTTCCCATACAAGGGCCAAGTGATTAAAGTGACCAACATCCCCATTCTGAATGACGTGGATGACCCCTCTTCTGCACTACCAATATCAAAATTTGTCCAACCGTTGGTTTCCACTACAGAGCTTCCCGAGGTCATGATGTTAACGACGCCTCCAGATACAGTTGCACGGCGGATGATGAAAGGGATGGGCTATCAGCCAGGAAAGAGGTTGGGAAAGGAGCTGCAGGGGGTTGTGCACCCCATTAAAGCCGTACAAAGACCAAAGAGACACGAGCTTGGCTACGAGCCCAATTTCACTCTGAGGATGGTCTACCAGCAAAAAAATGCCATGGGACTCCAAAAATTCTTTATCAAAGGGGAGACGATGATGATGGCCGGAGACGAAGAAGAAGAACCAGTCAAGAGGAATAAGGCACCAAAGCAAGATGAGTAAGTGGACAACATGAGTTCATCTTTGGCTCGGTTGTTCATAGAGGAGGAAGAACCAGTCGAGGGCAAGTCCATCTCAAAACAACTTGTCCACTCAAACTCACCTCCAAACAACATCCCGCGTGAGCCGTATCCTACGGTCACGTATTTCAAAATCCTTACTCTATCCCTCTTGGATTCACTTGATGGGCTATCTAGCCCAATTCCTACTTCTAGACCAAAATGGCCACCTGAACTGATCACTGGGCCTGAGAGCCCATTCAAATCTTCTTACTCCACTGGGCTTCTATGCCCATTCCAATCCAACAACCTTGGGCCCGCGTGCCCACCAGTCGGGCCCACGTGCCCTTTAGATTTATTTTCTTACTTTGGGCCCGCGTGTCCACCATTCGGGCGCACGTGCCCCTTAGATCTTTTCACTAACTATGGGCCTATCTGCCCATTTCTTGTCATCATCGGGCCCGCGAGCCCATTTTTCTCCCATTTGCTTAAGCTTTCTATTTCTGCTCGAGCCCCATCGGCTTATTCACTTTTTGTTATTGAAAACACACAAACACCAAAAAAAAAACGTCTTCTCGCAAACTCAGTTTTCTATTAAGGAGACGTCTCTACTTGTCTCGGAGGGTGCTCCCAACCACGGACCCCTCTTCTCCAACTCACTGATCAATCTACTCGATCCTTCACCCATTGTAGGTACTACCTTTTCAATTCCATCTTCTTTAGGAGTAGTTAGGGTAGGAAAGAAGATAATTCGAGGTAAACGTGTTCCAGAGAGATATCTCCAGCAAATAGCTCAAAAATGCAAGGAATGTGCAAGGTTGCCCAGGTTTTTGGAAAATGCTATCCAGCTTGACGAAATCCCGTATGAGGATGAATTCAATGTAGATCATACGCTGGGAGTTTACGAGGTTTTATCAGAAAAGGATCCTGATTTCGAGGATGGAATCGAGGACTTGGTTGATGCATATGCATCTGGACTTAAATGGTTTGAAGAACCATCAGCCACGGTGGATGAACTGACAGAAGAATTAAATCTTCAGCTCACTGATCGATCAGCTCGATCCTTCACCCACTGTAGATACCACCTTTCCAATTCCGTCTTCTTTAGGAGTAGTTAGGGTAGGAAAGAAGAAAACCCGAGGTAAACGTGTGCCAGAGAGATATCTCTAGCAAATAGCTCAAAAATTCAAGGAATGTACAAGGCTGCAAAGTTTTTTGGAAAATGCTATCCAGCTTGATGAAATCCAATATGAGGATGAATTCAATGTAGATCATACACTAGGAGTTTATGAGGTTTTATCAAAAAAGGATCATGATTTCGAGGACGGAATTGAGGACTTGGCTGATGCGTATGCATCTGGACTTAAAAGGTTTGAAGAACCATTAGCCACGGTGGATGAACCGACAAAAGAATTGAATCTCGAAACACCAGAAGATCCCAAGACAGTCCTCCTAAGTGCAAACCTCACTCCCACTGAGGAACAAAGTTTAATTAAAATTTTGGAAGAATACAAGGACACGTTTGCATGGACATATGAAGACATGCTGGGGTTAGACAACTCGTTAGTTGAACATCGTCTAACTTTGAAACCTGGAGCTACCCCGATCAAACAAAAATTAAGGAGATTCCACCTTGATGTTGCACTTAAGATGAAAGAAGAGGTCGACAAGTAACATCAAGCAAAATTCATTAAGGTTGTCCTTTATCTGCAATGGGTGGCAAACATAGTCCCTGTAATGAAGAAGGATGGACGAGTTCGGATCTGTATAGACTTTAGGGACTTAAACCGAGCGTGTCCTAAAGATGACTTTCCTCTACCTCATATTGATGTACTGGTTGATAACACTGCGGGATTCGAGATGTTGTCCTTCATGGATGGCTATTCCGGTTATAATCAAATCCGGTTGGCTGAAGAGGACCAAGAGAAGACATCGTTCACCACACCTTGGGGAACCTACTGCTACGTCGTCATGCCCTTTGGACTAAAGAATGCTGGTGCTACCTATCAGAGGACAATGATGGCTATCTTCCATGACATGATGCATACCCTTGTAGAGGTGTACGTGGACGACCTGGTCGTTAAGTCCAAAAGCCGAGAAGATCATCCTGAAGTGTTAAGAAAGGTCTTGCAAAGGGCTAGGGAATATAAATTGAAAATGAAACCAAAGAAATGCACGTTCGGAGTATCCTCAGGAAAACTGTTGAGGTTCATAGTGAGCAAAAGGGACATATATATCGACCCAAACAAGGCCAAGGCAATAATTGGAATGCCTTCTCCAAGAAATATGAAAGAACTTCGGGGATTAATCGGAAGGCTACAGTTTGTCCATCGGTTCATCTCACAACACTCCCAAAGGTGTAAACCTTTCTATGAGTTGACCAAGGTAGGGGCCGAGTTCAAATGGGATTCGAAGTGCCAGGATGGATTCGATGGTTTGAAAAGATACCTGGCTACTCCCCCTATACTTAGACCACAGTCCCTGGCAAGCCCTTAGTTCTATATATCTCAATTTTGGAGAATTCTCTTGGGGCAGTCATTGCACAAGTGAATGAAGAAGGGAAAGAGAGGGCAACTTACTATTTGTCAAAGATCTTTGATCCATGCGAGCAGAAGTATACTGTAGTGAAGAAGACCTGTACTGCACTAGTCTGGGTAGTTCAGAAACTTAAACACTATTTCTTAGCTCATGAGGTCAACCTTATTGCCCGCATCAATCCCATCAAGTTCCTTCTGAAAAAAACTGTTCTAACTGATCGGTTAGGTCGTTGGCAGAGCTTCCTTTCCCAGTTTGATATCACTTATGTCCCCCAGAAGGCGATTAAGGGCTATGCCATTGCCGAACATCTAGCCCATCACCCTATACCCCTCTTTGATCCGGTCTAGTCGGAGCTCCCAGATGACGAACTAATGTTGACCCGATCTTCCCATCTTTGGACATTATATTTTGACGGGGCTCTGAATTCTCACGTTAAGGGAATATGAATCGTCCTTCTATCACCCGAGGGTGTCACCATTCCATAGACATTTCAGCTTGACTTCCGAGCAACCAACAATATAGCTGAATACGAAGCCTCGCTAGCCGGGATGGAGGCCGCTCATTTCTATGGTGCCACAGAATTAAGGGTGATAGGTGATAGCCAACTAATTCTTCGCCATGTCCTAACCAAATACCAAACTTCTCATCCAAACCTCATACCTTACCAAGAACTCACCTCTTGCTACATCAAACTCTTTTCTAAACTCACTTTTGTCCATGTTCCTCGAGCTCAGAACATCCTTGCTGATTCCCTAGCCTCCTTAGCTTCATCTCTATCAGTCCCGCTAGGTAGACAGGTGCGGACTATCCATGTCCGTAGAAGGTCGATGCCGGCGAATAAGGATGGTCGATTTCTGAAGGTCAAGGAGAGATTTGGCAGAAGGGAACATCTAGAGCAGAAAGAGGAGATCTCTATAATCGAGTTGGAAGAGTTAGATGAGGGTGAGAGGCCTTGGTTTGATGAGATCGCAAGGTACTGTCAAGATCATACATATCCACCTGGATCAAATGCAAAAGAAAAGAAGGCCATCAGGAGAGTATCCCAGAGGTATACCATCCTAGGAGGGGTGCTCTACAAGAGGAGCTTGAGTGGAATCTTACTTAGATGCGTTGATGAAAAAGAGGCAGAATTGGTGCTTAAGGAAGCACATTCCGGGGTTTGTGGGGGCCATGTCAATGCTCAAGCTCTTGCCAAGAAAATCATCAGGCAGGGGTATTATTGGCCAACCCTAGAAGAGGATTGCTCCATCTTTGTCCGGCACTGTCATTCTTTCCAACTCCATGCCGACAAGATCCATTCTCCCGCATCTTCCCTTCATCCGATTCATGCCCCATGGCCCTTCGCCATGTGGGCTTTCGATATCATTGGCCCTCTAAGTGATCTTAACTCTGAAATCCGTTCCAAATTGTTCATCCTGACAGCAACAGAGTACTTCACCAAGTGGGCAGAAGCAGAAGCGTTCGTGGAGATCAAGGCATCAACACTATGCTCCTTCATCAAACGCAACATCATCGCCAGGTTCGGGAAACCGAGCGACATCATCACCGACAACGGACCGCAATTTCTCCCTCAAGATCTGCATGATCTTTGCAACAGGTACCGCATTGCATTGCATCATTCATCTCCTTATTACCCGCAAGGCAACGGTCAAGCAGAAGCCACCAACAAAACTTTGATTAAAATCATTAAGAAAACCTGTAAGTCTAGCAAGTTTGCAGACTGGCCAGATAAGCTTGTAGATGCCCTATGGGCTTATCGTACTTTTATACGGACCCCTGCTGGTCAAACCCCGTATGCTCTTGCATATGGGATGGAAGCGGTGGTCCCGTACGAAGTACTCCTTCCATCACTCCGAGTTCAACTCGATAGGGACATCCCTGTCGATGAGAGGCGAGAATCTCTCCTTGCACAACTTGAACTCCTAGATGAAAGAAGGTTGGTCGCCTCTGAGCATGCCTGGACTTATCAGAACCGATTGAAAAGGTTTTATCAAAAGAGGGTGGTAGATAGAAAGTTTGAAATCAGTGAGATGGTAGTTAAACGTATATTCGTTAAGCCGGGTGGTCCCCGCTCCAAGTTGCAACCTAACTAGGAAGGGCTTTTGTTATAACTGAAAAATATCTAGGTAATGCATATGAGCTAACCAACGCCGATGAAGAAAAATTGAACCATCCATGGAATGGCGTTTACCTCAAAAAATATTTTCCTTAGAAAATAAAATGGAGAATTTCTGGTATGATATTAAGTCATCGATGTCATCGATCCAAGGGTGTTAGCTAGAAGTCAAGGGTAGACATCACCTTGCACACACAACACCGCCCGATCCCAGAATCTGGATAGCCCAACACTCGAGAGAGGCAAGGCAGAACCATGAAGGCGGAAAGGAAACCTTACCCTATTCTCTTCTATTCGGTCTAAGATAGGTGAAGGGGACTAGAGGAGGATAGTATCGAAAATGCCTGCCGCCTTAGTAGGAGGCCGTCTCATAGGGTGCAAAAAGGTGCCAAAAGATGATCAATGAACCCCACATGTTTAAACAAATATGGGTCTGTCTGAATGAGTACCCAGAAGAATAGAAAATGAAGAAAAAGCACCAAAAGATGAGCAATGACCCCATAGGTCAAAGACTTGTCTAAGTAAGTGCCACATGTAGAAAAAGACCCGAAGAGGCCGAACCCCAACGGGCAATTTGGGCATGAGTAGAGAAACCCTCCTCGACATCCCCAAATCCTATCAAAGACTTCCTCTATTAATCTTCTTTCTTAAAACCCTAGGGTAGGGTGAACTATCCAAACTCAGGGGGAATTCAAACCAATCAAGAGAAGAGGGCAAGAAAGATTCCGGGTAGGGAACCTTATTTTCACGTGGTGTTTATTGCTTAAATCTTGATTAACACTCAAAGATCGATGAATTGTTTCAATACCAGCACATTCTCCACAAAAATCCAAAAAAAATTGAATATTTTCAAAAATCCAAAAAAAACTGAATATTTTCAAAATTTCAAAAAAATGAATATTTTCAAAAATCTAAAAAAGTTGAATATCTTCAAAAATAAAAAAATTTGAATACTTTCCAAAAATCTAAAAAAATGCATCATCTAACTTGGCATAACTTTGATTTTTGCCTTTGCTAGCATTCATGTTTATCTTTATGTCTTGCATGTTTCATTTCCGCATTGCATATTCACCTTCATTATCACCCCATTAAGAGGGCTCCTCCCTTTGACCTAAGTCAAAGTGGGCCGTAATAGGCAAAGGGATGAGTCGTTGTGAAGATCTAATCCTCTTTTATCAAGTGTTTTCAGAGACTTTAAAATAAGAGGAGAAGGTTCTCTCAACGACAGGTAAGTTCTCTTAACCATTTCATTTCGGTCATTTAGGTTATTACACCTTGTTAAGAAGGCTCCTCTCTTTGACCTAAGTCAAGGCAAATAGCAATAGGAAAAGAGATAAGCCATGGTGAAGATTTAATCCCCTTCATTAAGTGTTTCAGGATTCTATGATCAAGAAGGGAGTGACTCTCACCATAGCGAGTAAGCTTCCTTAACCCTGATCTTATTCATTTTCAGTCATTTCGTTCATGTTACCTTGTTAATAAGGCTACCCCCCTTGACATGTAAGCAAGACAAGATGACAATAATCAAGGGGGTAAGCCATAGAGCAGATCTAACCCCTTTATTAGGTATTTCAGGAAAGAAACACGAGTCAAGGAGGGGGAAATCTCGTCAATAGGAATTGCTCATAGAAGCGGAAGAATCGACATGGGAAACCCCCATAACTTGCCGACTAGCATATATGTCGTTAGTCGTGTATTATTATCTTATGCATTATTTGTTGAAGACCATGAGTACAGAGAAGACTTGACCTGAGATCCCCTTCATCAAAATCTACGACGGTCAGGTCGTCTCTAATGCTCATGGATAAGCCAAAGTTGTGCTGTGAGGGACGATGGTTCCCGAATGGGTATCTTGACCTCATAGACAATCTATATCTTCAACTATTTGTTATATAAGTTTTGTCTTGTTTTATTGAGCCCAACATGCATCATGTAGTGTTAATTGCATTACATTTTGTTTTGTCATTGCATACATCCTTTCATCTGGTATCCTAATTCACCTTCTCACCCTAGTCATTAAACCTTTTATCTTAATTCCGATCATTCTGAATCCCACCGTGTTTTCTAATCCCACCATGTTTTATAGTTCCACCAACCTCTCTAATATCCCACTATGTTTTCTAATCCCACCGTGTTCGGTAATCACCTTATGCCTCCAAATCCTCCATCACCACTGTGGCCATTGCAACACTCTTTCACTATTCATCCCACCATGTCAGCCAATTCGTCCCGCCAAGGGCCTTCTATTTTGATCAGAACTTGCACCGTCACTATCTTCACGGTCTATGCTTCAACATTTGCCTTTCGGAATCTGAGATCATTCCATTCCGAATCAAATCTTGTCTCTTGGAAGACTTAAATGAATCTAAGAGCCTGAATGTGCTCGATTGGTATTCTTTTAATTTTTCAAAACAAATCTCTTTTTTTAAAAAATAAATTTCAGCCCATCACAGTACAGGAACACCGCAAAGATCGGGTTACCGGCTGATGATGAACCTACGAACCCATGTTTCGGGGACTCCCCACCGCGTTGGGGGTTGGCTATTCTTCTCTCGTACCAATGGCACATCTCTTACCAATCGAACATAAGAAGACTTGATGAAACATGGCGGTTAACCAGGAGACTGGAGGAGATTCGTCTTGCCGAATCTGGTCGTTAAGCGCGTCTATATCTACACCTTGATGCCACCTTTTCAGTCCATCACCATTCCACTCCACTACATTCCACTACGATCCATCTTGCTTCGCTACACTTTCTCTACGTTTCACTTCGCTCCGCTACATGCCATTCCCTTGCAAAGCCGACATTAAATCAAGGCAAGCTGTAGACATGCCAAATTGGCCTGATTCGGAGCCCCAGACTCTTATTCTATGGGCAATATTTTTTATTTGACCATTATCTGATCCGGATTACCTTGTGGAGATGAGCTAAGGACATTGGTGGAGCCCCTTGTAAGTTGAGAATGGACCAATGATTTCCGGAATGATGCCGAAACCTTCAAGCAAGAGCCGCGCGCGAACTGTAAAAAAAAACACAAAGTTTGCTCGATGACCGACCTTGAATGGTCCATAATTTAAGGTCTCGGGAGTCCTGCATGTGTTCTGTAACATTCAGGGTTTCCAAGAAGTCATTTCGGTAGGCGTCGGTCAATGACGGCTTTCGTTACGGCTTTTTCGATCTGTACTGACACGGCTATCCCGGACTATGCGTTAGGCCTTTCCGGTTATCACCGGGTCTTTTCGGGTCATCCGGGTCGATTCTAGCCGAATATTTTCATCAATCATGGCCATACGTCCGGTTCGGTCAATTTTAGGGTTTCGTGGCTTTTATAGCTTTCGATTCACGTTTACCGGGTTAATCTAGGATTTTTCGATGACTTCGGGTTTTCCGATCGTATCGGACTTTTTCGGTCATCATTTTACGTCATCCCGAGTTGACCCAATATTTCTCGACCGGAACCGTGCTCTTTCGGATCTTCGCCCCGGGTTTCAGCTTTCCGCGAGAGGGTAAACCGGTAGAAAGCCCCGTGCGAACATATCGGGAGTCATGCCGGCTGGTTTACCGACTTGAGGAGGTGCGGTTGAAGGCCCTCTTTCCAACGTGACAAACGGGAGCCGAATCGGACATCCCGTTTTCAGGATACGGCTCGCGAAACACGCGCGTAGGAGAGAGAGTGTACCGCGCCCCCACTCCACTTGAAAGGGGAGGGCGCACCCTGCACGCCCTCAACCCGGGGGCGCGCCCTACACGCCCTCAAACCGGCGGCACGTCCTGTGCGCCCCCGGTTCCTTTGAAAAGCGGGGGCGCGGTCAGTTTCTTTAAATCGCAAATTACCCCGATTAGCACCTTCTAAACCTGATATTTGGAAGGTTTCCGACGTTGATTTTCGATTATTTGTACCGCGCCCCCGGTTCAGGGGCATGTTACGTATGTCAAGTCAATTTTTAGCAATTTCCGGAAGTTTTCGTCGATTTTTAGCAGTGAGACGCGTAACGCGCCCCCACTCCCTTTGAAACAGGGGGGCGCGCAGACCGCACCCCCGAAGTGGGGGCGCGCCCTGTGCGCCCTTGGTTTGAGGGCGCGCCCTGCGAGCCCTCGTCCCCTTTGAAAAGCGGGGGCGCGGTTGGTCCATTTTCCAAATTTTGCACCGGCTTCCTTCCCCTATAAATTGAGGGCCATTCTCAACGACCCAAGGTTAATCCCCGGTGCCTAACTCGTCCAGAGGTCGTCCAAGCTCTTCTCCAAAGCTGTCCCGACGTTCAAAGGCGATCCGAAGTCAAGAGATCGATCACGAGGTGAAGGAGAAGGCTAGATCCGGGTGTTCTGCATCAGCCAACTTCATCGACTTCTGTAAAAAATAGGAGGCTCCTTCTGCAAAAGTCTTCAACATAGAAGATGTTCATCTCTTCATCCTCTTTCATTTCCAACTGACGGCACTCAATTCCGACTTGCCGTTCGTTCATGGCGATTACTGCACCAAGGGCGCGCATCCAGGTTCTGTTTTCTATATCCCCCCACTTTTAGAATTTTTACAGACTTCTACAGGAGGATTTCGGAGAAATCATCAACATAGAAACTCTTCCTCTCTGAGTCCTCCGTCTATTCCAATAAATGGCACTCGATTCTGATATCGGGGTCGTCCGTAGCATCCTCTGCACCAAAGTTGCGCCAGAAGGGTGCAAAGGCTACCCGAACCGACCTTCTTCAACCAACTCGGCTTCAACTCAAGCCGATCCATTCCATAAGCTTTCTCAACTGCATTAACTCAGTTTATTTATTTTTGTAAAGCATATTTTAGTTCATTTACATCATTTTTACATAATCAAAAATACAAAAAAAGGGGTTAGGACTCGCCCCAATCCGGTGAGTTCTATTCCAATTGCTCCTTTGTTTCATCTCTTCTTGTATAGTTTCTACACTTCTCATAGTTCTAATCAGTTTCTTTCACTTGGTTTATTGTTCTAGTTGCACAGGTTGATCAAGCTAGCATTGGTTGTGGACTCTTCTTCATCGGCCGGCCGAAGAAGAAGAAGGTTGAACCCGCATCCCAATCTCCCACGCTAAGGTACACACGGTCATCTAACTTAATCTCTTGTTCAAATCCATAAAGAGGAGCCCGCGGCTCCTGGCGACCACTTCTTCTCTTATTCATGCTTTAAGTAAATTCATTCCTCACTCTCCTCCCACATGACCCGAACTGTCTCCGGTGCTCGAGCGATGCCGTGAGATGAAAGTTCAGGGATCAATGTGAGTGTGGGACCGAGGTGATGACCTTTTACTGCTTTCCGAGTGTTTTTCGATTCACTCCCTTTCCCCTTCTTTCTATCTTTCACCTTCTCTTGAGGTGCCGATCTGGAACCCGTTTCTGGAGTCGACAAGGACCTCCCACCCGAAAAGATCATTACAATCTTGACCCTGAGGAGTGAACATCCGGCACTTACATTTACATAGGAGGAGTTGGCACGGCCAGAGATCAGAAAGTATGCCTTGCGCGTTGTAGTAGTCGTCATAGGTACGGAGATTAAGTCCTGCTTGATTGACACCGGAGCATCTATAAATGTCATGCCGCCAGAAACATTGCAACTTTGTGGCATCTCCGATGAAGAAATTGAGCCTTTTGCCGTCACAGTGACAGCATATGACAACTCCCGGAAGCCGGCACGAGTGGTGGTTACATTGGAAGTAGGACTCGGGTCGTGTGTTACCATCGCCGAGTTTCATGTTTTAGAACTGGACCCTACATTTAAAGCCATCTTGGGACGCCCATATCTTGAGGCAATAGGAGCTGTTGCCTCCACTAATCATCAATGTTTAAAGTTCCCATATAAGGGCCAGGTAATTAAAGTAACCAACATCCCCATTTTAAATGACGTGGATGACCCCTCTTCTACACTGCCAGTATCAGAACTTGTCCGACTGTTGGTTTCAACTACAGAGTTGTCCGAGGTCATGATGATAACGACGCCTCCAGATACCGTTGCGTGGCGGATAATGAAAGGGATGGGCTATCAACCAAGAAAGGGGTTGGGAAAGGAGCTGCAGGGGATTATACACCCCATTAAAGTCATACAATGATCAAAGAGGCATGGGCTTGGCTATGAGCCCAATTTCACTTCAAGGATGGTCTACCGGCCAAAAAATGCCATGGGACTCCAAAAATTCTTCATCAAAGGGGAGACCATGATGATGGTCGGGGACGAAGAAGAAGTACCAATCAAGAGAAGGAAGGCACCAGAGCAAGAGGAGGAAGTGGACAACCTGAGTTCATCTTTGGCTTGGTTGTTCATAGAGGAGGAAGAACCAGTCGAGGGCAAGTCCATCTCTAAACAACTTGTCCACTCAAACACACATCTAAACAACATCCCGCGTGAGCCGTATCCTACGGTCACATATTTCAAGGTCCTCACGTTCTCCCTCCTGGATTCACTTGATGGGCTATCTAGCCCAATTCTCACTTCCAGGCCGAAATGGCCACCCAAATTGATCATTGGGCCTGAGAGCCCATTCAAATCTTCTTACTCCACTGGGCTTCTATGCCCATTTCAATCCAACAACCTTGGGCTCGCGTGCCCATCAATCGGGCCCGCGTGCCCTTTAGATTCCTTTTCCTACTTTGGGCCCACGTGCCCCTTAGATCTTTTCCCTAGCTTTGGGTCTATCTTCCCATGTCTTGCCATTGTTGGGCCCATGAGCCCATTTTTCCCATTTTTGCTAAAGCTTTCTACTTCTACTTGAGCCCCACCGGCTCATTTTCTTTCCGTTATCGAAAACACCAAAAAAACAACTTTTTGCAAACTCACTTTTTCATTAAGGAGACGTCTCTACTTGTCTTGGAGGGTGCTCCCAACTAGGGACCCCTCTTCTCCAACTCACTGATCGATCAGCTCGATCCTTCACCCACTGTAGATACCACCTTTCCAATTCCGTCTTCTTTAAGAGTAGTTAGGGTAGGAAAGAAGAAAACCCGAGGTAAACGTGTGCCAGAGAGATATCTCTAGCAAATAGCTCAAAAATTCAAGGAATGTACAAGGCTGCAAAGTTTTTTGGAAAATGCTATCCAGCTTGATGAAATCCAATATGAGGATGAATTCAATGTAGATCATACACTAGGAGTTTATGAGGTTTTATCAGAAAAGGATCATGATTTCGAGGACGGAATTGAGGACTTGGCTGATGCGTATGCATCTGGACTTAAAAGGTTTGAAGAACCATTAGCCACGGTGGATGAACCGACAAAAGAATTGAATCTCGAAACACCGGAAGATCCCAAGACAGTCCTCCTAAGTGCAAACTTCACTCCCACTGAGGAACAAAGTTTAATTAAAATTTTGGAAGAATACAAGGACACGTTTGCATGGACATACGAAGACATGCCAGGGTTAGACAACTCGTTAGTTGAACATCGTCTAACTTTGAAACCTGGAGCTACCCTGATCAAACAAAAATTAAGGAGATTCCACCTTGATGTTGCACTTAAGATGAAAGAAGAGGTCGACAAGTAACATCAAGTAAAATTCATTAAGGTTGTCCTTTATCTGCAATGGGTGGCAAACATAGTCCCTGTAATGAAGAAGGATGGACGAGTTCGGATCTGTATAGACTTCAGGGACTTGAATCGAGCGTGTCCTAAAGATGACTTTCCTCTACCTCATATTGATGTACTGGTTGATAACACTGCGGGATTCGAGATGTTGTCCTTCATGGATGGCTATTCCGGTTATAATCAAATCCGGTTGGCTGAAGAGGACCAAGAGAAGACATCGTTCACCACACCTTGGGGAACCTACTGCTACGTCGTCATGCCCTTTGGACTAAAGAATGCTGGTGCTACCTATCAGAGGACAATGATGGCTATCTTCCATGACATGATGCATACCCTTGTAGAGGTGTACGTGGACGACCTAGTCGTTAAGTCCAAAAGCCGAGAAGATCATCCTGAAGTGTTAAGAAAGGTCTTGCAAAGGGCTAGGGAATATAAATTGAAAATGAAACCAAAGAAATGCACGTTCGGAGTATCCTCAGGAAAACTGTTGAGGTTCATAGTGAGCAAAAGGGACATATATATCGACCCAAACAAGGCCAAGGCAATAATTGGAATGCCTTCTCCAAGAAATATGAAAGAACTTCGGGGATTAATCGGGAGGCTACAGTTTGTCCATCGGTTCATCTCACAACACTCCCAAAGGTGTAAACCTTTCTATGAGTTGACCAAGGTAGGGGCCGAGTTCAAATGGGATTCGAAGTGCCAGGATGCATTCGATGGTTTGAAAAGATACCTGGCTAGTCCCCCTATACTTAGACCACAGTCCCTGGCAAGCCCTTAGTTCTATATATCTCAATTTTGGAGAATTCTCTTGGGGCAGTCATTGCACAAGTGAATGAAGAAGGAAAAGAGAGGGCAACTTACTATTTGTCAAAGATCTTTGATTCAAGCGAGCAGAAGTATACTGTAGTGAAGAAGACCTGTGCTGCACTAGTCTGGGTAGTTCAGAAACTTAAACACTATTTCTTAGCTTATGAGGTCAATCTTATCGCCCGCATCAATCCCATCAAATTCCTTCGGGAGAAAACTGTTCTAACTGATCGATTAGGTCGTTGGCAGAGCTTCCTTTTCCAGTTTGATATCACTTATGTCCCCTAGAAGGCGATTAAGGTTTATGCCATTGACGAACATCTAGCCCATCACCCTATACCCCTCTTTGATCCGGTCTAGTCGGAGCTCCCGGATGACGAACTAATGTTGATCCGATATTCCCATCTTTGGACATTATATTTTGTCGGGGCTCTGAATTCACACGGTAAGGGAATAGGAATCGTCCTTCTATCACCCGAGGGTGTCACCATTCCACAGACATTTCAGCTTTACTTCCCAGCAACCAACAATATAGCTGAATACGAAGCCTCGCTGGCCGGGCTGGAGGCTGCTCATTTCTATGGTGCCACAGAATTAAGGGTGATAGGTGATAGCCAACTAATTCTTCGCCAAGTCCTAACCAAATACCGAACTTCTCATCCAAACCTCAAACCTTACCAAGAACTTACCTCTTGCTACATCAAACTCTTTTCTAAACTCACTTTTGTCCATGTTCCTCAAGCTCAGAACATCCTTGCTGATGCCCTAGCCTCCTTAGCTTCATCTCTATCAGTCCCGCTAGGTAGACAGGTGCGGACTATCCATGTCCGTAGAAGGTCGATGCCGGCGAATAAGGATGGTCGATTTCTGAAGGTCAAGGAGAGATTTGGCAGAAGGGAACATCTAGAGCGTAAAGAGGAGATCTCTATAATCGAGTTGGAAGAGTTAGATGAGGGTGAGAGGCCTTGGTTTGATGAGATCGCAAGGTACTGTCAAGATCAGACATATCCACCTGGATCAAATGCAAAAGAAAAGAAGGCCATCAGGAGAGTATCCCAGAGGTATACCATCCTAGGAGGGGTGCTCTACAAGAGGAGCTTGAGTGGAATCTTACTTAGATGCGTTGATGAAGAAGAGGCAGAATTGGTGCTTAAGGAAGCACATTCCGGGGTCTGTGGGGGCCATGTCAATGCTCAAGCTCTTGCCAAGAAAATCATCAGGCAGGGGTATTATTGGCCAACCCTAGAAGAGGATTGCTCCATCTTTGTCCGGCACTGTCATTCTTTCCAACTCCATGCCGACAAGATCCATTCTCCCGCATCTTCCCTTCATCCGATTCATGCCCCATGGCCCTTCGCCATGTGGGCTTTCGATATCATTGGCCCTCTAAGTGATCTTAACTCTGAAATCCGTTCCAAATCGTTCATCTTGACGGCAACAGAGTACTTTACCAAGTGGACAGAAGCGGAAGCGTTCGTGGAGATCAAGGCATCAACACTGTGCTCCTTCATGAAACGCAACATCATCGCCAGGTTCGGGATACCCAGCGACATCATCATCGACAACGGACCACAATTTCTCTCTCAAGATCTGCGTGATCTTTGCAACAGGTACCGCATTGCATTGCATCATTCATCTCCTTCTTACCCACAAGGCAATGGTCAAACAGAAGCCATCAACAAAATTTTGATTAAAATCATTACGAAAACCTGTAAGTCTAGCAAGTTTGCAGATTGGCTAGATAAGCTTGTAGATGCCCTATGGGCTTATCGTACTTCTGTATGGACCCCCACTGGTCAAACCCTATATGCTCTTGCATATGGGATGGAAGCGGTGGTCCTGTACGAAGTACTTCTTCCATCACTCCGAGTTCAATTCGATAGGGACATCCCTGTCGATGAGAGGCGAGAATCTCTCCTTGCACAACTTGAACTCCTAGATGAAAGAAGGTTGGCCTCCTCCGAGCATGCCTGGACTTATCAGAACCGATTGAAAAGGTTTTATCAAAAGAGGCTGGTAGAGAGAAAGTTCAAAATCGGTGAGATGGTAGTAAAACGCATATTCGTTAAGCCGGGTGGTCCCCACTCCAAGTTGCAACCTAACTGGGAAGGGCCATTTGTTATAACTGAAAAATATCCAAGTAATGCATATGAGCTAACCAATGACGATGAAGAAAAATTGAACCATTCATGGAACGGCGTCTACCTCAAAAAATATTTTCCTTAGAGAAGAAAAATGGATAATTTCTAGTATGATATTAAGTCATCGATCCAAGGGTGTTAGCTAGAAGTCAAGGGTAGATATCACCCTGCACACACAACACCTCCCGATCCCAGAATCTAGATTGCCTGACACTCGAGAGAGACAAGGCAGAACCCTGAAGGCGGAAAGGAAACCTTACCCTATTCTCTTCTATTTGGTCCGAAATAGGTGAAGGGGACTAGAGGAGGATAGTATCGAAAATGCACGCCGCCTTAGTAGGAGGCCGTCTCATAGGGCGCAAAAGGGTGCCAAAAGATGGGCAATGAACCCCACATGTTTAAACAAATATTGGCCTGTCTGAATGAGTACCCGGAAGAATAGAAAATGAAGAAATGGCACCAAAAGATGGACAATGATGCCACATGTCAAAGACTTGTCTAAGTAAGTGCCACATGTAGAAAAAAACCCGAAGAGGCCGAACCTCAACAGGAAATTTGGGCATGAGTAGAGAAACCCTCCTCAACACCCCCGAATCCTATCATAGACTCCCTCTATTATTCTTCCATCTTAAAACCCTAGGGTAGGGTAAACTATCCAAATTCAGGGGGAATCCAAACCGATCAAGAGAAGAGGGTAAGAAAGATTCTGGGTAGGGAACCTTATTCACACGTGGTGTTTATCGCCTGAATCTTGATTAACACTCAAAGATTGATGAATTGTCTCAATACCAGCACATTCTCCACAAAAATAAAAAAATGAATATTTTTTAAAGAATTCAAAAAAAATTGAATGTTTTCAAAAAATCCAAGAAATCGAATATTTTCAAAAATCCAAAAAAAAGTTGAATATTTTCAAAAAAAATAAAAAAAATGAATATTTTATAAAAATCTAAAAAAATGCATCATTTAACTTGGCATAACCTTGATTTTTGTCTTTGCTAGCATTCATATTCATTCTTATGTCTTGCATGTTTCATTTCTGCATTACATATTTATCTTCATTATCACCCCATTAAGAGGTCTCCTCCCTTTGACCTAAGTCAAAGTTGGCCATAGTAGGCAAAGGGATGAGTCGTTGTGAAGATCTGATCCTCTTTTATCAAGTGTTTTTAGGAACTTTAAAGTAAGAGAGGAAGGTTTTATCAATGACAAGTAAGTTCTCTTAACCATTTTATTTCGGTCATTTAGGTTATTTTTACATCTTGTTAAGAAGGCTCCTCTCTTTGACCTAAGTCAAGGCAGACAGCAATAGGCAAAGAGATAAGTCATGGTGAAGATTTAATCCCTTTTGATTAAGTGTTTTAGGATTATGAGAATCAAGAAGCGAGTGACTCTCGCCATAACAGGTAAGCTCTCTTAACTTTTACCTTGTTTATTTTAGTCATTCATTTATTCTACCTGATTAATAAGGCTACCCCCCTTGACATGTAAGCAAGGCAAGATGACAATACGCAAGGGGGTAAGCCATAGAGCAGGTTTGACCCCTTTATTTAGTATTTCAGAAAAGAAACGCGAGTCAAGGAGGGGGAAATCTCGCCAATAGGTAAGTTTCTTAACCTTACTGTCTTCTTTATTATTGATAGTTACCCTCTTCAAGAGGCTTCTGCCCCTTGACAAGACAATTTTCTGAAACAAGGTAAATTTCTATTGAATTTTCACTCAAACCTGCTATAAAAAATTCACTGTTTATTCAAAATAAAAACAATATGTCTGACAAGTTAAAGCAGAAAAAGAAGACTCTCAGGAAAGCAAAGGCTTCAAGTCGGAGATGTAGCGGCGCTTCTGGTCGTGGTCCTCCTCAATTAGGAGGTCTAGGCAGCACACCTAACTCGTCTCCCACAAGGCAATGGCTGAGATCACCTCCTCCTCATCATCCGCAAAGCCAAGCTGCCTGTCCTTGATAGGTGGCAAGTGGGATAGCTTGGGCAACTCGTACTGAGGCAAGCCGATCTGAGAGTGGCAACAGTGAACATTGTACAACACGAAGGCTGAACCTGTAACCAGGCGGAGATCAATGCCGAGCGCAAAGCACACCTGGAAGTCCTTCTACATCAGGGCAGCAGAAGAATGCAATAAGCCGGAATGGTTCATGGAAGAAAAGTGAGCACGCCACTCTAGCCTCTTCTTCACCGATGCACACCGGTTGGCGACTCTCTTGCCGAAGCCGAGTGCAGCAGCATATGGGAATAAAGGGCTGCGGCGGAAGAGCTGTGAACTGGTGGCCACCTCACCTACTGGATCAAACTTGAAGTGGAGATCGGCCTAGCAAGCTAGTAGAAGTGCACTGTCGAAGGGAGGATGGCCCATGCAAGCGGCGGACAGTCCGCAGTACAAGAAACCTAGAACTAAAGGCCCCAACCGTGCACCACTCCAGATGCCGCTGATGCATGATAGTTGATCAGCCTCCAAGAAACCATCCTCCGCAGGGAACAAGAGCAAAGTGGCAAGGCAAGCCGCGAAACCCTTTACACCGCGCAGAATTCAGTCCTCGTCCAGACCAGGAGCCGTCATAAGAGAAACTGTCCCTGCCGCCAACTTAGGAACATTGATTCGCTTGCCAGCCAATAAAGAGTTGATTTGCCGATCCTCGACGAAATCCTGCAGGAACTCCAGGCAAGAGAGGGGTCCACAAGGGATGAACATACCTTCAGTTTCTCCCTTTTTAGTCTGAGGAAGGCCGAGAAGGAGCTCCACCTCTTCAAGAAGAACCGTACACTCAAAGCTGCTGAACATGAACGTGTGAGTGTCGGGATGCCACAACTCAACAAGAGCTCCCATCAAACCAAAGTCAAGGGAGTAGCCTGAAGATTGCTTGGCATGAATCAAGATCCCGATCAAGCCCCAATCTCGAAGAGTCGCTCTGATCAACAAGCCGAGGATGTCAAGCAAGCCAGAAAGCCAATGAGGAGAGCAATATCGGCAACGCCCAGGGAAATTTGGGTAATCCTACACCCAAACAGGAGGTAAGAGAAAATTTCTTAAGAGAAAAGAAAGAGAAAAGTGGTTGAAAGCTAAAATTGGCAGCAAACTTACCAAGTCGGCGTCGATTCTGGCCTTCAAATGACCCAGGACGCTTGAAATACCTCGAACCAAGCCAATACGCTGTTTTTTTCAAAGCAGGAGTCATCCTGGGTGTTGGTAAGACGTTCTGGTCATCCTAGGAGGAGTTTATATAGGGGAAATTGGCCCCGGTTTGAACCAAATTCGGATTCGGTCGAAATAGGAAATAGGGATCAAACGTGCCCCCGCGGTGGGGGCACGCAGGCCGTGCCCCCAAACTAAGGGCACGCAGGTCGCGCCCCCGGTTCGGCGGCACGTTCAGCCAAAATCTTTCAAAATCTCTCAAAAATTACAGAAAATTCAGAAAATTCAGAAAAATTTAAGAAAAATTTCTTAAATCAAATTTATTTATGTGTTGTCTTTATTTGAGATTGAGTGAACATCGTTGTTCATTTGGGACTAACATTTTGATGAAAGACAGTGTAGGCATTCGGATGAGCCGGTGGTTCAAGTAAGAGTGTGCGTGTGGGTGGGTGTGTGTGTGTGGTCGCCAGGAGCCGAAGACTCCGAAGTGTGAATAAATGTAAAGCAAATAGGATGGAAACAAGCTTGACCGTCGTACCTTTGTCAATGAGAAAGGGGGGGAGATTGTTAGGTTCTAACTTCTCCTCTCTCGGCCGGCCGAAAGAGGAGAGCTTGAGTGAGCTCTTTCACTTCCAATCAGGTTGAAGCTTCACCTCGATTGGGTTTACTTAAGAATGTCCTGCGGAGAAACACGAAAACAAATAAAGATCATTAGATCTGGCATGAGTGTAGTATCATGCTTGATATAAACTCTGGATCATGCAAAAGGGGATGAACTAACCGGATCCGGATGGAATCCCAACCCCTATTTTTGGTAGGTTTTTAAATATATATGAGGTGTAAAATGATCTAATGCATGACAAATAAAATGATGAAAAGTTCTAAGATGAAAACGGAAGACAAAAACTCGATCAGACGGGCGATCAGACTCCAAAAATCGCAAAATCGGCTTCTGCCCCTGCTAGTGTCCTATATATAGGGCGCCAGCTGCAGGTGCCCTACTTATAGGGCGCGTTGACCAAGGTCAAAGCGTCTTGTATATGGGGCACTAAGTCTGGCTCGAGTAGATTTTCTTCCCCTCTTCACGATGCTGCTCCGGAGTGCTGGGCGGCTTCCGGGACGAAGTAAGGGCTCCTCCTTGTAGACAATATGCAAATGAAGCTAGTGGTTGGTGGTTTGGATGCTGGATGAAAGAGGAGGGACGGATAGAGGCTCTCAAAGTGGAGAAAAAACCATATTTCTGGATGACAGAACATCAGGTTTTTGGGGTTTTTGGTGGGTGATCTTGGATCGGTTTGAAGGCTTATGGGAGGTGTAGATGGCTTAGAAACGTGGTATTGGATGAACTCTAGGGTGGTACGGAGTTGGAACCTCCTCCCAGCTCCAAATGGAGGTCTATTTATAGCCCAAAAGAGGGTACTTTGGCCATTTCCGAAAAGCAGTTCCACGCAGCAAAGCACCCTATATATAGGGCGCCAGCATCATGAGGTATGTCAAATCGATAAGATGAGTCACTGCAAAGGGTCAAATCGGTCGGTCAAGTCGATTTGATTTGGTGCCAGGCGCCCTATATACAGGGCACCAGGTGCCCCATATACTGGGTGTTTTGGCCCGGTCGATCGTTCTATCGATCCTCTTCGAAATGTGCCGAAAAACTTGATTCTTCTGAAAAACATGGTTCCCTTCAAATATTCTTCATGAAAACAAGAATTTAAGCTCTCCAACTAGGCCAAAATTGTGTGTCTACAGCTTGCCTCGCCTTGGCGTCGTAGTGGAATGACACGAATGTAGCGTAGGCGAACGTAGTGAGATGTCGCAGAATGAAGTGGTAATGGACTAAAAAGGTGACGCCAATGTGTAGATTTAGACACGCCTTCCTTGGCCTAGTTGAGTGGAATGAAACTTTACCGGACTCCGAGGTTGCCTTTGTCTTATCGGAACCTTTACTTTGGTTGATTGATTGTGCGAAAGAACTAAAAACAACTAAAAATCCAACGTGGGAGAGAATTTTTACCGGCCAGGACCCGAGCTGCATGGTGTGCTGGACTCGGTAGAAAGTAAATTGTAAAAAGTAAAGATGAAACAGGCAATCAACCAAGGTTGGGCTCTTCAAATTTATCAGGTTTACTCAGAAATACTGGTGTAGTTCGAAATGGAATAACTTCTTATTTTGATGAAATCATCGTTGAAACACGGTTAAAATTGGATATTCCGGGCAGACCAAAGCCCCCTCTAAGGGCTATAGAAATATTGTAAGGTAGGGTTGGCATGAAAGATGATGCATGAGATGATGTGTAACGATGCATGATGCATGCTGGGTTTAAAGAAATGCAAATAAGTATAAGAAAATAGTTGAAGATATAGGTCAAACGCAACGGGTCAGGACATCTGTGAAGACACCGTCGTCCCCGTTTATTTGACTTTGGCCTATCCGCAAGCCTAGGGAATGACTGAGCCCTCTCACTGATTTTGTTGAAGGGGTTCTCAGGCTCAGCCCCCTCTAGACTTGAGGTCTTCAACATATCAAATATTACTTATTTTGATAGATGCAATACTAAATGTAAGTCCTAATAGGGGTTGGGGTAGTCCACTTTTGTTTTTTCAATTTTTGATTTTTTTTGTTTGTTGTTTTTGCTTCCTCTAGTGTCTGGGGATATGAAGCCGGCATGCCTTCTCCTGTTCCTGCACCCACTTGAGAGAAGATATTAGAACTTTATTTTGGCTTAGTCCCTTGCGAGGAGAGGGCAAAGTTGCTTTGATCTTTTGTCAAGGGACATAGGCCTTATCAATGTAGAATAACAGGAAAATATAAGTATGCACAAAAGGAAATATGCAAGACTGAAATTAAGTATGAATGCAAAGGCAACTAGTCAATTAGAAAGTAAATTTTTAGGTGTTTTGAAATTTTTGATTTGTTTGGGTTTTGATAGTTTTATAATGTTTTTGATGTTTTGAAACTTTTATGATTTTTTGGTGTTTTGAATATTTAATTTTTAAGAATTTTTTTTTATGAATTTTTTTTTGTGTTTATGAAGTATTCGATTTTTTTGTTTGTTTGGTGTGAAAGAAACGACCATCTCATCATTTGCCTTGCTTGCCATAGGTACCCCTCATCGTTACCTATGGCTTTAGAGTAGGCATCACGTGTAAGAAAATGCCTAGTCCGAAATCTTCTGACCTTCCGCCTTTGATAGGCTATGGTTCTTCTTGGATCCAATCGATCAACCTTACCCGCCAGGTTAAAGAGGGAAGAGGATTGATGGTAAGTCCTTAATAGGATTCAGGGGTCCTTCCTTCTAGCCCTTTTTCTTTGATGGTCCACATTCAGACATGTCTTTTTTTTCTTTTATTTGATTTTGACCTGAGGGTTCATTGCCCATCTTTTGGAGCTCTTTTCTTTTTGGGCTTTTGTTGATATACATTTAGACAGGTCTATTCTTTTGCCGACCTGAGGGGTCATTGCCCATCTTTTGGCACATTTTCTTCTTCTTTAAGAAGTAAAACCTTCAGAGGCATCTTCCTACTAAGGCAATAGGCACTTTCGATACTCCACATTCTAACCCCTTCCATCTATTCTGGACCGAAATAAAAAGAGAAAAGGACAGGGTTGACCCTCTTTTGCCAAATGTTGCCTAGCCTTCTCTCTGACTTCCAATCATCGGATTCTGAAACCTAGGTGTGTAGTGTGTGCAGTATGATGCCTATCCATATTTCCCTAAGTGACAAATTGGTGCACCGAACAAGCAAGCGCTAGATGTTACCGTCATTCTTCACACCTTTGGGTTTTATAGATTTTTTGGTTTTTTTGTGATTTTTGTTTTAAGGAAAATATTTTTTGACGTATACACCATTCTAGGGATGAGCTAGTTCTTCTCCTTCTGCATTAGTTAGCTTGTATGAATTACCGGGATAAACAGCCGAAATTACATACGAACCCTCCCAATTAGGTTGAAGTTTGGAGCGGGGACCGCTCAGCTTGACGAATATTCTTTTAAGCACAACCTCACCAATTTCAAATTTTCTCTCCACCACCCTTTTCTGATAAAATCTTTTAAGACTATTCTGATAAGATCTAGCATGTTCGACAGCGGCCAGCCTCCTTTCGTCCAAGAGTTTGAGTTGCGCGAGAAGGGAATCTCGGCATTCATCCATTGGGATGTCTCGATTGATCTGGACTCGGAGGGAATGAATGATCACTTCGTATGGTACTACCGCCTCCATCCCAAATGCCAAGGCATAGGGGATTTGACCCGTTGGGGTTCGGATAGAAGTGCGGTAGGCCCATAGAGCATCAACTAACTTATCCGGCCAGTCCGCGAACTTGCTAGACTTAAAAGTTTTCTTAATGATTTTTATTAGAGTTTTATTGGTGGCTTCTGCTTGACCGTTGCCTTGAGGATAATATGGAGATGATGTTGGGAATCGGTCCAATCAGATTGGCGCAGCGGAAAATTTACGATTCCCCGTATATCATTGTCTTGGTCTCGATCGAAACCGAACGACGTCGCCAAAACCGGTATACGAAACGATTTCGAATACGTACCTTTGTGGGATTCAAATAATCCCTAAAGATAGGAGAAGATCGAGCGTTCTCACGCTCGTTCAGCCACTCAAGTGTGCGGCCTCTAGTCGTATCCACACGAGCCGCCTCCATAGTCGGGTTCTCCTTCGCGTCGGACCTTCCGACTCGCCCCGGATGATGTCCGATCGACTCTCGACGGCCTCCATCATGGAAAAACGTGAAGGAGAGAGGTAAGGACGAATTTTGCAGCCTTGGCTTGTGGGGCTCATGCTCAATTCGCTATTATATAGAGAATTTGGAGTTTTTCACAAAAACCCCTCATTTCTCTATATTTACACCCTTACCCCCAAACTTATGGATTAGCCCTTATGTGTGTGACCCACTAGGCCCAATAGCTCATTTGGTTGAGGCCTAATTAAAAGAACAACTTCTTTTAAATTAAATCTATTATCTCATAATAGATTTAACGGCCTACCGATCATGAAGGGTACAAGCCACATCCTATGATCCCAAACGGCTTCGGGGATAAACTCCTCTCCAAAGAGCCTTTCCATCATCGGTTACCACACGGATATAAAACTTCGTCCATTCAATGTCCCGGTCGGATAGGAGTACGGCATTGACTGTCAACTCCTAAATATACCGACACTATGGAATCTTGTACTCGTAATTGGATCAATTGGAAAACCCTTTTCCAATTATCCTATCTACCTTGGCCAAGGATTTAGAGTACTATCCATAGGACATTCTCTCTCTCCTACCGAGAGTGGACGATCCCTTATTGTCCGCTCAATTGCCTCCACCGGGTTTCCCATATACCCAATCCATTAACTATACAGGATCACAATACTAAGTGATCCATAAGTCAATAGTCAAAGTACATGGTACGCCCGGCAAGACATCTTTGGCGACTCAGGTCAAAGATCCAACCGTGCAACCGTGATGATAGAATACCCTGATCGACAGTTCGGTAAGATACCATTCAGGGATTCTATAATGGTCAGTTCAGTGAACTCATTCCTCTAATGAGCACCTGTACATGTATCTCAGTGTCCCCACACTGATGACCAATGAGATCGGTCATTCTCATCATATGAGAAGATATCATATACACTAGTCTTATCGGATCCTTGATGTCCCATCTCGAGGATCCTACGACTAGGAACATTTAGAGTACATGCTTCTAGATGATTGATCTCATTATCATGATCTCATCATGATTCAATCATCATTGCATGCAACCTAGGACTTCATTACGATAGACGCATCTAGATAATGCAAGTAATGAAGATTATGCCATTTATACTAAATAAGATATTACAAGAAATGTAAAATCATATCACATATGATTGGCTTGTAGGGCATACATTTCTATCAATCTCCCACTTGCACTAAAGCCAATCACCCACATGTCTGATCTCCATCAGCCCAAGGTGACCCTCAAACACACTTTGAGTTAGGGCCTTAGTTAGTGGATCCGCAATATTTATAGTTTAAGATACTCTATCTTTAATTATATCTCCTTGAGTTTTTGCCACTCTGACCATGTAGTATTGCCACAGAAGTGTTTAAACTTCTGATGAGACAAAGGCTCCACTACAAAAGTAATGATCCATCATTTTCATAAAATAATGGTACATTATCGAGATATTAGAGACAACTCTCTAATATAAGATGAACTCCTTCATCTAGACTACTTCATAAGCGATTAGCAACAATTATGATTTGTAAAATCTACGGTGTCTATAGCATGAAACTTTTCCACTCACCGCACCACCATCCGGGTAAAACATATACCCTAGCTACCAAATATTTTTAACTAGAAGTTTAAGTCTAACTCAAACTTCCAATCCTATCCTCCATACACGAAATGCATCCTTAGTACTTCACAAGTTCTTAAGGATATACTTCTCAACTATCCAAGTGACTCTCACTTGGATTTGCCTGATGATTACTCATAACACATAAAGTATTCATCACATTAGGCTATGTACATAGTATACATGATAGACCCTATGACTATGGCATAAGAGACTATATTCATGTATTATATATCTCTTTAAAAGAGAAACTCCATATCTTATGGGCAAGGCACCTCTATAGGAGTTTTCATGTCAAACCCTTTGACAATGGTGTCTATGTACAACAAATGGGTCAAGCCAAGCATTCCTTTTAGATCTATCTCCATAGACCTAAATCCTTAGGAAGCTTTTTCCCAGAATAAATATGGAGGATTCATTTTTATAGTTAGGCTTCATGGATGATAACATACCTACATCATTCATAATGAGTAGTATGCCATCAATATAAAATGTCTAGAATACAATAGCACTCCCACTAGCATTTTTATGCACACAAGGTTCTTCTTCATTCCAAATGAAGTCATAAGATTCAATCTTATCAAATCTTATATTCCAAGGTTGAGAATGTTGTTGTAGTCCATGAATGGACATTACCAACGTGTATACATTCTTTGGATGTTTTGGGACTCACATCCCTCAAGTTGTATCATATACAACAGAGGTTGTATCATATACACCTCTCCTTAAATTTCACCATTGGAGAAATATTATCTTACATCCTAATTGACATATCTCATAGTCATAATGTGTACCAATAAAATCTAAATGGATTGAATATGGCAATGGTTAAAAGATATCATCAAGGTCAACTCCTTAACTTAGATGATGCCTTTTCAATCATCCATGCCTTGAAGGTCTCACCTTCAAATTCACTCCTATCCGTCTTATCATTTCAGTTACACCTAATGGGTACTTTACCCTCAGGTGGATCCACCAAGTTCCGAACTTGGCTAAAATAGATGGATATTATTATAGATTTTATAGTCTCCTCCTATTTTAGAATCAATATCTCATATTGCCTTTCAAAGGTCTTTGGATCAACATCCTTACTTTATTGTGCTTATTTTCTTCCATTAAAGATATGTCTCACATATCTACAAAGTTGAATTAGCACAATCTAAAGACCTATGATGCGTGCTATTATTAATCAGTACCTTAATAGAAGTGTCTTTGGGTTGTGGTTCTGGAACACCTTCTAGAAATTCCTTGCTCCCACTATTTTCCTCAAAGAGGAACTCTTCCTCTAGGAATATAGTAAATTGTGAAACACATACCCTTTATCTCATAAAGTGGTATATTTAAATATCCTTAAGTTTCCTTAGGATATTCCACAAGTCTACACTTCCTATCTTATATTCTAATTATTATGGGTTACACACCTTCATCTTGGCCGGACATTCCGAAATCTTAACTAACTTAAGATCAAGAGATAACCCCTTTATCCATATCATATATGAAATAATCAGAATAAATTAGAAGGTACCAACACAAAGTGGTTATATTGAGTGCTTAGCCCTAAATAGACAAGGAAGATATTGCAAAGGTTGTCATTACTTGTGTCATGTCACACATTACACAATCACCCTTGTTTCTACTACTCAAGTAAGCTAAGGATTTTAGGGAGATGTTCATTAAGGAAAAGTTGTATTATCCTTCAAATGATGTGTGAATCTAGTACTTAAGTATTTCACTCCTTGACCTAATCAAAAAGCTTTAATACTCTTTCCATTTATTCTTTACTTCATTTATTACCTTAGATAATTTCTCAAAGTCTCATATTTGTACTTCACAAGCACACATATCTATGCCTAGAGAAATTATCTATTAAGGATGAAGTAAGAATGTCCATCTTTAGCCTTAATAGACACAGACCAATACACATCCAAATGTATGAGTTCTATTAACTCCTTGGTCCACCCTCCATTTCTAGTAAATGGAGAGATAGTCATTTTTCAATGAGATAAGACTCATATTTGGTTAATGATTCAAAATCATTTGCCTTTATGTTTCCATCTATATGGAACTCCTTAAGTCTTTTCTCATTGATATGACCATGTCTATATTAAGCTAAAGAAATAGATTGATCTATATCAACCCATTTCCTCCTAAGAGGAGCATTCACACATACCATGGGAGCTTTCATATCTCATATGAGTAAATTATTTACTAAGCTCCCACTAGCAAACATTTTGCCATTCATAATCTTAGAACAATTATCATTTCCATAACTCAAAATAAATCAATATTTATTCAAGTAGGAAATATCGATATTGTTCATATACAAGGATAAAACCAACAATCTTCATCATAAAAACACCCTAAAAGGCTACTAAAGATTTGTACCTCCCACTATCAATGATACAACTCTTGCACCATTTGTATATGTAGGTTAATCTTTATACATCAAGCCTTCATTTACTTGTCATTATCTGCAACCTTTGTAGATATAAGATGCATATTTAGTATCTCATACCAATAAATGCATATATAACATCTTATAGAAGATATGTATATCTAATATCTCATACAAGATACACACATCCGGTATCTTATACCATAAGACATATGTTTAGTATCTTATACTATAATATACACAAATAGTATCTTATACTTGATGTGTATATGTGTATGACAAGTAAGTCAATGATCGAGATGCCGAAGCTTCTCAAGCTCCTTCTTTGCAATATATATATTCAATATACTCTCCACCAATCATCATCATGGTAGTAGAAGAGCAATCCTATGTCCTTTTGGGCTTAATATCCTCGACCAACTTCTTGACTTTTAACTATGCCTTCATTTTCTCATATAATGATCTTACTTCTTTTCATTGGTCTTACCAACAAGAAGTATTGAACATGTATTGTTATTTTAATCTTGCCTTAAATTTGCTCATCACCATGAGTCATGATAGATCTCATATCCATCTATCTATGTTGCCTCTAAACTTCATATAGAGACTAACATTGAGTGTAAGGCAAACAATACATCTTTCTAATGAGATGAAGATCTCATCTTCTCTTACTACATTAGATGATTAGTAGGCACCCACTTCCCAAGTAGGTTAGTTACATGGTCAACCATGAGAACACTTCTCATGATTCTAAACCAGTCAAGGAAGTTAATATAAATGAGCCTAATGACTTCAAGTATGCAAGATAACTGATGGTTAAGAATCTAAATACATAATGGAGATATGATTCTATTTGAAAATATTGCAGACATTCAATGTAAATTAAGATGTGGTCTTTTATCATAATTTATGCTCCCACTAATTTCGACGAATTTGCATAACCCTCATTATGCAAAGACGGGATAACACGATGATATCCTAGTGGGGACCAAGACCCTACTAACTTTATGGTGATGACCTTGTGGTAGCACAACAAATCATCCCATACTTAATAGGTAGGCAACTATTGCCAATTGCAACTCTTGCAACTCTTAGTCATTTAGCCTCTAGAGTTATGATCTTGTGGTAGCACAACAAACCATATACTCTAGTTAGGTCAAACCCGCTTGTTACGTTATGAGATTAGATTCTTCACATAGCCCTTGTGGTAGCACAACAAAGCCATGCAAATGGTCCACCCCAAAGTTCGGCTAATGCCTTGGTCATGATCTCCAATCCCTTGTTGAATAGGCCTTGTGGTAGCACAACAAACCCATCCAATCTAAGATTGGCTCATCAAGACCATAACAACGGAAGGCTACGTGAGTCATTCTTAATGTCTCACGTTTATCGACCTAATTTAAAATGAGGAGGGATTTTATTTTAGTCTCATCATAGTATGTGCTACATAAAATATGAATACCTTTGAATACCATATATCTAAGGTATCTAGCACACACACATACATATCAAATATGCAAAATTTAAATAGATGATCATGGACTTTCATCACATTAATACATGACCGGAGCCAGATCGGTATGCATTAAAGGATTCAACATCCTATGCCGGTGTTGACAAGCCATTATGCCTTGAAGAACCCTTCTCCTTGCATCTCGCTCTCTCTCCTCCACCTCGATCGGTCTTCTTGTCATTACAAGAGCATTAAGGGTACGTAGACCCATAAATGTACATTAATCAAATAAGAAACCTTGATCTTAATCAAGGGGAGTACATTTTAGAGGGAGGTAGTATATACAATCAGAATTGATAAGAGAGAAGATTAGGCACGCAGGCCCTTAATTACATGCCAACATTAAATAAGCATCATCACATGACACACATTCTAAGTCCATGATCATCCAAGCATTCACACATACATACCATCACATGAATATAGTGCGAATACGTGGTAATAATATGATATAACTATTATATCATAAAAGTATACATCATATGTTTTGAAATTCCCAATTTCATGCTTGTCGAATTATTCATGAAGTAAATAACATGAAATAACATATAAACAATTTATATGACATAAACAAGCATTTCCAAACAATTTAAACAATGTATGTATTTCCAAAACTGTACAAAGTGCCAAATCAATGTCCTAATCATCATTCTGAAAAATCATATTTTACAGAATTAATTTAGACATTAATTTCTTAAGTTAAGTCGTTAAAACAATTTTTAAAAAACTTAACAATGAATGAATCTATGACAATGGGGCTCAAAATCATATAAAATATCATCAAACACTTTGATAATATAATATATGATATTCCAGAATTTTTCACAAATTTTATGAAATTTTATTGGCATTTTTCGGATTTTATTTTGATTTAAAACAATTTTAAATCAAATAAAATGGTCTTCGGCGCATTGCGCCACCCATCCTCCGCGCCGGATGCGCCGCCCGTGCGCCGCAGGCGCCGGCGCACGGCGCCGTCCCGCGCGCCGCGGGCGCGTGCGCCGGCGAGATGCCGCGCGCGCGCGCGCGCGCGCGCCCGTTCAAATTCAAATTTTTTTTTTTTTTTTTAAATGATGCGCGCGCTGCGCGCGGCAACGGCCGCGGTCAAACCGCCTGGTTGACCGGCGTTCGGATCCCGTTATCGGGTCCCGATCGTCGTCTTCCCCGCCCGACAAGGCATGAACAGTAACCGTGGAAGGGTGCTCCAAGACCTTCTTAAATCTGGACTTTCCAGCATCCAAAAAATCTCCAAAAATAGTGGTTCGATTCCAAATCGAACAAGGAATCCAAATATACCATTTTATTTCCATGAAAAAATCCCAATCAACGGAAAAATAGGAAAGAAGCGCCGCCGGCCCTAAAGTTTCTCCCCTCGGAAAAACTCTGAATCGACCTCCGATGGTGCCGTTAGAAGCAAAATAACGATGGGAAACTCTTTGTAATCGTATTACCTATCTTCTAAGCCATCTATTAGACATCAAATGTCTCTATGGAAGAAGATCTCAAGAAATCCCCAAATCAAACCGGTGAATTCCGTAAAACGAAATCACCATCTTTCAGATCCTCTACCGGACTCTCCGGTGGTCCAAAATTCAAACGGTTTGCGGCGTTGGAAAGCTCTTTGTCACGAGATTCATTCAGTAGCAACCAAACTCCAAAACGTATCACATACGATTTATGGTTACTCCGTCAAGATGGACGTTTGTACAGATTCGAGAAAACATAAAATATATTAAACGACGTCGAAACGACGTCGGAATCGAACGAGACTTCAACCTGGCTCTGATACCACTGTTGGGAATCGGTCCAATCAGATTGGCGCAGCGGAAAATTTACGATTCCCCGTATATCATTGTCTTGGTCTCGATCGAAACCGAACGACGTCGCCAAAACCGGTATACGAAACGATTTCGAATACGTACCTTTGTGGGATTCAAATAATCCCTAAAGATCGGAGAAGATCGAGCGTTCTCACGCTCGTTCAGCCACTCAAGTGTGCGGCCTCTAGTCGTATCCACACGAGCCGCCTCCATAGTCGGGTTCTCCTTCGCGTCGGACCTTCCGACTCGCCCCGGATGATGTCCGATCGACTCTCGACGGCCTCCATCATGGAAAAACGTGAAGGAGAGAGGTAAGGACGAATTTTGCAGCCTTGGCTTGTGGGGCTCATGCTCAATTCGCTATTATATAGAGAATTTGGAGTTTTTCACAAAAACCCCTGCTTTCTCTATATTTACACCCTTACCCCCAAACTTATGGATTAGCCCTTATGTGTGTGACCCACTAGGCCCAATAGCTCATTTGGTTGAGGCCTAATTAAAAGAACAACTTCTTTTAAATTAAATCTATTATCTCATAATAGATTTAACGGCCTACCGATCATGAAGGGTACAAGCCACATCCTATGATCCCAAACGGCTTCGGGGATAAACTCCTCTCCAAAGAGCCTTTCCATCATCGGTTACCACACGGATATAAAACTTCGTCCATTCAATGTCCCGGTCGGATAGGAGTACGGCATTGACTGTCAACTCCTAAATATACCGACACTATGGAATCTTGTACTCGTAATTGGATCAATTGGAAAACCCTTTTCCAATTATCCTATCTACCTTGGCCAAGGATTTAGAGTACTATCCATAGGACATTCTCTCTCTCCTACCGAGAGTGGACGATCCCTTATTGTCCGCTCAATTGCCTCCACCGGGTTTCCCATATACCCAATCCATTAACTATACGGGACCACAATACTAAGTGATCCATAAGTCAATAGTCAAAGTACATGGTACGCCCGCAAGACATCGATGGCGACTCAGGTCAAAGATCCAACCGTGCAACCGTGATGATAGAATACCCTGATCGACAGTTCGGTAAGATACCATTCAGGGATTCTATACTGGTCAGTTCAGTGAACTCATTCCTCTAATGAGCACCTGTATATGTATCTCAGTGTCCCCACACTGATGACCAATGAGATCGGTCATTCTCATCATATGAGAAGATATCATATACACTAGTCTTATCGGATCCTTGATGTCCCATCTCGAGGATCCTACGACTAGGAACATTTAGAGTACATGCTTCTAGATGATTGATCTCATTATCATGATCTCATCATGATTCAATCATCATTGCATGCAACCTAGGACTTCATTACGATAGACGCATCTAGATAATGCAAGTAATGAAGATTATGCCATTTATACTAAATAAGATATTACAAGAAATGTAAAATCATATCACATATGATTGGCTTGTAGGGCATACATTTCTATCAGATGAATGATGCAATTTGATGCAATACCTGTTGCAAAGGTCGTGCAACTCCTGAGAGATGAATTGTGGTCCATTGTCGGTGATGATGTCGCCTGGGATCCCGAACCTAGCAATAATGTTGCGTTTGATGAAAGTGCAGACTGTTGATGCCTTGATTTCCATGTATGCTTCCGCTTCCGCCCACTTGGTGAAGTACTCAATTGCCGTTAGGATGAAAGATTTGGTTTTATTTGTGGAGTTGGGTCACCAAGGGGTCCGATAACATCGAAAGCCCACATAGTGAAGGGCCATGGGGCATGAATCGGGTGAAGGGAAGACGCGGGAGAATGAATCTTGTCAGCATGAAGTTGACATTGATGACAGTGCTGGACAAAGATCGTGCAATCTTCTTCCAGAGTAGGCCAATAATACCCTTGCCTGATGATCTTCTTGAAGAGGGCTTGAGCATTTATATGGCCTCCACATACTCCGGAATGTGCTTCTTTAAGCACCAATTCAGCCTCTTCTTCATCTACGCATCTCAATAGAACGCCGGCCAGGCTCCTTTTATAAAGCATTCCACCTAAGATGGTGTATCTTTGGGAGATTCTTCTAATGGCTTTCTTCTCTTCGGCAGTTGATCATGGTGGATATGTCTGATCCTGACAGTAATTCGCAATCTCATGATACCATGGTTTCTCACCCTCTTCTAATTCCTCCAACTCGACCAAAGATACTTCTTCCTTTTGCTCAATGTACTCTTTCCTTTCAAACTCTTCTTTAACTTTCAAGAATTGTGCATCTTCCACTACCGAAATGGTACGTCGGCAGACATAGATCGTTCTAACCTGTCTGCCTAGTGGGACATATAGTGAAGATGCCAGAGAAGCGAGAGCATCGGCAAGAATATTTTGAGCACGAGGAACATGAATGAACTCAAGTTTGGAGAATAGCTTGATGTAACAGGCGGTGAGTTCTTGGTATTATCTGAGACCGGGATGAGATGTGCGGTATTTGGCAAGCACTTGGCGGAGAATCAACTGACTATCACCGATCACCCTTAATTCAGTGACACCATAGAAGTGAGCGGCCTCCAGTCCGGCCAATAAGGCTTCATACTCAGCTATATTGTTTGTTGCTGGAAAATGGAGCTGAAAAGCCTGTGGAATGGTGACACCTTCGGGTGACAGAGGAACAATCCCTATCCCTCTACCTTGGGAGTTTAATGCCCTGTCAAAATATAAAGTCCACAGATTAGAAGATCGAATGGACGTCAATTCTTTGTCGGGGAATTCTGATTGGATAGGGTCAAAGATTGGGATAGGATGATGGGCAAGGTGTTCAGCAATTTGCATAGCCCTTGATTGCTTTCTGTTGAATGTAGGTGATGTCAAATTAAGAGAGAAAGCTCTGCCAGTGTGCCAACCGGTCAGTTAGGATAGATTTTTCTAGGAGAAACTTGATGGGATTCATGCGAGCAATGAGATTAACCTCGTGAGCCAGAAAGTAGTGTTTAAGCTTCTGAACCACCCAAACCAAGGCAACACAAGTTTTTTCCATAGTTGTATACTTCTGCTCACAAGGATCAAAGATTTTGGACAAATAGTATGCTGCTCGCTCTTTCCCTTCATCATCTAATTGTGCCAATACTGCTCCAAGAGATCCTTCCAAAACCGAGATGTATAAGATCAAGGGTTTGCTAGGAACCGGAGGTTTGAGCACAGGTGGGCTTGACAAATATTTCTTTAAACCGTCGAATGCCTCTTGACATCTCGAATTCCATCTAAATTTGGCCTTCGCCTTGGTTAACTCGTTGAAAGGCTTACACCTTTGGGAGTGTTGTGAGATAAACCGGCGAACAAATTGTAGCCTACCAATCAACCCTCTTAGCTCTTTTAAGTTCTTTGGTGGAGGTATATCAATGATGGCCTTGGCTTTGTTAGGATCGATCTCGATGCCTCTTTTGCTGATGATGAACCCAAGTAATTTTCTGAATGATACTCCAAACACACATTTCTTGGGGTTCATTTTAAGCTTATATTCCCTGGCTCATTGCAAAACCCTTTTTAACACCTCAGCATGCTCATCTCGGGTCCAAGATTTGACCACTAGATCATCCACATACACCTCTACAAATTTATGCATCATATCTTAAAATATTGCCACCATGGCCCTTTGATAAGTTGCTCTGGTATTCTTTAATCCGAAGGGCATGACGACATAGCAATAAGTTCCCCAAGGTGTAGTGAATGAGGTCTTCTCTTGATCCTCTTCTGCTAACCGGATTTGATTATACCTTGAATATCCATCCATGAACGATAGGGTTTCATATCCAGCTGTGTTATCAACAAGAACATTGATATGAGGAAGGGGGAAATCATCTTTCGGACACGCCCGATTTAAGTCCCTAAAGTCAATGCAAATTCGAACCTTTCCATCATTCTTCATGACCGGGACTATATTTGCCACCCATTGCGGATAGAGGACAACTCTAATGAATTTTTCTTGGTATAACTTATCGATCTCTTCCTTTATCTTCAATGCTATGTCTGAGTGGAATCTCCTTAATTTTTGCTTGACCGGGGTAACCTCAGGTTTTAAAGTTAATCGATGCTCTACCAATGACTTGTCTAACCCCGTCATATCTTCATATGTCCAAGAAAACATGTCCTTGTATTCTTGTAGTACCCCCATTAGATTCTGTTCTTCTAAAGGGGTGAGGTTGGCACTGATGAGGATATTCTTAGGATCTTCCGGTGTTCCAAGATTATGTTCCTTAGTTGGTTCATCCACCGTGGCTGATGGTTCTTAGAATCTTCTTAAACCGGATGCATAAGCATCAGCCAAATCCTCCTCTTCATCCTCAGTATCAGGATCCTTTTTCGATACAACCTCATAGACCCCTAAAGTTGGATCAATATTGTCCTTATCTTGATATCAAATTTCACCCAACTGGATCGCATTTTCTAGATACTCTGGTAGCTTGGCACATTCTAAGCTTTTCTGAGCCAACCGATGCAGATATCTTTCTGGAACTCTCCTACCCCTAATTTTTATTTTGTTTTTATTGGAAACTAAACCTAAAGAAGAAGAAGGTAAATACGGAGAGGAAGAGGAGGTGGAAGGAGTGGAATTTATTGATGAAGGGCAAAGGAGATCGATCACAGACCGTGTGGCCTCCCGGTTTGGATCATCCTTCGTTGTGAGTTGGGAAGTTTCTTCGATCGAAACTTGAGTTGAGAATAGGACGTTTTTTTTTATCTTTTTGAGAAGTACTAAACATAAAGATAGAAGGAGTTTGGTTGGTTGTGGTTTTTGGTGCGGGCTGGGATATTGATAGGGAAGGGAACAAATCGAGCAAAGATGGGTAAAGAGAGCATCCATCCTTGCTGCCTGGGAAACTTGTTGGGAACGAGTCTGTTAGATCCGTGGAGATGACAAGGGGTGAACGCCCCTGATTTTGATTGCTAGAAGGCTCGTTGTGGAATGATTCGTCACTTGACCCTTCTTCAGAGAATAACCATGATATGTCGAGATACGGCTCATCCTCTAGGCTGTCAACCTTCTTTCTCTTTGTGCGTTCTTGTGGTTCTTATTCTTCAATCATCTGTATGGTCTCCCTTTTGTTGAAGAACTTGTGCAAACACCCCTTGAAGTATTTTTGACTGATCTTTTGGCCATTATCGCATGTCCCATCGTATCCTATCCCATTTCTTGATGTTATATTTACTAGCTGGATGGGTTCTATGATGCCTTGCAATTCTCTTGCCAGTCCTTGGCCTTCTTGATATCCCAGATTTTCCATCATATGCCACCTGAGGGTCTTGGTATCATCTTTCTTTCTTTTCCAAACTTGCCTGGACTGCCTTCCATCCCTTGGCAGATCAAGGATTGTGAAGACCGGTTGATTTGGCAAGCCAGGAGGGAGAGTAACCATGCAATCCACAGGCATACTTACCACCTTAACGACTTGGCCCTTGAAGAGAAATTTGATGCACTGGTGATTGGTTGAAGCTATGGCCTCTAATACCTCAAGGTAAGGCCTTCCCAAGATAGCTTTGTAAGTTGGGTCCATGTCCAGGATGTGGAAGTCGACAGTAAAAACTCGAGGTCCGAGTTTGACTTCGAGTGTAACCATGCCATGGGCGGGCCTCTTGGAATTGTCATATGCTATTACGGTGATTTGTGATGGCCGAATATCCTCTTCTGGAATTCCACACAATTGTAGCATTTCTGGTGGTAAGACATTGATGGATGCATCGGTATCAACTAGGCAAGACTTGACATCTATTTCGTTAATGCTGACATTGATACAAAGTGCATATTTTCTTGCTTCTGGTTCGGCTAACTCTTCTTTGGTGAAAGTGAGGGCAGGTTGTTCACTTCTCGGGGACAAGACTGATGCAATCTTTTTAGGGGGGAGGGTTTCATTGACCATTACTCGTTGTAGATACTGTTGAAGAACTTCCTGATGGACCTAGGACCTTTTAATCAGTTCTAGAATGAAAATCCATGCAGGGGTTTTGTCGAGGTGTTTCAGCAAGTCGTAAGATGTCCCTGGCACTGGTTCTTCTAGGTGTTCTTCTTCTTCTTCTTCTTGTGATCGGCCCGGTTGACCGGTCTGAGGAAAAATCCTTTGAAACATGCGCCCACTTCTAAGCACCATGGCGAGCTGAGGGGCTATGGTTGGTGTAGTAAAGGTGGTTGGAGGGTTAGGTCGGATGATGGGAGGCCTAGGTAGGGGCGTAGTGATGATAGTTAGGGTCGTAGGGATGTGGGTAGGTTGTGGTGGCATGGTTGTATGAGGTGGTATGATGATGGGTCCTAATGGTGATGGTGTTTGTGGTGGCTCGACCGGGCGGATCAAGGTCCTACTCGGTTGGAGTTGTATGGCTGGTGGCATTACTGTTGGTCGTGACAAAGTGTGGATGATTGGTGGTTGGCTTCTTCTGGTGGGTATAGCTCATGGTATGGAGTGAACGGTTCGGTTAACGTGGTTTGGAGGGTTAATGAAGGAAGCCGGTCCCTCGATTTGCCAATTTTGGCCTCTATCACGAGGTTCATCGATGGAGGTCAGAATGGGATTAACCTTCTGATTTTCTGGTGCTATCGTGGGTGCATGCATGGGTAGCGGATTTTGAATGATCCCCAGACCGGATTCCTGTTGTTGTTGTTGGATTGGTGCCTGCTACTGCAGCTGAGGTTGGTTCTTTACCGCCTTGATGTATTCACCCATTTGACCCCAGTCAATACTTCCCTGCTCGTGGAGGTCATGGATATAATCCTTAAATTGAAAGCAATTTTCCACTGTGTGCCTCGGGTATCTGTGATACAAGCAGTATCTATCTGTATTGGCATTTTGTGGTCACTCCAGCTTTTCTCTTGGCAATGAAATCTGCCCTGCCGCCATAAGAGCATTGAAAATGTCTGTGAGAGAGTACGGTAATGGCAGGTAATGGTTTCTTCTAGGCCCTGTTCTTCGTGGTGCATAGGCAGCGGGGGGAGGTGCCTGGTTATAGGTGGTTGGTTGGTGTGGTGGTTGAGGTGCAAAGGTTTGCCTGGTCAATTGTCGGGGTTGCTGGTGGACTGGTGTCTGCGTTGGTTGTTGGGGGTATTGGTTTGGTGTTTGGTGACGGAAAGGTTGGGGTTGAATCTGAGGGCGAGGTGTTGGTTGGGTTTGGCGAGGATTTCTGTACTGGGGATTTTTGTACAGCTGTTGGTGGTTGTTGGGCGGGTTTCCTATGATGTTGACGTGTTCGTTGGTTACTACGCCTTTGGTTACGGGCCCAGTGGTGGTGGTGGTTGTCTTTTTGGTGACTCGGGGCCTAGGGTCAAAGAGGTTCATGATCAGAGAGTCTCGGAGTTGGGTTTGGATGTACCATACTCTCTTATAGAGTTCGCTCATGGTGACAAGGTGATGCAATGCCAATACGTTCTTCAGAGCTGGAGTGGCGTTAGTGATGATCATCTTGACTTGTTCTCATTCTGACAGTGCATTCGTCAGCCTTTCTACCATTGCTCTCCATCTGTCAGCATATCTTATAAAACCCTCATCATTTCTTATCTTCTCGGCCATGAGATCCGTGATTGAATATGTAGGGCCGACTCGATCTTGGTATCTTTGCAAAAATTTTGCTTTGACGGTATCAAAGTTGCTGGCTTCCAAAGGGTCAAGTGAATAGAACCATTCCAACGCAGAGCCCTCTAATGATCTTCTAAATAGGTATGCAAGGGCCTTCGGATCGTTTTGCCACATGGCAGACTCATAAAGGAAATCTTTGATGTGAATGAAAGGATTCCCATTTCCGTTATATTGGCGGTAAATGGGCATTTCAGAAGGAGGAAGATGGAACACGGGGACAGAGGGAAGGGATATCTCGGGGAGAGCTCGTGTGTCGATCAATCGCTTGAGCTCCCGATATTGTTCATCCATTTTGTTGATTTTGTTAAGCACATTTTGATCAACAGAGGATTCTCGGACGAGAGGAGGGGGGAAGATAGACGCTTGATTTGTCGACATGGACATTGGATAGGCTGAAGCGGCCGAGCAAGGAGGGTGTATTGGGTGGTGCACTTGTGGATGGGCTTGATTAAAGTGTGCGGAGGAGTAGACCGGTGGCCTAAGTGGTGTGGTGTTATTTGGGTCCGGGTGGTTCAAGATGGCCACCGGATGCGGTGAGTTTGGAATTAAGGGTCCGTTGTGAGAATGGCCCAGTACTGGTGCACCGGGCTGGTCAGTTGCTAATTGGGGGGTATAAGTGTGGTGGCCATCTTCGGCATGGGTGTGAGGGACAGGAGATTTTCCTTTCAAGATGGCCTCGATTTCTTGTAGTTGAGTTGGGTTGGCATGAGCGAATGCCTCCCACAGAGAATCCGGGTGGAGTCGGGGTGAACTGGTTTCAGGGAGAATTTCGGGTTCGTTAACAGCACATACGGCATCCGGGTGGAGGTAGGATTGATCATACTCTAGCTGTAACGGCTCGTATCCTTGGTCCATCATCCCGACGACTCGCCCTAATCTCAAGTTCATAAACACAAAGAAAAGATGATGAAAAATACAAGAATCCCTTTTTTTAAGTTTTAATCTTCTCCCTCTTTTTTTGTTTTTTTTTGTTTTTGATTTTTTTTGAACAAACAAGTTATCAAGCAAATTAACCTCAAGCAAAGATTTCTTTTGGTTTTTGTGTTAAGTGTTTTCAAATTTTTGTTTTGGTTTTCAGTTTTGATTTGCAAACAAGTAATGGCATAGACTTAAAATGATTACCGCAATTTTTTTGTGTTTCAACCTTAAATTAGTGGCTTGTTAAGAGAAATAATATCCACTCAAATAAATGGGTAGGACCCTATGCTCTCACAATGCCGAGCGATCTAAGGTTGTCACTCTTTTCACAACGATAGGTGATAGGTACTCCAGGTTTTGGGATGAGCTAGTTCTTCTTCTTCTGCATTAGTTAGCTAGTATGAATTACCAGAGTAAACAGTTGAGATTACATATGGACCCTCCCAATTAGGTTTAAATTTGGAGTGGGGACCGCTCGGCTTGACGAATATTCTTTTAAGCACAACCTCACCGATTTCAAATTTTCTCTCCACCACTCTCTTCTGATAAAATCTTTTAAGTCTATTCTGATAAGATCTAGCATGTTCGGCAGCGGCCAACCTCCTTTCATCCAAGAGTTCGAGTTGTGCGAGAAGGGAATCTCGGTGTTCATCTATCGGGATGTCTTGATCGATCTGTACTCGGAGGGAAGGGATGAGTACTTCGTATGGTACTACTGCCTCAATCCCAAATGCCAAGGCATAGGGAGTTTAACCTGTTGGGGTTCGAATAGAAGTGCGGTAGGCCCATAGAGCATGAACTAACTTATCCGGCCAGTCCGCGAACTTGCTAGACTTACAAGTTTTCTTAATGATTTTTATCAGAGTTTTATTTGTGGCTTCTGCTTGACCATTGCCTTGAGGATAATATGGAGATGAATGATGCAATTTGATGCAATACCTATTGCAATGGTCGCACAGCTCCTAAGAGATAAATTGTGGTCCGTTGTCGGTGATGATGTCACCTGGGATCCCGAACTTGGCAATGATGTTGCGCTTGATGAAGGTGCAAACTGTTGATGCCTTGATTTCCACGTATGCTTCCTCTTCTGCCCACTTGGTGAAGTACTCCATTGCTGTTAGGATGAAAGATTTGATTTTGTTTGTAGAGTTTGGGTCACCAAGGGTCCGATAACATCAAAAGCCCACATGGTGAAAGGCCATAGGGCATGAATCGGGTGAAGGGAAGATGCGGGAGAGTGAATCTTGTCGGCATAAAGTTGACATTGATGACAGTGCCGGACAAAGATCGAGCAATCTTCTTCCAGAGTAGGCCAATAATACCCTTGCCTGATGATCTTTTTGGCGAGGGCTTGAGCATTTACGTGGCCTCCACACACTCCAGAATGTGCTTCTTTAAGTATCAACTCAGCCTCTTCTTCATCTACGCATCTTAATAAAATGCCAGCCAGGCACCTTTTATAAAGCACTCCACCTAAGATGGTGTATCTCTGGGAGACTCTTCTGATAGCTTTCTTCTCTTCAGCAGTTGATCATGGTGGATATGTCTGATCCTGACAGTAATTCGCAATCTCATGATACCATGGTTTCTCACCCTCTTCTAATTCTTCCAACTCAACCAAAGACACTTCCTCCTTTTGCTCAATGTATTCCTTACTTTCAAACTCTTCTTTAACCTTCAAGAATCGTGCATCTTCTACTGCCGGAATGGTACGTCGGCGGACATAGATCGTCCTAACCTATCTGCCTAGTGGGACATATAGTGAAGATGACAGGGAAGCGAGAGCATCGGCAAGAATATTTTGAGCACGAGGAACATGAATGAATTCGAGTTTGGAGAATAGCTTGACGTAACAGGCGGTGAGTTCTTGATATGGCCTGAGCCTGGGATGAGATGTGCGGTATTTGGCAAGCACTTGGCGGAGAATCAACTAACTATCACTGATCACCCTTAGTTCAATGGCACCATAGAAGTGAGTGGCCTCCATTCTGGCCAGCAAGGCTTCATACTCAGTTATATTGTTTGTTGCTGGAAAATGGAGCTGAAAAGCCTGTGGAATGGTGACACCTTCGGGTGACAGAAGAACAATCCCTATCCCTCTATCCTAGGAGTTTAATACCCCGTCAAAATATAAAGTCCATAGATTAGAAGATTGAATGGATATCAATTCTTCATCGGGGAATTCTGATTGGATAAGGTCAAAGATTGGGATAGGATGATGGGCAAGGTGTTCAGCAATTGCATAGCCCTTGATTGTTTTCTGTTGGATGTAGGTGATGTCAAATTGAGAAAGAAAGCTTTGCCAACGTGCTAACCAGTCAGTTAGGACAGAATTTTCAAGAAGAAACTTGATGGGATTCATACGAGCAATGAGATTAACCTCGTGAGCCAGAAACTAATGTTTAAGCTTCTGGACTACCCAAACCAGGGCGGCACAGGTTTTTTCCATGGTTGTATACTTTTGCTCACAAGGATCAAAGATTTTGGACAAATAGTACGCTGCTCGCTCTTTCCCTTCATCATCTAATTGTGCCAATACTGCTCCAAGGGATCCTTCCAAAACTGAGATGTATAAGATTAAGGGTTTGCCGGGAACCGAAGGTTTGAGCACAGGTGGGCTTGACAAATATTTCTTTAAACCATCGAATGCCTCCTGGCATCTTGAATCCCATCTGAATTCGGCCTTTGCCTTGGTTAACTCATAGAAAGGCTTACACTCTTGGGAGTGTTGTGAGATAAACCGGCGAACAAATTGTAGCCTACCAATCAACCCTCTCAGCTCTTTTAAGTTCTTTGGTGGAGGCATATCAATGATGGCTTTAGCCTTGTTGGGATCAATTTCAATGCCTCTTTTGTTGACGATGAACCCAAGTAATTTTTCGGATGATACTCCAAACACACATTTCTTGGGGTTCATTTTAAGCTTATATTCCCTGGCTCGTTGCAAAACCCTTTTCAACACCTCAGCCTGCTCATCTCGGGTCTGAGATTTAACCACTAGATCGTCGACATACACTTCTACAAATTTATGCATCACATCATGAAATATCGCCACCATGGCTCTTTGATAAGTTGCTTCGGCATTCTTTAATCCAAAGGGCATGACGACGTAGCAATAGGTTCCGCAAGGTGTAGTGAATGAGGTCTTCTTTTGATCCTCTTCTGCTAACCGGATTTGATTATACCCTGAATATCCATCCATGAATGATAGGGTTTCATATCCAGCTGTGTTATCAACAAGAACATCGATATGAGGAAGGGGAAATCATCTTTCAAACACTCTCAGTTTAAGTCCCTGAAGTCAATGCAAATTCAAACCTTTCCATCATTCTTCATGATTGGGATTATATTTGCCACCCATTGCGGATAGAGGACAACTCTAATAAATTTTGCTTGGTGTAACTTATCGACCTCTTCCTTCATCTTTAATGCTATGTCCGGGTGGAATCTCCTTAACTTTTGCTTGACCGGGGTAGCTTCGGGTTTTAAAGTTAATCGATGCTCTACCAATGATTTGTCTAACCCCGGCATATCTTCATATGTCCAAGCGAACGTGTCCTTGTATTCTTGTAGTACCCCATTAGATTCTGTTCTTCTAAAGGGGTGAGGTTGGCACTGGTGAGGATATTCTTAGGATCTTTCAGTGTTCCAGGATTGAGTTCCTTAGTTGGTTCATCCACCGTGGCTGATGGCTCTTCAAATCTCTTTAATCCGGATGCGTAAGCATTAGCCAAATCCTCTTCTTCATCCTCATTATCTGGATCCTTTTCTGATACAACCTCGTAAACCCCTAAAGTTGGATCAATGTTGTCTTTTTCCTCATACCGGATTTCATTCAACTGTATTGCATTTCCTAGATACTCCGGTAGCTTGGCACATTCTAAGCTTTTTTGAGCTAACTAATGTAAGTATCTTTCTGGAACTCTCCTACCTCTGATTTTTGTCCTATCTTTATTGGAATCTAAACATAAAGAAGAAGAAGGTAAATAAGGGAAGGAAGAGGAGGTGGAGGGAGTGGAATTTATTGGAGAGGATAGAGGCCAAAGAAGGTCAATCAAGGGTATGGTGGCTCCTTGGGTCGAATGCCCTTCCGAGGCAAGTTGAGATGTTTCCTCGATCGAAATTTGAGATTCGAAGGTGATGTTTTTTTAGAAGTGCTAAACATAAAGATAGAATGGGCTTCAGGTGCCCAATTTGGGCTGAGATCAACTACGGGAGCCAAAGTAGGCGGAAATATTGATAAAGAGGGGAAAACATTGAGCAATGTTCAATGGAGGGGGCTTTTGGGCCCAATGTTGACAGAAAGAGATGATGGGCTAGTAGGCCAGATGATCATGGAAGAAGGTGGGTTCATGGACCCAATAAGAGGAGGATGTGGGCTCGAGGGCCTAGGTTTAAGAGATGGGCTTGAGGGCCCAAGAGTTGGAGAAAATGGGCACAAAGGCCCGGATTTAGTAGAGGGGCTCAATGGCCCAAGAGCAATAAGTGGGTATGCGGACCCATAAGTTGGGCCTGGGGGTCCAAAAATAGGGATCGGGCCAAGAAGCCTGGGGAGAGCATCACAGTGGGTTGGGGTGTCGGTCCCAAAAGATGACATAATGAGGGAAGGCCCTCGTGGAGTTGGTTGGACTTTTTATCGAGTCAGTTTGGCAATATGACCCTCGGGTGGGTCAACAGGTGGTTCAGCCTGGAGTGGTTCATTGCTTGGCCCTTCTTCATCGGTAGAAAACAAAAAAGATATTTCAGGATCCAAGTCATCTTTAGGGTCGTTGGTTCTTCTTCTCTTCTCTTGCTTCATCTCTTGTTCTTCCTTGTTCTCAGCCAGTTGAATGGTTTCTTTCTTGATGAAAAACTTTTGTAAGCATCCATAAAAGTATCTGCTTTTGAGATTCTGACCATTCACAGTCGTTCCATCATACCCAACCCCGCTTTTTGGTTGTAACCTCATTAGATTGATTGACTCAGCTATGCCTTGCAGTTCTTTGCCTAGTCCTTGGCCCTCCTGGTATCCCAAACTCTTCATTATGTGCCAACCAACAGTTTCATTTTTCTCTCTTTTCCTTCTCCACACTTGCCTGGGCTGCCTACTTATTTCTGGAAGATACAAGATTGTCAAAATCGGCTTGTTTGGCAACCCGAGGGGTGGTGGTGGAAAAGATGGATGATTTAAGGGCATGCTAGTCACCTTAATCACTTGTCCCTTGTAAGGGAATTTGAGACACTGGTGATTGGTGGAGGCAACTACCTCTAGTGCTTCCAAATAGGGACGTCCCAGAATAGCTTTGTATGTCGGATCCATCTCAATTATGTGGAAGTCAATAGTGACTATTCGGGGTCCAAGCTTCACATTTAATGTAATCATGCCATCGGCAGGCTTTTTCGAATTGTCATATGTGGTCACTATTATTTGAGATGGCCGGACATCCTCTTCAGAAATTTCACAAAGATGTAATGTTTCTGATGGCAAAACATTAATGGAGGCTCCGGTATCGACCAAACATGAATCAATGCCTATTCCATTGATATGGATTGTGATGCATAAGGCACATTTCCTTATTTCCGGGTCGACCAACTCTTCCTTTGTGAATGTAAGGGCCGGGTACTCACTTCTCGGGCTAGAACTGATGAGATCTTTTCTGGGGGGAGGCTCTTGTTTACCATCACCCGCTGTAAGTATTGTTGGAGAACCTCTTGATGGACTTTGGATCTTTTGATCAACTCTAAAATAGAGATTTGTGATGGGGTTTTATCAAGATGTTTCAGCAAGTCATAGGATGTCCCAGGCAATGGTTCTTCGATGTATTCTTCTTCTGCTTCTAGTACCAACCCTGACTGACCGGACTGGGGAAAGACCCTTTGGAACATGCACCCACTCCTAAGTACTGTGGCAAGTTGAGGAGCTATAGTTGGGATGGTAGTAGTTGGTGGTGGGTTAAGTCGAATGATGGGAGCTATTGGGATGGGTGTAATGTTGGTGGTTTGAGGCATGGTAGGGTAGGTAGGTTGTGAAGATACAGTTGCTCGGGGTGAGATGATGATGGGTCCTAGTGGTGGTGATGTTTGTGGTGGATCAACCTGGCAGATTAGGGTCTGTCCTGGTTGGAGTTGCATGGGTCGTGATGGTACTCGGATGATGGGTGGCTGGTTGAGTTGGTATTCCATACCTTCTTAGCCAATTTAAACCCTCTTGGCAATAATGTATGACTGGTGCATATCTTGGGAGAAATCAAACCATTTTTCTGATTTCACTCCGTTTCCACAACATATAATTTGTCCAAAACAAACCAATTTGGGAAATTAATTTACTTATAAAGCTAATTTGGGACAAATCAAACCGGCTTTCCGATTTTATTCGGCTTCCACGGTATTTTGTTCAATTAAAACATGTTGATTGGCCTATAACACCAATTTCGGTCAAACCAAACCGGACAAATCAAACCGGTTTTCTGGTTTTAGTCGATTTAAAATGTTGTCTTATCTCTCTTGATCTTCAACGTACAAAAATAAATTTTTAAGTTATTTTTGTGAGCGTCGTCCTATTATATATTTTAATAGAGTTAAAATCTAATTCATGGCCGGTTAGGTCAATCTAAATCAACGAAGTTAGAACCCAATTCATGATCCATTAAGTCAATTAAATCGATTTATATTACCTAACCCAACCGCTTTGGATTGGACTACCGGTTTGGATTGGACTACCACTTTGGATTGGACTACTGGTTTAGAACTCAATTCGTGGTTGGTTAGATTAGATTGACCTAACCGACCATAAAAATCTAAAATTTAGTTAAAATCCAATCTATAGTCAGTTAGGCTAATCTAAACCAATAAACATGTATCGTACATAGCCAATTCTCATATAGAAACTAATGAATAAAATTTTTTAGGTTAAAATTACCTAGAGATGGAAGAGGTCGGCCGTACGGATGTAGGGAGGGGAGGGCGCCGGCAGGCTGGCGGCGGCGCAACAAGGCAACGGCAGTGCCAATGCAAGGAGGCAGAGGCCGCGGCGGCACAAGGAAGCAACGCGGCAGCAGCAAGGAGGCAGCGTGGCGGAGGCGGCGGCGCCAGCAAGCTGGTGGTGACAGTAGCGTGGCGGCGATGGCGCAGCGGCGGCGGCGGTAGTAGCAGCACGGCGGTGATAGCGCGGCAGCAGCGGCAGCAGAGCGGCGGCGACAACATGGTGGCAGCGGCCGCAGAACCACGGCAGCAAGGCGGCGGCAGTGCGTCGAGAAGCAAGCGGGGGGGGGAGAGGGAAGGGGCCAACGGGGTTTTTGAAAACCCTTAATTTATTGACGACAGTTGAAGCCGTCACAATTGGTACGTTGAAGTACAACAGCGACAGCTAAAGTCGTCGCAAACATTTGTCGACTATTGAACTGTCAAAAAAATTTATTGCGACGGCTTGTAGCCGTCGCTAGTAACTAAACTGGTGACGGCTATCGCCAGCCGTCGCCATTTACCCGGACCAATGGGTGTTCCGGGTGCATTTTATGGTTTGGCGATGGCTTGGGCCGTCGCTAATAAGCGAATCTGCGACTGCTTTATTGAGCCGTCGCCTATAACTTTGTAATTGTCGACGGCTTTAATGGGGACGGCTTGAGCCGTCACCATTAAGTGTTATAGAGACAGCTTAGTAAAGCCATCACCATTAAATCATCCCTAATAACATGATTTCTTGTAGTGATATTAATCATGATACACATGTATAGCAGGATCTCTTTGGTCAAGCCCACCATTAAGCTCTCTCGTAATGTCAGGATTTAGCCCTTAACTTAATTGAATTTAGCCTTTAGCTTTATTGATAATCATGAAACACATGATAGCAAGATCTCTACGGTCAAGACTCTCTCTTTCTCTCTCTGTGATCTCTCTCTGTCTCTCTGATTCTACGTAACTGGTTACCTAACAAACTGAGTTTTGGTTCTATAAATAAGTTTTTTTTTGTAACAAAGCTTGTAACAAAAGATGTTTGGCGATTATTTTATAAATAATTCTTCCTCGGCGAAAATATAAGTTGAGATTTCAGTTTTTATGGTTGTCTACTTTTTATAATTATAGACGGTCATCCTACTTTTTGTTACCATATATCATCAAAATTGATAATTTTGTCTTTGACTGCCTTAAGTTTTGTTTTAATACAAAATTTATGTAGAAACATTATTGTTCAACCAAAACTCCTTTAGGTTTTATTAGGTCCATATAAAAGTAAAATTTAATAAATGAATTTTTTTAAGTCTAGAGCTTCCAACTTTCTTCACTATCCAGGCATTTATCATCCCCACTGTCTCCCTGGGTCTCATCCCTCCCTTAAAAAGGAAGCTCAAGCACCCCTCCCGGCTTCCACCAAGCCAATGTGGTGTTTAGGTGCACAATGATTATTGATAGTGAATTGCCCAAGTGGGGGAGAAAAAGTGATATGCTAAAACTAAATAAACAACCACAGGTGACTAGGAAATAATAAACAAAGCTGCAGGTGTAGTGACTTGCATAGAAATTGAAACATTAAAAAAGGAGCTCACACAAGTTAGTTGATATGCCATAGTTCCAAGTGCATTGAAGTGGAACTGAAAGGTGAAGTCAACACAAGGACAAATTAAGAGATGTTGGATATACGAAAAAATAGAAACATAATCTAAAACTTTAAAAGATATCCTACCATGGTCATCATAGATGTGGACATGGATTTCGTTATTTTATGGTTTGTTGTCATCAAAAACGGATTCCAAATGTAAAAATAAAAAAATAAATTGAGTAAATGACTAAGAGACTAAGAGACCTATGTAGTGAGAGATTGAGTTGGTTCTATCTTTTACTCCTTCCGTTGGTAGAAAAAAAAAGAGTTTAAAACTTTTATTCATTTTGTTTCAACATGTGTTCATAAAATTCCCAAAGAAACAAAATAATGTGACACAAGATTAGTTCTAAGTAAGCATAATAGTTTTTTCATGAAATAAACACAAAATAAGAAAAAAGAAAGGATACGAATTGAATTGGAAGTGATCCTTAACCTGTTTTGGTTTTTCTATGATTTATGCATATATGCATAAAAGAAAATGCTAAATGAAGTACGAGAATTATGAAGCAAGAGACTGAACACAGAAAACAAAAGAGAACATCAATCTGAATACTCTTTGGTAGATGTGCCTGAAGGTCAGGCATCTTAAGAAATGATTGTGGTCGGGATGGTGGCACATTAACGATCTGGCACGCAGGTGTAGGTAGTTGGCTTTTTTCACTTGATTATCGCTAGTTAATGATCTTTCAACGATTCCTTAGGACTTTGACATGCATGGGAGACCTCCTAGACGTTTGGGGAGGCTGTGGGGCATGTGGTGGTCAAAATGAGAAGAGGGGAGAAGACATCAAGATACTAGAATCAAATGTGCTGATTGGAGGAGGGTACATGAGGTGGGGTAGCAATAGAAACAACTGGTGTGTGAAGGATAAAAAAATGGAGGATTTCTCTTTCTTTGGGTGTTGAAGTAGCATGGCCACACTCTCTATTTGGTTCCTCTTTGCTTTTTATTTAGTGGGCACCTCTATTTATAGAGGAGAAGTCTCAAACCTTTCCCTTGGTGGGGTGCTTGGGGTAATGTCCCACTGATGGACTAGGGCCTATCCTAGCAAGCTAAAGGCCCTTCTTCCTTGCTTTGTCCCAAGCTATAGGATGATCACTAGAGTTCCGGTGCAATTTCTCAAGGTAGTATTGGCACCAAATATGTTGTAGTAGGGAAGAATTGGCCTTGGAGAAAAAGGGATAAAACTATGGATCTTCCTAAAGTTGGACAAAATATATATTTATGAAGAAGAGAACTGTGGGTTTTAGACTTTTGAAAGGTGGTTTCTAAATGGTTTAAGAGCTTAGGGGAGGCTTGGAGAGTGTTGGACGTGCTGTGGTGAGTAAGAAGAAGTGGGAGGAGGAATTTAAACTTTTTAAACATTGGAGAAAGGGGGTCTTTTTATAGCCACAAAAAGGGCATTTCAAGAAATGATGAAATCTACAAGATTTGGCAAAGTGCCCCTAATGGAATGTTTGTATCATGAGGTGCATTTAATGCACCATCATCACTTGATCTAGTGTCAAAACCGACATCAAATTGAACCAACCAAAAAGTTAAGTGCCCTACCAACAGGGTGCCCGATGCCCTGTTGGTGCAGTGTCTGTCACCCCCTTATGGGGCACTAGGGGTGTCTGAGCTCAAATGCGTGGGAAAGCTCGATTTTATAGAAAAATTTAGTTCCATTGAAGGTATACTCAAATATACTTTATAAAACAAGAATTTTGAGCTCTTCAACTAAACCAAAATTGCGTGTCTATAACTTGTCTCACTATGGCATCGACCTTGTAGAGGAGTGACATGAGTGAAGTGTAGATGAACGTAATGAAATGTAGTGAGGTGTAGCGGAATGAAATAGTAATAAACTAAAAAGGTGATGTCAATGTGTAGATTTAGACACACTTTCATAGGTCTAATTGAACAAATTGAACATTGCCAGATCCCAAGATCACCCTTTGTCTTATCAAAATCCTTTCTTTGGTTAATTGGTTAAAAAGAAAACATGCCTTGGGCACAAACAGTACTGAAAGTAAATAATTGAAATCCCACATGATGGGAAATTGTCATCGGTTAACACTTGAACTGCATGGTGTTCTGGACCAGAAAATGCGACAAAAAGTAAATTGCGAAAAGTAAAGCGAAAACATCCAATCAACTAAGGTCAGATTCTTCAAAATCATAAGGTTCTCTTGGGAACACGGATTTAGTTCAAAGCGGAATAACCTCTTGCTTTGATGAAATAGTCATTTAAAGCACGGTAGGAAATCAATTGTCTGAAAAATCAATACCATATCTAAGGGCTATAAAAAGACCATCCTCATGTAGTAAAGGTTCATGATGTGAATGGTGGGATTAGAAAGAGGCAAGATGATGACATGCCAAGCTCGCACAATGATATGCATGATGATGCATGAAATTATGCACGTAGGGTTTAAAGAAATACAAATTAGTATAAGAAAATAGTTAAAGATATAAATTGAATGTAACGGGTCAAGATACCTTTAGAGAAACTGTTGTCCCCACACATTCAACTTTGACCTATCTACAAGTGATTGAGTTGTCATTGATTTTGTTGAAGGAGTTCTCAGGCTCAGCCCCCTCTAGACTTAAGGTCTTCAACATTTCAAATACTATTGTTTTGATAGATACAAAGCTAAAATGCAAGTCCTAATAGGGGTCGGGGTAGTCCACTTTTTGGCTTTTTCATTTTCTAATTTTTTGTTGTTTTGCTTTATTCAAGTGCCTGGGGAGTGAGGTGAACATGTTTTCTCCTTTGTGCGGAATCTCTCCTACTTCTTGCATCCACTTGAAAGAAAAATTATAAATTTACTTAAGCTTAGTCCCTTGTAAGAAAAGAGTAGAGATGTCTTGATTTTTTGTCAAGGGACATAGGCCTTATCAACAAGGTGAGAGATAATAATAAAACACTACAATGCATAAAAAGAAATATGCACGATTGAAATTAAACATAAATATAGTCAATTAGAAAGCAAATCTTTAAGTGTTTTAATTTTTTTTTGAATTTTTAGGTTTTGAATATTTTATATGTTGTTTGGGTGTTATGGTATTATAAATTTTTTGGTGTTTCGGTCATTTAATTTTTAAAAATTTTTGATTTTCAAATTTTTTGCATTTTTAAATATTTGATTTTTTTTCTTGTGTGGAGGAAACAACCATTCTAATACTTTACCTTGCCTGCCATAGGTGTCTTTCATCATCACCTGAAGATTAAGAGTAAACACCATGTGCATGAAAGTGCCCTCATTTGGAATCGTCTAACTTTTCGTATTCAATAGGCTATAGCTACTCTTAGACCTAGTTGGTCGACTCTTCCCATAAAGTTTAAAGAAAAAAAAAATTGGGGATAAGTCCTTGGTAGATTTTAGGGCTGTCAAACTCATTTCTATACTAATGCCCAATTTGCCTATTAGGGTTCAACCACTTTGGGTCCTTCCTTCTTACCCATATTCTTTGGTGGCTCACATTCATACTAGTTATTTCTTTTTTTTTATTTTACCTAAGGGCTCTTTGTCCATCTATTGGAACCTTTTTTCTTTCTTTTCTTATGCTATTTGGTGGTACTCATTTAGATAAGTCTATGCCCTTTTTGTTGAGCTGAGGGGTCATTGCTCATCTTTTGGTACATTTTCTTTTGAGAAGTCAAAACTTATAAGATGGCCTCCTACTAAGACGGTAGGTACTTTTGATACTTCTCATTTTGATCCCCTTCATCCACCTTAGACTAAAATAAGAAGAGAATAAGATAGCACCGACTTTTCTTTGCTAAGTGTTACGTAGTTTTCTCTCTAACTTCTAGTCATTGGATCTCGAAATCTAGGTGTGTAGTGTGTGTGGTATGGTGCCTATCCTTAATTTCTCAGAGGACAAATTAGTGCACTAAACAACAGGCAAGCTTTGGATGATAATGGTCATCCTCCATATTTTGGTTTTACTGATATTTTGTGTTTTGTATTTTCTTTAAGGGTAATATTTTTTTGAGGTATAAGCTATTCCAAGGATGATTGAATTCTTCACCTTTTACATTAAGTAGCTTATAAGAATTACTAGGATAAACCACTAAGATTATGTAGGGACCTTCCTAGTTAGGTTGAAGTTTGGAGCAGAGAACATCCAATTTAACAAATATTCTTTTAAGCACAATCTCACCAACTTCAAATTTTCTCTCAACCACCATCTTCTATTAATTTTTTTAAAGACTATTTTGGTAAGACCTAGCATGTTTGGCAGCAGCTAGTCTCTTTTTGTTAAAGAGTTTAAGTTGCGCGCGAAGCGATTCCCGCTGTTCATCCACGGGATGTCTTAGTCGATCTAAACTCAGAGACAAGAAATGATTACTTCATATGAGACTATAACCTTCATCCCATATGCCAAAGTATAGGATGTTTGACTCATGAGGGTCAAACTGAAGTGCGGTAGGCCTATAAAGCATCAACTAGCTTATCTGGTCAATCAACGAACTTACTAGACTTACATATTTTCTTAATGATTTTTATTAGAGTTGGCTTTTGCTTGACCATTTTCTTGAGAATAATATGGAGATGAATGATGTAATTTAATGCAATACTTGTTTTAAAGGTCTCGCAGCTTGTCAATTGTGGTCCATTGTCTATGATGATGTCACCAAGGATCCTAAATCTGGCAATAATGTTGTGTTTGATGAAGGTGTAAACCATTGATGCCTTAATCTTCGCATATGCCTCCATCTTTGCTGACTTGGTAAAATACTTCGTTGTTATTAAAGTAAAGGATTTAGTTTTGTTGGTGGAGTATGGGTGACCAAGGGGTGCAATGACATGAAAAACCCACATGGAGAAAGGCCACAGAGCATGAATTGGATGAAGGGATGATACTGGAGAACGAATCTTGTCAGCATGAAGTTGACATTGATGACAATGTCAGATAAAGATCGAGCAATCCTCTTCTAGAGTATGCCAATAGAACCCTACTTGATATTTTTGGCAAGAGTTTGGGCATTTACATGGCCTCCACACACTTCGAAATGTGCTTCTTTAAGCATCAATTTGGCTTCATCTTCATATATGCATCTCAACAAAATTTTAGCCTGACTTCTCTTGTAGAGCACTCCTCCCAAGACAGTGTACCTTTAGGAGACCCCTCTAATAATTTTCTTCTCCTAAGTGGTTGATCTTGGTGGATATTCCTGATTCTAACAATAATTTGCAATCTCATAATACATGATTTCTCACATTCTTCTAACTCTTCCAACTTAAGCAAAGATACTTCCTCTTTATGCTCAATATATTCCTTCCTTTCAAATCTTTTTTTGACTTTCAAACAATGTGCATCTTCTACAATCAGAATGGTACGTTGACAAACATAGATCATCTTAACCTACCTACCTAGTGGGACAGATAGAGAAGATGCTAAAAAGGCGAGAGCATTAGCGATGATATTTTGAGCATAAAAAACATGAACGAATTTGAGCTTGAAGAATAGCTTGATGTAGTAGGTGGTGAGTTCTTGATATGGTTTAGTCCCAAGATGAGATGTGTAATACTTGGCAAGCACTTGGTAGAGAATCAAATGACTATCATCAATCACCCTAAGTTTGGTGGCACCATAGAACTCAACAGTCTCCAGCCCAGCCAACAAGGCTTCATACTCAGTTGTATTGTTTGTCACTAGAAAGTGAAGCTAAAAAGTTTGTGGAATGGCGACACCTTCAAGTGATAGAAAAATGATTCCTATCCCTCTACCTTGAGAGTTTAAAGCTCAATCAAAATATAATGTACATGGATTGGAGGATTGAATGGACATTAATTCCTCATTAGGAAATTCTTATCGAATGGTGGGTCAAAGATTGGGATAGGATGATGGAAAAGACATTAAGCAATTACATAGCCCTTGATCGACTTTTGTTGGATGTAGGTGATATCAAGAAAACTCTGCCAATAGGCCAATTGGTTAGTCAGGACAAATTTTCCTAGAAGGAATTTGATTGGATTCATATGGACAATGAGACTAACATCATGAGCTAGAAAGTAGTGCTTCTGAACCACCCAAACTAGGACGGTACAAGTCGTTTCCATGGTTGTGTACTTCTGCTCACTGGGATCAAAGATTTTGGATAGGTAATAGGTTGCCCGCTCCTTTCCTTCTTCATTTAATTGTGCTAATATTGCCCCAAGAAATCCCTCTAAAACTGAGATGTATAAATTCAAATGTTTGCCTAGAACCAGAGATATGAGCACAAGTGGGATTGATAAATATTTCTTTAAGCTATTGAATGCCTCCTAAAATCTCGAATCCCATTTGAACTTGGCTTTCATCTTGGTCAACTCATAAAAGGGTTTACATCTTTGAGAATGTTGTGATATGAATCAAAAAAAAATTTGTAGCCTCTTAATTAATCCTCTAATCTCCTTTATATTTCTTGGTGGGGGCATAATAGTGATTGTCTTAGCCTTGTTGGGATTGATCTCAATTCCTCTCTTACTAACAATGAACCCGAGTAGTTTAGCTAACAATAAGTTAAACACACATTTTTTGGGGTTCATCTTAAACTTGTATTCTCTGGCTCATTGCAAAACCTTTTTTAATACCTCAGCATGGCCATCTTGGGTCTTAGATTTGACTACTAAATCATCCATGTACACCTCTACAAATTTATGCATTATATCATGAAAAATTGCCATCATAGCCTCTGATAAGTTGCACTTGCCTTTTTCAATCCCAAGGGCACAAAGTAACAATAAGTTCCTTAAGATGTAGTGAATGAGATTTTCTCTTGGTCTTCTTTTGCTAATCGGATCTGGTTGTATTCTGAATATCCATCCATAAATGATAGCATCTCATATCCAACTGTTTTAACAAAGAACATCAATATGAGAAAGGTGTAAGTAATCTTTCAGACACACTTGATTTAAGTCTCTGAAGTCAATACAACTTCAGACCATTCCATCTTTATTTATAGGACTATATTTACCACCTATTATGGATAGAAGATGACTCTGATAAATTTTGCTTGGTGTAATTTATCAACATCTTTCATTTTTAATGCTACATCTGGGTGGAATCTCTTTAATTTTTGTTTGACCATGATAGCATCAAGTTTTAAAGTTAGTCTATGCTCCACCAATGAGTTATCTAAACCTAACATGTCTTCAAATGTCCATGTGAATGTGTCCCCTATTAGATTTTATTCTTCTATAAGGGTGAGGTTGGCATTTATGAGAATGTTCTTGAGATCTTCTAGCATTCTAAGATTGAGTTCTTTGATTGGCTCATCCACTATGACTGATGGCTCTTTAAATCTCTTTAGTTTAGAAACATAAGCGTTAGCCAAATCCTCTTCTTCATCCTCAATGTTAGAATCTATTTTCGACATAACCTCATAGACCCTTGAAGTTTTATCAATGTTATCCTCATCCTCATATTTAATTTCATCCAACTTGATAGCATTTTTCAAGTATTCTAGTTGCATGGCACATTCTATACTTTTATGAGCTAACTGATGCAGATGTCGCCCTAAAATCTTCTTACCTCTAATTTTTGTCCTATTTTTATCAGAAACTAAACCTAAAGGAGAGGGAAGTAGGGAAGAAGAAAGAGAGAAGGTGGAACAAGTGAAATTTATTGAAGAATATGGAGAGCAAAATAGGATGATCAAAGATCTAGTGTCTCCTTGGGTTGAGGTGCCTTCTGGGGCAAGTTGGGATGCTTCCTCAATTGAGATCTGAGTTTCAAAAGGGGCATTTTTCTGGGAAGAACTAAACATGAAGATAGAATGGGCATCAGGTGAGCGATTTGGGATAAGGTTGGTTGCGGGGGTCGAAGTGGGAGAAGATACTAAGAGAGAGGTGAAGACCTCAAGCAGGGTTTGATAGAAGGGGCATGAGGGTTCAATGCTAAGCGAGATGGGTGATAGGCCTATGTGCTTGATGATCATAGGAGAGGGTGGGCTTCTCGTGAGCCTAAAAATAGTAAGTGGACTCAAGGTCCCGATAAGAAGAGATGGACTCGATGGCCCGAAAGAAACAAGTGGGCTTGTGGTGATGGCTCGAAAGCAACAGGTGGGCTCGAGGGCTCTAAAGTAGGAGATAGGTTTGAGGGCCAAAAGTAGGTGGGCTTGCATGCCTGGTCGATGAGAGTGAGCTAGAATACCCGGTGAGAATATCAAAGCAAATTGGGGTGGAGGCCCCAAAAGATGAAACAATAAGGAAAGGTCCTCGTGGGGATGGTTGGATTGACTTTAGAGTCTGTTCGACAATATGACCTTTGGGTGGGTCAACAGATGATTTAGCCTAGAGCAATTTTTGCTTGACCCCTCTTCATTTGTGGAAAATAAGAGAGATATTTCAAGATATAACTCATCCTCTAGCTAGTCGATCTTTCTTCTTTTCACTTGCTCTTATGCTTCTTGATCCTCAGCCATATAAATTGTTTCTTTTTTGGATAAAAAAATTATGCAAATAGCCAGCAAAATACTTGCATTTTAGCTCCTAACTATTGACAATTGTTCCATCATATCCAACCCTGCTTTTTGGTTGCAACTTTATAGGATTAATCGGCGTAGCAATGTCTTGCAACTCTTTCTTGAGTCCTCAACCCTCTTGATATCTCAAACTGTTCATGATGTGCCACCCGATGGCTTCATTTTCATCTCTTTTTCTTCTTCATATTTGCCTGGGCTACATACTTAGTTTGGGTAGATCCAAGATCGTCAAAATATGTTGATTTGGTAGTTTGGGAGGTGGTGGCGGAGAGGACAAGCAATATAGGGGCATACTAGTCACCTTAATCATTCGACCTTTGTAAAAGAATTGGATACATTGGTGGTTGGTGGACGTGACTGCTTTTAATGCTTTCAAATAAGATTGCCCTAGAATGACTTTGTACATTGGATCCATCTCCAATATATGAAAAATCTACAATGACCATTTATGGTCTGAGCTTGACATCGAGTGTGATTAAACCATGAGCAACTTTCTTTGAATTGTCATATATGATCACCGTAATTTGATACAGCTGGACGTCCTCTTTAAAAATTTCACACAAATGTAATGTTTCTAGTTGTAGAACATTGATGGACACCCCAATATCAACCAAACATGATTTTATGCCTCTTCCATTGATGCTAACAGTAATGCACAAGGCGATTTTCTTATCTCTATATCGGCTAACTCTTCTTTAGTGAATGTGAGGGCTGGATATTCACTTTTGGGGGTCAGGATTGACGTGATCTTTTCAAGAGGGAGGCTCTCATTAACCATTACTTGTTGCATGTACTATTGACGAACCTCTTGGTGTATTTTGGATCATTTGAGAAATTCCAAGATTGAGATCCATGTTGGAGTTTTGTCAAGATGCTTCAGCAAATTGTAAGATGTTCTAGGCAACGGTTCTTCAACTTGTTCCTTTTCCAAATCTGGTGCTACTCCCGATGTACCGGCCTGAGGGGAAACTTTTTGAAATATGCACCCACTCCTAAACATCGTGGAAAGTTGCAGGGTGACAATTGGGATGGTAGTGGCAGGTGGTGGACTAGGTCGGATGATGATTGGAGCTCTCAGGATAAGGGCAATGGTTGTAGCTTGGGGTATAGTAGGGTAAGAGGGTTGTGGAGATGTGTTTATACGTGAGGGAACTATAATGGGCCCTAATGGTGGAGATGTTTGTGGTGGCTCTATTGGACGGATTATGGTCCATCCCGATTGGAGTTGTACGGCAAGAGGTGTTATGATAGATCATGGTGGTGCACATATGATAGATGGTTAGTTTAAGATAATGATATTGGGTGGTACGGTCGGGGTATGGAGTAGATGGCTTGGTTAGGGGAAGGTGTTTGGTTGACATGTATGGTAGAAGTGGATCCATCGATTTTCCAATTTTGACCTCGTTCATGGTACTCCTCAACGGAGGTTAAGATGGGGTTAACAAGTTGGTTTCCAAGTGCGGATGCATGTGTAGGTAATGGGTTTTGAACAATACCCAAGTTGGGGTTTTGTTGTTGTTGTTGAGCCGGTGCACATTGCTACTAAGGTTGGTTCTTCATGGACCTGATGTATTCTCCCATTTGGTCCCAGTCAATACTATCTTGTTCATTGAGGTAATGGATATAATATTTGAACTGAAAACAATGTTTTATGGTATGCCCTGAATATTTATGGTATATGCAATATCGTTCTGCATTGACATTATGCAGCCACTCCAACCTTTCCCTCAGCAATGTAATCTACCGCCATGAAAGTATTAAAGATATCTATGAGAGAGTACAACAGTGATGAGTAGTGATTTCTTTTTGGGCCTAATTTTTCGCGGTCCATAGGCCATAGGAGGGGGTGCTTGGTTGTAGTTGGCCGATTGCCATGGTGGTTGGGGAATCAAAGCTTGCACAATTGGTTGTCGGGGTTGTTGGTGAACTAAAGCTTGTTGTTGGCAATGTTGGAACTGGGGTTGAGGCTGAGACTGAAGTTGACTGAATGGTTGAGTATGTTGAGGGTTCCTAAATTGATGTTGATTGTTGTTAGGTGGGTTCCCTACAACATTGATGTTTTCATTGGTAACTTTGCTCTCTGTCATTGGGTCGGTTGTGGTGAAGGTAGTTTTCTTGATAGCTTGAGGTCTAGGATCGAATAGGTTCATGATGAGTGAATCCCTAAGCTGTGTTTGGATGTACCATGCCCTCTTATAAAGTTCATTCATGGTGGTGGGGTGATGCAAAGCCATCATGTTCTTCAAGGTCGGAGTGGTGTTGGCAATGATCATTTTTACTTGTTCTAGCTTTGAAATAGCATTAGTTAGTTTCTTTGTCATTGCCCTCCATCTATCATCATACCTAACAAAGTCTTCATCATTTCTCAATTTTTTGCCATGAGATTAGTGATAGAATAAGTTGGGCTGACCTTATCTTGACATCTCTGTAAGAATTTAGCTTTAACAATAGTGAAACTACTCACATCCAAAGCATCAAGTGAATAGAACCACTCCAATACTTAACACTCTAATGATCTTCTGAATAAGAAAGCGAGGGCCCTTTGGTCATTTTACCACATAATAGACTCGTAGAGAAAATCTTTAATGTGAATAAAAGGGTTACTAGTCCAATTGTAGCGATAGTATACTGGCATCTCAGATGGAAGTAAATGAAAAATAGGGAGAGAAGAAAGGGAGATTTCACGGGCTGCCCTTGTGTCAATCAAACATTTGAGTTTCTTGTATTGTACATCCATTCGGTTGATCTTGTTAATCAAGGCTAGATCAATGAAGGGTTCCCAAATAAGGGGAAGAGGAGAAGTGGGTGCTTGGTGCACCGGTATAGGAATTGGGTAGGTTGAAGCGGCCGGATAAGAAGGATACATCAAAGGATGCGCCAATGGATGAGTGGGATTGAGGTAATTAGAGAAATAGACCAGTGGCCTAGAAGGTGCTGCAATTATCAGATCTGGATGATTTAGATTGGCCATCAGGTGAAGAGAATTTGGGGCCATGAGCCAAGTGTGAGAATGGCCATGTGTTTGCACGTCGGGTTGGTGGACCACTGACTAAGGGCTAGAAATATGAAAACCATATTTAGGAGGAATGTGGTTGGAGGCGGACTTGCCCTTTAGAATAGCCTTGATGGCCTGGAGTCGAGGGGTGTTGGCATGAGAGAATGCCTCACAAAGTGCATTCAGTTGGGGTGAAGGGGAGATTTGACTAGGTTCATGTGGAGCTTCAGGTTCGTTGACGGCATATAAGACATTAGGATGAAATGGTGGCCCATTATAGAGATTATATTATGCCTAGTCATACTTCATTTTCTTGAATCATTGGTCCACCTTACTGACGACACATGCTTACCTTAAATTCATAAAAGAAAAGAGGAGGTGACAAGTAAGAGCACAAAGTTCTTCCTTTTGTTTTTTTTTATTTTTGACCTTTTTATTTTGGTTTTGGATTTTTATTTGATAAGAAGTTATCAAGTAAATTAACCTCAAGCAAAATTTTGCTTTGATTTTTAAATAATTTTTTAATTTTTGTTTAGTTTTGAGTTTTTGTTGGCACACAACTAATAGCAAAGACTTGAAATGTAACATGAATTTTTTTGGTTTCAACCTTAAATTAATGACTTTTTAAGAGAAATATTATCCACTCAACAAATAGGTAGGACCCTATGCTCTCACAACGTCGAGCAATCTAAAGTTGACAATCTTTTTACAATGATAGGTAATAGAATATGTCGAGTTTTGGGGTAGAAAGGTACACCCTGTCCGATTAGTGATGAGGAAATCTTTCACGTCTGGGAACTTACAGAGGCCCTAATAGAAGCTACTCAATTCTTCTGAGAAGGAATCCTCGGAGGAGATGTTGGTAACCACCAAGAGGGGTGTTTGGATGTAAGTGGCTTTGAGAGGAGAGTGAGCCCTCCTTCTTGGATGACCTATAGAGTCAAGTGAACCTGATACTCCAATGTACACTATTGCAAGAGAAGTATGCCAAGGAGGAAAAAGCAAGCAAACAAGAAAATAAAACATGCAAATATAAGTGCATTGATCAACAAGATAGCATAGAAAGCAAGCAAGTAAAGTTTAACAAGACATAAAATGAGAGGAAGTCAAAGATATGAAAGAAAGTACTAAACTTGACAAAATATGCTTTGAAAGTTTGTTAGAAGAAAACTAAACTTAGAAGGAAGCAAATAAAAGGCAAGCAAGTATGCTTAACAAGACATGAAACAAGATAAGATTGAGGATGTGAAGGTAAACAAGAATGAAATATAAAACTAAAATTAACTCAACATGTTTTAAAAGGCCAACGGAAAATGTAGATGATATTGCAAGAAAAGTATATGAGAGTGAAAATGAGTAAATGACAAGGCAAGGAAATAAAAATTGCTCATGGGGGAACCAAAATGAAAATAAAAATGCTTTTAGGTGGAAATTTTAGAGAAACAAAAGGAACTCATTCAAGCAATAGTCAGTCCTACCATGGTCGCTAAAAGATGTAGGTCGCCATAAAAAGGAAGGCTGGATCTTCTCTTCTTCTTTTCTCTCTTGAGGTGATCTTCCTCAGTGGGGTTATGGTCATCAGGAGCCATGGGCTCCAAAGTAAAAAAGAAAAGAATAAATATAAAAAATGGAATGAGATGACCGTCGTACCTCTAAATTGGAAGATGTTGTGGATTCTTAGCTAGCTGAAAAAAGAGCTTAAGGAGTTCCTTTTGTCTAGGTTCAATAGACGATGTGCATAGCTTCACATTGACCCGATCATCCAAAAGAAGAGAGGCAAAAGCCCTAAAACTACATAGAACCATGCCTTGTCTATAGGTGCCTTGTTGGTGGGGTGCTAGGGTTAGTGTCCCATTGATGGGGTGCTAGGGCTTGTTCTAGCAGGCTAACGACCCTTCTTCCTTGCTTTGCCCCTAGCTGTAGGATGATCTCTGGAGTATCGGTGCAATTCCTCGAGTTAGTATTGACACAAAATATGCTATAGGATGGGAGATTTGGCCTTAGAGAGAAAATGATTAAATTATGGATCCTCCTAATGTTTGATAGAAATCATATTTCTAAAGAAGAAAATAGTGGGTTTTTAGACTTTTGGTGGGCGGTTTCTAAATGGTTTGAGGGCTTGGGTGAGGCTTGGAGAGGGTTGGACGTGCTATGGTGAGTAAGATGAAGTGAGAGGAGGGATTTGACCTTTTAAACATTGGAGGAAGGGGTCTTTTTACAGCCATAAAGAGGGACATGTCAAAAAATGATGAAGTCTCCCGAACATGGCAAAGCGCCCCCTAATGGGCTGCTTGCATCATGAGGTGCATTTAATGCACCATCATCACCTGATCCAGTGACAAATTTGGCAGCAAATCGAATCGAAAGCTAAGCACCCTACCAATAGGTCATGGCGCACCTTGATGGGATCAGGGCACTAAGCCTTGGTTGAGTCAAAACACACAGCGAAGCTCAATTTTCTAGAAAAACTCAGTTCTTTTGATAATATACTCAAATGTACTTCATAAAACAATAATTTTGAGCTTTCCAACTAAACCAAAATTACGTGCCTACACCAGGGTGTGGGTGTATGCGCCTGATATGAGGATGCACCATTTTGGGGGAATCATACTCCAAGTAATTCACCTTTGTTTTAGGTGCATGGGCTAGTAGGTATGGCACACATGCCTAAGATGGGGCATTTTATGATTGATCACATAATTAGCAAATAAATAGTTTTTAACAAGAAAATTTGAATATTATTCAATATACATAAGAGTTCTCACTCTGTGATTAGAACAATTTAGCATTCTATATGAATGATTCAACCAATCTGTCAAGACCAGAAAAGAATGAGTAGAGAATAATCTATGCTCTCCAAGCCACTAAAGTGCATGACCTCTAACGGTATCCATACAAACCTCCTTGGTAGATAGGTTCTCTTGTAGTCAAACCTTCCTACTCATCTTAAACAAAGCTCCACCATACACCAGTGTCATCTAAGATGGGAGCACTTGTTGAAGAATGCATGCCACAAATTTTGCACCATTGGCTTTATACGGTTTGGCTAAATTCGCTATTATTTTTTTTAAACTCATAATTTTTATAAATGTGTGACCCACTAAGTCTAATAGTCTATTTTATTGAGACCTAACTAAAATAACAACTTTTAAATTAAATATGTTATCTGTTAATAAATTTAATGGACTTTTAATCAATAAGATTATAAGACATCCCATGATCTCAAACAATTTGGGAAGGATCACAACTCCTATTGAGCTTTTTTATCATTAATTACTACATAGATATAAACCTTTGTCAATCCAATGTCATAGTCAGAAAAAAGTATAATATTGATTGTCAATCCCTTGATATATTGACACTTTGGAATCTTGTAGTCAGAATCAAAACAGGTAGAATTTTTTTTCAATTATCCTCACTACCACGGCTAGACATTTAAAGTACTATCCCATAGATATTCACACTCATTTATTGAGAGTAGATGATCTCTTATTATTTGCTCAATTGCCTCCATAAGTTTTTTTTATACCTGATCCATTAATTATACTAGACCACCAAATTGGGTGATCCATAAGTCAATAGCCAAAGCATAAGATATGCCTAATAAGAGATCTTTTACAACCTAGGTCAAAGGACCAATCATGCAACCATGATAATTGAAAACCTTAATAGATAGTTAGGTAAGATACCATTCATGATTTCTAAATAGGTTAATTTAGTGAATTCATTCCTCTAATAAACACTTGTATGAATATCTCATTGTCTCCAATGAGATTGGTTATCTCATCATATAATAGGATATCACATACACTAGTCAATCTTGATCCTTAATGTCTTATATCAATGATCTTATGATTAGAAATATTTAGATCACATAGAACTAAATGATTGATCTCATTATCATGATCTTATTATGATTCAATCATCATTGCATGTGATTAAGAACTTCATTATGATATAAGTATCTAACAAGAGTTAGTAATAAAATATATTAATTTAATTGAATGAGATATTTTAGAAAATATTGAATCATATCAAATATGATTGGCTTATGAGGTATACATTTATATCAATCTCTTATTTGCACTAAAGCTAATCATCCATCCATCAGATCTCCATCAGCTCGAGGTGACACTCAAACACACTATAAGTTAGTGCCTTAATTTATGGATATGTGATATTATTAACATAAAATATTTTATCTATAATTACATCATTTAGAGTTGTATTCTTTTTGATCAAATGATATAATTACAAAAGTGTTTAAACTTCTAATGAGACATCAACTCTATTGGTTTTGCAAAACATTAGGACATGATCAGAGAAAGAAGTGACAATTTCATATTTGAGATGAATTTCTTCATCCACATCATTTCTTAAGTGGTTTCGTAGTAGATATATACTCTACATCAGTTGTAAAATTCTTAGTGTTCTTTATCATGGAACACTTCCAGCTCACTACACTACTATTTAAGGTAAACACATACCTTGATATTGTCTTGCTATAAAAATTATCTGACTTGAAACTTAAGTTTGTAAAACAACAAAGTTTCATGTTATCTTCTCTATATGCTAGAAATACAATTTTGGTGCTCATCAATTACTTCATGAGACATTTCTTAGGTATCAAGTGATTCTCACATAGATCCACCTGATAAGTGTTCTTAACACTGAGAGCATGTGCCATATCAGACTATGTACATAGCATAGCATACATGATAGACCGATAACTGAGACATAAGAAACTATGCTCACATGCTCCTTATCTTGTTATGATAGGTTAACTCCATATTTCATAGGTAACAAACCTACCTTAGAATTTTCTATGTCAAACCCTTTGATAACAGTATCCATGTATATCGACTGAGTCAAACAAAGTATCCTTTTATATTTATCTCAATAGATTTTAATACCCAAAATATAAGATGCTTCATCCAGATCAATTCATAATATTTTATCATCACGGTTGTATAGTTGAATCTTTGATATGAGTAGCCAAAGATATCTTGTTGGGTGTACATTGTACTTTGACAATTAACTTATGAATTACTTTGTTATGTGATTTAGTACTATTAATGAATTGATTACATAGGAAACTTGGTGAAGGTAATTGATCAAACAACAAGGGATTGTCCACTTTCCGTAGGAGAGAGAAAATAGTATATGGATACTACTCTAAATCCTTGACTAAGGTAGATAGGATAATTAAAAAACTTCAATCGATCTGATTTCGAGTACAAGATTATATAATGTTAGAATATTTAGGAGTTGATAGTTGATGACATACTTATGTCCAACTAGGACATTAAATGGACGAAAGTTTATATCCGTGTGATAACCGAGGGTGGTAAAGCTCTTTGAAAAGGAGTTCATCCTAAAACTGTTTGACATCATAGGATGTGGCTTGTATTATTCATGATCAATAGGTCATTAAATCTATTAAAAGATAATAGATTTAACTTAAAAGATGTTGTTCTTTTTATTAGGCCTCAACAAAATGGGCTCTTAGGACTAGTAGGTCACACACATAAGGACTAATCCATAAGTTTGGGGCATGGGTGTAATTATGGAGCCGATAGTGGTTTTGTAAAAACTCTAAGTTCTATAAGTAATAATGAACACAAACCCTATCAACACAAGGGTGTTCATTTCGTCCTCAACCACCTTGTTCACCATCCCCTACCTCAACAGTCGCCATTAAATGGTAGAGTTCCATTTGGGATGAGTAGTTGATGCCAGCATGGAGGAAAACACAACTTCAAAGGTGATTTAGGTGGATACAACTAAATGACGCACATTTGAGTAGGTAGAATAGCATAGGAATTCAAATAATCTCTTTGAAGTTTCATATTTGAATTTGTTTGATTTTGAATGTTGAGTTTCGATTTAGTTTGAATTTGTTTGATTTGCTTTTATTTCAATTAGGTGAGTTTGTTTTATTTTATTTGAATTTTGATAAAATTTAGATATATTAAATATTTGTGTTTGATTTAGTTGGTAATGTATTAAGTCATTTTTTTGTTGTTGTTTTCTTATGTTGGTTGATGTTTTTTTATACTAGTTTGAATGTGTTCGGTATGTTATAAATGTTTTTTTTGAACTTTGGATTGATTTGATTAACCTTAAGTTTCAAGTTGTTGTACGATCCAATTTTTCATGAGTTGAGGTGGATTTGGAGTGTTTTGCTGTGTGTTATTGTGTTTTATTTAATTAGTTTTGATTCAATTGGTTTTCACTTGTTTAAGAAGGTGAATTCCATTGAATTAGGTTATACTAATTTGAATGTGTTCGGTATGTTTTAAATATTTTGTATACTTTGGATTGATTTGATTAACCTTAAGTTTATGATTGTTGTAAGATCTGATTTTTCATGTGTTGAGGTGGATTTGGTGTGTTTTAATGTATGTTGATGTGTTTTATTTAATTAATTTTGATTCATTTGGTTTTCACTTGTTTAAGAAGGTGAATTCCATTGAATTGGATGTTTTCATTTGAATTTAAAGATTGCATTAAGTTCTAAATTTTTATTTCACTTTTGAAAATAATGATAATTAATGTGTTTTGAGTATATTTTCATATTAGTTTAAGTGAATTTACATATTTGATTCACTTATGTTCGTTCCAGTTCGGTTTGCATCCCATCTGGTCCATCGGGCTAGCATCAATGCTCAGTCACACCAAGTCGAGTCGAAAACTTGAAACTTCAATGTATTGCATATCCATGTCGATGTACACTAATTAGCAATTCATATGCCATGGCAAAGTTGTCCAATGTGTAGATGTAAATGTGCCCTTCTCATGATGTAAAGTCCCTTAAGACCAGGGAAATTTCAGTAGCATGTTACCTTGTTTTTCGATCAGTGTAAAAATTAGCCGTCCTACATGGTTAAGTCTTTAGCCCTTTCCATGTAGTGGGAAGGGTCTATCCACATAGGAAGCATGCCCCATATGTACACTCGAGTCAGCATTTTGGAAGCAAAGCCAGATTAGTCACCCAATTGTGAAGAGCCCATGAAGTGGTGTAAATCCCCTTATTTAATTTTTATTTTCACATTCTAATTTTTATTAAGTGATTTTTTATGTCCAAAGCCCAATGGCCCAACTTCATGTCTCATGGCCCAACAAGACTGGCTTCATGTCTTCTCAACTATTGGCCCATCTTCAACTTCTTGGGTCCTAGTGGACTATTTTGCACTTCAAGGGCCATCATGGCTTGTTTTTGCAACCTATAGGAGTTGATTTTTTGTACTCTTTTCTTGCTGCTATAGTGGGCATAGTGGGCCACAAGAGGGCTAAAATGGGTCTATTTTAGGCCAGCTCAATAGACTTTAAAAGGAATTACACAATGGCAAGTTTAGGACAGATTAGGTGATGCACAAAGGGTTGAAAATGTAGGATTGTTCAAAGGGCAGCAAGATGATTTTTTTTTCTTAGGCCACAAGGAGCTATTTCGGGTTGTAGAAAGGCCACTCAAAGGGGCGGTTTTGGTGGATTTTGAGAGTTTGCCTAGGGGAGACTTGACCCATTCTATGGATCCAATAATGTCCAAATCATCACCCTCTCCTCCATCCAAATTGAGGAATCAAGAGTCTGCCCGAGGAAAACTTGGCCTGTCGAACGAATTTCAAAAATGCCCAGGACATCACTCCTTCCTCCTCACCAACATCACTCCTTCCTCCTCACCAATAAAGGGGTTGTGTAGGAGACAGAATGAGGACTGCTTTGAAGGATGAACAGAGGCTGGACAACATACTGTTTGAGGGGACCTGATTAGGAATAGGTTTAAGGGCACACAGAGAGCCTGATTCGGTTGCTAAAGAGCTGATTTCTAATGGCTAGCAAGGGGTTGTAACATGGTGCGCACACGGTAGGTTCATAGAGGACAGCAAAGGCTATTTTTGAAGGCTAAGAGGGGGCACACAAGGATAGGTTCATAGAGAATAGCAAGGGCTATTTTTTAAGGCCAAGAGGGGGCGCACAAAGGCAGGTACATAGAGGATAGAAAGGGCTATTTTTGAAGGCCAAGAGGGGGTGCATAAAGGCAGGTACATAGAGGACATCAAGGACTATTTTTGAAGGCCAAGAGGGGGTGCACAAAGGCAGGTTCATAGAGAACAGCAAGGGTTATTTTTGAAAGCCAAGAGGGGGCACAAAGGGACTATTTGAGAGACACTTGGCCATAGAAAGGGATGGAGAAGAGAGAGAAGAGGGAGAAGAAAAAGGATTACATGAAGCACACTTTCCACTACTCACCTTCTGTCTCTTTTTTACTATGGAATCTACTAGGAGGGTGAAGAACTGTCTAGTTCTTCTTCATCTTTACCTTCTCTTGGCACAACTACTACTGGAGGAGGAAGATACTACTGACTATGGTGTTGTTGTTGGAGAAGGGAGAACTTCTCCTCTTGCTACTGTCAATGCTGCTGGAAGAAGGAAGACTTCTCCTCTTGCTGGCGTTGTTGTTGTTGTCGCTAGAAGAAGGAGGTCTGCAGGTGCCTTGCCGTTGTTGTCACTAGAAGGAGAAGAGATGGCATGTACCTTCTTCTTCTTCTTCTTCTTCTTCTTCTTCTTCTTGTGTAGGTGATGCTGGAGGAGAAGGGTTGCCGCACTGCTCCTCTTCCTATTGGGGTTCTACTGTGCACCAGAGAGAGGAGGAGGGAAGTTGTTGTCACACTGAGAGAGAAAGGAGAGAGAGCTTAGGGCTACTATGTGTGCCGATGGGTGAGGGTGAGATAGAGAGCTGTGCTAACTCCGTTTTGTTCTCCTAGTTTTTCATTGAATAGGGAGTCTAAGAGATAAGGTTATTGGGAGAGATAAGACAAGGAGTTTCACCCCTTGAAGAAGTCTTCTTTAGGAGGACTTCTAGCTAGAGAAGAAGTCTCACAGGCAGGGAGTGTGGGTGCATAAACCACCTAAGAGGAGAATGGGGCATGCCCAGCTTTCTCTTCCTGATTTTCTATCTATGGGAGAGAGAGCAAGGAGATAAGGATATTGAGATAAAGCCTAGGAGTTGTAGCTTACTCAGAAGCTTATCCCATGAAGAGTTCTATCGGAAGGGGAGTCTTTCAAGGAAGAATTTCAATCGGGGAAGAAGTCTTGGCCGAGAAGGAGTCTGTCCATAGAGAAATCCTGCATGGTAGGGATTGTGTACGCACAACCCAGCTATTGGCACACCATCTAGGAGAGAGGAAAGGTGACAGCTGATCATCTCCGAAATCTCATCAAGATGCTCTCGATCTAATGAATGTCAGTAATTCCAATCAAAATCATTTAAATAAACCTAGAATTTGTCCAGAAAGATCTGTAATGTGCTCTGATGACTGTTAATTTTGTATTCCATCAAGATGTGTGGTCACGATCTCTTGAACTGTATTAGATCTTTGATTTTGTCAATCTCCCCAATTGGTGTGATCTTGACTATCGATGATTCTAGAAATTGCAATTACATGCAATTAAATCATTTTATTGGCCAAATTTTATTTTTGATGTATTAATATTTCCGAGACTAAAGTATTAGACAGCAAAATTATAATTTTCAGCAAGTGGACTAGTTTGAAAGCTTATTAGACCATTATGCCCTTGGGGTGACAAGAAACAGACTTTCGTCCATATCCGATCTTTTCTAAATAACTCTCCAATCGGTGGCTAGATTTCTAATCCATTTCTAGCGTTGTCCAACTTTATCTTAGACTGACAATGTGGGAAAGTCAAACCTAGAATCCTAATTTGCCCTAAGGTGCCAGGGGAAAAATGGTCATTTCAACCTTTTAGTGTTCGTTTTCCATATTTTGGGCACCATTGCGAAGCTTGTAGCCGGGGCTATGCAGCGAGTTTGTTGTCTTGGCCATCCTGATCCATTAAGCTTGTCGAGGCATCTCTAAAGCCTATTGTATTAACTTGATTTGGATTTACCAAATTTGGATCGGATTTACATATCGACTTCGGCATTGCTCAAATTTGAGTTGAGTGGACTAAATAGAAAATTTTGATGCCAACAATTATCTAAGTACTTATTTAGTGATTTCCCTAATCTTTGTATGCATGGTCATCCACATAGCATTAGTATCTGTCTAAATTCTAATCATTTATATTAATACATTCATTATTAATGTCTTCTATTTCATCCCTTTTAAATCCTAACATTTTATTTAAAAAATAACTTCTTTTAAATGTTTTTGTTTATTTTTTGACCTTAACATCTAGAACCACTAACTTATGTTACATTGTTAAAATTACATTTGGAATAACTAAACAATTTGCTAAGGGCACCAATAAACTCTCTTGCGAGAATGACATCAATGTCTTTCATTTTGTCCACTCTGAAATATTATTAAATGAGATTATCTTTTTGTAAAATAAGTATTTGTTAGTATAAGATCAAAAATCATAGTAAAATCTAAGATTTTTTCTCTTTTCATGATCCCCATTGATAAATATATTTTCTTACTAGATTAGATTATATATATCCTACTAAATTTTTAATCTCAATACTTAATCCAATTTATGGAATATATGCACTTATTAATTATCTAACACTACTATATCCTTTAATATTTTATCAACAATTATATTTACTCCATTTTATATTACACTTTTCTCTTTTAAACCATAGTTTATACCATGTATTCTTTACATTTCTCTCTTATCCATTTGATTTCTTAAATACAAACAATATTAATATTTCTTCTCTCCATACTATCCACAATTTTCATTAGTTGTACCGTAACCGTAAGAGACCATATTCTAAATACATATTTTTATCCTTCTATCAATTTTTTATTTCTATCATTTTCAATACTTGAGCCCACCTTTATCAATTTTGATATTGACACTCTTAGCTTTGAAAATATCAATATCAAAATTGAGATAATATCAATTTGGATGCTCTAACCAAACATGGCATTAAGGATGACTTTCATAGTGATACACTACATTGTTGAATAATGGAGATACCTGTGTTAACACAAGTCAGTTGCATTACAAACTGAGGCCCAGAAAAGACTCTTACAATAGCAGGATCGATCATCCGCTAAAAAAAAGATTGCCAGAATTAATAAGATGTGTTTCTTCCAATTAGAAACTAATTGTGAATAAACCAATACTAAGACAATTAATGGGCAAATATTATCTTAGTATCTACATAAAAGTTTCTCCATTTCCCATGAAATCTCCTGGATACCTCTGTGCTGAGGAATGGCAGTCGGTCCAGAGGATGTTATTACGCCCAGGAAAATTAGCTTTGATTTTCACTTCCCCAGAGATAACTAGAATCTCCAAGGCACGTCATGCTGATTTACCTGTAGCAATTAGAAAAGTAAAATTAGAAGGCAAAAGGAGTGGGCCCCATTGCCCAAAGATGATTGATGGATCCACTTGTAACAAATATGCATTGCACAGGAAAGCATTTATTTGTTACAGAGATGGAAAAGATACGGAGAAGGCAAACCATCCCACTGCACAATGTATATTTCAGACAATATAACGCTACTCCTTAATGTCATCCCTACCATACTACATGCAACATAATCAAGCACAAAGATGTTCCCACACCTCAAAGTAGATATACATCACTATGAATGATCTTGAGAATTAAATGCTGAACAGAAAGTAAATAGTTGGTCACAAAAGGGAGAGATTTTTTAAGGGTGCTACGATAGACATCGCTGCCTAAATTGCTATGCTCAAAGGTTATCGTTTTCCAGAACATCAGAGGCTTGACAGCCTAAGAACACAGTATCTTTCCATTAGCTTATACCTGAACTATCATATTGAGCCTTCACATGCGAGGTATCATCAACACGAGGTGCAAGATTACTATTTGCAAATGCTGCCTGATTTTGTTGCATCAACTGTGAACCAGATGTGTATACATTCAACAACTGAAAAATCGGTGGGATAACTTAATAAATAGACATTTAAATTTTGAGTCTCCAATTGATAAGAGAATAAACTAGAAAGGATATTATTGTACCTGAGGGCATGGTTGCATATGCTGGAATCCAGGGTAATGTGTAAATGATCCAGGTATCAAGACATTCTGCATCTGAGTTCGGAAATTAACTTGATTTATGTCTGAAGGATTTAATAGCACATGGTTTACATCAATGTTTGATGCCACTGATTGATTGACTAGGGGGACATGACTATGTTGAGGACTCTGAATGGATGGCAAAGAAGTGTGTTCCATTCCCATGCCTATCTGTGGCATGAAAGGATGTACACCTGGAAACATCATTGGTACCATCCCACTTCTCATCCACATTATCTAGCATGAGTAAGAGAAAAAAAATGAGCCAATGTTCAAAAAGATAAACGGCAACTGATCAAAGAATGAAGAACTTCCTACTTGCACTTGTAGTTGAAGTGATTTTAGGTACTCGATTACCTCATCTAGCATCGATGCTTTGTCGACCTGGATAATTAAAAGGGTAGTAATCAGGTTGCGGCATGAGGACTATTCTAAAAACTAGAGCAAAATGGAAAAGATATATGAAAAACCTTATTGCAGTGAGGAATAAGCTCTTGGAGATCCCTCATTTTCCTATTTATCCTATCCCTTCGTTTCTATTCAAAAAGATTTGAATTAGATGATAACATCAAAAGAGGAAAAACCACAGTAGGACATCCATCAGAATCTACCCTCTCTGAAAGATTATGGACTTCAGCTGCACGCCTTCGTCGGGAAGATGAGGATTTCTGAAACTGCATGTTTTTCTTCACCGATGCACCATCAGCTTCCTGCATGCAAGGCAGTGAATAGAAGCTTGACAACAAGAACTTGTTAAAATAAAATTGTCCATGAGAGCATCTAGAGGAATGCATGTGGCAAAAGGTAGCAAACCTCACTCTGGCACTCAGGTTCATCTCCCTCCCTCCCTTTTCTTTTGTGCATTATCATTTGTCTATTCTGTTGGCCGGTCCTACCAATTGACGCACCAGATGATGTAGTGTTAACTGTTTCATTTATATCACAAGTTTCCTTGTCATCTGCAATTACAGCACAAGCATCATCCTCCAGACCCTTTGCCAATGCAACTTTTGTTGTAGTTCTTGGACTTGGATAAAACAGGGAATGGACTTGACTGCTTGCACAAATGCTTGATTCCTTGGTCATCTTTGAAGAAGATTCCCCAGGTTCAACGTGGTACCCCATGCTTGATTTTCCTTGAGCTCTATTGAGCGGTAATTTCTCAATTTCAGGCAACCTTTTAAAATGGGTAAAGTTCCTGAGATCCCCGGCGTTTCTATTTGTTACGTGCAGCAAAGGAGAAGCAAATCCAGATTGAGCAGGCATTCGCTTTTTTCCAAACAGAGAAAAGGTAGGTTGTTCAGCAACAGAGGAATGCTCTTCAGATATGCCATTTCTTGTGGGTGCCATGTGTTTTATTATCTTATCCCCCTCTGTAGCAAGCGTCGTATGGGTAGAAGTGGAAGCTGCTCCCAGATGTTCAGAGAAGAATGCCTGGCAGAACTCGTTCTCGAAAGAATCATCTACAGAGCACTGAGCCCACGGTCCTGTCTCTTCTTGCAAAACATTTTCTGAGTTCTTGAAGGGCTTAGAACCCTTTGACACTTGTTCTGGTTCAGTGCACTGTGTGGTTAAATTAGGAGTTACCATGACCTTTCTCTGTGCCTGGCTGTTCATGACCACATGACCATCTTGCCATAGCAACTCTATGAGTTCATCCACAGGGCTGTAAGGTTAACAAAACGAAGAGAACAGTAAGTAATCAGCAAGCCTACATACCCACTAGAATTTGCAAGAACACACACGAAAGCACATGACACATAAGTGAATAGCCAACCGTGGAGACTTGGAATGACTATTTCGGGGATGATCATGTGAGAAGCTCCAATCAGGGACGCAGTGGTTCATGGCTAGCTGATGACCTTGTATCAATATGAGTACAGTGAAACAGCAAGTAGAAAACATAGTTGCTCAGAAAAAGATAAACTAGAAGAACAGAGTAGACAGCATGCATGCATTCACAAAAGACAACAAAAATTAAGATAGAGGAATAAGAAAAGGTGCTCGACCAAGCTTTATGAACTCAAGATTCTTGTGGTAAACAAATTTTCAGTAAAGCAAAGAGCACAAAATTTCTAGCATGGGGATACATATCATCAACAAGGAGCAATTTATGTCGAGTTCTTTTCTAACACATGGCAATTTGCTGAAGACAAACCACTAACAAGGTCAAGTAAAAATAGCTGAACGTTACCTTCTACATTTACTAGTAGAAGCTAAAGAATTTGAAAGCATATCTAAGAATGGAAGTCAATCCATAAGAATATGAAAGAAGCATCATAGACAGAAGCCTACCACCGAAATATCTCAACGGAAGTGCAGACATTGAGGGAAATCTGTTTTTATCAGGAACTTCAGCGAGCCTAGTAAGTGAAATCCAAGGCATCAAAGCTACCCTAAAAACCCTCAATTGAACCGACCAAACACAGGGAAAACTTTCTTACCTAGAGTCGAATATAGATTTTAGATAAGAAAAAGAAAAGATAATCTTTGCCATGAAAATCATCACCGTTTCAAATGAAATGAAAGAACGGCACTTGCGCATGGAGATGGTTAAAAGAAACCCAAGCTTTGATGGGCAAAAAGAAAGAAGAAAACCATCACTTGTGTTGCTGGCTCGCTTGACTTGTGACTACGTGCACGTGTATCAATCTTCGGTACCATTTGGAACATCAAAGCGTAGGGTAGAAAGAGGTTTATCAAATTCAGAGTGTCAGAGAGCAAAGAACAAGCACCTTATGTGCACACCTTATTCGCTCTCAAGATGTAAAGGATACGCACAGCAGTTGGAGGACCTGGGAAGAATAGGCTGCCTTCCTCCTACTACCTCCCTCTCGGAGAGACGAGAGACCTCTCTCGAGCCACCCAATTTGACCGTGAAGTGTCCATCCAACAGCTTCAATACGGGCACAAGCGTCTGCATGTTCATGGAGGCACTGCGTCTCTGTCGTTTACAGTTGTTGGGGACCGTGAAGGTTGGGGCATGAGGCGCTGAATTATGACGACCAGATGCAGAGAACACAGAAAAACCATATCCGGCCATTTTATTCTACCCTCTCAAGCTCTCACTGGTCTTCGTTCCCAAAGCGGGCGACGCCCTAAAGCCATAACCACTCTTCGGCTGCCTGGCACCATGATTGGCCATCGGTGATCGCCTTCCGCAACGAAATTTCTTAATTCTATCAGTTGTAGGTTCCATGACAGAGCGAGCATGCACGGTTCAAGGTTTGATTTAGTTTAATTTTGAACCATATTTTTCTCAAATCTAACAAATTAGATTTAACTTGTTTTGACCTGATTAAATTTTTATTTTATCCTGATACAGTATAAATGCAAAGTATAATTTCATCTTATTTATTTTCGGTGATTTCTTATTAAAGTTTAACCGATATGTTTATATATTTCATTAGTTTTATCTTAAAAGTCTTGAAATAAATATAACTTTATCATATACAAATAGAAATATTTTTCAAACATAATTTGCTAAAAGGAGGTATTCGGCGATAAAGCATGGAAAGTGAAGTTGATAAAATATATGTTTTAAAAATTTTAATGATTATATATACCATTTTGAGTTAAATATGTGTGGTAAAAAGGGTATGCTCTAGTAGCCAGATAAGGAAAACTTTATTCGACTGGGCCCAGCTCGTGGGGATGAAATGCATGTGGGAGGAAAAACAATGGCCGAGCAGAATCTGACTCTGACGGCTGATCATCACTGTCCGAAAGCGACACCTGCCCTACGCTGGCCCTCTCCACGGGCGCCACGCGTCCTCTCTGTTTATAAATATAATATTCGTCGCTGGGGCTGCTCAATCAGGTGCGGCTCGGCAGTGAACTCGCCGGTGAACTCAGCCAGTTTCAATGCCCCCGGAGTTTGATTCATATCTGGGTTTCAATGAGATTGGATTCGCCAAGGCTTCGACAAGGTAGTTCGTACTCTTTTGAAGTGGATTTTACAGTACGACAGTTCGACAATCTACGTGGGAGTTTTGAGTTTATCACTTATGTGACAGATTTGAAAGATTCCGTGTGGCACAACATTTGGAAATAACTAGAGAAACACTGTCCGAATCATCAAGAATCTTACGAGAGAAACTCGTTATTATATTTCGAACGTCAAACTATCTCAAACAGACCGGTAGCTGGATTCCACCGTCAGAAAATTACACTCAGATAGATGTGGATGCGGCTTCCAACGGACATTCTGGTGCCTTGGTCCTTATTGCCAAGAAAATCTAGTTGCTTGGAAGGGACGTACCTCTGTTTACGTTGATCCACAGATTCTGGAAGTAGAAGCTCTTGTCGAAACTTGCTCTTGGGAGTTACCTCGACGAAATTCCACGATTGTTGAGAGCGATGCCCTTGGGGTGGTTAACACCATCAATCGAGCAGGTCCTGATCTTTGGAAGCCTCGGCCTTCACTGAACAGTGCCGCCGCAGCTGGAATCGTTCGCAATCGTCCGTCGTTTTTTTGCCCCGGAGCTTCGAACACCGCCGCCCATCTTGTAGTCCGTTGGTTCTTATGTTACCCGATGATCGGTACCGTGCGCTCGGTTGTAACCGACCTCCCAGCGGTTATCATTCAGCAATTATGTAGAGACTCGCCATCCCGAGGTGACGGTTCCGGTTAATGAAATTAGGCTCGCGGGTTTATCCAATGAAAAAGAAAAGAACTGGGCAGTGAACTGTTTGGGTCCTCGTGCCATTCATTGCTCTGTCAGACGTGGGGGAAACCGGTCGGATGCCGGAGAAATATTTTATTTTATTTTTTAATATTATGTTTCGCTGCTTCGCAGCTACCTGCGTACTTGCTGTTTCATCGGAAAATTTTAAGATTATCATAAATTGAGGATACATTTGGTCAGTGAATATTTGTATCATAATCTATGATTTATTTGCTTTATCATAAATTTAAATTTTATATTAATAATTAAATATTTTATGATGATTTATATAACGAAATTAATTTTAAAATTTATAACGATAAACATGTTTAATACTATGCTAGCACTATACAGGGTGAAAGTGAGGAGATCGATGACGGAACGAGAAGAAATAATATTATTTTGAATAGAAGTGGCCAAAGAATTCATACATATATATACGTATATTTATGTATAATGGATGAAAAGATCTGCGGTAACACATATAAAATTATAACTCCGTAGGACCCAGCCATTATTGTCTGTCCACGTGTCAGACTGACCCTTGACTCCGTTCATATCCTCCCCCTTCGCCTGCCAGTCGAAAATTAAAACGTGGCCTGCACGCGAAGACCTTCTATATTTGAAGGGCGAGTAGCATGTTCAACGTAGTAAGTTGATTTTATTGGCTATCTAATATCCCATTTAGTTAGAGTTTCACTTTTGGTAATATATTAATATCGATATTAATATTTTTAAATATTAGAGTATCAATATCAAAAATAATATAAATTGATATTTGTATTACATAATATATTTTATTTACACTATAAATTTTAAAATTGACATAATTAATCAAACATCTTAATAATTTCTATTAATATTGATACCTAATAGTATTGTCAAATAGGACGTAACGTATTTGTGTGTATTTGTCTAAGATTATATTATTTATATCTATTATATTTAATATTAATATTTTTTAAAATTAGTTTTATTATTTGTCATATTTAATTTGTAATTCTATTATATTTGTATTTTATATATTATTAGATGATCTGCTAACATTATTATATTCTCACCCCAGTTGTCGCCACCACCTCCTACCTTCGGTTAAGATTCCTCGAGGAAGAGAAACCGAAACGGGAGGAAAAGAGTAGGAGTGTTTTTTTTTACATGTTTGCTAGTGGATCAAGGATAAAAGTTACATTTAGTGCCTTGTGGAGCTTACAAAGTATTTGGATCGGTTAATGTTTTTGGATCCGAATTTTAAGATGGATCCATTTAAGTTGGATTCAAAACTGAAGTAATTAGCATTTATGCTCACAGATTCTTGTATATTTCTGTTAAAATTTTTCTGACGTTGTCTATATACTTTTATTTTATAGAAATTATCACTTGAACTTTAGAGCCTTATTAAAGTTACTAATGGGACTATTAACAGTTGGAATTTTAAATTTTATAAAAATTATGATATAACAAAGGATGATTGACATCTTATTTTGTCATTTATTGAGCCTGTTTGGTATCAAAATTTTTTTGAAGATAAATCAGATTTATTTTCTAAATTTTAGAGATAAACCAAATTCACCCTCGAGTTATCTTGATAGGAATCAACCCGAGATCAGTGAGTGTAAAAAAGAGACAGCCACCGCTGCTGCAGGCATACGTGCATACGTGTTAGGTGTAAGAGCAGGTGCTTAATGTAATGTTTGGATATAGAAATCGTTGAACATCTGATGCATGGCTGATGAGTGATGATATTGGTTATTAAGAAGTATTATATTATGTTTAAACTATAAACAAACGTATCTTTAAAAATAGATGCATCGCACCACGATAAGAAGTTCATAAAACTCGTGCAATTAAAATTATTAGAAGGTATATCACAGGAAAGAGATACATAATGTCACATATTTACAGTTTGCACTATATGCCGCATTTATATTCTTTATTTTTAATCGTTTCAACATGTTTACAAAATATAATCTAAAATTTATTGAAGTCTACATTCCACATGTATATACTTTGTGTTCTTTCTTGACAATATATCTTCTACAAATATTTGATGGTTACTTTTTTTAAAAATTAAAAAAGTATGCATCAAAGAGTCAAATTCATGATTAGAATCATGGTTCGCCGGATTGAGACCCGGGTTGCACTACAGGAAACAGGATCACTAGCGATGGCTACTCGTCGTCGCCAATAACCAAAAAGCCATTGCCAAATGATAATGGCGACGGCTTATAAGCCATCGCAAGGCTGTCGCAAATAAGCCCGTCGTCAATCATAATGGCGACGGCTAAATGCAAGCCGTTGCTGTTACCGTTATTCGTTGCGGGTATTGGCCATTGCAGTTAAGTTAATAGGGACGGCTATAGCCGTCGCTTATAAGGTTTTTGGCGATGACTTTTAGCCGTCGCAAGTGAACTTAAAAACCTGACCAACTATTAGCGACGGCTGTTAGCCATCGCCAAAACTCAGTTTTTCACCGCCGGAAGGGATACCAGGGTGCAATTTTCTGGTTTTGCGACGGTGGAAAGCCGTCACCATTACGTAAACAGCCGTCTCTTAAAACCTTTTTTGCGATGGCTAGAAGGAGTCGTCGTCATTAAATTACAGTTATTATAAGCGACGACTAGGAGCCATAGCCAAACCCCACTTTTGCACCACCAGAAGTGATCCTGGGGTGCATTTTCTGGTCTTGCGATGGTTTCTAACCATCACCATTATGTAATCACCCTTCGCTTAAAACTTGTTTTGCGACGGCTAGAAGGAGTCGTCGCCATTAACTTATATTTTTTTTAAAAGAAATTTCCTGCACACGAATGTATTCACGTAGAAACACATCCATACGTAAATATACATTTTTTTCTTGTACACTTTCAAATCATCATATTGAAGCCGTTACTCTCAAATTTAATGCATTCATAAACACTTGAGGATAAATAATCACACATTCATCCATACATCCATTGACTTATAACCATTCACATTTATAAATAAGAAATATTCACATTCTTTAACAAAAAAGATTCACATTTATAAAATTTATTCTGTACACAATAAATATCTCAAATACAAAGAAATAGTAAAATGGGGAGAAAACTCTCTCACTCATCTTCTCCATAAGAACGCTTCTCGTTGTCCTTGTCCTCAGTTTTTGGTTTTGTAAGGAATCGTCCATTAAAATTTGGTGCAGCGGAAGCGATGATTCCTATGGGTTCCTTTAGAATCCGTCTCAATCAGAACCGAACGACGAGAACCGAAAACCGATCAAATCGGGTTCGAATATACCTGATAGGGATTCATATAATCCCATGGAGAGGAAGGAGATGAGCTTCTTAAGCTCTAAAAATAGTTCAAGTGTCCGGTCTCCAGCAGTATCCACACGAACTTCATCCACAGCAGGTTCTCCCTTCGCACCGGCCTCGAGAACTCTTCCCGAACGGAGCTACATCGACCATGGACACCTTCTTGAGAGAGGAGGAGGTAGGGAGGAGGCTTGGGACGTGGTTTTCACCCTTGGATTGATGGGGTTTGGCTGAAACCATTAGTATTTATAGAGAATTATGGAATTTTTCATAAAAACCCAAAATCTCTATAAATTATGCCCTTGCCCCTGTACTTGTGGATAAGTCCTTTTGTGTGTGACCCACTAGGCCCAATAACCTATTTGGTTGAGATCTAAATAAAATAGAACAATTCTATTTAATTCTAATTAAATCCGTTATCCGATAACAGATTAATCGGCCTACCGATCATGAAGGGTACAAGCCACATCCCATGATCCTAAATGGCTATGGGCATAATCTCATCTCCATTGAGCCTTTCCATCATCAGTTACCACATGGATATAAACCCTCATCCATCCAATGTCCTAGTCGGAAAGGAGTACGGCATCGACTGTCAACTCCTTAGTGTACCGACTCTATAGGATCCTGTACTCGGAATTGGATCAATTGGAAAACTCCTTTTCCAATTATCCTATCTACCCTGGCCAGGGATTTAGAGTACTATCCCATAGGACATTCACTCTCACTTACCGAGAGTGGATGATCCCTTGTTGTCCGCTCAATTGCCTCCATCGGATTTTCCTTGTACCCGATCCATCGCTATATAGGACCATCTAAATTGTGATCCATAAGTGAATGGTCAAAGCACAAGTTCCACCCAACAAGGCATCTTTGGCGACACAGGTCAAAGGTTCAATCATACAACCGTGATGATAGAAAACCCTGATAGACAGTTCGGTAAGATACTATTTAGAGTTTCTAATTCGGTCAGTTCAATGAACTCATTCAACTAATGAGCACCTGTATGTGTATCTTAGTGTCTCCACACTAATGACCAATGAGATCGGTCGTTCTCATCACATGATAAGACATCACATACACTAGTCTATCCGGATCCTTGATGTCCCGTCTCAAGTATCCTATGACTAGGAACATTTAGATCAAATACCTCTAGATGATCAATCTCATTATCATGATCTCATCATGATTTAATCATCATTGTATTTGATCAAGGACTTCATTATGATATTCGCTTCTAATAAGAGCTTATAATGAAGATTTGCCTAATTAATTGAATGAGATATTTCTAGAAATGTCGAATCATATCATATATGATTGGCTTGTAGGGCATACATTTCTATCAATCTCCCACTTGCACTAAAGCCAATCACCCATCTAGCTGATCTATATCAGCTCGAGGTGAAGCTCAAACACTCTTTTGGCTTAATCGGAGGAGAAGGCCGCGGTGGTGTGAGGAGAAGGCCGCGGTGGCGGCGGTGTAGACACGCAATTTTGGCCTAATCGGAGAGCTCAAATTCTTATTTTCATAAAGCACATGTGATTATTCTTTCAAGGAAACCGGGCTTTCTGGAAAAATTGAAGTTTTCGATGCATTTCAAAGAAGGCTGTAGGGGCTTTGACCAGGGTCAAAGCACCTTATATATAGGGCACCAGGCGCCCTGTATATAGGGCACCTGGAACCCTATATAAGCACTACATCCTAGCACACGAGGTTAATCGCATCGCTTGCATGAATCACATCAAGTTTCTTCTTAAGAAATCTGTCCTGACTGACTGGTTGGCACGCTGGCAGAGCTTTCTTTCTCAATTTGACATCACCTACATCCAACAGAAGACAATCAAAGGCTATGCGATTGCTGAACACCTAGCCCATCATCCCATTTTAATCTTTGATCCTATCCAATCAGAGTTCTTCGATGAAGAATTAATATCCATTCGGTCTTCCAATCTATGGACTTTATATTTTGATGGGGCATTAAACTCTTAAGGTAGAAGGATAGGGATTGTTCTTCTGTCACCCGAAGGTGTCACCATCCCGCAGGCTTTTCAACTCCAGTTTCCAACAACAAACAATATAGCTGAGTATAAAGCCTTGCTGGCCAGACTGGATGCCGCTCACTTGTATGGTGCCACCGAACTAAGGGTGATTGGTGATAGTCAGTTGATTCTTCGCCAAGTGCTCGCCAAATATCGCACATCCCATCCCAGGCTCAGACCATATCAAGAACTCACCGCTTATTACATCAAGTTATTCTCCAAACTCGAATTTATTCATGTCCTAGAGCTCAAAACATTATTGCCGTTGCTCTCGCTTCTCTGGCATCTTCACTATTTGTCCCGCTAGGCCGACAGGTTAGGACAATTTATGTCCGCCAACGTACCATTTCGACAATAGAAGATGCATAATTCTTGAAGGTTAAAGAAGAGTTTGAAAGGAAAGAATCCATTGAGCAAAAGGAGGAGGTATCTTTGGTTGAGTTGGAGGAATTGGAGGAAGGTGAGAAGACTTGGTATTATGAGATTGAGAATTATTGTTAGGATCAGACATATCCATTAGGGTCAACCGCTGAAGAGAAGAAAGCTATCAGAAGAGTCTCCCAGAGATACACCATCTTAGGTGGAGTGCTTTATAAAAGAAGCCTGGCTGGCATTTTATTAAGATGCGTAGAAGAAGAAGAGGTTGAGTTGATACTTATGATAGAAATGTATGCCCTGCAAGCCAATCATATATGATATGATTTGACATTTCTAGATATATCTTATTCAATTAATTAGGAAAATCTTCATTATAAGCTCTTATTAGAAGCGAATATCATAATGAAGTCCTTGATCAAATACAATGATGATTAAATCATGATGAGATCATGATAATGGTATTGATCATCTAGAGGTATTTGATCTAAATGTTCCTAGTCATAGGATACTTGAGACGGGACATCAAGGATCCGGATAGACTAGTGTATGTGATGTCTTCTCATGTGATGAGGAAGACTGATCTCATTGGTCATTAGTGTGGAGACACTGAGATACACATACAGGTGCTCATTAGTTGAATGAGTTCACTGAACTGACCAAATTAGAAACCCTGAATGGTATCTTACCGAATTGTCTATCAGGGTTTTCTATCATCACGGTTGCATGGTTGGACCTTTGACCTGAGTCGCCAAAGATGCCTTGTTGGGTGGAACTTGTGCTTTGACCATTGACTTATGGATCACAATTTAGATGGTCCTATATAGCGATGGATATGGTATAAGGAAAATCCGATGGAGGCAATTGAGCGGACAACAAGGGATCGTCCACTCTCGGTAAGTGAGAGTGAATGTCCTATAGGATAGTACTCTAAATTCCTGGCTAGGGTAGATAGGATAATTGGAAAAGGAGTTTTCCAATTGATCCAATTCCGAGTACATGATCTTATAGAGTCGGTACACTAAGGAGTTGACAGTCGATGCCGTACTCCTTTCCGACCGGGACATTGGATGGATGAGGGTTTATATCCATGTGGTAACTGATGATGGAAAGGCTCAATGGAGATGAGATTATGCCCATAGCCATTTAGGATCATGGGATGTGGCTTGTACCCTTCATGATCGGTAGGCCGATTAATCTGTTATCGGATAACGGATTTAATTAGAATTAAATAGAATTGTTCTATTTTATTTAGATCTCAACCAAATAGGTTATTGGGCCTAGTGGGTCACACACAAAAGGACTTATCCACAAGTACAGGGGCAAGGGCATAATTTATAGAGATTTTGGGTTTTTATGAAAAATTCCATAATTCTCTATAAATACTAATGGTTTCAGCCAAACCCCATCAATCCAAGGGTGAAAACCACGTCCCAAGCCTCCTCCCTACCTCCTCCTCTCTCAAGAAGGTGTCCATGGTCGATGTAGCTCCGTTCGGGAAGAGTTCTCGAGGCCGGCGCGAAGGGAGAACCTGCTGTGGATGAAGTTCGTGTGGATACTGCTGGAGACCGGACACTTGAACTATTTTTAGAGCTTAAGAAGCTCATCTCCTTCCTCTCCATGGGATTATATGAATCCCTATCAGGTATATTCAAACCCGATTTGATCGGTTTTCGATTTTCGTCGTTCGGTTCTCATTGAGACGGATTCTAAAGGAACCCATAGGGATCGTCGCTTCTGCTGCACCAAATTTTAATGGACGATTCCTTATAGTGGTATCAGATCCCGGTTCAAGTCTCGGTCGAAACCGACGTCGAATCGACATTATTTTATGTTATTTATGTGTTCCCGAATCTGTGCAAATGTCTGTTTTGACGAGGCCACCATATTCTGTGTATGACTAAGATAAAATATTGGTTTGCTATGGTAGAATCTCGTTATATAAGGCTTTCAAACGCCACAAACCGTTTGAAGTTTGGATATCTGTAGTGTTCGGGAGAAGCCTCAAAAGTTGATGTTTCTGTCATGCCCGAACCGACACCCGGATTCGGGGATTTTGTGAAATCTCTGTCCACAGAAGAAATTTAGGCTTGGAAAAGGTTTAGAAGATGGGTAATATGATTACCTAGCCTTTACCTTTGATATCCAGCTTTGAACGACGGCGGAGGAAGAGAATTTTTGAGTTTTCCGACGAACTAGGGTTCTGCGGAGTCTGGCGGCGCCAACTTGTTTCTTTTTGATTTCCTGTTGATAGAGAATTTTTATATGAAGGTATATATACATATTTGGAAACTTAATTTTATGAGTATTCTAAATTGTATTTTTGGAGAATATTTTCTTCCTGGATAAGGAGTTATTATCGTTACAAAATAGAGATTTCTGCTGAGGAATCTCGGTGACCGCCGCCTCTTCTTTCTCATTTTTCGTCCGATTGGGATTTTTCCTGGATATGAGGAAGACTTTTTTGGATTCCTTATTTGATAAGGATTCCAACGCATATTTTTCCAGATTTGTCGGACTCCTGAATAAGGAGATATGTCCGTGTTAATGTAATTAACTTCCTCCCGATGAACAGTTCAATCGCGATAGGAGTCTGGCGCGCGAGTGGCGCACCGACAATCGGCGCAGATGCTCATCAAGCCTGGCGCACGCCGCGGCGCACACAGGCGCTCGCCGGCGTGGCGCAGTGCGCCGGAGCGCGCGGCGCACTGCGCCCGACACCATTTTTTATGATTTTAAAGTGTTTAAAATCATAGAAAATTCCGAAAAATTACCATAAAATTCCAATTTTTTTTAAAAATTCTATAATATTATTTAACATGTTTTAAAGTGTTTAATGGCATGTTATATAATTTTGAGTCCTATTTATATAGATTCACTCATGCTTAAACTTTGAAATTGTTTTAAAGGTCTAACTTAAATAATTAGTGTCTTAATTAAATTCTGTAAAATAAGATTTTACAGAATATAAATTGGGACATTAATTTTTGACCTTGCACAGTATTGGGAATGCATGAATGTTCTAAATAGTTTAGTTTTGTGTGTTCATTTCATATAAATTTTTTATATGTTATTGTCATGTTATTTTCATGTTATTTATTTCATGAAAAATTCGACATGGATGAAATTGAGAATTTCAAAATAAATTATGTATAATTTTATGTTGATATATATGATATATCTCATATAATTATCACGTATGCGCTCTATGTTCATGTGATGAATGTTAGTGTGTATGGAGGTGATCATGGACTTAATTGTGCTTGGCTTGTGATTGCTTTTAATTATGTTGGTTATGTTATTAAATGAGGCCTGCGTGTGCCTCCTCTCTCTCTATACAATCTGATTGTACATTCTACCTCCTCCATTAATGTACTCCCCTTGGTTAAAACCAAGGTTTCTTATTGAGTTATGTACATTTGTGGGGTCTGCATACCCTTAAGCCGCTTGTAAGAGTTAGAAGCCGGTTCGTTGAAGGTTGGAGAGCGGGACCACTTGGAGAAGCACCCTTCTGAAGTGGGAGCATACCAACTCAAGCATCTGAAGCAAGAATTTTCACCTATAGGGGTGCCTTAGGTGCATGCTTAGGGTTAAGTCCATGATCACCTGATTTTGTGCATATTTGATATGTGGATGTGTGCTACAGGTTATACCTTAGATATATGATATTACAAAGGTATTATATATACTTAGCACATATTATTGATGAGACTAAAATAAAATCCCTCCTTGTCATAATTAGGTTGATAAACGTGTGACATTAAGAATGACTCACGTAGCCTTCCGTTGTTATGGTCTTGATGAGCCAATCTTAGATTGGATGGGTTTGTTGTGTTTCCCACAAGACTCATTCAGCAAGGGATTGGTGATCATGGCCAAGGCATTTTCCGAACTTTGGGGTGGACCATTGTATGGCCTTGTTGTGTTTCCCACAAGGGCTATGTTAAGAATTCATTCTCATAACGTAACAAGCGGAGTTGACCTAACTAGAGTATGTAGCTTGTTGTGTTTCCCACAAGGTTATAACTCTAGAGGCTAAATGACTAAGAATTGCAAGGGTTGCAATTGGTAAAAGTTACCTACGTATTAAGTATGGGATGACTTGTTGTGTTTCCCACAAGGTTGTCACTATAAAGTTAATAGGGTCTTAGTCCCCACTAGGATTTCATCGTGATATCCCATCTTTGCATAACGAGGGTTATGCAAATTCGTCGATAATTAGTGGGAGCATAAATTAGGATGAAAGACCATATCTTAATTTCATGAAAGTTTGCAATGTTATATTGATAAAATTATATCTCTGTTGTAGAATACGATAATAAACCACCATTAGTATGGCATATTAGATACCATATAGCTTAATGGCTCACACTTCTTAAACTGGTTTAGAACTAAGAGAATTGTTCTCATAGTTGACCAATTAACTATTCTACTTGAGAAGTAGGTGTCTCCTAAATTATCTAGTGATATGAAAGAAAGATAAGATCTTATCTCATAGACAAGATGCATTGTTTGCCTTAAACTAGATGTTAGTCTCTATGAGACATAATTATAAAGACAACATGGATAGATGGATATGAGATCCATCATAGCTCATAGTGATGAGCTAACTAAAGGGCAACTTAGAACAACAATACATCTTAATTACTTCTTGTTGGTGAGACCAGTAGTAAGAAGTAAAATCATTAGATAGAAATAGGAGAGAGTTAATAGTAAAACAAGGTGGTCAAGATAATAAATCCAGAATAAGACAAGATTCTTACACTATCATGACGATGATAAATGGAGGAGGAAGTACAAAGTGTTTTGTATATAATGCAAAGGTGGAGCTTGAGAAGCTTATGTATCCAAATCATTGGCACTTACTTGTTTTAAATATACACTTAATAGTATTAGATACTATATGTGTATATCATAATATTAGATACTATGGATGCATCTAATGGTATGAGATAACAGATATGCATCTTATTTCTACAAGGAGTTGTAGATGATGACAAGTAAATAAAGGCTTAATAAAGAAGATGTTGACCTATATATGAAATGGTGCAAAAGTTGCATCATTATTAGTGGGAGGTGCAATTCTTTAATAGCCTTATGGAGATGTCTTAATAATTAATATTGCTATTATATCCTTCTACAAGAACATTATATGATTTCCTACTTGAATAAATGTTGATTTATTCTAAGTTATGGAATTGATAGATGTTCTAATAGATTGAATGACAAAGTGTTTGCCAGTGGAAGCTTAATGAATTGTTTAATCATATTTGATATGTTAGCTCTCATGTTATGTGTGAATATTCCTTTTAAGAGGAAATGGGTTGATTTAGATCAATCTACACTTTAGCTTTATATAGACATGGAGAATGGGCTAATGAGCTATTAGAACTTGTACATTTAGATGTATGTTAGCCCATATCTAGTAAGGCTAAAGAAGAATATTTCTACTTTATTATTTCAAAGAGGATGTCTCTAGGTATGGATACATGTACTATATGAAGTACAAATCTAAGACCTTTGAAAAATTATCTGAGATTAAGAATGAAGTAGAGATACTAATGGAACAAGTATTAGAATTCTTTGATGAGATCAAAGAGAGGAATACTAAGTACATAATTCACATATAATTGAAGGATAATAGAATCTAGTGGACACCTCTTTGCACATTTTAGCTTAATTGAGTAGCTAAAATGAGAAGTCATATTATGTAAGACATAATATGAACAATGACAAGCTTTGCAAAATTCCTCTTTGTCTAATTTGGCTAAGTACTCGTTATAACCACTTGATCTTAATAGGTACCTTCTAAGTCTGTTCTAATTATTCCATATAGGATATGGAAAAGAGGTTAAAACTTGACCTTAAGCAAGTTAAGGTTTCGGAATGTCCGACCTGGTGAAGAAGTATAACTCTAACAAGTTGGAATATAAGACTATGAAGTGTTGCTTATGGGATATCCAAAGGAAACTTTTGGATATTAAATATACGACCCTTATGTATAAGGGTATGTGTTGCTCAGCTCACTATATTTCTAAAGGAAAAGTTCCTTCTTAAGAAAGATAGTGGGAGCAAGGTATATATGGAAGATGTTCCAGTCCCACAACCCAATAACACTTCTATTAAGGTGCTAGTTAATAATTACACAAGGACAAATCATATGTCTTTACTTGTGCCCATTCTACCTAAGAGATATGTGAGACGTATCTCTGATAGATGAAATGAGGCATATGATAATAAGGATATTGATCCTAGGATCTATATAGAACCAATATAAGATATTGATTCATTAATGGGAAGAGACAATAAAATCCGATATAAACTTTATCTATTCTAATCAAGTTTAGAACTTGATAGATCCACCTAAGGATATAGTATCCATAAGGAATAAATGGATCACTAAAGAATAGATTGGAGTGGATTAGAAGGTAGATACTTTCAAATGTGAGAATAGTTGAAAAGGATATCATTGAAGTCAAATGGTTGACTATGATGAGATCTTTTACTTATTCCATGGATTAATCCATTCGGATTTTAATTGTTACACTCTATGATTATGAGATAAGCTAATTGGATGTTAAGATAGTGTTCCTCTAAAGTATTTTGAGGAATAGGTGTATATGATACAACTAGAGGGAATCAAGTCCCAATAACATCCAAGAAGAGTGTGTATTAAGTTCATTTATGAACTGAAGTAAAACTTCCCATAGATCATATATAAGGTTTAATGAGATTAAATCTTATGACTTCGTTAAGAACGAAGAGAAGCCTTGTGTATTCAACAAGATAAGTGGGAGTGCTGTTACTTTCTTGACATTTTATGTTGATGACATACTACTCATTAAGAATGAAGTAGGTGTGTTACCATAAGTGAACCTAGCTATCAAATTGATCCTCCAAACACAATTTGGGTTTTGAGATCTATGGAGATAGATCTAAAATCAATGCCCAGCTAATGTACGTAGTCACCATAGTCAAAGGGTTTGACATGATAAACTCCAAGATAGGTTTCTTACCTATGTGGTATGGAGTTGATCTCTGTAAAGTGATATCTTTGTAGACTTCTTGAAAGATAAAGAGATCACATAAATAGAGCCCTTATGCCTTTGTCATAGGGTCTATCATTTATATGATGCTACGTACATGATGTGATTAATGCTCTAAGTGTTATGAGCATTCATCAAGAAGATCCAAGTGATAGTCATTGGATAGTTTAGAGATATATCATTTGGTACTTGAGAAGCACTGAGAATGTATCTCTATACACTGGAGGATAAGACTTGAAGTCTTGTAGTTTTACAAACACAAGCTTCTAATCAAATAAGTTTGATATTAAGTCAGAATAATGGTGGTGCAGTGAGTTGAAAGAGTTCTATGTGATAGAACACTGTAAATTCTACAACATATGTAAACAAGTTTACATAGTGGTTGCACACTACTTGAGAAGTAGTCTAGATGAAGTTTTTCATGTACATATAAGGTATGGGATTGTCCCAATTTTCTCTGAAAGTGTACTATTGTTTTTGAGAAAACAATGGAGTAGAGCCGATGTCTAATCAGAAGTTTATAACTTCTGTGGCGATACCATACAATCAGAGATATTGCAGCTTATAGAGATATAATTAAAGATAAAGTATCTACCGTTAAGAACATTGCAGATCCACTAACTGAAGCAGTTACTCAAAGAGTGTTTGAGCTTCACCTCGAGCTGATATAAATCAGCCAGATGGGTGATTGGCTTTAGTGCAAGTGGGAGATTGATAGAAATGTATGCCCTACAAGCCAATCATATATGATATGATTTGACATTTCTAGATATATCTTATTCAATTAATTAGGCAAATCTTCATTATAAGCTCTTATTAGAAGCGAATATCATAATGAAGTTCGTGATCAAATACAATGATGATTAAATCATGATGAGATCATGATAATGAGATTGATCATCTAGCGGTATTTGATCTAAATGTTCCTAGTCATAGGATACTTGAGACGGGACATCAAGGATCCGGATAAACTAGTGTATGTGATGTCTTCTCATGTGATGAGGAAGACCGATCTCATTGGTCATTAGTGTGGAGACACTGGGATACACATACAGGTGCTCATTAGTTAAATGAGTTCACTGAACTGACCGAATTAGAAACCCTAAATGGTATCTTACCGAACTGTCTATCAGGGTTTCCTATCATCACGGTTGCATGGTTGGACCTTTGACCTGAGTCGCCAAAGATGCCTTGTTGGGTGGAACTTGTGCTTTGACCATTGACTTATGGATCACAATTTAGATGGTCATATATAGCGATGAATCGGGTACAAGGAAAATCCGATGGAGGCAATTAAGCGGACAACAAGGGATCGTCCACTCTCGGTAAGTGACAGTGAATGTCTTATGTGATAGTACTATAAATCCCTGGCCATGGTAGATAGGATAATTGGAAAAGGAGTTTTCCAATTGATCCAATTCCGAGTACATGATCCTATAGGGTCGGTACACTAAGGAGTTGACAGTCGATGCCGTACTCCTTTCCGACCGGGACATTGGATGGATGAGGGTTTATATCCATGTGGTAACTGATGATGGAAAGGCTCAATGGAGATGAGATTATCCCCATAGCCATTTGGGATCATGGGATGTGGCTTGTACCTTTCATGATCGATAGGCCGATTAATCTGTTATCGGATAACGGATTTAATTAGAATTAAATAGAATTGTTCTATTTTATTTAGGTCTCAACCAAATAGGTTATTGTGCCTAGTGGGTCACACACAAAAGGACTTATCCACAAGTACAGGGGCAAGGGCATAATTTATAGAGATTTTGGGTTTTTATGAAAAATTCTATAATTCTCTATAAATACTAATGGTTTCAGCCAAACCCCATCAAGCCAAGGGTGAAAACCACGTCCCAAGTCTCCTCCCTACCTCCTCCTCTCTCAAGAAGGTGTCCATGGTCGATGGAGCTCCGTTCGGGAAGAGTTCTCGAGGCCGGCACGAAGGGAGAACCTGCTGTGGATGAAGTTCGTGTGGATACTGCTGGAGACCGGATGCTTGAACGGTTTGTAGAGCATAATAAGCTCATCTCCTTCCTCTCCATGGGATTATATGAATCCCTATCAGGTATATTCAAACCCGATTTGATCGGTTTTCGATTTTCGTCGTTCGGTTCTAATTGAGACGGATTCTAAAGGAACCCATAGGAATCGTTGCTTCCGCTGCACCAAATTTTAATGGATGATTTCTTACAACTTAAAGAAGCACATTCTGGAGTGTGTGGAGGCCACATAAATACTTAAGCCCTCGCCAAGAAGATCATCAGGCAAGGGTATTATTGGCCAACTCTGGAAAATGATTGCTCAATCTTTGTCCGACATTGCCATCAATGTCAACTCTATGCTGACAAGATTCACTCTCCCGCATTTTCCCTTCACCCAATTCATGCCCCATGACCTTTTGCTATGTGGGCTTTTGACGTTATTAGGCCTCTTGGTGGCCCTAATTCCGCAAACAAACCAAATCTTTCATCATAACGGCAACAGAATACTTCACCAAGTGGGCAGAAGTAGAAGAATATGTGAAAATCAAGGCATCAACAGTCAGCACCTTCATCAAACGCAACATCATTGCCAGGTTCGGGATCCCAGGCGACATCATCACTGACAACGGACCTCAATTCATCTCTCAGGAACTGCAGGACCTTTGTAACAGGTATTGCATCAAATTGCATCATTCATCCCCATGTTATCCTCAAGGCAATGGTCAAGCAGAAGCCACAAATCATCAAGATAACGTGTAAGTCTAGCAAGTTCATGGATTGACCGGATAAGTTAGTTGATGCACTATGGGCTTACCGCACTTATGTTCGAACCCCAATGGGTCAAACTCCCTATGCCTTAGCATTTACGATAGAGGTAGTAGTCTCGTACGAAGTAATCGTCCCTTCCCTCCGAGTCCGGATCGATCGAGACATCCCGATGGATGAACATCGAGATTCCCTTCTCGCGCAACTCGAGACCCTGGCCGCTGCTGAACATGCTAGGTCTTACCAGAGTAGACTTAAAAGATTTTATCAGAAGAGGGTGATAGAGAGAAAATTTGAAGTCGATGTGGTTATGCTTAAAAGAATATTTGTTAAGCCGGGCGGTCCCCACTCCAATCTTCAACCTAATTGAGAGGGTCCATATGTAATCTCAGCCATTTACCTTGGTAATTCATACAAGCTAACTAATGTAGAAGGTGAAGAACTAGCGCATCCCTGGAATGGGATCTACCTCAAAAAAAAAATCATTGAAAGAGAGACAAAAATCACAAAAGATCTGTAAAATACGAAGGTATAAAGGATGGTAGTAACATCTGATGCTTCCTTGTTTGATTACCCAACTTGTCACTTAGGGAAATAAGGATAGGCACCATATTGCACACACTACACGCCTAGATTTCGGGATTCGATGATTGGAAGTCAGAGAGAAAGCTAGGCAACACTTGGCAAAAGAATATCGACCCTATCCTATTCTCTTCTTATTTCGGTCCTGAATGGATGAAAGGGATTAGAATGAGGAGTATCGAAAGTGCCCATCGCCTTAGTTGGAGGATGTCTCTGAAGGTCTGACTTCTTAAAAGAAAAGGTGCCAAAAGATGGGCAATGACCCCTCAGGTCAGCAAAAGAATAGACTGTCTGAATGCGTACCAACAAAAGCCCAAAAAAGAAAAAGGCTCCAAAAGATGGGCAATGAACCCTTGGGGTCGAAATCAAGGAAAAGTAAGAACCTGCTTGAATGTGGCCATCAAAGAAAATGGGCTAGAAGGAAGGACCCAAGGAGGCTAAATACCAACAGGAAACATAGGCACTAGTAGAAAAAACAAGTTCGACATCCCTGAACTCTACCAAGGACTTACTACCAATCCTCTTCCTTCTTAACCTTAGAGGCAGGGTCGACCAACTAGGTCCAAGAAGAACCATAGCCTATCAAAGGCGGAAGGTCAGAAGATTTCGAACAATGCACTTTATCATACATGATGCCTACTCTTATCCCTTGGGTAACGATGAGGGGCACCTATGGCAAGCAAGGCAAAGGATGAGATGATCATTTCCTTCACACCGCACAAAACAAAAATCGAAAATACCAAACAAATTCATAAAATCAAAAATCTTAAAAATTAAATATCTAAAACACCAAAAAATTATAAAAATGCCAAAATACCAAAAAAATTTATAAAACCATCAAAACCTAAACAAATCAAAATTTTTCAAAAACACCTAAAAATGTGCTCTCTAAATGACTAGTTGCCTTTGCATTCATGTTTAATTTCAGTCTTGCATATTTTCTTTTGTGCATACTCATGTTTACTGTTATCTTAACCTTGATAAGGCCTATGTCCCTTGACAAAAGATCAAGACAACTTTTCCCATTCCTTGCAAGGGACTAAGCCAAAATAAAGTTCTAATATCTTCTCTCAAGTGGATGCAGGAATAGGAGAAGGCATACCAACTTCATATCCCCAAACACTTGGAAGAAGCAAAAATGACAAAAAAATCATAAATTGAAAAAAAACCAAAAGTGGACTACCCCGACCCCTATTAGGACTTGCATTTAGTATTGCATCGATCAAAATAAATAATATTTAAGATGTTGAAGACCTCAAGTCTAAAGGGGGCTGAGCTTCAGAACCCCTTCAACAAAATCAGTAAGGGCTCAGTCATTCCCTAGGCTTGCAGATAGGCCAAAGTTGAATATGCGGGGACGGTTTCTTCATGGATGTCTTGACCCGTTATGTTCAATTTATATCTTCAACTATTTTCTTATACTTATTTGTATTTCTTTAAACCCAGCATGCATCATTTCATACATCATCATGCATCATCCCACCATAACCACTCTCTGCTTTCTCCTTCTAGTCCCACCATGAACCTTCCAAAGATGGTCTTTTATAACCCTTAGAAGAGGTCTTGATTTTCTGGAGAATTGGTTTTCACCATGTTTTAACGATGATTTCATCAAAACAAGAAGTTATTTCATTTCGAACTGAATTGGTATTTCTAAGTAAACCTTATGAATTTGAAGAACCCAACCTTGGTTGATTGGGTGTCTCCTCTTTATATTTTGTAATTTACTTTTCAATACATTTCTACCGAGTCCAGCACACCATGCAGTTCGGGTCCTGGCTGGTAACAATTCTCCCCCATGTGGGATTTTAGTTATTTACTTTTTGTACTGTTCTTCTCCTTAGCCAATCAACCAGAGGGAAGGTTTCGATATGACAAAGGGTAATCTCAGAGTCTGGCAAAGTTTTATTCCACTCAACTAGGCCAATGAGGACGTGTCTAAATCTACACCTTGTCATCACCTTTTCAGTCCATTACCACTTCATTCCGCTATGCCTCATTACACTTCGCTACATTTGCCTACACTTCATTCGTGTCGCTCCCCTACAAAGCTGACGTCAAGACGACTCCTCCTGGATGGTCTGCAAGCAACAATAGTCAGATACCAAACAAGGAAATAACAATGTCAGGAAATAAAGATGCGTACCTCACCCCCCTCGATGAAAAGGTGGCCAAATGTCTCCGTATAGCAGCGTAACTGGTCACCACTGTTGCTGGAACTGGAAGTCACTGGGGTACCACCCCTCTTCCAGATCCGTACGGCAAATTGACCCTCCTTCTTCCCGTCGATCTCCTGGATCAGACCGCGTGTGGAATGACCAAGGCACGGGTACGGAGGAAGATCAATCCACTCCTCGTGGAGCCCCTATGAGCGCATCATGAGACGCACCCACAAAGGCTCCATCTCCTTTAGGCAGATCAGGAACGTGTCGCAGCCGAAGATGGGGCGACTCTCCAACACCCACGTTTGCCGATCCAGGAGGATGTCAGAATACGGGTGCCACACCACCTAAAAAAAGCCGAGCAAGATAGTGAATAAAAGATCCAAGGACAACTAAAAGCATAAACAACTTGGCAAAAGAATACCTCGTGATGGGGGAAGTAGAGCAGCTGCCTCCTCAGGTTCTCCACCTGATAGGGATGGGAGGAGGTAGATCGGCTGGCCACCCAACTGCCGATGAGAGGGTACTCAGGGGCTTCCTTCAACAAGGCACGTCCTAGGGGAATGTAATAATAGCTCCAGACCTGCCAACAAACTTGATTAGACAGCATAAACAAGGCAGAACTAACAATGAACAAAAGACAAGGCATACCTGAAGGAATGGAGTAAACCCAGCCACGGAGACCGGGCCACTCTCCATCGCCAGCGAGGCGAACAGATGTGCTAACATGGCAGTCCCCCAAGCATACTCGCCAACCTTCGATAGGTCAGCAAGGAATGGAAGGAACCACAGGTGCACCCTGTCTGTCTTTGAGGCTAGCAAAAGCTGGGTCAGAGAGAAAAGAAGGAACCGGCAGAGGTCGAAGTTGGCCTGGATTGTGCCCTCCTCACCGACTAGATGGTTCTTCACGCGGTCCATCAACGCATGAAGAACATCCGCCACCAGGTCATCCTTCCCCACACTCACCTTGCCCAGTCCGAGCAAGTCCCCCATGTCTGTGCGCATCATGACGTGCAGTCCGTCGGGGCAGTGTGGGATCGGATGACCCAAGAAATCCCGGACCATGGCAGAATAGTCACGGTAGGTTTTGCCGGTGATGGCGCGACCATGAATTTGAAGCCCGGTAATTCAGGAGACATCCTCCAAGGTAGGCACCATGTGCCCCCATGGAAAGAGGAAGGAATGGGTAGTAGAATCCCATCTCTCCCTCAATACCTGAATCAGGGGGAGGTCCTCCTAGCAGGCAGTACAGCGGAGTAACGGACCAAAGCCCATCTCATCCAACCGCTCTTTCTGGAAGTCTTGTAACCCCTGATAGACGTGGAAGACCATCTCCCAAGATATCCGGGACTTGATCTTCCCCTGCACAAACAAACAACCATGTTAGAAGCAGTAGTTAACGAATAACTCAAAAGGGAAGGTGAAATTTGAAAACCGTGATATCCGGGGGTGGGTGAAGGGTAGGTGGCTCCAATGGGCTAGGGTCGGCCAAGCCGGAAGCTCCACCGCGGTCAACACAAGATCTCTTCAACATCTGCAACATTTTTAAGCGTTAGGATCAAACCAGAAACAGAAGAAACGGGGCACCTGGTCACCAGGGCCCCCTTGATGGGGCACATGTTAGCTTCTAGCGCTCCCATGATGGGGCACCAGGCAAAGCCTAGCACCCCATCAAGGGGGCGCTAGGGGGCCAGGCCTCCTTCTCTCTCTCCGTTCTGATTCGGAACAGCTTTGGATCAGGTCAGCCCTTTTTGTAAAATCGAACAGTATGAAATAAACTACAAGTTTGTAGTTGGGAGAAACTTACCCTGGTGTCACCACAGTATGTCACACGCTCCAGAAGGGCCCCGCTCAGTTGAAAAGCTCAGAAAAATCATTGGTGAAATGAAAAAGGGGTAAGGGTGGGAATATAAACCGTCATGGCTCAAATTTTCAAAATTTTCAAAAAATTGCACAGAACGCATTCGCAACCCATATTCTTCATAGAAAAACCCGAAACTTACAAACATTGTTCATTACTTCTTTTTTTGCATATTTTTTCAGTTACTAACATTGACAAGACTCGGACACAACCGGAATGAAGAGACCTACATTGATCAAGTCCTAGACACAACAAAAGCAAAGAACCTACAACCATATGCAACTAAAAGAAAATACAAGACATCAACCACGGAGCTTCCTCAGTTTAGCTACATAACGACTTTTCCAGACTTTGTCTTCTTCCACGTTGGCACTTGGGGAGAAACTCTTGCTGATTCCCCAGATAGCAAGGATACTCTGGCACTCTTCATTGTCAACTATAGTGCCTAATTGTCTGTCTTTAATAGGCGGGACGTGGGAGAGACGAGGAACCTTGAGCCATGGTTGGCCTAGTTGCAGGAAACATCGATGTGGGTTGTAAATGATGAAGGAAGAATCGGTAATCAAACGAAGATCCACCCCTGGGGTGGGAGAAGCACGGACATCCTAGCTCATGACAGCCCAGGTAGGATGGACAAACTCGGCACAGCTCATGGCAGACATGTACAAATGCCAGTCAGCACGATTCTTCACTGAGGGGCACTTGTTGATCACTCTGTAGTCCATGAGGAGACGGTTGGTAAGAGGCTGAAGGGGCTGCGAGCAAAAAGCCGAGAAGCAGTGGCTGGCCCATAGCACACATCAAACTTGAAGTGCCAATCAGCCCATCACATAAACAACAGGATGCTACCAAACATAGGTCTGCCGACACTAGCAGAAGTCATACCATCATATAGATAACCCATCACTGAAGGAGCTATGCACTCATTGGTCCAAATGCCTTGAATGCAAGAAAGGCAAGTAGGATTGAGCCACCCGTCCTCACATGGGTAGAGAAGTACGGAAGTTAGTGATAGAAATGTATGCCCTACAAGCCAATCATATATGATATGATTCGACATTTCTAGGAATATCTCATTCAATTAAATAGGCAAAAACTTCGTTACTAGCTTTTATTAGAAGCGTATATCGTAATGAAATCTTTGATCACATGCAATGATGATTGAATCATGATGAGATCATGATAATGAGATCGATCATCTAGAGGTATGTGATCTAAATGTTCCTAGTCATAGGATCCTTAAGACGGGACAGCAAGAATCTGGATAAACTAGTGTGTGTGATGTCTTCTCATATGATGAGAATGACCGATCTCATTGGTCATCAGTGTGGGGACACTGAGATACACATATAGGTGCTCATTAGTGGAATGAGTTCACTGAACTGACCAATTTAGGAAAACCTGATCGGTATCTTACCGAACTGTCTATCAGGTTATTCTTACATCTCAATAGCACGGTTGGATCTTTGACCTGAGTCGCCAAAGATGTCTTGCCAGACGTACTATGTACTTTGACTATTGACTGATGGATCACTTAGTATTGTAGTCCTATATAGTTAATGGATTGGGTATATGGGAAACCTGGTGGAGGCAATTGAGCGGATAATAGGGGATCGTTCACTCTCGGTAGGAGAGAGAGAATGTCCTATGGATAGTACTCTAAATCCTTGGTCAAGGTAGATAGGATAATTGGAAAAGGAGTTTTTCAGTTGATCCATTCATGAGTACAAGATTTCATAGAGTTGGAATACTTAGGGGTTGACAGTCAGTGCCGAACCCCTGACCGACCGGGACATTGTATGAACGAAGATTTAAATCCATGTGGTAATTGATGATGGAAAGGCTCAATGGATGTTATTTAACTCCCCAAAGTCATTTGGGATCATAGGATGTGGCTTGTACCCTTTATGATCAGAAAGCCGTAAAAACTGTTATCGGATAACGGTTTTCATTTAATTTAAAGGAATTGTTCTTTTAAATTAATTAAGGCTTCAACCAAATTGACTATTGGGCCTAGTGGGTCACACACAATAGATCTGGTCAATAAGATGAGGGCATGGACGCAATTTTATAGAAGTTTTGGGTTTTTGTGAAAAAATCCATCTTCTATATATAAATGGCTTATGAAGCCAAACCCTAACAAGCCATAGGGCTGGATCACGTCCCAAGCCTCCTCTCTCCCTCCTCTCTCCTCTAGAAGGCGATCTCCCATGGTCAAGCTTGAATCTGGAAGGTTTCTAGAGGCCCGAAGGAAGAGAGAACTCGTCTATTGAAGCAGATCGTGTGGATACCGCTAGAGACAGGACACTTGAACGGTTTTCAGCAAGGAGGAATGTCCTCTCTTCATCCATGGTGAGGGATTTGAGAAATCCCATGAGGTACTCTCGTTCTACTTCATATTCGGTTCCCGGTTTTACTCGTTCGGCATCGATCAAGGCAAAGATCATGGTTTTATGGAATCAAAATTTTTCCACTATGATGTATTGATTCCTTACAGTGGTATCAGAGCCCGGTTGAAGCCTTGGTCGAAGTTGAATCGAAATTGGCTTGATTTCATGTGATTTCTTGCTTTCCCGAAATTGTATACAGAGCTGTTTTGATTTGATCACCACAGTTTGTATGAGATACGAAACTGTGTGTGGTTAGATTCATTGGATTCTCGTGGATGAGATCTTTCCAATTCCGCAAACCTCATGAATTTTGGCCATCCGTAGAGTCCGGAATGAGTTCGGAATGTTGCTAAGATTCATATCCGAAAATCCGGCCGAAATTAGGGGAGTTGATGAACTTACCTATTTAGACTCAAATACCTCTGTCTAATGACGTAGGAAGATAGGAAATTAAGTTTCCTAGAGTTTCCATAAGTTATTGGACACTCAACGGCCCTTGGAGGTGCCGGATTTGAGAGGAATTTGCGTTTTGGTTTAATTGCGGCCGTGGCAACTTCCTCTAGAAACTGCGCATTGTATAGAATTTTTCATGAGATTTAACTTCTATAGATAGAATTCTTATTGTTTAAGGATTCCAACTCATATTTTTTTGGATTTTTTGGACACCGTTTGACCCCCCCAAATCAGGCCCGAAAGTCGGCGATTTTCTAGGGTTTCTACGCATCTGCCCCGCTCTTATCGGGCGAAGAAGACGAAGAGTCCGGATCGGATCCGTACCCGCCATCGCTGGGGGGTACGTGGCAATAGCGCAGCGCACCCGAGCGGGGGTACGCGGCCGCCCCGCACTGGCGCCGGCGGCGCGCGGCGGCGCACACGGGCGCACGGCGCGCGGCGCACGGCCGCCGGCGCTTTGGCGCAGCCGGGGGGGGGGGTCGTGGCCAGCGGCGGGTGGCCGGCACAATGCGCCGCCCGTTATTAATTTGAAAATTATTTTTAAAATTGTTTAAAATTCATTTTTGATCCGAAAAATTGCCAGAAAATTCCATAAAAATTCTGAAAAATTGTAGAATTTATTTAATGAGTTATTAAAGTGTTTAATGACTTATTAAATAGAGTTTTACTATTTTTTCATTGAATTCTACTATTTTTATTTTAAAATTGTTTTAAGATTAAAATTAATGAAATTAATGATTATATAAGTTCTGAGAAATTTTTTAATGGGTTTGTAAAGTGTTTATGAACCTGTTAAATAGTTTTAGACTTTAGTTGCCATAGAATCATTTTATAAATGATTTTAAAATTATTTTAAAATCTTTATTGATTAAATAAGTGTTCAAATAAATTCTGAAAAATATGATTTTGAAGAATTATGATTTGGACATTAATTTAATGCTCTGAGAAATTTTGGAAAAGCATGAATCATCTGAATATTTTATATTGCTTGTCTTATGCATGTAAATTGTTTATATGTGCATTTCACGTTATTTATTTTATGAAAATTCGACAAGCATGAAATTTGGAATTTCAAAATTATAGTATATAATTTTATGATGGTATATATGATATATCTCATATAATTATCACGTATGCGATCTATGTTCATGTGATGAATGTTGATGTGTGTATGGAGATGATCATGGACTTAAATATGCTTTGCTTTTGATTGCTTGGTTAATTAAGTTGGTTATGCTATTAAATGGGGCCTGCGTGTGCCTCCTCTCTCTCTATACAATCTGATTGTACATTCTACCTCCTCCCCATTTGTGTACTCCCCTTGGTTAAAACCAAGGTTTCTTATTATGAGTTGTACATTTGTGGGTCTGTATACCCTTTAGCTGCTTGTAATGGTTAGAAGCCGGCTCGTGGTAGAATGGAGGGCGGGACCACTTGGAGAAGCACCCTTCTGAAGTGGGAGCATGCCAACTCAAGCTTCTGAAGCAAGGAATTGCACCTATAGGGGTGCCTTAGGTGTATGCTTAGGGTTAAGTCCATGATCACCTATGTTTTAATGCATATTTGATATGTGGTGTGTGCTACAGATTATACCTTAAATATATGATATTCCAAAGGTATATTAATATTTATATGTAGCACCTATGTTGATGAGACTAAAATAAAATCTCTCCTCGTTCTAATTAGGTCGATAAACGTGAGACATTAAGAATGACTCACGTAGCCTTCCGTTGTTATGGTCTTGATGAGCCAATCTTAGATTGGATGGGTTTGTTGTGCTACCACAAGGCCTATTCAACAAGGGATTGGAGATCATGGCCAAGGCATTAGCCGAACTTTGGGGTGGACCATTTGCATGGCTTTGTTGTGCTACCACAAGGGCTGTGTAAAGAATCCATTCTCATAACGTAACAAGCGGGTTTGACCTAACTAGAGTATATGGTTTGTTGTGCTACCACAAGATCATAACTCTAGAGGCTAAATGACTAAGAGTTGCAAGAGTTGCAACTGGAAATAGTTTCCTACCTATTAAGTATGGGATGATTTGTTGTGCTACCACAAGGTCATCACCATAAAGTTAGTAGGGTCTTGGTCCCCACTAGGATGTTATCGTGATATCCCGTCTTTGCATAATGAGGGTTATGCAAATTCGTCGAAAAGTTAGTGGGAGTATAAATTAGGATGAAAGACCATATCTAAATTTTAATGAATGTCTGTAATTTTAATATAATTATATCTCTGTTGTAGAATATTATAAACAACCATTAATCCAGCATGCTAGATGCTAAGTATTTTAATGGCTCACACTTCTTATATCGGTTTAGAACTAAGAGAATAGTTCTCATAGTTGACCTATTGACTATCCTACTTGAGAAGTAAGTATCTCCTATACTATCCAATGATGTGAGAGAAGATTAGATCTTATCTCATTGAAAAGATGTATTAATTGTCGTATATTAGATGTTAGCCTCTATCAAATAAAATTAGTAGTGGCAACATGTATAGATGGATTTGATATCCATCATGGCTCATGGTGATGAGCTAATTAAAGGCGATGAAGAATAATACATCTTGAATACTTCTTATTGGTAAGACCAATAGAAAGAAGTAAGATCATTAGATAGAGATAGATGATGATAGTTAAAAGTCAAAGAAGTGAGTCAAGATATTATAACCCAAATTTAACATAACATTCCTCTACTATCATGATGATGGTAAGTAGAAGAAGAAGTGCAAAGTGTATTGCACATAATGCAAAGGTGGAACTTGAGAAGCTCCATGTATCTATGTCATTAATATTTACTTGTCTTATATACACATTTGATAGTATAAGATACTATGTATGTGTATTCTAGTATAAGATACTAGGGGTGCATATAATTGTATGAGATACCAGATATGCATCATATATCTACAAAGAGTTGTAGATAATAGCAAGTAAATGAAGACTTAAAGAAGATTGTTATCCTACATATGAAATGGTACAAAATGTTGCATCATTACTAGTGGGAGATACAAATTTTCTATAGCCTTCTAGAGTTGTCATAATTATCCTTCTAAAAGAATATGGTTTTCATTTCCTAGTTGAATAAATGGAGATTTATTCTATGGTATGAAGATGATAACAGGTAAAGTGTTTACCAATAGGAGCATAATAAAGAGTTTATTCAAATAAGATATGTATGCTCTTATAATATGTGTGAAAAATCCTCATTAGGTGAAGTAGATTGATATTGATCGATCTATTGTTTAATAGTACGGTCATATTTATAAGAAAAGACTTAAGGAGTACTATTCGGATAGTAACATATAGGTAAATGATTTAGAATCATTAACTATATGTAAGTCTTATCTTATTAAGCAAAATGACCAACTCTTCATTTGTTAGACATGGAGAGAGGGCTAATGAGTTTATAGAACTCATGCATCTAGATGCATGTTAGCCCATATCTATTAATGATAGAGGATAATATTTCAACTTCATTAATTTTCAAAGATGACTTCTCTAGGTATGGACATATGTACTTTATGAAGCACAAATCCAAAACCTTTGAGAAATTATTTGAGATTAAGAATGAAGAGGAAATATTAATGAAAAGAGTATTAGAACTCTTTGATCAGATCAAAGAGGGGATACTTAAGTAACAATTCACACATAAAGGAAGGATAGTATAATCTAATTTTGATGGACACCTCTTATATATTTTAGCTTAATTGAGCAGCTAAAATGAGAAGCCATATTGTGTAGGACATAATATGGACATTGACAACCTTTGCAAAATTCTTCTTTGTCTGTTTAGGGGTTAGCACTCAATATAGACACTTGATCTTAAATCGGTACCATTCAAGTCTATTCCAATTATTCTATATTAGATATGGAAAGGGATTAAAGCTTGACCTTAAGCAAGTTAAGGTTTCAGAATGTCTGGCTTGGTAAAGAAGTATAACCCTATCAAGTTGGAATATAAGACTACAAAGTGTTGGCTTGTGGGATATCCTAAGGAAACTTAAGGATATTAATGCCTCCCTTAGGGAGAAGGGTATGAGTTGCTCATCTCTCCATATTTCTAGAGGAAGAGTCCCTCCTTTAGAAATACAGTGGGAGCAAGGTATAAATGGAAGGTGTTCCAGTCCCACAATCCATGGACACTTTTATTAAGGTACTAGCTTATATTTACACAAGGATAATTCAGATCTTTTCTTGTGTCCAATCAACCTAAGAGATATGTGAGACATATCTTTGATGAAAGAAATGAGACATAAGATAAAAGGATAATGATCCTAAGATTTATATTGAAGCAATATGAGATATTGATTCAAAATGGGAAGAAACAATAAAATCCGATATAAACTCTATCTATTCTAATCAAGTTCAGAACTTGATTGATCCACCTAAGGATTTAGTATCTATAGGGTATAAATGGATCAATAAAGAATAGATTGAAGTATATTAGAAGGTAGAGACCTTCAAAGTAAGGATAGTTAAAAGGGATATCATTTATGTCAAATAGTTGACTATGATAAGACCTTTTACCTATTCCATGGAATTAATCCATTCGGATTTGATTGTTACACACTATGACTATAGGATATGCCAAATGGATATTAAGATAGGGTTTCTCTATGTTATTTTGAGAAACAGGTGTATATGATACAACCTTTGGGAATCAAGTTCCAAAACATCCAAATAGTGTGTGCATAAGGTCCATTTATGGACTCAAGTAAAACTTCCCATAGATGGTTTAATGAGATTAAATCTTATGACTTCATTGAGAATGAAGATATGCCTTGAATTTTCATATAAGATAAGTGGGAGTGCTATTATCTTCTTGACATGATATATATATGACATACTACTCATTAAGAATGAAGTAAGTATGTTATCATTAGTGAGTCTAGTTATCAATTGATCCTCCAAACTTAAATTGGGTTTTAAGATCTATAGAGATAGATCTAAAAGGTTTCTTGGCCTTACCCGATTCATGTGCGTAAAAACCATAGTCAAAGAGTTTGACATGGTAAACTCCAAGATAGGTTTCTTACCTATGAAGTGTGGAGTTGATATCTTTAAAGAGATGTCTTCATAGACTTCTTAAGTGATAAAGAGATCACATTAGAATAGCCCTTATGCTTTTGCAACCTATCACATTTGTGATGCTATGCACATGACTTCATGCTCTAAGTGTTATGAGCATTCATCAAGTAAATCCTTGTGAGAGTCACAGGATAATTAAGAGATGTGTCCTTGAGTACTTGAGAAGCACTGAGGATATATCTCTAATATATGGAGGATAGGACTTGAAGTCTTGTAGTTTTATGAACACAAGCTTCTAATCAGATAAGTCTGATAATAAGTCAATATAATGGTGGTGCAGTGAGCTGGAAGAGTTCCATGCAAGAGAACGCTGCTAATTCTATAACTAATCTAAAGTAGATTGAATAATGACTGTATATTGCTTGAGAAGCTGACTAGATGAAGATGTTCATCTGGCTTATGGGATTGTCCTAACCTTCTCTGAAAGTGTATCATTGTTTTGAGAAAACAATGGGGTAGAGCCAAAGTCTCATTAGAAGTTTCAAATTTCTATGGCAATACCATAGAATCAGAGAGAATGCAGTTGATAAAGATATAATTAAAGATAGAGTATCTTACGTTAATAACATTACAGATCCACTAACTGAAGCATATACTCAAAGAGTGTTTGAGCTTCACCTTGAGCTGATAGAGATCAGCCAGATGGGTGATTGGCTTTAGTGCAAGTGGGAGATTGATAGAAATTTATGCCCTACAAGCCAATCATATATGATATGATTCGACATTTCTGTCGACTCCGAAAACGGGTTACGGATCGGCACCTCAAGATAAGAAGGTGAAAGATTGAATTGGGGAAAAGGAGTGAATCGGAAAACACTTGGAAAGCTGTAAAAGATCCTCACCTAGGTCCTACACTCACATTGATCCCCGAACTTTCATCTCACGGCGTCGCTCGAGCACCGGAGATGGTTCGGGTCATGTGGGAGGAGAGTGAGGAGGAGAATAACTTAGAACATGATAAGAGAAATTGTGGTCGCCAGGAGCTGTGGGCTCCACTTTATGTAATGGAAATAGAAAGATGAATTGACCGTGTGTATCTTAGCATGGGAGATTGAGATGTGAGTTCAACCTTCTTCTTCTTCGGCCGACCGATGAAGAAGAGTCCAACTGATGCTAGCTTGATCGACCTGTGCAACTAGAACAATAAACCAAGTGAAGAGATTGGTTAGACTTGTGAGAAGTGTAGTAACTGTAGTAAGAAGAGGAGAAAGAAGTAATTGGAATCAAACTCACCGGATTGGGGCGAGTCCTAACACCTTTTTGTGTATTTTTTGTGATATAAAATTATGCAACAACTAAATAAAAAATGATGCTAAAATGATCTTGGATGAATGACGAAGACATAGAAACTCGAATGACTCAAATCGGAGCTAAAACGGAGAAGATATCACCAATATGGCCGGACAGCGCACTGGACTGAACGTGCCCTGGGTTTGGGGGCGCGGTGGGCGCGCCCTAGGTATGAGGGCACGGTCTGCGCGCCCTTGGTTCGGGGGCGCGGTGTACTGTCTGGCGCAACTTCGGTGCAGAGCTCACCGCGGGCAGTCCCGATGTCGGAATTGAGTGCCGTTTGTTGAAGTAGATAGAAGACTTGGAGGTGAAGAGTTCTTGTGTTGATAACTTCTCCGAAATCCACCTGTAGAAGTCTGTAAAAGATTTGAAAGTGGGCGGATGTAGAAAACAGAACCTGGAAGCGTGCACTCAGTGTAGCAATCGCCACAAACAAACGGCAAGTCGTAATTGAGTGCCATCAGTTGGAGATGAAATAGGACGACGAGATGAACAACTTATATGTTGAAGACTTTTGCAGGAGGAGACCCGGATTTTCTGAAGAAGTCGATGAAGATGGTTGATGTAGAACACCCAGATTGAGCCTTCTCCTTCACCTCGGGATCGATTTCTTGACTTCGGATAGCCTTTGGACGTCGGGACGGCTTTGGAGAAGAGCTTGGACGACCTCTGGACGAGCTAGGCACCGGGGATTCACCTTGGGTCATTGAGAATGGCCCTCAATTTATAGGGGAAGGGAGCCGGTGCAAAATTGGGAAACTAGACCGACCGCGCCCCCACGTTTCAAAGGAGACAAGGGCGCGCAGGGCGCGCTCTCAAACCAAGGGCGCGCAGGGTGCGCCCCCAGTTCGGGGGGGGCGGTCTACGCGCCCCCCTGTTTCAAAGGAAGCGGGGGCGCGTTACGCGTCTCACTGCTAAAAATCGACGGAAAGTTCTGGAAATTGCTAAAAATCGACTTGACATACGTAACGCGCCCCCAAACCAGGGGCGCGGTACAAATAATCGAAAATCCTCTGCGGAAACCTTCCAAAAATCCGGTTTAGAAGGTGCTAATCGGGGTAATATGCGATTTAAAGAAACTGACCGCGCCCCCGTCTTTCAAAGGAACCGGGGGCGCGCAGTTCGCGCCCCCAGTTTGAGGGCGCGCAAGGCACGCTCCCGAGTTGAGGGCGCGCAGGGCGCGCCCTCCCCTTTCAAGTGGAGCGGGGGCACGGTACACTCTCTCTCCTGCGCGCGTGTTCCGGAAGCCATATCTTGCAAACGGGATGTCCGATTCGGCTCCCGTTCGTCGCGTTGGAAAGAGGGCCTTCAACCGCACCTCCTCAAGTCGGTAAACCAGCCGGCATGACTCCCGATATGTTCGCACAGGGCTTTCTACCGGTTTACCTTCTCGAGGAGAGCCGAAACCCGGGGCGAAGATCCGAAAGAGCACGGTTCCGATTGAGAAATCTCGGGTCAACTCGGGATGACTTAAAATGATGACTGAACAAGTCCAGTACGACCGGAAAACCCGAAGTCATCGAAAAGTTTGATATTAACCCGGTAAACGTGAATCGAAAGCCGTAAAAGCCGCGAAACCCTAAAATTGACCGAAATGGCCCTATGGCCCTGGTTGATGAAAATATTCGGCTAGAATCGACCCGGATGACCTGAAAAGGCCCGGTGATGACTGGAAAGGCCTAACATGTGGTCCGGGATAGCCGTGTCAGCACAGGTCGAAAAAGCCGTAATGAAAGCCGTCATTGACCGACGCCTACCGAAATGACTTCTCGGAAACCCTGAATGTTACGGAACACATGCGGGACTCCTGAAACCTTCAATTATGGACCATTCAAGGTCGGTCATCGAGCAGGCTTCATGTTTTCACAGTTCACGCGCGGCTCTCGCTTGAAGGTTTTGGCAATATTCCGGAAATCATCGGTCCATTCTCAACTCACAAGGGGCTTCACCGATGTCCTTAGCTCATCTCCACGAGGTAATCCGGATCAGATAACGGTCAGATAAAAGATATCGCCTATGGAATAAGAGTCCGGGGTTCCGAATTAGACCAATTTGGCGTGTCTACAGCTTGCCTCGCCTTGATATCGGCTTTGCAAGGGAATGGCATGTTGCGGAGCGAAGTGAAACGTAGAGAATGCTTAGCGAAGCGAGATGGATCGTAGTAGAATGTAGTGGAGTGAAATGGTGATGGACTGAAAATGTGGCATCAAGGTGTAGATATAGACACGCTTAACGACCAGATTCGGCAAGACGAATCTCCTCAAGTCTCCTGATTAACCGCCATGTTTCATCAAGTCTTCCTATGTCCGATTGGTAAGAGATGTGCCATTGGCACGAGAGAAGAATAGCCAACTCCCAACGCGGTGGGGAGTCCCCGAAACATGGGTTCGTGGGTTCATCATCAGCTGGTAACCCGATCTTTGCGGTGTTCATGTACTGTGATGGGCTAAAGTTTAAAAAGAGATTTGTTTGAAAAAGTAAAAGAATACCAATCGAGCACATTCAGGCTCTTAGATTCATTTAAGTCTTCCAAGAGACAAGATTTTATTCGGAATGGAATGATCTCATATTCCGAAAGGCAAATGTTTAAGCATAGACTGTGAAGATAGTGACGGTGCAAGTTCTGACCAAATAGAAGGCCCTTGGCGGGATGAATTGGCTGCCATGGTGGGATGAATAGCAAAGAAGTGTTGAAATGGCCATAGTGGTGAAAAGAAATGAAAGATTTGAGGGCACAAAGTGGTTACCGAACACGGTGGGATTAATAGACACGGTGGGATATTAGAGAGGTTGGTGGGACTAGAGATCATGGTGGGATTAGAGAACACGGTGGGATTAGAAAACACGGTGGGATTTAGAATGATCGAGAGAGTGAGAAGGTGAAGTTTAGGAAATGATGTATGCAATGACAAAACAAAATGTAGTGCAATTAATGCTGCATGATGCATGTTGGGCTCAAGAAAACAAAACAAAACTTGTATAACAAATAGTTGAAGATATAGATTGTCTATGAGGTCAAGATACCCATTCGGGAACTATCGTCCCTCACAGCACAACTTTGGCTTATCCGTGAGCACAAAGAATGACCCAACCGTCGTGGATTTTGATGAAGGGGATCTCGGGCCTAGTCTTCTTTGCATTCACGGTCTTCAACATCAATGCATAAAATAAATAGTAATGCACCTAGCATATGCTAAGAAAGGAAATGATAACAGTGAGTTTGCGATGTGATGACATGCATTCTCACAAAAGAGTTCATGTGTCCTAATGAGGACACAGAGTGAAAGCATCTCGGCAAAGTTGAGGCCGAGGTAATGATGACACCTCCTCCTGAGAATCCTCAGGGGAGGGAAGTGGCGAGCATTGCCTTATTGAAGTCTTGCAAAGAAAGCTCCTCGGTAGAGTTAAAGCCGAGGTTATGGTGACACCTCCTCCTAAGAATCCTTAGGGGAGGGAAGTGGCGAGCATCGCCTTGTTGTGTAGTTCTTCTCGTTTGTTCTTCGTGCCTGAAACACTCGAAAAAGGAGATTAAAATGCCAATATGGCTTATCCCCCTTGCAAGTTGCAGTATGTCTTGACCTTTGTCAAGGGGTGTAAAGTTTTTCTTGTGCCTGAAACACTTAGAAAGAAAAGATTAGAACAACAATGCGGCTTATCCCCCTTGCAAGTTACAGTATGCCTTGACCTTTGTCAAGGGGTGTAGCCTTCTTAGGAGTGTAAAAATCAAGTAGCAAATATGCAATAAGAATTTGAAACAAGAGAGATTGAAAGTAAATATGAATGTAAAGAAGAAAATTCAAACCAAGCATGGTGATAAAATATTTTAAAAAGTTTTAAATTTTTTGTTGAATTTGAAAAAGAAGTTTTCTTTTTTTTTTGAAAAGATTCAATTTTTTTGGGATTTTTGAAAATGCTATTCTCTTTTTTTTGAGTTTTTGAAAATATTTTTTTTTTTTGGAGTTTTTGAAGATATTCAACTTTTTTTGTAGTTTTTTTTTGAAAATATTTTTTTGGGGAGAGAAAAATCAGTATTGACACAAGTTCTCATCACTTGATTGTTTTTCTAGGTTCGTTGGTAGACACCATGTGCAAAATGGGGTTCCTTGCCCGGAATCTTTCCGACCTTCAACCTTTGATCGGCTAGAGTTTAGCTTTGATTTGGTTGGTTCACCCACACCTTGGGGGTAAGAATGAAGAATTGAGGGAAAGTCCTTGATAGGCTTTGGAGATGTCGAGAGGGATTTCTCTACTCACACCCAATTGCCCGTTGGGGTTCGGCCTCTTCGGGTCTTTTCTTCTTTATTGACAAACCTATTTTTGTGGCACACATTCGGACAGGTGCTTTGCCCATCTTTTGGTGGCTTTTTTCATTTTCTACATTTTTGGGTACTCATTCAGACAGACCCATATTTGTTTAAACATGTGGGGATCATTGCCCATCTTTTGGCACCCCTTTTTTTATGAAGTTGGACCTTTTGAGACGGCCTCCTACTAGGGCGGCGGATGCTTTCGATACTCTCCCCCTCTAATCCCCTTTGCCTATCTTGGACCGAATAGAAGAGAGTAGGGTGAGGGTTTTCCTTCCATCTCTAAGCTTTGCCTAGCTTCTCTCGGGTGTCAAGTCATCCGGATTCTGGGATCAGGACGTGTTGTGTGTGTAGAATGGTATCTACCCTCGACTCCTAGACAACAACCTAGGACATGTGAACTTAAGTCATACTAGTAGTTCTCTCCATTTTTTTGAGGTAGATAACATTCCATAGGTGAATCAATTAAAAATATGCCTTGCAATGTAAAGAATTTGTTTAATAAGAACAAGGTAGCTACAAATATCGCCAGTCATGAATTTCTCTCAATTAAAATTGTCATGTGAAATTCAAAATCATTTTTTATTAAAAATATTACTTTGCAGATGACATAATGATGATGAATGCAATTTCATGTAATACCTGAGAGAAGAAGAAGTTCATTGCTGATGACGGCTTTGCTTGTGCTTGCCTTGCCTTGTCTGCCATGCCTTGCCTTGCCTTGCCCAACTGCTTCCACTGATGATATGCACCATATTGCATTGGATTGAAGATTCATAGTCATAGGATGAAGTGAAAATGTGGAGGATCTGATTTAGCATGGCGGAGTCAAAATTAATGATGTAAAAGGCAAAGATTAGGGTATCGCCTAGGAAATTTCTCTACCTTTGATTTTTTTGAAAATAAAATTTGGAAAAGGAAAGAGAATGCTTGAAAAGAAAAGTGAATTAAAGTGGGATCTTGGACTCATGAGTTGATAGTGGGATTGCACGCCCGGGAAGGGTTGGAATCAAGGGGCATGTGGGCCCAAGAGTTGAATGCGAGCCAGAGGACCCAATTGATGTTGATGGGCTTGAGGGCCTAACTAGAGGTGATGGGCTCGAGGGCCTAACTAAAGGTGATGGACTCGATGGCCCGATTGAAGGTTGAGCTCGAGGGACCCAACGAAAAGAATGGACATGTGGACCCGATTTAAGTGATTGGAAGTGTGATTGTGATTTGGAAGATTTGTGATGGGCTCGTGGGCACCATCGAAGAGTATGGGTGCACAAGCCCAAAGTTGAAGTGGGGGCACAGGGGCTCGATTTCGAAGAAGTATGGGCACGCAGGCCCGATGGTGAAGAAATAGGGGCATACAGGCCCGAAGTTGAAGGAGTGTTGGCAAGTGTGCCCGAGTTTGTTATAAGGTGGGCATGTGGGCCCGATTTAGAAGAAATTTGGGCACATGGGCCCGGTTGTTGAAAAGCATGGGCATGTGAGCCCGGTTGAGGTGAATTGCGGGCACGTGGGCCCGATTTAAGGGCACATGTGCCCGATTGGGGAGAATTATGAGCACGTGGGCCCGATGGAAGGAAAGGGGCACGTAGGCCCAGTTGGGGAAAAGGGGCATATGGGCCTAGTTGAAGGAAAGGGGCATGCAAGCTCGATTGATTAAAAGGGGCACATGGGCCCGGTTGAAGAAAAGGGGCATAAGAGCCCGGTTGATTAAAAGGGGCACATGGGCCCGGTTGGATAAAGGGGGTGATAGAAATGTATGCCCTACAAGCCAATCATATATGATATGATTCGACATTTCTAGGAATATCTCATTCAATTAAATAGGCAAAACTTCGTTAGTAGCTTTTATTAGAAGCGTATATCGTAATGAAGTCCTTAATCACATGCAATGATGATTGAATCATGATGAGATCATGATAATAAGATCGATCATCTAGAGGTATGTGATCTAAATGTTCCTAGTCATAGGATCCTTGAGACAGGACATCAAGAATCCGGATAGACTAGTGTGTGTGATGTCTTCTCATATGATGAGAATGACCGATCTCATTGGTCATCAGTGTGGGGACACTGAGATACACACACAGGTGCTCATTAGTGGAATGAGTTCACTGAACTGACCAATTTAGGAAAACTCGATCGGTATCTTACCGAACCGTCTATCGTGTTATTCTTACATCTCAATAGCACGGTTGGATCTTTGACCTGAGTCGCCAAAGATGTCTTGCCAGGCGTACTATGTACTTTGACTATTGACTGATGGATCACTTAGTATTGTGGTCCTATATAGTTAATGGATTGGGTATATGGGAAACCTGGCGGAGGCAATTGAGCGGACAATAGGGGATCGTTCACTCTCGGTAGGAGAGAGAGAATGTCCTATGGATAGTACTCTAAATCCTTGGCCAAGGTAGATAGGATAATTGGAAAAGGAGTTTTCCAGTTGATCCATTCCTGAGTACAAGATTTCATAGAGTCGGAATACTTAGGGGTTGACAGTCAGTGCCGAACCCCTGACCGACCGGGACATTGTATGAACGAGGATTTAATTCCGTGTGGTAATTGATGATGGAAAGGCTCAATGGATGTTATTTAACTCCCCAAAGTCATTTGGGATCATAGGATGTGGCTTGTACCCTTTATGATCAGAAAGCCGTAAAAACTGTTATCGGATAACAGTTTTGATTTAATTTAAAGAAATTGTTCTTTTAAATTAATTAAGGCTTAAACCAAATTGACTATTGGGCCTAGTGGGTCACACACAATAGATCTGGTCAATAAGATGAGGGTATGGACGCAATTTTATAGAAATTTTGGGTTTTTGTGAAAAATTCCATCTTCTATAAATAAATGGCTTATGAAGCCATACCCTAACAAGCCATAGGGCTGGAGAACGTCCCAAGCCTCCTCTCTCCCTCCTCTCTCCTCTAGAAGGCGATCTCCCATGGTTAAGCTTGGATCTGGGAGGTTTCTGGAGGCCCGAAGGAAAAGAGAACTCGTCTATTGAAGCAGATCGTGTGGATACCGCTAGAGACCGGACACTTGAACGGTTTTCAGCAAAGAGGAATGTCCTCTCTTCATCCATGGTGAGGGATTTGAGAAATCCCATGAGGTACTCTCGTTCTACTTCATATTCGGTTCCCGGTTTTACTCGTTCGGCATCGATCAAGGCAAAGATCATGGTTTTATGGAATCAAAAATTTTCCGCTATCATGTATTGATTCCTTACAGTGGTATCAGAGCCCGGTTGAAGCCTTGGTCGAAGTTGAATCGAAATTGGCTTGATTTCATGTGATTTCTTGCTTTCCCGAAACTACATACAAAGCTGTTTTGATTTGATCACCACAGTTTGTATGAGATACTAAACTGTGTGTGGTTAGATTCATTGGATTTTAGTGGATTATATATTTCGAATGCCGCAAACCTCATGAATTTTGGCCATCCGGAGAGTCTGTAATGAGTTCGGAAAGTTGCTAAGATGATCATATCCGAAAATCCTGCCGAAATTAGGGGAGTTGATGAACTTACCTATTTGGACTCAAATACCTCTGTATAATGACGTAGGAAGATAGGAAATTAAGTTTTCTAGAGTTTCCATAAGTTATTGGACACTCAAAGGCCCTTGGAGGTGCCGGATTTGAGAGGTATTTGCGTTTTGGTTTAATTGCGGTCGTGGCATCTTCCTCCTGAAACTGCACGTTGGATAGAATTTTTAATGACATGAAACTTCTATAAATATAATCCTTATTTTTCAAGGATTCCAATGCATATTTTTTCGGTTTTTTTTGACACCTTTTGACCCCGCAAATCAGGCCCGAAAGTCGGCGCTTTTCTAGGGTTTCCGCGCTTTGTCCAGCCCTTATCGGGCGAAGAAGACGGAGTCCGAATCGGATACGGACCCGGCAGCGCGCGGAGGGGGGGGTACGTGGCGGAAGGGCGGGCGCACCCGGGGGGGGGTACGCGGCCATGCCGCATTAGCCCCGGCGGCGTGCGGCGGCGTGCGGCGGCGCACGCGGCGCACGGCGCGCGGCGCGCGGACGCCGGCCCTCCGGCGCAAGCCTGGGGGTACGTGGCATAGCCACATTGAGCCCGTGGTGCCGTGGCCGGCGCTCATTGGCCGGCGCACTGCGCCTCTATTTAATTCGTTTCGAAAATGATTTTAAAATGTTTAAAATTCATTTTTGATCCGAAAAATTGCCAGAAAATTCCAGAAAAATTCTAAAAAATTTTAGAATTTATTTAATGAGTTATTAAAGTGTTTAATGACTTATTAAATAAAGTTTTACTATTTTGTCATTGAATTCTACTATTTTGATTTTAAAATTGTTTTAAGATCAAAATTGAAGAAATTAATGATTATTTAAGTTATGAGAAATTATTTAATAGGTTTTTAAAATGTTTATGAACCTGTTAAATAGTTTTGGACTTTGGTTGCCATAGAATCATTTTATAAATGATTTTGAAATTTTTTTAAAATCTTTATTGATTAAATTAGTGTTCAAATAAATTCTGAAAAATGTGATTTTGAAGAATTATGATTTGGACATTAATTTAATGCTCTTAGAAGTTTTGGAAAAGCATGAATCATCTGAATATTTTATATTGCTTGTCTTATGCATGTAAATTGTTTATATGTGCATTTCATGTTATTTATTTTATAAAAATTCGACAAGCATGAAATTTTATGATGGTATATATGATATATCTCATGAAATTTCAAAATTACAGTATATAATTTTATGATGGTATATATGATATATCTCATATAATTATCACGTGTGCGCTCTATGTTCATGTGATGAATGTTGGTGTGTATGGAGGTGATCATGGACTTAAATTTGCTTTGCTTTTGATTGCTTGGTTAATTAAGATGGTTATGCTTTTAAATGGGGCCTGCATGTGCTTCCTCTCTCTCTATACAATCTGATTGTACATTCTACCTCCCCCCATTTGTGTACTCCCCTTGGTTAAAACCAAGGTTTCTTATTATGAGTTGTACATTTGTGGGTCTGTGTACCCTTTAGCTGCTTGTAATGGTTAAAAGCCGGCTCGTGATAGAATGGAGAGCGGGACCACTTGGAGAAGCACCCTTCTGAAGTGGGAGCATGCCAACTCAAGTTTCTGAAGCAAGGAGTTGCACCTATAGGGGTGCCTTAGGTGTATGCTTAGGGTTAAGTCCATGATCACCTATGTCTTAATGCATATTTGATATGTGGTGTGTGCTACAGATTATACCTTAAATATATGATATTCCAAAGGTATATTAATATTTATATGTAGCACCTATGTTGATGAGACTAAAATAAAATCCCTCCTCGTCCTAATTAGGTCGATAAACGTGAGACATTAAGAATGACTCACGTAGCCTTCCGTTGTTATGGTCTTGATAAGCCAATCTTAGATTGGATGGGTTTGTTGTGCTACCACAAGGCCTATTCAACAAGGGATTGGAGATCATGGCCAAGGCATTAGCCAAACTTTGGGGTGGACCATTTGCATGGCTTTGTTGTGCTACAACAAGGGCTGTGTGAAGAATCCATTCTCATAACGTAACAAGCGGGTTTGACCTAACTAGAGTATATGGTTTGTTGTGCTACCACAAGATCATAACTCTAGAGGCTAAATGACTAAGAGTTGCAAGAGTTGCAACTGGCAATAGTTCCTTACCTATTAAGTATGGGATGATTTGTTGTGCTACCACAAGGTCATCACCATAAAGTTAGTAGGGTCTTGGTCCCCACTAGGATGTTATCGTGATATCCCGTCTTTGCATAATGAGGGTTATGCAAATTCGTCGAAAAGTTAGTGGGAGTATAAATTAGGATGAAAGACCATATCTTAATTTTAATGAATGTCTGTAATGTTAATATAATTATATCTCGGTTGTAGAATATTATAAACCACCATTAATCTAGCATGCTAGATGCTAAGTATTTTAATGGCTCACACTTCTTATATCGGTTTAGAACTAAGAGAATAGTTCTCATAGTTGACCTATTGACTATCCTACTTGAGAAGTAAGTATCTCCTACACTATCTAATGAAGTGAGATAAGATAAGATCTTATCTCATTGAAAAGATGTATTAATTACCTTATATCAGATGTTAGCCTCTATCAGATAAAATTAGTAGTGGCAACATGGATGGATGGATTTGATATCCATCATGGCTCATGGTGATGAGCTAATTAAAGGCGATGAAGAATAATACATCTTGAATACTTCTTATTGGTAAGACCAATAGAAAGAAGTAAGATCATTAGATAGAGATATATGGTGATAGTTAAAAGTCGAAGAAGTGAGTCAAGATATTATAACCCAAATTTGACATAGCATTACTCTACTATCATGATGATGGTAAGTAGAAGAAGAAGTGCAAAGTGTATTGCACATAATGCAAAGGTGGAACTTGAGAAGCTCCATGTATCTATGTCATTAATATTTACTTGTCTTATATACACATTTGATAGTATAAGATACTATGTATGTGTATTCTAGTATAAGATACTAGGGGTGCATATAATTGTATGAGATACCAGATATGCATCATATATCTACAAAGAGTTGTAGATAATAGCAAGTAAATGAAGACTTAAAGAAGATTGTTATCCTACATATGAAATGGTACAAAATGTTGCATCATTACTAGTGGGAGATACAAATTTTCTATAGCCTTCTAGAGTTGTCATAATTATCCTTCTAAAAGAATATGGTTTTCATTTCCTAGTTGAATAAATGGAGATTTATTCTATGGTATGAAGATGATAACAGGTAAAGTGTTTACCAATAGGAGCATAATAAAGAGTTTATTCAAATAAGATATGTATGCTCTTATAATATGTGTGAAAAATCCTCATTAGGTGAAGTAGATTGATATTGATCGATCTATTGTTTAATAGTACGGTCATATTTATAAGAAAAGACTTAAGGAGTACTATTCGGATAGTAACATATAGGTAAATGATTTAGAATCATTAACTATATGTAAGTCTTATCTTATTAAGCAAAATGACCAACTCTTCATTTGTTAGACATGGAGAGAGGGCTAATGAGTTTATAGAACTCATGCATCTAGATGCATGTTAGCCCATATCTATTAATGATAGAGGATAATATTTCAACTTCATTAATTTTCAAAGATGACTTCTCTAGGTATGGACATATGTACTTTATGAAGCACAAATCCAAAACATTTGAGAAATTATTTGAGATTAAGAATGAAGAGGAAATATTAATGAAAAGAGTATTAGAACTCTTTGATCAGATCAAAGAGGGGATACTTAAGTAACAATTCACACATAAAGGAAGGATAGTATAATCTAATTTTGATGGACACCTCTTATACGTTTTAGCTTAATTGAGCAGCTAAAATGAGAAGCCATATTGTGTAGGACATAACATGGACATTAACAACCTTTGCAAAATTCTTCTTTGTCTGTTTAGGGGTTGGCACTCAATATAGACATTTGATCTTAAATCGGTACCTTTCAAGTCTATTCCAATTATTCCATATTAGATATGGAAAGGGATTAAAGCTTGACCTTAAGCAAGTTAAGGTTTCAGAATGTCTGTCTTGGTAAAAGAAGTATAACCCTATCAAGTTGGAATATAAGACTACAAAGTGTTGGCTTGTGGGATATCCTAAGGAAACTCAAGGATATTAATGCCTCCCTTAGGGAGAAGGGTATGAGTTGCTCATCTCTCCATATTTCTAGAGGAAGAGTCCCTCCTTTAGAAAGACAGTGGGAGCAAGGTATAAATGGAAGGTGTTCCAGTCCCACAATCAAAGGCAAATCATAGATCTTTTCTTATGTCCAATCAACCTAAGTGATATGTGAGCATATCTTTGATGGAAGAAATGAGACATAAGATAAAAGGATAATGATCCTAAGATTTATATTGAAGCAATATGAGATATTGATTCAAAATGGGAAGAAACAATAAAATCCGATATAAACTCTATCTATTCTAATCAAGTTCAGAACTTGATAGATCCACCTAAGGATTTAATATCTATAGGGTATAAATGGATCACTAAAGAATAGATTGAAGTATATTAGAAGGTAGAGACCTTCAAAGTAAGGATAGTTAAAAGGGATATCATTTATGTCAAATAGTTGACTATGATAAGACCTTTTACCTATGCCATGGAATTAATCCATTCGGATTTGATTGTTACACACTATGACTATAGGATATGTCAAATGGATGTTAAGATAGTGTTTCTCTATGTTATTTTTGAGAAACAGGTGTATATGATACAACCTTTGGGAATCAAGTTCCAAAACATCCAAATAGTGTGTGCATAAGGTCCATTTATAGACTCAAGTAAAACTTCCCATAGATGGCAGATAAGGTTTAATGAGATTAAATCTTATGACTTCATTGAGAATGAAGATATGCCTTGTGTTTTCATATAAGATAAGTGTGAGTGCTATTATCTTCTTGACATGATATATGTATGACATACTACTCATTAAGAATGAAGTACGTATGTTATCATGAGTGAGCCTAGTTATCAATTGATCCTCCAAACTTAATATGGGTTTTAAGATCTATGGAGATAGATCTAAAAGGTTTCTTGGCCTTACCCAATTCATGTGCATAAAAACCATAGTCAAAGAGTTTGACATGGTAAACTCCAAGATAGGTTACTTCCCTATGAAGTATGGAGTTGATTTCTTTAAAGAGATGTCTTTGTAGACTTCTTAAGAGATAAAGAGATCACATTAATATAGCCCTTATGCTTTTGCAATAGGACTTATCACATTTGTGATGCTACGCACATGACTTCATGCTCTAAGTGTTATGAGCATTCATTAAGTAAATCCTTGTGAGAGTCACAGGATAATTTAGAGATGTGTCCTTGAGTACTTGAGAAGCACTATGGACATATCTCTAATGTATGGAGGATAAGACTTGAAGTCTTGTAGTTTTATGAACACAAGCTTCTAATCAGATAAGTACGATAATAAGTCAATATAATGGTGGTGCGGTGAGTGGAAGAGTTCCATGCAAGAGAACACTGCTAATTCTACAACTAATCTAAAGTAGATTGAATAATGACTGTATATAGCTTGAGAAGCTGACTAGATGAAGATGTTCATCTAGCTTATGGGATTGTCCCAACTTTCTCTGAAAGTGTATTATTTTAGGAAAACAATGGGGTAGAGCCAAAGTCTCATTAGAAGTTTCAAACTTCTATGGCAATACCATAGAATCAGAGAGGATGCAGTTGATAGAGATATAATTAAAGATAGAGTATCTTCCGTTAATAACATTACAGATCCACTAACTGAAGCAAATACTCAAAGAGTGTTTGAGCTTCACCTTGAACTGATAGAGATCAACCAGATGGGTGATTGACTTTAGTGCAAGTGGGAGATTGATAGAAATGTATGCCCTACAAGCCAATCATATATGATATGATTCGACATTTCTAGGAATATCTCATTCAATTAAATAGGCAAAACTTCGTTAGTAGCTTTTATTAGAAGCGTATATCGTAATGAAGTCCTTAATCACATGCAATGATGATTGAATCATGATGAGATCATGATAATGAGATCGATCATCTAGAGGTATGTGATCTAAATGTTCCTAGTCATAGGATCCTTGAGACAGGACATCAAGAATCCGGATAGACTAGTGTGTGTGATGTCTTCTCATATGATGAGAATGACCGATCTCATTGGTCATCAGTGTGGGGACACTGAGATACACACAGGTGCTCATTAGTGGAATGAGTTCACCGAACCGACCAATTTAGGAAAACCCGATCGGTATCTTACCGAACTGTCTATCGAGTTATTCTTACATCTCAATAGCACGGTTGGATCTTTGACTCCGAGTCGCCAAAGATGTCTTGCCGGGCGTACTATGTACTTTGACTATTGACTGATGGATCACTTAGTATTGTGGTCCTATATAGTTAATGGATTGGGTATATGGGAAACCTGGCGGAGGCAATTGAGCGGACAATAGGGGATCGTTCACTCTCGGTAGGAGAGAGAGAATGTCTTATGGATAGTACTCTAAATCATTGGCCAAGGTAGATAGGATAATTGGAAAAGGAGTTTTCTAGTTGATCCATTCCTGAGTACAAGATTTCATAGAGTCGGAATACTTAGGGGTTGACAGTCAGTGCCGAACCCCTGACCGACCGGGACATTGTATGAACGAGGATTTAAATTCGTGTGGTAATTGATGATGGAAAGGCTCAATGGATGTTATTTAACTCCCCAAAGTCATTTGGGATCATAGGATGTGGCTTGTACTTTTTATGATCAGAAAGCTGTAAAAACTGTTATCGGATAACAGTTTTGATTTAATTTAAAAGAATTGTTCTTTTAAATTAATTAAGGCTTAAACCAAATTGACTATTGGGCCTAGTGGGTCACACACAATAGATCTGGTCAATAAGATGAGGGTATGGACGCAATTTTATAGAAGTTTTGGGTTTTTGTGAAAAATTCCATCTTCTATAAATAAATGGCTTATGAAGCCAAACCCTAACAAGCCATAGGGCTGGAGAACGTCCCAAGCCTCCTCTCTCCCTTCTCTCTCATCTAGAAGGCGATCTCCCATGGTCAAGCTTGGATCTGGGAGGTTTCTGGAGGCCCAAAGGAAGAGAGAACTCGTCTATTGAAGCAGATCGTGTGGATACCGCTAGAGACCGGACACTTGAACGGTTTTCAGCAAGGAGGAATGTCCTCTCTTCATCCATGGTGAGGGATTTGAGAAATCCCATGAGGTACTCTCGTTCTACTTCATATTCGGTTCCCGGTTTTACTCGTTCGGCATCGATCAAGGCAAAGATCATGGTTTTATGGAATCAAAAATTTTCCGCTATCATGTATTGATTCCTTACAGGGGGCACGTGGGCCCGGCTGATGGAAAGGGGCACATGGGCCCAGTTGATGAAAAGGGGCGTAAGAGCCTGAGAAAGGGGCATAAGGGCCCAGTTGAGTGGGATAAAGTGTGGGCCGTGGCCCTAAGATTGACAGATTTTGGACCCATGGGCCTGATTGATGGTTGTAAGAAGGATAAATAAAGGGCGTTGGCCCTAAGATTGAGGAATTGTGGGCCCATGGGCCCAATCGTTGATTTGGAGGAGAATAAAGAAAGGGTCGTGGCCCTAAGATTGATTAATCATTGGCCCATGGGCCGGATTGTTGCTTAGGAGAAAAATGGGGTAAGGGTCGTGGCCCTAAGATCGATGCTAAGGGATTTGCCCGCTTATCTGGAGGAGGTCCCAGTATCCCTTTGTCTATGCCCTTCTGGAGGCTTGTCGATTCCTTTTTCATTTCACTGACCAATTCTATCCTCTTATTTTTTTCGTTCAAGGGTCAATTCTATCTCCCCAGCTTCAGGGATCAACTCCAATGATGGCAACATTTGATCTATACTTGGAGAATCCTTGCCTAGTCCTTGACAATCAACTAAATTTGTGATCCCCTCATCTAAGCTCCCTATAGTAGGCTTCTCCTCAGGTTGTTCTGGGGAAGAGGGCATGCCTAGTTTAGGGGATTCCGGAAGTATCAAAGGGTTTGGTTCGACCTCCCCTACTGGATGACTTTGATCTTGAGAGAGAGCAAGGATATGTTGAGGTCTTGATTCCTCTACCAGGGCAGGAGCACAAATGGTTGGAGTGATTGATTCCTCTGCCAGGGCAAGAGCACGAAGGGTCAAAGTGACTAAATCATCTGCCATGGCAGGAGCATGGATGATCGGAGTGACTAGTTCCTCTACCATGGCAGGAGCTTGAAGGGTCGAAGTGTCTGAATTTTCTACTACAGCAGGAGCAAGATTAGTAGGAGTGATTGATTCCTTTGTTGGAGCAAGAGTAATAGAAGAAATGATTGGTTGTTGTGCAACCAACTGAGGAGGATCCCTACGTGGTGGGATTAGTTGAGAAGCCGGGGTTTGCTCGATCGGCTTAAGATGACTGATTAGCCGAGGGACCGTTGGTGAAGTGGGTTGAGGGGCCAAGGCTTGCGTGGCTAGCCGAGGGGTTGTTGTTGGAATAGGCTGAGAAGCCAATGGTCGAATGATTGGCCGATGGACCTTAAGAAATGTTGGTGGAGTCGAAGGTTGGGGAGCCGGTTGAAGTAATGGAGTATTCGTACAAGCAACAAGAGGAGCTTTATTAAGCGTGGTTGGTTGTGCCATTGACACGGGTTGCATGATCGGCTGAGGTTGTGGTGTGGATGGCCTAATCAACTGGCGTCGAGGAGTTGGCCAATGATGATGATCTGGATGAGGTTGGAGAGGGCTCCTAGGTTGGTGCATAGCATCAATGCTCCTCTCAAGCTTGGGCCTTAATTCATCAGAATATTGTATTAATTCCACTTCTTCTTTTGCTTCCCCAATTATTGAATAACCCAGCCCATATCGTTGCAAAAATTTAGCCTTGATAATTTTGAAATCCCATATCTCTATTTCCCCTAGTGAAAAGAACCATTCTAGGGCTGCACCATCCAATGATCGCTTAAAAAGAATAGCAAGAGCTCTTCGATCATTTAGCCATCGAGATGATTTGCTCAAGAAATCATTGACATGGGTGAAGGGATCACCTGATCCATTGTAGTGATGGTAGGCTGGTGTTTGTGATGGAGGGATATGTGGGACTGGGAAAGATGGAGTAGATATTTTAGGGATGGCCTTCGAGTCCAAACGATGCCTCAGCTCTTCAAAGTGCTCATCCATTTGGTTGAGTTTGTCCATGAATGCTTGAGTGAGGCTGGGTTCCTGAGCCACTGGTGCAAGGTATTTGGATGAATGGGCTAGAAGAGGTGGGTTGGAAGTAGGAGCTAGCATGGAATCAGGTGGGTGACCTACAACAGGGTGAGTAGGCAAGGTAGCACAGCAAGATTGTGCAGGAGAGTTGATGATGAGGGGACTAGCTACTGATTGAGGTGGTGAGGGGGCTTCATTTCCATCGACCGGATCTTGATTGGCGGGCATCTTGTCCTTTGTTAAAGATTGCATAAGTGTAAAGGATTCATGATCTAAATGGAGGGATAGACCCTGGAGGATTTGTTCCACACTAAGTGAAGCAGGTGGATGAGTAGGATTTTGAACTTCGGGCTCCCTGACGGCATTGACATGGCCCACTGGTTGGACCATGGGTTGTTGCAGCTTGTAGTAGTCCGACCTCCCAACATGGCTTCCAGACCTTAGCATCATGGGCATCATGTCGATCTTTCTTCAAAGATGGTTAAAAAAAGAGCAAACAAAGCACACAATTAAAGATTTATTGTTATGTTTTGTTTTGTTTGATTTTTTTGTTTCAATTTGGTTGTTTGGAAAACAAGTTGAACACAAAATAATAAAAAAATTTAAGTGTTTTGCAAGAAGAAATTTTTTTTTGGTTGTTTTCAATTGTGGTGAGCAAGCAAGTTATGCAAACAAGGTTTTAAATGACTACTCGACAATATTTGGGTTGAAACCTTAGATTAGATAGATTGTTAGCAATTGTTCACTCAACTGGGTATGGTTCCTATTGCTTCAATCTTCAAGACCTAAGGTTATCACTCAATCACCACAAGTAGGTACTTGGGTTCTTCGGGTTTTGGGAAAGTGGTACAACCGGCCCAATCGTGCGGAGAGGAATACTCCACGGATGGGGACTTACGGAGGTCTTGATGGAAACAATCAAATCAACTAGGAAGGAATATCCCAGAAGAGAGGTTAGAATCCACCAAGAAGGTGTTTGGAGGGTGAGGGTGTGTTGGGAGAGAGAGCCCCCGCCTCCAATGCCCTACGGATCGGAGAAAGTCCGGTACCCGATGCAAATGCTAAAGCAAAAATAAAAATGGAGGGTAGGAGGAGAAGAAGCAATCAATGTGCAAAAACATGAAATGAAATGAAGTAAACAGAGCATGCGATATGCAAATGAGACAAGCAATCAAGCAACAAAACAAATAATCTAGTGACTAGAACTGAATTAAAATGAAATTAGTTGCACAAACAAATCAAGCTAGCACGGTTAAAGACATTGGTGGTCCCACCGTGGTCGCCAAAAAGCTGTCGACTCCGAAAATGGGTTCCGGATCGGCACCTCAAGATAAGAAGGTGAAAGATTGAATTGGGGAAAAGGAGTGAATCGGAAAACACTCGGAAAGCTGTAAAAGATCCTCAACTCGGTCCCACACTAACATTGATCCCCGAACTTTCATCCCACGGCGTCGCTCGAGCACCGGAGATGGTTCGGGTCATGTGGGAGGAGAGTGAGGAGGAGAATAACTTAGAACATGATAAGAGAAATTGTGGTCGCCAGGAGCCGCGGGCTCCACTTTATGTAATGGAAATAGAAAGATGAATTGACCGTGTGTACCTTAGCGTGGGAGATTGAGATGTGAGTTCAACCTTCTTCTTCTTCGGCCGGCCGATGAAGAAGAGTCCAACCGATGCTAGCTTGATCGACCCGTGCAACTAGAACAATAAACCAAGTGAAGAGATTCCTTAGACTTGTGAGAAGTGTAGTAACTGTAGTAAGAAGAGGAGAAAGAAGTAATTGGAATCAAACTCACCGGATTGGGGCGAGTCCTAACCCCTTTTTGTGTATTTTTTTATATATAAAATTATGTAAAAACTAAATAAAAAATGATGTTAAAATGATCTTGGATGAATGACGAAGACATAGAAACTCGAATGACTCAAATCGGAGCTAAAACGGAGAAGATATCACCAATATGGCCGGACAGCGCAATGGACTGAACGTGTCCTGGGTTTGGGGGCGCGGTGGTCGCGCCCTAGGTATGAGGGCGTGGTCTGCGCGCCCTTGGTTCGGGGGCGCGGTGTACCTGGCGCGACCTCGGTGCATAGCTCACCGCGGGCAGTCCCGATGTCTGAATTGAGTGACGTTTGTTGTAGTAGATAGAAGACTTGGATATGAAGAGTTCTTATGTTGATGACTTCTCCGAAATCCTCCTGTAGAAGTCTGTAAAAATTTTTAAAGTGGGCGGATGTAGAAAACAGAACCTGGATGCGCGCACTCAGTGTAGCAATCGCCATGAACAAACGGCAAGTCAGAATTGAGTGCCATCAGTTGGAGATGAAAGAGGACGAAGTGATGAACATCTTCTATGTTGAAGAATTTTGCAGGAGGAGCCCCGGATTTTCTGAAGAAGTCGATGAAGATGGTTGATGTAGAACGCCCAGATCGTGCCTTCTCCTTCACCTCGGGATCAATTTCTTGACTTCGGATCGCGTTTGGACGTCGGGAAGGCTTTGGAGAAAAGCTTGGACGACCTCTGTACGAGCTAGGCATCGGGGATTCACCTTGGGTTGTTGAGAATGGCCCTCAATTTATAGGGGAAGGGAGCTGGTGCAAATTTGGGAAACTGGACCGACCGCGCCCCAGCGTTTCAAAGGAGACAAGGGCGCGCAGGGAGCGCCCTCAAACCAAGGGCGCTCAGGGCGCGCCCCCAGTTCGGGGGCGCGGTCTGCGCGCCCCCCTGTTTTAAAGGAAGCGGGGGCGCGTTACGCGTCTCACTGCTAAAAATCAACGGAAAGTTCCGGAAATTGCTAAAAATTGACTTGACATACGTAACGCGTCCCCGAACCGGGGGCGCGGTACAAATAATCGAAAATCCTCCGCGGAAACCTTCCAAAAATCCGGTTTAGAAGGTGCTAATCGGGGTAATTTGCGATTTAAAGAAACTGACCGCACTCCCGTCTTTCAAAGGAACGCGCCCTCCCATTTCAAGTGGAGCGGGGGCGCGGTACACTCTCTCTCCTGCGCGCGTGTTCCGGAAGCCATATCTTGCAAATGGGATGTCCGATTCGGCTCCTATTTGTCGTGTTGGAAAGAGGTCCTTAAACCGCACCTCCTCAAGTCAGTAAACCAGCTGGCATGACTCCCGATATGTTTGCACGGGGCTTTCTACCGGTTTACCTTCTCGCGGAGAGCCGAAACCCGGGGCGAAGATCCGAAAGAGCACGGTTCCGATCGAGAAATCTCGGGTCAACTCGGGATGACTTAAAATGATGACCGAACAACTCCAGTACGACCGGAAAACCCGAAGTCATCGAAAAATTTGATATTAACCCGGTAAACGTGAATCGAAAGCCGTAAAAGCCGCGAAACCCTAAAATTGACCGAAATGGCCATATGGCCCTGGTTGATGAAAATATTCGGCTAGAATCAACCTGGATGACCTGAAAAGGCCCGATGATGACCGGAAAGGCCTAACATGTGGTCCGGGATAGCCGTGTCAGCACAGGTCGAAAAAGCCGTAACGAAAGCTGTCATTGACCGACGCCTACCGAAATGACTTCTCGGAAACCCTGAATGTTACGGAACACATGCGGGACTCCTGAGACCTTCAATTATGGACCATTCAAGGTCGGTCATCGAGCAGGCTTCGTGTTTTCACAGTTCACGCGCGGCTCTCGCTTGAAGGTTTCGGCAATATTCCGGAAATCATCGGTCCATTCTCAACTAACAAGGGGCTTCACTGATGTCCTTAGCTCATCTCCACGAGGTAATCCGGATCAGATAACGGTCAGATAAAAGATATCACATATGGAATAAGAGTCCGGGGCTCCGAATTAGGCCAATTTGACGTGTCTACAATTTCTAGGAATATCTCATTCAATTAAATAGGCAAAAACTTTGTTATTAGCTTTTATTAGAAGCGTATATCATAATGAAGTCCTTGATCACATGCAATGATGATTGAATCATGATGAGATCATGATAATGAGATCGATCATCTAGAGGTATGTGATCTAAATGTTCCTAGTCATAGGATCCTTAAGACGGGACATCAAGAATCCGGATAGACTAGTGTGTGTGATGTCTTCTCAAGTGATGAGAATGACCGATCTCATTGGTCATCAGTGTGGGGACACTGAGATACACACATAGGTGCTCATTAGTGGAATGAGTTCACTGAACTGACCAATTTAGGAAAACCTGATCGGTATCTTACCGAACTGTCTATCAGGTTATTCTTACATCTCAATAGCACGGTTGGATCTTTGACCTGAGTCGCCAAAGATGTCTTGCCAGACGTACTATGTACTTTGACTATTGACTGATGGATCGCTTAGTATTGTGGTCCTATATAGTTAATGGATTGGGTATATGGGAAACCTGGTGGAGGCAATTGAGCGGACAATAGGGGATCGTTCACTCTCGGTAGGAGAGAGAGAATGTCCTATGGATAGTACTATAAATCCTTGGCCAAGGTAGATAGGATAATTGGAAAAGGAGTTTTCCAGTTGATCCATTCATGAGTACAAGATTTCATAGAGTTGGAATACTTAGGGGTTGACAGTCAGTGCCGAACCCCTGACCGACCGGGACATTGTATGAACTAAGATTTAAATCCGTGTGGTAATTGATGATGGAAAGGCTCAATGGATGTTATTTAACTCCCCAAAGTCATTTGGGATCATAGGATGTGGCTTGTACCCTTTATGATCAGAAAGCCGTAAAAACTGTTATCGGATAACGGTTTTGATTTAATTTAAAGGAATTGTTCTTTTAAATTAATTAAGGCTTCAACCAAATTGACTATTGGGCCTAGTGGGTCACACACAATAGATCTGGTCAATAAGATGAGGGCATGGACGCAATTTTATAGAAGTTTTGGGTTTTTGTGAAAAATTTCATCTTCTATATATAAATGGCTTATGAAGCCAAACCCTAACAAGCAATAGGGCTGGAGCACGTCCCAAGCCTCCTCTCTCCCTCCTCTCTCCTCTATAAGGCGATCTTCCATGGTCAAGCTTGAATCTGGAAGGTTTCTAGAGGCCCGAAGGAAGAGAGAACTCGTCTATTGAAGCAGATCGTGTGGATACCGCTAGAGACCGGACACTTGAACGGTTTTCAGCAAGGAGGAATGTCCTCTCTTCATCCATGGTGAGGGATTTGAGAAATCCCATGAGGTACTCTCGTTCTACTTCATATTCGGTTCCCGGTTTTACTCGTTCGGCATCGATCAAGGCAAAGATCATGGTTTTATGGAATCAAAATTTTTCCGCTATGATGTATTGATTCCTTACAGTTAGGCAGGCAGCGACACCCTTGGCTCCAGGCAACAACAGATCTTCATTATCATCGGCACCCTGAATCACACCGATGGACGAGTCTACCAACGCTTCAGTATAAATACGCTCGCCTACCATAATGGACCGGGCCTTCCTTGTAGTCATGAAGCCGCAAAGAAAGTCTAGACCAGTAACCAAACCGGCAAGAATGAACATGGCCTGGGCATAGCCAGGCATGGCATGTAGCCTTAGAAAAGCTCCACCTTCTCCAAGAGAATAGTGCATTCGAAAGAGTCAAAGATGAAGGTGTGTGTCAGGGTGCTACATTTCAAGAAGAGCACCTGCCAGGGAAAAGTCCCAGAAGTACTTGAGAAAATGGTTGGCATGAACTAGGATGCCAGAAAAGCAGCCCCACACACTCAGAATGGATCGAACATGGATATTGATAGCAGCCAGTGGCAATCCACAGCATCTGTCCATAATGCCGAGCACCTAGGAAGGAGGGAAGATCTTGCAGAGTAACCCCTCAATTAGAAAAGAAAACTTTGAAAAAAAACGGGAACACCTGATAAGGTTACTACCACCCCTATGGGCACTCGGTTCCGGATATGGCAGGGAACCTCAGAGAAACTCTTCATTTCCATTGGGAAGATCGGACGGGAGGAGGAAGACGCCATGGAAGAGAACTGTAGCAAGTGCAAGGAGGAAGAAGGGGGGGTCCCCCCTTCTTATAGACCCCCAAGGGCCATCTTAGGAAAGAGCAAGAGTAAAGGAGTTGCAGGTGTCCTATTTATAGGGCGCCTGGCACCCTGTAACCAAGGAACTTGGCGCCCTGTATGTAGACAACCTATTTATAATCCCGCGTATATTGTTGAAGACCATGGGTCTAAGAGGATTGAGTCTGAGAACCCCTTCAACAAAATCGATGAAGGATTCAGTCACTTTTTAGGCCCGCAGATAAGCCAAAGTCAAATACACGGGGACAACGGTGTCTTTACAGATGTCCTGACCTGTTGCGTCTGACCTACATCTTCAACTATTTTCTTATGCTTATTTGCATTTCTTTAAACCCAACATGCATCATCTCATGCATTATTTTTTAGAATCCAATCGCCCGTCCGATCGGATTTTTTCCCTTCATTTTCATCTTAAATCCTTTCATCATTTCATTTAGCATGCATTAAATCATTTTGCATCTTCCATATATTTTAAAACCTACAAAAATAGGGGTTGGAATTTCGTCCCAATCCGGTTAGTTCGCCCCCTTTTGCATGTTTAAGATCCGCACCAAGCATGATGCTATACTTTTGCCAAAACTAATAGTCCTTTCATTTGTTTTTGTTTTTTCTTTTGCACATTCTTAGGTAAACTTGACCGAGGCAGAGCTTCGGCCAAATTGAAGGTGAAAGGCTCACTAAAGTACTCTTCTTTCGGCCGGCCGAGAGAAGAGAAGTTAGAATCTAGCAATCTCCCCCCATTCCAAAAGGTACGGCAGTCAAATTTGCTCTTTATTTCATTTACTTTATATCTTACCATACTTTGGAGTCTTCGACTCCTGGCAACCACTAATATTCTCTTCCAAAGCACATTACCACCATCTGCCGAGTTTCTGGATCAGGCGTAGGTTCCCGCGGACGAAAGGAAAAGGAAGGATCCTCCGGATCCGTTCCTGGTGCTTACAGGCAGCGGCGGCGCAAGGAAGAGGCCGTGGCGGCGGCGGCAGTGCGGCGGCGGTGACAGTAGTGCGACGGCGACGGAGTCGAGAGAGAGAGAGAGAGAGAGAGAGAGAGAGAGAGAGAGAGAGAGAGAGGTGTTCGCGAAGAGGGGGGAAAGAGGGAAGGGGGCGGGCTGGGTTTTGGTGAAACCCTAGACTTATTGGCGACGGCTGGAGCTGTCACCATTGGTACCTTTAAGTACAATAGCAATGGCTACAGCCATCACTAATAGTTGTCGACCGTTGAACGGTCGAAAAAATCTATTGCAATGTCTCAAAGCCATTACTATTGACTATACCTTTTCCCAATTTGAAGGGTTCTCCGGTTTCTTATTCTGGTTTGGCGATGGCTTAAACCATTGCTAATAAGTGTAATTGAGACGGCTTTTTTAATCCATCGCCGATAGCTCTGTTTTTGTTGACAATTTTAATAAGGACGGTTGAAGCCGTCGCCAATAACCGTTATAGCGACGGCGAGTTCCAGCCATCACCTTTAACCCGCCCATCCCTAATAACCTAATTTCTTGTAGTGTTACAACCCAGGCCCGACCTAGTCGGTTTGGGCTACAACAGGCCCTGTCATGACCCGAATGGGGCGACTCGTCGGCCAAGTCGCGGTCGGGTCACTAGGTCACGCGACCTGGGTAGGGTCACACGATCCTGCCTGCAGCGGTCATGTGACTGTTGTAGGTACCAGCAGTTGGGGAGGCCCCCTTCTAGCCCCCAAGAGGCTCTCTTCCTCCACACCTCACTCTTGCTCACTCAAATGCTCATTTAGTCTCAATTTTTTGCTCTCTTCCTTGTTCATTAGATATTTCATACTTTGATTAGTTTTGCACAGTTAGTTAATTAGTTAATACTTAGTTAATTAGATATTCAAGTAATTTATTAAGTATTCATCACTTAGTTTGCTAATTACTTCATTAGGTACTTAATTAGTAATTTTATTATTTTATTAGTTTTACTTAACTAATTAGTTAATAGTTAGTTAGTTAATAGTTTGTTAATCAAATATATATTCAAATAATTTACTAAGTAGTTCATTCGTTACTTAATTAGTTTGTTAATTACTTCAGTAGTGACTTAATTAGTGTTAATTACATACTTAGTTAATTAAAGATGTCTTCTCCAAGTAGGGGTGTAAACGGAATCCGATATTCTGATATTCCGATTCGATCCCGATAAAAATTAACGGAAATTGGAATCGGATATTATGGTAGCTTATCGGAATTGCAATCGAAATTAGTTAATTCGTTTTTGTTAATCTGATTTTGATAAAAAATAAATATATAAATAAAATTAAATATAATAAAGATAAATAAATCATAAAATATAATATATAAATTAAAAAACTAATAAAAATAAAGTTTAAAAAATATATATCAAATTTTAGTAATTATTTATGAATTATTAACTTATTTTTAAATAAAATTTATTATTTAATATGTATTTTGGAAATTATCAAATTCAGTTCCGATTTTGATAATAGAATCGAATTCGAATTGAAATCGGAACATAGTGATTTCGAAATTATCAAAATTGGAATCGGAACCCCTTAACCCTTATCGGAATCGGAATCGGATTCTGGTGATTCCGCTACCGAATCCGACTTGTTTACAGCCCTATCTCCAAGCCACACAACCTAAACTTTCAGTGCAACCCAAAATGATCCGGTTTGAGAATATTTTAACTTGATCTCTATGACGCAAATAAAGGTGCAATGTAAATATTGTGACAAAATTATATTCGGTAGTATTTATCAATTGAAATTGCATCTTGCATGCATAAATGACAATGTTGCACCTTGTGCATAGACTCCATCATAGGTAAGAGCTCAATTTTCATAGGCACCTACAAATGAAGGCAACTTCTAAACAGTATAAAGAGACCGTTTAGAAAGAATTGTCACAACCGGTGAGAATTCTGTACACATTTATGGGAACAGACAAGATCGACCGGATATTCATCGAGCCCACGACTTCTACGATGGTACAATTTTATTACTCATAAAATTAGTTTATTCTTTTATTTTATTTATTATTAATTAGTTAATTAAATTTAAACATATACTACCTTTTCTAAGAAATGGAAGCAAGTCGAAGATCTTTCATCGACGAAGACCTACATCGACGCATTGACCGAATGATGGGTCAAGGGTCGGAAAGTGGGAGTGGTTGAGGAAGTGGAAGAGGGTCCAATAATCAACCAAAAGATGAGATTCATGGTCTCACTTAAAACAACGACCCCGATACTGGGCCTCATGGATCTTTTTATCACTAAACCACGGCAACGTCAAAGCACCATCACAATGACAATGAAGAACCTCAAGTTGTGAAAGGAAAAATTGGTTGAGCAACATCAAGATAATTCTTTCACCAAACATACCGGCAAACGCTACGAGAGAATCGTACTACAAGAACATGATTGGCACAATCGCAAATGTTAGGAGAAGAGTGCCTAGGCCAAATTCAAAAGAGATATACAATGTGTATTTCCATATGGCGGTGCAAGATATAAAGAAGTATGTGAGTTCATTTGAAAGAATTTTGGATGAAAAAGATTGCACATCAATGACCAACGAATGAATCGGTAAGTACAATTGTTTATAGTAGTACATTTATAAATATTATTTTTAGTTTAACTTACTTAATGTCTTATTCTTAACAGGTATACCTAAGAAGATGATGATCAATTTCTTAGTGTATTGTCAAGCTGGCACATTCTTTTAGAAGTTGATCGACGCATCAAGACAAGTAAAAAATGTCTAGTACTTTTACGATTTGATAGATAGAATTAGCGAAGAGATAAGAGAGGACCGGGTAGTCTAAGTAGTCACAGACAATGTGGCCACATATAAATCTGCCGGACAGATGCTAACGGTCAAAAGAACAAAGTTGTATTAGACACCTTGTTTCGCCCACTTCTTAGACTTGAGTTTGGAGGATCTATGCAAAGATTCTCAAATAGATAGGGTAGTTAAGTTAGCCTAATTTATTTCTTCTTTTATTTACAACCATAACTTCATCCTTAGTCTTATGAGGGAACATACCAAAGGTCAAGAGTTGATATGGCTCAATGCAACCCGGTTCGCTTCTCACTACATTTTGCTAGAAAGCTTGTTGAGTCAAAAGGAGCTTTGTAACTTAGATGGTAATCTCACTGGGATGCAGTAGTTAGATGGCTAGATGTAGCCTTTCCGATAAGGGAAAGAAAATAAATATAGAGGTGACAATAGAGAGTGGAGATTTTTGGAAGGTTGTAAAGAAGACCTTAAACATCATCCAACTCATAGCGAAGATACTTAGAATAGTTGACAGAGATAGAAAAGTAGATATGGGATAATTATATGATGCAGTTGAAAGAGTGAGGGAAGAAATCTTGAAGACGATATTCAACTTCGCCAAGTGGTGGGATATCATTGATCGTCGATGGGAACGTACATTACATCAATTAATACATGCAACAGATAAATTTTCTTAATCAATTATCTACTTTGTTGAAATTTCAAATGCATATAAGTTGTTTACTAATATTATGCATAATATTCATCTCAAGGCTTTTGATTGTCTATATGGCCAAGAACAATATGGAATGAACTATGTTGATTCATCAGACATTTCGATTCAATCGACTTATGGCTATGATAGATATGGTGATTCTTTGGGATCTGGTCTTAGGATGATTGTCCGAGGGGTGACAAATATAATCATCATGTATATTTGTCCTATACTATGTACTCAACTTGAATGACATGGGAGAGTACATAAACTACATAAAAAATTTAGTTCATGTCACATTAGAATAAAGTTGATGAATTATTTGTTGAAATTATGTTACTATACTATGTAATATTTTATTTTTAAAAAAAAGATAATAAAGTAAAAGTCATGACTCGGTTCAACCAGGTCGCGACTCGGGTCAGTCTGGGATCCAACCAACCTAGTCACAACCCCATAGCAGGCCTTCCTTGATTAGAACAATACTTTTTCTTTAATTAATTTCTTTCACTTAATATTATTATCTTTATTACAATCTGCAACAAATCGTTATTCAAAAAAAAATACTTTGATAATAATAAAAAATGTAGGATAACAATTATTTCTTTATTACACTTTACAAGATATAAGATATAAGCATTTGATGTTATACTTTCTTTCATATTTTATCGTATACTCATACGCTTAAAATCTTAGTAAATATGTTCATAACAAAAATATAATATTAAAAAAATCTATTGGTAGTTATTGTATTTTATTTGATAAAATTAAACTCAAATAAATTATTTGTATAATAAATATATGTCAAATAAATTTATACATTTAAATATATTAATTATAATAATTTTTTAAAAATAATATAAAAATGTGTAACATCACACGTGCGAAGCATGTTTTCTTTGACCGGTAAGTAAAAAAGAAAAGAAAAAGTTGTCTTCTGTCAACACCCTCAACAGGAAGTAGAGAAAATAAATAATAACATTAAAATAAATAAGGGGAATCTTAAGGATAATATATATAATAAGTCTTTTTTTGGTCATGGCCACGTTGGCCGGAAGTAATAAATAATGAGAAAGGATAAAAATGCCACGATAATAATGAATTAGTTAAAAAGATAAGATCACGTATATTAGAAAAAATAAATAATAAAAAAGAGTGACAAAAAATGTAAAAAAAGTGGGGCTCAAACAAAACTGACAGTAAATAAAATATAAAGAGAATGAAATGAATCATTAAGAAAAATGACACTACTAAAGTCACTAAGATAGGGAAAGTAATAATAGCACAAAGATGGTAATGAAAAATAAAACAATAGCAAATATAAAAGAAAAACAGACAAAAGACAAAAGTAAAGAAAAGAATTTAAATAAAATAATAATAATAAACCAAAAAATTTAAAAACAGCCAAAAAGTGAAGGACAAACAAGTGATAATAATACCTCAAATAATAATAAAGAAATACCAACACAGCGAAATGCATGCATGTAAAAACACACAAAAAAAGGAACCAACTTGAATAGTTAAGATAAAAAAACGTGTCGACAGAACAATGATGATGACAGTTGTTAAAAAATTATTATGACAAAGTTAACAACAACAAAAATGTTGAATGGTAAAAGGCGACAAAAGATGTGAAGAAAAAATATAGAAAAGGAGAAGGGAGAGACGGAAACGTGGGAAGAGAAAATAGAGGGAGAGGGAGGAGATGTAAAAAAAAAATTTAGTGTGAAGATAAAAAAAGAAAAATAAAAAACATAAAGAATATATGAGGAGAAAAAAGATACAAAAAGAAAATCAGTCAACAATACAAAAGAAGAGAGAGAGAGAGAGAGAGAGAGAGAGAGAGAGAGAGAGAGAGAGAGAGAGAAGGTTTTCATTAAGTGGAAGTTTATTTAGTTCAAAAAGACCTTGATCAAAATGGATCATTTATGTGGGAATTCACTTTCATTAGGCCAAATAAAATATTTTATTTCAAACACAATTTTTCTCAAATTTTAGGAAGACTTATTTTCTCATTAGCCTCTCTCTCTCTCTCTATCTCTCTCTCTCTCTCTATATATATATGGGTCTTTGTTGTCCCTAATTGGGCCCATAATCTTTAAGACGTCGTTTGGTATCGGGATAAACTTAATGGGGATAGGGATAAACCAGTCCTTGTCGTTAACCCTATCCTCGTCATGTTTGGTTTAACTTAGGATAAGTTTAGGGATAACTCTATCCTATGTTTGGTACATTAACAATAAATTCGAGGATAACCCTATATTTTTATATTTTTACCTTGTTTATATTATCTTATTTTATTATCCATAACATATTCATAAAATATTAATCAACTTATATATTTATAAAATAAATATAAAATATAATTTTAAATATAAATACAAATATAAATTTGAAGATATAAATAATATGATTTTAAAAATATGACAGTTAAAATCAGATTTGAATTTCGTTTTAAAAATCTAATTAAATTAGAAAATAATATTGCAACTAAATACTATACAAATCAATCTACATCCGATACTTCAAATTTAATCCCAATCATATACAACCTGTAGCTTGATTAAAATGTTTTCAAATTTTTCAACAAAAAAACAATAGAACATGAAATAATTTAAAATTAGCATACATTAGACACCTACAAGAAAAGGAAAAATTGTCAGGGGTGAGGAATCCGTCTTCTTGAGAAATCGATAGTGGCTGACATGAAAAGGAAAAATTGAGTCACCACATCACAAGATGTGACAAATTAACATACACCAGATGCCTTGAAGATACAAAAGGAGATAAAAATCAATCTATTATACAAAATATATCGTGCATGTACATATTGCTACAAATACAACATGCAAAAATACACTTAAAAAGAGTTATATTATTGCTACAAATACCCAGGATTACATAAATGTCAAGTCTCCTTTTCTCTTTTACTTTGCCGGGTGTATCTCTTTCTTCTTCTTCTTCTTCTTCTTCTTCTTCTTCTTCTTCTTCTTCTTGCTGTCTTTCATCTACAGTCGACTTCTCTTCGTCTTCCTCCCTTTCCTACGAAGTGTTCTGATTTTCCTATGAAGTACTTAATGATGTTGGTCTTGTTTGATCAAGGAATCGTGCATGTCTACCTCAATTTGATGTCATTATTCGACTAACCACCTACTAATTTTCTTCATAAAATAGAATATTATTTCCATCCTTGCTTTGAACCAGATTTCATTATGTGCCTCGGGACAGAAATCAACTAACTAAGCTAGAAACTTCACCACATAAACAACGTTAAACGCTGCCCATCCTGCGGTAAAAAGAAAAAGCCCTTTCAAGACAATAAACAGCAGAATTCCACATATCTTCTATGGGCAGAGGGAAATAAAACACATAAAAAGAAGATAGCAGTCCCTTTTTTGAAAATAATTCATCAACAGGCACATAAGTCTATTCTCTACTTAATAAAATTGGTTTCATCCGTGAACTTGTAAAACAACCAAGGAGATTGGAATACACATATGGAGTATTTTCTATACCTGAGTAGATGGCATGTGATGGCCGACCTGCTGCAAACACCGATCTTGCTGGATGAGTTGAAGGTCAATGTGTGGATGCACATACTAAGCCATGGAACACAAAAGGCAATGCCAGTGCACGTATTCCAGACCCAAATGGAGAGCTGGAATAATCAAGTGCTGCGCTGACTCTTACATGGTTTTATAGCTATACAAGGTGTTCTTGTTTGAGTTTCCACCCCTTTCATCATGTAATAATTTTTAAAGCAAGAACCACTATTCAAAATACAACTAAAATAACTCAAGGATCTGCAAAATGGAACAAGCGTACTGTTTTGCAGGATTTAACAATCAAGTAAGTAAGGTGAACTCACCTTTTCCCTGTTTAAACGATTTGTTCTAGTGAAAATAAACCATATTAGAACATGGTTGTTCATTCAAACATAAATTATTTTAGAACTTCTGGAGAAATACAAAACAAGCCAAAATGTGTAAGCACCCGAAACGAAAAATAGCAATGCAAGGAAATGGAAATGGCTTAAATGAAAACTAAAGTGAAAATAAGCATGTTTTCAAGTGGACATTCTTAGGAAAGAAGAGAAGAACTCACTAAAGCAAAGTCGAGTCCCACCGTGGTCGCCAAAAGGTGTAAGCACCCGAAACGGGATATCCGTAGATCTCCCCTTTTCCGGCCCCTACACTTGCTTTGGGGACTTGGTGGATGAGATGTTAGTGGGTGTGGTCGCCAGGAGCCAAAGGCTCCAAAATATAGTAGAATGAAAAGAAATGAAATGGAGAAATGACCGTCGTACCTTTGGAAGCGGGGAGATTGTTGGGTTCCGACTTCTCCTCTCTCGGCCGGCCGAAAGAAGAGAGCTTAGTGAGTCCTTCGTCTTCGATCCGGTTGAAGCTCCGCCTCAATCGGATTTACCTAAAAATGTCCATAAGAAAACATAGAAACAAGTGAAAGGTTCATTAGTTCTAATGAAAGCATAGTATCGTGCTCAAATTTAAATTCAAACATGCAAAAGGAAAGAGACTAACCGGATTGGGACTAAATCCCAACCCCTATTTAGAAGATTTAGATATGCATGAAAATGCAAATGAGTGGCTCAATATATGCTAAATGACATGTTAATGAGAGTTAAAATGAAAGGGGGGAGTAAAGGATCGACCGGAAAGGTAAATAAACTCAAAAAATGCAAAATGGGGTCTGCCCCTGCTAGTGCCCCATATATGGGGCGCCTGCTGCAGGTGTCCCCTTGATGGGGCGTGTTGACCAAAGTCAAAGCGCCCTATTTATGGGGCACCAGGGACTGGCTTCAGCAGATTTTCTTCCCTTCTTCGCGGCGTCGCCCCGGAGTGTAGGAAGACCTCCAAGACGTTAAAAGCACTTATTAAAGCAGCCAATACCCAAGTGAAACTAATGGAAGAGTGTTTTGGCACTATATGTAAGGGAAATAGAGTGTAGAGGCCCTCAAAGTCGAAGAAAAATCATATTTCTGAAGAAGGAAACTGCAGGTTTTTGGGTTTTTGGAGAAGGATTTTGGGATAATCTAAGGGCTTTAGAGGGTGCTATGAAGGCTTAGATTCGTAGTGGTGGATGAGATGAGGTGAGAGACGGACTTGGGGTGTCCAAAAACCTCCATATGGGGGTCTTTCTACAGCACAAAAGAGGGTAACTTCATTCTGCTGGAATATCCCTTCAAGAAGCAACTATGATTTTTTTGGGTTTTGGGAGATGGTTTTGGGATGGTTTGAGAGCTTGGAGGGGGGTTGCAAGGCTTGGGATGTGTAGTGGTGGATTAGAGGAGGTGAGGGACGCCCTTAGAGTGTCCTAAACCTTCCAAATGGGGGTCCTTTTATAGGCAAGAAAAGGGCAACTTTATCTGCAGAACTGTCCCATCAATCTGTCAAGTCAGTCAGACCAGGTGCAGGTGCCCCACCAGTGGGGCGCCTGGCGCCCTGTTTATAGGGCGCCCGGTGCCCTATTTATAGGGCACTTTGACTTGGTCAAAGCGCCCCATTAAGGGGGCACTAGGCCCAGTTTGGCTGAAACGCGCAGGGAAGTTCCGATTTTCCGAAAAACTTGGTTTCCTTGAAAGAATACTCATAAAAACAAGAATTTAAGCTCTCCAACTGGACCAAAATTGCGTGTCTACAACATGGATAAATCGCGGTATCCGGGATCGAAGGATGCACCGGACTATTCTAACCTCCGCTGCCCTTGGGTCATGACTAACTAGTCTGGTGCAGTTGTTTTCAATACAATTTCAATGCATCATGCATCCATATCAATCATGCCATGCCATGACCACACCTATCAAATAGATGACATACAACATATCATGCTATAACAAACATACTATTAATGTAAATACCATGATCAACCACCCTAAACAACATGTTCATGATGCTAGAACCATAAAATGACAAGAATAAATAATGACTAACATGATACCACATCACATACTCAACCTAACATGATATGACCAGAAAGAATTAACCCTATCACTTGGTTAAAAGGACATAACATAGCCAAAATCAGATTTAATGAAAGCAAACTAAAATATTAACTAATCTTGTTAACCTATCACCACACCTATATAATGGGATTAATTCAAAAAGGGTAACAAAGGTTCACTAATGACATTTTAAACTGAAAAGGAATAAGATCAATTAAAATCTACCGATCAACATGCTATAGACAACATAATTATCACCCTAACACGATCTTTATGTACAAAAGAGAACAACACTACTAATCATGCTAATAAACCATAACACGCAACGCTAACCCGACTAATCAACTCATTAAAAATTATCACAAGTCAAGAAGGATTAAATAGAAATTTTTAATGATAATAGACACATCAAGGATGCCTACCAAAATGGGGCAAAAAAAGTCAAGGATCGATGACCGAAAATGATATCGAACGTCGAGACCGCAACGCACAAATCAAACCATCAAAACAAGAGATCTTCCTCCATCAAGGCTGCTGGAAAAAGACATATAGAATGACGGTTAGGCCATCAGATCAAGAGAAAATTAGAGAGAAAAGGTTAAGGAGAAATAATATTATGGATAATAAGTGAGAGGAGAGAATAGATAAGAGAGTGAGAACTTGCGGTGGATAGGGGCCGGGTGCACCGGCGGTCCAAAAGGAGGTGGCGCACGGCGGAGGGCTGGCTGACACACGGCGCAGGCGAGCAACACCTGAGGCCGCGACGGGGTGGTGCGGCCCGCGCCACAACCGGCTGGCTGCGTGGCGTGAGGCGGGTGGCCGCAGGCAGCTACCATCAACGCAGATGACGGCCGCGTTGACATGGGTGAGCGGTGGCCGCACGTGGCGGGTGACCAAGTGACGCGGGGGCGGGCATCAGCGGGCTGTGGCGGTAGCACGGTCGAGCGAGAAGAGAGAGGAAGGAGGGAAAAGGCGGAGGCAGGACAGTGATGCGGGTGATTGCGCTGAGAGGCGACCGCTGGACTAGTGTGGGCGCTGGCACGCAGCTGCAGAAGGGAAAGGGGGGTAGCGGTCTCGCCGACACTGTCAACGAGCGTGGTGGAAGGGGATGTGTAGGCAACGAAACATGCGTGCGAAGGCAGCCACGCGGGAGGCGGCTGCAGGCGACAGAGTAAAACGGAGGGCGGCGGGGACTCTTGGCGACAGGGCGGAAGAATGAAGAAGAGACTTAGAATGGCAGTTAGGGTAGAAAGTCAGATTTCCGTGGGCAGAGATAAAATAGAAAGATAAGGGTAAGATTAAAATACAATAAATTACATATTTCATTAAATTTCTAATGCTAATATACTTAATATAAAGTAAAAAAAATGTATATGTTACAACAAGAGCCCATTTTACAACCAAATCCAAAGAGAGCAGAAACAACCCGATCAAATAGCTTCAAATGTTCTCGTTAGCTCTAAGTCATTGCCTTTCAGAATATTGTATCTGCATAGCAAACACGTCGCACTTATCTAAAAGCCGTTGACTAACACATCTAGGAATGGAAAAGAGATCGAATTCTTTCAAGAGATTTTTTGAAGAAATTCGATCAATTCTCTCACATGAATGAGAAAATAAATATATTAAATATCCTCATATACATGCATTAAATTATATTTGTTCTCTCATTTATGTGAGGGAGACTAACCAGATTCCCACAAGAGATCTCTTGAGGGAATCCGATCTCAATGAAAAATGGTGGCCACAAGACAGGGGAATGGAGGTCGGCTCCACCTTTGTTTGTGGTTGAACATATGCGCATCCATATCACAAACATGAAAGATTAAATAGGTATTGACTGGTTTGGTTTGGTTTGTTGATCGAGCTTAGCTCGAACGGCACCACCTCTGCTCCTGGGGGAGCAGGGGCAGCGTTCGCATCCCGGCGGCGACACTGCCGGGACACCCCGGGGGGTGTACCTGTTGGGAGCTCGATCCCATGTCTGCGCGCGGAGCCGTGCGCTCGCTGGCCATTGGGCCATATGACCAAAAAAAAAAGGTAATGACTGGTTTGATTAGAGTATTAGAAATAATATTATATTAATATTGATATTGATATTTTTAAAAATTAGAATATGAATATAATATTGATATGTGTGAATATTTATATCACGAAATATATTTTAATTGCATTACAAATTTAAAAATTAATATCATCAACTAAATATCTCTTCTTAATTGATATCAATATCAATTTTAAAATCGACGGTGATAAAAATATCTAATGGGGTGTTTGGTTGCATGATAATTTTTTATACACTTTCATGATAAAAAATTGTATTAAAATAAAAAGTGAAGCAACTCATGACATAAAATTATCATGTTTGGAAGGATGTAATAACAAAATAGATAACTATCATATATGACCAAAAAAGTGGGGACCACAAGAAAAAAAAGAGAGGTGAAACTCTTTTTTTTGTTTAAGAAGAAAATCACTTTCAAAACATAAAATTGTCATGATTGTCAAACACCTCTTTTACCAAGTTTTTTTATAATTTTAAAAAATTAAAATAAAAATCTTCATTATCGTGCAACCAAACATCCCATAATAATATTATCAAACAGAGTCTGTTATTTATTTAGAAAAGATGAGCAAGTGCGAAGTTGGACCGCACGAAGCATTTCGAAGCAGACAGGCCAAAAAAAAAGGTAGAAGCTCCTGTGGCAAGCTTTTGGGAACCACTTAGGAGGACTTTTTTTTCACTTCTCCTTCTCCTTAAAGTGCTTCTAATTTTTAAGACACTGTTTGGTAACATTCGCATTTCTACTTTTCCTCCTCGTCGAAGGTAGAAGTTTGGAGGAGAAAATATCTCCTTCTACGACGAAAAAGCGCTCCCGTGCTTTCGTATCCTTGCCCCCGTTCTCGTTGCGACGGTGCTCCTCCCCGACGGAGACCTCCCCCGGGCGATTCCCATCGCGAGGCCTGGTTGGCAAGCACCCTTCCCCCCCTGCTGTGACCGGCGGCAAGTGCGCCCCCCTTTCCCCCTTGCTGCGACCGGCGAGCCCCCCCTCCGTCCCCTGTTGCGACCGACGAGTGTCCCCCACCCTTCCCCCCGCCGCCACCGGCCAGCGCCCCCCTCCGTCCCCGCCGCGACCGGCGAGCGCCCCCACCCTTTCCCCCTGCCGCCACCGGCGAGCGCCCCCTCCATCCCCTACGCGACCGGCGGCAACTACGCCCCCCTTTCCCTTTTGCCGCGATTGGCGAGCCCCCCCTCCGTCCCCGCCGCGACCGGCGAGCACCCCCACCCTTTCCCCCGCCGCGACCGACGAGCACCCCCTACCCCTTCCCTCTACTACGACCGGCGGCAAGTGCGCCCCCCTTTCCCCCTACCGCAACCAACGAGCGCCCCCCCCCTCCGTCCCGTACCGCGACCGGCGGCAAGTGCGCACCCCATCCTTTCCCCCCGCTACGACCGGCGAGCGCCCCCCCCCCACCGCGACGGGCCAACAGCGACGACAACCCCACTGGAGAGCACCCTCCTCCTACCGGCGAGCATGAGTATCCCCCGTCCCCGTTGCAACCTAAAAAACCCTTTTCGACGGGCCATCCCCCCTCCCCGCTGCGACCTCACGAACCATCCCCCAACGGCGAAGACAGCCCGACCGGCAAGCACCCCCCCTCGCTGGCAAGCAGCATCATCCCCTCGACAACACCCGGCGATGAGCACCTGCAACCCCTCGTGTAGGGGTGGCAATGGGCCGGGCCGGCCCACGGGTTCGCGGGCCGGGCCGGCTGCGGGTCATTTGACGGGCCAAACATTTTGGCCCGCGGGCTTTAGTCGGGCCGACATACGGGCCAAAGCGGGCCGACGCGGGCTAAAACGGGCCAAATAACTTTCAATTTTTTATGTCAAAAATATCATTTTTACTTATTAAAAATATATTTTAATTAAATTATTATTAATTTTATAGTGTTATCTTAAATAATTAAATTTATTATATTTAATAAATATTTATTTATAAAATATATAGTTGGGCCGGGCCGGGCCGGGTCGGGCCAAGTCAATAATTTTTGCGGGCCGGGCCAAGAATATAGTGCGGGCCGGGTTGGGCCGGGCCAATATATTTTGGACCGGGCCCTAAGCGGGCCGACCTCGGGCCGGGCCGGGCCCGGCCCATTGACACCCTTACCCTCGTGGAGTCCCCTCCGCTGGAGATGATCGGCCAGCCCCCGCGATGCCCTCCATGGTGACTTCTTTTGAATTTTAAGACCCAAACACCTTTAGCTTCAGTGAACGAGAAGAAATTTTGAAAGAAGGTATTTTAAGAAGAAGATCCTTTCACATGAAGTCCTCCGATCGAGTTGCCAAACGCACCCTGTGATCATCACGGGGATGACCAGCGGCCCTTCCGTTAACCCGCTATCGGGCGACACGTCATCGCTGCGTCTGAACCGCCCGTCCTTGAGCTGCACCCACGTCGCCACCTAAGCAGAAAGAGGACTCAGACACGTGTGTTCATCAGTTACGTCCCTAACAACAAGACAGGAACGAAGGAAAAAAAATAAGGGAAAAAGAGACACCTGGCATCTTCCACACGGCACCACCTGTCCGCGGCAGAAAATAAAAATAAAAGGGGGGCAACGTGGCCTTCGAGCCATTGTAGAAAAAAATAAAAAGAAAAGGCAAAAAGAGCCCTCAGAGCGGCGGGGCCCGCGGTAAAAAGAAAAGAGAAAAACAAGTCAAAAGAAGAAATGAAAACGTGGAGCAACGGCTGCGGGCAGCGCGTTCGTCCCGCTTGGCGACAAAGCTCCTGCGAACTGACAGTGACCGTCATCGGTGCCATATGCCTCTGTTGCCCGTAATGTCACCGTCTCTGTTGCCCGCGAAACGGCAGAGTAAGACTGTTAATTATTTGGTTGAACTCAAAAAATTAAAATTTGATTTAATTTAATTTAATTTAATTATTTATCCATTTAATTTAAGTTTTAAATATTTTTGAAATTATTTAAATAATTAAATTAAGTAATTCAAATTAAATTAAATAATTTATTTTAAATTATATATAATATAGTATTTATATATATTTTTATAAAAATAAACTTATTTCATTTTTTTAAGATAAATTAATAAAATGCATAAACAAATATACTAACTTTTAATAGAATGTAATTTAAAATAAATAAAATAAAATTATATATTGACATATTTATTTTGTCGTTTGAATTGAATCAAATTAAATTAATTAATTCTAATTTAATTTAATTTAAAAAATATTCAAAAATTAATTCCAAATCAAATCATAAACACTTCTACCGCAGGTCCCTTCATCTCTCGAGTGGCGAGAAAAGGAGAACGCAATATACGATCCGAAGTCTGGAGCGTGATGGGGTGGGGAAAGAAAACCGACGGCGGCGACGAGATTCCTGCGAAAATAAAATAAGGAGGGGTCGAACGCCCGCGGTGTTTGGTTTCGCACTAAATCTTTGTGTATTTTTTTGATAAAAAATTATATTAAGATAACAAATATGAATTAATCGATGACATAAAATCATCGTGTCTAAAAAGATTGTGATAACAAATAAAAGGTGCGAGTATCATCCATGACCGAACAAAGTGGGCAAGGGTCAAGATAAAAAGAAAGATGAGATTTTCTTTTTTCTATTCAGAAAATTTTATTTTAAAAACGAAAATTTATAATAATTTTCAAACATTTTTTTCAACAAATTTTATTACAAAAATATAAAATTACGGCACAAACCCCCTCACGGACAAAGGGCCTTTCTCTTTTCCACTTCGACCCCGTCTCTAGAAGCTATCCTCCTCGCCGCAGCCTCAAGATCATAACATATGGATGTACATTTTCATATAAGTTTTCTATCATTATTTTATTACGTCAATATATATAAATATAGTGTGACACCTGAATTCAAGTGTGTTCTCTCTTGCTATTTCTCTATTATTCCTCGGTCCATTCCGTTGCCTATGATTCAAGAGATCCCTAGATGCAGGATTGTGCTCGACCACTGATAGCATTATTGTAGGAGTGTAGATCTACACTTCTTCCTTTGTTCAACTTGGTACGTATATAAGAGTGCTTATCCAATGGCTTCTTCGTCGTCAAGGGCTCATGCGAGATCCAGTGCCACTGTTCAAAGAGGCCTCTTAGCCAATCATACATGTATTGAACGTTTCTCATTTTCTTCCACCGAAGCTCACCATGAAAACTATCTATTTTGGAAAGCTCAGTTTATACCATATGATGATCTGCTTGGCATCGTGGACGGATCTCAGAAGTGTCCACCTGAGTCTCACATTGATGAAGACTCTATTACAAGTAAAAATCCAGACTACATAAACTGGACTAGGAGAGATCAACTTACCATGAGTTTGATCTCATCCTCATTAACCGCAAAATTATTTCCCCTAACCGTTGGACTGTCTACTTCTAAAGATGTTTGAAAAACACTGGCAGCTTCATTTTCGTCTCATGCTCAAGCTAGAGCACTTGAGCTTCATACTAAATTGAGAGCCATAGTTAAAGGAGGATCAATGGCTACATATTATCTTCAAAAGATAAAAAGAATTGTAGATAATCTTGCTACTATTGGACAACTATTCCACGAAATGAGTTGATCAATAATGTTTTAGGAGGATCGGGCTCGACTTATGAATCTTTTGTTCCTGTTGCACTCACACGTGTTCCTCCATTCACTCTTGGAGAACAACTTTGTCATTCTTCCACTTGAAAGCCGTCGCTAATACAAATTAGTGACAGCTTACAAGCCGTCGCAAATGCGTTGCAAATAACACTGTCGCCAATATTATTATCAATAGCTATTTGTAAGCTGTCGCAGGTAAGTTTACTAGCGACGACTTTTAAACCGTCACATTAAAGTTTAATAAGATGGGTTTCAACTTATTGGGGACGGCTTACGAAGCCGTCGCCAATTACGTGGCCGTCGCAAATGGTAAAGAGAAACCCCGCAGGGGGTTTTGCGGATTTTGTTTCTTGGTTTTGCGATGGCTTTAAACCTTATTTGGAACGGCTGAGCCATCCCATATAAACTTATTGGCGACGGCTGAATGAAGCCGTCGCCAATAAATTTTTTCTACAAAAAATAATAATAATTGGATTGTCTAGAGTGGATCAATTTTTGGATCGAATCAGAAAGACCCATCATTTCCGATAACTTCCAAACAAACCCAGAATCGTATCGACCAATCCAAAAATTGATTTATATTAACCAATTCAGTGCCGGATTGTTCAATTCAAACCTGGAACGGGTATTGAATTGGAGATTTTATTCGTTTTGGCCAATTCGGTGCTGGATTATCCAATTCAAACCTAGAACGGACATCGGATTGGGGATTTTATTCTTTTGGCCAATCCGGTGTCGGATTAGCTAATTCAAACCTAGAACGGGCATCAATTAGGCAATTCGATATCGACTTGGCAATTTTGATCTTTTTGACCAATCCGACGCCGAATTACCCATTTCAAATATGGAATGGATTTGGATTAGCCAATCCGGCATCGGATTGGGATTTGAAGATTTTCTTCACAATCCGATGCCGGATTGACAAATTCAAACATATCAAGTACACATCTTTTTTCACATTCACATATCAAATTAAAAGGAACAATCCACATTCACATACCAAATTCAAATTTACATTCACATACCAAATTTAAATTCACAATCACATACCCAATTCAAATTCACATTCATACTCCAAACTGTTTTGATATATACAAACATTGACATCCAAAGAGAGTAGAAAATACTTATATATCTTTTTGTCATCTTCACTCTTCTCGCCATTCTCGTAGTCCTCATCATCATCGTCATTTTTGTCGTCTATTTGTTGAGGCGGAGGATACCCCGATGTGGATGGCACATCAGAAGCTAGGAACCTTTGAGTCAACCCTTCTATAATCAGATTGAGGCAATCGAAATTTGTTTGGAATGATTTCTGTTGATTATTCAATTATTGTTTCAATGAAGTAATTTGTTCTTCATAACGTTCATTGATTTTTTTTCTTACCTTGCCACCTGAGCTCTAAGATCCCGAACTTCTTGAGTCAAGCTAGAAGCACCTCCACTTGACTCACCATACCAAGTGTGGTGAGTTTCACCCCACCCACTACATCAGATTCGTCATGGTCGGTCTCTACCAAATACAGATACAAAAGCTTCCTCCGTAATGAGTGGAGGCTGTGATACCCCAGCATCCGAGTATTCAGATGCTATGGGATTCATCATCCTTGCATATTTTATTTTATAAATAATATGATAAAAAGTAAAATTAAAATGTTGAATTGTAAATTATAAAGAAAAAAATATTTTGGCAACTAATCATTACCATCGTAAAACGACTTTGGTCATTATCCCAAATGACTGCTCCATCAAGCTCCTCATGCATTTGACTCATCTGGAATACTTCCAGATAAGTTGGAGGACAACCTTATTTTCATACCTGTCCAAAAAATTAAAAAAAATAAAGAATTTAGAAATAAGGATCAACTAATATGAAAATATAAGTTTTTATTACTTACAAAATCTCTTTCTAACTAGTGTATATTTGTTCTTCCTCTTCTGTACGGCATTGTTCCGCCTATTACCAGCATTCTTTTCACTCAGCACCTACAAATGTATATATAAATGAAATAACATTCCTCGATATTAAAAAACTAATTATAAGAGAAGAGATTTGTTTGATTTACTCTGGCTTTATCTTGACTCCATAAATGGCACATATGATGCCATTGCTCCTCGTTGCATTGTGAACGAATGTTGACACAAGCTTCCTCCATTGATCATCCTGTAAAATACTGTAGACAAATTTAAGTTAAAATTTATACTAAGTAGTTTAAGTTATTTAACTAGTTATCATTTTGATTTGAAAACTCGTTGAAACCAAATGAAATATGGCACTAATTGTTTAAATAGACTAAACCACATAAATTTAAGTGGTTTATGAAGAAACTACTATTATATGTTGTCATTTTACCAAACATTTAATGTATAAATTTTGATCAATTCATAGGTTTGACATCAATTAAGCCAAAAAATTGGAGATTTTTGTTTGTGATAAAATTAAGAACTAGTCTAGTCTATTAAGCCAAAAGCAACATATATAACAAGTCTACTCTATTAATGAAAATGGGACACTAAATCTAACAATATCTATTCTATATGCCTTGTGCCATATAGAAAAAAAATTGAACAAAAACTCGGAACGTTTGTTGAAGATGCATACCTCAAAGGAGGTTCGATTAACCCTAACTAGGGTTTAAATCTGACACAGAGGAAGCGGCGGCAGCGCCGACGGCGGAGCCAGTAGCACCCACGGCGGTGGTGGAGGCAGCTTTTCCCTTCATAGCGGCCTACACGGGGAGGGGGGAGGCAGCGCTTGCGGCTTGCCGTCGGCAGCGGCGACGATGGCAGAAGCGGCGATGACGGTGGCATCATCACAGGTGGCAGGTGGGGAGCTGTTGACAGCGAGTGCGAGAGAGATAGAGAGAGGAGGGGATCGACAGCGAGCACAGCAGGGGAAAGGGAAAGGAGGGGACCAAGGATTTTTTTTAATGCCAAATTATTAGCGACGGCTCTTTAGGCCATTGCCAATAACATGATAAGTCACATTGACGACGACTGAAGTCGTCGCCAGACTAAGTCAACCGTTGAACAGTCAACTCAGATTATTTACGACGGCTGAAGCCGTCGCCAATAATCTTACTCGTGATGGCTTCACAAGCTGTTGCCAGTAATTCAAAAATAAGCCGTGCGGATTTCAATTTTTTGGACAGCTTCAACCGTTGCCAATAGTATTTTTTACGATAGCTAACATTAGCTGTCGCTATTTACTGTTCATTAGCGATAGCTTTACACCAGCCGTCGCTTTAAATACTATTTGCGACGACTTAACAAAGCCGTCGCCAATAAGCCGTCGCCAATGACTTGCTCTGCTGTAGTGGTTGGCTCCATCGACAAAGTAAAAGAATCCTATTGCTACATATTTTGCATATCAAAACTAATTAAACTTGAAGTCTTAGTCCCAAATGATTGAAGAGAGTTTTCGAGAACTGAAATATAAAGAACTAAGGGTCTGCTTGAGACTGGTGGTCTAAGTATAGGGAGATTTGCCAACTATCTTTTCAATCCATCAAATGTCTCTTGCACTTCAAATAATCCCATTTAAACTTGGCCCCGCCTTAGTTAACTTATAGAAAAGTTTACACATTCAAGAGTGTTGTGAGATGAAACCAGTGGACAAAATTTTACCCTCCCTATTATTCCTCGAAGTTTCTTCATATTCTTTGGAGAAGGCAAACCAATGATTACCCTGGCCTTATTTGGGTCGATCTCTGTCTCTTTTGTTTACTATGAACCCTAATAATTTTTCTGATGAGACGTCAAACTTGCACTTCTTAGGATTCATTTTCAACTTGTACTCTCTAGTCCTTTGCAAGACCTTTCTTAGCACTTTATGATGATCCTCTCGATTTTTTAATTTGATGATCAAATCGTCCACATATATCTCTACAATTGTGTATATCATATTATAAAAAATAACCATCGTAACCTTTTGACATGATATTGACATTCTTCAAACCAAAAGTTATGTGTTTGATATTTTTGACAGTACCAATATGTAGTAGTTATGACAAGGAACTTATTGAGTTTATATGGTTCATTTCGATGTCTTAAAAATTTTAAGTACTTAAAGTAGAGAGCCGCATAATCACGTTGGAATCAGAATTAAAAAAAAATCAATTGATCTTTAGCTTGAGATTATCTTGAATTATCTACGTTAGATTAATCTAAATTCTTCAATTTGAGGACATTTTGAGTATATTATGACTTTTTATACATTCCGTATATAATTGATTGATGAAAAGTTTTTGAACGTCAACACATCCCTCCGCAGTTCATCTACGCTACGACAAGCAGAACGCCGACAGAGATCTCAAAAAGAGAGAGAGAAAAAAAATAAAGTCATCAGGTTAATTAGAGATGTCAACAAATCAGATATACATCGAATAACAATAATAATTATATTATATTTATATCTTATAAAATAAAAATATATTCATTAATTATTGATAATAAGTCTATTTATGAATTACATTGTAATATTCGTTTAAAAATAAGTTATGATCGATTAAGGAATATATAAATATTACTAATTATTCTTCGTATTTTTTAGAATAATAATTATATAAATTGATATAATTTTCAACGTATAATTTATATGATTAAAATATAACACAAAAGAAAATAAATATTAAAATCAAAAATATCCACAATTATTTTAAAATTAAAATGTAATATTATAAAAAAATTAATTACGTATCTATCATAAATATAATTTCAGTTCGTATTTTTTCAACCGTTAGATCATATTTTAATTATCAAATATAAAAATAATATTTTGAATTTGATTTATAATATATTCGTGACTGTATCTACTAAACAATGAATAATGATTATAAGTTTTTATTTATGTTTTTTCTAATTTTTTAATTATTCAATAAATTAACAAATGGATCAAATAATAATCAGATAATTCGCTGTCACTGACACCGTCGTGGTTAACGGTTAGGTGTCGGACGTTCGTCGGTGCGTCACATGGCTACACAGTTCTGCTGTCAGGGCGTGGTCGGTGCACGGTTACGATCATATTCGGTGGATGGAGGTTTGCGCGGGGTGAATAATCATTAAATACTGTTCAAAAAAAAAGTAACCATGGACACATACGGCGGAAGAAGGTAGATCCGACAAGGTATTCCCATAAGAGGGGCATCTTTGTCAGTTTTCAAAATAAAAGGTAGACAGTGATCGATGAAACATGGCGGAACAGACCTATGGACTATAGTCAAAGATATTGTTAAAGGGTTTTATCTTATATTGATCACCGGAAGATAGTCTAATATATTTATCATAGTCTGGATTTGAATCTCCTTAACGCACATGTATTTTTGGAATTTCACGTAGTATCAGAATTGGTCAGGTTGTAGGCTCTGTCATCTGGTGGATTTACTCTTATTTGTGCTCGACCTTATTCCGTATATTCCTACCGTGGCTCTGACGGTGGTGACTGGCCGAGAAATGGAGTGTTGAAGGGCTTTATCCCATATTGGTTACCGAAGAATAATATAATACCTTTATCATATCTTATACTTGGGTCTCCTCAACACATGTGTCTTTTTAAAATTTCACAGATATTAGAAGACCGGACTAACGTGGACTACTTCACGTAAGTGGATAAAAAGATTGATGTTCTGTCTCACACAACTTATCAATCTGAAATCAGTGTGTTTATACTGTCAGGTAAAATACCTTTTCAAAAGTTCAACAGACCTCTTATATTTTAACAGACCACCTCAAATTAAGTTAAGAACCTTAACTTCTTATTTTATTTTTCAGCCCTAATACCTTGATCTGACGATAGAAACAAGTAAGAATATGGACAGTATGATAAGTTATTGAAATGGAAATATCTTAAATAAATTTAAAAATTTTACATAAATAAAAATAAATTAAGAGATTAAACTTATTAAAGCAAAAAACAGACATCACTTACATATTACTGCCATACAAAAGATTCATACAACTGTCCTTGATACCTGGGACTGTTTAATAAGTGTGTAGAGCTAAGAGATTTCCTCGACCTTCCTGACAAGAGACGTCAGTTCGTGCGTTGAAATTACATATTTTATCTGACTTTACTTTTTCACCTTAAAGTAGGACTCATTTTCACCGAGGTGTGTTAAGTTTGGAACCTGAGTGCCTAAGAAACTGATCCGTGAGGTTTATGATTTTACCCGGTAGGACTTGCATGATAAGGCGAGTCTCGTAAGGTCTATTGTGTTTATGTCAGAGACAGAGGTGTAAACAAACTAATACATTCATCAAACAGTTTGAAAGTCGATCAGATAAAATTTTGATTAGATTCGTTTATTATGTTAAATAACTAAATTTAAATAAAAAAATAAAATTTGATTTATTAAATGAATCGAACAAACTCTTGTTCAACTTGATAAATTCACGAATAACTTAATTAAATATTCTAATAAATATTTATTTTTAAAATTAAATTATAAATATTAATAATTATATATTATCATTTAAATATATAAATTAATTTAAATTAAATTTAAATTTAAATTAAATTTTATAAATAAATTAAATTTAAAATTTTACAAATAAGTTCTCACTGATTTTGAGTTTTATAAATGAATTTGTATATACTTTAAGTTTCATGGATTAAACTTTACTAGTGGTTGTCAGTCGAACTCAAGTTTTACTAGACTCGATTAATATATAAAGCAAACTCAAACAAAAATGCAATGTTACCCATTAAAACTCGAAATCAAATTAGAATCAAACGGTCGAACTTTAAAACCATATTAATCGCTCGTTTGCAGCTCAGCAGGAGGGGGATTCGCTCAGGTGCCCTTTCTCTAAGCTCAACGGCCGGCGAGACGGATAAATTCACGATTACTGAGTGCAGATTACCTCAAGAGGTGCCTCAGACTCTTCATAAAAATACCATCATTTAATATCTTATTTAATGAGTTTACAACTCTCGAGGTACAGACCCGGGCACTCGCTGAGGTCATCTGCACTCTTGCTCAACTCTTCGTAAAAATATCCTCATTTAATATCTTATTTAATGACTTTACAACTCTCGGGATATTGAATGATATCATTTATGTGAGGAGGTACAGTCTCAGGCACCCGCTGAGGTGATCTGCACTCTTCCTCCAAACTCGCTGCCGTCTTTAGCTTGTCAACTAACTCCGCCATGAAACCACGGTGCACCTCCGGGTCCAGGAAGAACTCCCGCCATTTCCGGTTGCTCTCCCTCACCACCGCCCTCCCGTTCTCCTCTCCTTCCAGCATAACGGCCCTCACCGCCGCCGCCACGTCCTCTCTCGTGAAGCTCCCGTCCTCCTCCCTCCGCCGCACCTCCACCCCCGCGTGGAGGTCTCCGGCGAAGAGCCTGGCGTTCAGGAACTGGTCGCCGCGCTGCGGCAGCAACACCAGCTGGCAGCCGCCCATCACTCCCTCCACCACCGAGCTCAGCCCCGCGTGGCACAGGAAGCAGCCCACGCTGGGGTGCTCCAGTATGTGCCGCTGCTGCACCCAGCCGCTCCGCACCAGCCCCTTCCCCCGCACCCTCTCCTCGAAACCCTCCGGCAGCTTCTGCCGCAGCGGCTTGGGCGCCGCCGCGTCTTCCGAATCGCCGCCGGCGCCCTTGGGGAAGTTGAGGACGAGGATGAAGGGCAGCGCTGCAAGCTCCAATCCCAGGGCGAGCTCCCGAACCCCGTCGTCCGTGAGGAAGGTCTCGCTCCCGAAGGAGCAGTAGACGACGGACCCCGCCGGGAAAGAGGCCAGCCAGCTCGAATACTTCTCCTCCAGCGCCCCCTCCGGCGCCGCCTCCGGGACGACGGGGCCGGCTAGCAGTAGAGGCTTCCGGTACTGAGCCTCCAGGTAGTCGATGTACGGCGCCTCCATTTCCCGGCAGGTTTTTATGCAGATGGCGGAGCAGCCGGTCAGGCAGGAGACCACCCTGTCGAACACGCAGGGCCTGCCGTCGAAGCTCTTGAAGACGTAGGCGAAGTCCGCGGCCTGGTAGAGGGGAACCTGCTCTATGCAGGAGAGAGGCGGGGAGGGGAATCCCGGCGGCGGCCGGCTGAGCTCCTCGACGGAGGGGGTTACGGTACCAGGGGGTGGACGCCGGGCGGGGACGGTCAGAAAGGCGGAGGAGACGGCGGCAAAGACGGAGTAGAAGACGGTCTTGACGCCGAGGGGGTGGGCGACGGAGGCGAGCCACGGCTGGGCGAAGTCGTGGAAGATGGCGTGGGGGCGGAGCTCGGCCAGTAGGGACTGGACTCGCGGCTTGGTGCGGTCCACCGCCTCGGCGAGGAGCTCGGCCATGGCACGGGTGGCCTCGGCCGTGCTCTGGACATCCGGGGGAAGCCCCTCGACGGGCGGGAGCTCCAAGGGAACGATGTCTATGGGTAGGGGCGAGAGAAGGGGGGCGAGGCGAGGGATGTTCCCGGGAGCCGAGAGGAAGGAGACCCTGACGCCGTGGGATGCCAGCTTCTTCGAGAGCTGAGCGAAGGGGACTATGTGGCCGAAGGCGAGGAAGGGGAACATCGCCACATGAAGGGCGCCGCCACCGGCGTCGTTTCCCCTCTCAGCCGTCATCTTTCTATCTTTTTCTTCTTCTTCTTCTTCTTCTTCTTCTCTCTCTCTCTCTCTCTCTCTCTCTCTCTCTCTCTCTCTCTCTGGGTCTCCCTGCTCGCTCAGTCGCTACCCCTCCCTTTCACTGTGCAGCAAGAAGGCCGCATGAGTATCCGTTTTTATAGAAAAAACTGAGCGTCCAAAATTCCTTATCTAATTCTTGCCCATGCCAGCGCTGTCGTTAGGTAGGGGTGTTCATGGTTTGGTTTGGTTTAGTTTTTGAGTATTTTTTCTTAAATCAAACCAAATCAAACTATCTCCCAAATCAAACCAAACCGAACCAAATGAATTCGGTTTGGTTTGGTTTGGTTCGGTTCAAACCATATTTTATTAAGATATAGTAAATATATCAATATATAATTTTTTTTGTTCGTTTTAAATCATATTCTATTAAAAAATCAATATAATAAATATTATGTTTATAGATTACATTAATTTTACCTTAAAAACTCTTAAAAATTTTATTTTTATAAGAAAAAAATACATAAATACTATCTTATATATAACTTAAATTAAAATATTTAATCTAATTCGGGTTATTCGGTTTATCGGTTTGGTTTGGTTTGAAGGATCCTAGAAACCAAACCAAACCGATCGGTAGTTCAAACCAAACCAAACCGAACCAAAGTACTGGTTTGGTTTGATTTTTCGGGTTGAACCGAACAGTGAACAGCCCTATCGTTAGGTGCGCTGGGGTAACGCGACGACGGTAAAAATGAGATTTTTACCCCGGGCGACCACCAGAGTTCGAACCCGGGTCTCGCCTTCCCGTTGGAAGAGACGGCGACCAGCGACCAGCGACCAGCGACCAGCGTCCAGCGACCCAAGGTCTCTTCACAATGCGACAAAAATACGCTTCGTCGCACATTAATTTTTTATATCATGAAAAAATTAATGTACTAAAATAAAGAGCACCTATGAATGACATAGGATTGTGAGAGATGGACCACAAGATATATATATATATATATGATAACTTCACCTCCTCTTTCGTCCAAGAAATAAATCTCTTTAATTAAATTAAAAAAAAATAAAATCGTAATAGTTTCTAAACAACCCCATAATTAAATGCTTAAGATCAAATACATTATAATTACCACTTCCTTCCCAAAATAATGATATCAAATAATGATATCATCACTGTGAGAGACAAGGGTGGGTAGGTGTGGGATATACATCATATCTGGGTATGGTGGCAAGTGGCAAGTAGCACGTGTGATAGCACGCATCATTGGGGACGGTAGACATGGTGGTAAACATGGTGGTTGGAAGTTTGATTTGAGTGGTTGATGGTACGTAGCAGTGACTATGCTTGTATAGATTTAGCTATTTTTATGTATATACGTACGCATATGTTTGTACATATTATAAACATGAGAAACACCGTTCGGTGAAATACAATGCAAAAGTACGGGTGAAACAAAAGCATCATAAAAGGACCCACAACTCTGGATTTTCACGTTGTAATAAAACAACAAAGAAGGTAACTAACAACATATATGTATAGATGACACATCAGATTGACAAAGAGACTGTTCACATGATAGTTGCTGCATTAGTTGTGGGCTATACTTAAATCATTCCAATTGACAAAAAGACAATATTAAATACAAATATTGTTAGCAAGGAATATGAGGATTTATATTACTTGTAATTAAAAATATACCCTTCTTTTTAAATGGCTCCTTTGCTTTCTTTGCATTTTGCCCATATGTCTCAAAATCTATACATCTATAGATGCACTCCGTTCGAAGGTAAAGTGTTGCTACATGCAAAAAAGATGATGAGAATCAAAACAACAAAGTATAAATAAGAGTACAAAAATTAAATTTACCTCGAGATCACGAAAGATGGCGTCTTTCTTCTTTTGTGGGAGAGTCATGTAATTTTGTTCCCATAAATTACAATATACTCTATTACATACCCCAAGATAGGATGTACACTCCTGACCATGGGACCCCACACCTAAGCTACCTATTAACTCGACGTTAAATGACTCATCGGGTCCCAGAGTGCGCACAGACATCGCTTTAGCTGGTTCTCTCTCACGACGAGTAGATGTAGTTATTTACATGTAAAACGAGAAAATTGGTTAAGAGACAAAGTAGTTCTTAAACAAGTGATATAATTAGAAATATTGAAACATATACCTGAGGCGTGTGAAGATGTACTATCTCCATTCGTAGGTGTCGCTTGAGGAGGAATAGGCTTACGAGGTGCCTCCAAAGGTGGCTGTGACGCAACAACCCTAGAGCTGGAAGGAGTAGACTGAGATCGTTCTCTAGATGTGTGAGATTGACCTGAGCGACTATGTGGTCCACCACCCTATGATGGTGTACCCCCCTGAGACGTTATACGGCTCTTGCTGAAACCCTTCATTTATCATATAATAACAATATATGATTTGAGTTGAATTAATTGGGTGTTTGTGTTCTTTTCCCTAATCCGACACCGATTAGGAAGGGTCAAATCGGCCTCCAATTGGGCAAAAAAAAAAAAACAAAACACCCTATACGAAGCCCCAATCGGAAGCTGATTTTCCCCATCCAAATCCATCATCGGGTTGGAAGGGCCAAATCGGCCTCGGATTGGGTGTTTGGATTTTTTCCCCAATTGGAAGCCGATTTTCCCCATCCAAGCCCGTCATTGGGTTGGATGGGGCAAATCGGCCTCGGATTGGGTGTTTGGATTTTTTTCCCAATCGGAAGTCAATTTATCCCATCCAAACCTGTCATCGGGTTGGATGGGCCAAATCGTTCTCGAATTGGGTGTTTGAATTTTTTTCTCCAATCGGAAGCCGATTTGCCCCATCCAAACCATCATTGGGTTGGATGGGCCAAATCAGTCTCGGATTGGGTGTTTGGATAGGGTTTGTCAAATTTCTACTTTTAATGGATGCGTTGTTTGGAGTTGTACCTCTTCATTAGTTACACCAAAGGTTATAGGTACGTCCACAAGTTCTTCTTGATATGGTTCTAATTCATCATCACTTTCATTTTCGATAATGTTATTGTAGTTACGAGGTAAAGATCTTACAGGCTAAACCCAACCCTTATTTGAGTTGTCATCCACGTAAAATACTTGTTCCACTTGACTTGCAAATACAAACAGTTCATCAGTCCCTAATCTTCTTTGTGTTTAATGATATAAAACCATATTATACACATCACACCATTCACATTCAAAAACTATTAAACGACTATTCTTATCGAACGATATCTCAAGTATATCTAATATCTGTTCATAATAATTGTCACAACCAGATTGGAGATGGTCATTGACAAGAATACCACATAGTTGAGTTGATTTGTTTGAATCTGAATCGAATGTTCGAAACCTAAATCCATTGCATATATATCCAGATAGTGATGATGCAAATCTAGATGGACTGAGTGATAAAATATCAAACTCCTACGTGTATCTGGAAGAACCTATATTCTTTAAGTTGAGAATATGTGATCTAAACCACACTAAGAAGTTTTCTTCCATAGTTGATCCATTATTAAGAACATCTCTATGATCTTGACAAAAACAATCTATATCAGCATTCTGATTCAACACATATGTATCGATTAACTCTTATTCTCTTTTCGTCAAAATTTTAGGCACTCGTCTACATTTCAATGGTCAACCAACTGGTTTGAATATAGAACTATCGTCATGATCATCTTCATATGGACCACTATCATAGTTTCGATCTCTACTATATTCACTTGTATCTTTCATATATGTTGAAATAAACTGTGTACACTCCCCAACCAAATAACCTTGGGCAATCGAACCTTCGACTCTCGCCTTGTTACTAACATAATCTTTTAGATTCTTTAAATATCTCTCAATCAGATACATCCACCGGTATTGAACTGATCCAAACATTCTGGCCTCATAAGCCAAATGTACAACCAAGTGGACCATAACATCAAAAAATGATAGTGAAAAATTTTGTTCCAATTTGCACAATGTTACTGCAATCTTAGACTCCCAATGTCTCAAAATGTTACTATACAACACCTTTGCACAAATGATCTTAAAATAATGGCATAAATTTACAATGGAACTGAGTATATTCTTTGATACTATCTGTCGACTCTGAAAATTCGACGGGGTCCTCTCCTTTACAGGGAAGTCCGTGAACCCAGATCGTCACCTCAAGAGGGGATGAGAAAAGAAAGGAATAAAGCTCGGAAAGCAACTCTCACCTCGGTCCCACACTCACATTGATCCCTTGGCGTCGCTCGATCACCAAAGAGACGGTTCAGGTCATGTGGGAGGAGGGTGAGAAGAAATAAACGAGGTCGCCAGGAACCATGGGTTCCTATTTATAAAATTAAAATTGACCGTGTGTACCTTAGCGTGAAGAATGTGAGTTAAAGCTTCTCCTTCTTCGGCCGGCCGATGAAGAAGAGTCCTCAACGTGTGGGTGCTTGATATTCTGTGCAACTAGACAAATAAACAAGTGAAATATACAATCAGAACTAGACAAAGTGGAGTATATGTAAAGAGAATAACATAAAAACACACAATTGACTAGAAACTGACCGGATTCGGGTTATCTCTAACCCCTTTTTTTTATTTTCGGATTAACAGAGTAAAAGTAATGCAAAAAAAATTTAAAAAATGATAGGAGGATGGAGAATCACGAAACAAAGAGATAGGAAAAATAACTGAAAGATTCTGAGTTGAATAGAGGAAGATATAGCCAAATCTGTGTTGTCGAAAAAGCCGAGCAGCAGTCCAGGATCTGCCAGGCGCGACTTTGCTTCTGCGCTAGTCACGACCAGCCCCGACCTCAGAATCAAGTGCCGTCGATTGTAAACTCAAGAAGACTTGGAGGGCAAGAACTTTGATGAAGAGATCTCAGGCAGAAGACGTCCACAGACTGCTATAGAGGTCGAAGAAGAGAGACTTGGCAGATCACCTGCAGAACAGCCTTCCTCTCTCTTGAACCGACTTTTCTCTCTCTAAAAACTCGAAATTCTCTCTCTAAAAATCACAAAATCGATGCAGGAGGGAGGTTGGACGTCTTGATATGCCTGGGGAGTCGTGCTCCTCTCTCTGGAACGACCAGAATCAGAGTCCTTTTATAGGAGAACAGAAGGTCTTATCGGAGCTAAAAAATAGGGTCTATGCGCCCCACCCCTGGGCACATGCGCCCTGGTGCCAGGCGCATGCGCCCCACTGAGGGGCGCATGTGCCCCCCAGTGAGGGCACATCTTATCTTCTCCGAAAATTTCGATCTTATCCGGTCCGTCGGTTGAGCGGTAGAGTCCGGGTGAAAAACTGGTTCCCACGTGTCTCAAAGGTGGGGCGCATGTGCCCTCAAGTGAGGGCACAAGGCCACGTGCCTCACTGGTAGGGCGCATGGCCACGTGCCCTGGGTCCCGGGCGCATGTGACCAGGGACTCGGGCGCATGGGACTGGTTTTGCGCGTCCTTCTTCCGGAAGCCATTGCGAACACTCCCGAACTCGGAATTCGACGCCGTTTGTTGCGTTGGAAAGATAACAGGCCAAAGAAGCTTTCTATAGCATTGGATCAACCATCACACCCTCCAAAACTTCAGAAATTTATCCGGAAGTTAGGGCAGTGAACAGAAGGTCCGATATAGGTCAAAATGACTTCGACGGCAAACCGGAAAGGCACGGAATGCAACAAAACTTGTCCGGAGTGTGAATATGACCATAACCTTCAATGCATGATCATTAGGCATTGGTCATTCAGCCAATTTCCGTGTTCACACGATTTACGTGCAGCTTTCGCTCGAAAATTACGGCTTTCTGCGGAAAACGTCGGAAAACATCTGATTTCGTTCGGCGAAGCTCCAAATCAACTTAAAAGGACCCGGCATCATCATATGATCAATCATGCGTGTTACCCTATAAAACATGAGTTTTATGCTCTGAATTAGGCAAATTTGGCATGTCATGACCTTGCCTCGCCTTGATGTCGGCTTTGTAAGGGAGTGGCATGTAATGAAGCGGAGTGATTCGTAGTGAACTGTAATGGAATGCAAGTGAGTGTAGATGAATGTAGTGAAATGGAATGGTGATGGACTGAAAAGGTGGCATCAAGGTGTAGATATAGACACGCTTATCTACCCGATCCAGCAAAATGAATCTCTCTGAGTATTCTAGATCGCTTTCATGTTCTATCAAAACCTCATATAATTGACTGGTAAAAGACATGCCCTTGGCACGAGAGACAAAAAAGTAAATGATAAAGGATAAAAGGATGTAGCCAACCCTCAGCGTGGTGAGGAGTCCTCGAATTCGTAGGTTCATCATCAGCCAGCAACCCGAACTTTGCGGTGTTCTTGTACTGTGATGGGCTAAAGTTTGTAAAAGAGAAGTTGATCTTAAATGAAAAGAATACCAATCCAACATATTTGGAATCTCAAGTTCATTCAAGTTTCACCAAAAATACTCTGTTTAATTCTGAGTGGAAGAACCTCAAGTTCTAAAAGGGTTCGTTTTAAGCAAAATAAAAATTGCTCGGGTAACGTGAAGACCATGAATCACGCTCTAGTAGAAAACCAAGTATTCGGAAAATGACAAAACAGACTTAAGCCATAGTGAGATTGAAAGACAATGGTGGGACTAACATAGAATGAAGGGAAAGAAGAAACAATGGCATGACAATTGCCACGGTGGGGTGGGATAAAAGACACGGTGGGATAAAAGAAGTGATAGAATAAAACATGGTGTAATAAAAAGAAAGGAATAAAACATGAAGGGATAAAAGAAAGAATAAAACATGATGAAATAAAAGAAAGAGAAAACATGATGAAATAAAATTGGTAATGATGAAGAAAGAAAAGGAGATGGCTGTGAACACATAGAAAATCATGTAGAAAATAGTTGAAGATATAGATTGTCTATTGGAGGTCAAGACACCCGATTAGGAACCATCGTCCCTCCAATGTTCAATTTTGGCTTATCCGTGAGTGTGAAGAAATGACCAAGCCGTCGTAGATTTTGTTGAAGGGGGACCTCGGGCCCAGTCATTTTCACTCTCAAGGTCTTCAACATTAATGCATATAATACGTATCAAATGGACCTAACATAACTAGGTGACAGATAGTAGGAGTGATGTGAAGTGCAAAAATGAAGTGATGGTGGTGATGTGATGTGATATTGATGAGAAGCTGAGGATGAAATCTTCAGGTAAGCTGCATCGACCGCCTGGTTCATCAGCATCTCTGGTCCATCCTTGTCTTGCCTTCTGACGGAATACAACACCATGAGAATGTTCAGCTAGGTGGTGCTTCCTTTCTTTTCGCTGCAAGGTTGGCAGGACGTTCCTTGGGGAACACTGATCTCGCCAATTCACCTGTTAGGACTTAAAAGGTTGCCTGCACATTTCTGGTTAGTACCCAATAGACAGAATTGTCATATGAATCAGATTGTTCATGAAATGATCAATTGAAGGTTTTACTATTTGAACCATCATTTGGATATCAAAACAAAGTTTTTAATGATGATTCCTTTAGGAAAAATGTCATTTTTAACATTATAGACAATTTCTGAATTTTTGAGATTTTTCTGAATTTTTCGAATTTTTTTGTCCATGTGCCCCCGATCAGGGGCACCTGGCCATGCGCCCTGGGGTGGGGCACCTGGCCATGTGCCCCCAGATGAGGGCACATGCGCCCTGGGCAAATTTTTTTTTTTTTTTTCATAAAAAATTGTACCTGATCGCCCTTCTCCTTTTGCTTCTTCAGCTCCTGAAAATACTTAATGAAAATGATTAAATTTTTATCATTACTCATCCCTTTGCCTGTATATCGTATGCCTTGATTTTGAGTCAAAGGGAGGAGTCTTCTTAACAAGGTGGAATAAAGCAAATGACCTAAATGAAATAGGGGTAAGGGTTAAGAGAACTTACCTGTAATGGTGTGAATCCTCTCCTCTCCTGTATTGAAATGCCTGTAACACTTGATAAAAGGGGATTAGATCTTCATCAGGACTCATCCCTTTGCCCATTATGGTCAACTTTGACTTAGGTCAAGGGGAAGAGCCTTCTTAACAAGGTAATTAAAGTAAAAATGGATATGCAATGCAGAAATGAAAATATGCATGACAATCAAATAAGCATGGATGCAACTAAGGCACTGATCATGACTAAGCAAAATTTTTTTTTTTTTTTGGATTTTATTGAAAACAATCATTTGGATTTTCAAAAGTATTCAATTTTTTTATATTTTTTGAAATAGGTGTTTTTTTTTTGAATTTTTGAAATATTCAATTTCTTTTTGTTTTTAAAATATGCATTTTTTTGTGGGTTTTTGAAATATGCATTTTTTTGGGTTTTTGAAATATGCATTTTTTTTGGACTTTTGAAACATGCATTTTTTTGTGGAGAAAATGCTAGTATTTGAGACAGTTCATCAGTCTTTGGAGTTTGTAAAGACTCAAGTGGTAGATGCCACGTGCAAAAATAAAGTTCCCTACCTAGAATCCTTCTAACCTTCTTCCTTTGATCGGCTTGGATTCCACCTGGATTTGGTCGGTTTACCCTTTCTTAGGGATTTAAGGAGGAAGAGTATAGAGGAAGTCCTTGATAGGGTTTGAAGATGTTGAGAGGGATTTCTCTACTCCCACTCAAATTACCCATTGGGGTTCGGCCTCTTTGGGTTTTTTTTTCTTTTCTTTTCTTTCTATGTGGCACATATTTGGACAGGTTTTTTTGACCCGTGGGGACATTTCCCATCTTTTAGTGCCTTTTGCCTTGACTATCATTCTGGGTACTCATTCAAACAGGTTGATCGTTTTTTTTTCTTCTAACCTGAGGGGTTCATTGCCCATCTTTTGGCACCCTTTTGTACCCTCTGAGACGGCATCCTACTAGGGTGGCGAGTGTTTTCGATACTACCCCTCTCTAATCTTCTCTCCCTATCTTGGACCGAGCAGAAGAGAATAGGGTAAGGGTACTCCTTCCATTTCTAGATTTCTGCCTTGCCTTTCGCAAGTGTCGGGTTGTCTGGATTCTAGGATCGGGAAGTGTTGTGTGTGTAGGATGGTACCTACCCTTGACTTCTCACGAACAACCTAGGATCGATGACTTGAGATTATACCAATGGTTTCTCCATTTTTATGGAAAGTACTTTTTGAGGTAAACTCCATTCCAAGGATGATTTAATTTTTCTCCATCTGCATTAGTCAATTCATATGCATTACCTGGATACCTTTCAGTGATTACAAAAGGCCCTTCCCAGTTAGGTTGCAACTTGGAGCGGGGACCCCCTGGCTTAACGAATATGCGTTTGACTACCATCTCACCGATCTCGAATTTTCTCTCGACCACCCTCTTTTGATAAAACCTTTTGAGTCTATTCTAATAAGTCCGGGCATGCTCGGCGGCGGCTAGCCTTCTTTCATCCAAGAGTTCAAGCTGTGCAAGGAGAGATTCTCTTCTCTCATCAACAGGAATATCCCTGTCTCGCTGAACTCGGAGAGATTGAAGAAATACTTCGTAAGGGACCATCGCTTCCATCCCATATGCCAAAGCATACGGGGTTTGTCCGATGGGGAGTCCTTACGAAGTACGATAAGCCCATAGAGCATCTACAAGCTTATCGGGCCGGTCGGCAAATTTGCTAGACTTACAAGATTTCTTGATGATTTTGATTAAGGTTTTGTTGGTGGCTTCTGCTTGACCATTGCCTTGAGGATAGTATGGTGATGAATGATGCAATGAAATGTAATACCTGTTGCAAAGATCACGCAGATCTTGAGAAAGAAATTGTGGCCCATTGTCGGTGACAATGTCGCTGGGGATCCCGAACCTTGCCAGGATGTTGCGCTTGATGAAGGAGCAGACTGTTGACGTTTTAATCTCCACGAATGCTTCCGCTTCAGCCCACTTTGTGAAGTACTCCGTTGCCATCAGAATGAATGATTTTGAGCGCACTTCGGAGTTGAGGTCACTCAAGGGGCCAATGATATCAAAAGCCTACATGGCGAATGGCCATGGGGCATGAATTGGATGAAGGGAAGATGCGGGAGAGTGAATCTTGTCGGCATGGAGTTGACATGAATGACAATGCCGGACAAAGATGGAGCAGTCTTCTTCTAGAGTTGGCCAATAATACCCTTGTCGGATGATTTTCTTAGCAAGGGCTTGGGCATTCACGTGACCACCACAAACTCCAGAATGTGCTTCTTTCAGCACCAACTCAGCTTCTTCTTCATCAAGACATCTGAGTAAGATTCCACTTAGGCTTCTCTTATAGAGCACTCCTCCTAGGATTGTATACCTCTGGGATACTCTTCTGATTGCCTTCTTTTCCTTGGTGGTTGATCCAGGCGGATATGACTGATCTTGGCAATACCTCGTAATCTCGTCATACCAAGGTCTCTCACCTTCTTCTAATTCTTCAAACTCAATCAAGGAGATTTCTTCTTTATGTTCCAAGTATTCTTTTCTGTTGAATCTTTCCTTAACCTTTAGAAAATGTCCATCCTCAATTGCTGGAATTGTTTTCTTACAGATGTGGATAATTCGCACTTGCCTGCCTAGCGGGACAGATAGAGATGAAGCTAGTGAAGCTAAGGCATCGGCGAGGATATTCTGAGAATGAGGGACATGGACAAAGGTGAGTTTGAAGAATAGCTTGATGTAGCAAGTGGTGAGCTCCTGGTAGGGTTTGAGGTTTGGATGGGAAGTTCGGTACTTGGATAAGACTTGGCGTAGGATCAATTGACTATCACCTATCACCCTCAATTCGGTGGCACCGTGGAAATGAGCGGCCTCCAGTCCGGCCAGCAAGGCTTCATACTCAGCTATGTTGTTGGTTGCTGGAAAGTTAAGCTGAAAAGCCTGTGGAATGGTGACACCTTCAGGTGACAGAAGGACAATACCTATCCCTCTACCATGAGAGTTCAGAGCCCCATCAAAATATAATGTCCAAAGATTGGAAGAACGGACTGACATTAGTTCGTCATCCGGGAACTCCGACCGGACTGGGTCAAAGACGGGTATGGGATGATGGGCAAGGGGTTCAATAATAGCATAACCCTTGATTGCCTTCTGTGGGACATAAGTGATATCAAATTGGGATAGGAAACTCTGCCATCGCCCTAACCGATCAGTCAAGACTGTACACATTTCTGTGCCAATTGTTGCAGATATCTGTTTGAAACTCCTTTACCTCTGACTTTCCTATTTCCTAACCTAACTTGACCTGCTGAAGATAAAGCTGGAAAGGTGGTATTCACAGTGGAGGGAGGATCGAGCAAATCGATCAATGATTCAGAAAAGGGGGATCCCTGATTGGGAGCACCCTCTGGGATGAGTAGAGACGTCTCCTCGATGGAAATGTGAGTTTCAGAGAAGACGTTTTGGAAATTTCAAGTAAAAGGATAGAATGAGTCTGAGTGACTCGAAGCTTGCTAGAAACTGACTGAATTACCAGAGAGAAAAACTTAAGAATAAAGGGGAAAAAGGGGCTCGTGGGCCCAATGGTAAAAGTGGACACATGGGTCCAAAACTGATGAAAAAAGTAAACGGGTTCGTGGACCCGATCTTAAAAATAAATGGGCATGTAAGCCCATGTTTGGAAAAGCCCTCAGTTCTGAAGTTGATGAGGGAAGCAAATGGGCAAGCAGGCCCAGTAAGAGTGGAAGGTTGAAGAGGGCTCATGGGCCCAATGTGGGTAAGTGGGCCCTGAAGCCCATCCAAAAGATCTAGAAATAAAGGTATGAGGTTCAACCATGGCATTGTTGTATTTGGGCCTCGTGGAATGGTTTTGACTTGGGTGGAATGCTCAACAAGATGATCCAATATTGGTCTGCCCTTGAGTGGTTCCTGGTGCTCTTCCCCACTTGAGAACAGACGAGTCAAAGATAAGCATAGGTCTTCCAAGTCTTCTTCTTCTTCATCTGGAGCCTTTCTTCTCTTGACAGTCATCATGGAACTTTTGCCATCTTCAGCCATCATCATGGTCTCCCCTTTGATAAAGAATGTATGGAGTCCCATGGCATATCCTGGCTGGAAGATCCTCCTTGGGATGGAACCCTCTTCATATCCCAACCCTTGCCTGCGTGGCCTTTTCACAGTTTCAATTGGCTGAGTGATCTCTTGAAGATCCTTGCCTAAACCTCTTCCAGGCTGATAGCCCAATTTCATCATCATCCGCCATCCCAGTGTGTCTGGTAGAGAGGCGGTCATGCATCTGACTTCGGCAATTCTCCCACCGAGATCCGGGGTTGTATTGACGGACCTAGGGGTAAAGAAGCATCGTTCAGCCTCGTCCCTTATAGGCATGCTAGTCACCTTGACCACCTGTCCTTTAAAGGGAATTTTTATGCACCGGTGGTTTGTTGAAGCCATGGCTCCTATTGCCTCCAAGTATGGCCTCCCAGGTATAGCCCGAAATGTTGGATCTAATTCTAGAACATGAAAATCTGTTGTAACTGTACATGGTCCAAGTTTGACTTCTAATGTGACCACCCCACGTGCAGACTTCTTGGAGTTATCATAGGTTGTCACCATGGCACAAGATGGCTTGATTTCTTACTCGTAAATACCGCACAACCGCAAAGTTTACGGCGGCATAACGTTGATAGAAGCTCCGGTGTCAACCAAACATGATTTTACTTCGACATTGCAGATGATAACAGCCACATGCAAAGCATATCTCCTAAAGTCTGGATCTGCTAATTCTTCCTGAGAGAAAGTGAGTGTTGGATGCTCACTTCTAGGGGCTAACACTGTAGTGATCTTCTCAGGTGGGAGATCTTCATTTACCATGACCCTTTGTAAGTACTGTTGTAGAATCTCCTGGTGCACTTTTGATCTTTTGATCAACTCAAGTATAGAAATACGGGCTGGTGTCTTATCCAAATGTTTTAACAGATCATACGCCGTGCTTGGCAATGGTTCTTCCACTTGTTCCTCCTCCACTGGCTCCTCGCGGTTGAGTTCCGGCTTGGGGAAAGAGCCGCTGGAACATCCTCCCACTCCGAAGCACCGGGGCTATTTGGCGGTCGGGTAGAGGTGACGGGTTAACTGGGGTGGGTTCTGGTGGAACAGGTGGTGTAGGTGCAGGTATGATGGGGTTAGTTGGTAGAGGGGTAGGATTTGGAGGTGGTAATGATGGTGATACTGGTGGCCTAATAAGAAGGGGCCGGAGTGTAGAAGTGATTGATGAGTTTAATGAAGGTGTAGGTTGTGGGATTGGTTGTGGTGCTGGTGGTATGATAGGTTGGGGTTTTGGAGTGGTAGAGCTCGTAGGCTGGGGGTTCAGGTATGGTGGTGATTGTGGTGGTCGGATGAGCAAGGGTCGGTGTGTGGCAATGGTTGAAGGAGGTGTAGTTAGAGAGGGGGCTGACCTAATGATGGGTCGGAGAGAAGAAGTGGCAGCCAGTGGTTGGGTTATTGAGCTTTGTGGTAGTTGTGGAGTAGCAGGTGCACGGATTATCTGTCTAGGAGGGTTCCTAGCAGGAGACCTAGCTGGGTTGATAGGCATGGTTGCATTTTGGTTTTCTAGTTGCCAACCTTGAGCACGGCTGGCATCTCCCTGGACAATGGAGTGTACTAGACCAATTCCCGGGTTTGGATGTCTTGGTGCCGGTGCCGGAGCGGGAGCATGTAATGGGAGCGGATTTTGGACAATCCCCAAGCCAGGTTGTTGTTGAGGTTGAGCCGGTGGACGTTGCCGCCGCCGTCGCCTAGCCTTCATTACTCGTATGCATTCCCCCATTTGGACCCAATCAATGCCGCCTTGGTCATTCGGATCGTGGATGTAATCCTTGAATTGAAAGCACACCTCTAGAGTGGGACCAGGAGACCGGTGGTAAGCACAGTATCGGGACATAGGAGCATTGGGTGGCCAAACCTCTCTTTCCTTGGGCAATTCCAACTGTTTCTCCGCCATGAGTACATTGAAGATGTCGGTCAAGGAGTAAGGGAGTTGCTGGTAGTTCTCTCTCCTAGGACCTCCCCTTCGTGGTGCCTGATTGGGTGGTGGTGGTGCCCAATTGTAGGTAGGTTGACGAGGTTGCTGGGGTTGTGCTACTGGCTGAGGGGGTTGTTGTGGTTGTCGTGGTTGTTGTGGCCTAACCTGTTGTTGAGGGTGGTAATAGGAAGGGTTCTGTGGTGGGTTTCTGTACTGGTTTTGACGGTTCCCTCCCTGGTTCCCCACAATGTTTATAGCTTCGTTGTTGACCACTCCTTCGGTTGTAGGCCCAACTGGTGCAAAGGGGGTTTTCCTGAAGTTTCTAGGTTTGGGATCAAAAGGGTTTATCATTGTGGCATCCTTGAAGTGGACTTGCAAGTATCGGGCACTGTCATAGAGTTCATTCATTGTGGTAGGACGGTGCGTGATCAAGACATTCCTCAAGGCAGGTGTAGTGTTTCCAATGAGCATCTTCACTTGTTCCCCTTCAGAAATTACATCTGTCAATTTTTCTGCCATTCCCCTCCAGCGATCAAAGAAAACTTTATGAAGTCCTCTTCGGGCTTCATCTTCTCGGCAATCAAGTCCGTAATGGAGCATGCTGGTGCCACCCGGTCTCTGTATCTTTGCAAGAATTTGGTTTTAACAATATCGAACTCTCCTGCCTCAAAGGAGTCGAGTGAGTAGAACCATTCCAATGCAGACCCTTCTAGTGATCGGCGGAATAAGAAAGCAAGAACCCTACGATCATCTTTCCAGAACGAGGATTCGTAAAGAAAATCTTTAAGGTGGAGAAAAGGGTTGCCAGTACCATTGTAGCGGCGATAAACTGGTAACTCAGAAGGTGGCAGGTGTAGGACTGGCAGAGAAGGAATAGAAATCTCAGGCACTGACTTGGAGTCCATGCGACATCTCAGCTCTTCATAACGCTCATTCATCTGGGTGAGCTGATCCATGATTGCCCTGGTGAGAGCAGGTTCTTGGTTTACTGGTGGGGGTATGTGGTTAGATACATGGTTCTGAAATTGAGGAGCATGACTTGAAGATTGTCCCATGACTTGATGGGCCAAGGGAGCAACATGGTTGAAATAAGATGGCTGAACAAATGAGGGTTGGACCACAGATGGTTGAACTAGAGAGGGTTGAAATGCAGATGGTTGAATCATAGATTGTTGAACAACAGGTGGTTGAATCATAGATTGTTGAACAACATGTGGTTGAACAAAGGGGGACTGAATGACTTGTGGTTGAACTAGAGGATGAGGAGATAAGGCAACTTGATTGGTTTCAGCCTGATCTGAAGCAATTTTGCCCTTCACCATGGATTGTATACGGGCATAGGTTTCGGGTCGGTATAGAGAGACAACTCCCTAAAGAGTTGTTCAACATCACGGGAGCAGATGGTTGAGGGACCTCTTGCACTTCTGACTGAATCGGTTGGTGACCCATCTCGTGCTCTCGATGTTCAGCTTGTTCCGCCATTCCAACGTGCCTTCCAGACCTTAGTTGCATTGAACTTCAAGAAGAAAGTAAAACAAACAAGTTGACAAAACAAACAAAGAATTTTTTTGGTTTTTTTTAGTATTTTGCAAAAAGTTAAAGGTTTGAATTTTTGTTTGACAAGCAAGTTATGCAATGACTTGAAAGCAAGATTACGCAATGATTTTGATTAAACCTTAGGTTTATGAATTTGTTAAGAATTGTTCTCTCAACAAATGGGTTAGGATACTAACTCCAATCTCCAATGACCTAGGTTTCACACAATCTCACCACGTGTAGGTGACATAGGATGCTTCGGGTTTTGGGGAGTGGTACAACCAACCCGATCGTGAAGAGGAATACTCCACGTATGAGGAATTACGGAGGCCTTGATGAAAGCCAACCAAGTCAACTAGGAAGGAATATCCCAGAAGAGAGGTCAGAATCCACCAAGAGGGTGTTTTGGATGGGAGGGATAAATGGGAGAGTGAGCTCTCGCCTAAAAAAAAGTGTAAAAGAAGGAGGTAGAGAGAAGGAGCAGAGAATGCAATCAAGTAATAAAGCAAGTAATGAGCAAAGCATAAACTTAAATAAACAAGCAATGACATAAGACAAGCAATTAGAAACTAGACTAGCAACTAGAAACTAGAATCTAGACTTGTTTCTTATGTGAGCCAAATGGAGATAGTGAAAAGGTGATGGAAAGAAGAGGGTTCAGATCTGATAGCCAAGCAAAAGGGTGGTCCACGTGGGGACCGATGTGGGAACTGGGGTAAAAAGTAAAGGTGGTTCACGTGGGAACCGGTTTTGGGTAAAAAGGGGTGGTTCACGTGGGAACCGGTTTGAATGGTCAAAAGAGGGCCACATGGGGCCAATTAAAGGTGAATAAAGATCTGATCCAAGTTGGGATAGATCTGAAAAAAAAGGGTTGTGGTTCACGTGGGAACCGAAGTAAAGAAAGAGATTGGTTCACGTGGGAACCGGTTTAAAAGGACAAGGGTGGTTCACGTGGGAACCGTTTTAAATAACATGCATAAATTAAATGGCATACTTGGCACTTCAAATCTGATGAAAGATGGGTGAAATCAGAAATTTTGAGATGGCATGAAGTTTAAGAGAGGTGGAAGGAAGGAAAGGCTCACGTGGGAACCGGTCTAGAACTAGAACTAGTTGCAAACAAAACACTTAGCACCCACGGTTGAAGACATTGCTAGTCCCACCGTGGTCGCCACAAAGCTGTCGACTTTGAAAATTCAACGGGGTCCTCTCCTTTACAGGGAAGTCCGTGAACCCAGATCGTCACCTCAAGAGGGGATGAGAAAAGAAAGGAATAAAGCTCGGAAAGCAACTCTCACCTCGGTCCCACACTCACATTGATCCCTTGGCATCGCTCGATCACCAAAGAGACGGTTCGGGTCATGTGGGAGGAGGGTGAGAAGAAATAAACGTGGTCTCCAGGAACCGTGGGTTCCGATTTATAAAATTAAAATTGACCGTGTGTACCTTAGCGTGAAGAATGTGAGTTAAAGCTTCTCCTTCTTCGGCCGGCCGATGAAGAAGAGTCCTCAACGTGTGGGTGCTTGATATTCTGTGCAACTAGACAAATAAACAAGTGAAATATACAATCAGAACTAGACAAAGTGGAGTATATGTAAAGAGAATAACATAAAAACACACAATTGACTAGAAACTGACCGGATTCGGGTTATCTCTAACCCCTTTTTTTTATTTTCGGATTAACAGAGTAAAAGTAATGCAAAAAAATGTAAAAAATTATAGGAGGATGGAGAATCACGAAACAAAGATATAGGAAAAATAACTGAAAGATTCTGAGTTGAATAGAGGAAGATATAGCCAAATCTGTGTTGTCGAAAAAGCTGAGCAGCAGTCCAGGATCTGCCAGGCGCGACTTTGCTTCTGCGCTAGTCACGACCAGCCCCGACCTCAGAATCAAGTGCCGTCGATTGTAAACTCAAGAAGACTTGGAGGGGAAGAACTTTGATGAAGAGATCTTAGGCAGAAAACGTCCACAAACTTCTGTAGAGGTCTAAGAAGAGAGACTTGGCAGATCACCTGCAGAACAGCCTTCCTCTCTCTTGAACCGACTTTTCTCTCTCTAAAAACTCGAAATTCTCTCTCTAAAAATCACAAAATCTATGCAGGAGGGAGGTTGGACGTCTTGAGATGCCTGGGGAGTCGTGCTCCTCTCTCTGGAACGACCAGAATCAGAGTCCTTTTATAGGAGAACAGAAGGTCTTATCGGAGCTAAAAAATAGGGTCTATGCGCCCCACCCCTGGGCGCATGCCAGGCGCATGCGCCCTGGTGCCAGGCGCATGCGCCCCACTGAGGGGCGCATGTGCCCCCCAGTGAGGGCACATCTTATCTTCTCCGAAAATTTCGATCTTATCCGGTCCGTCGGTTGAGCGGTAGAGTCCGGGTGAAAAACTGGTTCCCACGTGTCTCAAAGGTGGGGCGCATGTGCCCTCAAGTGAGGGCACAAGGCCACGTGCCTCACTGGTAGGGCGCATGGCCACGTGCCCTGGGTCCCGGGCGCATGTGACCAGGAACCCGGGCGCATGGGACTGGTTTTGCGCGTCCTTCTTCCGGAAGCCATTGCGAACACTCCCGAACTCGGAATTCGACGCCGTTTGTTGCGTTGGAAAGATAACAGGCCAAAGAAGCTTTCTATAGCATCGGATCAACCATCACACCCTCCAAAACTTCAGAAATTTATCCGGAAGTTAGGGCAGTGAACAGAAGGTCCGATATAGGTCAAAATGACTTCGACGGCAAACCGGAAAGGCACGGAATGCAACAAAACTTGTCCGGAGTGTGAATATGACCATAACCTTCAATGCATGATCATTAGGCATTGGTCATTCAGCCAATTTCCGTGTTCACACGATTTACGTGCAGCTTTCGCTCGGAAATTACGGCTTTCTGCGGAAAACGTCGGAAAACATCCGATTTCGTTCGGCGAAGCTCCAAATCAACTTAAAAGGACCCGGCATCATCATATGATCAATCATGCGTGTTACCCTATAAAACATGAGTTTTATGCTCTGAATTAGGCAAATTTGGCGTGTCTACACTATCCCTTGAAATGCAAGGGAAATAACCATTTGTATCATGACATGGCAATCATGACTCTTTAACCCACTAATTATTTTGCTACTTACATCTACGCATCTATTAAAATTCGAGGAATAGCCATCTAGTACTCGAATATTCTTAATGAAATCAAGTATTCTAAACTTCTATTCGTTGCTAAGCTTGTAAACTACATCAGGAAATCTCGATGAACCCTCATATGGATGTAACTCTGGATGAATGTTTAAATCTACTAAATCCTTCCTTGTGATAATGTTGTCCTTATCGGTTCGTAATAAGTTAAAAATATCTAATATATTATCACACACATTCTTCTCAATGTGCATGACATTCAAATGGTGCCGATGATTAAAGACGGCCAATATGAAAGCTTCTCAAAAAATATACTCTTTTTCTTCCAATTTTTATTCTTTGACAAATTCTTCCTTAAATTTTCTAAATCCTTCTTAAATGGTTTTCTAAATCTAATAACATCCATTTGTTTTTGTTGGCTCCATATCTCATATCCTGTAAGAAGCTTTGGTGTTCCCTCCGAACACCAACAACCATCAAAATGATGATTGTATTGGTTCTTTCTCCACCGATGTGCTACTGGTAGAAACCGACGATGACCCAAGTAACATTGTTTCCGACTATGAGCAAGTCGAAGAGAATGTGCTTCCTCATTACAAATAGGACATGCCAATTTCCCTTTAGCACTCCATCTAGATAAATTTGCATATCCTGAAAAATTATTTATCGTGCCCAAAAGTATAGCTCTCATCACAAAAAATAATAATTAGCTGCATCGTAGGTCTCCAATCCGATCTCCCACAAATCTTTTAACTCTTCTACAAATAGTTGAAGGAATACATCGATATCATTTTCGGGAGCTCTTGGACTGGGTATTAACATTGATATCATTGTGTACATGGCCTTCATACACATCCATGGTGGCAAGTTATATACCATTGTTATAATAGGCCACACATTGTACCTTGAAGACATGTTGCCAAATGGATTGAAGCCATTTGAAGTCAATCCAAGCCGAACATTGCATTTCTCTAATGCAAAATCCGGATAAAGTTCATCTACTATTTTCCAAGTTGGAGAATCGAAAGGTTGACATATTTCACCAGCCAACTAGTATAATCGTGGTTGGCTATGCCATGTCATCCACTTAGCCGTATTGGATGATATGAATAGACGGTGCAACCTATCTCTTAATGGGAAATAATGTAAAACTTTTTGTGCTACTTTTTTATTTTTATTTTTAGAATCACATTTTTTTCTAGAAGTGTTACATTTTGGACAAACACTTTTATCTTTATTATCTCTCTAAAAAATAATACAATCATTTTTACATGCATGAATTTTTTCATAAGTTATAATTCTTTAACTATTTTCTTAAGCTAATACCAATTATCGGGAACACATGCACTATTAGGTAACACTTCCTTAAATAAAGATAAGATCATATCCATACATCTTCTAGTGAGACCATTCATCGACTTAAGTTGAATCAACTTTAAAATAAATTTTAGTTTAGAAACATCATTCATACCATCATATAAAGATGTTTCTGAATCTTTTAATAATCTAAAATATTTTAAACTTTCTTAATTTAGTTTATTCTCATTATGTCAGGTAGAAAATTCATTGTTTTGAATATCTTCGAGCATTTTCATTAAATCATCCTCTATGTGATCATCTTGCCGTTCATTTAATCGTGTGTTATCCTCATTACAAGAGTTATGTTTGAATTCACCATGACATATCCAAATTTGATAATTTAACCATATACTATCACATATTAGGTGTTCTTTAACAATATTTATTTTTAAAATAAATGTATTGCAACATACTCTACAAGGGCATTGTATTAAATTTTTGTGTTGTCCATGTCTATATTGTGTCCTACAATCATCAAAAGCATAGTTTAAGAATTCTTCGACCCCTCGTACATACATAGAATCTAATCTATTACGAATATGCATCCAAGATTTGTCTAATGAACTCATTTCTTCTAATAAAAATATCTCAAAATAAATAAATGACAATGTAATAAATATAATACTTTAATTAGACATCCTCCAAAGGAAGCAAGTTTCAAGTGAATATAAGTCTTTTGAAGCTTCTTGACAACAAGGTAAAAAAACAAATATATATACTGTCAGACATATAATCCATCGAAGAACATAATTTTCTCTTTAAATAAACCTAGAGCCAGATTGCCCAATCCAAACCCGTAACGAGTTTCGGATTGGCGAATCCACCTTTGGATTGGGGACTTGGAGATTTTTTCCCAACCCGATGCCGGATTGCCCAATCCAAACTCGGAATGAGCCTCAGATTGGCGAATTCGTGATCAGATTGGGGAATTGGGGATTTTTGCCCAACCCGATGCCGGATTGCCCAATCCAAACCCGAAGCGAGCCTTGGATTGGTGAATTCGGCTTTGGATTGGGGACTTGGGATTTTTGACCAACCCGATGCCAGATTGCCCAATCCAAACCTGGAACGAGCCTTGGATTGGCGAATCCGGCTTCAAATTGGAGACTTGGTGATTTTTGCCCAACCCGATGTTGGATTGCCCAATCCAAACCCGGAACGGACTTGGATTGGCCAATCCGGCTTCGAATTGGGAACTTGGGGATTTTAGCCCAACCTGATGCTGGATTGCCCAATTCAAACCCAGAACAAGCTTCGGACTGGCAAATCCGACTATGGATTGAGACTTGGGGATTTTTGCCCAAGCCGATGCCAGATTGCCCAATCCAAACCCGAAACTCTCTTTTAACCCATCCAAACTCTCTTTTAACTCTATGTATTTAATTACTCTCTTGCATATAGTTTTGGCCCTCATATCTCACAAAACATAATATTGAGCTACTTTAACTTTTATTTGAGTATAAAAATTGTCATGACACTATATAAATTTTATTGTGCAACCCAACCCTCCCCCCATTACATTTGTCCCATTTTGTTTTTCTCATCTTAAAAAGATATCCAACAAATACCACATTTGTTCTAAGTTTTGAAATCCGGTAAAAGGAACCTCAAACTAAATTGGTTTGATTGTTTGAGTTTAGCTAAATAATGGTTAACCCATTTAACTAACAAACACCACATTTGTTCTAATCATATTATCTAAACAAATACCACATTTATCTAAAGATATCATTTTTTAAATAAAAAGGACAAAAATTAAATTTATATCTGAAAGGAGGAGATCCGGCTCGTAATCCCTATATAGGGTTTAGTTGCCCCAATGAGAAGGCAGTAGAGCGGTGCTCGGTGGGGCTGCAGTAATGGTGGCGCTCAATGGCGGTGCTCGGTGGCGGCTAGTAGAGGAGCGACAACGCTCGGCGGCCGAGGTTGCAGCGGCACCGATGGTGGCTAGCAGAGGAGTGGCGGTGCTCGGCGGCGGAGATTGCAGCGGTAGTGGTGGTGAGAGGCACCCCGACGGCTAGCAGAGGAGCGGTGGTACTCGACGGCAGACATTGCAGCGGCAGCGGCAGCGAGAGGCACCGACGTTGGCGGCGGGCGACACCGGCGGAGTCTAGCAGAGGAGCGGTGCAACATTCGGGTGGCTAAGGCTTGACAGGTCGCGAGGCAAGAGAAAGAGAAGGGGGGTTGGGCGGATTATGAAAAATAAGTTAGTGGCGACGGCTTTCCGGCCGTCGTGAATGGTGCATTAAGTTACATTGGCAATGGCTAATAAGCCGTCGCCAATACCTTTCAACGGTTGGGAGGTATTGGCGACGACTTTAAGCTGTCGCGAATAATTATCGACCGTTAAACTTTTTCACGATGGCTTAGAGCCGTCGCTTAAAATGTTTTTTGCGACGGCTTACCAAGCTATCACAATTATTTTTATTTGCGATGGTGAAAACCATTGCAAATATGATTTTTTGTGATAGTCTTATCCGCCGTCGTCATTTTACCGAATATTTGCGACGGCTTGGATGTAGCCGTCGCAAATACTGTTAGCGGTGACGGCTTCTTAAAGTCGTCGCCAATAACGCGTTGCCAATAGAAACTTTTCCTGTAGTGTATCATGTTTTGTTTGAACTAAGAATTTCAACATTGATATAATGATAATCAAAGTGTCAAATATCTATTGATGACTTTTATCATACTACAAGAAAATAAGGTAATGGCGATGCCTTCAAAATGCCATCCCCAATAATTTTATTGACAACAAATAAACATGAGTAGTCGCTACTATATAAGAACTAGCAATGACTTTTTTAAGCCATTGCTACATAACATATTTAGCAATGGCTTCAACACACTATCACTATTATATTTTATTAGCGACAGCTTTAGCCGTCACCATTGACCTTAAAGATACTGGTGGTGATGGCTGAGGAGCCATCATCAATGTCTTTCCATATTTTTTAACCTACGTAACCCTATTTCCCCCCTCCTACTATGTTATCCTCTCTCTCTCTCTCTCTCTCTCTCTCTCTCTCTCTCTCTCTCTCTCACACACACACACACACACACACACACACACACAAACTTCTCTTGTCGCCACTATTGCTTGTCATGCTTGTTGTCGCCACCTTTTGATATAGAGAGAGTAATAAAACATATTTACTATTTTTTCTTCGTTGTTTTTTATTAAAACTAATAAATTTATCTATCTAGTATTTTACATGATGATCATTAGACGTGGCCCGTGAGTTTGTGCCTCCACAATGTTATTGTGACTAGTGGTGTCATATAAGTGACATATGGGCTAGAAATGAAAATAAGGTAAACAATATTATTCATTTAATTTTTTTTTCATTTGAGCATGATGTTTTATCAATTATTAAACTCATATATTTTTTGTAAGCCATTAGTCAAAAACATAAATGCAATAAAACTCATTTATACATGCCTTATAGAAGAGGAATGATAAATATTCATCGGTTGGATATATATTTTGTAAGTATTTAATTCAATTGATTATTGAGTACAATTTCAATGTATTTTAATGTTCCTAATTACTTTTAACAAGAACAGAAAGAATGACACTGTCGTACTCGTCTAGAGATCTTCCAGATGACATGGACACAAAGACATGGATGGATCACTCATTTGAAATAATGAAGAAAGTAATTAAATAATGATAAATGTTTAACTTATTTGTATTAATATCATCTTTATTTTAAATTAAATTTTAATACAATTTCCAATTTTTTAAAAATATGAAACAATTGATGAATGTCTCACAATCAAAGAAGTTGAATACTAGGATATTTGCACATCCATTCTCTATTCAGGAGACATTCATCACCATCTTTGGCAAAGATAGAACAAGATGGATCTGTTGTGAGAGGAGAAGATAGACTCGCAACAATTGTGTTAGTAGCTTCACAAATTGGATAGTCTAGAATTTCATAGATTAAGTGGTGAAGCAAAATAGCCAAATAGAGAAGCAAAATATAATGATTTATTCTTTCCTGCAATAGATGTCAGACCAACAAAAAACTATAAAGAGAAAATTGAACAACTTGTAAGGAATCATTCTATAAAATTTATTACGGTGGAAGCGATGATTTATATGGGTTCATGTTGATCTTGTCTTAATCGAAATTGAATGATGAAAATAAAATATCGATTAAAATGGGTTTGAATATACTTGGTAGGGATTCATCTAATCTCTTAGAGAGGAAAAGAAGAACTTCCTAAGCTCTTCAAACCATTCAGTGTACAATCTTTAACAGTATCCACAAACTTTCTCCATAGACGGGTTCTTTTGTATGTCTAACCTTCCAACTCATCCCTGACATTGCTCCACCAAGAAAAAATGTGCTCTAGAGAGAGAGGGGGGGAGATGCTGGCCACAAAATTGGCTCTCTTGTCCTAATAGGGCTTGGTCAAATTCACTTATATTTATAAAAAGTTGAAATTTTTCATAAAACTCAAAATCTCTATAAATTATGCCTATGCCCCTATACTTATGAATTAGCCATCGTGTGTGACCCACTCGGCTTAGTAGCCTATTTTGTTGAATTCTAATTAAAATAGAACAACTCTAGTAAATTAAATTAAATCTATTATCCGATAATTGATTTAATGACAAACTGATTCTGATGGGTGCAAGTCATATCCCATGATCCTAAATGACTATGAGAATACTAATATCTCCATTGAGTCTCTCCATTATTAGTTACCACTTAGATATAAAATGTCATTCATTCATTGTTCCAGTCGGATAGGAGTACGACATCACTGTTACTTTTTTAGTATACCGACTCTATAGAATCTTGTAATCGATATCAAATCACACTCCTTTTTATATTTATCCTTTTTACCTTTACTAGGGATTTAGAATACTATCATATAGGACATTCACTCTCACTTACCAAAAGTGAATGATCTTTTGTTACTCGCTCAATTGTCTCAATTTGGTTTATCCTGTACCTAATCCATTGTTGTGTAAGACCATTGAATTGGTGTTCCACTAGTCAATGGTCAAAGCACAAAATCCACTCAACAAAGCATCTTAGAGACTCAGGTTAAATGTCTAACTATGAAACCGTGATGATAGAAAATCCTGATTAATAGTTTGGTAAAATACCTTTCAGGACTTCTAGTTCGGTCAGTTTAATGAACTCATTCGACTAATGAACACCTGTATGTGAAACTTAATGTCACCACATTAATAACCAATACGATCAATTATCCTCATCATATAAGAAAACATCACGTACACTAGCCTTTTCATATTCTTTTGTCTCATCTCAATGATTCTATAACTATGAATGTTTAGATCGCATACATTTAGATGATTGATCTCATTATAATGATCTCATCATGATTCAATCATCATTTCGTGTGACCATAGATTTCATTATGATGTATATATCTAATAAAAGATAGTAACGAAGATTTGTCTATTTAATTGAATGAAATATTACTAAAAATATTGAATCATATCATATACGATTATCTTATAGGACATACATTTCTATCATGATTAACACAATAACTATTAGTCAAGATTGATCAAAGACTTCCCCACTGATTGATCTATAGAGTTCAAGACCACCTCGAAGATAGAGATAGGAGGACATTGAGGAGTATGATGATGAGGGCGAGAAGCACTAAACATCCTTTGGAGAGAAAGAGTAAGATACATTCATATGTATCTTTGTTTTCTGGACACAATTATTACTTTTCTTCCATTTATATGTGACATAGTTTGTCTACAATGTACTTGTACCTTTTGATTTGTGAATTATGTATAAAAGGGTATATTATATTTCTATAGTCATGGTTTGTGGGTCGTATATGAAATTGTGAATGTAATTTTTTAGCTTGTGGTGTGGATAAAAATTGTGAATGTTTGTGTGAATTGTGAAATATGGATTGTAGAGTGTAGAAGAAATTATATAATTTTTGTTTTAAGAAATGTTGATACAATTTGGTTGTACAATCTTGCATGATTGTAGTCATAAAAAGTTTTTTTTATTTTACAATATTAAAAATATTTTTTCTTAACATGACTTATTGTCAACAACTTCTAACTATCGCTAAAATAGATTTTAGCGATGAGTGTGAAGCGCTTGCGATGGTTTCAAGTCGTTACTAAAATAGTCACTCCAACTATTGAACCTTCTACGAGAACTAGAGTGATTGATAGCTGTCGTCGAAAAAATACGACCATTCGCAAGCCATCACCAATATCATTCACAAATACTTATTTGCAATGGACATGAGATCGCATTGAAGATGTTGCAAAAAATTAGTGGCGATGGCTATTCACATGCTAGTGATGGTTGCGCCATTTTCCTTTTTTTTGTAGTGTCACTGTCAATTTCAAAATTAAATTAATAGTGATAGAGGTGTTGGCAAGGCATATAGTAAGACGTACGCCTTTTTCGTATGCATTGAATACCAATGCATTGGAACAGAAGTGTTTTAGAATTATCAAAAATAAAAAATTGGCATGTAGCACGAGTGGTGGCAGCCAGCAATGGAGCAGTGGCTATGTTGGTTGATGGTTTCAATGGTGGTTGTTAACAGATAGAACTATTTATACACACATGTATATATACATAAATATAAATATGAGAAACACAAAAATGTGGTAATATTTACCGTGTTTTAAATAATTATTTTATTTACCTTGTAGATAAATAAATAAATTAATTAAAAAAGATCGAGGGATTTGGTAACCGAAATTATGATTAACTCAATTCTAATTGAAATTGGCAGTATATAATAAAATTTGGCTAGAGATATTAATAAATATTAATATAGGATTTAGGTTTCAAAATCATGGTTTACAATAATCTTAGTAAGATTAAGAATTCAATTAATTAAATAATAAAATTTATAAATTATAACTTAGTTTCTAAATGTCCATACAAATATAAATATTTATAAATATATCCCAATAATTATCAAATTATCATCTTAATTTTCAAAATCTACCTGCATTCCAAGATTTGTTTCCACCATTATGATTTAGGACTGTATGCGTCCTATGTTCAATCATAGTTAACTTATCTTTATGTGATACCTAACTTTTTTCAAATGAAAATGAAATATATGTATCATTTTTTTCGGTGTGGACATTTTTCACAACATCGATGATAGTATCTCTAGCTTTATTTTTTATATCAATTATGAAAATTGCAGTGAGATTATAGTGTGAGTTTTTTAAGATAATTTGGTCATATCTCTCTCCACCGATCTACAAATAGATTTGAAGTTAATTACACAAAGCGGTTGCTTGGTGACCCTTGGTTAACTGCATGGTCACATATCTAAAAGACAAGATTAAATGCAAAGATTAATTTGTATTTGAATAATTAAAAAATAAACATAAGTTATTGATAATTTTCCTTCTTTTGTAGTCAATTTTGTGAGATTGGATTTGGGCATTGAAAGTTGGTATCCATCTTGGATCTGGCATGATGTATCTTTTCCATTTTGTTATTGTTGGGCTTCACATCCATTAAGCGACATTTCTTGATTGGGATTTGACTGACTTGATGGGCCTTAGGTAGTTTTCATCCATTACCATGTAATTCTCACATGAGATTTGACCAAGTTAATGGGCCTTGGACAATTTTCATCATTTAACCAGCATTTACACATGGCTTAACCAGATTAATGAGCCTTGTATATATATTTTTGATGGCTTCTTCTCCTTCATCCACTAATCAGCTTCATGGGTCTTCAAAGATCTTTTCATCAATTAATCGGCATTTCCACATAATAGGGCTTGATCAAGTTAATGGTCTTGAATAATTTTCATCTATTATTTGATTTTTTTTACCTAGGGCTTGACCGAGTTAATGAGTCTTGACAATTTTAATTTTGATCATATTCTCTTTCATTCACTAATCAGTATTTTCCCAACTGGGGCTTGACTATGTTGGTAAGTCTTGAATAATTCTGGTTTTGATGATGTTCTTTTTCATTCACTAATTGATATTTCCCTAATTGGAATTTGACTAAGTTGGTGGGTCTTCATTAGATTAAATGTTTCATACACTAACTGATATTTCCTTGATCAGGACATGACCAAATTATTGGACCTTCATCGGATTTTTGGATGTTTCATCCCCTAACTGATATTACTCCATTGGGGCTTGACCAAATTAGTGGACCTTCATCAATTTTTTTATGTTTCATTCACTAATTGACATTTCCCCGATCAAGGCTTGATAGAGCTAGTGGGCCTTCATCATTTTTAGGCTTTCATCCACTAACAAGCATTTCACTAATTGAGACTTGACCAAGCAAGTGGGCCTTCATTGGATCTTTGGATGATTTTTTATTTGTTTCCTCTTCATCCACTAACCGATATTTCTCTAATCGAGGCTTAATCAAATTAGTGAGCCTTCATTGGTTTTAATGTTTCACTTTTCTCCACTAGTTAGTATTTTCCCAATTAGGCATGACTAAATCAATGAACCTTTATTGGGTTGTCCATAATTTTTGGTATTTATTTATCATGGTTTGTTGGAAGTTTTTATTAGTATATGACTTAATTATAAGGAATCATTCTGTGGCAGTGAAAATTTTTTGATTTCTTAAAACCATGATTTTTGCCTTGATCGATGCTGAACTAGTAAAATCAGGAACCAAATATGAAGTAGAACGAGAGTACCTCATAAGATTTCCAGAATCTCTCACCTCCTTCACCATGGATGCAAAGAGGACAACATCTAGTAGTATCCACACGATCTGCTTTAATAGATGAGTTCTCCCTTCCTTCAGGTCTCGAGAAACCTTTCAAATCTAAACTTGACCATGGGAGATCACCTTCTAGAGGAGAGAGGAGGGAGAGAGGCTTCTTAGGACATGCTCCAGCCCTATGTCTTGATAGGGTTTGGCTTCATAAGCTATTTATTTATAGAAGATGGAATTTTTCACAAAAATATAAAACTTCTATAAAATTACTCCCACACCCTTACTTTATTGATCAGTTCTATTGTGTATAACAAACTAAGCTCAATAGTTAATTTTTTTAAGTCTTAATTAATTTAAAAAAATAATTTTTTAAAATTAAATAAAAATTGCTATCCGAAAACAGTTTTTATGACCTTCTAATCACAAAAGGTACAAGCCACATCTTATGATCACAAATGACTTTGAAAAATTAAATAACATCCATTGAGCCTTTCCATCATCAATTATCACACAGATTTAAATCTTCATTCATACAATGTCCCAGTCGGTCAAGGGTTCGACATTGACTATCAACTCCTAAATATTCTGACTTTGTGGGATTCTGTACTCGAGTTTGGATCAATTGGAAAACTCCGTTTCCAATATAAGTACCTTGGCCAAAGATTTAGAGTACTATCCCATAGGACATTCTCTCTCTCTCTCTCCTACTGAGAGTGAACAATCCCTTGTGTCTACTCAATTGCCTTCATTGAGTTTCTCTTGCACCCAATACAACAACTATACTGGACCATCAAGATGGTAATCCATAAGTCAATAATCAAAGTATAAGATATATCCAATAAGACATCTTTAATGACTCAGATTAAAGATCCAAATGTGTTATTGTGATGTTAGAATAATGTGATAGACAGTTCGGTAAGATACCAATCAGATTTTTCTAAATTGGTCAGTTCAGTGAACTCATTTCATTAATGAGCACCTATGTGTGTATCCTAATGTCCCCACACTATGATCACAAATGACTTTGAAAAATTAAATAACATCCATTGAGCCTTTCCATCATCAATTATCACACAGATTTAAATCTTCATTCATACAATGTCCCAGTCGGTCAAGGGTTCGACATTGACTATCAACTCCTAAATATTCTGACTTTGTGGGATTCTGTACTCGAGTTTGGATCAATTGGAAAACTCCGTTTCCAATCTAAGTACCTTGGCCAAAGATTTAGAGTACTATCCCATAGGACATTCCCTCTCTCTCTCCTACTGAGAGTGAACAATCCCTTGTGTCTACTCAATTGCCTTCATTGAGTTTCTCTTGCACCCAATACATCAACTATACTGGACCATCAAGATGGTAATCCATAAGTCAATAATCAAAGTATAAGATATATCCAATGAGACATCTTTGATGACTCAGATTAAAGATCCAAATGTGTTATTGTGATGTTAGAATAATGTGATAGACAGTTCGGTAAGATACCAATCAGATTTTTCTAAATTGGTCAGTTCAGTGAACTCATTTCATTAATGAGCACCTATGTGTGTATCCTAATGTCCCCACACTAATAGCCAATGATATTGTTTCACTACAGGAAACTGGGTCATTGGCGACGGGTTATTGGCGACGGCTTTTTTAAACCGTCGCCAATAATGATAAAAGCGACGGCTAAACTAACGCCGTCGCTAATATTTGGTAAATAGCGACGACTAAATTGAGCCGTCGCAAATAATGGTTTTTGCGACGGTCGAAGCCGTCGCAATACCAGGAAAACGACCGTGCGGGTTTTTTTTCTCGGAAAACTGGCGACGGCTTGTTACGCCGTCGCTACTAATATTAGTGGCGACGACGGGGCCGTCGCAATACCCGAAAACGCCCGTGCGGGTTTTTTACCTCGGAAAATTGGCGACGGCTTAATACGCCGTCGCTAATAATATCGGTGGCGCCGGCCTAAGCCGTCGCCACTATCGTGGTGACGGGTTGAACGGTCGACTTACGGTGGCGACGGCGAAAGCCGTCGCTAATGCAACTTATCCTGTGATTGGCGCGGGCTTGAAAAGCCGTCGGCAATAAGTTTGGGTTAAAAAAGGCTCGACGCCCTCCCTTTCTTCCCCCCGCCGCGCTCTCTCTCTCTCTCTCTCTCACCGTACGGTCCCCGCCGCCGCCGGTCGCCGCCGCTTCAACCGTCGCCGCCGCCGCCGGTCGCCGCCGCCGCCGTGGCCGGCGCCGCCCGTCGTCGCCGCCGCCGCCCGGCTTGCCCCCTCCTGCGTGGGGCACCTTGAGGGGAGAGCTACCTCCGTCACCGCCGTGGGTGTCGCCGGCTCCGCCGCCGCCGCCGCCGCCACCTCCTTTGTGCTAGATTTAAACCCTACTTAGGGTTAATCGAACCTCCTTTGAGGTATACATCTTCAACAAACGAATTTTTTTTAATTTTGTTTATATACATCACAAAGCATATATTAAGCAATAGCCCTAACAAATTAATAGGTTAGGACCTCCTCAAACCAATTATGTAGCACCTTGATCACTTTAATTATTTAGGAGATAGAACAAAGGTAGATAGGTGCATAATTTATTTAATCATGGAATGAGCCTTAGAATAATATTTCATAATGCATTTGAGAGAAATACACAAGGGTAATGCCCCTTTGCATATAAATTCCCTTTAATTTTACTGATATTTTTAGAGCTTGGTAGCATTAAATCATATTTAACCCTAAAATTTCGTAATAATAATTATTTTACATAACTAATATGTTTAGAATATTATTAGAAGACTATAATGTATTATTTGAATTTATTGGCATGATTGAACATGGATAACTCATCATAAATAGTAGTTTGGAGTTGGTCGGCAAAGGTGCGGCCTTGAAGGCTAGACCCTTCTAACTATTGATTTTGTATAATTTTTTGTTCTGTTTTAACTTAATATAACAAATCTGAATTCTTAGTTTTCATGTCTAACTATTCGTTTGTGATAAAAATATTTAATTGGTATGTATAAACATTTATTGTTCAACAACAAGTCTAATTTTGATCATTTTATCTCTTTTTCGTGAAACTTCAATCGAGATATACACTTGAGAGTTTCTTCTTTCGGTGGAGGTTCGGTTATATATTGATTTATTTATTAAATTAACATTTCTTCATTGTATTTCAATCTTTTGACAAATTAAGATGAGTAACTTAGACAAATCATGGATGCATATTCCTAATAGATTAGATTCTAGATATATTGAAGGAATCGAAGAATTTTTAAACTATTCTTTTCATGATTCTAGAATACAATTTAGACATGGACAACATAACGATCTAATACAGTGTCCTCGGATTGGCCAAAAAATCCAAGTTTCTCAATCCGAAGCCGGATTGCCCGATCGGAACCCGGAACGGGTCTCGGATTCGCTAAATTTTTTTTATTGCACAATTAGAAGCCGGGATTGCTGCCTAATATTTTTATGTGACAGATGAAGAGAATTTTCAGCAAAAGTCGTAGGACATCTCAGACTTCTACACCATCTGAGGGCGGTGGACCTCGGGGTCAATCTCAAGCATCTAGGGATCGACCTTCCACCTCCAGGGGTGTTGCTTCCGAGCCAGTTAGGGAGGCACCCCATGAGCCTAGTCCATCTCGGACTCCTTCTCACCGGGTTCCGACGACGCCTCCTACAGATGGTAGTAGTCCATCTTCCCATGCTTCAGGTAAATATTTGAATAAATGCTAGTAAAAAGTTTTTTTTAAAAATCGTCGTTGTCTAATTGTAATTTTTAATTTATACTTAACTAGCTACATCAGTTAGACGTGGGAGAGGTCCAGCAAAGGCCATCAGTGTGCGAACACTTGGCCCTGATGAGTCCTACAACGTCGTTCTAGTAGGAGGATCCGGCGTTGGATCACATGGACGGGGAGTTTACCTCCTACTTAGGAGTTATGAACGAGAGTTCATTGCGATTTGTGGGAGCATAATTACATGGCTCTACCGCAGGAGAAAAAGGATGCCATATTCCGTGATTTAGAGGTAACATTCAAGTAGCTTCATCTTGCTCTAAATTTTGGTGAACTTTTTAATCATTTTTATATTAATGCGGCAACATTTTTACCTTTGAGCGGAATCCTCAATCGGATGCACAGATATTAAGGCATATGGGAGAGATGCAAAGAAAACAAAGAAATCATTTGTAAAGAAAGGTAAAATATAATTTAGAATGTAAATTCGAGATAACTAATTTTTTGTTAACAATATTTGTGTACAGTATTTTACAGGACGATCAAATGAGGAAGCTCGTGCCAACATTCCTCCACAGTGCAACGAGGAACAATGGCATCATATGTGCCATTTATGGAGTCAAGATGATGCTAGAGTAACTCCAAATTTTATTTCCTCTTATAATTAGATCCTATTCTTTTCATTTGCATTTTTTTAATGTTGTATATATATGTAGGCATTGAGTGAAAAGAATGCCGGTAATAGGCGGCAATTAACAATGCCGTACAGAAGAGGAAGAACAAATATACATCAGTTAGAAAGAGACTTTGTAAGTAGTTAAAACTTAAAATTTCATATTAGTTGATTCTTATTCTGTAATCATCTCTTATCTTTTTTAATTTTTTGGTAAGGTACGAAAAGAAGGTCGACCTCCAACTCGTCCGGAGGTATTCCGGATGAGTCAAACGCATGAAGAACTCGATGGAGCGAGTCATTTGGGATAATGACCAAAGTCGTCTTATGATGGTAATTATTGATTATCATAACCTATTTTTCTTTATAATCCACAATTCATCACGGTGGGATTTTAATTTTTATTCATATTATTTATAGGAAAATATGCAAGGATTGATGAATCCCCCGGCATACGAATCCTCGGATGCGGGGTATCGCAACCTCCACTCACCGCGGAGGAAGCTTTCGTATCCGTGTTTGGTGAAGATCGACCGGGACGGATCCGATGTGGTGGGCGAGGTGAAACTCGCCACACTTGGTATGGTGAGTCAAGCGGAGGTGCTTCTAGCTCGACTCAAGAAGTTCGAGAGCTTAGAGATCGAGTGGCGAGGCAAGGAGAAATCAATGAACGTTATGAAGAACAAATAACTTCATTGAAACATCAATTGGACAACCAACGAAATCATTCCAAGATAATTTCGATCGCCTCAATCGATCATTGAAGGCTTGACTCAAGGTTCCCGACTCCACGATGTGCCATCCACATCGGGGCATCCTACGCCTCAACAAACGAGAGGACGAAAATGGCGATGACGACGAGGACTACGAGGATGCCGAGGAGAGTGAAGATAATGATGAAGATGAAGATGAAGAAGATGAATAGAAGATGTATTTTTTACTCTCTATGAATGTTATTCATATGTATCGAAAACATTTTGTGTATGAATGTGATTTTGAATATGGTATGTGAATATGAATTTAAATTTGGTGAATTTACATTTTGGTATGTTAATGTGTGTTGTTTCATCCTAATTCGGTGTCCGTTCCGAGTTTGAAACGAGCAATCCGGCACCGAAATTATTAATATAAATCAATTTTTGGATTGGTAGATCCGATTTTAGATCTTTATGAAAGTTTCAAGAATGATTGATTTTCCGGATTGGATCGTATGATTGATCGATCCGGCCAATCAAATTATTTTTTTTCAGAAATTTATTATTGGCGATGGTGTGTATAGCCGGTCGCCAATAAAGTTATTTGGGACGGCTAAAGCGAGTCCCGAATATTAAAAACGACCGTCGCGATACCGGAGAAAAATTCGGAACCCGGTTTTTCTCTGGTATTGCGACGAAGTATTTTAATATTGGGGCTTTGTCGCCGTCGCCAATAAAGTTATTGCGACGGCTATACGGCCGTCATGAATACAAGTAAATTTCCGAACGGGGTGATAGGGTTTAGTTGCCATTTGCGACGACTTACGTCGCCGTCGAACTACATTTATTGGCGACGGGCTGAATTAGCCGTCCGCCAGCCAAGATTATTTGAGACGGCAACCCGGTCCCAAATAACCGTCCGCCGTCTAATCTCCTTATCGTTTGCGACGGCTTAAGCCGTCGCTAGTAATCTTATTGGCGACGGCTGTCTAAGCCGTCTCCAATAAATGGTCGTTTTGCTAATAACTTATGCGACGGCTCATAAGCCGTCGCCAATAAATGAACTAGGGACGGCTTAACAATAGCCGTCGCTAATATTATTGGCGACGGCGTTATTTACGACGCGTTTGCGACGGCTTTGAAGCCGTCGCTAATATTTATTAGCGACGGCTTTTTGGTTTTTTGGGACGGCTGTAAGCCGTCCCTAGTAACCTATTTTCTTGTAGTGTTTATCCTCATCACATGAGAAGAGATCGCATATACTAGTCTATCTAGATCATTGATGTCCTATCTCAAGAATCTAATGATTAGGAACATTTAAATCGCATACCTCTAGATGATTGATCTTATTATCATGATCTCATCATGATTCAATTATCATTACATGTGATTAAGGACTTCATTATGATATTTGCATCTAATAAAAGATAGTAATAAAGTTTTGCCTAATTAATTGAATGAGATTTTCTTAGAAATGTCGAATCATATCATATATGATTAGATTGTAGGACATACATTTCTATCAATGAGATGAGCTCCCATGTTAAATGATTATGAGTCGGTTCTCGGTTTAACTTGATTAGAAACGAATCATACTTTGGTTTCTTCTAGTTGAGCTTGATTCTCTTTGAGAAAAAGTTTGCATATATTGACTTAATGATTGGGCTTTGATTTCTTCTAACTGGGCTAGACATGCTTAAGGTGAATTTACATTGTTTTGATTTTTCTCTCAATGGTAATAAATTAGGCTTCATGTGGCTTTATGGGCCTTGAAGATTGATTGATATCTTCATTTCTTATTGGGCATTGAAGTAATGTTATTAGTCCTTGAGCTTCTTTCTTGGAGTATCTTGGAACTCCACCAAAATCTTGATGCTTTGAGCTTCTTTTCTTGATACTTGAGCTTCCTTGATGGACCTTCAAATGATCTCCTTCCTTGAAGCTTTATTCTTCTCCTTAGAGCCTCCTTGAAGTATGTAAGAATGAGGGGAAGAGGCCTTCAGTGATGCACCTTGGAGAATGATTACTCTCTCTTCAAATGAAGCATCTCACACTCTTTCATAAGATAAGAAGAAAGAGTAATTTTATCCCAAAATTGACCAGCCATTTCCTTGTTTTTGAGTACATGAGAGGAGTTTGACATCTTGTATATTGTAGAGGTAATCTCTTCATCTTTTATGATAATGTGCATATTCATATTTCGCTTGCAATAACATTGTTGTACAACATGCTGTCAAATGTTTGGGGTTAACACTAGTCTTATTACTAACAAGATCTAGACATGATTTATATCATACAAGTTAAATTCTTACTTTTTCTAACATAATTGATATAAATATGAATCCTAAATCATGATCTCATTCTCATGGTCCATTCATGATCATTTCATATATTTTCAGTCTAACCTTTAGATTATCAATAGACATGTATATCTGTTTGACATGATATTGGTTCTGTTAAATATAGCTCCTACACATGTTAAACATGTTCTAATTATATCTATTTATATTCGGTTATCAAACTATCATGAAGTCTAAAACTCACTTGCTATGTAATTTCATAAAATATCTAGCATTTACACATATGTTTAATATGATATTTCAAATTTATTGAGTCCAATTGGTAAACTCGCTTATGATATATGTATATTATACATTGTGATCTTGACAACCGACACAAGTATAAATATCTAGACAAATAACTCTAGCAATATGCATAACAAATATATCTGAATACACAATCTAACTTTAACTAATAATATGACATGAACAAGATGTAATGAGCCAGATAGACATACACATGATCAACATATTCTCAATATATAATTTCATCTATCATGATCAACATAATTGGGGGATCCAAATACACAATCTAATTACACAAGATATCTTCTAACAAATCTATGTAACATGTCTATCTTTACAAATTTTTAACATGTGTGCACCATATTACCAAAAGTGAATTTTTTTCTTTTTAATCGTCAACTTATCAACAAGTCATCTCATAAAACGTATCTAAGACATACGTGCAATGCAACATAATTTATTTAGAGCATCCAACATATATATACATGCATCAAAATAATATCTAGAATGACAAAAATGAGAGTAAATTAGAAGGGCTTATTAGTTTGATGAATCAATTCTAAACTTTTGATTTCTTTCACAGTTGGGAGTTGATCCACTGAAGATGAACTAGAACACACGATATGAATGATGGTAGGACAATGCGATGGTGATGGGATTGATGGCGGTGCTCTAGACTAATGAAGGCCTTTGCACAAGAGGGTGAGGTGGTTGGGCTTGGGTGGGTGCCCTGGGTGGTGCTGCGGAGGCTTTGGCTACAACTTCGACGAGAAAGGAAAGAGAGAAAGATGGGACAGTGATGGGCACTACTACAAGGTCAAAGATAGAGGAAAGAGATGAGGGTGGCATTGATAGCGATTAAGAAGGGCGCTAGTTGGTGCTTGTGAAGTCATTGGGTTTGTGCAAGGTTGTGGATGCTTGTAGCAAGACAGTTGGCACCATAGATGATTTGTAGGCAATTCTATCATGTAGGAGAGAGAGTCTGGGTGGTGTTAAGAAAGATGTCTACAATATAGATCCAAAATGAGGTGTACAATGTTTATTGTCCACGTGTATATCCACTTTGGCATATGTTTCCTTCTAATCAACTGAGCTATACCAATGTACATCAGTATATAAGTTGCTTTGAATGGAAGGTGTAGTAGCTTTTATAGCTTGTTTCCTCCAATTTTCTATTCATCTCTGTTGTCACTTTGTCTTTGTGAAATCCTAACTAGATCTTATTGTTGTCTTAATATTACTTCAACTGGTGCTTAGCTCAACTTGGTATCAGAGCCAACTCAATAGAGGAGTCCTCTAATGTTTCTACGGCATCTCTTCTCCTTCCTACATCTGCTTCAAATTTAATGACTATTATATTACCTTTTACTTCTTATTTTTTGTTTACATTGATTCCTAGTGTATCAAGTTGTGTCACCTTCAAACTAAATAGAGAGAATTTTATGCTTTGGAGGGCACAATTTTATCTATTTTTAAACACTTACAAGTTAATGGGATTACTTGATGGGAGTGTTCCTTGTTTGTTGCCTACAATGATTGATCCGGCAGATCTATCAAAAGAAATTTCTAATCCAAAATTCAATATCTGGAAACAATTTAATAGTTTTGTTACGACTATCTTGATCCCTTCAATTTCTAAAACATTGTTATGTTCTGTTGTTGGTCATGATTCTTCGGTTGCTATATGGAGAGCTATTATTAAAGATTTTGCATCAACTTCCAAAGATAGAATTCTTCAATTAAAGCTTCAATTACAATGACTAAAGAAAGGTTCTATGTGGATTAATGAGTATTTACAAAAAATGAAGCTTCTAGCAAATTCTCTTGCCACGGGTTTGGAGCCTATTTATCTAGTGATATCTTACTATATGTTCTAAGTGGCTTTGGGCCAAATTATGAATCTTTTATTTTGGCAATCACAACAAGGATGGATGCTTCCTAGATGATGTGCAAGGATTGTTATTGAATCATGAAGTATGTTTACAACAACACAACATATAGCTGAACTTAGCGCCAATTTACCTCAAAATGATGTTAGTTTTGGCCAACAACAAAAACAACAATTATAAAGACAATTCAAATGAAGAAATAAATGATGATGGGGGTTTTGTTGGATATGATATAAGTCAAAATAGCCAACAAGTAAATTCTCAATTTACTGATAGAGAACATAGAATGGTACTATTGATAATAGTCAATTTGATGGCCAATCAGTTGTGAATATATGTCAATTATGTGTCAAGCAAGGTCATAGAGCCTTGACTTGTTGGAAATGCTTCAATTTGAACTTTAGAAATTCATAAAATCGTAATAATGCTCAGTATAGTTTTATAAACAATTCAAAGTAGTTTAACACAAATGTAGCTTCTATTCATTCAAATACTCTTTAATTTGATCCAAACTAGTACCTGAATTCTAGAGCAAACAATCACATGACACCTAATCTTGGCATTTTAAGAAACCCTATACCTTATAATGGTTTTGATAGAATTCAAGTTGGGAATGGGGATGGTCTTTATAGAAAATATTGATAAATCGGGTTTTAATTCATTTGATTTTCATCTTGCTTTGCATGTACCTTGCCCAGTTCAGAATCTATTGTCAGTGTCTCAATTTGCTAAAGATAATAGTGCCTATTTTTAATTCTTTTGTAATCATCGTTTGATTATTGACAACAAGCGCAAGAATGTGATATCAAAAGGGCTCAATGTTAATGGTTTGTACTGGTTGCTTTCTAAAGATGGAGATTCTCCTATGGTTCTATCATCGAAAGCAATAAAGACATGGCATCATCACCTTGTTCATCCAACTTTTAAGACAATTACTCAAGTACTTCATACCATTGGAACACCCATTACTTCAGAAAAAAAATTCTTTTGATTTCATTATATTGTTGCAAAGAGTCATAAACTTCATTTTTTCTCTTCTAATTATGTTTCACATAGTCAACTTGATATTGTTGCATCAAATGTCTGGGTCCCTCACCCTATGTCAGTAACAATTTATTTTTATAGGCCATTTTAGTCGGTATTCTTGGGTCTATCATATTGCTTCTATAAGTCATGTGTTTACCATTTTCTTGCACTTCAAAGAAGAAGTTGAGAATATATTCTTTACATGAATGAAGTTTCTTCAAAGTTAATGGGGTGGTGAGTATAGAGAATTTTTACATTGTTTTTCTAAATGTGGTATAATATTTATAGGATTGCATATCCCTATACACAATCAAAATGGTACCTTTTGAAAGAAAACATAGGTACATAGTGAATACTGTAAGGAATCAATAAATGACAGCAGAAAAATTTTGATTCCATAAAATCATGATCTTTGCCTTGATCGATGCCGAACGAGTAAAACCTGGAACCGAATATGAAGTAGAACGAGAGTACCTCATGGGATTTCTAAAATCTCTCACCATAGATGAATAGAGGACATTCCTCTTTGCTGAAAATCGTTCAAGTGTCTGGTCTCTAGCGATATCCACACGATATGCTTCAATAGACGAGTTCTCCCTTCCTTCGGGTCTCCAGAAACTTTATAGATCCAAGCTTGACCATGGGAGATCACCTTCTAGATGAGAGAGGAGGAAGAGAGGATGCTTTGGGACGTGCCCCAGCCCTATGGCTTGTTAGGGTTTGGCTTCATAAGCCATTTATATATAGAAGATGGAATTTTTCATAAAAACCTAAAACTTCTATAAAATTACATCCATGCCCTCATCTTATTGACCAGATCTATTGTGTGTGACACACTAAGCCCAATAGTCAATTTGGTTGAAGCCTTAATTAATTTAAAATAACAATTCTTTTAAATTAAATCAAAACTGTTATCTAATAACAGTTTTTTACGGCTTTCTGATCATAAAGGGTACAAGCCACATCCTATGATCCCAAATGACTTTGGGGAGTTAAATAACATCCATTGAGCCTTTCCATCATCAATTACTATACAGATTTAAATCCTCGTTCATACAATGTCCTGGTCAATCAGGGTTTCGGCACTGACTGTTAACCCCTAAATATTCCAACTCTATGGGATCATGTACTCAGATTTAGATCAATTAGAAAACTCCTTTTCCAATTATCCTAAGTACCTTGGCCAAGAATTTAGAGTACTATCCCATAGGACATTCTCTCCCTCCTACCGAGAGTGAACAATCCCTTGTTGTCCACTCAATTATCTCCACCGGATTTCTCTTGCACCCAATACATCAACTATACTGGACCATAAAGATGGTGATCCATAAGTAAATAATCAAAGTAAAAGATACATCTGGATCTTTGGTGACTCAGGTCAAAGATCCAACCATGCTATTGAGATGTAAGAATAATCTGATAGATAGTTCGGTAAGATACCGATCAGGTTTTTCCTAAATTGGTCAGTTCAGTGAACTCATTCCACTAATGAGCACCTGTGTGTGTATCTCAGTGTCCCCACACTGATGACCAATGAGATCGGTCATTCTCATCACATAAGAAGACATCAAACACACTATTCTATCCGGATTCTTGATGTCCTGTCTCAAGGATCCTATGACTAGGAACATTTATATCACATACCTCTAGATGATCGATCTCATTATCATGATCTCATCATGATTCAATCATCATTGCATGTGATCGAGGACTTCATTACGATATACGCTTCTAATAAAATCTAGTAACGAAGTGTTGCCTATTTAATTGAATGAGATATTCCTAGAAATGCTTAATCATATCATATATGATTGGCTTGTAGAGCATGCATTTCTATCAAATACTTGTCTTGCTTTATCAAGTAATGCTAACTTACCATATTTCTTTTGAGATAATGCGGTCACTGTAGACATGTAAAATTGTCCTAGTTGTGGAGCTCAAGAGTCTCGTTTATATAAAGAATTTTCAAGAATTCTAACAAAGAGAATAAATTTTCTAAATAAACTAGGCTTTGGCGTGATCTAGAGTGTGCAAGCCCTAGTGCACCCTTAAGGGGGAAAACAAGAGTAGTTTTTTTGTGCCCAATTAAGGAGTACAAGGAACAGTCTCCTGGTGCTCCCTTAGAGGGATACCAAGAGGACTCTTCTGGTGCCCCATTTGTGGGGTGCCAAGCACCCAACAAATGGGGTGCTTACCACTTTTGGAAGCTAGTTTTGGCCATTTTCGCACCCTTTTAAGGCATATCCTATTGAGACTTAGTGCCCCATTAGGGGGTGCTTGGCGTCATACTAACAGGGTGCTTGCGGAAACCAGACCCATATTTTAGCTATTTTTAGACATCCCTCTTTTATAAAAAGAGGTGTTCTTTTAAGAAAAAGACCTTTGGTTACCCCACTAATCCTCCACATCCTTGAGCAATCTTAGAGTGCTCTAAAAGCTTAGAAACCCCCAAATATCTAAAAGATTCAATATTTTTTACTTTTTTCTATTTTAAGTTTTATTGTCTGGTAGCATCAAGAAAGAAGTGTATTCTTTTTTTATTTTCATTTTATTTGCTATTTCTTTCATCACTAAGCATCATTTCATTATATTCAACATCATCTCCATGTTTGTTTAGTCATCTTTTCATTTTACTACATCTCATCATACATATGAAAACACCAAAAGAGGGGTTAGACATTAGTCCCCATGTGGTCCATTCTCTTCCTTTTGTCATTTATGCTTATTTTTTTTATAGATACTGCACTTCCCTCTTAGTTCTAATATTCCTCCATTTGTTCTTTTTTTTTTTGTTTTGTGTAGCATGAACATCATCATTTGGTAAAAGAGCAAGTTTGGGTCTTCACATTCGACCAGCTGAAGGAGTTGCAACCTACTCATATCTACCCCATCAAGATACACAGTCATTAAACTATAAACCTCCCTTTTCCCTTTTCTTCACCATCTTCTTCCACATGACCCGATCCACCCCTTCGACGCCGAAGTGACGTCAAGGTTTGAAAGATTGGTGATCAAGGTGAGTGTGAATAAAGAAAGAAGGAAGAGTGAAAGGAAGGAGGGTGGAAGGAAAAAAAAATTTCATGTTCACAACTTTTTTTGGCAACCATGATGGGATTACTAGTGCTCAAAGTTTGCTTTTTCACTGAATCTTCCTATTCTTTAGTACTTTGCATTGTCATTTCCTTTACATTGCACTTTAAATTCCAAGAGATTTCTTATCATTTATTTTTTTAAGTACCTTTTAAATCATGTGGACCTACATTTACTTTAAGTCCTCAAATGAACAACATTAACCGACTCCCAAGTGAGCTATTTTTTCTTAAACTTTTATTTAATTTACTTTCATTGTTATTTACTTTCCAAGCATTCTCATTTTTTTTCACTTCCTTCTAATTTATTTGCACATATTTACTTTACCTTCTATTTTCATTCTTTTCCATGCACTTTCATTTACTTTTCTTACATTGTATTTTATGTTTTTTGCATTGTCATCCTCATTTACTTTCTATTAAAGTTTATTTGCATGTCCAGTTCCCAGTGAACCAACTCTCTTTCTCAATCTCTTTATGTGCTTTAATAAGTTCTTTTGAGCTTTTTTGCATTGCACTTTCATTTCATGGGCTCCCTTTCTAACCAAGCATTAAGGGGCACCTTCCTAGAAGTGTAGGTACCCCTTAGATAGGGCACTAGGAATCTAGTGATGTATTCTTCTTGCCTTGGCCTTTCTAATTTAGTCCACTTCGTTCTAGTCTTATTCCTTAGTTATTTTATTGTCTTGCTATTTACTTTTCAAGCACATGCTCTTGTTTTAAAATCATCTATTATCAAAGTTTGCTTGCTTATCATTGTCTTCCATGTCTTGTTTGAGTTAGTTTTATTTCTTCCATCTTGTATATCATCTTGCTAAATCTTTGAACTTGTATTGCGTAGTTAGATCTGATAGAAATGTATGCCCTACAAGCCAATCATGTATGATATGATTCGACATTTCTAGAAATATCTCATTCAATTAATTAGGCAAATTTTTATTATAAAATCTTATTAGATGTAAATATAATAATGAAGTCCTTGATCAAATATAATGATGATTAAATCATGATGAGATCATGATAATGAGATTGATCATTTAAAGGTATTTGATCTAAATATTCCTAGTCATAGGATACTTGAGATGAGACATCAAGGATCTCAAGTATCCGGATAGACTAGTGTATATGATATCTTATCATGTGATGAGGATGACTGATCTCATTGGTCATTAGTGTGGAGACACTGAGATACACATACAGGTGCTCATTAGTTGAATGAGTTCACTGAACTGATCGAATTAGAAATCCTGAATGGTATCTTACCGAACTGTCAATCAGGTTTTATATCATCACGGTTGCATGGTTGGACCTTTGACCTGAGTCACCGAAGATACTTTGTTGGGTGGAACTTGTGCTTTGACCATTGACTTATGAATCACCGTTTAGATGGTCTAGTATAGCGATAGATCGGGTACAAGAAAAACCCAATGGAGGCAATTGAGTGGACAACAAGGGATCGTCCACTCTCGGTAAGTGAGAGTGAATGTCCTATGGGATAGTACTTTAAATCCCTAGCCAGGGTATATAGAATAATTGGAAAAGGAGTTTTCCCATTAATTCAATTCCAAGTACAGGATCCTATAGAGTCGGTACACTAAGGAGTTGACAGTCGATGCCGTACTCCTTTCTGACCGGGACATTGGATGGATGAGGGTTTATATCCATGCGGTAACTGATGATGGAAAGGTTCAATGGAGATGAGATTATCCCCATAGCCATTTGGGATCATGGGATGTGGCTTGCACCCTTCATGATCGGTAGGCCGATTAATCTATTATCAGATAAAGAATTTAATTAAATTAAATAAAATTATTATATTTTATTTAGGCCTCAACCAAATAGGCTATTGGGCCTAGTGGGTCACACACAAAAGGACTTATCCACAAGTATAGGGGCAAGGATGTAATTTATGAAAATTTTGGGTTTTTATGAAAAATTTCAAAATTCTCTATAAATACTAATAGTTTTAGCCAAACCCATCAAGCCAAGGGTGTTAACCACATCCTCAGCCTCCTCCCTACCTCCTTCTCTCTCTAGAAGGCGTCCATGGGTGATGGAGCTCCGTTCGGGAAGAGTTCTCGAGGCCAGCGCGAAGGGAGAACCTGCTGTGGATGAAGTTCATGTGGATACTGCTGGAAATCGGACACTTGAACTCTCCTTCCTCTCCATGGGATTATATGAATCCCTATCAGGTATATTCGAACCCAATTTGATCAATTTTCGTTTTCGTCGTTCGGTTCCGATTGAGACAGATTCTAAAGGAACCCATAGGAATGATCGCTTTCGCTACACCAAACTTTTATGGATGATTCCTTACAAGATCATTGTTCACTCCTTATCCTTGTCATCTTCTTTTGCATTAGATTGCATTATGGTATCAGCTTACCAGCTCTGTAAGTCATCAGAGAAAGGATGCTCATTCTCCACCCAAAGCCACTCCCTTCCAAACACCACTCTTAGTGGTTACTAACTCCTCATCTGGGGATTCTCTCTTAGATTGACTTAGTAGTTTTTATCAAGAGCTTCCATAAGTCCTTGGTCATGAAGGATGTCCTCTTCACTAATTGAGCATATTGTACCATTTTATCACAAACCCAAAGTTACCTATCACCTATCATTGTAAAAAGTGTCAACTATACATTGCTCAACGTTATGAGAGCATAGAGTCATACTCATTTATTAAGTGGATAATATTTTTCTAAAAGTCACTAATCTAAAGATTGAAAAAAAAAGTTGTCAATCATTTATGAGTCCATTTCTTCACTTGTTTGTGAACCAAACCTCAAAACCTAAAATAAACTCAAAACACTCAAAAAAATAACCAAAAATATTTTTTTTGACGTTTTAAATTACTTGTTAGTCAAACAAAAATTAAAACTAAACAAAAATCTCAAAATCACTAAAAAAGAAAACAAAAGAAAATTTTGCTTGAGACTAATTTGCTTGATAACTTCTTTGTAAACAAAATACAAAACCAAACAATCAACATTCAAAAATCTAAAAAAAGAAAAACTTTGTGCCTTACTTGTTATTCCCCTTCTTTCTTTTATGTCAATGACTCTAAGGTTGGGATGCATCACTAGAATGGTAGATCAATACTACGAGTAAGTGGAGTATGATTAAGCCTACTATAGGCCACATGATACACCATCATTGAACCAGAAGCCCCACCCAAACCTAGTCAACCTTCTCCTTTACCTCTCCCTAAATCACTTTGGGAGGCATTTTCTCATGCCAACTCACTGAAATCCAAGCCATTGAGGCTATCTTGAAGGACAAGTTGCTTGCCGACAACATTCCTTCTTAAGGTAGTCTTCATATTTTCACTCCTTGGTTGGAGGTCCATCAACCAAACATGCCAACACATGGTCATTCTCATGTTGAGCCCATGGCCCCCAACTCTCCTCACCTAGTGTCTATCCTAAACCACCCAAATCCAAGAAAAAGTCTTTTATAAAATATATTTAAACACTCTTATTAGCAAACTCAATTTCTCATGTTACCAAAAACCTCATTATTATAAATAAAAATATCAAGTTGGTTAAACCAAATAAAAAAACCAAATTAATTCACTTTAATTTCTCTTGATTTAAGAATTTAGTTATTTTTTGTTATGTTTTTAAATTTCAAACTAAAAATATATTTTTGTAGTGATAATCTGACACAACAAGAAAGTTGAGATTCACCTATGATATCTTACATGCTAGCAAGGATTCAGTAGATAAATATATTCTTTAAGAAATAAATACTTAAATGAACAAGAGCCACCTCTTAGATTGCATATTTCTACTGAAATATGGGAGGATGCAATGTCAATGTTGATTTCCAAATAAATTCTTGTAATTTTTGGAAAAATTTATTTAGAATGCAATAGATGGATAAATTTTAATATTTTTATTTCTAGAGGAACAGTGAGGTAAACCAGAAGAATAAAAGTTTATATAAGATGTATCATTGTGCCGACACTCAATGTTTTAGTGATATTATAAGATTAGACGTTAATGCTAATTGTTTTATCATTATACTTTGATAACATTTAAGTGTCAGAAGTGTTTCATGCTAAGTGTTAAATGTTAATTGTTAAATTTTCAAAAGTTGGAGAGATGTGGACAAAACAAGCATCTTCATCATTACACACATAAAAAGGATAGAAGGGCAATAAATGATTTATGTGCCCTTACAATTGGTTGCAAAATAAAACACAAGGAAAGGATAGATAAGAAATATTCTCACATATATGTTATTTGAAAACTTCTTGTTGCTTCATAGTGTGTTAGATTGTCGTCTAAAATGTCTAAAATCCATTTGTATATGTGTTATCTACATCGAAAATGTCTTCTATCTATGAACTTTCTATTTGTAATTATGTTATTACTTACAATTCAAATACAATTCTGAATCTAACCTTGCTCTTTCTATTTTTAATTTTGCTCTCATAAGCAAATAGTATATGTTACATTTATCTTGTCATAAAGAGAATAAAATTGCCTTGTATTCAATCCTGTAGTAAGAATATTTGCAAGTTAATCTATAGAAGAGACAAATGAAATTGCAAGTTGATATTGGGCTACTTAAATGCTGTTGTACAAAAGAACATCTGATCTCCATGAGCTTTTGAATGATCATAAAGGTGGGATTAGGTACAGATACCAAAGTATCTTGGGGGTTTAGAAGGAGTAAGCATAATCTCATAAAGCAATGAAAAAGTGAAATGTGTTTGGTAGCATAATTAGCCAGTGTTCTATACTCTACTTTGATGATGCTATGAGCAATAGTAACTAATTTCTTTGACCTTCATGAGTTGAGATTATGTTCTAAAAATATGGCAAAACTACTAATAGACCCAACATCTATATAGCATTAGAGCAACCAGCCCAATCAACCAGTCTTGTAGGTCATTATAACTTAAATGTAGATTTCAACTTATGATTGGTGTGTTTAAAGTGCTTTAAATATCTATCATTTTATGTTGAGAATTTGCCTCCAATTTATATTCATTTTCCTTTTGAAGCTACTGTTGTATACCTTGTGGTATTGTTTCACATATACTTGGTATAAGAAAATTGGATGCTAATTTTATTCTTCTTAATGCATTTCCTGCTCCGATTGTCACTCAACCTAGATTTTGGATGTCTTTTGGGTCATCTTTCTACCTATTATTGACATATCATCAACATAGATTTACAACTTGTTTGATTTCATATAGAGGTGTCAACGGATTCGGACAATCCGTTGCCCTGACCCAAGTCTGATTTTACTTTTGGGTTTGGGATGTAAATAAATATATTTGATTAATAAATCACTCGGATTCAGGCTTAGACATACCCGAAAAGTATTTTTCGGGTGTGTTTCGGGCGACCGACTTGCCCCTGATTCTTTCATTGAGATGTCCGCTCCAACCGGCGTCGAGGACCTATAGCATCTGGTTGTAAGCTCCGGTGTACGAAGCGGACCGCCGGGGGTTCTCCTCGTACCTGCGCAACTGCTTGACGAGGTAGCGCAAGGGCTTGTGCGGGGACGACTTACGGAAGACGTGGGCGCTGCAGATCTAGGGCCACTCCACTGCCGCCAAGGAGACTCCTGCGAAGAAGGCGTCCAACCTGAAGACCTTCCAGATCTACCGTTGAAGTCCTGAGGAGGGGGAAAGCCGTGGCTATAGGAGTTCCAGATTGACCTCAACGAGTGCGGGCCCATGGTTCTGGACGCCCTCATCAAGATCAAGAATGAGTTCGATTCCTGCCTAACCTTTCGCTGCTCCTGCTGCGAGGGCATTTGCGGTTCCTGCGACATGAACATCGATGGCAACAATGATGATCACGCCGCTGCCCCATATATGTTCGTGATGAAGGATCTAGTGGTGGACATGACTAACTTTTACGCACAGTACAAGAGCTTGGAGCCGTGGCTTAAGCACAAGGACCTGCCGCCGACATCGGGTAAGGAGGTACCTCAAAGCAAGAAAGATCGAGCCAAGCTCGATGGCATGTACGAATGCATCCTTTGCGCCTGCTGTAGCACCTCCTGCCCCAGCTATTGGTGGAATCCTGAGCTCTATCTCGGCCATGCCGCCCTCCTCCATGCTCATCGGTAAACCTGAAGCCCAAGCCCCCTTGATCTCTTTTACCATTCAAAAGGCAGCGATCAAGAAATCGGAGAAGCCCATGCTTTCCCGCGGCTGAAGAGCGAGGCGGATGGAGCGGAGGATGAGGCGAGCGAGAGCTTACCGCGGAGGTCGCCGTCCTTCGGTGGTAACTCGGGATTTACAGGGAGGGCTTCAGCTGGATCAAGGGCGACGGCGACCGGGGGGACCTATGCGGTCGGCACCCCCTGATGAAGGCAGCGGCGTAGCGACGCAGTAGCGACCTATGCGGCAGCAAAGCAGCGACCTATGTGGGCGGTGCCCCCAAATTTCTGATTCGGGTGCTTCTGGGCTAATCCGAACCCAATTAACATTCAATATAGGGTGTACATTCTGATTTAGGAGAAAGACTATCGGGTCGGGCCGAATTCTTCTTCAATCGGACTTGAATTTGGATCAGGTAAGATCCGACCCGTTTACACCCCTAATTTCATATGACAACTCTTTAGATATTTGTATGTTGATAAAATTTTACTTATATAAATTATTGGGATGAACAAAGAAGATCAATTTGATAGAATTAGAGGGGGAATGTGTCGCGAAAAGTTTCTTGAAAGGTGACAATCCTACAAAGATGGTGATCGATATATACCTTAGTATCGCCTACTATAAGTTATCTGTTATATCCATTAACAAGCCACATGCCCTCTATTTGTTAAAGATAAGCATAGGGAAATAATAAGAAATGTCGTTAGAAGTTCTATAGTATGATTGAGAGATTATGTAAGTTATTCTTATTTGCATATTTATATTATTCACAAAGATTACATTATTACTTTTTGTAATTTTTATCTTATCATTTAAAATTGTTTTAAATGAAAAAATGATTGATAAAGATTCCCTATGATTGACAAATAATTCAATTTCAAATTGTGCATGTGACGCACTGACATGTACTTCATTGATAACTTTAGTTATGGTTAAAGTTGAAACTCTTAAAAAGTTGGTATATTTGACAATTTTATCATGCTTTAGATTTCATATATGTACTTGATGTCTTAATTAATTTGTTGTATGTTGCGTTGGATGATAAAATTTGTAGCCAATGTATTTGAATGTTTGTGAAACCAAGTTGTGAATATTATATGTTTGTGAAATCAAGCAAGTTGTGAATGTTGTGAGACTCAAGTAGGTTGTATGTGATTGAATGTTGAAACCTTGTATATGGATGTATTATCAATTTGCATGCATTGGGAGTTTTTTGTATTGAGCGAGTGTGGACTATATAAATTGTATGTATTTACCAATGGATACTCCACCCATAGGTAAATGTAATACCAACAAGTTATTATGAATAGAGATTTTTTGATAAAATACGATTTTATCTATGTGAGTGTCCAAGCTATAGGTAAGGTCATATGTAGGTATAGTATCTTTTATCTATGGGGGTAGAACTAAAGAAATTGGTCTAAATCGGCAAACTAATCGTTACTTATGGGTGTTGATTCGTGGGTATAGGTCTGAGAAAGTAGATTATTTGTCTTTCTATCTTAATTAACTTCTAGGCTCATAATCTATGTTATATCTTAATTAACATTTTAAAATTAGATGTATGGTTTAACTTTATATATTTTAGACAATATCTTTGTAAAGGATAAAAGAAACATAAACACCGTATCTTTAAGTAAAAACTAAAAAGTAGTCAATATATAATATCTTAATCAAACTAAGCATCTTTTAAACACAAATTAAGAGGTTATACATGGAGTTTAGATTGTGCTAAAACAAATGACACCAAAGTTTGGAGAAGAGGTGTCTTAATTAAATACAAGCCCTCCTTCAAAAAAAAAATACCCAACGTGGTGGCCGATACTGGTTAAAAATATCAAATAACTTTAGGGACTACCGGTGTTTCTTTTAGCTTAGTATGAAAATCTAAATTCTTAAAGACTGTTTGGTGTATAAGATTAATTTTGAGATAAACTTGATTTATTTTTAAATTTTAAGAGATAAACTGGGCTTATCTTTCAACTAATCTAGTTCCAAACATGCGCTGAACAACATGGAGTTCATCTGAGGCCGTCCCCACCCGAAGACCCTCACTCGACAACGTGGGGTAAAGAATAAAATTTTAATTTGCAGAATTATCGTACTAATTTTTTTTCCAAAATTAACACTACAAAAATAACGACTTTGACCAGTCCAACGACTTCGAGTTTTCTCTCTCTCTTTCTCTCCTAAAGTGTTCCTAGTGACTTTTGTTATTAATTGTTTTTTCGTTAGAGTGAAGTTTCTAAAACATTCAGCACCTTCTGTTATGTATTATGCAAGGAAGGCGGGATCGGGAGTCGGCCTGGGGTTGGTCGGCCCCAAAATCGACCTAGTCAAACGGGATCAGATGGGGTCAGATTTTATTTATTTTATTATAAAAAATATAAAATATATATAAAAAAATAGAAATAATATTTTTTATATCATATATATTTATGTATAGATAAAATCTATACATAAATATAATTATATTTTTTATATTATAATTGAATATGAGTGTTTATTTTTGTATATAAGTAAATATGATTTTTTTGTGATTATGTTGTATTAGTATATGTTGCGAAAGAGTTAATCTTAAGTGAGAAGGTAAAGATACTTAACAAACAAATTTATAAATATATTATGATGTATCATATATTTATAATTATAAATTTTAGTTATACGTAATAATATAAATGATAACAAAATATTACTATACTATCAATAAATGGAACGCTCAAAAAATAATTATTCTTGGCAAACTTGATGTGTGTGAAAGAGAAGAGAGTTGAAATAGATCTTTATATAATTTAAGTATATAACACATATTTATGATTATAAATCTTGTATATGTGTGATAATATAAGCGATAGTGAAGTATTATTATACTATTATTAAATGCGGCGCAAAGTAGTCGTGGATCGACTTGCGCGCTCAGGTCGCGGGGGTCAAGGGGGTAACGCCTCTTGTAGGGGGTATCGGGGGGCAATGCCATGGGAATTTTTTTTTATGGTGGTAAGGGGGAGGGGGAAGAAAAAAAAAGTAAGTACGTAATAATAACATTAAAAAAATGACCTAGGCCGGGTCGCCCCAGAGTCGGGTGACCCGGCCAACTGAGTCGCCGAGGTCCCACGACCCCCAACCGGGCCAGCTTGGAGTCGGCCCGGCTGGGCCGTATCCGCACCGGTCAGCCCGGAAACCGACCGAGTCGGGTGACCCGGCCGACCGGGTCGGGTGACCCGGCCGACCGGGTCGCCGACCCGGTATTTCATGGTATTATGTTAAGTGTGTTACTTTAAAATCATATATAATCAATATTTATAAAATATAATGTACAAAAATTATTTTATTTTAGTTAAATAAATATAATATTATTATATTACATGTTATAAATATCAACTATATATTTCAATTAAATATTTTTATGATTTAAAAATAAATTTAAAAGTATTAAAAATAAAATAAAACAAAATATTAGATAAAATATTTTAATTTTTATTTTAAAATAACATATAAATAATTTTTATCATATTTATAAATATAATTTACATGATACATATTTAAAAAATGTTTGGAGTGAAAGTGACTTAATTTCACTCTAACATAAAAAAATAAAAAAAAATGGAAGTCGCTAGAACACCATCATACTTTCAATTTAGGAAGGAGAGAGACAGAGAAAGAGAAGACATTAGTCCTTACCTAACGCCCTGTTTGGTAACACTATTAAAGTCCTCTGTCACTATCAATTTTAAAATTGATATTGATAGGAATCATTATGAGGTATTTGGTTAATTGTATCAATTTTAAAATTTATAATGCAAACAAAACATATTATGTAATACAAGTGCCCACTAGTATTACTTTTGATATTGATACTCTGACCTTTTAAAATATTAATATCAATATTGATATAGTACTAAAATTGAAACTCTAACCAAACCGGACTTTAAATGAACAGGGTAATGACTCTGGCCAAAAGGTGTTAATTTTGAAAAAGAAAAATTTAGTGTGTTAATTCTGCAAATTAAATTTCAAATTATTTTAGTTTAAAAATTGTTCCGGCCAATTGGGCTCTGTTTGTTGATTAACCAAAATGTGTCCCATGAAAATGCTGCGCAATGTTACTCATCTCGATGCACGTTTGAAGGCAAGACAGTCATTCTTTTCTAATAGGGTTAGGACGGTTTCCTTCAATAAACTGAAAGTTATAATAATTGGCCTCATGTTAAACGTCGTTTTCTGTCACCGGTCTGTCAAAGTCATAGGTGGAGTGTGCCTTCAACTGAGATTACATCCACATCAAAACCTGCACACAAAGTCAACGCCGAAATGTATAGGAATCTTAATAACCAACAAGAGAGATCGTCAACGCCGAAATGCATAGAAATCATAATAACCAAAGTCAACGCCGAGATGCATAGGAATCTTGCTAGTAAAATCGCATACAGAAATCACAAAGCAGCAGAAACGAGCAAGCAAAAAGGAGCCATTCATGACTTCACACAGAGCTTCACACGATCACATATCCCGTACGCGACATAGCATCATCCCCGTCTGTCCCCAAGAGCGATTCTGTAGAACAAAGGGAAGTCGCCGGCTGCATGTCGGCGCGTCGACCGTCACGGGCTGCCGCCGGGAAGGAAGGGGATGTTGGGCAGGCCCGGGATCTTGGGGATGCCGGGAATGGTGGGGATGGAGGGGATGCCGGGGATGGTGGGGATGGGGGGCAAGGACGGGATGGGGGGTATCAGCGGGGGGCCCGACGGGAAGCCAGGTATGGGAGGGATGCCGGGGATGGACGGGATGGACGGCAGCGGAGGCAGCGTGGGTATGGACGGCAGGGGCGGGAGACCCCCCGAGGGGATGGTGGGGATGGGAGGCAGCGGCGGCAGCGGCGGCAGCGTGGGGATGGTCGGAACCGGGGTCGCCGGCGCCGGCACCTGCAGCAGCACCCGGGCAGCTTCGCACATGCTGCTGCCTGAGAAGGCAGCTGCCGCCACCGCCAGAATGCAAGCGATGAGAAGGGCGTCGGAAGTCATGGTGCTCCAGAGAGAGAGAAGAAAGAGTAGGTAGAAGAGTTGGGGTTGAGAGACATGGAGGTTGGGCTTTTATAAGGGCGGAATGCTACTCCCCGCCGCCGCTGCCGCCGCCGCCGGCGAGAGTTGCAGGTAGCTGACCCGCCGGGCCAGCGGCGTGCATGACGACGACACAGGTGAGCGACGACGTGAAGCCATGCATGCATGCACCTGCATGGGAGGCAGGAATGAGTTGGGCAGCGAACCTGAACCTAACCTCGCAGCGTTCTTCCCTGGATACGTACGTAACTTAGCTTGTGTTTGGTTATCAGTACGTTTTTTTTAAATCACTTATTTAGAAACAAAGTTCTTATTAGATTTTTAAACAGGACCTTTTGTTTGGCTAACTTTGTAAAAGACACGAAAAACAAGTAAGAAATCACACCACTAAATATGAATTTACAATCGTACAGTGTATTATTGTTTTGGGTTCCATTCCCCTTCTCATTTAATTTATAATAATAAATACTTTTTTTATCAAAACATAATATTTAAATTAATACAAATAATTTAAAATAATGTAAAATGGATCATGTGCACTACTTTTTTTGGTTGGTACCAGGTCTAACGTGTGCTGAGTGTAAAATAACCTTACCAGTGACCATCACAAATGGTAAAGTCCCAGCAAGGACGTAAGAATCAACAATTAAGCAACCATTTGTTGTCATGATTCCCAAAAGACAACAGCCAATTTTCTTTCTTAGGTGGCGTTTGATTAAACTTAATCTGAAAATCTAAATTCTTAATTTTACATCTAACTTCTTAACTTCTTAGTGAGTGGTAAAAAAGTATTTAATTTGATTAAGACATGAGTGATTTATATTGTTTGATACAAATCTAAATTAAAATCTTATAAGATGAATTAATGTCAAGTATATATATTATAATGTATATGTCAATAGAGTATAATACAATAATTTAGATCATATACCAAATATTAAATAATTGATATATATAATATTTTGTTAAATATTAATCTGTATATGTATTTTAAATAGACTATAAAATAGAATATTTTAAACTATTTTAAATAAAAATATATGGTGACATTTGATTTAGTTTAATCTAAAAATGTAAACTCTTACTTTCAAATTTAATATTTTTATAAGTGGTAAAAACTATCTAATTTAATTAAGATATAAGTTATTTATTTTGTTTTACAAAAAAAATTTAAAAAATATTGGTAATAATCATTAAATAACTTTTTAAGAAATTTATGATAAATTATTATGTTTATAAAAATTTTAATTTATTGTACAATCAATTATTTTATTAAAAATAAATTAAGTTTATTTTTAAAATAAAGATGCGGAGATACATATGACGTAACTCAGTTTGAAAGTTTGAATATTCAAATAAATAAATTAATCAATCACTTGCACTTGGGCCATTTGTGCATTTAGTGATGACATCAACGTGGCTGAGTTGTTTTGGACAGAAATACATCTGAACCAAAATTAGCTGCATACTACAACTAAACCGCTAATACCATTTTTCAGAATTAGATATTTCATTAGACCTTAGTTTAGACATATTACCAAACAACGTCAATAACCTAAAGTCTGACCGAATCAGACAATAGACTTTGATTGAGGGTTATCAAACATGCCCTTTAATTTGATAAATGCATGTCTAAATGAACTGAAATTTGGTAAATTAATTTGATATTTACCTATGCGATCGAGAAACCGTAAGGGTCCATTTGGTTCCATGTAAAAGTAAAATCATGGAAAATGTTTTTCATGGAGCACCTTTTCCAAGGAAATCAAAACATCATTTATCATTTGGTTCCTTGTAATTTATTTTCCTTGAAAATATTTTCGGTCATTTGGTTGTTCGTAAATTATTTTTCCGAAAATATTTTCATTCGTTTGGTTGTACGTAAATCTATTTAAATAATTTCATATATTTAAATTTGATATAAAAAAAATTATAAAATAATAAAAATTAATAAGATGGTCACGGGAAAAGGCCAGAACGCGGAAAAGGCTCAGCTGAAGAAGAGGAGGCGGCGGAGGAAGAAGAAGAGGAGTAGGAGATGAAGCCGCCATCGCCGCCTGCAGCCTCCGAAGCGTCTACGGTGACGGCGGCGATCGACCCCGTCCTCCACGCCTTGGGCTTGGAGTACGGCGATCTGTCGCCCCAGGAGGTCTCCGGCCATCTCGTGGTCACCGAGACGTGTTGCCAGGTGAACGACCGGCGCCCGCCGCCGATCTCCTTCTCCCTTGCGCCCCGCCCCGTTGTGAACGGAGATCCCTCCCTCCAGCCCTCGGCGCCGCCGCCGGGTGCTAACTTGTGGCACACCCCCCCCTTCACCCCGCGCGACCCCGCCCCTCCCCACGCCGGCGCACCCCCGCCTCCGCGGCACCGCCCCCGCCCCCCGAGCTCCCCGCCCCCCCCCCCCCCGCGCGGATTCCCCCGCGGCGCCCCCTTCACCACCCCCCTCCCCGAGCTCCCCGCCTCCGCGGCACCCCCCTTCACCCCGCGCGCCCCCGCCCCTCCCCACAACGGCGCCCCCGCCTCCGCGGCACCGCCCCCGCCCCCCGAGCTCCCCCCCCCCCCGCGCGGATGTCCCCCCGCGGTGCCCCCCTTCACCCCCCCCTCCCGGAGCTCCCCCCGCGGCGCCCCCCTTCCCCCCCGGAGCTCCCCCCGCGGCACCCCCTTCACCCCCCCTCCCCGGAGCTCCCCCGCGGCGCCCCCACGGAGCTCCCCCCGCGGCACCCCTTCACCCCCCCCTCCCCGGAGCTCCCCCGCGGCACCCCCTTCACCCCCCTCCCGGAGCTCCGGAGCTCCCCCCCGAGCTCCCCCCCGCGGCACCCCCTCGGCGACCGCGTTCGGCCGAACCCCGGCCCACCGTGGTCGGCCTCCTGGCTCGAAAAGGCTCTCCGCGAAAAACGGCGTCCGCTCAAAATTTCCAGACGCCGAAATCCCACAATAAGATGGTCACGGGAAAACGTTCTACGTTGACCCCATATTTTACAGGTAAACAAATAATGCGGTGGAAAAAAAAACAGGAAAACTTGCGCATAAATCCGGTTTTACATGCAAACAAACGGACCCTAAGTGTATACCATTTTCCGTAAATAAATAGATTTACATGCAGAGCTACTTACCAGATTGTTCATAAATATAGTATGAGTAAGTAAAAGTTATATCTACGGCCAAATTGTAAATATACGATATATATGCGCTATACCCATGGATGAGCATATTCTAGTTGGTATAGTACCGAGCCTATAGATCAACAATGATAGTATTATCCGTATCAGTATCCTATAAGAAAAAGGTGTATCCACTTGTTGTTCGTTAACTATCGGTATCGGGTGTATCCGCGAACCGCATTGTTCTATCCGCTTAAAAACGGTTTACGGTCGGATAACGGATGGTTATCGAATATATAAAGAGATAACATACGTATAATACAACCTAGCAAAATAAAGAAGTAAAGATAATTTTATCGATAAAGACACACATAAAAAATATATATATTACGATTAAAAGTATATATTTATAGCAATGAACAAAAATAAAATTCCTAATTATATATCTACCACAAAACATGAGATATAGAAAAATAATTTACAAGTCCGTAGTAAAATTAATTTTTGAGACTATAGTAAATAATTAGATGTGCAACACAAAATGTGAGATAGAAAAAAAATCTTAATTACATGTCCAAAATAATACATGTCCAACATAAAATATGAGATAGTCGATTTGCAACAAAAGTGCGTACGTGGATTGCACCATAAAGAAGCAGAAGAGGATGAAAACATCATTGTTAGACGTCAAGACAAGGCTTATCCAATGTTAAGATCTCAAGGAGGAGGGTGAACCGGTGAGTTAAGAACAATAAGATTTTCTAGATGGGTCATATATACTTAGATGTCATAAATTGTGAGTTATATCGTATTATGTATTAGTTAGCGAATACGGATAACGGTTTTCGGGTTCGGTTTATGGTGTATCTATGACCACATCCGCTAAGATAACGGTTAATTGGTAAACGAACGCGGATAGCTTATTCTGAAAATTTAAACTATCCACTTGCTGTTCGTTAACTAACGAACGAGTCGGATAATCAGATAATCGGTAACCATTGACATCCCTAATCAACATCCATGAGTAAATGTTGATTTGTCGATTAAAACTTATTCTTACTATCTAATGCCCCGTAGGTAAAAGAAGTTATACTTACAGATAGCCCTATTTGTACTTATAGACACTCTCATAAAAAAAATCATAATTTTTCTAAAAAAAATATATTACTAGTAACTCCTTGATATCACATTTACCAAAAAGAGGAGGATCCGTAGGTGATGTAGAATGCTATCTTGTCAGCAACTATTAACAAGTCCCACCTCACCAAAATTTATATAGAAAAGCCAAAGAACACACATCTTCATGTTTACATTCAAGTTTATGCCGGACAAGATAAATAATTGAGAATATTTTAGTCATAACCTTGTTGATTTTCTTGTTCAATTCAGCATTATTTAATTCCCAAATAGCTTTTAAAGATAAGTTGTTATTTTTATGTCAACGTCGTGTTTAAAGATGACATGAGATTAAAATCTACTCTTTTTTTTGAGTACTTGACACTCTCCCATGAAGACATTCATAAGTTTTAATGATGTAAGAACTTATGGTACCTAAATACCATGGTTTGTAGGATTGGTCAATCCGGATTGGGAAAAGCCTGATCTAAGAAACTTTTGTCGAGATTGGTTTTTAAGGTACCAAATTGGTCAAATCTAGTCCAATCTAACCCTGGCCGTGGTTGGGGTAGGATCAGACTAGAATTGGCTACTAGTTCATCCAATAAAACTTGTGTTTTCTTTCTTCTTTATATTTTTATTGGAAGAGCAAATCTTGCCAGTCCCCTCAGCCATAGCCTTGCTAGTTCCTCTCGACCTTATCATGGTTCCAAGATATGAGCTTACGATGAGGCCACCACTCTAAGGGAAGCAGATGGGAGGGTCGAGCAACTATGGATGTTCACTGATCTTGCTTAGAGTGCCTACCGAAGTGGAGGAGAGGCTGACCATGAAGGATGTTGAGAAGTGGCTAAGGGAGATCAGCAGCCTGATGCCATGATCTACTAATTTCCTATGCCTTATATAACATAAGCCAAGAGAGAAGTTTTTCGTTCCATTTGTTGATAGTTAAAAGATCTATTAGGATCATGTTTTCTATGGTCTTGCTGCATCCATGTACATGAAGTAGAATGCATAATGAAGAAGGAGGCATGGCACATGACGATGAGCATGCGACAGCGAGATGCTAGGCATGTGAAACAAAGAAAGAAAAATTGTGGCATGGTGAAAGGAGGGAGGAAACAACATCCACTGCAACTGTACGGTATGAGGAAGCAAAGAAAATGGATGGTGCCATCGAGGGTCTTTGGCAGTGAAATGGCACATGCAAGTAGTGCAGGAAGGAAGGAGATGGCGAGGCGATGAAGGCTTCTTACGGCTGCACAAGGCAGAGGGAGGAAGAGAGGGGGAGGAAGGGGGTTAACGCCAAACATAGGGGGTGGCAAGGCTTGATGAGGACTAGGAAAATAATGGCAACGGGGATAGGAAGACCAAGAAGAAGCCCCAACGCCACCGGGTTTGAGGGCTATGATAGAAAATCATCTCTCTCTTTCTCTCCCTCGAGGATACTACCCGCCGCTAATCAAGGAAGGTGGGGTCAGAAGTCGGGACCGGGTCAGTTTGGGACCCGAGTCGGCTGGGGTTGCGACCCAGGTTGGGACGGAGTCGGCCAGGGTTGTCAAAAATAATAATAAAATATTAATTATGGGGTTGGGGTCTTGAGGTCGGGATAGGGTCGGTCGGCCCCAAAATCGACCGGGTCGGGGTGGGGTCGTGACCCGGGTCACAACCCCGCATTCCATGCTGCTAACCATGAAGACACCATCAGGAAGAAGCTCCATCGCCATGCGAAGATGCACCCACCATCTTTCCCAAAAGGATGCTTTGCTCAAGAACAAATGCGGCTTGAGAAACTGTACTGCCATTAGAAAAAGCTATGTCGTTGCTTGGTTGAAGAAGCTCCACTGTCTCTCTGATGTTCTGTCGCGTGAATAGCTAGGGTTCGCAAGAGAGATCAAAAACCATCGTGCAAACAGAGGCTTATGTTCTCTTAGGAGACTGGGCGAGGGGGCAGAAAGGGAAAAGCAAATGGGAGACGATGACTTAATGGTGTATTGGATAGAATGAGTTTTTCATTATATTTGTTATGTTGATTGGGTTTTCTACAAAGAGAATTTAGTCAATGGGTTTTTCATTAAGCTCATTTTAATAATTGAGCCTTTAATTAATTTTCCCTTGATTCTTCCTCACTTTGTCTAAAATGCCAATTTCTTCTATGCTCATTGATCTACCACTTTGTCCATTTTGTTAGATTGTTTTATGAGTCCTTTTTATCTATTTTTAGAAAATTTTGGATCACATTATAAAGTTATACTATTATAGGTTGTAGTCAATAGTGCCATGTAAAGAATAAATTTCATTAAATAAAATTGCAAAATGTCTTCTATATTTAGGATAAATTTTACTTTGCTAAGAATCTGCATAATGGTTGTCACCTTTCTCTATCCTTCCCTCTCCATAATCCTTCTACCCTGCTTTTCCCACTTCCAAAATTTTCTTTTGATCTTGTTTGTCAAGGCACGCAATAAAACTCTATAGCAATAACTACGGTTACCACGGTTCAAAACAGAAGCTGAAAATGTAAGCTAAAATGAAAGCAAGAAATTAATGAAGCTCGAAACTTGAATAAAAAGAGAAAAACAAGATAGTAGTCAAACGTGTATGATTTGTGAAAACGATTAACTAGTAGAAAATGTTTTGTTAATCAAATAGGTATGTAATCATGTAAAAGTAAGTTTAGAAACAAATTAAAATTTTGTAAAATGCATTTTAGGGGTGTTTTACGATCACTTCTCATGTTAGTTTTAGTGACATTTTTGTTGGAGTTTAGGAATAACCGACAACGATACAAACTCCATCACGCTGGGAAAGATGAAGAACAAAGAAGAACTATCAGATAGGAATTGTCCGTCTCCTTCAGACAATCCTTTGGTTTTCTCTCTTTATTGAGCATGTATGGTGCAACCGTATGGGAAGTCACAGTTTTGCCTATGCATATATAGAGAGGAAGGACCAGTCTGAGTTCGACTAGGATTAGGATCCTACCCATAGTTGGATCCTAGGCCAAATAGGAGATAAGGCTCAATAAGCTATGTTCCATCTTATAGACCTAATAGTGTTCTAAGTCAAGCCCAATAATAAATGGATCACTTAATTAATATCAAGTTTTTTTTGAAAAACTAATTAATATCATGTTAAACCCAACATTCTCCACTTGATCCATCTTGTTCCTTATACATCAAATCTTCTCTTTGAATTATACATATAATACTAATATATATATATTTGAAAATGACTCTAGAAATTTTGGCATCACAGGCTCAGACTTGAAACGAGAAAACCGGTATGCACACATCCGATAAAATAGAAAACCAGCACACTGTCTTTATTAGATGGAATCCGAATTGCTTAGTTATAGTATGTTAAATGACAAAGGTGATACTAGTAAATGCATTCATTTACACACCACCTTCCATGAACCATGTGTCACCAGCTTTCCCATAATCAAACACTGTATATGGCTATCTAAAAAAACATATAGTTGATGTTTATTCACTAGTCACCACTTTAAGTTACATTCTGCATACTTGAAATCCATCACTGAAATGTATACAAATGGAAAAAGTAGAATATAACAACAATGAAGAATCAATTTCATAATTGATTAAGTGTCAAACAAAATTACAACATATCAAGAGAACTGACAAAACCCATCCGAATCACATGATTACAAAAGATGTTAGCTGATTCTCCCTTAGTGAGAGAGTCTACCAACATGAGACCTATCTCGATATGTTCAATAGACACTTCTTGATTCCTCACTCGATCTCTAAGAGCAAAATATTTTATGTCTAAGACTCTACCACCCTTAAATACCTTATTGTTCTTAGAGAAGAAAACTATAGTGGAATTGTCGTTATAGATCTGTAAAGGTCTTGAAACAAAGTCCACAAAAGGTAGAAAGCCGACCAAATTCTGCAACTGAAGAGCCTGTGCACTAGCCTTGTAATATGCAATGAACTCTACCACCAAGGTGAAAGTAACTGTAATGATTTTCTTCTCACTACACCAGTAGATAGCACTACCTACTAGAAGGAAATGATAACTCGAAGTGGACTTCCAAGTATCCAAACAACCACCATAGTCTACATCAGCATATGCAATGACCTCTAATTGATCTGACCTCCGTATGTGAGCATAAGATCTACCATGCCTTTAAGATATCGCATGGCCATCTTGATAGCCTTACAGTGATCCATGCCTAGGTTACTCTGGAACCTGCTGAGCATACCCACAGCAAAAGCTATATCGATGTGTACAAGTTTGCAAGTATATCAGGCTACCAATGGCTAAAGCATAAGAAATGGACTTCATTTGCTTCCTTTCTAGGTCATTCTTAGGACACTGTAACTTAATGAATTTATCATCTTTAACAATAGGTACCTTATCGGGAGCGTAGAATTGCATGTTAAACCTTTCTAGAACCTTTAAGATGTAAGACATTTAAGAAAAATCTAAGGTGTCTGATGGTCTATCCCTGGTGATCTCTATACCTAAGATATACTAGGCTACACCTAAATCTTCTATCTCAAAAATTCTCAGACAGTAAAAGTTTAGTTTCATGTAACAAATAGAGATCACCACTAGCAAATAATATGTCATCCACTCACAAAATCAAGATGAGAATTTACTCCCACTGACCTCAAGTATAAACACTCAACAAAAGTGCTATCTTTAAACCCAAAAGAAAAAAATATCTCATTAAACATAAGATACATTCTCAAGCCACTTTTTGTATTTCTGGCAATCATTCTTTATGTGTCCAACCTTATGGCAGAAGAAGTATTTATTATTCTTTCCTTTTTCTATTTCTATTTTTCTTTTTCTTTCCCTTCATTTGAACACTCATTCCTTTCACTAAATGTCCACTTCCATTGTGAGAGGTAAAATTAACATGATTCCTCTCTCCTCTTGTACACACATGGTCATCAACTCATTGACAAACCATTTAGCTTGATGTGTGTTGTAAGATATTTTAAAAGCTTTATATTTAACAGGTAGAGAGTTAAGAATGAAGTGAACCAGAAAAGTATCAGAAATTGTAACCTCCATGACATTGAGTTGAGCTGAAATGTCTCCCATCATCATGGTATGCTCTATAACACTCCCACTGCCAGTGTAAGTCATCGAGGAGAGTTTGGCCATTAAGGTACTTGCCTTTGCCTTGTCAGAACTAAAAAACTGTTCTTCAATAGTCTGAAGAAACCCGCTAGCACTTGTTTGTGTAGAGATTGATCCCTTTATGTTTTGATTGACATGCCCCTGAAGAAATAGGAGACAAATGATTGGATCTCCGTCACTTCTCAAACTAAGTTTTCTGGTCAGGTGTACTCTCAACAGTAATAGGAGTAGGTTGATCCTCGCGTAAGTCTAAGTCTAAGTCCATGCACCCTAATGGAAACAGTACCCTTTGTTTCCATTCAATAAAGTGTCCCATTAAGATAAGGCACTTACCAAGTAGGAGGTGCAAAAAATGGAGAAGCAACTGTAATAAACAAATATGCTTACATGGGATAATGCAACTTAATCATGTATGAGGCAAGAGGTTAGAACCTCAAAATAATTATAATAATCGAAAAGAAATACAATCAGTCCAATGCATCATTATAATTTCTCCTTGGGAGATAATCACAACATATTAATAGACCAACTCCCCGGATAAACTTGAAATGATAGAACTAACATTCATATATACTTTGATGTCTAGAGAGTTTATACCTTTGGTTAACAAACTCCCAACAGTCATCATATACATAAATATCATTCTATTCTACTTTTAATTTGAAAATAAACCACTCCTTTGAGAGTTGATTTTATCTCCAAATTAAAAGCAAAAATTTAATACTATTTCTATTTTCTTTACGATGATTATTCAATATTTTTCATATATAAGGACACTTTGGTAATCTACTCATACACTTCAAATATTAAATCTTCCTCCCTCCAAATAAGAATAATATTAAAATCATATGCTCACTTGATGCTATTTAAACTAAAGAGTTACAATTTTTATTATTCTTCATGATTGGTGCCACCATGGTGATCTACCCAACCATTTAGAATGCAAAAAATTACTATTGAAACATATAACAACATCAAATAATAGCTTTATGTGAGCTAAGGACATATCCATAATATTATTGTAATATAATAAGAAATATTCATGCCCAAATAAAAGTTTAAGAGGTCATGTTCATTATTTCTAAACAGAAATTGCAATAATTAAATATCCAATTTTTATGTTAAAATTTATTTAAAATAACATAAAACAAAAAAATTAACATTCTTTTTGCGTATATATCTAATTTTACTGTAGAAACATCCAGCAGAGAATTAATTTTGAAACTATAATTTTGTATACATATCCCTATCCTTTAAATTGATTTTCTTAATGAATTATAACCTTAAAAGTTGCTTAATGGGCGTACAATCCTTTAACCAAATCAAGGGATAACGTAATTAACTTAAATACAAAACAATTTACTTGAAGGGTATTTCAAATAGTATAACACATACCATATTGGATATCGAATATGTTTAGCTTAAAATTCATGTTGAAATATCAAATCTTGTCAGTTATATCCAACAGCTAATAAAGTATAATACTAATCAATGTGTAATTAACCTATCTTTATCAACGCACGTTCCTCTCAAAGGAAGAACCCTAGCCGCTGCAGAGGGCCGGCGGCCCCTGTATCCTCCCAGCATCTGTAGCATCTTCCCGGCGTAGCATCTTCCCGAAGACGCATGCACCGGGAAGATGTATGCAGCGCCACAAATTATTGAGTGTGTATACGGGCCCTGTATTCTCCCAGCATCTGTAGCATCTTCCCGGCGTATCATCTTCCCGAAGACGCATGCACCGGGAAGATGTATGCAGCGCCACAAATTGTTGAGTGTGTATAGTGCAACTGTATAAGAAGTCGTAATTTTGTCTATGTTTATACAGAGAAGAGAGATCAATCCGAATTTGACTAAGATTAAGATCTTATCTTTAGATATTGAGCCAAACAGAAGACAAGACCTAATAAATCATGTTTCTTTTTATAGATTTAATAATGTGTTAAATCGAACTAAATAATAAGTGAATCACTTAATTAATATCAAGTTAAAGTCAACAATTTTCTCAATGCTAAGTATTTTGCTTTTGTTTCCCAAATGCATTTCCAAGAAATATGTTTCGATCCCTGCGGTCATTTACCTGCAACTAGGGCAATAATAACGATAAAACTTATTCTTAAGAACACATTGATGTCTTACATGTACCTCAGGTCAAATATTGAAGACCTGAGTGGATTGACAAAAGCTGTCAAACATTGCAGCATAAAATGCCTTTACAAAAGATGCTAGCGTTAGATAAGACACAAAACAAGCTAAATGATATGCTTCTTCTACTTACGTGCACTTGGACACAAAGAAAGCATGTCTCCTGAACTTAGAGGGATGAAATATAATGGAACAGTAAAGAGAAGCACTTCAATTGATAATTAAAAAACCCACAGGAATGTTGTGGACCACTTTCAAGTGTGTGCTGGAAATAAATGTATTGCAAGAGAGGGTGGGTAATAGCAAGGAACAAAAGCAACCAAAAAAAAAACACATAACAGTTGCTGGGTGTTTCAAAATAAAAAACATAACAGTTGTTGGACTATGGTGGTGTTTGATTTGGCTTAATTTAAAAATCTAAAATATAAATGTCATATATAATCTCTTAATAGGTGGTAAAAAAGTGCTAAACTTGATTAAGATATAAATGATCAATGTTATTTAATAAAATATCTAAACTAACATCTTATTAAAGAATTGACTTCAAATATACGCATTATAATATATATGTCAATAAGACATATTATCAGCATTCAACTTATGCCATGTATCAAATATAAAAAAATAATATGTATAATATTTTATTAAATATTAATATGTATAAAACTAATTTAAATAATTTATAAAATTAAAAACTTTAAATAAATAGAGAAATGACTATATTCAACCATCCCCATGATTTTCTTATGTGTGTAATCACATTTGGAGCAGGCAGGAAGAGAAGAGCGTATGGTCACATTCTGCGTACATCCACCAGGCATACATCCACCGAGCGCTGTTATGTCCGAGTAAAAAAAAAGATAAAATCCAAGGGTGAGCCAATTTGAGTTTTTATTTAGATGTAGAACTTCGGCAAGAATCTTTATTAAAATCATTTATTAAACATGCTCATAGATCTATAATCCGACCGAATCAGAGAAAAGACATTAGTTAAGATGGTGTTTGATTAAACTTAATCTGAAAGTATTAACTTTTAAATTCATATCTAAGTTCTTAGTTTGTGATAAAATTAAGTACTTAATTTAATTAAGAGATTTTAACCTAACATGTTTTATAATTTATTTAAAGGGAAAAAATCTTAAAATAATGTCAACTATTGAAGGTGTTCACGCTCTGAATAAACAAAAGTTGTTTTGATTGACTTATTTTTTTAGAGTTATTTTCTGACATTAGAGGTTCATATAGATCTTAGTTAAGTGTTTTTGCCAAACACACTAATAAACTCTAATGTGTGATTGAATCACACATTAGAGAGTAAATAAGCCCATTCAAATGGGCCGTAGGCGTTATCAAGCGGTCTAAATATTTCGTAAGCATTTAATTCGGTAGTAGGTAGTAGGGGTGGGCACGGTTCGGTTTGGTCCGGTTTGGATCATTTTTTTTCCAAACCGAACCAAACCGAGTGATTTGGTTTAAACCGAAAATAAATAAAACTATTTAAATTAATTACTTTTTACATATATATATACTAATTTTTAAGTTAAAATAATAAAAATAAATATTATTTTATTATAAAATTTATAAAAATATCATTTTTATTATATTATAATATTTTTTATACTTTTTTGATTAAATCAGTTTAAACGGCTTGGTTTGGTTTAAATCGGTTTGGAGATTTTCCAAACCGAACCAAACCGAAAGGGGGTCCAAACTGAACCAAACCGAACCGAATGGGCTGGTTCGGTTTGGTTTCTCGGTTTGAACCGTTTTGTGCCCACCCCTAGTAGGTAGGGCTGTAAACGGGTCAGATTCGGTAGTGGATCCACCAGAATCCGATTTTGATTTCGATAAAAGTTAAAGAGTTCTGATTCCGATTTCGATAATTTCGAAATCACTATGTTCCGATTCCGATCTAATTCCGATTCTATTATTGAAATCGGAACCGAATCTGATAAAATCCGAAAAATATATTAAATATTAATTTTTATTCAAAATTAAGTCAATAATTCACATATAATTATTAAAATTTGATATAATCTTCTTAAAACTTTATTTTTATTATTTTATCAATTTATATATTATATTTTATCATTTATTTAATTTAATTTTATTTTATTTTATTTATATATAATTATTTTTTATTGAAATCGAAATAACGAAAATAAAACCAACTTATTCCGATTCTGATAAGTTACCGGAATATTCGATTCCGATTTTGATAGTTTATAAGATACAAAAATAAGTTCCAAACTCGTTAATTTTTATCGAAGTCAAATCGAAATATCGGAATATCGAATTCCGTTTACCCCCTAGTAATAGGAAGGTCTTAGTTCATGGTGTTATAGAGAAAGGTTAGGTAGTAAAGCCCAAAGCATTAACGATTGTTACCTTGGAGTAATAAAGGGATGCATTTGATATCGAGCATGCTAGGCCTTGGGAACTATGAAAAATAATAATGACCAAGTTTAGGGTTGCAGCTCCAATATCTTATGCTAGTATAAAATGTCCTCACGCATTTTACACAAGTCTTTAAAATTTTATACAATTTTATGATTTGTAAATATATCTACACATTCTTTCTTCTTGATTTTATCAATGATTAAATCTTTCAAACTTTTCTTCGTCGAAGATGAATTTTTCATTGATACATTTTGATTTTGGTCATCATCTTCATCACCTTTTTCATAGGAACATTCAATCACCAAATCTATACTAAAATAGACATCTTTCTTTTCTTATTTTGTTCAACCATGATAGCATTTCATCAACTGTTTCTTTTGTAATTTTTAGACATTTTTTTACATTATTGAACCTACCAATCAAATGCTCATTTTGTCTTTTTATTCCGCCATTAGTAACCAATCAATAAAGTTCACATTTAATTTTACTTTTGCCATACTTGTCCAGCCAATAAGCATATATCCACCCTGGATCACTTGACTTAGCTCTCTTCTTCATCTCCATTTGATTAACCAAACCACTAACTAAGCCGGAGGTCATTTCCACAACAATCACAATTCACACAACAAATGATAACAATCCAAAGGGTACATGGTAGTCAAACCATAAGAATCAAACTTACAATGACTGTTATAAGTAGAAGCTAAAAAAAGTATTCAAAAAAACAAAAGCGACAACATCAGAAACCATCTAACACATCATAGACATTCGAACATGCAATATCTTCAACATTTAAGCATAAGAAAGATCTAAGTAGATTCAAAACATTTTAGTAAATATTTAAACGATGATATAAAATGAAGAAAATGAGAAGATGAATAAATGTTGTCCGCTAGTCTCATATGGAGACTCACGTGCCATCTAATGTGCACGTGAGGGGGAGGTTTTTTACAACAATAGAGGAAAAAAAAGAAAAAGGGGTGAAGCGCTGCAGCATCCTGGGAACGCGAACAGCACGTCACGAAGGAGGCTTTCGGCGACGTACGGCGGCTGCGCGTAGAGGCTACGGCAGGGGGAGAAAAAGAGAGAGAAAGAGAGAGAAAAATAGAGGGAAATAGAGAGGAAGAAGAAGGGAGAAGGGCGGCAGCGTCTCCAGGCTTCCTTGACATCTATTCTTGGTATTTTTCGTCTCTTTACGTCTTGTCTAGGGATTTTCTCCCTAAAGCCTAGGCGTGCGATTTTCACCGTTCTTGTGGAAGTTAATACTCTCATATTGTTATTTGAGAGTGGTAATTGATGTACTTCTTGATTGCTTAGTGGATCGGACTTGTCCCGTGGTTTTTCCCCGATTTTGGGGTTTTCCACGTAAATCCGGTGTGTCGTCTATTGTGCTACTTCTTTGCTTGCGTGAGTGCCGTTTCGTCTACAGGATTGTTCACTCGGCGTAAAAGATCGGTTAACACCGGTTTTTCCCAACAAGTGGTATCAGAGCCAGGTTCGCCAGGTTCGGCAGATTTTGGCAGATTCGTCGGATTTGACGGATTCGATCGAGTGAAGCAAAATGGACGCAACAGCCGGCAGGATGATTTCACTCAATGGAAATAATTGGGTGATCTGGAAAGCAAAGATGGAAGATATCCTTTATTGCAGGGATTTGTATTTACCGATTGAAGGATATGAGTCAAAGCCGGAAGACACGACAGATGTCGCATGGAAGATGTTAGATCGAAAAGCGATTGGCACAATTCGACAGTGGTTAGATGATAGTGTATTTCATCATGTGTCGAATGAGACAACGGCAAAATCATTGTGGCAGAAATTACATGACCTTTATGAGAGAAAGACTGCAGGGAACAAGGCCTTCTTAATCAGACAGTTGGTGAACCTCAAGCTTAAGGAGGGGTGTTCAGTTGCAACACATCTGAATGAAGTGCAGAGCATTATAAACCAGTTGTCAGCGATGAAGATGGTGCTAGAAGACGAGTTGCAAGCATTGTTGTTACTCAGTTCGTTGCCTGACAGTTGGGAGACACTTGTAGTCTCTCTGAGTAACTCTGCTCCAGATGGTGTGCTTACAATGAAGCATGTGACTAGTAGTCTCTTGAACGAGGAGACTAGAAGAAAGTCGTTGGGTGCATCAGGATCACAGATTTTTGCAACAGAAGACCGTGGCAGAGCAAGAAACAAAGATAAAAATTACGGGAGGTCAAAGTCAAGGTCAAAGTCCAGATCTAAAATCATCGGCAAATGTTACCACTGTGGAGTTCCTGGTCATAAGAAGATTGATTGCAGGAAATTCAAAGAAGAAAAAGAACAAAAGAAAAAGGCACATGATAATGAGAAAGGCAAAGAAATTGCAGCGACCATGTCAGATGATGACATTATTGTCCTTTTGTCAAATGGTGGAAATTGTCTAACAGTAGAGAATGGTGACATTGTGTGGATACTTGACTCTGGAGCATCTTATCATGCTACACCTTGTAGGGATCTGTTCTTGTCTTATAGAACAGGTGATTATGGGGTTGTTCATATGGGCAATCATGATACCTCGAGGATTGTGGGTATAGGAGATGTCAGTGTTGAGACTGGTACAAGATGTCAACTTATTCTTAAAGATGTCAGACATGTTCCAGACCTCAGGATGAACCTAATTTCAGCAGGAAAATTAGGTGAGGATGGCTATTGCACGACATTTGGTCAGGATGGCTGGAAATTGACAAAAGGGGTACTTGTTTTGGCTCGAGGAGGCAAGTATGGCAATTTATATGGCATGAGGACACGTGTCAGCATGGCTGAGGTGAATGCTATGGCAGATAGTTCATTGTCAGATTTGTGGCACAAAAGACTGGGGCACATGAGTCAGAAAGGAATGGATTTGCTTGTAAAAGGAAAGTCTCTTCCTGAAATGAAAAGTACGTATTTAAGCCCTTGTGACCATTGTCTGGTAGGCAAGCAGCGCAGAGTTTCTTTTCAAAAAAATCGCCCAAAGAGAGCAACAAACCCTTTAGAATTGGTTTATTCGGATGTATGTGGTCTAATAAACGTGCAGTCAAAAGGTGGTGCTTCTTACTTTGTTACTTTCATAGATGATGCATCTAGAAAGATGTGGGGTTTTCTGATGAAGAATAAAAGTGAAGTTAGCAACATTTTCAAGGCCTTTCATGCAGCAGTTGAGCATGAAACAGGAAACGATTGAAGACTTTATTGACAGATAATGGTGGTAAGTACAGGGCTTGGTCACTCAAGAAGTATTGCATGAAGCATGGGATTCGGCATAGGAAGACTGTTCCATACACTCCACAGCAAAATGGAGTTGCAGAGAGGATGAACAGGACAATAGTAGAGAGGATCAGGAGCATGCTCTCTAGTTCCAAGTTGCCGAAGTCTCTGTGGGGAGAGGCTATGCGTACTGCAGTGTACCTGATTAACAGGTCTCCCTCTGTGGCTTTAGAGGGAGATACTCCAGAGAGGGTATGGTCAGGTAAGGATGTGTCATATGAGCATTTACGGGTCTTTGGTTACAGGGCATTCATGCATGTACCAAAGGAGCAAAGATCCAAGCTAGATGACAAAGCAGTGCCACATGTATTTATTGGCTATGCAGATGAGGAATTTGGCTATAGATTGTGGGATCCGAAGACTGATGCAGTGCACAGGAGTCGTGATGTTGTCTTCAGGGAGGATCAGACAATTGAAGACTTTGAGAAGTCTTCAGAGCCAGATAGTGCAGAAGGTGATGTGCCTTTACCTGTGATAGTGCAGCCTAATATACATCATGATACTCAGGGTGAGTTTGAGCATAATGATGAGGAAGATGAGGCAGAGGTAGAAGAACTTGTACTAGATGACTTTCCTATGGAAGATCAGGCTGAGCAGGGACATGATCTGGAGGGGGAGCAGCCCTCTCATGTGGAGCCAGCAGATGATGATCAGTTGGGAAGAGGAAAGAGAGTTCGAGTTCCTTCTACCAGGTATCCTTCAGATGAGTATGTTATGTTTACTGACAGTGGTGAACCACAAAGTTTTGCAGAGGTACATATTCATGCTTAGAAAGATAAGTGGATGGAAGCTATGCAAGAAGAAATAGATTCTTTGCATAAGAATCACACTTATGATTTGGTAAGTTTGCCAAAAGGAAGAAAAATTCTGCAAAACAAGTGGGTTTACAAGATGAAGAATGAAGACCAGGGCAAAGTGAGATACAAGGCTAGATTAGTGGTCAAAGGCTACAGGCAACAGAAAGGTATAGATTTTGATGAAATTTTTTCTCCTGTAGTTAAAATGTCATCTATCAGGGTGATATTGGGCTTGGTTGCTTCTCTTGATTTAGAGCTAGAACAGCTGGATGTCAAAACTGCTTTCCTTCATGGTGATTTGGAGGAAGAGATCTACATGGCACAACCAGAAGGTTTTAAAGTTACAGGAAAAGAGCAGATGGTTTGCAGGCTGAGAAAAAGTTTGTATGGACTTAAACAAGCTCCAAGACAATGGTACAGAAAGTTTGATTCATTTATGATGAGTCATGGGTACCAGAGGTCAGCAGCTGATCATTGTGTTTATGTCAGGAGTTTCCCTGAAGGTAACTTTATTATTCTTCTGTTATATGTAGATGATATGTTGATTGTTGGACAGGATAGTCAGATGATTGACAGGTTGAAAACTGACATGGGCAAGTTCTTTGATATGAAGAACTTGGGTCTAGCTAGACAGATTTTGGGCATGAGAATATCTCGTGATAGAAAATCAAAGAAGCTGTGGTTGTCTCAAGAGAAGTATGTTGAAAAGGTGCTTGATAAATTCAACATGAAAGATGCCAAGCCAGTAGCCACTCCACTTGCAGGTCACTTGAAGTTGAGCAGTGAACAGAGTCCATCTTCTATAAATGAACAGAAGAACATGGAGAAGGTACCATATGCCTCAGCAGTTGGAAGTCTCATGTATGCTATGGTATGCACACGTCCAGATTTGGCTTATGCAGTTGGCATAGTGAGCAGACTTTTATCTAATCCAGGTAAAGAACAACGGGCGGCGGTGAAATGGATACTCGTGTATCTCAAGGGTACTTCGAGTATTGTTTGTGTTTTGGTAGCTCAAAAGCGAGAGATAGAAGGATTTGCAGATGCAGACATGGCAGGGGATTTGGACTCTAGAAAGTCCATATCTGGTTTAGTGTTTACTTTTGCAGGGGGAGCTGTTTTATGGCAGTCTAAATTATAAAAGTGTGTTGCCTTGTCTACTACAGAAGCAGAGTATATTGCAGCTACAGAAGCTTGCAAAGAAATGATATGGATGAAGAAATTTCTCCAGGATATAAGTCTTAGTCAGAAGACTTATGTGTTGCATTGTGATAGCCAGAGTGCTATACATTTAGCAAAGAATTCAGCTTATCATTCTAGGACAAAGCATGTTGATGTTCGGTATCATTGGATCCGAGATGTGTTAGAAAAGAAGCTGATGCAGTTGGAGAAGATTCACACTGATTGGAATCCTTCTGATATGATGACAAAGGCTCTACCAAAGGAGAAGCACTTCAGGTGTAGAACTTTGGTAGGGATGGTTGCTACTTGAGCTGGTAGAAGCTGGACAAGATCCACTTGCATGATCCTCTTTATGAGTCTAGAGGGGGAGATTGTTGTCCGCTAGCCTCATATGGAGACTCACGTGCCATCTAATGTGCACGTGAGGGGGAGGTTTTTTACAACAATAGAGAAAAAAAAAGAGAAAAAGGGGTGAAGCGCTGCAGCATCGGGCGAACGAGAAAAAGGGGTGAAGCGCTGCAGCATCGGGCGAACGCGAACAACACGTCGCGAAGGAGGCTTTCGGCGACATACGACAACTGCGCGTAGAGGCTACGGCAGGGGGAGAAAAAGAGAGAGAAAGAGAGAAAAATAGAGGGAAATAGAGAGGAAGAAGAAGGGAGAAGGGCAGCAACGTCTCCAGGCTTCCTTGACATCTATTCTTGGTATTTTTCGTCTCTTTACGTCTTGTCTAGGGATTTTCTCCCTAAAGCCTAGGCGTGCGATTTTCACCGTTCTTGTGAAAGTTAATACTCTCATATTGTTATTTGAGAGTGGTCATTGCTGTACTTCTTGATTGCTTAGTGGATCGGACTTGTCCCGTGGTTTTTCCCCGATTTTGAGGTTTTCCACGTAAATCCGGTGTGTCGTCTATTGTGCTATTTCTTTGCTTACGTGAGTGCCGTTTCGTCTACAGGATTGTTCACTCGGCGGAAAAGATCGGTTAACACCGATGTTTCCCAACAATAAAAACTTTTCAAGTACAAGATTTTTACCGATGAAAATAGATAGTTTGGGACTTTTGGGACACCAGAGCTTCTTTCGGAGAAAGAGGAAACCGCCACCAACCAGAGAGGAGGACGAGAGCAGCGCAAGAAATGTTTGGCAAAGGTGTCGCCGTCGGCCGCAGGGGAGAGCGTTGGCTGCGGTGCTGCGAGCCTGCGAGCGTCGTCCATCTGAGCGTCTAAGGGCTTCGGCCTCGCAAGATTAGGAGCCGGTCATTGAAGCACCCCCAATTCTTTTAAGAGGCCCGTACCAGTTTTTTTTTTGAAATCGGTTTGTTTTAAAGAAGCCGGCTGGTCTGATTTTGGAAGATGAATCGCCGGACCAGCTGGTCCATGCAGCTGGGCACCCGCCAAGGCGCCGAGACGTACACCTGACCCACCGAGGTGGTGGCCAAGACATACATACACCTTTTCTAGGGAAAACATAGCGATGGGGCAAGGCGTGTTGTGGGGACCGCCTGGCCGCTTAAGCAGCGCCGAAGTGGCGCTAAGACGACCGCCTTGACAATAGCTCGCCGAACTTTCCCAACGCAGTCAGGTGCCCTACATCTTCGCGGGCTCACGCTTCACACACAAAATCCTCTTCCACCTCTCGGGAGTCGGGACTGGTCTTCAACGTGAAAACGCGCAAGAAACAAAGACCGTCATTGCAGTTCATCTTTCCTCGTGAGAGATGGAATTTATACAACAGTGGACATTGAGTTCAGAAGAACCTGCCTCGACGAACAAAGATCCCCAAGGAGGGTTCTCATGGGATGCACATGCACCAACAGACCAAAGCAGCAGGAAATGATGCCCCGGGGGTTGAAGTGAAAGCACAGTCGTTGAGACGTGGCTGAGATAATTTAGCTGGAGACAAGGCATATCAAATGGGGGAGCAGGGAAACGCACGCATGGCAGAGGCGTGGGAAATGGCTTAAAAGATTTTCTGGGCCAGTTTCAGCAAATACTTCAATCAAGAAACCCTAACCCTTATCAACAATCTAAGCACAATAAAAAAAAATTCCAGCTGCATCTCAAACCTGAACGCTTTTTACTTCGTGTGGGGAGCTTAAGAACTTGTTCAGAGAGCGGTGCAATAGAAACGACCCCTCTGGATGAGAGGATTACTGATTTTACTATCGATCATGCGACCACGTGAGCGGAGGGGCTCGAGCCCACGAGTCCACGACCTCCCCCCTACCACGAGAGCCTCTCAGCATTATCAAAATAAAGCAGTATTACGTTGTCACTTAATTATAATCTAAGTTATCCTGATATTGCTGAAAATTCTGGAACAGATTTCCACGCAGAATATACATAAGTCTAGGTTGGCTCCATAACAACTTTGACATCAGAACGCAAATAAACAGAACCCATGCATCCCTTTTCCTTTTTCGTCTAAACTATTCATTCTTCTTTGCCCTAAGATTTCCCTTGGGTATCTTGCTAAGCACACCTTCATCCAGCTTCCTGTAATGTTGCCGAAGTTGCCCCAAGACACTGTACATAAAGTTGTCGACCTGATCTTCATGTCTCTCGTACAAAACTGGCAGAGTATGAGCAGCCACAAAACCTGGCGAGCAATTTAAGTAGGAACGTCAGTAAACATCCAATTCTAAGGAACTTGAGTATCCACGCTGTGCGTCATGCCAGGATTTGTTTTGGGAATCCAACTTTTTTGAGAAAAAATTCTGATTCTGATGGCTGTTGTATTCCAGATCCCAAGGGGATCATCCAAGGTAAGCTGACGGCCAACTTCAGCTGATACGATCTTCTATTTATAATTCATTATTCCCTATTTTTAAAAGATAAGATGATAGATTCCAAATCAGGGCTACATCAAGCAATTCTACTAAGTACTAAGTGCTGCCCGATCTGTCCTTTATTGCTCACACTACTTAGCTCACCTTTGGCTGCTTCATGACCCACAGAATTTGATGAAGATTAATTGGCTACTTTCAGTATCAACCGATGCCGACCCAGAATTTACAGGTTTAAAGCCCAAAATAACTAAGAAAGATGTCACCTGCAGTCACTTCGTCCAGCTGAGGTTGGCCAAATGGGATCTGATTTAATCTCCTCTAGCAAACTATGCAATCCACAAGTCAGACAACAGCTAAATTTTGATGTGTTTGAATTTTATTTCTTACAAATGAAATATGTTATATTATGCTCTTCCTCAAGTTATTGTTACATAGGCAAAATCGGTTTGGATCTTTCTAGTAGAAATGACCTCAATTAAGACTTCATGGTATTATAATATTAAATCATTGCTGAATAATAGAAGGCATAATATTCCCGTCACAACGATGATAACAAAAGCTTCATGTTAAACATTTAGAGAACATTTTGTAGTTTGAAAGGCTTTTATTTCAATCTGTGACCAAACTTCGAAGCAAGTTGTGTAACTTATTTAGAAATCATTTGCGCTAGTTGCATGCGATTTAAGAACTACATAAAGATTGCCTCTTATTGAGTTGTGGAAATTCATCTTGCATTTGCACCTTTTACCATGATAAGTCTGACTCTGATAAACCCAAAATTGAGTTTTAGAAATTCATGTTCTATTTGCAGTTTTACTGTGATAAGTCTGATTCTGCTAAACCCAGAATTGACCTTAATACTAACAAATCAACATGGCCATTAAGTTTTTGCATTAGACCTGCAAATCTAACATAGATATTGTTATCTTGAAGAAAGTTACTGGTCCCACTGTACTTTTTTTAGCTTTATGTTTTTACAAGTTAGAGTATAGTAGAACATGTACACACCACCACTGAATAAAAGAAGAAATAGATGAAAGCAGCTCATAAGGGAAAGAAAGAAACACCAATATACTATTCGTGATGATAATATGCAAAAATCTACAAAATATTAGTATGCGTGACAGCAAAACCGTCAAAATATTAGTAAGAATAATAACAAGGTAAAGATAGCTCACCGATATACAGGACAGTAAGAAAATTACACCAGCTTCCTATAATAGCAGCAGCCCACAAACCTCCGACAACCTGACAACAGGTCCCATTAACACAGAAAGACATGAATATCAACAAATATGGTAATCATCAATTAACATAAACTGTTCAAGGTACATTAAAAAAAACTGGACATCAAACATTTTGGTCCAGGCTAACGCTGATGGCAGAAAGGAGTCAAAGGACTGTTCAAAACTGACAATATGGAGTAGAGAAGATAAACAAGGAGGAAGAACACAATACGAACTGCATCAAACTGCCAAAACAATTAGCCAAGAATAACTCAATTGATGTGTGAAAAACTAGCACTTGAAAGCAATTAAAACCAACTTGCATATAGGGATATGCAACCCTCTTGCTAATCAGAAGAATTGTACATTTTTTTAAAATTTAGAAACCATATAAACTAAGCAACAATGTGTGAAATCCCAGATGTATCATGTACAAAGACTGAAATTAGCAACCATTAGGATCATGTTTTCATACACCATTGCTAACTCCGGCTATGTAGCAATGTTGTCAATCCCATACTGCATATCCTCCCATTTTCCATTGTGATGGTATGTTCGAATGTTCTTGAAAATATAGTCCCCAATTTCATATAACTTTATTACATACAGAACAGAAGGTATATACACGTCAGAAATATCCAAATAAACACATTATACAAGAAAACAATGACATGAGTACTTCATTCTAAATGGGTATAGTACATTGCACTCTGAATAGGTTGTTTGGTTCTAATTTTTTAGTTTTTATCCATTAAATTTAAAAATAAGAGTAAAAAGTGCATACTGGAATATTTTGAACTTCTCTTCACTTTTTAAGATCAGATACGGATACTGTTGTACCTTCTCCCCAAAAAACAGACAGACTATGAGTAGGCAATATTGATGTATATTGATTGATGATCCTATGATTTTGGATACTTCACGTAGAGGTGCATAATTAAATAGAACTTCAGATGTATAAAAATCATGTGAATGAAGAATTCTGATGTGTAACGATTGATAGTCAATAAATAATTGGGACTTTCACCTAGGGGTGACCACGGGGAAATGACAGCTTCGCCGATTGACTGCTGTGCTGCCATGACAGCAATGGCACAACATTGTACAAGCAGGAGGATGAAGACTGCATTGGTTCTCAGCAGCACGGACATGCAAGTGGGGTGACAACAAAGTGCTTTTGACATCAAGCATGGTAGAGAAGCAATTGGCTGAGTTATCTGGAGATTGGAGAAGTGTTGCTGGACAGGTGGACTCCAGAGATGAACTGAAGAGAAGAAGCATGTGGCATCAGGTGAAGAAGGGACTTCCAGTGAACCCAGATAAGACATTGAATACCCGGTTGACTAAAGCAGGGAAATTGGGCTGATCAACTATCACACTGAGGCGAGGTGTAGGCAACAAGGCAAGGTTTCCCCGCCTTGTGTCTACAGTCATCGCCCCAGGAGATCACCAAATAAGGACCTGAATCCAGAAGACTAACCCCCCCCCCCGGCCCACTGATTGCTTCTCTTCCCCAAGGACCCTGACCCCCCCCCCTTCACCAGAGAAGGTCGCCGCCGCCGGAGCTCCTTGCCAAAGAAGCTGCCATCGCCGGAGCTCACCTGAGAAGCAGAGAAGGCAGATTTTTATGTTTTCTTTTGTTTTTTGTTTATTTTCTTTTTTTCTTCCGGTTTTCATTATTGTTCTAATAAATTGTCCTTATTAAAGAAACATTTATTCCTCTTCAGTGGATTTCACCGGAGAATTGTTCCTTTTCAGTGGATTTCACCGGAGAAGCCGTTTTCGTCGAATTAGGTACATTTTTCTGGTTTTCTGTTTATTTTATTTTTTCTTCCGCTTTTCATTTTTGTTTTAATACATTCTTCTTGTTGAAGGAACCAATTTGTTCCTCTTCGCCAGAGAAGCAAAACATGCTGGCAAATGGTGCATTTTTCTATTTTTTATGTTTTCATTTTTTTCTTCTAGTTTTCAGTCTTCTAATACTTGCAAGCAATTGCAAGTACCAGTTTGATCTTCACATCGGTGTCACTTGATCTTGAATTTGTGCAATCCCTCAAGGTGAGTTTGATAGTTTTTTTTATTTATTTTCTTGTTTTATTTCAACTTTTATAGTTCTAGCATACCGGTTAGGTTTCCGTACGCTTATAGTAAACTGGTTTGATTTTTTTGGTTGTTATATATTTTATGTTGTTATATTGGAAAATATTGTTGCCTTTAATGTTTTTGTTTAGATTGCAATCATAGTTATCAAGTTGGTGCATTCATTTCAATTTTTGCAAGTATTTTCTTTTTTTTTCATCTAAGAAAGCTCGCCTTAAGCACCTAGGGGGAGCTTGGTCATGTTGTCACTGAGGTGGCAAAGGAACTTCATTGAATTGACATCAGAAGGCATATCTTTGTAGCGCAAGTGATTGGACCTTCCAATGATGAAAGGTAAATCCATGTTGTCAACCTTCGAGTAGTGGGAGGGAAGAACTGCTAGAACTGTCATGCGGGAGAGAGTAGTGATCCTTGTCAGGAGTTCCAGCAATCAATATGTAGATTGCCAGACAGCCAAAAAGTTGTTGTGGTGCTCCAGATGCAGTGTTTGGATACACCAATGCTGGTGCTGAGAGAGAGAACTTGCAGTGCTGGATGCGTCAATGCTGAATGAAGCATAGAGAGACAAGAGAGGTGCTCGCAGAGAGGAGACAACTGTCGAATGCACAGATCACTACAGGTGAAGGGAAAGAACTTCCGGGAGGAGTGGAGTAAGCCCTCGGCCCAATAGGGGTGGACAGAGTGAATGATACTAGGACCAAGCTCCCTTATGAAGAATGCCACTAAGGCTCCAAAACTTCCCATATATTCTGTGTCAGGAGTACATGGACTCTTTTATAGAGTCAATTTTGGACAAGTGAACCACTGAACAAAAAATGTTTACAAACATGACCTTAACGACAAAAAAACTAAAGTCAAAAAAAGTCAAATTAATTTCTCATTGTACACTCCTACTAAATAAAAACTTGTCTTTGAGTTTTGAGCTATGTTATCTGAGGCGCTCGCCTCAGCGCCTAGGCAGATCTCGTCTCGCCCGAGTGAGGACCCTGTGAAAGTCAAATTTGGTAACTTAAATCCTCCTTCCCCACCCCGAAACCCCTAATGCCCAGTTTTCCATCTTGAGACTCTAATATCTTGATGCATTATAGGTCCTAGAAGTGAATTTTTTGTATTTTTTATGTTCTTCTTCAAAAGTTTCAATGTTATATGTATATTTTTTGAGAAATTCTTCAATAAAAAAAATGTCGCCTCGGGCGCTTGAGGCGCCCGCCTCAAGCGCCTAAGGCGAGGCAAGCCCTCCCTCGCCTCGGTCGTCTCTCGCCTCTAACTACATAGGTTTTGAGTACCACTTTCAAGGATGAGCATATCTCATCCTTTTATACCAAAAATAGCATGTGATAAAGCAAATAAAAACGGAAATAAAAGATGAAAACAAACTTTAACTAAGTTAAACAGCCTAAAATTGATCAAACCAGGTTTAAACAGCTTCAAAATCAATTGAACCAAATTTTGAACAGCTCTGAACCAGGTAAAATCAATTAGAACCAGTTAAAATTGGGTTTGGACCCAGTTAAACCTGGCTTAATGTTGGCGTCTGTTTTAAAAAAAAAAACAGCAAATAAGAGAAGGGGAGAAGACCGGACCAAAATCAGATAGGTCCAGCCCTCAGTTGGGTCAAATCAGGTCCAATCAGACCCAAAACAGGTCCTAGATTGGGCCCATGGGCACTATTTCCAGCTGTCCAGCCCTTTATTTCATTTAATATAATTATTTTTCAGCCCCCTTAAAGCCCACCTACGTACAGCCCATGGGAAGAGAGAAGTGGGCTGCAGTCAACCCAATTGGCCCAGTCAACAGGCCACATCAGTTGGCCACGTCAGCACCCAGTCAGTAGCCATGTCAGCTGCCAACTCAACCTGCCACCTCTTCCTTGACCCATTAATTGCATGGGGAAAGCCAAGGGACCGGTCAACATGGGGAATCTCAAAGGGTCAGTCAAATCTTTAATATCCTTGGACAATTCAAGGATTTAAAAGAGTTTAAACACAGAAAAAGGTGAAAAGAGGCATCTGTACGTACTCCACCAGCTGCCCCTTCATCTCCCCCTCATCTCCTATAAAAGAGGGAGGGTTCCCAAGCCGAAAGAGGCTGCTGAAGACGCTGTCAGGCTGCTGGACTGCTGCCCCTCTACCTGCTGCTGACTGTTGTACGTCTGCACCTACTCCAAGCCCTGCCAGCAGCCAAGAGAAGAAGAAGAAGAAGAAGAAAAAGAAAAAGAAGAGAAGAAGGAAGAAGAAGAGCTCCAGCTGCTGCCCTTCCCACGTGCATACCTGACAGCAGCCAAGAGAAAAAGAAGGAAAAGAGAAGGAGAAGAAAAGGTAGGGGCATATACATATTAACTATGTAGCCCTTTAAGGGTACCCCTTCCTCCTCTTATAAGTTCTCTTCTCAACCCCTCTCATGGCCTAAACTGGCCTTCATCGACATCGGCAACCTACGACCATAATCAAAGCTCCTTGCCAACCTCATTTCAGCCAGCCAAAATACTCCTAAACAGTCCCTGTTCCAGCCCTTTGTGCACCCCACTGAACAGGCCAAAAACTCCCACTGTTCGACCCTTGTCCAGCCCACCTGCAGGTACCCCAAATTAAGCCCCTAGCACGTCCCAAAGTCAGCCCCCTGGCAGGACCCCATTCCGGCTCCATTCTGGCCCCCCATTTCTGTCAAAAAAAAACACCTGCAGGTCCACCCTCAGTCCAGCCAAATGCCACTTGTGCAGATCCTGTTCCAGCCCTTTGTGCACCCCACTGAACAGGCCCAAGCTCCCTCTGTTCGACCCTTGTTCAATCCACCAGAAGGCACTCAAACAGGCCCACCTGCAGATACCCGAGCCACCCTCTGTTCAGGTTCAAAACAGCCCTTGAGGCAGCCCCTTTTTCAGCCACCTGCAGGCCCATCCGTAGGCAACCAAACAGGTCCTCCTGCAGGCACCGGAACCGCCCCTGTTCAGACCATTTTTTCAGCCCCTCTGTAGGCCCACTTAAAGACACCTGAACAGTTCCCCTAAACAGGTCCGGAACTGCTTTCATTCAGCCTGTGTCTGACCTCCATTTCAGCCCCTTTGTGGCACCTATTTAGAGCCCTAGGTGAGGGTGGATGACTCAGAGATTCTTGGAAACCGTCCGATGGGTCAAGTCTACTCCAGACGGTTCCTCAATTCCCCTTAATGCAAATAGCCCCTTGCGCGCCATCCTCAAATTCCCTGTTTTCATGCCCTTTGAGCAGCCCCAAAACAGGTCCAACAGGCCAAAGGCATAGCCGGGTGGCCTTCCAAGCCGGTCCTACCAAGAAACTCCAACAAGGCAGCAGATTTCCAGCAGGCCCTTTTGGCCCAAAACCATTCAAGACAGGCTCGTTGAGCCTATGAAGATTGAAGGCCAGCTAAGAACGCCGATGAGACTTGAACCAACCTAAATGGCCTCACTTCAAAAAAATGAATAATAATAAAAATCAGAATACGAAAGCCATACTAAATTGAGGAGTTTCACTCTTAATGGGTACTCCACCTTGGACGACTCCCCCGGGTACGTCCTGGGATGTCAATCCGGACGGTGGCGCGGGCATGCTCCCGTAGCCGGCGATCCTTCCCCCAATATGGCTAAGTCAAGGCTGGCCATTTTGGATAGGTAAACTTCGCTAAGTTGGAAATGACCGGCATGCCGTCGTAATGCCCAAATTTTCCAAAATGGGTGAAGAACCTATGTTGGGAGAAGGAAATTGCCTATCTTTTTTTTACATCATTGTATTTCATCACATATGAAATGAAAAAGTGATCTCAAATGTCGACATGGAATGCATGAAACCGGGTACCGAATGGTAGCCCGATGAACCGGATGTGATGCAAACCGCCAAAACAAGAATAACATAAACCAAATCAGAAAAATCTAATAAAAACAGAAAAAATCAGAACTAAAACAAATCTGAAAATTTAAACTTAAAATCACCCCAATTTAATAAACAACCGAGCCATAATGAAGACATTGAGAACTGATCCTAAACCAAACCAAAAATCAGATTTTGATCAATCTGGAAACACATAAAAAAATAAGATTTGATAATCTGTGAACTCATCCAAAAAAAACAGATATATGAAAAACCGATCTGAAATTTCATTTCAAAAAGGCACCAAACCTCACCTAAATAAACCAACAAATGTTTAGTCTCAAAGAAAATTAAATAAACAACATCTAAAACATGCCAAAACCAACATGAAAATAGAAAATTCAGATTGTTAATTAAATCTGAAACTCCAAGAACCAAATCAATCAAATCAAATTCAACAATGTCTAAAACACTTCAAACTCATCAAAATTGAAATCAAAACAACTTGAACCAACCAAACCCAACTCAAAACAAATCAAAATCAAACCGAAACCAAAAAAAAAAAAAAACAACCTCACTTAAGACTCGAACTCATAAAACCGACTCAAAGTCAACCAAAATCAACCAACAAAATAAATAAAACAAACCCCAAACAAACCAGTTTGAATTTCATCAGGCCCAAAAGACCGCTGCCCTTTTAAGTTCATTATTTTTTTGTGAATGTGCACGCTCTCCAAAAACAGGCTGCTATGACGGTTAATCAAGAACACTCGAGCCGTTGCTTAATATAAGTTAACATCGGATATTCGCACCATCCGGCGGAGAAAGGTCAAAATATCAAATTTTCAAAGAATCCGAGCCTCGGTTCTAATATTTTTAAATTACCACCGGGCTACCTAATATTTTTAAGGTATCATCTACTTTGCTAGATAAGTCTGGGGTATCGATAAAAGTCTTTCTTTCTCGAGAACGGACATAAAAAAAGAGGTGCACACACTTAACTAGTCAGAAGCAGATAAATCGAGTTTGAACTGGTGTCTAGGATGTAGATCTCTGTCATGCAAGCAATCAAACCTTCCGATAATGGAATGTTAATCAATGTTGCTGATCTCCATGCAGTAAGAACACAAATTGCGGAATCGGCCGATTCCTAGATTGGATCGACCAATTCTCGGATCGGATCAGCCATTGCCAATCCAATTCTTGGCCGAAGGACTAATCTAAAAAAAAGTTCCAGTAGAATCGGTCAGGAACGGCCGGATCGGTCGGGATTGGATCGGAATTGGAATCAAATCTATTTTTTTACTTTTGCTATTCCGGCCAGAATCAGTCCGGATTGGCCAGGATCGGATTGAAATCAAGATCGATGTTTTTTTTTACTAATTTTAAATCGATTTTGTTCCAATGGATCGGTCAGGATCATAGATCGATCCGATCAATCCGGATCGGATCAATACTTATCAATCATAATCCCGTGATCCTTGAGCAAAAAGGACCCAGGAAAGCGGGGTCGTGAGTTAGACCTGAGTCGGCCCAGCCCAAACCCAACCCAGTCGAACTCTTATATTTTTAATATTAAAAAATAAAAAAATCATAAAATTGTAAAAATAAAAGAAATTACAAAAATCTAAAATTGAATATACACTTTCTAAGAGACATTTGGGAAAAGTACATTTGGTTATAAATGTAAAAATGCTCATACCATTATGCATTTCCATTTACAATAACCTTACGATAATATCCCCAAGATTCATAGTAACTAGAATATATGAAATGTATAGACAAGTATGCTGAGAATCCATAACTAGGTTGAGTCATCCCATAATCCCTTTGATGATAAGTAGGAAACCAAAAATTTTGAGACATTTCAACCCTCTCGTATGATAATGTGTATTGTTGGCATCGGCCTCATTGTGTACCTTTTCCATCTTGTGCCCATGCATCGTGATCTTCCTCTTGTACGACGCATATGTAATGTTCTTATCCCGTGAACTGCATTGATAGAGGTTGTGATTATCAATGTTTGTAAAATCTTGAGATAGTCTTGAGGTATTTTGATAAAGTCTCATGAGACGTAAACCTCAAAACTTATTAAGATGTAAGCCTTAATTAAAGAAAAAAATATGATCTATGAAATTTTAAATAAATAATATTGCAATAATTGAATGGTAAGTCTCAATATATTAAGTACCAATTTAAGAATCTATATGATATATAAATATTTAAATAAATAATCATATAATCCTTGAACTATCTAAAAAGTTAGCATGAAATAAAATATAATTAATTATTAATTGTTTAAACTTGTATGTTGTATGAATAAACAAAGTATGATTAATACTTTAGACAGTAAAATGTGTAAAACTTTGCTTTAATAACATTAAGCTTAAGCATGTGTTCAATACTTGTAATTTTTTTATACTTACTATTTTTATTTTATAAATATTGAAATGAAATAAATTCTAAAAAAATGCTTATAAAAATTAAAGTCAATGTGTTCTTAAAGAGAAAAAAAATTGCTATAAAATTGTGTGGTGAAAATATAAAATACTTTCTCTCTACGTACATAAATTAACTCTTTTTATCATTTTTATTAAAATATCTTCAACTTGGGAATAATGTCTTTCAACAAGTGCGGCGTTGAGACAATGAGACAAAAGCCTAATAAGGAAAAAAGCGTAAACCTCGCCTTGAGGTGTAAGCCTTAGTGCTCTAAGGCAAAAAAAATTTTAAACAATGATGATTATGCTCAATTCTATACGTGCTTGAGACCATTGCTTTATCATCGTCGAACATGTATTGCTACTCCTTGACATCATTCAATGTCTAGTGTCGAACTTTGCTGTTTTGCATCTCGTCAACTACTTCTTAAATAGCAAAATACAAAAGATCAATTATAACTTGTTTACTTTTGCCAGATGATTTATTATCTTTGCGAGAATGTTGTTCAGACTCCTCTCTCTTTACCATTAAAGGAAGAATCTAGAATTCTTCGACTAGAGATACGTCACCGAGTTTTTCTTTAGTCCATTTTCGATCTTCAGGATTGAACTCAGTTTCGTCTAATCCTTCTTAATCGTTCACCCAAACTTGCAACACATTTTACTCAGTTGAAGATGTTGTCCAACTTAATGTTGTCATCTTGTATAATGATGATGTCACTTCATCGTCTCATCACTTCTTGTCTCTACCTCTGTTCAACCTTTTTGTTGTTTCTCAATCTCTACAAATTCTTCAACTTCAATCACATGTTGTAAAGATAATATACTATCCGCTCCAATCTTCCGTAGATTAGTCTATTCTTTTGCTTTATATAAATTAGACTTAAGATTAATCAATTTCTTTCACATCCTAAAACCGATGTGATTTGACCTAGAATTTATTACAACATCCATTAAGTCCTTGTATCTCCGTGCCTTGTAATAGTCAATCCATAATCAGTTGTATGATAATTAAATAAGTTAATCATCAAAATTGTAAATAATGTATCGAATGGTACGTACTAAGACTTATTACTCATTGTACTCTTAATGTCTCAAAGTGGAATGTCCTCATTTTATAGTTATACATCTTGTTACATGTTATAATTGATCGATCGTCATCTGTAATCATTCTACGAATAACCAATTTCACACTCTCTAGAAGCTTATTGATTGGCATGAACAAATGACTATGACAATATCTCGGATTAAAAAAATGAGCTGACAACATGTACATATCAATGGAAAACATAGCAATATGTAAGAGATGCATGATTTGGCTTAATGACAAAAAGTACCTGTTGTATATATCAGATGATACACCATTTGCTCTCCTTGACAGTAGATAATATCCCACCACTTATTGAAGTCCGACATTGTCATTGCAATTGCTTATTTCATCTACTCAAGTGCATCATAAAAATAGCTCGTCTATTTTCCAATACAAAAGATTTCGAATTGAAATTTGTCACCGCATTGGTTGGGACTAATCCAATCTGAATCTAATCAAATTGGTTCAATTGAGACTAATTCTCAAGAAGAGAAACCGATTTGGAAACAGTTTTCTTAATCCAAAAAAACATTAAAATCATAATAAATGGTGAAAAATCCCAGAGAAGAATCCCAAAGGCTTCAAAAAATGATGAAAAATAATTGATGCAAGATGAGATAAGACATTGCATCATGATATACATGCAACATATATTTTAGTGTGTTTGTGCCTATTGTATTTTAAGTTAAGTATTATATACAATGTTGACATTTGGTTACATGATTGTAAGATATTTCTTAAACCCCCACATCTAATATGGAGAACAAGTGTCCAATGACAATAAAATCTTGCAGAGTACTCTATAAGAAATACAACACTTAACTAGATATTAGCAAGATAGAATAGAAGTTGAGCTGGAGACAAATAACTCTTAATTATTTGTAAATATTTTTAATATTTATTTATGAAATCTAATCTTTTCATATTTATAAATTTTTAGATGCAACACTACAGAATGAGAGTTAGAGTGTACTCAGATTCAGATTTGAGATACTCTTTTGACAAAATTTCTCCTAATATGATTAATAATAATATGAAATTTCATTTAATACTTTATGCAAGTCCTCATTATAAAAACTAATCATTTTCCACTTATTCTATATTTTCAGTTGAGTGGTGGGTTCAAATGAACACAAAAAGTGGCTAAAATCCAATACATCTATTGTCATCAAAATTTTAAGCTAGAGCACCAGTTCCTCCAATTGTGAGAAGAACTAGAGTTCATTCAACCTCATACATACTAAAAGGAAGAATAAGTTGACATCTGATAGGCTGAAAAAGCTGACATTTTACCATTATAACATAAGGTTACGCATAAAGAGTACTAAAAACCGTCAGAAGTTGTTAGAGGAGAGATTTGCATGGTTTGTAAGTGGAGCATACGAAGAGAGACATAGAACATAGGAACCATCTAAGGAGGTTGACATTGACTACATTTTTTAAGAGAAGCACTCACTTACTGCTTGGATGGAAGAGAAGACAGCAAGGGATGAGCCACCTGAATTTGATCCTGAGGACCGTGTATAGGCAGAAGGAGAACTAAATGATGTTAAGGTTGAGGGCATGGAAGAGAAAGTTATTGCTACTCCTCAACCACAACCAATCTCATCTTCTGCCCCAGTAGCCTTAGTTGCAGCTCCAACCCTAGCGGAAGCTCCAGCCCCACCCCTACCCCACCCCAACTACATAACCAAATCTCAGTCCAACGAAGCAAAAGACAAAAACAAAGTAAGAAAAATTGGATGATTTGCACTATAGAAAATAGCATGGGCTTGGAAGTTCATCACATGATACAGTATCAGAAACCAAGAAAAGAAAGTTGAAAATCAGGCGAGGTCCTATGAGTCCAACAGACAGTACACAACCATCCTCACACTCCTCAGATGATGAGCAAAAGTTCGTCCCAACCAACCACACAGCCAGGTGGAGGAGGGGATGGAAGAGATGGTGAATCTTCCACAGAACATTCTACTGGAATCCAAAGGATGATGACTCAATGCTTTTTAAATGACTTTGCAGAATATCGATATCCAAAATCAGCCTCTCATCGGGATTTCGATCCATACATTCTATATTCATCACCAGTGCATGTGCAATAGCAGTATGACCCTATATATAATTTTCATGAGATGATTGACTCATTTTCTTTTTATAGATACAAGCCAAAAATGACAAAGACATCTCAATGGAATACCCAAGCAAGAAACTTAGGAGGAGCAAGAGGATGAAGCCAAATGTCATAGATAGTAATAAAAAAAGATATCAAATTATATTTTATGTCAATGACTCTCAATTTTATCTTGTTAATTGTTATACATAAGTTAAATAAAAGCATCTTGCAATGTTATGGAATAAAAATGTGTTAACTGCTAAGTGAAAATATCTTGTAATGTTATGAAATGAAAACATGTTAAACATTATATTTTTATTTTAAAAAATATTTTTGGTGACTTTTCTATTTTTCTAAGATTTTTTATGATTTTTATAAATTTTTTACTCAATAAAATGATTCAAACTTATTCTGAATCTATTTTCCTTCCTCAGAATCGGTCAAATCGATCCGATTCAAATCGGATGGTCCCCACCAATTCCGATTCCTACACCCTTTTTAAGGCTGAATATACTTGCATGCAAAAACTATGTATAAATATGTTTGATTGTCTTCTTTGCAGCTCATGTCGAACAAACTGTGATCAACAGAACTCACTAACTTTGTTTGAGTGAGGTGTAAGATGAGTGTCTTCCACATCTAAATGTCTAGCAATTCCAGATCCTCCTGCTCCCCTTCTGCTCTATTCATCCGAGTAGCCCATCGTGTAACTTAACTCTCTGCTCTACAAGTATCTCTCTCTGTGATACTCTCCCAGTTAAATAACTACTCATTTCTTCTCGTAGCTTTGTCAATCATTGTCATATTTCTTTACATTCCCACTAATCTGACCAATATGTTGTTTTAAGCAGAAAACACCTTCATTTATTTTTCCCCATTTATATTCGACTCTCTTTTTATCAACATCTAACAAAAATCCATACTATTATCTAATATCATTAAGTGCAGCAACATCATGCTCGTTGTCTGACATTTTCCTGGCATCTAAAAAATAATACTAATGTTAAGAAAAAATTTAAAATTTTTTAGGGAAAATCTAGGAAATCCAGACAAGGACAAGCGCACCCATACCCGAAAGAGGAGAAGTTGGGAGCTTGGGGTGAATGAGGGGGGGTGACTAGTGCAACCAGACCTGAAGGGGGAGGGCTGAGAGGGGGACCAAGGAGCTCAGTCACCCCTCAGGTAGACCCATAGATTACGGAATCGGTGGAATCGGACCGATTCCGACCGATTCCGGAATCGGATCGGTGTCCTGGCGGAAGGACCGATTCCGGGAATAATTCCGCGGAATCGGTAAGAATCGACTGGAATCGGTCGGAATCGATCCGATTCCGACCGATTCGTTGTGGAATCGGTCGATCCGACCGATTCCGATGGAAGACCGGTTGAACAGCCGGCCGATTCGATTCCCGGTTGATCTGGACCGGGAATCGAACCGATTCCCGACAAAGGGCGGAATGGGCCGCGTCGATTCCTTCGATCCCGCGGCGGTGGGGCTCATTCCGGCGATTCGCGGCGATTCCTCAGCGATTCCGAAGCATCGATCCGGCGATCGAGCGTCGATCCGAGCGGTTCAGGCAGCGATCCGTCGATCAGAACAATTCGACCGATTCCGGCGATTCAAGCCCTGGGCGATTCGGCGATTCAGCCCGATTCGGGCCGTTTCCTTCAGCCGATTCCGCCGATGCGACTCCGATCCGCCTTGAATCAACGTCTTCTTCGATCTTTGACGATTTTTGGTAAGATTTCTTCGCCGAACACCGTTCGCGTCCATTCTTACGCGTTTCGACGAGTCGAGCGTCGTTAAACGCTTGTGATTTCGACCGAATTAGTCCGTCCAAGTTTTAAACTATCCGTTTAAGTTCATTTTGCAGGGAAAAATTCCGGATATCCCAGTACGTTATTTTGCGACGATTTCCGGCAACTACGTAACCCTTTAAACATACCGAATGGTGTGTTACTTGGGTTAATGCTTCGAGCGTCTAAATCATTTTTTATGTTATCTAATCAATTTTAGTGCATTGTTTACAATTTTTGCAGATATAAGCAATGGCCGATCAAGCGCACGTGCTTCGGCGTGGGTTGGGAGCACGGGCGTATGGTAGACCTAGTCGGAAGAGGGTGCGGTGCAAGTGGTGCGGGAAGGAGATGAACGGGGGGTGTTAAATTTTGAAACAACATATTGCGGAACGGTGGGAATGTAAAGAAATGTGACAAGGTGCCCGAGGAGAAGAGTGAGGAGATGAGAGGATACGTGACGAGGTAGAGCCTCTCGACGGGCTGTTCGGATCGAGCGAGAGGGAGGAGTTGCGGGACGAGCCACTCGAGAGGAGGAGGGGCCGCGATTTGCCTACCTCGAGGGAAAGGCAAGGGGAAGGCGGCGGCTCGGCCGGGAGGCAGAGCGAGGGACGAGTCCACGGACTCGGGCGAGACGTGCTAGCCACGGCCAGCAAGCGTGCATCGGGCGAGGAGGAGGACGGGGAGGAGGGGAGCGAGGAGGGTGGGTCGGGGTTGACCCGACTTTGGGCCGATCCCGGCATCGGCTCGCCCACTCGGGACCGAGAGCGACCGAGGAGACGGGAGCCTGCCGCCGTTCCTTCCACCAGGCACTCGATTTACACCGAGTGACGGTATTTATTTAGGAAACGAGTCTTTGGGCGGATGGGGATAAAGCGAGGCAATGAAAGGGTGAAGGCTACGGGAACGGCTGAGAAGAGTCGTTCGCCACGTTGTCGAGTGGTTTTTACGTACGGTATCACTTTTTAAATTAAATTTGACATTATGCTGTTTCATTTCTTTAAAACTTAATTTTGCCACGATCCCGTTTTTTTTAACCGATGTAGGCATCCCCGGCGACCACCAGCCCCTTCCGGACGATGGTGGATGCCGTGGGTGAGGCTGGACCGGGTTTGCGAGCCTGAGCCGGGAGACACGTATACGGCACGGATGAGGAGGTCCGGGGAGTTGAGGGTGGATGGACGGGTTCGAGTTGGTGTGGAAGGAGAGGGGTTGCGCGATCGTATGCGATGGGTGGACAGGTATCACCGAAGGAGTATGATAAACTTCTTGGTGTCGTTGCCGAGGGGACTACATTCTTGAAGTCGGTAGATGTACAGGAAGATTAAAAATGCCGACTTCATTTTTTCTACGATGGATGGAGTGGTGGAGGAGATGGGGGAGGAGAATGTGGTTCGGGTTGTCCGCCGACAACGAACCATCGTATATAAGGCGTGGGGAGGAAGTTGATGGAGAAGAGGAAGCGCGTCTTACGGGTGCTGTGCGACGCGTTCCATAGATCTCGTTTTAGAGGATATAGGCAAGGAGGAGGGTGTGTACACTTGTCGGGGCAGGCGCGGACCATCGGTTCCTTTATTTATTCGCGTCCCCGCCTCCTACGTATCGTGAGATCTCGCGCGGGAGGGCGCGATCTTGTCGGGCCGGTCCCGACACGATTTGCCACGAACTTCATTGCGGCGGAGAGTTTACACCGGCACGGATTTGCATTGGTTAGGTTCGCGCGGTGCGAGGAGTATTACAACTATATGGTGGACAACTTTGCGACGAAAGCGATTGGAGATTCTTGTCGGGTGCGAGAAGCGAGATCGGCGGCAAGAGGTTTTGGAGGAGAGGATTGCCTACTATTTGGCGATCGTTGAGCCAGCAGTAGTTGTGCGAGGTTGGTAGACTCGGATGACGAGGGACCGGATGGGCACTTTGTATGATCTTGTGGACCGGGCAAAGGCTGAAAATTAAAGAAAAAAATCCCGGAAGGTTCTGAAAAAGTGGTGGAAAATCATTGATGACCGATGGGGACAGACCTTGCACCGCGATGTCATCTGCGAGGTAACTTGGTTCTTAAATTATTTTTGATGTATAATTATCTTATATGCGGTATTAAGCTAATAAAATCTTGCGGGATACTTTTTGAACCCCCGCGTCCAATATGGAGGACGGGTGGTGAACGACAACGAGGTGATGCGGGGTACAGCACGGATTATCCGGCCAGTTTGTGCCGATCTCGGCGGGGCGACGGATAGAGTGAGATAGAAGTAAGTTAGAGTTCGTTAAATACACTTGGACTAGCATTACCGAACTAGGCTAATTTTTATTTAAATGTTTCGGATGCGAAGTACGGGATGAGGGTCGGTGTATACTCGGATCTTTGACACAGAAATATTCGATTGACAAAGTGTCGCCTGGTATAGTAATAGTTTGATGAGCGATTTCTTTTCTTTTAAATACAAGTTATTCTTGATGATGGGTAATTGTTTTTTCCTTTTCTCTTCTTGTGTTTTTCTTGCGGTGAGTGGTGGACTCGGGTGAACACCGAGTGGATGGAATCCTTGCGGCCATTGGTATCGGGATTACGAGCCGAGCACCGGTTCCTCCCGCGTGAGAGGGCGGGTACATCGGCACGATACGTACGAAAAGGAGGAACGAGTTGACCTCGGACCGGTGGAGAAGGCCGGTCTTACGTCGTTATAACACGAGGGGCAACGCGTAAAGAACATCGAGGATCGGCGAGAAGATCGGCGAGGAGCGATTTGCACGGTTCGCGAGGTGGCCCGTACGAGCGAGAGGCATTCCTCGCCACACCACCCGAGGAGGTGGACGTGGACCCGGATTTTCCGGGAGGAGCGTACGCTTGCCTCTGGATAGAGGAAGGGAAGCCCGGGGATCGCGCGGTACCGAGTTTGATCCGATGACCGTGCGTGGCGAAGGAGAGTTGGATGGTGTTGAGCGAGGAGGATGCTCGGCTCCGCCCTCTAGCTACCGCGACTCGGGCGGGCCTTCTTCACGCCCCGGCGGCTATGGGGCGACCACTGCTTGCACAGCCCCGGCTCGGCTCCGGCTGGGTCCGGCGACCGGCCGCTACACCCGTTCGCGGTCGGGAGAACGAAAAGCAAGGTGAGCGCACGGAGAATGGGAGGATTTGCGAAGTTGAAAAAAAACTTTGGAGTTAGGGACTTACGGTAGTTCGAGAGATGGGCGAAGAGGTAAAGAGAAGGAAGTTAGAGGTCGAGCATCTGTCGGCAGGATGACGATGCGCGAGCTCCTTCTCACTCCTCGGTGATGATGACGGTGTATACCGACGACGCGGCCATCGGCCCGACGGTGAGTCACGATTCGCGGTTTCGAAAGCCGTATTACACGCGGGATGAGCGGAGACACCGCGATCTTATATTATGGAGCCACGGATGTCAGCGTTTGGCCGAGTTGACCGGCGATGGATTACTGCAAGCTCGCCGTCCCTGCCTTACGTCCCGGTCGTCCCGCGATCCGATCCATACGACCTTCGATGGCCGTGGCATCGGCATTATTTTCATATGGATATGGTCCGGACGGTATTCGAGGGCGCGCGAGGAGGAGCGTCGCGAGCGAGGGAGAGGAGGACGACCCCGCATCTTTATCTGATATTGGTAGTAGATTGATATGATGTAATTTTTTTTTTGATGATGTATCGACTCTTTGATATTTGAATAAATGGAATTGGAATATGTACTTAACTTTGAAGTCTTGAGTCTTGATTGGTGTTCATTAGTATTTGTATGATGTGGTTTTGTGGATATCATGCATTGGTAATTTTTTAAAATTTTTCTAACTCATTTCCTATTTTTTTAGAATTTTTTCTGAATTTTTTGAATTTTTTTGACGAAAAAAAAAATCCAAAAAAAAAAACCGATTCCGACCGATTCCGGAATCGATTCCCTTCCCAGGAATCGGCCGATTCCGGCCGATTCTGGGAATCGGAATCGGAATCGGTCCCAACCGATTCCGATTCCGATTCCGATTCCGGAATCCTTGGGTAGACCTAATGGGGAGGGGGGGACTGGTAGACCCAAAGGGGAGGAGTCAGGGGTGCACCACTACACCCAAAATCTACAAGGAAGGTCCGGTAGGGGGACAGTGCAAAGGGAGGGGGGACAAGCCAATGGGGGAGGGAGAGTTTCAGAAGGGGGCAAGGGTTTTGCTAGAGGGCAGGGGGCGTAAGGGTTGGGGGGCCCGGAGGGGGAATGGGAAAGCAGGGCTTACAAAATTGGAGGGGTGGATCACCATGCCAAGGAGAGGTGTCAATGTTGTGCAGGAGAGCTGGGGGCCTTGAGAATGAGATAGGGATCGGGATGGGGGGTTGGACGGCCTAGAGAAAAAATCAAATCAAAATTAGGCTCGATTGTGGTTTTTTCGGACTCCTAACAAAATTGGTTGGATTGGTCTTTCCGATCCGGTCCAAAATGATTCCTCCAAGAATTAATCTCAAATTGATCCGCGGGGTAATACACCGATCGAATATGGGAATCAGCCAATCTTGCTATAGATTGGCCAATTTTGCAAACTATGAAGATACGTGACAAGTACCATAAGAACATGTTTTATGAAACAGATTTTATTAATAAAACAAATGAGCTGAATAGAAACTTAAGTGTAGTAGGAAACCAGTAAGAGTTGAAGACCATCTCGCTATGGAATGTGTCATATCAATATCTAAGTGTGATGTTAAATAAGCAAGATTTCCCACATTATGGACATAGATGGGCAAAGAACCTTATCCATTTGGTAAAGTATGAAATAAAATTTAAGACAAATGGACCTTATTATGCAAAGAAGTTTAAAAAAAATAGATTGAAAATGAATTAAAACAAGAACTTGAAATATTGAGTCACATACAAAAAATATATTTATAGAACTTGTTGATATTATAGAGAAATAAAACATTAATATTATTTACATTCAAAAAATAAAACAAATAAGATAAAATTGTAAAGAATAGAAAATACAAGTTATAAACTATAAGATATAGAAAATGAAAGGAATAAGAATGGAGGCATTATTGTTGATAAAATATTGAAAGATGTTGTGATGTCCATAAAGAGTATAAGATAAGATTATCTATAGAATGAGATAAAATAAATATACTTAGTATTTATGTCCCATAAATTAGACTAGGAAAAAAAAATTTAAAAACTTTAAAAAATATGGATAACCTTATACAAACACATCAAATGAAAAAAAAAATATTTATCAAAGATCTCAATAGACATTGGAAGTGAATGCCATAGATATAAGAAAGTTCATAAAAGTTTTGCAATGGTTATTGAACTTATACTTATAAAACTGAATTTTATTAAAATATAATTTTATCAAATACCATTTAAAAGTGAACAAAATAAAAGTTAAATTGACTTTATCTTTATAAAAATGACTACTTGCGCTCTTTACAAAAATTGTAAAACTATTCCCACGGAAGCTTTAACAAGTCAAGATAAATTATTAGTCTTAGATTTTAAGATAAAAATAATTGTATTTAAAAGAAAGACTTAAAAAAATAGTAGAAATTAAAATGGATGAGGCAAGAGACATTTGAGAATAAACTTCTCAAGATAAATAATTGGCAATCCAATGTAGAGGCTAATGTTACTTGGATATAGAACTTTAAATGAAGAGAAGAATGGTATCACTATCATCATTTTTGCAATGGTTATTGATATAAATATATATTTTATTAAAAGAGAATCTCGTTAAATAACATTTAAAAGTTAACAAAATAAAAATTATCTTGATTTTATTTTTACAAAAATGATTAATTGTGCTCTTTGCAAAAATTGTAAAACTATTTCTATTGAACTTTTAATAAGTCAACTTAGATTATCGGTCATAGATTTTAAGATAAAAACAATTGTATTTCAAAGAAAAACTTTGAATCAAATAAAATAGTACAAATTAAAGGGGATGAAGTAAGAGACATTTGAGGATAAACTTTTTGAGATAAATAATTGGCAATCCGATGTAGAGGCTAATGCAAAGGCCAGAAAGATATAAAAAAATTACTTGAAGCACAAAAAGAACACGATCTACCTGAAAATGAGAAATGGTAATGTAATAAAATACAAAAAGTGATAAAAAACTATGCTATGAGGTGCTCAAGGTGAGGAGAAGGTTGTCACACCTCAAGCACTTGAGGTCATAGATTGCATAATTAGTCGAATCAGAACGAAATCGGCCGATTCTAGAATCGGATTGGTCAATTTTGACTGATCCCATAGTTGTCAAGGCGACAAGGCGTACAAGGTGCTCGACGGCCCTTTTACAGCTTAGGCGACAAGGCGCCCGCCTAGGCGTTGCCTAGGCGATAAGGCGGAGTATGAAAAGGGAAAAAGAATGTAAGTCTCATATGTCATAAACATTATATAATAGTTCTAAAAAATGGTAAAAATGTAATATTATAATGAAATGAAATGAACTAATTAAAAACGTAAAAAATGCTAAAAATGCACTGCTAAAATAATGAAATGAACTAATTAAATAAAATGCACCATGAAGTTAAGCAATATTATAATCAAGCACTATAAACCGTACACCATGCGGTCCGGACATAGACAATAAAAGAACAGTGAACAAACAAATCGATCAAAACATTGGCACGGAGACGGACACGTTCGAATTTGAAACTTGTTTGATATTGATCTATACAAAGTGTATAAGATGATTAAAATGTGCTAATACACGTTAGAAGGTTAAACTTGAAGGAAGGAACGAGGAAAGATGGATAAAAGAATCAAAAAAATCAAACTCTACCAACTAGGTTTACCGGCGGTCACAGAGGTGAAAGAGGAGATACCCTCTTTGAAATGTGGAGGAGAAGAAGAACAAATGTGGAGAGGCGTCGGAGGCTCAGAGCTTCCTCAAAAGCCACCAGCAGTCGCGTCAGCGGGGAGCTCCGGCGTCGGCATCGGCGTCGGCATCGGCATCGGGAAGAAGCTTCCGTCAGGTCGTCACGGGCACTATGAGGAATCGTGCATGATCGGGGGAGCCGGCTAGCCGGGTTGAGGGTTTTAAGTTTTAAAAGCTTGAACCGTCCAGGTGAGCCGATGGGGAGAACCGGGCAGCGCGGGCCGGCGGTTCACGGCCAACAGACCGCCCGGGCGAGCGCCAAGGCGTCGCCCACTCGCCTTGCGTGCCTAAGCGAGGAAGGCGGGCGCCTTTTCCTCCTTCCGCAAGGCGGCTGCTCCAGGCGTCCGAGGTTTAGCGCCTTTACGCCTAGGCGTACGCCTTGACAACTATGACTGATCCCTACTTGAAGGAATGATTCTGACTTGAATTCCTCCGGAATTTGTCGAATCGATCTTGATTCGGTCAAATCGGAATTGGAATCCTGATTTTTTAAAAAAAAAAGTTGAATCAGCTAGAGTCGATTCGAATCGGAATCGAAATTAAAATTTTTTTAAAAGTTGTTTTAAAAATCCCGATTATGGATCAGTTGCTCTTCCTGATAATCAAACCAATTTGATTCAATTCAAATCGGATCAGTCCCCAACAATTCGGTGACTAATTCTGATTCGAAAATCCTTGCTTGAGACAAATATGAGGTGGATGTCTTGGGCACTTGAGGCAAGATATATCTTTTAACATATATATTATTTTGTATACAAAAAAATAAATTGTATACAAAAAATATAAGCAAGGTAAAAGACTAGAAATTTAAAACAAATGAAAACAGCAACATTAAAAACTAAAAAGGTTGAGAGGGCTACAATGGCCGGTGGAGGAGCCGGTGGGCATCGGATTTGCAAGGAGGGGAGAACCGGTGGAGGAGGTGACATCTACATATGCTTCTGCAACATCAACAGGATAGAGGAGGACGAAGTGGGCATCTGCCACCAAAGGACACCTCAGTATGGTTGTCAAGACATCCGCCTAGGCGGTAAGGCACTTTTCCAACAGTGTCTTGCTAGGGCACCTTGTCTGGGGCCAAAAAGACGCCCAAGGTGCCCAGACAACGTGCCCTAGATATTTTTACATGATTAAAAAAATAATTTTAGGAAGTTTTGCCCCCTTGATACCCCTCACAAGGGACACTTATTTAATGATAGTTTGAATATATTAATATATTTCACTATCATTTATACTATCATACATATTTAAGATTTATTATTATAAACATATATTATATAATTATTTAAGATCTCTTTCAGATCTTTCTTCTCTCTCTTTGTCTCTCTTAATTTATCAAGATTAACTCCTTATCCAAAAATAAATACCTATACTTTCATAATTACATATATAAAATCACTTATACTATTACATACTTTTTTTCTTTCGGGGGGCTTTACCCCCCTGACAATCCCCCACAAGAGGCGCTACCCCATTGACCCCCGCGGTCAGGTCAATCCGTGACTACTCTGCGCCCCTATTTAATAATATTATAACAATATTTCACTATCACTTATACTATCACACATATAAATTTTATAATCATAAAATTTATTATATACTTAAATTTTATAAAAAATTATTTAACTCTTTTCTCTTTCACACGCATTATATTTACTTATATGCATAGATAAAACACTCATATTCAATTATAACGTAAAAATATAATTATATATATACATATTTTTATATATAACGACCCCCGACCTAGCCTTCATTGAATACCGCCTAGGCGACGCCTAAGTGGTCGTCTTGTCGCCTAAGCGGAATTGGTACCCTCCAACACCTTGGGTGCCTTGTCGCCTTGACAACTATGCACCTCAGTGATGTCGACCAATGAATGGGTGGCATCTACCAACAAAGAAGGATGCCCCAGCGCATCTGCAGGCTAAAGAAGATACTTTCGCTACGTCGATTGATGGTGGAGAACGGGTTTGTGGTGGCCCATAGAGGAGGAAGAAAAGGCATCACTATAGCTAAGAGAGAAAAGAGAAGCTTGTAATTATAGTCAAAGATTGTCATCTCAAATCTAGGCTTTGCCTCGGCTGGGTGAAAGAAAAAAGATCTCGAAAAAATCTCGGTAGATTGGATATTGGATTCTCGGATCAAAATGTAAATATGTAATATGTATAAAACAACAAACATTACATAATAAGTTATAAAGATAGAAGCACATCAATGAACTTACATACAGTACATGAAAATATATAACACAACATCTTTGCACATCAACTGTGTGAATGAACAATCACAAAATACTTTCAATACCAAACATCACTCTCACACCAACTATGTGAATGAACAATTACAAAACACTCTCAATACCAAAAGAGTGATTTGTGTGCTTCTGATATATCAATTTATTGGTCACTTTATGATTGTTGTACCACAAAATCACCAATGAAATCACAATATTGAGCCCATGACCTATGAGGCTGACGGTTTCCCTCTCGTAGTAAACTAAATTTTTGTTCACATGGATCAAAGATGTTTGAAAAGTGATCATGTGTTATATATTTATGGCCATGATGACCATGAGTATGACCATAACCATAATAATTAATAACTATAGTCATAAAACATGCTTAAAGGAACATGTTCAACAGCATTATGTTCATATCCATACAAAAGTTCATATCCTTCATTATAAGATATATGTGAAGAACATTGTTGCATTTACCCATACTCATATCTATGTCTATATTCATATAATGATGAATCTTGAGAATGTTCAAATCTATAATATCTCCTATCAAAAATATCCGTAGAACTGAATGTGTGAGAAAAATCATATTCCTCAAATTATGATAAACCTTGTTGATCTGATGGACTAATACTCTTCTTCTTGTGTCTATATATTTTTTCAAGTTGATAATGAACTAACTCAGTAACAACAATGGAGAATGGTTAGTTTTCTTTTACATCGTCAGCACTACCATCACAAAGTTAATTTTAACTCAATCATTATCTCCATCTCTATCATCATCACTTCCATAACCATCGGAAGTATCCATATCAAAGATTGGATCATCATTGTGAAGATGAGTAGACTCAGAAGATGATTGAAGAATTTATTGTACAATTACATCTACATCTATTCTAGTTTCATGTACAACACTAATAATTTCTTCAGATGGACGACCATCATGTTCATCCATATCATTGTTTTCAACCCACTCAACAATAGAATTTTCTCGACCATCCATATCATTCTCTCTTAATAGTGCAAAATAATCAAGTGGATCCTCTTTTACATCACCTTCTTGCCTATATTCAACCTCCATTCTCCTTACCTTTAACTTCATATTATAATGGCAATAAACAAATTTCTTCAACATTGAATATGACAACATGTTTCTAGGTTTTGTATGTATCAAAGAAAAAATGCTCCAATTTCTTTCACATGGAGAAGTTGATAAAGAATGTGATAAAACTTTGATTACAAGTTGTCATAAAGTTGGGAAATTATTTCCGTATAATTTCCACCATTCACCTGAAAATAAAACAAATAATCATATATTTGTAATTTGATCCAACTAAGTTGTTTTTTTAATTAAATAAATGCTAAACTGACCACATGGATTCTCTATTTGCAATAGCACTTTTGTCCAAAAAGAAGCTAGTGTATCTCTAAACTTTATAATATAGTACATAAAATAAAATATTTAATATTAATGTCAGCTTAAATGATGATGAAATCTATAAATATCTTAATGTTACCTCATTTCTAAATTGACTTCTTCCTTTTGATTTTGGAAACAACTTTTCGTAAACTTGTTGAACTGCTTTAATAAGTGCTTGTTTGTCTCCAAGATGCAATTTAAATTGGTACTTTGGAATGAGAAAATATGATGCTCATACAAATATTATTATTCAAAAGGTTAGTCTCATAATTTGTTTTATACTTTTATAACAAAAATTGATACTTTGAATAGAGGAAGACAACATACCGGCCTTATAAATAGGTACATCCATTGATTTTGTCCATCTCTCATCTACGATCTTATGAACCCATAAATAATTTCTTGGTGAAGTTGTCCTTATCACGTCCTTCGTCACAATGATTGCATGATATACAATGTCCACGGTTAGATAAATTTCAGTGTCTATCATTCTCAAAACAGGATATTCATTCCTGATCCTGTTCAAAGAGATGTATTCGACGAACAGTCCCATGTCACAAATCATATAACGTTAAGTCCTGTTTATAGAAAAGTTGAAACTTCCGCCCCAATTCTCACTTTTCATGTTACGGTGGTGCGAGAGAAAAAGTAATTTGACAAGTTTACCCCCTCCTCAATAGAAGATTTATCTTCCCGATAAGATGGCTTGACTGATGTTCATTTTTTATTTTTAATTTGAGATTCTGAAAAATAAAATAAAAAAATTTTCCATGCAAAACTGAAAACTTAAAAAGATAAATTTCTTCTCCAAAATCTAAATAAAATTGATTTTGTAATCATAAATAAGATATAATAAATATATTGTAATAAATAAAGTTGTTCACTTTATAATCTTATTTTTAATCAACGTCTAAAATAAAATATAATAAATAGATTAGTATTATTAATTTTTATTAGATTTACTTATTTATATAAATAAATTATAATAAATTTTATTCAAACATAATAATATTGTGGCATAATATAATAAATTAATTAATATTTAATAACACTATTTGAAAAAGAATTCTATGTATATTTCACTTCCAGACTTTCTTCATCCACCATTTTAAATCTTTTGTTGGCATTTTAGTCAATGACAAGCATACTACATTGAAAAATCAGATCTTTTTTTTTAATTAAAAATTGATTAGACTGGTGCACTATCATCTAAGATGGCAAATAAAATTTATATTTTAATTTATGAATTAATAAATATTGGACAAAACTCTAGAAGAGTGCAAAACTATTTAAAACAAGTACTTTTGGAAAAAAAATCAGATGAAGTCAATATAGATTTTGAGTTTAAAAAGTAGAGTAAGTATCCAAGATAAATGGCTAATAAGTGATTAACCGTCTATCAACTCATTTCATTCTCTAAATTCCATTATTGTTGTTGTCCACCAGGTCCACAGATCGTCAAATATGGGGGCAACTTCAGAATATGAAAGTTATTCTGAGGGCAGGCTGACGGAACATAATGGAGAGGACTTGGAGTTACACAAATTATTTTAATGAGACTAGAGATTGTAACAATTGGGTCAAGGGACTAATGATTGAGTTGAGTTTGTTAATAGAATCGGCAATTAATTTTCCCTTCTCAAAACTTTATACATGAGTTCTATAATATTTATCAAATATCTTGCATAATCTCAAAACATAGAATTACATATGATTTATTTCACATTCTTTCTAATAAGAGTGTTTTTAAACTCCAAATTAAACCAGTCTAAGCAAAGAAAGAAATCTTTTAAACTATCTTTTGCATGCAGCAAACTTTACAATGCAAGATAATTTGTTGAAAAATGAGTGGCACCGGATCGAACTAAATCACGTCCAAACAATTAATTTTCCCTTCTCAAAACTTTATACATGAGTTCTATAATATTTATCAAATATCTTGCATAATCTCAAAACATAGAATTACATATGATTTATTTCACATTCTTTCTAATAAGAGTGTTTTTAAACTCCAAATTAAACCAGTCTAAGTAAAGAAAGAAATCTTTTAAACTATCTTTTGCATGCAGCAAACTTTACAATGCAAGATAATTTGTTGAAAAATGAGTGGCAACAGATCGAACTAAATCACGTCCACAAGTCTTTCTTACTCGATCCACAACTCAATCATAAGTATATATGAAACGTATAACAATTCAACCCATGTCTGTAGCTTTTTTTATCATAGCATTATTTGCCACATATTCAAACATCAAATCTCTACAATCAACAACACAATTATATTTTTATGCCAAAAGTGTTTCAACCATTTTATAACTGCTGACATCAAGGAAGGTGGGGTCGGGAGTCGGGACCGGGTCGGTTTGGGGCCAAACCGACCCGGGTCGGCCGGGGTCGCGACCCGGGTCGGGACGGGGTCGGCCCGGGTCGCAAAAAATAATAATAAAAAATTCAAAATGGGGTCGGGGTCTTGGGGTCGCAACCGGGTCGGTCAGCCCCAAAACCGACCCGGTCGGGTCCAGGTCGCGACCCGGGTCGCGACCCGGCGAACCATGGCTGACATTATCAGTTATAATTTGTATAACCCGATTTTTTCCCACATCCTTAATCTTATCCTCCATCAACTGCATAATGAACTCATGATTCTTTTCTTTGCTTGATGTATCAACTAAATCTAAAAATATGACATTTCATGCACTATAAACCATAAAGTTAATGATGGACATTCTTATGAGTTATGTCTGTCCATCACATAAAAGAAAACAATCATATATATATATCCCAACGTGGTTCTAATTTTTTTTATTTATGTTTGCATATATACAACTAATTCATCCAAATATTTTCCAAATGTCTTTAGGTATGGGTGGTTTGATTACACGTCCAAGATTTTGTGTTTCAACAATCATACCCTTGAAATGATGATCCCCTATAACAAGCTAGAATATGATTGAATATAAAAAAATTTGAAACCATCTTAACAAGCAATTCTCTTAAAGGTCCTTTATTTACCATTTCCTCCATTGTTTTTTTGCTATGCATCATCTGATTGTCGTGCATCATCTAATTTATATAAACTACCTTCTATAGTTAAATCTTTACCAATACCTAATGATCAATGTCCACCATGACGCATAAAATCAGTTATACTTCATTTCAATATTTTCATTTCATTTCCACCCGCAAGTCTTACACCACTAAGTCCACTACTTCTATCTTCAATTGTTTGTGAATTTCTTATGTAACTGTTGGAACCTCAAATTTCATAAGATTTTTTGGAAATTAATTTTTCATTTTGATTTTACTTTTTGACTTAGCCTTGACTACATAGGTGGTATTCCATAATAGTATTAGCTATGTCAGTGGTATGCATAAAAATACATGTTGAGGTTATTACGTTCTTTGAAATTTTATTTTGGCCTCTCCCCATTGGATGGTGCGAAGATCCAATGTTAATTACATCGAGTAACGACTCGATTGCCCTTGATTAACCGCCATAGCAATGAATAAAAGACATACATTCATAAAGACAAACACATTGGGAACAACAACCCCATGAGCTCGAGGGAATGCAAATATTCAGAAGTGTTTTAGATTTAGTTTGAATTGATTTAAATTTACTTTAAATTTATTTAAGGAAATTGATTCTGGTTTGGGAATTTGATTTGGTAGCTTTCATCTGTATGAGAATTTAGATTTCAAATTTCTTGGGTTTTGATGTATATTTCATACTTCGTGGATTAATTAAAATTTGTTGATTTTTCTGGTTGGAGAATTTGACTTGAACTTTGATTGGAAATTTCAGGTGTTCGTTTGAATTTTGATTTGGGTAAAATATGATTGAGATTGAATTTAAGAAAACGGGTTTCTTATGAAGGGACTCTTATCCTGGAGATTGATTTGAACCGTTATTATTATCTTTTTATATTCTGATGTGATATTGTTTAAGATGACATTTGAATCAGATTTAATATTGGTTGGAGTTCATTGGAGATCTCTTTTTTTTAAATTAGGAATTTGTTTGAATGTGTTTAAATTCTTTCTATGAGATAGATTATTTCTAATGTGAGTGGGTTAACCTTCATTCAAATTGATTCTTTCTCCTCTCTCTTTTTTTTATTTATTTTGAATTTGTTTGAGGACTTCCTACAGTTTCTGTCGGGTTATGAACCTTGGGTTTGCTTTGAATTGTTATATATATACATTTCTTTTGGATTGATTATCTTGATAGTTCCGGTTAACAATTTAACTTGATTGAGGCTTACCGTTTTTTTTTTACACATTTGATTAATGCCTTCTCAATTGGGAGATTTGTTTTAAGGTTTGATCAATTGATGGTTACGTATTTGGCTTATGTTTATTTCGAATTGACTTGATTGCAAAACTGTCTTTTGGCTTTCTCTTTTTAAACAAACTTTGATTTAAGATGCCTCTTACATCATTTCAATCTTGGCAACTTGATGTAGCCCAAACTCAATCTTGGCAGATTATTACAATTATATTATTGCATTTTTTTATTATTCCTTCGATCTGCATTCCTTTCAACTCGTTGAGCTGTCAATGCTCCTTTTACGTACATACACCACCGAGGGACTTCTAATTGCCTTCACATTGTTTATTTGGATAGAAAATACATATACATTGGATACGCTCCCTTAACCCTTGATGGGTTTGGAATTTTACCCTTCCTCAGTATATTTCACTCAATTCAAGGGGATTTGTTCCCACTTGAAATTGATGAACTTTTCCATCCTTGGTAGATAGCGTATTATACTCTCTACATAGGTGGAAGGTCTGGTGGAATATGAGAGACTTGCCCATTTTCCCAGCCGGAACTAAGCACACCACGAGCATGCCCGAGTGCCCGCCCCATAAGGTGCCTATGGAGGTAGGCTAGCCTCAATTTTAAAGTTTTTTTAGTACACTCAAATGCTTTCGGATCATGTCTTTCAAGCCCTGTTGGCCTTAATTCTCCACTGTCGGTCAAGCAGAGGCCCTGTTGGCCTTTTGACTCCCCTGACAGGAGGCAAACTCTGACGATCATGGATCTTACTGACTGAAATCAGACCTCATTATACTCGATCATCAACCAGAATAGTGGCCTGGTTGGCTTATCAACTCCTCTGACAGAAGGTGCATTTGACAGTTTCTGGTCCTCTCGGCTGAAACTAGAACCCTCCATGTTTGATCATCCAGTACGGCAGTGGCCCGGTTGGCCTACTCCAATTCTGATTGGAGAAATGCCCCTTGAATATTTCTTCAAACAGCAAGCATGGCCCAGTTGGCCTCTGAATTCTTGATTGGTACAAGTCTCGGTGACCATGACAAAGCTCGGACTTTCCACACTTCTTTCCTTTTTTTTCCCCTGTTCTTTCTCTTCTTCTATCGATCCTTCTTCAAACTCTCTTCAAATGACCAGCTTCTTATCGCTCTGCGCCACCAAAACTTTTGTAGGTGCAATCGCTTTCTTTCCTTGATAGTCCCTTTCTGTCCGGAACCGCCATGCCACTGCAGCAAGTCCTCTTCTTGTACTAGAAGCATCCAGCGGTTTCCCTCTATCGTTGATGTAAGTGGAGTGGTGGGCCCGATAACTATCATCCACTATCTCCACTTCCGAGGAGACCTGGCATGACTTGGTCCAAGGAGAAAGGCTGCATGGTTGTCCTCTCCGTCATTTGGGCCTAATTTATTTGTCGACCAAGCAAAATAGAAATTCTCCTTGTAGATATGTCAAATAAATGCTTTATTGAGTGAAGAGTGAACCATTCATCATAACCATGGGTTACGATGGTCCTGCATTATAGGGAAGTCCACCGTAATCTTCTTTAATTCAATTGGGCCAATCATAATCAAGAGGGATCCATAACCGATAAGACCCAATAACACTGGATCCAGGATCTTAAGTGAAACACTAACCACAGCCCTTGGATTAAAGCCATCTCATCTTTAATCTCAAGATGCAATCTCAGCCATGTATTGATTCCCTGGATCCAATACCACCAAGGACCTATTAAGGCAGGATCCGTGACTTAAAGATACTCTAATCTCAGCCCTCAGATCTATCATACGATCCTGTCTTCCTTTGTCTAGGTTGGTTGATGATCAGAGTTTTTTCTTTTTAAACTCCATCCAATGGTGACTTTGGTCTCACCCTTCTTATAAAATCAAACATATCTCTCCTCAAGGGTTTTCACTGCGAGAGAGAACCATCGAGCCCTCTGTTACTTCTCCTTCTCTTCAACGCCAAGTCTTCTGGTCGTCGTCGAGGGGCCCTCCAGCAGGTGGACTTCCTGGCACCAGATACTATTGGTGCTGCAGTCATCCTCTCCTTCGATCAGGTCTCCAGCTGGTGCTGCTGTAGGGAAGGCCTTCAACAGATGGTGTCCTGTCTGTAGGCTTTCTCCTAATTATTTGCTTGTGTCGGACACATCTTCCTCTACTGCTGCTGTCATTGGGAGAAGGTATTGCTGTTCTCCACATTGTTGCTGTCAGACTAGTCTGCAGGGGCAGCCCTTGGAGACGTTTGTAAGAGTCTCAGCTTCTTTGACAAAGACTTGTTATTTATTTTATTTTTTTACCATCAACTAGACCCCCCTTTAACCTTGCTCCCTCTAAGGATATAATTTATACATAGGTGCTGGTGTTACCAAGTCTTCCCTCTTAACTACCAGATTTGTTTATCACCAACTATACTTGTTGCTGCCATCAGAGGGACCTCCAGCTTAGAAGATTATTGTTACTAGCTACTGCTACTGCTGTCTGGAGTTCTCTTTTTCTTTTAGCAAGGGTATTCTTTGACCATCCATATTCATGTTTGTTTTAGCTATCTTAACTACAGGTTATTTTGTCTTCACCTCTTAACAGTCCTCATCTCTTTCTCTTCATATAATTGGCATCCTCCGTGGGAATTCACCTCTTTAGGATCATTTAACCTATATGAACTCGCCCAACAGCAAATTGGGGAATGGCTTGAAAGTTAATAGGGTCTCCTCTCCCTTTTTTTTTTTGTAAAACCTGATAACCGGCCTACTATGGGGAATGCTGGAACAGGACACAAATGTGGAGTTGTTGTCTCTCCTTTTTTCTTGAGTGCTCCATTCTTTTTTTTTAATTCTTTATGAAAGAAATTGGGTGTCAACAGTAATGCTCTAACTCATCAATTTGCCACCTAACTTCAGCAAATACTTTTGCAATTTCACGTTGTATTCTTTGCTTAAATTTTTCTTCATCTGATGAAAAACCTTCAGAATAACCACCCATCTATCGAAGTTCATCCATGACTACTTCTTTTGACAATTTACTCTTCATAGTATGTATATTTTTTTGAGATTTCAATTCTTTCAATCGTTTCCGTACTTCAGGTGGACAACTTACACATTTGTTTATCCCTGATCCTTTGTCTCTAATCAAGTGGTATTTTAACCTAGTAACACTCTGTTTTCATTACTTTTCCATAAAAGTTACATTTAGAACCATTTTCGACGGGAGTTTCATATTGCTAGCCAATATCGTTCGTAGACATCTTCCTTCTACAATTAAAAAAACATAAAACTACAGGGCTGCTAATAGGGGTGTAAACGGAATCCTATATTTCGATATTCCGATTCGATTTTGATAAAAATTAACGGGTTTGGAACTTGTTTTTGTATCCTATAAGCTATTGAAATCGGAATTGGATATTTCGGTAGCTTATCGAAATCGGAATCAAAATTAGTTGGTTCCGTTTTCGTTAATCCGATTTTGATAAAAAATAATTATATATAAATAAAATTAAATAAAATGAAGTTAAATAAATTATAAATTAATAATATATTAAAAATAAAGTTTTAAGAAGATTATATCAAATTTTAATAATTATATGTAAATTATTGATTCACTTTTGAATAAAAATTAATATTTAATATGTATTTCGGATTTTATTAGATTCGATTCTGATTTCGATAACAGAATAGGAATCGGATCAAAATCGAAACATAGTGATTCTGAAATTATCAAAATCAGAATTAGAACCCCTTAACCCTTATTGGAATCGAAATCGGATTCTGGTGAATCCGCTACCGAATCTGACCCGTTTACAGCCCTAGCTGTTAACACCTTCGAGAATGGGAAAAGGTCACATGTAGCTTTTCTGGCAACACCCTAGCTGTTAATACCTTCGAGAATGGGAAAAGGTCGCATGTAGCTTTTCTGGCAACAGACAACGGTGATGGCAACTTCTCCGATGGTGGATAGCAGCGTTAGGCATTGGAGGAGAATGAGGAGGAGCTTCATCCGCAACGGGTGACCATTGGGAGTGGGCTCGCAACCGTCAGGGAGAGAGGGTAAGGTGAGGGGGTCCAGATAGGGGTGCAAACGAGTCGAGCCGAGCCGAGTAGTATGGTGTTCAAGCTTGGCTCGTTTATTTTACACGAGTTCGAGTTCGAGCTCGAGTTTTAGCGAGTACGTGGAACCCTTGTTCAAGCTTGGTTCGTTTATTAATCGAGCCGAGTCGAGCTTGAACTCGAGTAGTAGTTAGACTAAAATTTAATTCACATTCAAGCTCAAACTATATACAAATTCGTTTATAAAACTCAAAATCAATGAAAAGTCATTCGTGAAACTCTAGATTTAGCTCATTTATGAAATTCAATTTAAGTTTAAACTCAAATTTTGGATTAATTAATATATTTAAGCGATAATATATAATTATTAATACTCATAATTTAAATTTTAAAGATAAATATATAATATAATATTTAATCGAGCTACTCGCGAGCTTATCGAGCCGAGCAGAAGTCTGTTCAAGCTCGGCTCGTTTAATGAGTCGAGCTTTATTTTTTGTTCAAGCTTGTTCATTTAACTTAATAAACGAGCCGAGTCGAGTTTTTATCGAGCCGAGTTTCGAGTTACTTGTCGAGTGTATTGGTTCGTTTGCACCCCTAGGTCCAGATCACCTCAATCCCATAGTGGAGGGAACATCCTTAGTCCCCAATCAGAACATACCACAACCCCTATGCCACTTAAATGACGGTTCAATAACAACCGATTCACTATTACTAAACCCTTACTAAATCATTACTAAACCAATCGATTTAATAACGAGTTACATTGACTTCGGTAACAGTTCAGTAAGGGTTCAATAACGACGAACTGGTTGTTACTAAATCGTTACTAAACCAACCAATTCAATAAGGAGTTACACTGACTTCAATAACATTTAGTAACGACTTACACTGACTTAAGTAACAGTTCAATACCAAGTTACACTAGCTTTAGTAACATTCAGTAACGAGTTACATAGGCTTCGGTAACGGTTCAATAAGGGTTCAGTAACAGTGAGCTGATTGTTACTGAATAATTCCTGAACCAACCGGTTCAGTAACGAGTTATATTGGCTTCAGTAACGAGTTACACTGACTTCAGTAACGGTTCAACAACTAGTTACACTGGCTTCAATAACGTTCAGTAACGAGTTACACCGACTTTGGTACTAGTTCAGTAAGGGTTCAATAACGGTGAACCGGTTGTTAATGAATCGTTACTGAACCAACCGGTTCAGTAATGAGTTATACTGGCTTCAATAACGTTCAATAAAAAGTTACACTGACTTCAGTAACATGTTACACTGGCTTCAATAATGTTTATTAATGAGTTACATTGACTTCAGTAACGGTTCAGTAAGGTTCAGTAACGGTGAACCGGTTGTTACTAAATCGCCACTTAAGTGGCATGGGGGTTGTGGCATATTTCGATTCGAGACTGAGGGTGTTCCCTCCATCGTGGGAGTCCCCGGGTGAAAGAAATAGCCTTAATCCCCAATCAAAAATGGTCACAACCCCCAGGCCACTCAAGTGGTGGTTTAGTAACGGTTCAGTGAACCGTTGCCAAAAAAAGGCTGAACCGCTGTCGTTGGTAACAAATTGTATTAACTTCGATGGTGAGTTAGTAAGGTGTTGATAATAGTTCAGACCTTTCAATAGCAAGTTAGTAAGATCTCAGTAATGGTTCAACACTTTTCGATAGCCGTTAGTAACACTGTATAATCTTGTTATATTTAAACTACAAAGTATAAATTATAAAAAATTGAAAAATACAATTTAATATTTAATATTTTGTATTATATTTAAAGTTTAAATAATTTCAATTTAATACTAATGTAATAATCTATTTATTACATTAAATTTAACATTATAAAATCTTATTAAGTTTAACGTTGTAAAAGCTTACCTAAAATGTTTACCCGAATACTCGATTGATGTTCACCCGATCGATGTCGTCGTGAGAGTTGTCGATGCTGAGAGCCTCACTGTAAGAACCGGTCCACATAAAAGGATGAGGTCACCGCCATGAAAGCCGGGGAGAATGTTGCCACCGTCGATCACCGTTGTGGGAGCCAGAGAGGTTGTCGCTACTGCTGTGAGAGCCATAGCAGTTGCTGCCGCTGCCATCAGGAGAGGTTGCTTCGTCCTCTGTCTACCATCGGGGGGTGTGGCGAGAGGTTTTAACCAATCCTCCGTGAGCTTGCGTGGCCGACCAGCTGATGGCTCCCTTTTACCTCATGTTGCATGACCGACTGCGTGGCCGACCGGTGAGAAGCTTATGACTGGTTGCCCCTGTGTGCCTGGCATGGTTTTCCATCTCGTCGAGATCTCGTGAGATCTCACGAGAATCTCGGTCTCGCCAAGGGGCCAAGAAACGAGATCGCCGAGATCTCACCCCATGTAGACTGGTCCATAAAATGAGATCCGCGACTAGTTTGCACCCCATTTATGATAGTGTAAACACATTTAATATATTTCACTATCACTTGTACTATCACATAAAAATGTGTTACTAGTTTAATACTATTATTAGTATTTAAATAATATTATATACAATTTTAAATCCTTTAGAAGCACAAAGATCAACTTTTTTTGTCCCCCGCCTCGTGGCGGAGTGGGACACCTTCGCCCGACAGGGCGTCTAATCCCGGGTTCGAACCCGGCGTGTCCACCCCGTCGTGGGTGGTTCCACGAGCAGAATACCACTGTGCCATGTCCAAAAAAAACAAAGACCATCTTTTTTGTATTGAAAGTGCTTTGTACTTGTTCATTCACATAATTGATGTACAAAATGTGTTATATATTTTCACGTAAACTCATTGATGTACTCTTATTTTTATAAGATATTATGTTATGTTTCGTACATATATATATTTTGATCCGAGAATCCGAGATTCGATCTCCCGAGATTTTTCTGAGATCTCTCCGAGATCTCCTCTTCCACCCTCCCAAGATGAAGCCAAGATTCGAGATGGCAATCCTTGGTGCTTGGTGCCCCTCTCAGCCCCCTATTGCTTTGTCTATTACCATCAAGGGACCGTGTGTGTGTGCCCTTGTACGCTCGTGTGTCTACGAGCCCACGAAACTGGAAAATTAAGCGGCAAGATGAAAACGATATTTTCAGTCAACTCATTTCTCGCCATTCCTACAAGAACTCGCGAGAATTTTGCAAGAAATCATTCTATGATTATGGTTGAAACTAGAGAAAGAGGCTTCGACAGTAACTACAAACAGTGTTGCAGTGCTAGGCATAGTTGTCAAGGCAGATGCTGCCCGCATAGGTGTCCAAGGCGTCTGCCAAGGTGCCCAGGTAAGGTACCTGATGGGGACATATTTTGGTAACTTTGAAATTTTCTTTTATTTGTGTCCCTGTGAGGACCAGCTTGTAAATAGGTTTCTTAGAGGGTCCTTTCTTTAATTTTCTCCTCTCCTTATACATAAGGAGGATCGATGTACATATCAAAAAAGTAAAATACAGGAATTTTTGGAACCCTCTCGGGTGTCTCCCGCACATGGGGCTGTGGCCCCATTCCTCCTTCCCCATCTTCCCGATAGGCCAGGAGGTACCTACGCCTTCTTCTTCCAACCTCCGGATCTGGCAGGTGGCCAGTCTATATATCCTCCTCACCCTCTGGCCTCCGTGCCATTCCACTCTACTTCCCCTTCTCGGTTCGACGACGACGCCCCAGCATCGACCTCCGTCTCCCAACTCCATCTCCACCCGGCTGTCAATGGAGGACGACGATGGAAGGAGAAGAAGAAGGCGAAGGAGCTGTCGGAGGGGCCAGATCCGGCGATCCCCGGATCTGTGCCCCCCTCCCTTCTTCCTTCCCGTGCGGCTTCCTCCCGCTAACGCCAACAAAAGCTCCCGATCAATGGCGATGGCGATGGCAATGTCCAGAGATCGCCCCCCCCCCTTTTCTCTTCGTCTGCTTCCCCTTTGCTCCCCTGCTCTGCCCACCTGCGCATGACAGCGGTCCCGACGCCGGACGACGACGACACGGCCACGGAGCTCGAGCGAAGACGACGCGGGTATCGCTCTCCCGCCTTTTGTCGCGGCTCATGTCCACGTGGGCATCCGGAGATGCTGCCATGGCGACGGGTATCGACGGCGTGGAGGCGACCACGCGACCACCTCGGCGGCGGGCGTCCGCTCACCACGATCCCCCCTGGTGCACACGCGAGCGGACACGCGCCCGCGAGAGAGCGCACGCGGCCCGCGCGGCTTGCGCCAAGCCGGTCCGCGGTCCAGACCGGCGGCCAGACCGGTCCGACCAGGTTCAAACCCAGTTCAAGCCGGTTCGACCCGGTTCAGCGCCTGAACCGTCCGGTTCAAGCCGGTTTGGGCTGATCCAGGTCGTTTTGGGCCCGGTTCGTCCTATTTCGGGTCTGTTTCGACCGGTTCGAGGCCGGTTTGCTCTGTTTTGGATTCGTTTAGGTAGTTTAGCGGCGATTAGCGCCGGTTCGTTTCGTTTTCGGTCTGTTTAGCCCGGTCTAGCCGGTTTGTTCCGCATCAGTTTGGTATCAGAGCCAGAATCGATTCTTTCTCACGAGTCGAGTCTTGAGTGCGTCCAAACCCGTTCTAAAACTCGAGGTCGAGTTTTCTCCCGATCGGAGAGAATGATGGGGACATATTTTGGTAAATTTGAAATTTTCTTTTATTTGTGTCCCTGTGAGGATCAGTTTGTAAATAGGTTTCTTAGAGGGTCCTTTCTTTAATTTTCTCCTCTCCTTCTACATAAGCAGGATCGATGTACATATCAAAAAAGTGGAATACAGGAATTTTAGGAACCCTGTCGGGTGTCTCCCGCACAGGGGGCTGCGGCCCCGTTCCTCCTTCCCCATCTTCCCGATCGGCCAGGAGGTACCTACGCCTTCTTCTTCCAACCTCTGGATCTGGCAGGTGGCCAGTCTATCTCTCCTCCTCACCCTCTGGCCTATGTGTCATTCCTCTATACTTCCCCTTCTCGGTTCGACGACGACGCCCCAGCATCGACCTCCGTCTCCCAATTCCATCTCCACCCGACTGTCAATGGAGGACGACGTTGGAAGGAGAAGAAGAAGGCGAAGGAGCTGTCGGAGGGGCCAGATCCAGCGATCCCCGGATCTGTGTCCCCCCCCTTTTTCCTTCCCGTGCGGCTTCCTCCACTAACGCCAACAGAAGCTCCCGATCAATGGCGATGGCGATGGCGACGTCCAGAGATCGGGCCCCCCTTTTCTCTTCGTCCGCTTCCCCCTTGCTACCCTGCTCTGCCCACCTGCGCACGACAGCGGTCCCGACGCCGGACGACGACGACACAGCCACGGAGCTCGGGCGAAGACGACGCGGGCATCGCCCGCCCTCTCCCGCCTTTTGTCGCGGCTCATGTCCACGTGGGCATCCGGAGATGCTGCCATGGCGACGGGTCTCGACGGCATGGAGGAGACCACGTGACCACCTCGGCAGCAGGCGTCCGCTTACCACGACCCCCATGGTGCACACGTGAGCGGACACGTGCCCGCGAGCGAGCGCGCGCGGCCCACGCGGCTAGCGCCAGGCTGGTCTACGGCCCAGACCGGCGGCCAGACCGGTCCGACCAGGTTCAGACCCGGTTCAAGCCGGTTCGACCCGGTTCAGCACCTGAACCAGCCGGTTCAGGCCGGTTTGGCTGATCCAGGTCATTTTGGGCCCGGTTCATCCTGTTTCGGGTCTATTTCGACCGGTTCGAAGCCAGTTTGCTCTGTTTTGGGTTCGTTTATGTAGTTTAGCGGCGATTAGCGCCGGTTCGTTTCGTTTTCGGTCTGTTTAGCCCGGTCTAGCCGGTTTGTCCCGCATCAGTACCCTAGGAATTTTTACATGATTAAAAAATTAATTTTAAGTGGTTTTTCCCTTGATACCCCCCAGATCAATGAAGAAGGGAGAAGTCAGCTCCGAAGAACCGGAAGCGAAGCGCTATGCCGGGGCGGGGGGACGGGAAAAGAAACTGCTCCGAAGAAAGATATTGGGGTTCCCAATGCTTCTCCACGCCCAACGAGATGCGCCAACCTCGGGATGCTTGACTCCTAACCCCACGACGGTTCCGAGACGGAGCTTAACCTGAGTCTCGGTTAAGAAGGGGCACTTATTTAATGATAGTTTGAATATATTAATATATTTCACTATCACTTATACTATCATATATATTTAAAATTTATAATTATAAACATATATTATATATTTAAAATTTATAAAGCTCTCTTTTAGCTCTCTATTCTCCCTCTCTCTCTCTCACTTTTTTTCGTTCGGGGGGCTTCACCCCCCTGACAACCCCTCACAAGCAGCGTTGCCCCCTTGACCCCCGCGACCTGACCACGCAGATCGATCTGCGACTACTCTACACCCCCCGTTTAATAATATTATAATAATATTTCATTATCACTTATACTATCGCACATATATAAATTTTATAATCATAAATGTGTTATATACTTAAATTTTACAAAAATCTATTTTAACTTTCTTCTCTTTCACACACACATCATATTTACTTATATTCATAGATAAAATACTCATATTCAATTATAACATAAAAATATAATTATATGTATGCATATTTTTATGTATATCGACCCCCAACCAAGGATTGTCGTCTCGGATCTCGGCTTCATCTCGGAAGCTTGAAAGAGAAGAGATCTTGTGAGATTCTCAAAAAAATCTCGGGAGATCGGATCTCGGATTTCATTTATACAGGGTATACTTTACCCAATGATTGTCATCTCACATCTATATTTTATCTCACGGAGATTGAAGATAAAAGATCTCGAAAAAATCTCAAGGGATTATATCTTGAAAATACTAATCAACGTGCATGTTTAAATATAGAATGTCATATAATCTCTTTAAAAAAGACAAGAGAACTCATATTAAATATTAAAATAAGCTGTGAGAGAATTAAAAGTGTAATATAGAGATGGTGAACTATTGTTAGCATGAGACATACAAAGGATCTTATGTCAGACCAAAGTTTCATCTTGAACAATATGGATAGGAGATTGATAACATTTTGGGTTTGTTGTACATATATAGTTATTAAAATATTAAGCTATAAAATTTTATCAAACAATAATGTTTAGATTAATATTTGGATGGATTCCATAATAAAATTGGCAATATCAGAAGAAAATTTAACAAGATCATCTAACAAGTTGGGGATAATAATAGGCAGAGAAGATCAAGGTATCACAGGTACTACATAGATATTCTCGTTTCGGTGATCTTGTTTCTTAGACGCACGGAAGAAAAGAGATTCTCGAGAGATCGCATTCTATGCCCCCAACCCAGCCTTCCTTGAATACTACCTTGACCGCCTAGACGATGCCTAAGCAGCCGCATTGTCACCTAAGAGGAATTGGTATCTATCTTTCAATGCCTTGGACGCCTTGTCGCCTTGACAACTATGATGCTAGGGCAAGATGGGAGGAGGTTCTTCCAAAGGGAAGAATAAAGTAGCACAAGACGTGGGCATTGGGAGTGGGAGATTTAGGTTAGTCTATAAGATAGAGCCAGCAACGGGTTCAGATTTGATAGACTTTGAGTTGAAGCGACTAAGAAGACCATCTTGCTTTAGGCAGTCACCTAGGCAAGCTAGTGCAACTGAGGCAATAGCCTCGAGAGACATCGGGTGAGGCAAGGCAGTTCTCACCTCATCACCCAAGCGACAAAAGCAAATGACTTTGATAACATAAAAAAAGATAGAAGATTGCTAAAGTGTGATAACAATGAAACTTATAAAAAATATAAAATATTATATATAGTAAAGCAAAAAAAACTATTATAGAGATGAGGCTTGCAAAATGAAGAATGAGAAATTTTAAATAAATAAGGTAAGAAAGATATTTATAGATCAACGAGGATGAGAGAAAAAGAAGATATTTATAAGTTAACAAAGAAAAGAGAAAGAGAGTGTCAAGAACTTAAGCAAATTAAATGTATCAAATATAATGAAGAAAAGATCTTACTAAAGAATGACGGTATTAAAGAATAGTGAAGTTATTTTGATACCCTTTTCAGTGCTAGATTTGATAGAAACATAGAAGACATAAGCAATATAACAAAGCATAATATTAATTATATTAGAATTGAATTTTCAGAAGTTAAATAGGCATTTAAGAAGTAGAAATAGGTAGAGCATGTGATCCTAATAGAATTCGTATTGCAATATAGAAATGTCTAGAAGATGTAAAAATGAAATGGCCAATTCGATTCAGATATTTGCACATTAATCAACTTACCCTTACTTAAAGTTAAAATATATGGATTACATGTCTGAAAAATAAAAAGCTAAAACATACAACGCTGGTTTAAGAGGCTTTTTAAGATATAGCAGATGTATTTAAAGGTTTAAATAATCCATAACGGAACATTACACAGACCTCTGAGTAAATCAGAGGTCAGGTATGTTGAGAGTAATCAAACATGGCCTTAAGTGCTACAAAAATATATATTTAATAATGAATAAATATCATGGTACCTATTTTTAAAGACAAAGAAGATTGCTCAAATTATAAAGAGATAAAGCTAAAAGTTATATTATGAAATTGTACGACTTAAAATTTCAACTAATCAATGTGGTTTTATGTATAGTTGATCTACAATGTAAGTTTGATAGAAAAATATTGCGATGTGAAAAATATTTCCATAGTACTTAATGATTTAGAAAAAGCTCATAATAGTGTTCTAAAAGAATTTTGCGGTAGGAGTTAAAACGAAAGATAGTGCTGACATACAAGTGATAAAAGATGTGATAGAACAACCACTAGTGTCTACAGAATTCTTTTGAAGATGGCTAAGCCACAAATTCCTAAAGAGAAGAAGTAAACTGGAGTACAGTTAAGCCTTTGGAAGCAAAGACCAAAGGAAAGGAAAGAAAACCTGCTAAAAATTTTTTTACAAAGGGAGTAGGAAGAACCTGTCTAATAAAAGCCTTCCAATCATATAATCTAGAGGTAAAAGAAGAATGGGACAAAATGACACCGAAATATGCAAAATACCAACTAATGATAGAAGAGCACGCAACATAGAGAATAGATGAGGGATTAGAGAACGAGTTTCAAAAGTACGCATACCCCACACTTAAAGAGAATTTCCAATCTCTGTCTTCCAAAAATAAAATGTTAATGCCCTTGTTCATACTCAAGGAGGAGGAGGAGTAGTAGAAGCTCCAATTTTGTGCAATGCCTTTCCAAATTGTGGACACCCTTTCTTTGAAGCACGAATCAGCCAACAACTTTTTGTTTCAATGTAAAAGGTACTTGGATCAGACCACCTCAACCCAGATACCTCTATTTCCTCTCTACAGCCACCAAAAGCATTTTGAAAACAAGGATTTTTTAATACTTCAAGTGGCAACTAGAAACAACTCGATACCCCCTCCCCACCACATCTCCACATGCATGATTCGCACTACAGGATGCAAGCTTTTCTGCTCGGTTGAACATTGACAAAAAAGTTGGATCAAATGCCCATGCCCTTATGCCTATCACAAACACCCTTGCGAATTTAAAGGATAGAGAAGTAATATAAAGGACAGCTCTATATGACACTCCTTGAAAGAATCCATCAACCACCTTCAGAGAGAAATACCATTCCAACTCGGAAGTTTTCTTTCCACATTATTCAATAGCGGTGACGAATCACTACTCCAGAGGCTTCTGTGGGATAGTGGAAACCTTGAGTATTTGATGGGAAACAAACCTCACTCTGTTAAAAATCAGTGCTACATAATTGAAGATAAAATAAAAAATTTTCCTATCTTAATTAGTTTACGTAAAAGATCTACAGCTTGTTCTTATATTTTTTTATTGATTATAGATAAATTAATAAAAATATACAAGATCATAATACCATAGTGCATAATATTTGCAAACACTATTATATAAATAGATGAAACACGAGTTAACAAAAGGTTTGAACTTTGGAGGAACTTTAGAGTAGACCAAGGATTGCCGTCTCGGATCTCGGTTTCATCTCGGAAGAATGAAAGAGAAGAGATCTCGTGAGATTCTCGGATAAATCTCGGGAGATCAGATCTCGGATTTCATTTATGTAGGATATACCTTATCCAAGGATTGCCTTCTCGTATCTATATTTTATCTTATGGAGATTGAAAAGAATAGATCTCGAAAAAATCTCGAGAGATTAGATCTCATAAATACTAATCAATGTGCATATTTAAGTGTAAAATGTCATGTTATTTCTTCAAAAAAGATAAGAGAACTCATTTTAAACATCAAAATAAACCGAGAGCATTAAAAGCTTAATACAAAGAGGATGAACTATTGTTAACAGAAGACGTACGAGAAATCTTATGTTAGATCAAGGATTCATCTTGAATAATATGGATAAGTGACATTTTGGGTCAAATGTACATAAATAGTTATAAAAATATTAAGTTATAAAATTTTATCAACCAATAATGTCTAGATAAATATTTGGATGAATTTCATAATAAAGTTGACAATATATGAAGCAAACTTAACAAGACCATCTAACAAGTTAGGAATAGTAATAGGCAGAATATATCAAGGTACAAGAGGTACTATATAGATATTCCCGTTTCGGTGATCTCGTTTCTCGGATGCTTGGAGAGAAAGAGATTCTCGGGAGATCTCGAGAGATTCTCGGGAGATTGCATTCCATGGAGTAGACCTTGCAATGTTGTATGGTAGTAAGTGTTAGACAATGAAGAAGAAAAAATATCTCCAAAATAAGTGTTGATGAAATGAGAATGTTACGATAGATATGTTGACTTATCAGATTACATAGATTATGTGATGAAAAGATAATACTTTAGACAAAAAGAAAGAATTGCAGGTAATTGTAGACAAATTGAAAGATGGGATAGTGAAATGGCTTGGACATATTAAACGTAGAGCTAGGAAAGCTATGGTTAAAAATTTCCAAGATCATAGAAATGAAAAAGAAGGTGCCACCTTTAGCTAACTTGGAGGAGGAGAAAATTTCAATATGATATAGTTTATTTAAATATCTCTAAAAACTAACTCAATATCAAAGCATGGAAAAAATTACATATGGTCTAATTTGGGATTAAGGGTAGAGTTGAGCATTAGAAAGCTGACCCACTGATTTGGTAGTTTCTACAAGCAATTAGAGTGTACAGTGCTCGAAGTGCACAGTCCAGAAAAAGGGACCAAAAAATTTGGCCCCTATCTTGACTCTCCTGAATCTTGCCACCATGGCAAGACCAAGAATTATACATGAAGTATGTACTATCCATTTCTCAAACAGAAAGTTGCTACCCATGATTGGTAAAACGGTGCCAACATTTCCACAAAATTCTTCAAATTGGCAACACCATTGTCAATTTGTATGTTAGTCCTTCAAAATCAAGTAAAGATTAATTGAGGCCATCATACCCAATTATGGGTAGCAACTTTCCATTGAATGAAAAGTGAAAATTGAAAAGCAAAAGGCAGTTAAATCTAAACCTATGGCATCTCTTTAACGTGAAATATTCTTTGAGATGCTGAAAACATACATAGAGAAAAAAAAGAATGAAGCAAAAGAATTTGGTTCCTTCAAGGTGCCATAAAATTCTATGTAAAATATAAAACAAATACAAGAATATAGATATATAAGAACACAGTTCAGGAGAGGGAAACAAGAAAATATTGATGTGTATCTGATAGCAATTACCAATGCAGGAAAAGCACGGTAACAGGATTACATTTTCTGATGAAAGAAAAATTTATCCCCACAATTAAAAGAACAATCAATAAAATGCAAACTAGATATTGCAAATTGATTGAATAAAGTTTCATATGCTAAGTGAATAACACTTCGAAGCTTACCATGATGAACTGTTTCAAGTCCCTTCCAGATGCAACATCCTGAAGAAACTCCAAGAAGCGATTTATTTCAGTGCCAATAGCCATGCCAATATTAACAAATAGCTCATCAGGTAAAACAAGCCTAGGCACTTGTGGCTGAGATCTGCTTGAGAAGAGAAATCAATCGGAAACTCATCACTGAGACAAATATAAGATGTTGGCAAAGCTGTATTACTAAACATAACATATTGCTCATGAAATGGCACCTGTTCATTAATCCTGAAGCATTGGACCAAACGAACTGAATGAGCATAGCACCAACAAGAGCAAGACAAAGAAGAGTCAGAAAATGGTAATTAAGCCATTCGAAAAGAACCCATATGATTGTTGCCCCGGTCAAAACAGTCAATGATATTTTTTTGTTCCTCCACAACAGCACATCTGCAGCTGCATCATCAAAAGAATAAAAAAATAAAGGATAAACAAACTAATGTCATAAGATGCACAGGATGAAAAAGCATAAGAACAATTGCTAATAAAGGCACCTACATTTTCCACCACCAAAGATCATATGGACAGACTTTTGACGCCCAAATAACCTATTCATACGGGCAGATACTGTTTTTTCTTCTTCAAAGAATCTCACACTCTTTTGTTTTGGAACACTATCAGCCAAAGTCTCCATTATGTTGTTCAAGATGTTTTCAGCCGTATGCTCCGAGTGTTCAGGCATTGTATCTCTGTCATCAAAGTCAATTGTTGTTCAATAAAATTTTCTTGTCAAATTTTACTTTACTAACAAGAAAAAAAATTGCTGCCAGTCAATCCTGAGACTATTGATAATGCATGCATCACTAGCTGAACTGACTACAAACTGACGATGACGGAAATTGTCATATTGCCTTTGCGATGAACACACAGAGTCAACAGAAAATTGATTTTGATGTGACTGTTAGGAATGAAACTCCAGTTAGATATGAATTCAAAGTCATCGTGAAAAAAATATAATCAAAAGAGATTGTCTACATAAGACACAAATATAGATGCATCAACATTGACAGGTTTTTTTGTAAAGGGATCAGCATCAAGGATCACGGGATCGGAATCGGTCCCTGGATCGGTGGGGATCCGATCCGATGAGTCCGATCCAGGCTGATTCGTTGGAAGAAAAGTCGATCCAAATCGACCCTTAAAAAAACCCTAAAACACAAAAAAATAACTAAATAAGGAGGTAGATCCGATCCGATCTACCTCATTTTGGGGCGATTTCGGGCCCAAAAGTGGCCCGGAATCGCCACCACGGTGGCAGCTTCATCTTCGCTACCATGTCCCGATGGATCCCGTAGCTTATTGGGTGGGGAAGAGGGCCACCGCGGCAGGATGGCTGCCGCGGCGGTCTGTGGGCCGATTCCGGCGAGGGAATCGCCGGAATCGATCCAAAATCGACCAAATCAGTTGATTCCGGCACCGATTCCACCTACAAACACTGATCCGGACCGATCTTCGGTCCGGATCGGTAGTTCTGCCGGGAATCGGATCGGAAGGGTCCGATCCAATCCAAGAATCGGCCGATCCCGATCCAGATCAGCCGATTCTGCAATCCATGATTAGCATATTACTGGCATCCCTTAGTTATTAGAATCAAAGGACTTGAGAAACAAAGTCCCAGGACTGTCTAGGAAAGTTTCAGAGTATTATGTTTTATTCTGTAGTTTGACACATCAATTCAGCTCTTTGGAAGCTGCACAAAAGGAACCCATCGGCAAGCACCATATAATTTTAAAGGGAAAGTAAAATTTCAAACAGGGGCTAAAGGAGGAAAACTAAGACAACCAAGGAGCAAATAGCCACAAGAGCCAACAAATGAATATATAGTAACACTACCTGATCCTGCAGGAATTATTGTTACCAAATCGAAATATGTACGTTATAATACCCAGCCCCCGAAAAGGTATGCTAAACAGTTGGAGATATACAGGAAAAAAGCTCAGCTTTTTAGGGCCGTTGAGTTATGATAAGTCAAGAAATATATGCAATCTCGCAAGTTCCAGCATTTCATCAAGGAAGACATAGAATCCGAAGTGCGAAAGGAAACTTCGCAGTTCGCTGATTCCAATTGAGCGGACTAAACGCCAGCTATGCTCGCTGCTGTCTTCGAGGGAACGAAACCCACGCTTTTCATAATGTGCAGTATCGTTCGATAGCCGAAAAACAACCCAGCAATCATCCAAAGCACAAGCACAGGAAAGATGAAGAAAGACGCTCATTCCCCAAATGCAGAAACTCATTTGACTAACGCCGCCTCATAAGACAGCAGAAAAAACTCCAGCATCGGAAAGAAAGATGAAAGAAGAATCACACCAGCTGATATCTAGCAGAAGGAAGACGATAGAACTTGATGGCGTCGCAGCAGGCAGTCACGACAGGAAGAAGAAAATCTCGGCAAGAGAGAGAAAAGAACGAGAGAGTGGAGGCCTGACCAGCGAAATCAAAGACCTCCGAAAGGATCAGCGGAGAGAGAGAGACGGCGAAACAAGGAAGAGGGGGGGCTTCTGGCAGCGGTGCCCTTCAACTGCCAGTCACACACAGGTGCAGACAACACCCCCAGAGAGCGAGAAAGAGGAGGGAGGAGGGAGGTGCAGAGAGAACCACTCGGTCAGCGAGCGTTTCGGGGCGGCATTATTTCGTTGGAGGGTATTTATATAATTTAAATACTTTTAGGACAGAAATGTCAAAAACTGAGTACGTGGCGTTCGTAGGGTAGAAGATAGACGGCCATCCGGAAGAGATCTTCTCGTCTTTATTTCTAGGGAAAATTATTCTTAGGTCCATTTAAGAAAATAACTTTAGCAAAAACTCCGTTGACCACATTTCGTTACTGTTTAGTCCGTTGACACCGAATTTCATTATCACCCAATCCATTTCTTCATCCTGTCATTTTTAAATTCCACTTTTACCCTCCTCCTCCGATTTCGATCGCTTTGTCCCTCTCGTCTTCCTTCCGCCGCGGCGCGTACCCTAGCTTCGTCTCGTTTCCGTTCTTCCTCCTGGACGTGCACCAGCAGCCCCAGCCGCATCCGCATCCACATCCGCAGCATAGCCCTCCCGCGAAGCCCATCCGCAGCCTCCGCGAAGCCCTCCCGCGAAGACTCCATCCGCAGACTCCGCGAAGCCCTCCCGCGAGCCGCGAAGCCCATCCGCAGCCTCCGTGAAGACTCCATCCGCAGCCTCCGCAAAGTCTCCGCGAAGCCCTCCCCCGAAGCCCTCCCCCGCAGCCTCCGTGAAGCCCTCCCCCGAAGCCCGCTGCCGCCGCGAAGCCCAGCTACCGCCTCCGCGAAGCCCAGCTGCCGCTGCGAAGTCCAGTTGCCGCCTCCGCGAAGTCCTCACAGGTGCGAAGTACAGCCCAACTGCCGCCTCCGCGAGGGGCAAAAACGACATTTCAAATCCAAATTGGAGTGGGTGTGATGATATTTTGAAAAAACGGACCTAATGGTAATGTGTTTTTGAAAACGGACCTAATGATAAAGTGATTTCTTTAAAACGGACCTAGTGTGCATTTACACTTATTTCTATTACCCGGGACGCACCGAGAGAAATGCGAATCGACAAACATGGGAATACCGCTACAGGAGCGGGAAAGCGGCTAGCCGGTACGGCTGTCGGCTCGCCTGCTCGTCTCGGCCCCATTCCCAAGCACTCCCTCCGCTCCGAGGCGAAGGGTACAACGTGCAAGTATCGATGGAATCGAGTCAGCTGGGTCCGTCGAGATGCAAAACTATTCTTAAACTTATTTATTATATTAAAATAATAAATTAAAAAATAAAACTGTGTTCATCAACTAGTAATGTTCGTAACTATTTAAATTTTTTTAATTATGAATATTAATAATTATATAATGATAGTTGAATATGTAAAATGAAATTTATTTTGGGTTTAAATTTTGATAGAGTTTCAAATTTATTTTGGTAATTAAGATCAAATTTAATTTTATGAATAAATTTATGCCAAGTTTGTAATGAATTTTAGTCAAAAACTCTAGTATAAGTTGCGATTCAAACTCGAACAAGAGTTGACTTTACCCATAAAAACTTGATTTGGAATTTAAACTCAAGTAAATTAAATCAATTCATTGGCTCAACAATTTGAAGAGCATACTGCAACCCAATAGCTCAACTCCTTTGCACCTCTAGCTAGTTACGTTCTCATTTGATATGAATAAGTATGTTTGATTTGATTTGATATATTTGATCAGTTCAATCAATTTCAAATTAAACTAAACTAGACCAAACAGCTAAAATATTTAAAATAATATTATAAATTTAATATTATATTATTAATAAATTTAATATTATATGACTTTATAATTGAATGATATTTTTTGTAATTATTTACAACTAAAAATAAATATATATAGGTATAAATAATAAGCAAAATGCATCAAAATAGCTTTTTGATTTCATGCAAAAGGTAGATAAATGATTTTGAAACCAGAGAAAGATGGCAACAAATTTCTGCCAAAACTCATGCACATGAGTTTTTAACAATTTTGGCAAGCAAATGATGCATTTTTTTTAAAAAAAGGCAAGCAAATGATGATTACTATCCCCAACATCCTAAGTCCATCTAGATTCTTTAAACGGTGTTCTAGAGATTGGAATATATAGTGTGGCCTTAAATCTTGAAATAATTATACCAAACTTATGCTTCTAAGGAATAAGCTACCTAATGCCATGCTTGGTAACTGTACTAAGTACTTATATATATTGATAGAGAATGATAATAAGTGTTTGGATATTTGTGTCAATTTTAAAATTATTAGCGTAACATTCTTTCAAACTCAATGCAGGTCGATACTTATTTTAAAATTAATATTGAACAGTGGCTCTTCATTGTGCCCTAACTCTTCATCTCTTCCCCCGATAGCGGCTATCCTCCCTTGATCGACCTCGGCAGGAGCTCTCCCCCGATCGCGTGTCTCCTCTCTTGTCAAAGCATCCTCGGTTGAAGCTCTCCCCCAATCGCACCTATCCTCTCCCATCAAAGCACCCATACGCCACCGCAGCATCGAGCGAGTAGCTTTGACAATCTCACCTCAGGGTTCCCCAACGAAGAGGATGTCTCGGACACAACGGAGGAAAAGGCTGATCGCGAGGTTGTTGCCACCCTCAACAACCGCTAGCCGTGGCAAGAGACTCTGGCTCCCGTCAAGATCTACTCGAACGACACTCTCAAGGCCCCTCTTTAAGAGAAAGCAGCCAAGTGTGAGTGCCACCTCTCTATTTGATCTCTCTCTCTCTCCCCCCTTGTTTGGTGGGTCTCGATGATTCATAGATCTGCGGTGAGCCGCATCTGAGACCATCACTATAGATGTTGCATTTGATGCCGATTACATAGGGAACGAAGAAATCTTCACTAATTTTTTGTTAAACAGAGAGAGAGAGAGAGAGAGAGAGAGAGAGAGAGAGAGAGAGAGAGATGGGGGAGGGAGATGGGGCAGCAAGCACCGGGAGACAAGGGCAAGTGCCTCACTTTCGCCATCGCTAGTATTCTTGACAAGGCTTGGCTTCCACAGGCCATCCATCGCCAGAAACTCAAGGATCTTTCTTCTCTTCTATCCTCATCCGACATCAACCTCTTCCTTAGTTCTTTCAGCCTTGACCCCTCTTTTCGACGCATCCAAGAGGGCCAACTCTGTTGAGCGATCCATCCGCTTTGTTTCGGCCTTTGTCGCCCACAGGGAAGGGATATACAACAATGTCGCATACGACGCCTTCCTGCAAGGGTTCCTCGGGTTTCTACTGGTGGCTACTTGCGTAGCCAACAAGACAGCGAGACTTCGTGCGTGCCAGATCATCTCAGAGGTGATGGTTGCCCTTTAAGCCTCCTCTGCCTTCCCATTTCGTGCTACAGGGTTTACCTGGTTGATTAGTGGTGATTCGACTTTGAAGATCTCCGATTGTGGATCATCAATTCAAAATTCTTAATTTTAATTTCGCATTGTATTTTGATAGCCAGAAGCTAATCAAAGATACTTTGGGAAATCAAATATGAAAACCCGTGGGCATCATTTTCAGTGCTATTTTTTCATTGTTCTGCTTCCAACTTGCGAGAAAAATGGGCTTCCTTTTTCTCATAAGTCTAGGCTCGTAGAATCACAAGTACTCAAGGTTGATATATATGCATGTGTTACCGACCGTCGGTCGGTTGGTACCGCCTGCCCGCCGGGGGGCAGGCCTCCCGGGTTCAAGCCTGCGCTCGAACTACGCTGAAGCCACCTGCCCTTGGGGGGGCAGGCCACCGGTGATGTCCGAGCTGGGGCTCGAACATCCGCCGCGTCCTGTGCTGGACGCACAGTTGGCCACTGTGCCAGTCGACCAAAAAAAAAAAAAAAAGATATATGCATGTGTTTTTATTAGTTATGTGAATATATCTCAAGGTGTTATATTGTCATCATTTTTGTAAATTTTTTTTACTGAATATTTCCAGCAATGATGTTATTATCGCATTTTATTTTAATTTAATTATAAAAATTAAAATTTATTAACAAATTTTGTAATTTTATAAATATCATTGATACTTTTTATATTTTTAATTATATATTTTCATATTAATATTTTAATTTGTTATTTTAATATTAACAATAATTTATGTCTAATCAATTTTGATATTAATATAGTGTTACCAAACACTTGATATCAATTTTAATAGTGATATAGTATTACCAAGCACTCAAGAAATTTGATACTATCATTTTTAATATTAATACTCTATTCTCTTAAAATATCAACATCAATGTTGATGTAGTATTAATTTTGAAACTCTAACCAAACAGACCATAAAGATATGGAGTGACAGGGTTAGATATTAACGAGCCATAGGGCATATAACAAAATTATGTTCTCTGAAAATTTTTGGTTAGCTGTTTCTAGTCAATCAAGGTTGAGATAGTGACAAAGAGATTGAAATCTAGTTAAAGGAGAAAACAGTTAGAATAAAAGATATTAAAAAATTTGTAAAAATATAACAAAGATGTTTACTTTACTTATTTATTTAGAGTTGAATGACTTATTTATTTTAATTTAAGTCTTATGTGCACGTAATCTTACGAGAATATCTTGTCAGAAAAGATATCTGCCCGCATATGAGGGATGTATTAGAATACTCTCATATTAAATATTAAAAAAGAGTTTTTGAAAATACAAAAGAGATGTCAACTCTGTTCGGATGCATCAATTTTGGACCAACAAAACATTGTGTAGCATCCGTAAGACCTGATTTTGATGGCCTTGGATTTATTTCGTCAATCATATCTACATTTCTTGTTGATGTCGTCAAAGATTAACATAAAGCTCCACCAAAGTTGGTCTATATATGCCAATGTAACATGGGAGATACGAGCACCATTTTCATTTTGTTTTGCGAAAGTGCAGCAAGTCATTGCAATCATTACCTATTGACAATCCTCTTGCTCACCAGAAACTAACTCTCAGGAGGAAGAAAAGGCACATATGAGAGAGAGAGAGAGAGGGTGAGGAATTTTAGCATAGATCATAATGAAAATACATCAATATTTCAGAGAGTGAAAAATTGTTGTCAAAATTTTATATCATACCTAAAAATATGAATACTTTTTGGAACCTAGATGTAAAATGGTCAACTTTTAATTGCCTAAAAGAACTTAGTACAATTGAATTCTGACGTATGATAATATTAAAATGTAGTAATATACAACAATAATAATGTGCTAATCCTAGCTCACTCCTTAATTTGGACCATCCCCCGTTCTATGACATCTCCATGTCGATCCTCCTTCAAATAAAGACTAAAACAGCTAACATAATAATTGATAAAAATAATTATAAATAAAGATAAATAAATTAACTAACGTGGCTCCTATTGGACTTGTCACTAGTTGTAATGAGTGGTGTGCATCTTGAATGAAAGCCTAACAACATGAACTATACTAAACCAATTGGAGAGTTCATCATGTAGCTAGCTAGGACACAATGAACCTCCTCTCAAATGTGATGCATGCTAGACAATTTTTCTCGTACAATTTTCTTGAATATGGTATTCGACAATGAAATGGACATTTGTTTATGGCTGCATGAAGTATTCATGAGATTATAAAATGGAAGTGACACATCCACTTGCATCCATACTAGCCCTCAACTCAAATACACTGTTTTTGGTTGATCGATTGTCATGACTTATGCCATAATATCAAATAGATCATGTTAAGTGGAGTCCTCGCCATACCACTCCACCATCTTTGGGTCATATGAGATCTAAAATAGGTAAATATACAATTTTATTAACATAGTTTTAACGATTAATCAACTAGAAAGTTTTACATAGATTTCCTTTTTTGCATTGGCCTCTTTTTCTTTCTCAAAGATGAAGTCTATTGCGCCCTTACATTTATGTGCTTGAAAAATGAAAAGTGCATCTCTATAGGCACTGACCCAACTATTTGCTAAAATTTAAAATACAAGTTCCCGAATGGCTTCATCCTAGACCTTCTTGCCTATTGATGATCGATAATGGGGTGTTTGGTTGCATGATAATGGGGTGTTTGATTACAAAAAAGAGTAACTACCACACATGACCAAACAAAGTGGGGGACCACAAGAAAAAAGAAAGAGGTGAGACCCTCTTTTTTTGTTTAAGAAGAAAATCACTTTTAAAACATAAAATTGTCATGGTTACCAAACACCTCTTTTAACAAGTTTTCTTGCAATTCTTAAAAATTAAAACAAAAACCTTCATTATCATGCAACCAAACATCCCATAAGGGATTGAAAGACTTCTCACTTGCTAACTAGCCAACTCAAAGCCCTCCAAAGAAAGAGTGAAAGTCAAACCAAACTCCCCTTAGCTTTATTTACCATTTCTTTCTTATTGTGATCGCAGATTCGTCACCCCCCACAAACCCGACCTTACTGTCTAATCTACATCGGGGTTGTAACCTTTGGGTCTCTTTCTTTAGGTGAGAGAAAATCTCAATTTATGATAGAGAGACAGAGATGGTGGAAGGGAGGTGTGTGTGAAGTATGGTCACCATAAATCACGAAATTCAATGTAGGAAAGTGATTAAAAGTTTGACTTGCGTATCTCGGGGAGATGGGATGCAGATTCTAGCTTCTTCTTATTCGGATAACCGAGAATGAGAAGCTCATATGTTTTAGTTTAAGATTTTTTGAGATAATTGTAAGGAATCGATTGAATCAGATTAATGCAATGAAAATTTTTTGATTTCTTAAATATCAATATTTTGGTCTCAATCGAAACTAAACAATGCAACCAAACTAATATTTGAAATAATTTTGAATACATACCTTTGTGAAATTCAAATGATCCCTATAGATCATAGAAGATCAATCATTCTCATACTCTCTTAGCCACTCAAGTGTGTGATCTTTAGTCGTATCCCCACAAACTACCTCTAAAGTTGCATTATTCTCTACAACAGCATCGACCATTCATCCTAAATAAAGCTCCACTCAACGGTGGCTACTGGGGTGGGATATGGCGAAGGAGGTGGCTAATAAATGGGCATCCTTAGTTTAATAGGGTTTGTGCTCTCTTTGTTATTATTTATAGAATTTGAAGTTTTCACAAAAACCCTTTTTGGATCCATAATTACACCTGCACCCTCAAACTTATGAATTAGTCATTGTGTGTGACCTATTACGCCTAAGAGACCACTTGGTTGAGGCCTAGTTAAAACAAAATTCTTTTAAGTTAAACCCATTATCTCATAATAGATTTTAATGACATATTGATCATAGAGGGTACAAGCTACATAACATGATCCCAAACAACTTTGAAGATGAACTTATCTCTAAGGAGATTTTCCATCATCGGTTACCTTATAGTTAAAAACAATTGTTCATCTAATGTCTTGATCAGATAGGTGTACGGCATCAACTGCTAACTCTTAGTTATTCTAACACTAAGAAAACTTGTACTTAGAATCAGTTCAATTGAAAAATCTTTTCCCAATTATCCTAGCTACCTTGCCTATGGATTTATATCACTATCATAAGACATTCTCTCTTTCCTACCAAAAGTGGACGATCTCATGTTGTCCACTTAATTACCTCTACCGGATTTCTTATGTATCCAATCTATTAACTATACATGATAATAATACTAAGTGATCCATAAGTCAATAGTTAAAGTATAAGGTACACCTAACAAGTCATTTTTGGTGACTCAGGTCACAAATCTAACCATGTAATCATGATGATAGAATAATCTGATTGATACTTAGATAAGATACCATTTAGAGATTCTATAATAGTTAATTTAGTGAACTCATTCCTTTAATGAGTACTTATATATGTATCTTAGTGTCTTTACACTAATGATCAATAAAATCTGTAAGGAATCATCTTACATAATTCGGTGTAACAAAAACGATGATTCTTATGGGTTCATGTGTTGATCTTGTCTCAATCAGAATTGAATGATGAAAATTGATCTCTATAAGTTCGAATATACCTATAAAGAATCATCTAATACTATGGAGAAAAAGAAAAAAGAACTTCTTAAGCCCTTCAAACTCGTTCAAATATTCGATCTCTAGCAGTATTTATACGAACTTCATCCATGATAGATTCTCCTTTCACACTTGGCTCTATAAGTCTTCACAAATTAAGCTCAATCACCATAGATGCCTTCCTGAGAGAGGAGGTTGAGGATGTGTTTTTCACCTTTGTCTTGATAGGGTTTGGAACCATTAGTATTTATAGAAAATTTAAATTTTTTTACAAAAACCCAAACTCTCTATAAGTTACGCCCTTGCCCATGTACTTATAGATAAGTCCTTATATGTGTGACCACTAAGCCCAATTTCCTATTTGGTTTAGGCCTGAATAAAATATAACAATTATGTTTAATTTAATTAAATCTTTTATCCAATAATAGATTAATCAACCTACTGATCATAAAGAATAAAAGTTACATCTCATGATTCCAAATGACTATGGGGATAATCTTATCTTTATTAAGCCTTTCTATCATCAATTACCGTATAGATATAAACTCTCATCCATTCAATGTCTTGTTTGAAAAGTACGACATCGACTATCAACTCTTTATTATACCAATTCTATATGATTTGTACTCAAAATCAGATCAATTGCCCATGGGCAGCAGGTAACTTAGATGAATACAGCCCTCCCACAAATCCCAAATTATCGTGATTTTCTCTAAGTGTCACCACTATCTAGGTACATTATGGTCTAGCATAGTATATGTTACTGCTATATATACTAGAGCTGGTGAAAACATTTTGTATATGTGAAATAAGACGACCAATTCCATGCTATTTAGTAATGTGTTTGAAAAGAATATGAAGTTGTGGTACTTGTATGTCATGTAGAGATGTAAATTCATGTTATATTAGAAAAATCAGATCTATCCCATTTTGGTCTAGTCATGTTAAGTTAAGTATTGAGGTCATTTAGATGATATTTGCTTAGTTAGTATGGTCTAGTGTGCATTGGTCTAGAAGTGTATAGCATTGACATAATCTTTTCCATAGATGTTAAGTTAAGTATTGAGGTCTATCTAGGGCTGTAAACGGGTCGGATTCGGTAGCGGATTCACCAGAATCCGATTCTGATTCCGATAAGGGTTAAGGGGTTCCGATTCCGATTCCGATAATTTCGGAATTACTATGTTCCGATTTCGATCCGATTCCGATTCCGTTATCGAAATCGGAACCGAATCCGATAAAATCCGAAATGCATATTAAATATTAATTTTTATTCAAAAGCGAGTCAATAATTTACATATAATTAATAAATTTTGATATAATATTCTTAAATTTTTATTTTTATTACTTTATCCATTTATATATTGTATTTTATAAGTTATTTAACTTTGTTTTATTTAATTTTATTTATATATAATTATTTTTTTATCGAAATCGGATTAACGGAAACGAAACCAACTGATTCCGATTCCGATTCCGATAAGCTACCGGAATATCCGATTCCGATTCCGATAGCTTATAGGATACAGAAACAAGTTCCAAACCCGTTAATTTTTATCGAAATCGAATCGGAATATCGGAATATCGGATTCCGTTTACACCCCTAGGTCTATCCCATTTTGTTTGATGGTGTTGTGAGTTTGACATAGAAGACATCATATACCTTTGTATTACATCTCAAATCAAATATTTTATCTATCGTTGCTTAATTATATGTTAGTTATCCGATTGGTGAAAAGAGTGTAAATCCTACGGAGTCTCGAAACTCACCCCTGTTGTGGGTTAAATTTTTCAACAGGTTTTGAAGATTAGGAACTTGGTTTGGAGATCAAGAAAAGGCTGTGGAAGAACCAAAATTCCATAGAGTTGGAGCATAGTAATCTTTTTATTAGGTTGCTTGTGGTTCAACTTTTAAGATATTGTGCAGTTAAACTCTATCTTATTTGCTTTCTTTTAAAGATGAAACTTGTGGATGAACTTGATTTGGTGTTAAGTTGTTTCAATCTTTATGTCTAAGTTAGAATCTTGTGGAATTATATAAACTTAGTTATTAGTGTTATCTACATACTTGTTTGAATTATAAAATCCAAATGACAGATTTCTCTTACTTTCAACGACGTCATGTATTTCCGTTATGTAATTGTGATTTGTTATTTAATTTTTTAGGACATGACATATATGATTTTATTCTCACTACTTGTTAATACCATAATTATTAGATAATATAAATATACATGCTCATTAATTTGTATACAATAAGAGTGAGATAATGATGACATCATAATAATCAGATTATAATATTTATGATAAAATAATATTTGTATTCATTATTTATAAGTTAAATTAGTATATAAAAATAAGGATTTGTTTAAAATATTTAATAAATTTTTAGTTTCGATTCTAGATCAAATCTAATTAAACCAAGTGTGTATGGTTCGATTGAAATTTGAAAGAAAAAGTGTTTTAAAATCGAACCAACCAAACTGTACACACCCTATCTCTTTTACTTTTAAATTCCTCTTCTATCTTTTGCTTGTAACTTGTTGGAACCAAGCACCCCAATTTTCAGACAAAACTGTTCGAGACCGGATCCCCTCGGGAGCCCTCTTAACGGGATCCCCTCAGTCCTCCTCACATAAATGAATGGACAAAAGATATTAAATGAATACATGCAAAGACATTAAATTATCCTTGTCCCCTCATTTATGTGAGGGGACTGAGAAGATCCCCTTAGGAAGGGATGAATCCTCTATGCACTGCCGTGTGCACCTCAATGCACATCACTTCAATAAATTATGTTATGTTACACTCAAAATAATTATATTTAATATTTATAAAATTGCGAATATAAATAAATATCATGTAATATTATATTTTATGTAAATCAACATTAAATATAATTTTTACATATTCATTTAAATTAAATCTATAATTAACTTATAATAAAGTAAAAATTTTTAAAAATATTTGATAATTTTATAATTTTAATAATATTTAAATAATATTTATAGTCACAATTTTATAAATATTGACTTAGAGGATTCGGTCTCGAACTGTTCAAATGCTCTAGGGGTGAGCATGGTTCAATTTAGTCCAGTTTGGACTATTTTTTTTTCAAATTGAATCAAGTCGATTCAACCCATCAAATCAAACCAATTCGGTTTGATTCGATTCGATTTGATTTAAACCAAAAATATATAAAAATATTTTAATTAACTTTTTTTATATATAATGATTTTTAAGTTAAAATAATCAAAATAAATATTATTTTATTATAAAATTATAAAAATCTTATTTTTAATAATATTATAGCAATTTTTATATAATTTTTTATTAGATCGATTTAAACGTTTTGGTTTGATTTAAACCGATTTAAATAACTTTCAAACCAAATTAAATTAAACATGATTCAAACTGAATCCAATCAAATTAAATTGATCGATTTAATTTGATTTTTTGATATGAACCATTCTAGATGAGAGCGGATCACCTCAGTCCCGGGGTGGAGAGAGAAGTCTCAGTCCCCAATCAGAGGCGGCCACATACTCCCGTCAGTTAAGTGGCGGTTCAAGTTATGTTACTGAACCAGTTCGGTGAACCGCTATCGAAAAGGGCTGAATCACTACCGAGCCCTTTGTAATTCACTACCCGTTGAAGGCTTCTCCCTCCACCCCGGGACCGAGGTGATCCGCGCTCGTTCTAGATGCTCTTGCCAAGTATAGCATGGTTACGAGAACGCAAGACACGTCGAGCCACCGGTAGCAAACGGCCGGCTCCGCCGTGGACGTTACGTACGTCCCTTGGCCATGCATTCAAGCAAGACTTATGTCCCATTCCTCCCACCGGCAGTGCTCCGGAAGCCTCGTTACGCGTACGCTCCTGCCGATCTGCCGACCGCGGCCTTCTTCTTCCCCGTCGCCGACGGCTCCCCTTACCAAGCCCCGCACGCATCGGCAGCTAGGATGGCTCTCCCGCTGCGCATTCTCATGGCGGTCGCGCTTGCGGCATGCATGGCGGGAATACCCGCCCCTTGCAACGCCGCCCGATCGGTGCCGGAGGCTTCGCCGCCGAGCGCCGGCCAGCCGGAGCCCACGACGGAGATGCCGGACCTCAGCGGGCTGGCATCCATGGCGACCATGTCGCTGGACATACCGGACGTCTCCCTGCCACCCATCCCTTCCGTCAATGTCCCCAGCATGCCCAGCTTCTCCTTCTTTGGCCTGCACCTGGATCTGAATCACCTCCATCTGCCTTCTCTCAACTTCCTGCCCTTCTTCCGCAAGGACCCGGAGTAGGTAATATATGTTCTTCAAGTTCAAATTATAGCACTGCAGCAAGATGCTTGGGGCATTTCGATCGGCGTGGCAATATTCTATATTCACGCCTCGCTTGAGTTGAGATCAGAAAGGAAGGCCAACATATGTATATATATGTGTGTGCATATATATCGTTATTTCTTATTTATACACTTGGATGATGGTCGTGGTATGTATCAACATTATTGCGTATGCCAATCATCACAACAATAACTTAAACCCACGCATATGTTAAAATATGTATAAATATACATGTGTGCTAAATTAGATTGTCCTTAATTGGCGTCTTATTCGGAATGATTTTAAACTCGAATTTCAAGTTTCTTTCGGTAAATATAAAGAAGTATTTAATTGACACATCGTGGTAAATCGGCATGCCTTTTCAATTGGTTGTTAGAGGTAGAAATATTTTTATCACTATTTAATCAAAGCTCTTCGTTCTAGAACTATTTTCTAAGTTCGGATATCTTAAACATTTGGAGGAGAGAACTCCCTTAGTCTCTAATAGGAGATAGTCTTGACTCTCGGCCATTAAGTGGTTCAAAGGTGAACCTGTATGAACTGTTACTGAATCAAAATTCATAACGAGTTACATTGAGGTTCATAACAGTTCAGCCCATGTTTGTAATAGTACAGATCAATTTGTAACAAGTTACATTGTGATTTGTAACAAGTTACAATCTAGTTCATAATGGGTTAAACTGTTACGAACTTGATTGAACCATTACGAAGCATAGTGTAATCCCATACAAATCAAGTTAAATTGTAATAAACTACAGTGCAACCTGTTACGAACCACATTGTAACCCGTTACGAATTTTGGTTCAGTAATAGTTGATATCGATTCACCCCTGAACCATCACATGCGTGGCTGGGTTGTGGTTGTCTCCTATTGGAAACTCATTTTTGTCACATACGTTTTTGTAAGAAATAGATATAAATTTTAATATGGCTAGTTTTAAGAACTTGATAAGAGCTTGATTTTCTATCAAGTAATAGTATTTATTTTTTAGTCTGAATACAACAATTACATAGTTAAATACACACATCTCGTTGTTACGTAAAAACTTGATAGGATAAAACAATTAAATCAATCAAGTAGCGTAACAATTAGTGTTAATCGCTCATCTTCCCGAAAAGTCATCTATTTCTAAATTGCTCTTAATTAACAATGAATGCTTAAATTTTTTGATTTTTTCAATAAATTTTCAAAAAATAATTAATTAGTTTCATCTCTTAACACATTATTATGAGTTGTTACACACCACATGTCACATAAGCCACACATGTGACCAGGACCTTCCATTGATTAAAGCTAAGATACGCACCATACATAGATCAAACTATTGTGTTTGGTGCACCACAAAATTTTATACATTTTCATGACAAAAAATATATTAAAATAAAATGTAAGTTATTCAATGACATAAAATTATCATATTTGGGAAGATGTGATAACAAAAGAGAGTAAGAGTCATATAAGAACAAAAAAATGTGGGGACCACTTAATAAAAAAATGTCTCACTTATTTTTTCTTGCCCAAGAAGAAAATTTTATTAAAACATAAATTTATAGTAGTTGTGTCAAACGCCTCTTTTAAAAAATGTTATTACAAAATATAAATTATAACAAAAACTCAATTCATCACGCAACCAAACACCTCATTATTCTCGCTAACTACTCTAAACGAATTATACTTAACTATATATGGAAGTTGTGTTCAAATCAATTTTAAAAAGTAGTTAATTACAATTATTAATAGTTCATTGATTTATTCTCTTATAATATTTTTCAAATGGTATGCTACATGATTGATCGAGATTTGAAGCATATCATCTTGGTTATTTGGCTTTAGGTTTCGACTTCATGTTGATTGTCCTTTTACCTTGTTCCAGACCTAAATTCAATTCATTACAAAGAATATTAGTACCCAACAAAGTAGTCATGACCTTGCCAAGAAACCTCATCATAATTATATGTCATTAATGGCTAAATAGAAATTTTGATTACACATACCACTTTGAATTTAAAATAATTAATATTTACCACCAACACTTTAAATGATGGTCAACTATTTAACAATTTCTTCTAAGTATTGTAAAGAAAAGTTGAGAGTTAAAGGGCTATTTACCTATACCAATAAAGTAATAGAACATCCATTTCGATATTGACACACTAGACATAGGAAACATTCAAATTTCACCTTATCCAATATGTTAATGGATGTAGTTAGTGCTCTGTCCTTGCATAGGCTAAACATGTTAAGGTAAAGAGAAAAAAATATGATCACTATATCATTTCTCTTTCCCCACCTCGATGGACTCTCTCTCCCTCTTCTCACCATTACTACAAGAAATTGATCTAAGCACATCGGAAGTGGCAATGCCTTAGATTTCAATGTTGTTGTCATGATTAGAATCGAACGACAATTGAACACTAGATTTGAACAAACTGGATATATCTACATAGTATTCAACCAATCTCTCAAGACCGAAGAAGAACAAGTGTAACTATGCTCTCCAAGTTGTCCAAGTGAACAATCTCTAGTGACATCTACATGAACTTCTTCTATAGATGGATTTTATTGCACATTAGACTTTTTGACTCATCTCGAATGGAGCTCCACCACTTTTTGGCGACTACTGGGATGGGAGAGGATGTTGGAGAAGGCTAGTAATGAGATTGACACTCTTGACTTGATAGAGTTTGGCTCAATTCACTATTATTTATAGAAATAGTAATTTTTCACAAAAACCAATAATTTCTATAAATTATGCCCACATCCCCATATTAACTAATCACTTCTATTGTGTGCTACCCACTAAGCCAAATAGTCTAATTAATTGAGTCCTAATTAAAAAACAACTTATTCAAAATTAAATTTATTATCATAAAGGGTACATGTCACATCTCTTGATCTTAAATTACTTTGGAAATGATCTTATCTCTATTGAGTCTTTCTATCATCAATTACTACATGAATATAAACTATCATTCATCCATTGCCCTAGTTAGATAGGGGTATAGCATTGATCGTCAATGCTGTGGTATATCGACAGTTTGGTGTAGACACACTAATTTAACTTAGTCGAGGAGACTAAAACTCTTGTTTCTATAAATAATATTAGAATTTTATGCTTAAGCAAACCAATTCTTCTGAAAAGAAAGATAATTTTGGTTGGAAAACCCAACGTCCTAATAAGGCGACGTTTGACGTCGTGTTATCGAAGCATCAAGGTTCTTGCTTAAATTTGACACCCTACCATGAGCCTGACTGGAGCATTGAATGTGCATGGTACTTTTGATGTCCCATTAATGGGATGTCAACCTTTTGAAAGGTCAAAGTCGACATAATTGACCTTGTGGAAGGCATCATGGTACAATTTTCTTCTCCACCCGATATGAGGTCCCTAGAGGGATGTTTGCATCCCTGACTATTAGGACCCCTAACTCCTTATCTAGAGCTTAGAAAAATCACTAAAGATATGTGCTAGAATCCTCATTGAATGATAATTCCTTTTCAAACAACTTTATCCCCTGTACAGATATAAATAGATAGGAAATTGGAGAAGAATAGGAGTGGTAATGTTAGAGTTTGAAATAGGATACTACTAGATCTCCTTGTCCATTCTGAACATTCCAAATGTAACAAAACGCAAAAAAACTAGTTAGAGTCTTTGTTCAACATGAATTCTAACTCAACTAACTTTATCCTTTAAATCCTTTTCAAAACATGGCAATCATGAAAGAAATGTGCCACTAAATCATAAAGAAAATTTCCAAATATGTCGTCGAAAAATTTTCAAATCCTCTGTCACCATTTAGAGAACAAATCATAGGAAAAGATCATATAATCATATTAAGCAGTATTTAAAGTCTTCACAAAGTTTCAATCACCTCCATAGGCAAAGATTTCACAAAATCACCTCCCTATCGAACCAGCCACATGTCCCTGCCAGCCGCCCGCATAGACACGGCTCTCGCCGCCGTCTCGCTACCGCCGGGTCAACGCCCCCGGCCACATGTCCAACTACGTCATCGCCGTTCGACTGTGCCTCCCGCGCCCAAGCCCAACGCGTCCCCGTCCCGCACCCAGCCATTCTTCGTCCCACCGTCTCTCGATGTTGAGCGCCTCCTACCACCTTGACCGCTGCCACCACCCGATTTGCAGTGCCTCCCCCCCTCCGTTAACTGCCTGTAGCACGTGCCCGCGCACGAACTGCCGCTTCATTGTGTTGCAGCAGCCTCCTGTGGCTGCTCTCCGCTGACCACCATCTTGGCCCCTCTGTCGCCGCCCGCCCACCCGCGGCCGTTTTCTCGTTGGCCACCTGTGCCAGCCCGAACGTCGTCGTTCGCTCCTCTGTCATCGCACCCCACGCTACTTGTCGCCCCCTAGCATTGTCTGCCGCTCAACCTCGCCACGCCTCTACCGTCTTCCACCGCGTGAGCTAGTGCCCCTTGTCTCAAGTAGTCGCCGACAATTGACCCCCGCCGCACACCCACATGGTAGCTCCCCCGCGGTATTCTCTCTCTCTCTCTCTCTCTCTCTCTCTCTCTCTCTCTCCTATCACCGATCACCCTATTCTCTCTATTTCTTCTATTTTATTCTTTTATCTCCTTTCCAGCAGATTATTAAGGGACTCTTCGGCTCGATTTTTCGCCGCCATCGTAACTGTGACATACTCGTCGTTCGATTAATCTTTCTTAGAATTCCATACGCTATTCGTCATCACCATTAAGGTAGGCGTCTCGACTATTCTTAACACTCTTATATATTTGATTAAACCGTAAAAATATGCTTAATCACCATGATTAATAGAATGTAACTAGGAGGTTGTTCTTAGTGTAATATCATGTTTAACTAGGGTTAAATTAGCTTGTTTAATTATGCATGTTTAGATTGATTTAATCAATCATGTATGTTAATCAGCATGTTACGTTTTCTTATGATAGAATTCAGTTAGCTTAGCATGTTTGCATTGCGAATATCTTTAATATATATTTTTTGATTTATTAAAAAGCCGATGTAAAGATTAAAACTTAACGCTATTAGAATTTGATTTGGTTTCATATAGAGTAGATAGTAATGGTTGTCAAGACATGCATTTAGTATGTTTGGTTTGTAACTTGCACGGCATGTTAGGTTCGTATATTGCATAGTCTTAGGGTATATGCATTTAGGTTATTAATGTGGTCATGTGTAGTTTAGCATGTATGTTAAGAGGGTTACATGATTTTAGAATAGTTGTGCCACTTTGTTAATTGTTACTAGATTGGCTAATCATGACTTAGTATGCATGTAGCATGTTTATTTTGTTAGATTACATTAAGTACATCATGTTGATGTCTAGTTCTAGTTTATGCTAGATTGTGATTCGGCATGCATATATGTAGTACATAGAGCTATGGTTGTTCTTCTATGTACTTTATATCTCGATTGTTATTTAGATGCATAATGTTGTTAATTGGTTCTAGTTGTATTAAATAGTGATGTGATATGCATATATGTGGTGTATTGATCTATTGTTGTCCATAGATGTAACACATGGTTAGATTATCATTTGGCATGCTAGTTAAATGGTTGGTTGTCTGAGTTATTTATGTGCTTTCATCTTGAGAGATGTAGTATGCAGTGAGTGTAGACACACAATTTTGGCCTAGTCGGAGAGCTTAAATTCTTGTTCTCATGAAATACATCTGATTATCCTTTCAAAGGAATCAAGTTTTCCAGAAAAATCAAGTTTTCTGACACATTTTGAAGAAGATTGATAGGGTGTTGTCCGGGGTCAAAGTGCCCTATATACAGGACACCAGGCACCCTATAAACAGGGCGCTTGGCACCCAGTCAAATCGATTTGATCGACTGATTTGACCACTCACTGAGACTCGTCTTATCGAATTGACACGGCTCATGATACTAGCGCCCCATATATAGGGCGCTTTGCCGCGTGGAACAGATTTTCGAATTTGACCAAAGTGCCCTATTTTGGCTATAAATAGGCACCCATTTGGAGTTTTGGGAGGATTCCAACTCCGTGCCACCCTAAAGCTTATCCAACACTACGTTCTTGAGCCATTTGCATCCCCCATAAGCCTTCAAATTGATCCAAATTCATCTCTCCAAAAGCCCAAAAACCTACTATTTCAGTCATCCAAAAGCATGGTTTTTCTTCAACTTTGAAGGCCTCTACCTGCTATTTCCTTCCCATCCAGCGTCCAAACTCCCTTCCACAAGCTTCATTTGCATATCGGCTACAAGGAGGAGCTTCCACTTCATCTTGGAAGCCATCCGGCGCTCCGGGGCAGTGACGCAAAGAGGGAAAGAAAATCTGCCCGAGCTATCCCTAGTGCCCCATAAACAGGGTACTTTGACCTTGGTCAATGTGCCCCATAAAGGGGCACCTGTAGTTGGCGCCCCATATACAGGACACTAGCATGGACAGAAGCCGATTTTGCATTTTTCGGAGTCCGATCGCCCATCCGACCGGATTTTCGCTCTTCTTTTCCATCTTAAATCTTTTTTTATCATTTCATTTAGCATGCATTAAGCTATTTTGCATCTATCATACATCTTAAAACCTACCAAAATAGGGGTTGGGATTTCGTCCCAATCCGGTTTGTTCGTCCCCCTTTTGTATGTTTAAAATCTATGTCGAGCATGATGCTATAGTTTTGCTAGAACTAATAGCCCTTTCACTTGTTTTTCATTTTTTTTTCCACAGAACATTCTTGAACCCGACCGAGGTGGAGCTTCGACCCGTTCGAAAACGAAAAGCTCACTAAAGCTTACTTTTATTTCATTTACTTTATATCTTACCATTTTTCGGAGTCTTCGGCTCCTGGCGACCACAACCACTAACTTTTATTTCCAAAAAACACGCTACCACCATCCCATTTTGGGTGTTTACAGTGAGCTGCATTGTAATGAAATTTTACTTCACTAGACTATAGTTCGTGACCTGTGGGCAGCAGATGAATTAGAGCAATCCGGAGCATCCATCGATCTCAGATACTACGATTTATCCTAAGTACATCCTTGCCTAGGTGTACTATGGGATTTAGCTTACTATATGTTACTTATATATATGGTAGATCTGGTGTTAGTTTTGTGACATTAACTATAATGTCCAAGTGGAGCATATGACTTACTTAGACAAATGGTTTATTTATGTATTTTTGGCATGTATGATAGTGTTTAGATGGGTCATTTTTATTATGATAGGTCAATGAGGTGCATGCATACCTAGTTTAGCTAAAGATGTAGGTTATGTCAGGTTGATGCATATAGAAACATGTTGGTATTTTGGGTAGTGTAACCACTTTAAATAAAGATATATAAATAGTATAAACCTTAAGTTTTATAATCTGAATTTTTTAAAGTTATTTATTATTAATAACAAATAGATTTTAACTAATATAATGGAGTAGTTCGGGTGTAAGTTATACTGAGTCTGTGGTGACTACCCCTTCCGTTTTTAATATTTTCAGGTTTACAGGTTTAGCATAGCAGAAACGTAGTGGTGTTTTAGAATTCGTGGAGCTAGTAGATTCCTTATTCATTGTCGGTATTTAATTTGCTTAGATAGGTGTTTGTTGTGTTAATAGGTTGTAATGTTTGGAATTTTGTGATTTTAGATTGTGTTTTAATCTTATTTGCTTCAAACCGATGTTTTTCAGGGGTTATTTTATTTCTCCGGTTACGTCGCCGAATTATTTTCTATTGTGCATGTTTAAATCCGAGTCGTGACATATTTCATCATGCAACCAACCCCTTATAGGGCTGGCGTGGTTAAATGTCATAACTCATAACTAATACAATATCAATTTCAATATTGTTATTGTTATTGACCACAATTAGTAGCATCAAAAGTTGTGGTCTAATATTAAAAAGTGACATCAATAGAGAAGTCTAATATCATATCCAAAGGAATTGCACCTTATTTGATTGGAGTATATCAATTTTCATATTAATATTTGTGGAAGATGAATTATCATTATCAAAATTGCTGATTATTTATATTAGTTTCAATATTGATGTTGATAGTTAAACACGTTTTAATCACTCGTATAGTTATCAACTTCAAAATTAATAATGATAAAGTATTCCATATTATTATCAACACAAGATCTTAACTCTGTCAACTTAATGAAATAATCATGATCCTAGATGTTATTTATCAAGAGTTCAGATCATCTCAGTCCCCGAGTGGAGCAAGTAGTCTCAGTCCTCAATAAAAAACGGTCATGATTTCAGCCACTTAAGTGATGAGTAACAAGTTAATAAGACATTGATAATAGTTCAACATTGTCGATAGCAGGTTAATGAGTCAGGGAACCGTTGTTGAACTGTTATGTACCAACGTCATACTAACTTACTATCGAACTTAATATAACTCGCTACCGACAGATAGCGAGTTAGTAAGACGTCGAAAGCGGTTCAAACCTTTTCAATAGCAGTTCACTGAACTTGTTATTTGAACCATCACTTAAGTCACTGGGGATGTGACCAATTTTTATTGAAGACTGAGATTACTCTCTATGTCCAAGAATTAAAGTGATCTAAACCCTGTTGATCACAGCATACTCCTTCGAGCATACTGATAGAAGCAAGGTACCCCCCTCTCTTTTTCTAGGCTTGCCAATTAAGAAGAGTGAGTTAGTAAGATGTCAGCAATAGTTCAACCTTGTCAATACACTACAAGAAAATCGATTTTTACCTACGCCAAAAAATCGTAGGAATAAGCTATTTTCTCGTAAGCAAATAGATTTACCTATGAAGCATCCCGTAGGGGGGTCCATAGGCCTAGTACAAGTAGGGAAATGTATTACCTATGGGTGTGTCCTGTAGGTATAGTACCGACTTATACTTAGGAATCGACACCCATAGGTAAAAATAAAATATACAAACGAAACTGGCTCCTCATGCTAGATTTATACATACGGTGCTCCTGTAGGTAAATGTTACATACCTGAAAAAAAGAATTTATATATTACATGAGTTACATTTACCTTCGAAGGTTTAGCCGTAGGTAAATGTTTACAATTGCAACGTCTCTTTCATTTATAGTTTGGACACAAACATTTGCCAACAAGCACATTCACAATTCGATCCAAACAATTGCCAATAAACACATTCACAATTCACAATTTGGCACAATTCGTGGAATCAACAATTCACACCATTACAGAACTAAGTGAAAATGTGTTGGTACAACCAAGTCAACGCATACATCCAATTCATACAATTTTTGGACTCATAACAATCTCATATCAAACAACCTGTTGGACAGTCACAACAATAGAAATCATTTTCAACATAACACAAAAATAGCTTCACAAAGACATTCATTAAGCATTAAACATACTTTATTTACAAACATAAAGTATGACATGTTAACGTAAAACATTTTACAATTAACACAATAGTGAATAAGATGTTAAATATACCAAGTTTTTAATTATTTCAGGTTTCCAGCCACAACCACAATGAAAAGATCATCTATTTCCCACCACAAGCAAAGATCCCACCACAAGCAATTGGACAACCCAACGAGAAGTTGAAAAGAAATTGGACAACCCATCTAGAATCTTCATTCATTTATCTTCTATAATCACCTGCAATTAGATGATAGGAATTAATCAGAATACCTAACATCCAATGATTATAACTAATTAAAAAAATGTAAAGTACATTATTTACATAATCTCTCAACCATACTATGTAGCTTCCTATGGCATCTTTCATTCTTCTTCTATGATCATCCTTCACAACAAGATGACAATCGAGAACAAATGTGACAAATGTTTCATAATAGACATTACCCAGTAATCTCTTCATTACAGTCTTTACTTTTTGCATACAGGATAAACTGGTTAGTTGAGATCATTTAACAATGCTAAAAAACTTTTAGAATCTTTATCATTTGTTACTTCATCACTATACATAGGAAAAACATCAACTAACATGTCATGCATATTTGAATCATGTTGGCTTTCTTCCAACTTAACATGACCTAGTCTTTCACCATAAAATTTTCAGAAATGTTTGTCTTTTATAACACCATCAATGTACAAGTGCTGTCTAACAATATCTTTTTTATATTTATTCAAACATGTACATTTCACACATGGACATCTAATTTGATGATTTGGTGGTAAGTTTGCAAATGCAAAATTGAGAAACTTATCGACACCATTATAGTAACCAACCACATTTTTTGGTAAATCCATCCAACTCCAATCCATATCACTATAAAGAAAAATGCAAACATTAATTACACTAGAATCAGACAGTTCATAGAATCCATCAAATCACTATCTGCCTACGACACTAGTTCTCATAGACATTTATCGCTGTAAAAAATATGTATTACCTCATTTTGTGCTTGAAAATAGTTGTTGACACTTGTAAATCCCTTGCTAATCTCGCTTATGACCTGATCTATCAGAATGCAAACATGTTAGTTACATAATTCATACAGCAAGGTAATAAAGTCACGTACATCAAGCAAAGTCTGACTAGAATATGTCTTCAACAAGAAATCAATACACCAAACAAGGCCAACAACACACAATTTGCAGTAGAACTTGCCAACAACGCACAATTTAAGACTTATGAATAATATAAATGAAAATCAAGACATGCCAAAAATAAACAATTTAAGACTTATGAATAATCCTATCACAATGTGAAGAAGAATTTATGGACACTAGTAGGAGAACACTACATAGGGCAGAGAAGATGAAATTGCTACACTGTGCTCCGAATAAAGAGACACCACTATAGTTCAGAGATGTCTCGTCTCCTCACGACTACCATGACATAGGGCTCGTAAAACAAAATATGACATTCCAAAGTTAAAATGGTGGACATGTGAAATCAACCTCGATGGGGGATGATCCACGAAGACTAAGCAAATTAGGAGTTGACGACCGAGGGTTTGTACAGACGATTACATAGAACGAGCACAGGATAAGGAAAACCACCTTCGTAAAGAGGAAGAAGCGATGGAGCTTTCTCGCGCATAGGAGAAGGAGACGAGACGGGGACTCGCCTTTGGGGGGTTCTCACGGAGACACAGTTTTGAGGGTTTCTTATGGGAGTTGACCTTGAAGGAGCAGGAGGGGACGATGAGGATGGTTAATGCAAGGGCGCAAGGCCTAGATGTTGCCGTCGAAGGAGGAGGAACCAAAGGCGCCGTGTCGGAGGGTTTTCGCAGGAGACAATCGATTTGGGGCTGAGCGCGATGAGGTGGGAGAGGGTCAAGAGGGTTTAGGATTCGACTCAAATTTGGTCCATCCATGTGTTGCAAATGGACGGTGGAGATAAGGGTAGAAGAGAATAAATATGGGCCATTGGATTATATCTTAATAGACGATTCACATTGAATCTGTGGATATATTATTTACCTACGACACGTTATCCGTAGGTATTTTGTGGGTAATGATAAATTTATCTACAGAATCATTTTTAATAGGTATAATAAGTAAAAGTTATTTTTACCCACCAAACCTTACCTACGGAGAGTGTTTTAGTGGGTAAAGGTCCGATTTCTTGTAGTAATAGCATATTAATAAGTTAGTGAATTGTTGTTGAACTGTTACTGATGTTTTACTAACTTACTATCGAACTTAATATAATTTGTTACCGACGGATAACAAGTTAGTAAGACATCGATAATGATTCAAACCCTTTCAATTGTAATTCATTGAACTTATTATTTGAACCGTCACTTAAATCGTTAAGAACGTGATCATTTTTGATTGAAGATTGAGATTACTCTCTCTGTCTAAGAATTAAGATGACTCAGAACAATATTGATCACGGCATACTCTTTCGAGCATGCTGATAGAAGCGAGGTCTGCCAATCAAGAAGAGCTGCAGGGAGCCACGTGGCCCAATCAGGACATCCAGGGCCTTATCCCATCCGGAATCCTCGATCCGCTTTCATCCACTCCCGGATCTTCCCGCAGCTCCACCACTCGTTCTCTCTTCTTCACCCGAAGCGGCGACGACCGCATAGAAGAGAGCGGGGGAGAGAGGAAGAGGATCGAAGCAGGGGATTCAGCCGCGGGCGAGCCAGACAGAGGGTCGACGGAGAAAGAGAAGGCCGAACGATGGCTTCCTCCACCGCGTGCTTCCTCCACCGCGTGCCGTCCCCGGCCGCCGCCAAGACCCCCTCTCCGCGCTTCGCGGCGAGCGCCAAGCCCTCCTCCCACCTGGTCTGCCGAGCCCAGAAGCAGGCCGACGCCGCCGCGGAAGAGGGTCAGGCCGTGCTCTCCCGCCGCCTCGCCCTCACAGCACTCGTCGGCGCCGCCGCCGTCGGCGCCAAGGTTTCACCCGCCGACGCCGCCTACGGTGAAGCCGGTGAGTATTAATCATCAGCCGCCTCTGACGGAGGGATTAATCTGTTTACGGGCGGCTTCTCAAGAATGGACCTTTGGTTATACATCTTCTCCGCAGCGAATGTGTTCGGCAAGCCGAAGGAGAACACCGACTTCATCCCCTACGCCGGCGACGGGTTCAAGCTGAAAATACCGTCGAAATGGAACCCGAGCAAGGAGGTGGAGTACCCCGGCCAGGTTCTGCGGTACGAGGACAACTCCGACTCTCTCACCAACGTCACCGTCATGGTCCAGCCCACCTCCAAGAAGGACATCAAAGAGTATGGCACCCCTGAGGAATTCCTGTCTCAGGTGAGTCTCCTCTCTCTCTCTCTCTCTCTCGGATCTTGAGTTCTTGACCTAGCTGGCTGTTCATGCTGCAGGCTGACTACTTGCTCGGCAAACAAGTCTACGGCGGCAAAACTGACTCCGAGGTGAGTGGAAGCTGCCGTGGGTGTTCGATGTTTGGTTCAAGCGATTCGTTTGGTTAGATTTGATCTGTAGATCGGTCAAACCGATAAAAATCAATAACTCAATTAAATTATATATTTATTTTAATTTTATTATTTCATTAACATATAGTTATAAAAAAGTTTATTTGAACATTTTTAAAGTAAAATTAATAAAATATATAATTTTAATTTATTAAAAAAGAAAACAAACAAATTATACATTGACATATGTACATTATATTGTATTAAAATATAATTTGAACAGAATCAAATCAAATTGAATTAATTTTATTTGATTTAATTTGATTCGAGATACAATTCATTTGATTTGAGAAATTTTTTTTCTAAAATCAAACCAAGACAAACTGGAATGCCAGATGAAGAGAACTACCATACTACTGGTATTTTTTTTTTCACAACGTTAACCAAGATTTGACGGTTAATGAGTTCCTTTTGCTGCGTTTGGAACTCTACCAGGGCGGGTTCGAGACGGACGCCGTCGCCACGGCCAACGTGCTGGAGGCCTCCGCCTCCACCGTCGGCGGCAAGACCTACTACTTCCTCTCGGTCTTGACGAGGACTGCCGACGGAGACGAGGGCGGGAAGCACCAGCTGATTACTGCCTCCGTCGACGACGGCAAGCTCTACATCTGCAAAGTGCAGGCCGGCGACAAGAGATGGTTCAAGGGCGCCAGGAGGTACGTGGAGAGCACCTCCGGCTCCTTCAATCTCGCGTAGAGATGAGGGCGTGCAACGGCGGTCGGAGGCGGCATTCTGCGCTGCAATGTTGTAAATTTGAGTCACAAGATGGGACCACAAGAACCGCGGAAGGTATTGCCGCCCGCTATCCTTCGATGGGGTTTGGAGAGGCAGATATATGTGACATCGTGTAGTGTTGTTAAACATCCACAAACTAAGCTTTCGTCGTCTCTCGTCCTCTTCTTCTCTCCTGTCCACCAAATGGGCCTTTTGTGTGTCGTCTAGTAAGTGCAGTAGAAACTAGAAAGAGTGTACACAACTAAAAAGCATACGTTTAGTTACTAAGAACCGTAGGTATTGACAAGATTTTTGTAGAAAAAGAATATGACCGATTAATATATAAAAATAGAATTTTATCTAGTATTCTTCCGTAGGTTAAAACTTTTTTTTTTGTAGTATTCAGCGTTCAAGGGGCTTTACATTGTTTTAGGCCCAAAATAAAGAATTATTATTTCTACTTCCCATTGACCATGACACTTAATTTTTAGTCATAAAATCGTGTTTAATTTTTAGGATCCTTTCCGTCCCCAAGGTATGCATGCCTGCCATATTTAAGACTCCTTTTTACCCTCTAAATCCCACCAACGGTGAGCCAAAATAGAAAAGGAAAACACACCCATCCTTCCGATTTTCGGTAAATTAGGACTCTCAACGGGAGAACATCAACGAAAGTGTTTGCCACATGGACTCTGCATATTTTAAAATAAATATCAAAAGAAACAATTGCGATTGTCATGTTTCTGGCTACGTTTTGACTACGAAGGAGGAACATTTTCTGAAATGTTTTGTTTAAAGGGTAAAAATTTGTTAAAGAGAAGTAGAAAGTTATTTTGATTTTTTTTCTATTTTCGAAAGATTCACCGCAAGAAAAATGATCATTGGTGATGATGATTTATTGTTGTCAACAAATGAAAAGTCATCACCAACAAGTTTTGCCAATGACTTTAAAATTGTTGCGACCTTGTTGCAAAAAAACTCATCATGAATACTATAAGCAACAATTTACCAACTGTCACGAGTAACATACCAACGATGACATAGCATCCGTTACTAGCGACGACTTTAAGATGTCACAAAACCAGTCATCTAACATCCAAAATTTTTTATGAGTTGAGAATGACTGCATTGGCAATAGTTTGAAGCTATTGCCAATACTAACGTAGTTGTCATCAAAAATTATTGTTGACAGTTATGAGCTATCATCAATAATTTTTAATTGAAACAATTTTAAATATTAAAAATAGAAATACATGCCCATGGATTGTTCAAGCAACTTGCAACCCATAACTTTATAAATTTATACAAAGTTGTGATTGTCGTATCCACATATCACCACCAACCAAATATCACATATTGATATATCTCAACAAACCGCATATCACAACTAAACAACCACAAGTCAACATATCACAACTAACCACAACACATATACACAACAAACATAAAACAACATAATACATATCATAGAAGAATCACACAATCAAGAACTAAACCAAATAAAATTTATTTAGACAATTTTATACAATTAAAAAAATAAAGATACAATGATGATCACGTATCCTCTACAAAAGATCTTTCATCCTCGTCATCTTCATAGTCCTCGTTCTCGTCCTCTCTATCCTCTTCTCTTTATCATAAAGATCACATCAAGCTCGATAGATCAACTAGTGAGGAAAAGTTTTGATCAGTTTTGATTAACAATTATTGACTCAACCATTCGATTGTCCCTATAAATAACTTTTGTTGATTGGATATCTATTGTTCACGAGAAGAAATCTCAGTTGTTTGCTTCTCAATCTCAATCGATTGCTTATCTAACTTATCCATCAACTCCTCAACTAGTGGAGTCTAATAGAAATGTATGCCCTATAAGTCAATTATATGTGATATGATTTTACATTTCTTGTGATATTTTATTCAATATTAATCACATTTTCTTAATTACTTGGACTATCTAGATACATCTATCATAATGAAGTCTTAAGTTGCATACAATGATGATTGAATTATGTCGAGATCATGATAATGATATCAATCATCTAGAAATATGTGATAAAAATGTTCCTAGTTGTAGGATCCTCGAGACGGGACATCAAGGATCCAGAAACACTAGTGTATATGATTTCTTCTCATATGATGAGGATGATCATTCTCATTGGTTATCAGTGTAAGAACACTAAGATACATGTACAGGTGCTCATTAGAAGAATGAGTTCACTGAACTGGCCGGTATAGAATCTCTTAATGATATCTTACCGAACTGTCAATCGGGGTATTCTATCATCACAATTGCACGATTGAATCTTTGACCTAAGTCATCAAAGATATCTTGTCGGGCATACCATGTACTTTGACTATTGACTTATGGATCACTTAGTATTGTCATCTTGTATGGTTAATAAATTGGGTATATAAGAAACCTGGTGGAGGCAATTGAGTAGACAATAGGAGATTGTCCACTCTCGGTAGGAGAGAGAGAATGTCCTATGAATAGTACTCTAAATTCTTAGCTAAGATAGATAGAATAATTGGAAAAGGATTTTCTAATTTGATTCAATTATGAGTACAATATTCTATAGTGTTGGTATATTAGGAGTTGATAGTCAATATTGTACTCCTATCCGATCGGGACATTGAATGGACGAAGATTTATATTCATGTGGTAACCGATGATGGAAAGGCTCTTTGGAGAGGAGTTCATCCCCGAAGCCATTTGGGATCATAGGATATGAGTTATATCTTTCATGATTGGTAGGCCGTTAAATCTATTACGAGATAATAGATTTAATTTAAAAGAAGTTATTTTTTTAAATTAGGCTTCAACCAAATGGGCTCTTGAGCTTAGAAGGTCACACATATAAGGACTAATCTGTAAGTTTGGGAGCTTAGGTTAATTTATAGAACAAGGATGGGTTTTTGTGAAAAACTCCGAGTTCTATAAATAATAGCGATGAGAACACAAACCCTATCAAGCCAAGGGAGCTCTTTGCGTCTCAGCCACCATCCTTCACCGTCTCCCACCCTAGCAGCCACCATTTGATGGTGGAGTTTTGTTCGGGACGAGTGGTCGACGTCGGCGTGAAGGAGAACCCGACTTCGGAGGTAGTTCATGTGGATACAATTAGAGGCCGCATGCTTGAGTGGCTTAGAGAGCATGAGAACGCTCGTTCTTCTCCGATCAATAGGGATTGTTTGAATCCCACAAAGGTTTGTGTTCAAAATTGTTTCGAATACCAATTTTGACGATGTCGTTCGGTTCAAATCGAGACCAAGACAATGATATACGAGGAATCAAAATTTTTTTACCGCGCTAATCTGATTGGACCAATTCCTTACAGAGTCATGGAGATAGTAACACCTCCACATATTTCACCATATTAGGTTTTGTGAGTTAGTCGTCATCCCTCATATAGGATACATCTCGGCCTATCTTTGTTGAAGACAGCAATAAATGCCTCCTCAAGACTGAGTAGATGTTCATATATCCTAGTATTTGATTCCTCTAATAGTGGGACATTCATCAACACTGTCATGTTGTCCTAAAGAACACATTTTATTAACACTTGTAACTAAACAAAGATAATTTAGACAAACAAATTAATATACTTACCATTATTTAATGGCTTTCTTCCTTGCTTCAGACAATAGACCCATCAACTTTTTCATGAGTTTATATCATGTGGAACATCTTTATATGTGTAGGAGGACATCTTTTATTTTGTACCTATTTACAATATTTAAGAATGTGACTATGTGAGAATACATGATAACTCAACACAACAACAAATAAACAATCAAAAAATACTTACAAATTCTCTCTCTAACTGATAAATTTTATATTTTTATAAGGTATTGATAGATGAGTTCTCTTACCTTTATTTTTTTACTAAGTGCCTACAAATAAATTGATAAGAGTTTAATAATTGATCAAACATCACGCTCAAATGAAAAAATGTTACATGAAAAATATTTTTTTACCTTATTATCATTTCTAGAACATATGTCACACGTATGACACCACTGTCCTATATCATAACATATGTCACACATGATGTCATTGGTCTACATCATATTGTGGATGTACATTCTCTTGAGCCCTTGTCACTGATTGTCCTATAAAATAAAATAATAGATCCATAAATTTTATTATATAGTTTTATAGACAACATTGGGGGAAAAATAAATATGTACCATTTATTCAAATTATTTTTTACTTTATTTACATCTCTCCCATATGTCTTAAGATCTCTACATTTATAGATATAGACTATTCAAATGTAAAACATTACTGCATAATAACCATGCTGATAATGATTAGTACTATTATGTTAACCATTGTTAATAAATTGTATTGTATAAAAACAAGTAAATTTACCTTAAGATCTCAGAAGATTGCTTCTTTTCTCCCACGAGAAAAAGTGACATAATTTTATTACCACAAATTACAATGCATTTTGTTGCATAACCCAAGATATGTGATGAAGTGTTGATTAGATGGTCATATAGCCGATCCCCCTACCAAGTTGATGTGGAGGGTCGATCTTGGTGGTAGAGTCTTCACCACATATGATTTGGCAAAACCTCTTCCACACTAGTAGACGAAGTTAAATATAATAGTCTTAAAATATTTAATTATACGAATATACCTTAGTCAGACGAAGATGGCACAAAAACTGATGAAGGAGGCTGTCTTGTCAGGAATCATTCTAAAAAAATTGGTGTAGCAGAAATGACAATTTCTATAGGTTTATTTAGAACTTGTCTCAATCGGAACTGAACGATGAAAATCGAAATCAATCAAAACAAGTTTGAATACACCTGATAAGAATTCATATAATCCCATGGAGAAGAAGAAGAAGAGCTTCTGAAGCTCTAAAAACTGTTCAAGTGTCCGGTCTCCAGCGGTATCCACATGAACTTCATCCACAACAGGTTCTCCCTTCGCGCACATCCTTCAGAACTGTTCCCAAACGAAGTGCCATCACTCATAGACACCTTCTAGACATAGAAGATAGGGAGGAGGTTGAGGACGTGATTTTCACCTCTGGTTTGATAGGGTTTGGCTAAAACCATTAGTATTTATAAAGAATTTAGACTTTTTATAAAAGCATAAAATCTTTATAAATTACGTCTTTGCCCCTATACTTATGGATAAATCCTTATGTGTATGACCCACTAAGCTCAATAGCCTATTTGGTTGAGGTTTAAATATAATATAATATTTATATTTAATTAAATTAAATTTATTATCCGATAACATACTAGTTAGCCTACTCATCATAAAAGGTACAAATCACATCCCATGATCTCAAATACTATGCGATAATCTTATCTTCATTGAGTCTTTCCATCATCAGTTACCACATGAATATAAACCCTCGTCCATTCAATGTCCCAGTTGAAAAGGACTATATCATTGATTGTTAACTCTTTAGTATACCGACTCTATAGGATTCTATTCTAGAAATCTAATTAATCGAAAAACTCCTTTTCTAATTATTCTCTTTATCCTAGCTATGGATTTATAGTACTATCTCATATGACATTCACTATCACTTACATAGAGCAGATGATCCCTTGTTGTCCGCTCAATTACCTCCATTAGGTTTTCCTTGTACCTGATATATCACTATACTGGACCATCTAAATGGTGATCCATAAGTCAATGGTCAAAGCACAAGTTCCATTCAACAAGACATCTTTGGCGACTCAGGTCAAAGGTTAAACCATGCAACCATGATGATAGAAAATATTGATTGACAGTTTGATAAGATACCATTTAGAGTTTCTAGTCAGTTCAGTGAACTCATTTAACTAATGAACACCTATATGTGTATCTCAGTGTCTCCACAATAATGACAAATGAGATCAGGCATCCTCATTATATGAAAAGACATCACACACACTAGTCTATCCGTATCTTTGATGTCTTGTCTCTTGATCAAGAGAGCTACGTATCATCCGAGGATTGATTGAGAGCATTGAATGCTCTATTGTGATGTGTTATTTGATATTAAATTAAATAAAAAAGGGATATCATATATCATCAGGCGTATAAGATCATTTTACTTGATGATACATGTATACATGTTTTATTGCTTGATTAATTGGATAAAAACTTGTTTAGCATGATGATTAGTTTAATCATTGTTAACTTAGTTATATATTTATTCATTGTTCATTTTAATTTTGATATATCAAGCATGTTAAACATGATTAGCATGAAAGTTATGTTATTTTTTACCATCATCATGTTAAATTTAATCTATGTGATAATTAAGTTGATTATTCATGTTATCATGCAAATTTGGAACATCATATTATGTTACCACTCTTATCTTAGAAATTCTTTAGTCCTAATGGCCAGCATGTTTGTTGCTATATAATTGGCAAAACTGAACAAACTGAACAGAATGAACCATGATACGCATCATAGAAAAATTAGATATTGTCTAATTTGTGACAATATATAAAATATTATTGAGGGTGTTGCTCCATGACACAATGAAACTCCCACTGAGGTGGAAAAGAAAATGAATGAGCAATCGATAGTTGGTGATAAGAAAACTAGAAAATTATGGCATACTATCATAGAAAGATATGCTATTATCACGGAAATTAAAATCCAGTTCTTGCTACATAGGTATGATGCCTGTAAAATGCAAGAGGGAGGAAATGTGATAATGCATGAAAAAGAAATGATAGTTAGAGCTAAGAATCTAGTCATTTTTGGAAGTAAGATTCCAAAGAAATAATTTATCACCACTTCATGGATTAGAAAATTACCCTCATTGAATATAATTGTCACAATCTTAAGAATTGCTAATTCAATTTTAGTTGTCATTAAATTGCCTTTAAGGTTAGCAACAGAAATTTTTAGAATGGCTAGAAGGAAAAGACTAGAGGTGAATCTAATAGAGGCCAATGTAATAAATAAGAAGGTAGTTGCTCAATATCGACACCACAAGAAAATTCCTGAATATGCTTGCTATAGTTGTGGAAAGTTTGGTCATTTCAAAGACAACTGTCCAAGTAAGCATAGAAATGTGGGTAAAAATTTACACCCAGAAGATAAAGGAATTAGAAAAAGAGAATTTGTCAGTGTTACTGAATGTGGCGTAAGTTTGACAAATTCAGATGAGTGGTGGGTCGATTCAGGGGCTACTAGGCATATTGCAAAGATCAAGAAAGGGCTTGTGTCCCTAAAGAAATTGAATGCTAGTGAACAGAGGCTAATGATGGGAAATGACACCTATATTGATGTTGAAGGTGTTAGTACTTATAGGCTGGATCTTGGGGATAATGTTATGATCCTCAAAGATGCATTTTATGCACCTAAAATCCGGCGGAATCTCATCTATGTTCTAGCATTGGTGAAGAAGGGCCTCGATGTTAGATTCTGGAATGAAGGAGTGTCAATTGGAAAGGATGGGGATATATATGCAATGGGAAAGTTTTCCCCAGAACATGATGATAGAAATGTATGCCCTACAAGTCAATCATATATGATATGATTCGACATTTCTAGAAATATCTCATTCAATTAATTAGACAAATCTTCATTATAAGCTCTTATTAGATGCGAATATCATAATGAAGTCCTTGATCAAATACAATGATGATTAAATCATGATGAGATCATGATAATGAGATTGATCATCTAGAGGTATTTGATCTAAATGTTCCTAGTCATAGAATACTTGAGACGGGACATCAAGGATCCGGATAGACTACTGTATGTGATATCTTCTCATGTGATGAGGATGACCGATCTCATTGGTCATTAGTGTGGAGACATTGAGATACACATACATGTGCTCATTAGTTGAATGACTTCATTGAACTGACCGAATTAGAAACCCTGAATGGTATCTTACCGAACTGTCTATCAAGGTTTTCTATCATCACGGTTTCATGGTTGGACCTTTGACCTGAGTCGCCAAAGATGCCTTGTTGGATGGAACTTGTGCTTTGACCATTGACTTATGAATCACTATTTAGATGGTCCAGTATAGCGATGGATCGGGTACAAGGAAAACTCAATGGAGGCAATTAAGCGGACAACAAGGGATCGTCCACTCTCGGTAAGTGAGAGTGAATATCCTATGGGATAGTACTCTAAATCCCTGGCCAGGGTAGATAGGATAATTGGAAAAGGAATTTTCCAATTGATCCAATTTCGAGTACAGAATCCTATAGAGTCGGTACACTAAGGAGTTGACAGTCTATGCCGTACTCCTTTCCGACCGGGACATTGGATGGATGAAGGTTTATATCCATGTGTTAACTGATGATGGAAAGGCTCAATGGAGATGAGATTATCCCCATAGCCATTTGGGATCATGGGATGTGGCTTGTACCCTTCATGATCGGTAGGCCGATTAATCTGTTATCGGATAACAGATTTAATTAGATTAAATAGAATTGTTCTATTTTATTTAGGCTTCAACCAAATAGTCTATTGGGCCTAGTGGGTCACACACAAAAGGACTTATCCACAAGTACAGGGGCAAGGGCGTAATTTATGGAGATTTTAGGTTTTTTATGAAAAATTCCATAATTCTCTATAAATACTAATGGTTTCAGCCAAACCCCATCAAGCCAGGGTGAAAACCATGTCTCTAGCCTCCTTCCTACCTCCTCCTCTCTTTAGAATGTGTCCATGGTCGATGGAGCTCCGTTCGGGAAGAGTTCTCGAGGCCGACGCGAAAGGAGAACCTGCTGTGGATGAAGTTCGTGTGGATACTGCTGGAGACCGGACACTTGAACGGTTTGAAGAACTTAAGAAGCTCATCTCCTTCCTCTCCATGAGATTATATGAATCCCTATCAGGTATATTCGAACCCGATTTGATCGGTTTTCGATTTTCGTCGTTCGGTTCTGATTGAGATAGATTCTAAAATAACCCATAGGAATCGTCGCTTCCACTGCACCAAATTTTAATGGACGATTCCTTACAGTGGTATCAGAGCCCGGTTCAAGACTCAGTCGAAACCTACTTCGAATCGAAATTATTTCATGTTATTTATGTGTTCCCGAATCTATGCAAATGTCTGTTTTGACGAGGCCACCAAAATTTGTGTATGACTCAGATAAAAGATTGGTTTGCTCTGGTAGAATCTCGTGATATAGGGCTTTCCAACACCACAACCGTTTGAAGTTTGGATCTCTTTAGTGTTCGGGAGAAGCCTCAAAAGTTGGTGTTTCTGTCATGCCCGAAACGACACCCGGATTTGGGGATTTTGTGAAATATCCGTCCACAGAAGAAATTGAAGCTTGTAAAAGGTTTAGGACATGGGTAATATGATTACCTAACCTTTTACTTTGATATCCTGCTTTGAACGATGGCGGAAGGAGATAATTTTTTAGTTTTCCAACGAACTAGGGTTCTGCCTAGTCTGGCGGTGCCGACCTGTTTCTTCCTGATTTTACATTGATATAGAATTTTTATCTGAAGGGATATATACATATTTAAAAACTTCATTTGATGAGGATTCTAAATTGTATTTTTTAAGAATATTTGGCTTCCGGGATAAGGAGTTATCCTCGTTTCAAAATGGAGTTTTCTGCTACGGAATCTCGGTGACCTCCGCCTCTTCTTCCTCATTTTTCGGTCTATTCGTATTTTTCCTGGATATTAGGCAGATTTTTTTGGATTCCAACGCATATTTTTTCGGATTTTTCGAAGATCTGAGTAAGGAGATAAGTCCGATTCTGTGGGATAGACTTCCTTTGGATGAACAGTGCACCGGCCGCGACCTTATCGGGCGGAGAAGGAGGATCCGATCTGGACCCGGATCCAGATCCGGGTCAAAACCCGGTTTGACCGGGAGCCCGAGCGCGGGACCGCGCGCGCCGGGCTGGCACACCTGCGGCGCAGATGCCACGGCCGCGGCGGTGGCGCAACGCGCGAGCGCACGCCAACGCACACGGGCGCACGCCGGACGAGCGCAGTGCGCCAACTCTTTTTCTAATGTTTTTAAATTGTTTAAAATCATGTAAAATCTGAAAAATTTTCATAAAATTCCAAAAAAAATATTAAAAATTCTATAATCATATTTAACATGTTTTAAAGTGTTTAATGACATGTTAGATAATTTTAAGCCATATTTACATAGATTCACTCATGGTTAAACTTTAAAATTGTTTTAAAGGTTTAACTAAAATATTTAATATCTTAATTAATTCTGTAAAATGAGATTTCACAGAATATAAATTGGGTCATTAATTTATGACTTTGCACTGCATTGGGAATGCATGAATGATTTAAATACTTTAGATATGTATGTTTATTTCATATAAATTGTTTGTATGCTGTTGTCATGTTATTTTCATGTTATTTATTTCATAAAAATTCAACATGCATGAAATTGAGAATTTCAAAAATAAAGTATATAATTTTATGCTGATATATATGATATATCTCATATAATTATCACATATGCACTCTATGTTCATGTGATGAATGGTAGTGTGTATGGAGGTGATCATGGACTTAATTATGCTTGACTTGTGATTGCTTTTAATTATGTTGGTTATGTTATTAAATGAGGCCTGCGTGTGCCTCCTCTCTCTCTATACAATCTGATTGTACATTCTACCTCTCTCCATTAATGTACTCTCCTTGGTTAAAACCAAGGTTTCTTATAAAGTTTTGTACATTTGTGGGTCTACGTACCCTTAAGCCGCTTGTAAGAGTTAGAAGCCGGTTCGTGGAAGGTTGGAGAGCGGGACCACTTGGGGAAGCACCCTTCTAAAGTGGGAGCATGCCAACTTGCCAACTGAAGCATTTGAAGCAAGGATTTGCACCTATAGGGGTGCCTTAGGTGCATGCTTAGGGTTAAGTCCATGATCACCTATTTTTATGCATATTTGATATGTGGTTGTGTGCTATCTTTTATACCTTAGATATATGATATTCCAAAGGTATTATATATACTTAGCACATATTCTTGATGTGACTAAAATAAAATCCCTCATTGTTTTAATTAAGTTGATAAGCGTGTGACATTAAGAATGACTCACGTAGCCTTCCATTGTTATGGTCTTGATGAGCCAATCTTAGATTGGATGAGTTTGTTGTGTTTCCCACAAGACTCATTCAGCAAGGGATTGATGATCATGGCCAAGGCATTTGCCGAACTTTGGGGTGGACCATTGCATGTCCTTCTTGTGTTTTCCACAAGGGCTATGTTAAGAATTCATCTTCATAACGTAACAAGCGGATTTGACCTAACTAGAGTATATAGCTTGTTGTGTTTCCCACAAGGTTATAACTCAAGAGGCTAAATGACTAAGAATTGCAATGGTTGCAATTGGTAAAAGTTACCTACCTATTAAGTATAGGATGACTTGTTGTGTTTCTCATAAGGTTGTCACCATAAAGTTAATAGGGTCTTAGTCCCCACTAGGATTTCATCGTGATATCCCGTCTTTGCATAATGAGGGTTATGCAAATTTGTCGAAAATTAATGGGAGCATAATTAGGATAAAAGACCATATCTTAATTTTAATGAATGTCTGCAATGTTATTTTGATAAATTATATCTCAGTTGTAGAAAACGATATTAAACCACCATTAGTATGTCATACTAGATGTCAAATAGCTTAATGGCTCACACTTCTTAGACCAGTTTAGAACTAAGAGAATTGTTCTCATAGTTGACCAATTAACTATCCTACTTGAGAAGTAGGTGTCTCCTAAAATATCTAATGATGTGAAAGAAATATAAGATCTTATTTTATAGACAAGATGCATTGTTTGCCTTAAACTAGATGTTAGTCTCTATGAGATATAAATTGTAGAGACAACATGGATCGATGGATATGAGATCTATCATGACTCATAGTGATGAGCTTACTAAGGGCAAGTTAGAATAACAATACATCTTAATTACTTCTTGTTGATGAGACCAATAGAAAGAAGTAAAATCATTAGATATAAATAGGAGATAGTTAATAGTAAAAGAAGGTGGTCAAGATAATAAAGCCAAAATAAGACAGAATTCTTACATTATCATGATGACGGTAAGTGGAAGAGAAAGTACAAAGTGTTTTGTATATAATGAAAAGGTGGAACTTGAGAAGCTTCATGTATCCAAGTCATTGACACTTACTTGTTTTAAATACACACTTAATAGTATTAGATACTATATGTGTATAACATAATATTAGATAATATGGATGCATCTAAAGGTATGAGATACCAGATATGCATCTTATATCTACAAGGAGTTGTAGATGATGACAAGTAAATGAATGCTTAATAAATAAGATGTTGACCTACATATGAAATGATGCAAAAGTTGCATCATTATTAGTGGGAGGTGTAATTCTTTAATAGCCTTATTGAGATGTCTTAATAATTAAGATTGCTATTATATCCTTCTACAAGAATCTTATATGATTTCCTGCTTGAATAAATGTTGATTTATTCTAAGCTATGGAATTGATAGATGTTCTAATAGATTGAATGGCAAAGTGTTTGCCAATGAGAGCTTAATGAAGTGTTTAATCATGTCAGCTCTCATGTTATGTGTGATTACTCTTTTTAAGAGGAAATGGGTTGATTTAGATCAATCTACACTTTAGCTTTATATAAACCTGGAGAATGGGTTAATGAGTTATTAGAACTCATACATCTAGATGTATGTTAGCCCATATCTAGTAAGGCTAAAGAAGAATATTTCTACTTCTTTCAAAGATGATGTCTCTAGGTATGGATACATGTACTTTATGAAGTACAAATCTAAAACCTTTGAGAAATTATCTGAGATTAAGAATGAAGTAGATATACTAATGGAAAGAGTATTAGAACTCTTTGATGAGATCAAGGAGGGGAATACTTAAGTACAAAATTTACATATAATTGAAGGATAATAGAATCTAATGGACACCACTTTTAGCTTAATTGAGTAGCTAAAATGAAAGCCATATTATGTAGGACATAATATGAACAATGACAAGCTTTGCAAATTTCCTCTTTGTCTATTTTTGGCTAAGTACTCATTATAACCACTTGATCTTAAGAGGTACCTTCTAAGTCTATTCTGATTCTTCCATATAGGATATGAAAAAGGGGTTAAAACTTGACCTTAAGCAAGTTAAGGTTTCGGAATGTCCGACCTGGTGAAGAAGTATAACTCTAACAAGTTGGAATATAAGACTATGAAGTGTTGGCTTGTGAGATATCCTAAGGAAACTTCTGGATATTAATATACGACCCTTATGAACAAGGGTATGTGTTGCTAAGCTCACTATATTTTTAAAGGAAAAGTTCATTCTTAAGAAAGATAGTGGGAGCAAGGTATATATGGAAGATGTTCCAGTCCCACAACCCAATAACACTTCTATTAAGGTGCTAGTTAATAATTACACAAGGACAAATCATAGGTCTTTACTTGTGTCCATTCAACCTAAGAGATATGTAAGACATATCTCTGATAGATGAAATGAGGAATAAGATAATAAGGATATTGATCCTAGGATCTATATAGAACCAATATGAGATATTGATTCATTAATGGGAAAAGACAATAAAATCAGATATAAACTTTATCTATTCTAATCAAGTTTAGAACTTGATAGATCCACCTAAGGATATAATATCCATAAAGAATAAATGGATCACTAAAGAATAGATTGCAGTGGATTAGAAGGTAGAACCTTCAAAGGTGAGAATAGATGAAAAGGATATCATCTAAGTCAAATGGTTGACTATGATGAGATCTTTTACCTATTCCACGGATTAATCCATTTGGATTTTGATTGTTACACACTATGATTATAAGATAAGCTAATTGAATGTTAAGATAGTGTTCCTCTAAGGTTTTTTGAGGAATAGGTGTATATGATACAACTATAGGGAATCAAGTCCCAATAACATCCAAGAAAAGTGTGTATTAAGTTCATTTATGGACTGAAGTAAAACTTCCCATAGATCATTTATAAGGTTTAATGAGATTAAGTCTTATAACTTCGTTAAGAATGAAGAGGAGCCTTGTGTATTCAACAAGATAAGTGGGAGTGCTATTACTTTCTTGACATTTTATGTTGATGACGTACTACTCATTGAGAATGAAGTAGGTGTGTTATCATAAGTGAACCTAGCTATTAAATTGGTCCTCCAAACACAATTTGGGTTTTGAGATCTTTGGAGATAGTTCTAAAATCAATGCCCAGTTAATGTACGTAGTCACCATAGTCAAAGGGTTTGACATAATAAACTCCAAGATAGGTTTCTTACCTATGAGGTGTGGAGTTGATCTCTCTAAAGTGCTGTCTTTGTAGACTTCTTGAGAGATAAAGGGATCGCATGAGTAGAGCCCTTATGTTTTTGTCATAGGGTCTATCACATTTATGATACTACGTATATGAAATGATTAATGCTCTAAGTGTTATGAGCATTCATCAGGAAGATCCAAGTGAGAGTCACTGGATAGTTTAGAGATATATCATTTGGTACTTGAGGAGCACCAAGAATGTATCTCTATACATTGGATGATAAACTTGAAGTCTTGTAGTTTTACAAACACAAGCTTCTAATCAAATAAGTTTGATATTAAGTCAGAATAATGGTGATGCAGTGAGCTGAAAAAGTTCTATGTGATAGAACACTGTAAATTTTACAACATATGTAAACAAGTTTACATAGTGGTTGCACACTACTTGAGAAGTAGTCTAGATGAAGATTCTCATCTAAGGTATGGGATTGTCCCAATTTTATTTGAAAGTGTACCATTGTTTTTAAGAAAACAATGGGGTAGAGCCGATGTCTCATCAGAAGTTTAGAACTTCTGTGGCGATACCATACAATCAGAGATATTGCAGCTTATAGAGATATAATTATAGATAGAGTATCTACTGCTAATAACATTGCAGTTCAACTAACTGAAGCAGTTACTCAAAGAGTGTTTGAGCTTCACTTTGAGCTGATACAGATCAGTCAGATGGGTGATTGGCTTTAGTGCAAGTGGGAGATTGCTAGAAATGTATGCCCTACAAGCCAATCATATATGATATGATTCGACATTTCTAAATATATCTTATTCAATTAATTAGGCAATTCTTCATTATAAGCTCTTATTAGATGCGAATATCATAATGAAGTCCTTGATCAAATACGATGATGATTAAATCATGATGAGATCATAATAATGAGATTGATCATTTAGAGGTATTTGATATAAATGTTTCTAGTCATAGGATGCTTGAGATGGGACATCAAGGATCTGGATAGACTAGTGTATGTGATATTTTCTCATGTGATGAGAATGACCGATCTCATTGGCCATTACTGTGGACACACTGAAATACACATATAGGTTCTCATTAGTTGAATGACTTCATTGAACTGACCGAATTAGAAACTTTGAATGGTATCTTACCGAACTGTCAATCAAGGTTTTCTATTATCACGATTATATGGTTGTACCTTTGACCTGAGTCGTCAAAGATACCTTGTTGGGTGGAACTTGTGCTTTGACCATTGTCATATGAATCACCGTATAGATGATCTAGTATAGCAATGGATCGGGTACAAGAAAAACCCAATGGAGGTAATTAAGTATACAACAAGGGATCATCCACTCTCGGTAAGTGAGAGTGAATATCCTATGGGATAGTACTCTAAATCCCTGGACAAGGTAGATAGGATAATTGAAAAAGGAGTTTTCCAATTGATCCAATTTGGAGTACAGGATCCTATAGAGTTGGTACACTAAGGAGTTGACAGTCGATGCCGTACTCCTTTCCGACCGGGACATTGGATGGATGAGGGTTTATATCTATGCGGTAACTAATGATGGAAATGCTCAATGGAGATGAGATTATCCCCATAGTCATTTGGGATCATGGGGTGTGGCTTGTACCCTTCATGATCGGTAGGCCGATTAATCTATTATCGGATAACAGATTTAATTAGATTAAATAGAATTGTTCTATTTTATTTAGGCCTTAACCAAATAGGATATTGGGCCTAGTGGGTCACACACAAAGGGACTTATCCACAAGTACAGGGACAAGGGCGTAATTTATGAAGATTTTAGGTTTTTTTATGAAAAAATCCATAATTCTCTATAAATACTAATGGTTTCAGCTAATCCCCATCAAGCCAAGGGTGAAAACCACATCCCTAGCCTCCTCCCTACCTCCTCCTCTCTCTATAAGGTGTCCATGGTCGATGGAGCTCCGTTCGGGAAGAGTTCTCGAGGCCGGCGCGAAGGGAGAACCTGTTGTGGATGAAGTTCGTGTGGATACTGCTAGAGATCGGACACTTGAACAGTTTGAAGAGCTTAAGAAGCTCATCTCCTTCCTCTCCATGGGATTATATGAATCCCTATCAGGTATATTCGAACCCGATTTGATCGGTTTTCGATTTTTGTCGTTCGGTTCTGATTGAGACAGATTCTAAAGGAACCCATAGGAATCGTCACTTCCGCTGCACCAAATTTTAATGGACGATTCCTTACACATGATTTATTTTATATTCCTGTAATTGACACTGAAAGAAATAATTCAGATGATAGTTCTGAGTATTTCTTGTGTTATCAAACCGAATGTGATCTTTGGCATTTTAGATTGGGTCATCCCGGAAAATCTAAAATGGAATTAATAGCAAAAATGAATATACTGCCATTGTCAAAAATAGATTTGTCACCTTGTGAACATTGCTTAGTCGGAAAAATGACTAAGAAGCCATTCACAGTAGGACATAGATCACAGGAATTGTTAGAGTTGATTAACTCAGATATTTGTGGACCTCCAAGTGTAAAATCATATGATAACAAGGAATATTTCATTACATTTATAGATGACTACTCTAGGTATGCCTATGTGTATCTTATTTCTGCTAAGTCTGAAGCACTTAACTGTTTTAAAAGATATAGAGCAGAAGTGGAAAGGCAATTGGGTAGGGATATTAAGGTGTTAAGAACTGATAGAGGTGGAGAATATAACTCAAATAAGTTTGAGTCATATTGCCAAGAGCATGGAATAAAACAGCATGTAACAATGCCATATACGCCACAACATAATGGTGTGGCTGAAAGGAAAAATAGAACCTTAATGAATGTGGTTAGATGTATGCTATCCCAATATGGTCTTCCTAAGAAATTTTGGGGAGAAGCATTGCTCACGGCAAGTTATATACTGAATAGAATACCCACCAAGTCTATTGAATCCACACCTTATGAATTGTGAAATGGGAGAAAACCAAATCTGAGTCATCTCAGGAAATAGGGATCCATTGCCCATGTTCTCATTCCAGAACAACTTAGAAATAAGTTGGAACCAAGAACATTGAAATGCAAGTTCATAGGATATTGTGAGAAATCAAATGACTATAGATTCTTCCATAAGGATAAGGGGATTATTGAATACTAGGATGTTACATTCCTAGAAAATCTAGAGGAAGAGGAACCTCATGAAGTTGAGAAAGAACCTCTAATTGTAATAAATGATGATTATTACAATGAAGACTTTAGAAATGATCTGCCAATGGAAGAAGAACATAGGATAGTAGAACAACCTCAACAAGAAATAGTTGAGGGTCAAGATAATCCTAGGATAGAAGGACCGTCTGACATACCTGCAATTGGCAACAAGAGAACTAGAACTCCACCTATATGGATGGATGACTTTTATTTATACTCATGTGAGCCTTCATGTCTAACTGTAGACATAAATGAGGAAGATCACACAGATCCAATAAATTACATTGATGCCATGAAATCGCGCGAAGTAAAATTATGGCTAGATGCAATGAAAGAAGAAATGAGCTCCATGGAAATTAATGGAGTGTGGGAATTGTGTGATTTACCTAAGAATAGGAAGGCTATTGGGTGTAAATGGGTATTTAAAAGAAAGCTTCGAGCTGATGGGTCTATAGATAAGTATAAGTCCCGGTTAGTTGCCAAGGGGTTCAATCAGAAAGCAGGTATTGACTTTCAAGAAACCTATTCTCCTGTGGCTAAGTTTGCATCTATAAGGATGCTATTGGCCATTGTCGCATATCTTGACTTAGAATTGTACCAGCTGGATGTTAAAACTGCATTCCTCAATGGAGAGTTGGAGGAAGATATATATATGCGACAACCTGAAGGGTTTCAGGTGGAAGAAAAGGAGAATATGGTATGTAAATTATGAAAATCCTTGTATGGATTAAAGCAATCATCTAGACAATGGTATCTCAAATTTCATGATGTAATTATTCAACTCGGCTTTGTTCCAAATCAGTTGGATAGTTACGTGTATGTCATGAAGAGTGGGATCATGGTGATTATATTGTCCTTGTATGTGGATGATATATTGCTCGCCGGAAATGACATCGGAAAGTTGAATAAGATAAAGTCTGAGCTCAGTGAGAAATTTGAGATGAAGGACATGGGAGAGACGTCTTATGTCCTTGGTGTCCAGATTGAGAGGGACAGGAAGTCTAGATTGTTGTCCATAAGCCAGGAAAAGTACATACGGTCTGTACTTAGAAGATATGGGATGCAGAATTGCAATCCGGCAAATACACCTCTGGTTTATGGAAAGAAGTTAAACAAGGAGCAATGTCCCAAAGAGGGTCAAGGCTCGCTTAACATGCCTTATGCTCAAGCTGTTGGAAGCTTAATGTATGCAATGCTTTGTACCAGGCCTGATATAGCATTTGCGGTAAACTTAGTGAGCAGGTATCAAAGTAATCCTGGACCAACACATTGGGAAGCTGTTAGGAGGATTATGGAGTACCTTAAGGGTGCATTGCACCACAGGTTAGTATACCAAGCGTAAACACTTGAAGTGCTTGGTTACTCCAATACAGATTTCGGAGGGGATAAAGATGATGGAAAGTCCACTTCGGGACACTTGTTCATCTTTGGTGGTGCAACTGTTTCTTGGGGTAGTAAGAAACAGGGGTGTGTGGCAAGATACACACAGGAAGCTGAGTATATTGTCTGTAGTATGGCTACTACTCATGCCGTCTGGATTAGATGATTTCTGATTGATTTAGGTCTCAATTTGGTTGATGGGCCAGTTGAGATCTGTTGTGACAATCAGGCCGCCATCAGCCTGATTAACAGTGGAGCAAATAGTTCTAAAGGAAAACACATAGAAATACAATATCATTATATACGTGATATTGTGCAGAAAGGGGAAATAAATGTGAGTTATATCCCTACTAGTGATATGATTGCCGATCCATTGACTAAAGGTATCTCGGCGGAAATTTCATTAAGCATGTTGGCTTAATGGGACTCAGGAATATATGAGTCAGTTGTAATTTTCACGAATAATGAGGTTGTATAAGAATATATATGTATCTCACGGAAAGTGGGAGTGCATATGAAAATAAATACATCTTATGGATAGTGAAAATGCAAAGGAATTTATATGTATCTCACAGACAGTGGGAGTACATAAAGAATTTATTAACATCTCAGAATATATAAAAAATGATTATATTCTCACGGGTAGTGAGTGCATGATCAGGAATCACTTGGTATGAATGGCCAAGTGGGAGATGTTAGTGTATGGCGTACGTGGCCAAGCATCCCAAGAAAATAGGGAACGTCACGTCTTCTCGGAATAACTGAAAAGGGTATTTTCGGCAGTATGTGGAGGCGGTTGCGGTTGGGATGGAGGTGTAGGCGGAAACGTCTCTAAACAAGGAATAATCGAGAGTATGACAGTTCCTAGTTGTACGATCTGCATCGGAGTTCCTAAACGCCGCAGAAAAACTTCATCTCTTCGCACTTCCGCTCTTAGGGATTGATCCCCACAGCCTCATCCTCAACTGAGACCAAGCAGGCCAGCGAGAGGCGAGGGAGCGATCAAATGTGCAATAGAGATGGGTCATGGACTCATGGCTGGGAAGCTTTGGAGGTTTTATAGGAGAGAGAGAGAGAGTATGCATGGCTGGTGTAAATGAAACGGCGAGGACACCTTGAGCATCGCACCGCTGCGGGTCAAGGGGGAATCCAGGGACTTTGAAGAAGTCGCAGCTTGACGAAGGGTGCGGGCCCCCTCTCCCCGTCCCGAGGAACAAGTTTCAGAGCCCGACGGGGTTACGGTGAGCCGGGCGAAACAGATCAGCAGACATCGGTTCAGTTTGGCTGAAATGACCGTTCGATTTTTGAAATTGATTTAACTATTTTTTAGTTTAATTAGATTTGGAATCCGTAAACTGGTTGTCATAATTTGATTTAATTAAATAATTTATTATGTTTCGTTAATTTTACATATATATTATTGTAAATCTATTTTTAAAAATATTTAAATTTTATTTATAAATTTTTTATTAATATTAATAATTTTTTGGTCATATAACCTAGTTGTTAAAGAATGCACAACTCCGTGTATGATCGGACGATCGACCCAGCTTGATCGTCACTCGATACCTACCCCCCAAGGGTAGGTGTGGCCCAACGGCCAAAGTGTTCGAACCACCACTCTAACACATGAGACCTACCCCCCAACAGACGGACGATACCATTCCACCTAAGATATATCAGTATATTAATATTAATGTTAATTAATTAAATTTTTATAAATAAATAACATTACAAGAAATCGTCGTTTTACCTATGAAAATATTGCCTACTAATTTGATCATTCGTAGGTAAAGCTATCAATACCTACGAAGTACCTACGGATTCACTTCCATAGGTAAATACATTGTTACATAAATGTGTATTCTCATTTAATAAAATAAAAATGATGGATGTTAATAATATTAATAATCTATTATTTATTAATATTAATAAAAGTGTAAAATAATAAATAAATATAAAAATGTATAATATATAATAAAATGAGTAATATAATAATACAAATATTTTAATATTTATATGAATATAAATAAGATATTAATATTAATAAAATTATGTAAATAATAATTAAGTATAATATTAAATATATATAAATAAAATAATATAATAATAAAATTTATTTAGCGATAATTTAATGTTACTTTGTAATATGTAATGTAATAATTATATTAAATTTTAAAAAACGTAGTAATATAAAATTTAATATCTTTTCATAATTAAAATAATGTATTAATATTAATAACAGTTTAATATCTTAGATAAATATATAAGAACAAAGAGTATTTTACACATTTATGTATATATATTTCTTATATACTCAATATTTTAATATTTATCAGATCCATATTAAATAAATATTTTAAATAATAAAATAACTTAACTCAAAATTTTCATCAAACCCCATTCCGCCTTCGTAGCCCCCTCTCGATTGAGAGTTTTTTTTTAAATAACACCCTTTTTATTTTTTGTAAGAATAACATCATAACTTATTAATTTGCAAGAATAGCACCGTTTGACTCAAGTCGTTCTTCAACGCTATAACTTTTTATAAAGTCGTATAGTATATAACCACCAAATGAGTATAGAACCGAAAGTAATTATGTTAATTATGTTGAAAGTCATTAAACGATGCTACGACTTTGTACGCCTTAGTCTGTGTTTCGTTATGGGTTAGACTCTGGCTCATAACGTATTGGAGAGTATTGTGATTGTAACTCCAGTCATTGGGTCGCAATGACTTAGACTATGGTTCGTAACGGACTAGAACGGGTTGTTATTGTAACGCCTTAGTCTGTGTTTCGTAATGGGTTAGACTCTGGCTCGTAACGTATTGGAGAGTATTGTGATCGTAACAGTCGTTGGTTCGCAACGACTTAGACTATGGTTCGTAAGGGACTAGAATGGGTTGTTATCATAACACCTTAGTCTGTTATTCGTAACGGGTTAGACTCTGGTTCGTAACCTATAGGAGAGTATTGTAATCGTAACAGTTCAGTCGCTGGTTTGTAACGAGATAGACTGTGGTTTGTAAGGGATTAGAATGGGTTGTTATTGTAACACCTTAGTCTGTGGTTCGTAGCAGGTTAGACTCCGGTTCGTAACGTTTTAAAGTCGACTAAGAAAATAAAACCGTGGTCTACTGAACGGCTAGTCCCATTTACAAGTTAAAGTTGTGGAATCATATCACGACTTTAAAGTCATTCTAGATTTTTATGACTTTATTACGGAGCGGGTTGATTCAATCATGTATAGAAGTCGTTATAAAAATATACGACTTTAATTTTTTTGCTATAAAGTCATTAAACGATAAAACGACTTGTCTAATAACTCGTTTAAATATACAACAACTTAATTTACCTTCAATATTTGCTTAGTTCCCATCTTCAGCCACGGGTTTCGGTCAAAACCAGAAGTCGTAGTGTTGAAGAACAACTTGAGTCAAATGGTGCTATTCTTGCAAATTAATAAGTTAGGATGCTATTCTTACAAAAAATAAAAAAGGGTGTTATTTAAAAAAATACTCTCCCGATTGACCGGCGCCCGCCTTCAGCTCTCCTTCCCAGTAGCATCGCCCTCTACACAGCACCGCCTTCGTGTCTCCCTCTCGACAGCACCTCCCTCTACACATCACTGCCTTCGAACCCTCGACAACATCGCCCTCTACAGCACCCTCCTCCGTGCTTCTTCTCTACATCACCGCCTTCGTGTCTCCCTCTCGACAGCACCGCCCTCCAAACCCTCGATAGCATCACCCTCTACAACACCCTCCTTCGTGCTTCTCTTCCTCTACAGCACCGCCTTCGTGTCTCCCTCCCGACAGCACTGCGCTCTACAGCACCCCCTTCTTGTCTCCCTCTCTACAGCACCACCCTCCAAACCCTCCTCTGTGATTCTCCTCCACACAAACGACTTCGAACACTCGACATTGCCTCCTCCCTTCTCGGTTGCATCTTCAACCATCGACATTGTCTCCTCTGTGCCCTAGGCCGGCCCACAGTTGGTTCTTCTGCGGATAGAGGAAGCTGTCAGTGACAGCAGAGGAGTTAGTCTTTTCCATGGGTTCTTGGAAGAGGTATGCCCATCGTATGATGTTGTCAAAATAATTATTCTCTTATTACCTTGTTGTTTAACTATATTACTAACATATTTGCATTCTAATGTATCAGGTGATAGGTGGGATTAGGAATCACTGTTTGAAGATTGAAAAAAATGAGATAACACATTTATACATCGGATTTTATTCTATGGGTTTGTGTGATTGATTCATCTTCTCATATGTCGGCTCTGCTTTGTCTTTTGTCTTGTCATTAACAGTAGGTCTTTTATAGTTGTCTTTCCTTATGGAGCGATTTGTTTCTGTTTTCTTTTCCTCTTGGTAGTCTATTTTCAACAATTTGCTATCAACTAATGTGTACTTAGTTTCTAATTTTGTTAGGTGATTCCTTTGTCATTCTTTAGACATCTTATACATGATTTTCAACTATTAGATCTTTTTATGTGCAGCAATTATTTTCCTAAGTTCTTGCTATCATTCTCTCTTCATTTTTATTTGCCACAAGATCGAAGTCAACCTTTAGTTATAATTGTTTTTTTCCAAACTGATTACTAATCTTTTTATGTGATGACATGAGCAGAAATCATACCTACTTATGGATCATGTGGCTTGTACAGTTCTTAAGTGTGACACTTTTGTACCAAATTGTAATTAATTTTTATTTTTTGCTTTGTAGTGATATGGATTGGAGCTGGAAGGATTTGCCAAAGAATGTGATGGGTTACTATGATGGTGTTAACAACTTTATAAAGCTTGCATATGCAAATATGCCATCGAGTCATAAGATTAGATGTCCATGTGTGAATTGCACATGTATGAATAAATGTGAGAAGGATGTTGTTAGACAACACTTTATATTGATGGTGTTATAAAGGACAAAAATTTTTGGAAATTTTATGGCGAAGGATCAAATCATGAAAACCTTCAAAGAGTTGGGTCGATTCAAACAATCATCAGATGTTAGATGATGTCTTTCCTGCCTTTACTGATAAATAGCACATGATAAAGATTCTAAGAGCTTTTTTGACATGTCGAACGATGTCAACCAACCTGCTTATCCCGGATGCAAAAGTTTTAGCAAACTTTTATTTCTCATTAGGTTGATTAATATTAAATGTATAAGTGGTATGAGTAATAAAAATTTTGATATTTTGTTGAAGCTGTTGATTGAGGTCCTCCTAGACGGGTCATCATTATCACCATCCTTTTATGAGATCATAAAAATACTTTACCAGCTAAGATATGGTTATAAAAAGATACATGCATGTCCGAACAATTGTATCTTATTTTTGAAAGAGCATGATATGTCTGAATATTGTTTACAATGTGGATAATCCCATGAAAGTCATGTAAGTCAAGTATGTGGTAAAAAATAAAAGAGTACCTCAAAAGGTTCTTCATCATTTTCCACTTATTCCACGTTTGAAGAGACTCTTCACATGCTGTAAAACATCTGTGAGTATAAGATGGCATGAAGAGGAACGTGAAGAAGATGGTATCCTAAGACATTCAGCTGATTTGGCTTGTTGGAAACAACTAAATGCCATTGATGATTTTGGGCTAGAATGTCGGAATGTACGACTTGGACTGGCGAGTGATGGGTTCAACCCTTATGGAAACATGAATGTCACTCATAGTACATGGCCGGTGTTAGTTGTTCCTTATAACTTACCACCTTGGGAGTGTATAAAGAGTACAAATATTTTGCTTTGCTTTTAATTTCTTGTCCGAAAGATCCTGGTAACAAAATTGATGTCGTTTTGCAACCACTCATAAAGGAACTTGAGATTCTCTGGCACAGTGTAGATACATATGATGCAGCTAAATGTGAGCAACTCCATCTACGTGCAGCATTATTATGGATTATTAACGATTTTCCAGCATATGCATACATGTCAAGTTGGAGTACTTATAATAAGGACACCTCTTCAAGTTGGCTAGAATGTAGTGAAAAATTTGGTTACATGGGTCATCGAAGATGGCTAGCAAATAAACATAAATTTTGAAAAATAAGTAAATAATTTGATAGTCATGAAGAATGGGGTGACAAGCCTTTGACGTTATATGGACTTGAAATAATACAACAACTAGATAATTTTAATTCACACGTTGCAAAATGTCTTGAAAAGAATAAACTCAAGAGGAAAAAAAAGTAAGGAGGATGAGAATAAGTATCTAGGGTGGAGGAAAATGAGTATTTTCTTCAGGTTACCATATTGGAAATCTTTATTGCTTCGCCACAATTTAGATTTGATGCACATTGAGAAGAATGTATGCGAGAGTATAGTAGGCACCTTTCTCTCGATTGAAGAGAAGAAGAAAGATGGGCTGAAAGCTCGTCAAGACTTACAAAAGATGTGCATTCGAGAATCTCTTCACCCACAAGAAGTTGGGCTAGGTAGGATAGTGCTATCACTTGCCCAATTCACATGTAGTAAGAAAGAGAAGGAAACTATCTTTAAGTTATTTCGATCTGTTAAGGTTCCTGATGGCTACTCCTCAAATATTGCAAAGCGATTTGTCAACAAAGATAAGAAGTTATGGGGGTTGAAGATTCATGACTACCATGTCATTATGCAACAATTACTTCCAATTGCTGTTAGAGCAATCCCTAACAAAAATATTTCTTCATCATTAAGTGACATTTGTCAAATTTTCTTAAACATTTGTTCAAAAGTTGCTTCTGTTGAAGACTTCTACCAACAAGGCTTAGATGTTGCAAGGACATTATGCCATCTGGAGATAATATTTCCTCCAAGTTTTTTTGATATAATGGTTCATTTGATCATTCATTTAGCAGATGAGGTTAGGATTGCTAGACTAGTTCAATATAGATGGATGTACCCATTTGAGAGGTATTACTTTCACTTATACATTTAATTTTGTCGATTGATTTAAATCAATATTTAACTCTTCAGGTACCTAGCCAAATTAAAATCTTATGTGAGGAATCAAACATGCCCTGAAGGGTCAATTGCTGAAGGATATGTTGTCTGAAACAATGATATTTGCATCTCGATATTTAAATGATGATGTGAAGACATGGTTAAATAGACCACGATGACAAGTGGAATATCGTCCAAATGTGGTAAAAGAAGAACGATGGGAAATTTTCATGGAGACTTGTCGTTCATGTAGAGCATCTACGAACAAGAGACTACAAAGAAATGATTTGTTACAAGTACATAATTATATCATATTCAACTGTACAGCTTTGAACCAGTACACCAAGTAAGTTTAAATTTTCATTTTTAATTTTAGAGTATAACAAACATATATACATATGCAAACTAATCATCGTTAATTTAGAGATCATGTCACTGAACTTAGAGAGATGTACCCTGAGTTGAATGAAAGCGAGGTTGAGCATATTCATACTTCTAAATTCAAACATTGGCTAAAAGCTAAGGTAATTATTATGTTTGTATCTTATTATGTTTGTAGTAGGATGTGGCGATATTTTTATAACATGTATACAATTTCTTTATTTTCATTAGGTGCATAAGCTACAAGAGTTGACTAGGGGGACATGTCATCTTATCTTATTTGGGTTAAAGATTTACTGCTTGATGTGGTTAAGAAGTATGAATAATGTATAGTTAATAAATTTAGATTTCACACAAGAAAGGTTGAACAACAACGAGTTACTCAAAACTCTGGCGTTGTATTGACTGCAAGTTGACCTTTAAAGTCATGGAACATGGAGGAAAATGTTACCTACTATGGTGTGGTTGATAAAAATTTCGAAGTTGACTACTATGGTCATATGAGGATAGTGTTGCTTAAGTGTGATTGGGTAGATGTGCACCAAGGGGTGAAACATGATGGACATCTTGTTCTGGTAAATCTATCATGTAAGTTAAGAACAATTGAGCCCTATATCTTGGCATCACAGGTAGAACAAGTTTGGTATGTAGAGGACCCAAAGAATGTTGGTTGGTTTGTTATTTGTAAGACGATCCCACGTGATTTTTACAGCTTATCAAGTGATAATTCCAAAGAATGTGCTGAATTCCTAGATGTACAAGCCACACCTCATGAGAAAACAACAATAAATCTAAACAACAATGATTTGGATGAAATGCTTGTTCGTAGGTTAGATATAGATGCCATTGAAGTACGATGTAAGTTGCCTTTATATGATGATTTCATTTATAAAGTCCTATTTATATGATGACTTTCATTTATAAGTTTTCCCTTATCAATTACTGAAATTTGATTGATGTGTTTATGCAAATAGGGGAAAGAAGGTTATGGAGTCTTTGTCTTTTAAATCAGACGGTGGCAGCTCTAAGGATTCAAAGGATAAAGGTTTGTGGGGTCCAGGTAATTCATCCAACCCACCACAATCGAAGAAGATAAAGCACATTGATGACATCTACGATATGCCAAAGGCACTGTAGAAGTTGGATTTTGAGTTGTTTCAGTAGTTTATGGAGTAAGTTTTTTATAAAACATTTTATTTGACAGAATTCATAGGACTTCACCCTATTTTTATGTGTTAGTTCAATGTATCTGATTCCAACATGAAGGACCTGTCATGTTCAGTCAAATCTGATAACATGTTAGAACCCTGTTTAGTTAAAAAAAAGGAAGAGGATACACTGTCTCGATATGACTTGATTTAGTTAAAAATAGGTGACTCTAGACTGTTTCCATCCCAATCCAAAATGTCATCAGATGTATGAGTTCATAGGACTATACCCTATTTTTATATGTGTTAGTTCAATGTATCTGATTCCAACATGAAGGACCTATCGCGTTTAGTCAAATCTAATAGCATGTTAGAACCTTATTTATTTCATGATGTTCCTTATTTCTAAATGTGTTAGTTCAATGTATGCGTTGCCAGAATTGATAGGACATAAGCAAAGATATCTTTTGCAAAGACAGATACTTGAAAAACATGACTACCAGTTGTAGAATAGTATTAAACAAGCACAGTTACTTGCTTGGAGGTTGTTATTATTTATCTAGTATAAAATCTTACATATTTGTTTTTTTTCTTTTGGTGTAGAGATGCTTCTTGTCATGTTTCAGATTGTTATGGATATATGGATTGTTGGTGACTTTTAACTTTGCATTAATTTTGTGTGTTTTATGCAATAGTTGACTTTACTTGTTAACATGTGCCTCACATTTTCATGCATGAGAAAGTTGTTGTAATTGTTTGAACAGATAGCACTTATCAACAAGTGACAGAACTTATGGTTTACGGGGATGTGTTATGTATGAATTAGAATCCTTTGGCTTTACTTATTAATCTAACCATTTATCGTTGAAATTTTGCAGCCACATGTGGGATCAACTTCAAATGACCCACAAAATAAATGCCACATTAGTACATTGTTTGCTATTTTCTATGTATCTTAATGGTAGGAATAGGATTATAGAAGTACTTAGGGATCGAGAAGTCTTCTCCAAGACATATGTCATTGTCCCCATAGTTGATGGGTAAGTCATAATTAATAGGGCATTTCACTCTAAGTTGGGCTATTTTCTTTCTAGGTTACTAACAATTTATTATAGGGGACACTGGACACTGTTAATATTATGTAACTTGGAGAATTCCTTTGACTCTGATTTTGGACCATGTACAATCATGTTGGACTCTCTTCACATGACTGAGCCACAAAGGAAAGAGCCAACAGTTAGAAGGTAATGTATGAGTTCCACTTTAATTTTTCATCATTCATACATCTAAATTCATAGAAAAGTATGTTTTTTCTTCAGGTTTTTGAAAGAGTTATACGAGAGTGATGGTAAAATAGTTAGCAAGAAGAGTTTGGCGTCCATTCCATACTATATACCTTCAATATAAATTTAATGATTTATGAATAATATGTTTTATTTATAGTAATTTAATTACTTGCACTGCTTGAGCATTTGTTTCATCTAGGTTCCACGACAAAGGGATGGATTGGAGTGCGGGTTTTTTCACTCTATTTTGCCTACCTTTTCATAAAGGGTGCCCCACAGGCCTTTTCTCGTTCTTCATACCCATATTTTGTACACACTGTGAACTCAATGTTTCTTAGAATATAAAATATTATTTAAATTATTCTATTCATGAAGTATTTAACATTTTTTCTTGTAGATGACAAAAGATTAGTTTCCAGTATCCAATATTGACACTTTTATTGTCAAAGTTTTAAAATATGATCGAGATGGAGACTACTTGATCTCCTATGCATCATCTTGCATACCATCCTCTACATCTTCCAGTGATAAGAATGCCGATGCTAAAATAGGGGACCAGAATACCGAAGACAAAACAATCACGGATTCTGTTCCTCCAAAGAAAACTCAAGGTCGCACATATTGCCATGATGTGCAAGTATTGAAGGATGAGAAACTGATTACTGTTGAATGGAATGAACTTGGACAGCCGATTGGGACAGGTGGAAGGTCACTAAGGACCTTTTTGGGGACAGTTGCAAGGAATTGTGAGAAATGCCAGATTAATGTGGCATCTTGGGATAAGATGCCACGATCAAATGTCAATGACATATAGGCATTTATCAAGGTAAATTGAATAGTTATCTTGTCTCGGTATCTTATAGTTATGTATTATGACTTGTCAATGACTACCAAACAACATGGTTAATTTTTTTTAGAGAAAATATGATGTTGGTGATGGAGATCAATTACAAAAGATGTTTATAATGAAAGATCTTGAGTTGAAATAGAAATATCATAAGTATTCACTTAGGAAGAAGTACATAAATGAGAAAGAGCCACCTCAAGGATTGCATATTATCCCTGAAACGTGGGAGTCAGCAAGGACAGCCTGGACTTCTAATGATTTCCAAGTAAATTGTTGTTTTCATCATAAGTATTCATAATTTTTGCATTATATTACTATCTCTTGTGAATTGTAACTTGTGGAGGAAGAGTGAGGTGAATCAGAAAAATAAGAGCCTTCAAAAGATCTTTCATTGTGCTGGAACTCAGACATATGCAGATATCAGGACAAAAGAGGTTAGTACCAACTATGTTTATACATTACAGATGTTTAATGTCAATTCTTAAATTCCTATAATTGTTAAAATTTCAGAAGTTGAAAACTGGTAAAGATGTGGACAGAACAGACATCTTCATCTTCAGTCATACCAAAAAGGATGGCAAAGCTGTCAACGATGAATGTGGAATAGCAATCGTAAGTGTATACTGAACCACTTACCTACATATATGAAGTACCTCGCAGAGGACTGTGTAACATTGATGCCTTTGCCTTCTGTATATATTTCGTATGTATTCTCTAATATACTTTGAGCATTATAGAAAAAACTTAAGGCATTCAAACAATGTCAACCATCTACTAGTTCTTATTCAATGGCCATAAAGGAAGTTGTCTTCGCCAAAGTTCTCGGTGAAGACAAAATGGGAGAATTAGGGGTATTGGCATAGGGCCAACACCAAATCAACTATGGGGGGGAGCTAAAAAGTCCAAAATTGAAGATAAGTCCTTACATGCGCGTCTTCAGCTTTTGGAATTAAAAGTGGCTAAACTTGAGGATGCTCCCCATCCCAATGCCGAGGTATAAAATTCTGAATTTAAATTATACAAAGATGTTTATGAAAATGCACAAAACCAGTAATTCATGTTAATTGTTTTTTATGCATTGTTGTGTAGTCTGCACCTCAATCTTCGGTGGCCAGTAAATTGTCAAGTTCGGCCGAAGATAATGTAAGTGAAGTTGTTTATCTTCATATATGACCTGCCTTTCATATATGATCTATGTTTCTTTTTTTTATTGTTGCAATGTATGAGTTGTGCCTCATATGATCCGCCTTTCCTATCCCTTAAATTTGTTGATTAGAATCTGAATATTCACCTGAACCAGCCAATTCTGAATCTTTCCTGGCCTTTCAAATTTTGTTTTTATTTTTAATATGTAAAAGGAAAGAATGTTAAGTTGATAGACATGGAAGGGGACTGCGTTGCTGAAGGTTTGTTCATAAGCAATGACGCCAAGAAAATGGTGATGTCAAGGCACCTCGGAGCTGTATTCTACGAGGTGTCCGTTGTTCGTATTCACAAGCCAAATGCCCCATTGTTCGTTAAGAATGATCATAGATTGAAAATACGTGATGCCATTGGAAGCTATATTATATGGTTCAAGGATTATGTAAGTTATTCTAATTACATATTTTACTCACAATCATTAATTAATTAAATATTTATTTTTATTTTTTTTTAATTTTACATTCCAAGTTATTTTTGATGAAAAATGATCAATGAGGACTGTGGACGGTTGACAACTAAGTCTTTTATCGTTGAAATTGATGGTTCATTGTAGTGGTTTTGAAGGTCATGTTATGTTTGTGGTGATATTTCAAACTCATGTAATTTCTGATGGATTGTGGGTGATCATTATGGTTTCATGTTCTTATTTTATATATTTCAACTTTGTGATAAGTACATCATTTATGAATTTTTCTTTATAAATCAGACCTGGTTGTTGTATCACTCTGATTTGAGGATGGCCTATATATAGGAAGGTTGTGAATGGTGTATATAACAAATGTATGAATGTTTCATGAGTAAGTTTTATTTTTTTAAATTTTTTTCCAGCTGTAGTATGTAATTAATAGGTTTTGTTGTAAGAAGATTGAGTGTTTTCACTCAATAAGATGGATGGATGACAGTGTCAACTGCTGGGTATTACCTTACATGTCTTTTATGATCATCCAAAGCCCAAGGTAAGTATATTTATCTGGTTCACATTTGTTATATTATTCTTCTATATATTTCTTCGGTTTAATCATTATATTGTTCTTCTATTTGTTATATTGTTCTTCTATCAACTCTTGTACATTACTATGCACTCCAAATAGCCCATGAGAGCATTTAATTGGATGCTCGTTATCATGATTTTTGTTTTTTTGCACTCTTGACCCAAGTGTGTGTATGTCTCTCTCTATATATATATGTATAAGCAACTCCAGTTACATCAATTATCCCTAATTATCAAATCGCCAGATCATCAAAATGTTTTTTAAGTGGTTGCACTTTTCTTTTTATATAGGTAACTTTACTTTTTTTAAGTAAAGATAATCTTGCATCTATATGTATCCTTCACACAAGCGGGTGCATTAATATCATTCTCACAAGTGGTTTGAGAGGAACTACTTGTCCTAAAGTTGTGCCGACGGCCAGATGCCAGAGAGGCCCAGTACATAATTGATTTTTACATATTTTTTTAATAATGCTTTCACATGTCGTGTGTTAAATCATATCATAGTATTCCTATAATCCAAACAAATAAGTTCGACGAAGATGAGAATGCTCTAGGCTTTTTGTTATTTTTTTAAAATATAAGACTAGGATGTACCAAAATATCCAAGTATATATATGTGTGACATTTTTAGATATGCTGACCCATTTTTGGGAACGATATTGGGCAACTATCATTTTTTTTGATGCCAACATCACAACAATTAATACATTAGTAGTTTTGATATCACAATTAAATTAAAGTGTTGCCAAATAATGGGATAAATTTTCATCGGTCTCAGTTTTCTTTTACATTTATGTATTTTTTGGTAACAACAACTTATCACAACAAAGACACCTAAGAAAACTGCATGCTTGGTTTCTCAGGAGAAACTGTTGAGGATTTTACACAAACTTTCAGTCTGGTTAAGGATTATAGATTTCCTCAGTTTCATATTTCTCAGTTCTATCCGAGACCAGGTTGGTTATTTCTTCATGTTATGAGTAATGTTTATTTGTCTATACTAACAACATTACAGGGTCACAATTTGTTCATTCATGAAATAAAACAGTATTACAGGATAACTTACTATTCTACCTACATCCTAGGAGATGCTTCGTGTATTGGAGGATATTGGCAATGCGTATTGTAGATAGTGTGCTATCACAGGTAAAGTTTCTACTCCGCATCTTTTCTTCATGTCAACATGGAATAATTTTTTTATTCTATAAGATATCCTCCTGATGTAAACATATAGATATGTGGTTGGTTGGGTCTCCTTATGTAGTACTTTCTTTCTTCACATTCAATAAAAGATGTTTTATGCAGCCTTTTCATGTTGCCTTATGAAATGGTTCAATTTTGTTTATCTTCATTGCTATGCTCTAGATGTTGTAATTAACTAAGTTTAGAATACCAATCTTGATTTGGCTCCTTTTATGTAGGACTTCCACCATCACCACCTATGCCACCTTCTAATATGAACGTGAATGATCTTTTGGGTACTGATGCTAATGCAAGGACAATAAAGCCTCTTGGTGTTGATGTGAAGAAAAAGAGAAAAGAAAATGTAAGTGGCACTGGTGTTTCTATTGTGATCATTTTTTTCTATTATTACTTTCATTTCCCATTTTTGGTCACGATGGTAGTAGAATTTAGCTTGTGCTTATAGTGATCCATTTTCAATGCCGATTGGTAACATGTTTTGCTTGTTTATTAGAGTGCATCAACAAAGTACTACTTTGGTTTCTATATCAACAAAGTCTTGTGTTTATAGTCATTGCTCAGGTTGTGAATGGTGTATATAGGAATGTTTAGGTGAATGAAGTTATGTTTTTGATCAAGTCGTAATTGCAATGAGCGAGTTCTATTTTCTTCAGTGTTTTGTTTGTGAAGTGTTGTCAAATTTTGGATTAGATTGAGTGATGAGGTCTTTTGAAAGTTGTATGAGTTTTTGTGTGAATTGTGTTTGTCTTAAGTGGAATGAGTGGAATGTATGGAGTGCAATGAGTGAAATGTATTTTGGTCGAAGATCAGGCTTTAGTTATGTTGTTGGATATATTTACCTATGGATATTACACCCGTAGGTAAAGAGATCGTCTGTAGGTATACAACATATTCTTGGGATTTACCTACGCAAAAAATTGTAGGTATAGGCCATTTTCCCGTAAGTAAAAGACTTACCTACGGAGCTACCTACGGATTGGTTGTGTAGGGCTAGTACATGTAGGTAAATCTTTTACCTATGGACGGATCCATAGGAATAGTATGAACTATACCTACGGGTGTATGTTCACCCGTAGGTATAGTACCGGTACTATACCTACATATTTGTCCCTAGGTAAAACATTTACCTACATGTACTAGCCCTACGGATGGGTCCGTAGGTAACTCCGTAGGTAAAGGCTTTTACCTACGGGAAAATGGCCTATACCTACATTTTTTTGGGTAGGTAAAATGCAAATTTCTTGTAGTGTAATATATTTTAAACCGACCACCTGAACCATTGCATAGAGTTGACTGTTGGTGGTCTTCTATTTAGTTGAGCCAGTTTGGCTGCATTCAATTTTCATTATTGTTTGGTGCACCACCCCATCCTCCTACGTGCGCCAGCTGCCGGAGGGCCTCTGTTCGCCACCACGTCCCCACCCTATCCAAGTTGCTATAGTAAGCAAGGTTTGCCCATTTTATTTTATTTTCACTCCCTTACATCATCTCTCTCATATCCTATCAATGTTATATATCTATCTACCCTTGCATACTTGGAACTAGTGTTGATTGAGAGAGGAAATCCTTATTAGTTGATCCAAACCTTGTGCTAACTCTGAACCGATTTGTCGACGCCATTCCGGTAGGCATTCCAGACGTGTTTATTATCACTAAATTTATTTTGAAAATTCTATCATGACTTGTAGATAATGATTTAATTTGTAGATGTGTGATATTAGAAGTGGTAGTTTCATCTTTAGTTATGTCTATCTTGGTAATTTAGCATGTGTTTACAAGTTAGTTAGTGATGTTAGCATGGTTAATCCTATTATAGTACATGCTTATCCCTTCTATGATAGGTGGTGAACCTTGGTGATTAATTTTGTCAACTCCTTAGATTATGATTAGTTTCATTGGGTCCTTAATTTATATAAATGCTTAATGTTTTACGTTAATCAAATTAGATAGGATTTGCATCAATTATTAAATTTGAAATTTTCATGTAACATCATCAATATTCATGTTGTGGTTGTTCTAGAGGTCTAAGTTATGTTGGCATATTATAGCATTTCATTACTTAACCATGATAGATAGAGCACTATTAATTAGCATGGGTATCTAGTATCATGTCTATGTGGTGCCTTTTGTTAGAATGTGGAATTCATGGTTTATTAGTTTGTTGAATTGGCAATCATGGTGGCATGGTCTTTATTTTAAATGTGATAGTTGTCATTGTAAAGCAGGTTGCAAATTGTATGAGATGGATCATGGCATTAAATGAGATGTGTTGTAATGCATGTGTGCATTAAAAACAAAATATGAGATTGAGCTAGACTGGACTAGTAGTCGTGTTCGTGGATAGCAGAGCTTAGAACTGTCTGGTGCATCCTTCGATCTTAGATCTCACGGGTTATCGTAAGTGCCACCCCTGTCTAGGTGCACTGCGAGATTTAGCTTAGCTATATAAGTACTGTTATATATGGTAGATCTAGTCCTATCTCGTTGAGATCGCAACCGTACATTCCTTGTGAAAAAATGAAAATATGAATGTTTTATATAGAGGATAAGTGCATTGTGGTATGGTATTTGAGTTAGCAATCATATTGTGTTCATTAGCTCATTTAAGCATATTGTTTTGCATGGTATATATGGCATGTCTCAATAGTTGGTGTTGCTATGCATGACTCATTCATAGTATTATGTCTTGGTGAGAAGTTCTCGTTGATCTAGGCTTTGATAGGTGCTGGTCGTATGCTTTAAAATATATGGAATGTCAGGTTATTCATATATTGTTTAGTCTTGTATTTGTATAAATTAGGTGTAGGTTAGGTACTTATAAATTATCATGATAGGGTCTTGTTGGCTATCCGATCTGGTGAATGATAAGATTGTCTACTGAGTCATCATACTCACCTCAATCCTTTATTATTTTCATGTAATAAGGTTAAGTGCAACAAAAATGTGGTGATTTGGATATCAAGAAATTATTTGAGAGATTATTATGTACTTCTTTTTAGATAGTATATAACTTATTTTAAATTATATTGTTGCACAAAAGTTTAGAAATAATTTATGAAATTATGAATTGGGACCTTTAATGTCTTTATGCTTTCTAAATTGATGTATTTCAGAGGTTATTTTTCCGATTACATCATCAGATTATATTTTGTTGTTCAGTTTAAAATTTGGGTCGTGACAATGATATTTTAATTTTGTTCTGATTTTGATTCCTTTATTAAAATTAAAACATTTTGATAATTTCTAAAATGTTAAAATGTATTAATTTTTATTTAAATTTATAAATATGTCGTATTTTACTATTATTTTTTTGGATATGGTGCAATCAAAATTTTACTTTCGCTTTCATAATTTTTTAATTGATGTTATTTTTATTGAAATTGAATAAACAAAGAGATGATTATTTATATTTTAAATCTCAAACTCTACTCGCACTGCTACTCTTAACCCTTGCTTATGTTTCGCCAAGGGCAGTTTCTCAAAGAAATCGATTTCTACCGGTACAGAGCTCTCAGGAGCGTCGAAGAGTCAAACACTAAAAAATAAATGAAAAGAACTATCTCTAGAAAGTCCTTAAATGGGAATTAATCGCCTTCCAACTCGGACGGAATCGGCACAGTTGACTTTCTAGAAAGAAGCTGGTCCTAATTTTTACGGATAATTAATGTAGTGTACACTGTACACAACACATATATATATAATATAATATACCCCAACAATCTTCTTGCGCATGTCTGTAATTCGATAACTCTTACTTTGTTCTCTGCGTGAAGCACTATTTATGGAAGTGTGTCCACTGCCGATCAAATCACGTTTAGAAGGAACTTTTGTGAAGTATGTTTTAATCATGATCTCAACAATTTTTTTAAAACAAGTGTTTAGGTAAGAATACATTCTTATAAGTTTTATCATGTAAACCCCAGATACCACGTAAATAGATAAATTATGTAACTTGGAGTATTAACCATATACGATGAGATACATAGTGGGGTGTAGAGATGGATCAAGGGTCCCCAAGCCGTGCCGTGGCCATCCGATGGCTGGGTGTTCTCTTGACGAGGAGACGCGGGTTTGATGATCGTGTGTTGGGCGTGTACACGTACGTCGCCTCAATGGCTGCAACAGAACTTTGAAAAGAAAAAGAAAAGATGGATTTAGGGAGGCCTTCCTGAGCCAATAATCAAATCCGCTCATGCAGTCATGCTTACACATATCCAAAAAAAACCTACAAGAAAAAGGGCGGACCAAGATGAAATCTCAGAATTTTCCTGCAAGATGCTTAAGAAAGAAAAAAGTAATATTTAACATAAGGTCTAATTTATAGATATCAATTTAACCAGAGGTCTAATGGCCTAATTGTTGTAATAAAAAATTCAGTTTGAAAATTGATTATAACTTCTACCTTGGATGATGAGTGTTAGATAAAGCAAGAAAAAATCTTCTATATCCTTTATCAACAATCTGGATCATCCGTTGCTCTCTCACGATGTTCATAAGATGAAAATTTAAAAAGAAATAAATATATAAGGAAAACGACGTTGAATTGTCTATTATCAAAAGTTTGGATCGTCATGGATGAAATGTTCATATAAAACAAAATAAATAAGAAAAAATCAGGTTGAATCGTCCGGAGCCAGTGCGACCCCAATAAGGGGACATATTCAATGGAGCTACTTTACCATATTTTGAATCGAACAGTTTCAATAAACCACTACAACAATAGAAAGAAAAAAACCTTCTTTCATGGCCAATGTAGAGACAACCTGATGTGAAGATGTTCCGGAAAGATAGTATGCCGTCATCAGGAAGATAGTCCGTTGTTGTTGGTTCAAGAATGTATGTCACATAAACTAGGGTTTGGGAAGATGTTGCCTTGAAGAAGGGCTGCTGCCGCCAGGAAGAACGTCCATTGTTGCACCAACGCTCGCCGTCTCTCCGATCCTCCACCGCACATGCTATAGGACTGTCGAACAGAGGATCTCTCTCTGTTGGGTGAGAGAATGGCTAGATGCTCTATCGGACAAGAGGGAATGGCATTGTGCGAGTGACTACACAACAGGGTACGTAGAATGGTAAAACAAAATGAATGAGACAGTGGCTTAATGGTAGACACGACGGAATGAGTTTATGATTATACATTTTTGGTTGACTGGGTTTAGTAGAAATGATATTCAGTCAAGGAGTTTTTTTTCATTAAAGTAATTTTAATAATTGGGTCTCTAATTAAATTTTCTAAGAAAAAAACCAAATACAAAGTAGAAAAACAAGAACTAGAGGGTAAATTTCAGATTATCGCATGAAGAGTTTGGATATATATTTTAGATTACATAATCAAAATAGAAAAATCACTTAAGGTCTTGGTGTTTTAAACTTTTATCTATGATTCTAACACACGAATGAGAGATTCACTTCGTTTGTAACTATGGTTCGCCACGTCGGTGCCTGGTCGCAAGACCCATGTCATGACCTAGAAAAACAATGTTGCAGAAAATTCGAAGTCAAGAAGGTAGAATAAAATTTTTAAAAATAGACTTAGAGAACAACACACATCTAACTCCATAACAATTAATTAAACATAGTAGACAAACACTTCAAACATAACTCCAACAAAACCTAACAAGTTTTTAATTACTAAACTCCAAATAACTCTAATATCACTAAATCTAAATTAAAACACAATGTCATGTGAGATGCAAGAAAACGATGCATGAAATAACGTGTGCAGTAAAAAAAATAAATTAACATAAGAAAATAGTTGAAGATGTAGATTATATATAACATGTTAGGTTGCTTAAAATGGAATCACCATCCCCATATGTACAACTTTTGCCTATTTGCATGTAGTGTGTGGCCGAAATATCACTAATTTCATTGAAAGGATTCTCATGCTGAGCCCCTCTCTAAACTTAAGGTATTTAACATCTCAAATACTATTATTTTGATAAATGCATGACTAAAATGAAAGTCTTGATAGGAGTAAGGGTAGTCTTTTTTATTTTTGCTTTCTAATTTTTTTTTATTTTGCTTTCTTTAAATGATGTGGTTGAAGGAAGAAATGATGAATGGTGACATGTTTGCGGCCTTAGGTGGTGTCTTCCTTGTTCCCTATATCCACTTGAAAAAGAAGAGATTAACACTCTATTTGGCTTAGTTCCTTGCATGAGAAGAGTTGAAGTTGCCTTTATCATTTGTCAAGGAAAATAAGCCTTTTCAAAAGAAAAAAATGATATGAAAATAAATATGCATTGCATAAAAGGAGACATTCAAGAATAAAAATTAAATGTGCATGCATAAGTAAAGTGTAGTTGTAAATGTTTCTTTGTTTTAAAGATTTTCAAATGTATTTAGGTTTTGAATTTCATGTGTGCATGACTGAAATAAAATGTGATTGTGAAAATGTTTTGTTTTTAAGATTTCCAAGTTTGTTTGTATTTTCAAATTTTTATGATTTTTGGGTTTTGAACTTTTCAATTGGTTTGTCTTTTGAATTTTTCAAATTTTTGTAGAGGATAGTCATCATTGCCTTGATGCGCTTGAGATGAATGTCCCTAACTTTTCTCCAAGGAACAAGAGCACGCATTACATGCAGGAAAGAGACTATTCATTTAGAATCCTTTAGACCTTTGACCTTCAATTGGTTACGGTTCTGCCTAGATTTGATTGGCATACCCTATCCTAGGAAGGAAAGACTTTAGGGATGCCAAATCAGCTTCTATACTAATGACCAATTGCTCATTGGGTTTGGCCTCTTCGAATCCTTACTTGTCACGACCCGGATTTTTAACATGCACAGCAGAAGATAATCCGGCGACGTAATGGGAAAGGATATCGGTCTGAAGCCAAATAAGAATAAAATCACAATCCAAATAAATAATTCCACACTTTACAACACATTAACACTATAAACAAACACCTATCTAAACAAATTAAATACCAACATTGAATGAATACTTCACTAGCTCCTCGAATTCCACAACACCACTACGCTTCTGCTGCGCTAAACCTGCACTCCTGAAAATATTAACAACGGAAGGGGTGAGTCACAACAGACCCAGTAGGACTTACACCCGAACTACCCCATTATAATAATGATTCTAGTGGTATATAATACATAATAGCCTAAAAATCAGATTTAATACATAGGGTATAAACTAATTATATATCTTTAATTAATTGATTACAAAGTCACACTACTACCCCAAATGATAACAGGACTCTATATGCATTAAAACTAACATAACCTACACATTAGACTACTCTGGGTATGCCCTGAACACATAGACCTGACATAAAACCAAGGACACATGTAGAACACTACCATCTATGCCAAAACACACAACTAGACACCTGTCTGAGTAAATATCATGCTCAATCTGATAAATGTAGTCACATCACAAAACTAGCACCAGATTTACCATATAGTAGGAAGTAACATATAGTAACTAAATCCCATAGTACCCCTAGGCAGGGGAGTACTTAGGATGAACCGCGGTATCTGGGATCGAAGGATGCTCCAGATTCAACTAATCTCACTTGGGGACACTAATTTAGTCTGGTGAAGTACATACAACCACAATGCAGCTCACTGCACTAACCACATTCAACACCATGCAAGCATATAATTAAGCTCAGACAGTAACACATGAACATTTAAATTGGCAAATCAAACATGAAATACATAGATGAACACACATGGTTCTATGCACCACATATTTGCATACCATACCACAGTCATCACAAACTAACGCATATGGATAGGATCATGCAATTTACAACCTAAACATATCAATTACATGCTTAAACAGAACTACCTATCACATAAAAGACAACAAACTAAATTCTAACAACATAAGCCTAAACCTTACATCAGCTTTTTAACAAATCGAGATATATATATTTAAGGTTCACCGCGGTGCAAACAATCCTAAACTAGCTAAATTAAACATATACAACCTATCATGATGTCTAACATATATGAATAACCGAATTACTCTAAGCATGCACGATTTAAACAAATTAATCTAACTCTATCTAAATATGCTAATAAATCCAAAACAGCCCATTAATTACAATCTTCTAATCCTGGTGATCTAAACATGATTCTTAAGGTTTAATCAAAATATTAGAGTGCTAAGAATAGCCGAGACGCCTACCTTAACGGTGACGACAACGGCGCACGGAATTCCAACAGAATCGATCCGGATGGCGAGTGTGTTGCCGCGGTCACGACGGCACTGGAAAATCGATCCGGATAGGTGTCTAAAAATCTGTTGGAACAAGGGGATAATAATAAGAAGAATGATATAGTGTGTTGCGATATGAGAGAGGGGATAGGAGAGAGAGAGAGGGTACCGCGGAGAGGGTGGCGCACTGCGGCGCACATCGTTGTGCGGCCGGCGGCGTCGAGGGCGGAGGGTGGCGCAGGGCGGCTGGGCGATGGCGGTTCCGGCGAGGTCGACTGGGAGGGAGAAAGGAATGTCGCGGCGGCGACGGCAGCGGTGCAGCCGCGGTTCGCGCAGCCAAAGGCGGGGGCGGCCGGCGAAGGTGCTGCCGCGACGGAGGGTGCGGCGGCGTCCCGGGGTGTGTGCGCGAGCGAGAAGAGAAGAAGAAGAAGAAGAACGTGGGGTTGCTTGCGCGCTCTCGCGGCGAGAGAAGGAGGAGGCGGCGAGGACGCGGGGCCGGGGGCGGTGCCGGGTCTTTGACGGGGCCACGGGCGCGGCGTTCTCGCGGAGGGAAGCGGGCTGAGGGGATCAAGGCGGCGGGGGTGGCGGGCACGGCGGCGCGGCGGCCATGAGGTCAGCGGTGGGGGGTGCGGGGAGACGTCGCGGCGAGAGGGGGTGCGCGGCTGCCGGCCGGCGGGCGGCGGCTGGCGGAAGAGCGGCCGCAAGTAGCGAGAGGGAAGAAGGGGAAGGAAGAGGGAGGCGGGCGTGTCGGGGCTGGCCGCGCACGCACGAAGAGAAGAGAAAGAAGGGAGAAGGCGGGGGTGCGGAAGGGAAAGAAAGATACGTAAATAGAGGGGGGAGATAGAGTTCGATTGGGAGAGGGGGCGGCGGTTAAAGGAGATTATCCGGAGGGAGGGAAAATGGGAAGGATAAAGGAGGAAAGTAGATTAATATAAATAAACTCATAATAAATATAATAACTACTATTTTTTATTTACTTAAATATCCTGGGTATTACATTACTTCTTTATTAATTTGCCAACACTTTTTTTATTGGGACACATTCAGACTTTTCTTTTCTTTTCCTTGACTTGAGGGGTTCATTGTCCATTTTTTGTGTCCTTTTTTCTAGGGCTATTCTTGCGGCACTCATTTGAACATGTCTTTTCTTTTCGTAACCTTAAGAGATCATTGTTCATCTTTGACACTTTTTAATTTTAAAGTTGGATCCTTTGAGATGGCCTCCAACTAAGGTGGTAGACACTTTCTATATTCCCTCTTATAGTCCCCTATATTCATCATAGACTAAAAATAAGAAGAGAATCAAATTAGGCAAACCTTCATTCTCCAAACTTTGTCTAGCTTTTATTCCATTGTCTGGTCATTAAGATTTTGAAATCTAGCCATGTTGTATGTAAAGCATGATGTCTACTCTTAAGTGATAGAAATGTATGCCCTATAAGTCAATCATTTATGATATGATTTAACATTTCTAAATATATCTTATTCAATTAATTAGGCAATTCTTCATTATAAGCTCTTATTAGATGCGAATATCATAATGAAGTCCTTGATCAAATACGATGATGATTAAATCATGATGAGATCATAATAATGAGATTGATCATTTAGAGGTATTTGATATAAATGTTTCTAGTCATAGGATGCTTGAGATGGGACATCAAGGATCTGGATAGACTAGTGTATGTGATATTTTCTCATGTGATGAGAATAATTGATCTCATTGGCCATTACTGTGGACACACTGAAATACACATATAGGTGCTCATTAGTTGAATGACTTCATTGAACGGACCGAATTAGAAACCTTGAATGGTATCTTACCGAACTGTCAATCAGGGTTTTCTATTATCACGATTGTATGGTTGGACCTTTGACCTGAGTCGTCAAAGATACCTTATTGGGTGGAACTTGTGCTTTGACCATTGTCATATGAATCACCGTATAGATGATCTAGTATAGCAATGGATCGGGTACAAGAAAAACCCAATGGAGGTAATTAAGTATACAACAAGGGATCATCCACTCTCGGTAAGTGAGAGTGAATATCCTATGGGATAGTACTCTAAATCCCTGGACAGGGTAGATAGGATAATTGGAAAAGGAGTTTTCCAATTGATCCAATTCGAAGTACAGGATCTTATAGAGTTGGTACACTAAGAAGTTGACAGTCGATGCCGTACTCATTTCCGACCGGGACATTGGATGGATGAGGGTTTATATCTATGCGGTAACTAATGATGGAAATGCTCAATAGAGATGAAATCATCCCCATAGTCATTTGGGATCATGGGATGTGGCTTGTACCCTTCATGATTGGTAGACCGATTAATCTATTATCAGATAACGGATTTAATTAAATTAAATAGAATTGTTCTATTTTATTTAGGCCTCAACCAAATAGGCTATTAGGCCTAGTGGTCACACACATAAGGACTTATCCACAAGTACAGGGGCAATGGCATAATTTATGGAGATTTTGGATTTTTATGAAAAATTCTAAAATTATCTATAAATACTAATGGTTTCAGCCAAATCCTATCAAGCCAAGGGTGAAAACCATGTCCCTAGCCTCCTCTCTACCCTCTCCTCTCTGTAGAAGGTGTCCTTGGTCGATGGAGCTCCGTTCGAGAAGAGTTCTCGAGACCGGCGCGAAGGAAGAACCTACTGTGGATGAAGTTCGTGTGGATACTACTGGATATCAGACACTTGAATAGTTTTAAGAGCTTTAGAAACACATCTCCTTTCTCTCCATGGGATTATATGAATCTCTATCAGGTATATTCGAACCCGATTTGATCGATTTTTGGTTTTCGTCGTTTAGTTCTGATTGAGACAGATTCTAAAAGAACTCATAGAAATCGTTGCTTCCACTGCACCAAATTTTTATGGACAATTTCTTACAGTGGTATCAGAGCCCAGTTCAAGTCTCAGTCAAAACCAATGTACATTATTTCATGTTATTTATGTGTTCCCGAATCTGTGCAAGTTCTGTTTTGACGAGGCCACCATAATCTGTGTAAGGCTTAGATAAAATATTTGTTAGCTTCGATAGAATCTTGTGATATAGGGTTTTCCAACTCAACAAATTGTTAGAAGTTTTAATCTCTGTGTAGTTTGGGAGAAACTCCAAAATTTGGTGTTTCTGTCATGCCCGAACCATCAACCGGATTTGGGAATTTTGTGAAATCTCCGTCCACAGAAGAAATTGAGGCTTGGAAAAGGTTTTATGACATGGGTAATGTTATTACTTAACCTTTTCTCTTGATCTCTAGCTTTGAATGGCGGTGGGGGGAGAGAATTTTAGATTTTTCCGATTAACTAAGGTTCTGCAGAGTCTGGCGGTGCCGACCTGTTTCTCCCTATTTTCTCATTTCTAGAGAATTTTTCTCTGAAGAAATATATAAATATTTGGAAACTTAGTTTGATGAGGATTCTAAATTATATTTTTTGAGAATATTTAGCTTCTGGGATAAGGAGTTATCCTGCAAAATGATGATTTTTGCTATGGAATCTCAGTGACTACCGCTGCTTCTTCCTCATTTTTAGGTCGATTGAGATTTTTCCTGGATATGAGGCCAGCTGTTTTGGATTCCTTATTAGATAAGGATTCCAACTAATATTTTTTTGGATTTTTCAGAGTTCAGAATGAGGAGATAAGGACCTGATTTTATGGAAAGTCTCCTCCCGAGTGAACAGTGCACCGACCATGGCCCTTATTGGGCGGAGAAGAAGACGACCGGGCCTAATTCGGACCCAGTCGCTACAGTAGTCGGAGAGTGGCGCATTGGCGGGCGCACAGGAGGTGGCTCAGTGCCTATGGATAGTCGGTGCACCCGATGGCGCATGCGGGCACACGTCGAGCGGGCAGTGTGCGCCGGCGAGCTTGGCACAATGCACCAGTTCTTTGTTTTAAATGATTTTAAAGTGTTTAAAATCATAGAAAATTTTAAAAAATTTCCATAACATTTCATGAAATTTTTGAAAAATTCTGTAATATTATTTAATATATTTTAAAGTGTTTAATGACATGTTAGATGATGTTAAGCTCTATTTACATTGATTCACTCATGGTTAAACCTTAAAATTATTTTAAAATTTTAATTTAAAATTATTAGTGTCTTAATTAATTCTGTTAAATGAGATTTTTCAAAATAGAAATTGGGACATTAATTTTTGACTTTGCACAGTATTGGGAATGCATGAATGTTTTAAATAGTTTAGATGTGTATGTTTATTTCATATAAATTGTTTACATGTTGTCATGATATTTTCATGTTATTTATTTCATGAAAATTCGACATGCATGAAATTGAGAATTTAAAATATATATATAATTTTATGCTGATATATATATGATATATCTCATATAGTTATCACGTATGCGCTCTATGTTCATGTGATGAATGTAAGTGTGTGTATGGAGGTGATCATGGACTTAATTATGCTTGACTTGTGATTGCTTTTAATTGTGTTGGTTATGTTATTAAATGGGGCCTACATGTATCGCCTCTCTCTCTATACAATCTGATTGTACATTCTACCTTTTTCCATTAATGTACTTCCCTTGGTTAAAACCAAGGTTTCTTATTAAGTTATGTACATTTGTGGGTCTGCATACTCTTAAGCCGCTTGTAAGAGTTAGAAGCTAGTTCGTGGAAGGTTGGAGAGCGGGACCACTTGGAGAAGCACCCTTTTGAAGTGGGAGCATGGCAACTCAAGCATCTAAAGCAAGAATTTGCACCTATAAGGGTGCCCTAGGTGCATGCTTAGGGTTAAGTCCATTATCACATGTTTTTATGCATATTTGATATGTGGATGTGTGCTACAGGTTATACCTTAGATATATGATCTTTCAAAGGTATTATATATACTTAGCACATATTATTGATGAGACTAAAATAAAATCCCTCCTTATTTTACTTAGGTCGATAAGCATGTGACCTTAAGAATGACTCACGTAGCCTTCCGTTGTTATGGTCTTGATGAGCCAATCTTATATTGGATGGATTTGTTGTGTTTCCCACAAGACTCATTTAGCAAGGGATTAGTGATCATGGCTAAGGCATTTGTCGAACTTTGGGGTGGACCATTGCATGGCCTTGTTGTGTTTCCCACAAAGGTTATGTTAAGAATTCATTTTCATAACGTAACAAGCGGATTTGACCTAACTAGAGTATGTAGCTTGCTTTGTTTCCCACAAGGTTATAACTCTAGAGGCTAAATGACTAAGAGTTGCAACTGACAATAGTTACCTACCTATTAAGTATGGGATGACTTGTTGTGTTTCTCACAAGGTTATCACCATAAAGTTAATAGGGTCTTAGTCCCCACTAGGATTTCATCATGATATCCCATCTTTGCATAATGAGGGTTATGCAAATTCATTGAAAATTAGTGAGAGCATAAATTATGATGAAATATCATATTTTAATTTTAATGAATGTCTGCAATGTTATATTAATAAAATTATATCTCAGTTGTAGAATACGATGATAAACCACCATTAGTATGGCATATTGGATGTCAAATAACTTATTGGCTCACACTTCTTAGACCAATATAGAACTAAGAGGATTGTTCTCATAGTTGACCAATTAACTATCCTACTTGAGAAGTATGTGTCTCCTAGATTATCTAATGATATAAAAAAAGATAAGATCTTATCTTGTAGATATGATGCATTGTTTGCCTTAAACTAGATGTTAGTCTCTGTGAGATATAAATTGTAAAGACAATATGGATAGATGGATATGAGATCTATCATGGCTCATAGTGATGAGCTAACTAAGAGCATGTTAGAACAACAATACATCTTAATTACTTATTGTTGGTGAGACCAATAGAAAGAAGTAAAATCATTAGATAGAAATAGGAGATAGTTAATAGTAAAAGAAGGTGGTCAAGATAATAAAGTCAGAATAAGACAAAATTCTTACATTATCATGATGATGGTAAGTGGAAGAAGAAGTACAAAGTGTATTGTACATAATGCAAAGGTGGAGCTTGAGAAGCTTCATGCATCCAAGTCATTGGCATTTAATTGTTTTAAATATATACTTAATAGTATTAGATATTATATGTGTATATCATAATATTAGATACTATGGATGCATCTAATGGTATGAGATACTGGACATGGATCTTATATATACAAGGAGTTGTATATGATGACAAGTAAATGAAGGCTTAATAAAGAAGATGTTGACCTACATATGAAATGATGCAAAAGTTGCATCATTATTAGTGGGAGGTACAAATCTTTAATAGCCTTATGGAGATGTCTTAATAATTAAGATTGCTATTATATCCTTCTACAAGAACATTATATGATTTCTTGTTTAAATAAATGTTGATTTATTCTAAGCTATGAAATTGATAGATGTTCTAAAAGATTGATTGGCAAAGTGTTTGCTAGTGGGAGCTTAATGAATTATTTAATCATATTTGATATGTTAGCTCTCATGTTATGTGTGAATACTCCTTTTAAGAGGAAATTGGTTGATTTAGATCAATCAACACTTTAGCTTAATGTAGACATAGAGAATGAGTTAATGAGTTGCTAGAACTCATACACATACGTGTATGCTAGCCCATATCTATTAAGGCTAAATAAGAATATTTCTACTTCATTATTTCAAAGATGATGTCTATAGTAGTATGGATATATGTACTTTATGAAGTACAAATGTAAGACCTTTGAGAAATTACCTGAGATTAATAATGAAGTAGAGATACTAATGGAAAGAGTATTAGAACTCTTTGACGAGATCAAGGAGGGGAATACTTAAGTACATAATTCACATATAAATGAAATATAATAGAATCTAATGGAAACCTCTTTATACATTTTAGCTTAATTGAGTAACTAAAATGAGAAGCTATATTATGTAGGACATAATATGAACAACGACAAACTTTGCAAAATTCCTCTTTGTCTAATTTTGGCTAAGTACTCATTATAACCCCTTGATCTTAATAGGTACCTTCTAAGTCTATTCTGATTATTCCATATAGGATATGGAAAAGGGGTTAAAACTTGATCTTAAGCAAGTTAAGGTTTCGAAATGTCCAACCTAGTGAAGAAGTATAACTCTAACAAGTTGGAATATAAGACTATGAAGTGTTGGCTTGTGGGATATCCTAAAGAAAAATTTTGAATATTAATATACCACTCTTATGTATAAGGGTATGTGTTGCTCAGCTCACTATATTTCTAGAGGAAAAGTTCATCCTTAAGAAAGATAGTGAGAGTAAGGTATATATGGAAGATGTTCTAGTCCCACAACCCAATGACACTTCTATTAAGGTACTAGTTAATAATTACACAAGTTCAATTCATAGGTCTTTTCTTGTGTCCATTCAACCTAAGAGATATGTGGGACATATCTTTGATAGATGAAATGAGGCATAAGATAATAAGGATATTGATCCTAAGATCTATATAGAACCAATATGAAATATTGATTCATAAATGAGAAGAGACAATAAAATCTGATATAAACTTTATCTATTATAATCAAGTTTAGATCTTGATAGTTCCACCTGAGGATATAGTACTATAAGAAATAAATGGATTACTAAAGAATAGATTGGAGTGGATTAGAAGGTAGAGGCCTTCAAAGGTGAGAATAGTTGAAAAGGAAATCATCGAAGTCAAATGGTTGACTATGATGGGGTCTTTTACCTATTCCATAGATTAATCCATTTGGATTTTGATTGTTACACACTATGATTATAAGATAAGATAATTGGATGTTAAGATAGTGTTCCTCTAAGGTATTTTGATGAATAGGTGTATATGATACAACTATAGGGAATCAAGTCTCAATAACATCCAAGAAGAGTGTGTATTAAGTTCATTTATGAATTAAAGTAAAACTTCTCATAGATCATATATAAGGTTTAATGAGATTAAATCTTATGACTTCTTTAAGAATGAAGAGGAGCCTTATGTATTCAAGAAGATAAGTGGGAGTACTATTACTTTCTTGACATTTTATGTTGATGACATACTACTTATTGAGAATGAAGTAGGTGTGTTATCATAAGTGAACCTAGCTATCAAATTGATCCTCCAAACATAATTTGGGTTTTGAAATCTATGGAGATAGATTTAAAAGTAATGCTCAGTTAATGTATGTAGTCACCATAGTCAAAGGGTTTGACATGATAAACTCCAAAATAAGTTTCTTACCTATGTGATGTGGAGTTGATCTCTCTAAAGTGATATCTTTGAAGACTTCTTGAGAGATAAAAAGATCACATTAATAAAGCCCTTATGCCTTTGTCATAGGGTCTATCATTTATGTGTTTCTACGTACATGATGTGATAAATGCTCTAAGTGTTATGAGCAATTATCAGGAAGATCCAAGTGAGAGTCACTAGATAGTTTAGAGATATATCATTTGGTACTTGAGAAGTACTGAGAATGTATCTCTATACACTGGAGGATAAGACTTGAAGTCTTGTAATTTTACAAACACAAGCTTCTAATCAAATAAGTTTGATATTAAGTCAGAATAATGGTGGTGCAGTGAGCTGGAAGAGTTTTATGTGATAGAACACTGCAAATTCTACAATACATGTAAACAAGTTTATATAGTGGCTGCACACTACTTAAGAATTAGTCTAGATGAAGATTTTCATCTATGATATGGGATTCTCCAAATTTTCTCTAAATGTATACCATTATTTTGACAAAACAATAGGGTAGAGCCGATGTCTCATCAGAAGTTTAGAACTTCTATGGCGATACCATACAATCAGAGAGATTGCAGCTTATAGAGATATAATTATAGATAAAGTATCTACCGCTAATAACATTGTAGATCCACTAACTGAAGCAGTTACTCAAAAAGTGTTTGAGCTTCACCTTGAGCTGATACAGATCAGCCAGATGGATGATTGGCTTTAGTGCAAATGAGAGATTGATAGAAATGTATGCCATACAAGCCAATCATTTATGATATGATTCGACATTTCTAGATATGTCTTATTCAATTAATTAGGCAAATCTTCATTATAAGCTCTTATTAGATGTGAATATCATAATGAAGTTCTTGATCAAATACGACGATGATTAAATCATGATGAGATCATGATAATGAGATTGATCATCTAAAGATATTTGATCTAAATGTTCCTAGTCATAGGATACTTGAGACAGGACATCAAAGATCCGGTTAGAATAGTGTATGTGATATTTTCTCATGTGATGAGAATGACCGATCTCATTGGTCATTAGTGTGGAGACACTAAGATACACATACAAGTACTTATTAGTTGAATGAGTTCATTGAACTGACCGAATTAGAAACCCTGAATGGTATATTACCGAACTGTCAATCAGGATTTTTTATCATCACGGTTGCATGGTTGGACCTTTGACCTGAGTCGCCAAAGATACCTTGTTGGGTGGAACTTATGCTTTAACCATTGTCATATATATCACCGTATATATGGTCTAGTATAGCAATGGATCGGGTACAAGGAAAACCCAATGGAGGTAATTGAGTAGAAAACAAGGGATCATCCACTCTCGGTAAGTGAGAGTGAATGTCCTATGGGATAGTACTCTAAATCCCTGGCCAGGGTAGATAGGATAATTGGAAAAGGAATTTTCCAATTGATCTAATTCGGAGTACATGATCCTATAGAGTTGGTACACTAAGGAGTTGACAGTTGATGCTGTACTTCTTTCCGACTGGGACATTGGATGGATGAGGATTTATATTTATGCAGTAACTGATGATGGAAATGCTCAATGGAGATGAGATTATCCCCATAGCCATTTGAGATCATAGGATGTGACTTATACCCTTCATAATTGGTAGACCGATTAATCTATTATCAGATAATAAATTTAATTTAATTAAATAAAATTATTCTATTTTATTTAGGCCTCAACCAAATAGGCTATTGGGCCTAGTGGTCACACACATAAGGATTATCCACAAGTACATGGGCAAGTGCGTAATTTATGGAGATTTTGGATTTTTATGAAAAATTCTAAAATTCTCTATAAATACTAATGGTTTCAGCCAAACCCTATCAAGCCAAGGGTGAAAACCATGTCCTTAGCCTTCTCGCTGCCCCCTCCTCTCTGTAAAAGGTGTCATTGGTCGATGGAGCTCCGTTGGGAAGAGTTCTCGAGGCCAACGCGAAGGGAGAACCTGCTATGGATGAAGTTCGTGTGGATACTACTAGATATCGAACACTTGAATGGTTTTAAGAGCTTGATAAGCTCATCTGCTTCCTCTTCATGGGATTATATGAATCTCTATCGGGTATATTCGAACATGATTTGATCAATTTTTGTTTTTTGTTGTTTGGTTCCGATTGAGACAGATTCTAAAAGAACCCATAGGAATTGTCACTTCCACTACACCAAATTTTAATGGATGATTCCTTGCATTAAGTCTTATAGAAAAAGTTAGGGCAACCAAGAACAAGTGGAATTTGGGTCATGATGGTTTATTCCCTTAATTTCATGCATTTATGTTTTTCTTGTAATTTTCATTAAAAAACATTTTAAGTGGAATTGATTTGATGTATAATTCACTCTTTCTTGCCTTTCACCACCCATTATACTTTTGACATTTTTGTCTTGGTTGAAATTTCATTTGATCGACATCAAATTGAATTCTCTTAGTTATCCTCTCTAAATAAGAAAGTTTGAGTTTATTTTAAGATGTTGAGATTGAATAAAAAATGTTAGACTTGTAAATTATTTTTAAAACATTGTCTCGAGGATAGTATAATGATAATGAATGGTTGTTGGCAATACCTAAGAGAAAATTGAAGTTATTTGTTGGTGCTTATTAATGCCTTGCTTTCACTTCTTCCTGTTCAGTGACAAATTAGTGACAAGTTAAAAAGATGATGAAAAGATTGGCAATGATGATGGTGTCAAGTAAGAGTTATGATAGCATCATGGAATTTGTCTACCTTATTTTATTGAAATAAGAAATTGTTGCCTAGAAATGAGACAAAAATGGGCTCGGGATCCTGATTTGAGGTGATCGGCATGCGGTGCCTAATTGAAGGTGGTGGGGGCATGATGGCCCAATTTAAGAGGGCAAAAATATGACTGTGGCTCTAAAGATTGATGATGAAGATGTGCTCTTGGACCCAATTTAGAAGAACTGAGGAGCACATTGCCCAGGTTTGAAAAGATACAGTCACATTGGTCAAATTAGAAAAGGCAAGGGGTGCAAGGACACGATTTAGAAGGATGAGGACCATAAAGGTCTTATTGAAGGTGGTGGGCACGTGGAGCCTAATTGAGGGAGATGGGCACGAAGGCCTAATTCAAGAAGCAAATATAGGCCTAGGGGCCTAGTTGAGATTATGATAATGATGGGGTGCATGGGCTTGATTGAGAGGAATATTGGGCACCTGGGCTAGATATAAGGGTGTGGCAACCTAATTGAAGATAAAATATGGGTGTGATGGCCCGATTGAAAAACATGGGCACAACTACCTACTTGGAAAATATGAGTGCAATTGTCTGACTAAGAAAACATGGGTGTGAGGAACCAAGTGGAGAATGTGAGCTAGTGATGCCTAATTGAAAGACATGGGTCCACAAACCCAATTAGAAAATATTGTGTGCATGGGCCTGATCTATAAAGATGGGTGTGCGGGCCCGATTTTAAGAAAAGTTTGGACAGGCTTCAGGGGCCCAAGTGAGAAAAGGGGGATCGTGGGCCCACTAGATGAGATTAAGCTTGGTGGCCTTATTTTGATAGGATGGGTGTGAGTGCTCTATTTAGTAAATGGAAATGGATTGTGGGCCAAATTTGAAAGAACGAGAATGGACATGTGTACTTGATAGAAACAAAAGTAATGAGGCATGTGGACTTGGTAATAGAGAAAGAAATGGGGCACGTGGGCCTGGTAGTAGAGAAAGGAATTGGTGTGTGGGCTTGATAGTAGGGAAAGGAATGGGGCATGTGGGCCTAGTAAAAGAAGGAAGAAGTTGGGCACATGAGCTCAATAAAAGAGGAGGGAGTTGGGCTTGTGGGCCCCATTTGGAGACATGGGCACAAAGGCCTAATTATTGAGGATGGGCTTATGGGCCCAATTGAGAGTGGTGGGCCCAAGGGCCTAATTGTGAGGGATGATCAATGTAATGGCTGGACTTAGATGTTCGAGTATGAGGGCCTAATAAAAGAAGAGTAAGTTGGGCATGCGAGCCTGATAAAACAGGTGGGAGTTAGACCCTCCATCATGATTTGTAGACATGGGCGTGAGGGCCCAATCGTTGTGAATGGGCATGTAGGCCTGAATGGGAGTGATGGGTACTAGGGCCCAAGTTAGAAGAATGGGCACATGGGCTCGATTCAAAAAGATGGGCATGTAGGCCCAATTTAAGAAGGTGTGCACACAAGCCAAGCCCGATTTAAAAAGATGATGGAAGCATGGACTTGATTTAGATGTATGGAGGGGGGCCATGGCCCAAGAATTGATGGCATTGTTGAAGGAGGGGCACATGAGCCCGATTGAGAGTGATCGGCATTAGGGTTTGATTTAAGAGGATGGGCATGTGGGTGCAATTTATAGGTATGGGCACGTGGGCTCGATTCGAAAGAGTGGGTGTGTGAGCTCGATTGAGTTGGATGATGGGTGTGTGGGCCTGATTTAGGAGAGTGGGCATGTGAGCCTAATTGAGAAAGGTGAGGTGGGGGCCATGGCCTGAGGGTTGATGGTAGCATTGAAGGTGGGGAATGTGGACCCAATTAAGAGTGATGAGCACATGGGCCCAATTTAGGAGAGTGGGTACGTGGGTCCAATTTAGAAGCATGAGCACTTGGGCTCTAGTGTTGGAGATGGGCTCAATGGCCTAATTGACTGAAATGGGCCCTAGGGCTTGATCGAGAAGGTCAAGATGACCCTGAAGAAAGAGTTGATGGGAGGGCTTGCCTGGTAGGAGGAGGTCCTAACAATCCTTTATCCCAAACTCAACTATTTTTATTATTGTTGACTAACTCCGACCTAACGGTTGCCTTGTGAATGTTTTCATAGTTGGAGGGGGCCCTAACATCTCTTTGTGTAGGACCCAACTGCTTGGATGATTATTAAATAGTCCAACTTTAGCTGGTTTGTGTTTGGATCTCCCCTTCCTTTCAACTTTCTTATCTGACTGCGTTGTGGATGGCCCCAATATTGTTGATGGGCCAATTACTGGCTATATTTTCTCTTCTTAAATGGTGTCCTTTTTATAAAAATGATCATATAAACTTTTGATCATGAGGCTAATCTTACATTATCTTTCCTTGACTTGGGAGTATATTTTTAGAATTTAAGTCCTACCCTTGAAATTAAAAATAGTAGTTGCACTAGTTGTGTTATCCCATGTAATTATTTACGCAAGTCCTTGCCAACTTGATATCTAAGTATCTCCATGATCCTCTACCTTATGTTGTTATTTTTGGTATTTCTTTAGGTTGGTCAATGATAGAGAGTGTATCTTGTTCTAGGAATTCTTAAGAGATGAAATAGGAAAGAACAAGTTTGGTTTGTGGGAACTTACAAGAAAAATAACTTGTCTGGCAATAGGCTAGATGCACCTGGGTACATGGCTCATGTCCCTGGGCTTGGGGCAGTTCTATAAATAGGAATCAATTTAAGAAGGAACCAAGAAGGTGTCAATGCGAGGGCAAGAGGAGATATATCATGTAAATGAACTAAACTAAAATAGTAAACAAAGTTAGAAACATACAATGATCTACGTAGGAACCAAAAATAAACAAACTTACATAGCTAGAATAAAAAGATGTCATTACTTTTTTTATTGCACCGCCAAGCACCATTGGAGCACTTTCTCCTCGTGCCCGCTCTCATTTTAACATATCCAAACATCATTGCAGACAATAACATTTTTGGTAAAATATCTAAATACAATAGTAACATCTTGATAAATCACTTAATTTTAAATAATTCTATTTTTACATATGTATAACTAAAATTTATCAGGAGTAGAGATGAAATAAGGTTTTAAACATTTACGAAGCCAAATTAAATGCCATCTTAGACGATCCAATAACATTCTCCAATTATTTATATTATTTATTTATTTTTTACAATCTTGGTTAATAGTGCAGTGTTCCTGCTGCAGCACTATCTACTGTGGCATTCATCATGGAGTTTCGAAACCTTAAATTGATAATTATTTTGAATCTAATCCCTATCTAATGATGTCTCAAATACTGAAATGTCAGTGGGGGAGAGAAGGTTGCATGCTATGCACTGTAGTTCAGCGCATGTGCAAGTCCGATTACACATTATATTTTAGTAACTTAAATATGTATCGTGATTAACACATGAATAAAAATGATTTTGGTTTATTTTTAAAGTTATGTAATCTTATATTGATTAATTTAGTAAAGTTTTATAGATTAGAAATTTGATAAGTTTATCTTCTAAATAATCTTGTTTCTATGATATTCTCAAATTTTCAGGAATTATCAAAAGAATTAAATTAAAAAAAATCGGATAATTTGATAATCTTTTGACATGTCTCTAACCTACAGCCTCGTATTGGATTATATAAATTGTTATAATATTAATAAATTTTAAAACCCTAATGTCAGCCTCAAGGCTCGCAACAAAGGGGTCCAAAAACTCCCGGCGCTCGGCCGACCACGAACCCACGGTAAACCCTATCTTTTTTTGTAAACCCTATTGGTCGGTGCTCTCTGCAGTCTGCAGTACGCAGACCGGTGGCCCTTCCTCTCCGACGCTTCCTCCGACACCCAACTCCCAATCCACGACCTGATTGCGGAAGCCCTCCGCAATTTCTGATCGCTGTCCTCTCCGGCGAACCGTGTTTTCATCTCTGCGGCGCGCAATTCCAGTCCCCCTGCTACTTTTGATCACTTCCGCACCAACCGACCGGCCACGCTTCCCTGTTCTGCGGGCCGTTGCTTCTTTCTGCAGCAAACACAGCGCGGCAGTTTTAGCTTCATATTTGTCAGGTTACTTTTTGGTAAGTTGAAGTATAACATCTTTTCCGTATGTCAGTGAACTGACTGCTTGCTGCGTCTTTGAATTTTTTTTTCTCTCCAGCTCTCGCTCTTAGTCGTTGCACCTGCTGAGGCCTTTTCACTTCGATTTTGCGGCTGCAATCATAGAGTGACGTTACTTGGCACAGCAACGTAATGGCAGTAAGTTATACCACGTATCTCCCTGCTACTTTACATATCAGTCTTTTGCTCTTTTCATGGTTAAAGGCATTACTTTTTCGTCAATTAGCCGCGAAGGAGAAATTGTTTATGAGAAGGTACAGTTCTATCACTTGTCAAACTTGACATCCAGAAGTGAATTCCTCGTCTTAGCTTATTATTATTAATAATAATAATTTATTTGAGGGTTAAAACTTGTTCTTGAGCTTTAATCCATCGCAATCAAAACTGTAGATCATGCCTTTTTAGGAATTTAGGTGTTAAGCGCCAGAAGAATGGGGATTCTGGTTTGATTTCTTGTGTATACATTATTTTTCTTGAAAAAAGGAACAGTTTGAAATTCGAATGATTGAAGTGCTTAGATTGTTGGATTGTGTTTGTCAACCATAAGAGTATGAAGCAAATTATCTCTCTAAGTGATTTGATGTTTATTGTTGTTGTTGTTGGACACTGAAGTGCTAAAGTTAATGAGTTGTACTTGTCAGTCACAAGACTAGAAAACAAATTAACCATGGTTTGCATAACAGGTGGAATTGGATTGGAATTAGCTGATCCTAGAATTAGATTGATCAATATCGATCTAATTCAGGTCGGAAGGATCGATTCAAGATGAAATTCCGGTCGAATTGGTCGACCAGGACAACTTAAGTTCTTGTCTGAATCAATATCGGGCCCAAAGGGCTGATTCTCTGGATAAGGCTTCTAGGGCTTGCAATTCCAGAGGTGGCTTGATGATTCCGGCAATCTTCCTTGCATTTTCGGCGATCTCCAGTCAATTCCAGTGTGAACCAGCTGCTGCGGCAGCGATTCTACAGCGATTTAGGCGTTTCTCGGGCAATTCAAGTGATCTAGAGTGATTCCTCTGAGGGCTCCGGCGATTTCTCTTTTCAAATTTTTTTCCCATTGGTGAGACTCTCCTCGTAAACTTGCTTCTAAGGATTTCTATGCCCAAATTGATGCGTACATAGCCAAATTTTCTCGTTTTACATGTCTTTCACCTTTGGAATGATTAAACTACCCCATAAATGGGTGTTGATTGTCATGGCAAACAACCCCCTTTAGGGGTTGTCCACATCGAATAGCCCTCTTATTCGGTCTTCCCTCTATTCCATTTACTTTTTTTTAGTTAATATATTATTTCATTTTAAAATTTTAAGTTGTTAACATTGCAAACTATGGAGATTAATCCGATGCACCAGCTTCCCATGAAGTTGGGTGGGAGCACGGTCACATGGTGGATATAGAGAGAAAGAGAGTGCAGTACAAGTGGTGTGGGAAGCAAATGAATGGAAATATGTTTCGATTGGAACAACATATAGCTGGGTTCGGTGGCAATGTGAAAAAATGTGACACTGTGCCTAGGGAGAGTAGTGAGGCTACGAGGGCTTACCTTATAGGAAGAGCCTCACAAAGGGAGATCTGGATAGAATAGAGGGATGAGTTACGTGGCGAGCTCATGGAAGAAGAGTTGATTACTCGACCCACAAAAGGAAGGGAAAATGAAAAGTCAGAGCTATACCTTAGGATGAGCATGATGAGTTTTCCACAGACTCTGAGTTGAGGAATACAACAGGAGGCTCTAGAGCTATGGATGCTCCATTTTGTTCGGTCATTCACAATCTAGCCGACCTCCACCTAGTAAGGGTGCGAGAGTAGGAGAGGGGACATTTGAGGTGTATCATCATTCATATTTCACGTGCTTGGCTATCACATCACCGGTGGATGATCCCTATTGCTTTAGGAAGCAGAATGCTTTCCAGAGGACATTAAAGCAAGCATTCAAAGATATCAAAACAATCAACACAGTTGCTAAAAGAGCAGTAAGGCATATTGTTAAGTTTTTTCTTACATTTAGGTAAGAAGTTTACAATGTTAATTTATTTTATTCTAATTTTTTCTTCAAATTTCTTTAACCTTTATGTATGTATGTTTATGTAGGTATCCTTGCATATGTATCCATCAATCCCTACATTCAAACCACGGCAAATGCTATAGCTGAGACCGGATCAGGATTAAAAGTCTCCAACAACCAATATATATATGGAGCTGGCCTAGAAGAGGAGGTAACAGAGCTAAAGTTATGAATAGATGGTTTCAAGTTGGTCTAGAAGGAGGGGGTGCATAGTGATGTGCGATGGATGGACTGTTATTACAAAGAGATCTATGATTAACCTTTTGATTTACTGTTTAGAGAACACCACATTTTTGAAGTCAATAGATGCTTCTGGTCATGCAAGTGAGCACAAGAAGTGGATGAAATCCACTAGTTTTCATTGTCGTGCATATATCAAGGTTTGCCGTCTCGGACCTCGGCTGGAAGAGAAGAGATCTCGGAAAAATCTTGGGAGATCGGATCTCTGAGTCTCGGATCAAAATGTATATATGTAATATGTATAAAATGACAAACATAACATAATATGTTATAAAGATGGGAATACATCAATGAATTCACATACATTACATGAAAATAAATAACAAAATATTTTTACACACTAATTGTGTGAAGGAACAATCACAAAACACTCTTAATGTCAAACCACTTTCACATCAGTTGTGTGAATGAACAATAAGAAAACGCTCTCAATACCAAAAAGATGATCTGTGTGCTTTTGATATATCACTTTGTTGGTCACTTTGTGATTGTTGTGCTACAAAATCACCAACAAAATCACAATATTCAACCCATGACATATGAGACTGACGATCTCCCTCTCATGGTAAACTGAATCTTTGTTCATAAGAATCAAAGATGTTTGAAGAGTCATCTTGTGTTGTATATCCATAGCCATAAGGACTATGACTATGACCATAACCTTAATAACTATTGTCATAAGGTATGTTTGAAGGAACATGTTCACTTGCAATATGTCTATATCCATATGAAGATTCATCTTCTTCGTTATAAAATGCATGCGAAGAACCTTGTTGCATTTCCCCATATCCATGTCAGTGTCTATATTCATATGATGATGAATCTTGAGAATGTCCATATCCATAATATCCCCTATCAGAAATATCTATTGAACTGAATGTGTGAGAAAGATCATATTTCTCAAGTTGTGACAAATCTTGTTGATTTGATGGACTAGCACTCTTTTTCTTGCGTCTATATGTTTTTTCACGTTGATGATGAACTTTCTTAGCAGCATCAATGGAGAATGGTTGGTTTTCTTCTACGTCGTCAACACCACCATCACGAAAGACATTATCTCCATCTCCATCATCATCACTTCTATGTCCATCGGAAGCATTTATATCAAAGGTTGGATCATCATTGTGAAGATGAGTTGACTCAGAAGATGATTGAAGAATTTGTTGTACAGTTACATCTACATCTATTCCGGTTTCACGTACAGCACTAACAATTTCTTCAGATAGGCGACCATCATGTTCATCCATATCATTGTTTGCAACCCACTCGACATAAGGATTTTCTTGATCATCCATGTCATTCTCTTCTAATAGTGCAAAATAATCAAGTGGGTCATCTTCTGGATCACCTCCTTGCTTTTGTTCAGTCTCCATTCTCCTTACCTTTAGCTTCATATTTTATTGACAATAAACTAGTTTCTTCAACTTTGAATATGACAACCTATTTTTAGGTTGTATGTATCAAAGAAAAAGTGCTCCAATTTTTTTCATAAGGAGAAGTTGACGAAGTCTGCGATAAAACTTTAGTTGCAAGTTTTCTTAAAGTTGGGGAATCATCTCCGTACATTTTTCACAATTCACCTGAAAGTGAAACAAATAATCATATATTTGTAATTCGAACCAAGTTGTCTTTTTGATTAAATAATTACTAACCTAGCCACAAAGATTCTTTACTTGCAATAGCACTTTTTGAACTAAAAGAGGCCAATGCATCTCTAAACTTTATAATCTAGTATATAAAAAGATTTAATGTTAATATCAACTTAAAAGATGAAATCTATAAATATTGTAGCGTTACCTCATTTCCAAATTGGCCTCTTCCTTTAGATTTTGGAAACAACTTCTCGTAAACTTGATGAAGTGCTTTAATAAGTGCTTGATTGTCTCAAATATGTAATTTATATCGATACTTTGGATTGAGAAAATATGTTGTACATGCATATATTATTATTCAAAATGTTAGTTTTATACATTTATAATAAAAATTTATATTTTGGGTAAAGGAAGAGAACATACCAGCCTTGTAGATAGATGCATCCATTGATTTTGTCCATCTATCATTTATGATCTTATGAATCCATGTGTAATTTCTTGGTGAAGTTGTCTTTATCACGTCCTTCATCACAATGATCGTATGATATACACTGTCCATGGTTGGATAATTTTCAATATCCATCACTCTCAAAACTTTATACATAGGTTTCATGATCTTTATCGAATCTCTTGCATAATCTCAAAACATAAGATTGCATATGATTTGTTCCACATTCTTTCCAATAGGAGTGTTTCTGAACTCTGAATTAAACCACTCTGAACAAAGAAAGAAACCTCTCAAACTATCTTTTTCACGCAACAAACTTTGCAATGCAAGATAATTTGTTGCAAAATGAGTGGCACCGGGTCGAATTAAATCACGTCCACAAGCCTTTCTTACTCGATTCACGACCCAATCATGATTATATATGAAACGTATAACAATTCGACTCATGTCTATAGCTTTTTTTACCATAGCATTCTTTGCCACATATTCAAACATCAAATCTATACAATGAGCAGCACATGGTGACCAAAAAAGGTTATATTTTGATGCCAAAGGTGTTCCGACCTTTTATAACTACTGGCGTTATCGGTTATAATTTGTATAACCCTATTTATTTTAACTTTCTTAATCTTGTCCTCCATCAATTGCATAATGAACTCATGATTCTTCTCTTTACCCGATGCATCAACAGGATCTAAAAATATGACATTTTCTGCACTATAAACCATAAAGTTAATGATGGACATTCTTGTGGGTCCTGTCCATCCATCACATAAAAGAGAACAATCATGGGTATACCAATGTGGTTCTAATTTTTTTATTTCTGTTTGCATGTTTATAACTAGTTCATCCAAATATTTTTTTAATGTCTTTGAGTGTGGGAGGTTTGACTGCACGTCTAAGATTTTGTGCTTCAACAGTCATATTCTTGAAATGATGATCTCTTACAACATTAGCCAGAATATGATTGAATATAAAGAATTTTGAAACCATCTTACCGAGCGATTCTCTTAAAGGTCCTTTGTTTACCATTTCCTCCATTCTTTTTTGTCGTGCATCATCTGATTTATACAAACTACCTTCTACAGTTGAACCTTTCCCAATACTCACTGATCAATGTCCACCACGACGTATGAAGTTAGTTATACTTTGTTTCATTCGTTTCATTCGTTTCATTCCACTTCCACTTCCACCTGCAATTTCTGCAGTACCACTACTTCCAGCGCCAATTGTTTGTGAATGTCTTATTTGACGTTTGGACTCATCATTTTGCCATTTAGCTTCAGCAGATGTTTTTGCAATTTCCCGTTGTATTCTTTCCTCATATCCTTCTTCTTCATCTGACGAGAAACTTTCAAAATGACCACCCATTTGCGAAGTTCATCAATGACTACTTCTTTTGCCAATTTACTCTTCATAGTTTGTATGTTTTTTTGAGATTTTAATTTTTTCATTTGTTTCCGCACTTCAAGTGGACAAGCCACACATTTACTTACATCTGATCCTTTGTCTCTAATCAAGTGGTTTTTCAACCTAGTAACACCACCTGCTTGCATTACTTTTCCACGAAAGTTACATTTGGAACCCTTGTTACCAACGAGAGTTTCATATTGCCAGCCTATGTCATTCGTAGACAACTTCCTTCAACAACTAAAAATATAAAGATCTTTAATAGTCTTACCTAATAGAAAATCTGCAATAAGAAGGTGATTGACAATTAAAATTGTTTCTAATATATATTCTGAAATGTGCATCGCGATATTAGTTTATTAAGGTAATATATATTATGATAATATTATATATTAGATGTATTTGAATGTTATTATAGTATGTATTATAACGATATTATATATTAACTTTATATATTACTATTATATATAAATTTTATGGCGATATTATATAGTATGGAGATATTATATATTAACTTTATATATTAACTTTATATATTCTATTATATATAAATTTTATGGCGATATTATAATAGCCATATAATACATATATATAGGTTAAATTTTATTTTACATATATAATAAATAATACATATATAATAGCCATATAATACATGTATTACCTATATAATACATTTTATAGGTTAAATTTTATTTTTAACATTATATAGCATTAAATATTTTTATAAAATAGAATAAAATACATGTAATATTTTAGTTACTTATAAACATTGTATTGTGTTTTTTAATGATAATTTATTATATTTAAATTATTAAGTAGAATAAAATTAAAATATAGATTAATATTCAATAATTTTATCACGTACAAATTTCATATAATGTCATTATAATTAATCTTTTTATATTTAAGTAGAAACTTAAAAACTTATGAAATATATTAACATTTAACAAATTATATAATCTTTTTATATGTTTTAATATTTTTATAATCTTTTTACATAATCTTTTTTAGTAATATAAAAACATATGTAAAATATAAAAAAGAAATATTAAAACCTGTGTAATATATTCATATAATGTTGTTGGTATAAATATTTAAAAAATAAATTATCAAAATTTTAAGTAACATAAAAATTTACGTAAAATATAAAAAATAAATATTAAAACTATGTATTATATTGAAACAATGTTATTAGATTAATATAAAAATAAATTAGTACCTATGTTATCAATTTCATATTTTATTTATTCATCCAAAGTAAAAAAAATCATTTAATTAAGATATATATAAATTAATAAAGTTAAATTTACCTGAAATTATATATATGCCTGGTAATTATATTTTTATATAAATATTTTATGTTATATATATGATGTAAGATATTATATATCAATAAATATTAATCTAGTAACTTGTATGAATATATTACATAGGTTTTCATATTTGTTTTTTATATTTTACGTTGGTTTTTATCTTACTTAAAAATATTATAAATACATAATATATACTTAATCAATGTTACTATGGTAAATATTAAAAATAAATTAATACTTTAAAATCAATATTAAATTAATACTTAAAATACTTTATATTTATCTTTTTAAGTATTAAATTAATATTTAAATTAATACTTAATATTTTACGTAAGTGTTAAATTAATACTTAAGATTTAAATAATTTTTAAATTTTACTTAAAAATATTATAAATACTTAATATATACTTAATCCAACTATAAAAAATATTAAAAATAAATTAATGTTTAATAATTATTTATATATTTTAACTTTAAATAATTGACGGTTAATGTCTATTAGGTTAATGTTATTTTAACGTTAAATAAAAAAAAACTTACCTCTTCGCCTCTTCGCTGGGCCACGTCGCAATCCCCTCCCGAGCGGCCGAGCCCCGATGCCCCCGACGTCTTCTCCTCTCCTTGCGAAAGCAATGCCGGAGGTCGCCACTCGCCGCCGCCGTCAGAGCCGCCGCTGGAGGTCGCCACTCGCCGCCGCCGTCAGAGCCGCCGCCGGAGGTCGCCACTCGCCGTCGTCGTCAGAGCCGCCGCCGTTGGTCGCCACTGCCATGACAACTGTAGAGCGAAGACGGTGCCGCCGTGACAGCCGGAGCTTGGAGGTGAGGGAGAGAGCATCGCAGCCCTTGGTAGGTCTCTCTTGCCCTCCTATGCCTTCATTCAGGGTCTGACGAGGGGTTTTAAGCACCCCCGTTAAGATGCCTTCCGTGCGGTGTGAGGGCCTGAGGGGCCCTTTGGCCGACCGGCTGCCGGTGCCGGCAAGCTCCCTTTGTTCCTTCCCGCAGGCCGCAACAAGGCATTTTTGCCTCTGTACACCCGCGAGATGGTTGGCCATCAGTTTCGGGAGTCTCGAATCTCGCCATGCCCGCGAGATCGAGATTTTCGCGAGATCTTGTGAGAATCTCGTGAGATGACGAACCTTGGCGTATATTGAGCCAAATCACTAGTTCTTCTCACTGTGAGAGGAACTAGAGCACCTTTAGCCTTATTTACATAAAGAGAAGGAATATGTTGAGATCTGTGAGGCTAGACAAATTGGTGTTCTTTCACTACAACATGTGCTTGCAGATCAAGAACATCAAGGCCTGCCAAAAGTTGACAGAGGAGAGATTTGCAAGATTTGTAGGAGGGCCTTATGAAAAGAGAATTGTTTCAGAGTCCCATGTACTTGAAGAGGTGGATGTGGACAATATTTTCTAGGAGCACCAACTTTTTGCATGGTTAGAGGAGAGGGAAGAGTGGACACCATTAGAGTTTGACTGAGATGACCGTGCATGAGCAAAAGGAGAGTTTGATGGTGTTGTGGCTGAACCTATGGGGAGGTTGTTCATGACACTCATCATATATCACCCTTAGCTTCAGCCTTAGTGGTATCCTAAGCCCATCCCCACCCCTAGTCCTAGCCCCCAGCCTTAACTATGCAATCTACTCCCATAAAAACAAAGTAAATATCACATAGGTTGCACAGACATTTTGCAGCATTGAAGAAGATATATTAGCATGACTTGAGCCTTGTCACTTCATTATAGTTAAAAGAACTTAAAAAGAGAAAGTTGGATGTCACACGACATCATGTCATTGGAAGTGGCAATATCACTTCAGAGGATAATGAGTAAGAGTGCATACCACTCACACGGCCTTCTTCGTCTTCACATAAAAGAGGTGGTGGTGGAGGAGTAGGATCTGGATGAGGGGGATCTGGAGGAGGTGGTGGTTCTACTTTTAGTTTACGTACTAGTGGTGCATGTGCATTAGATTTAGTTTCCAGGCAACAATCTAGTGGGAAAAGTCAACGTTGGTGTCAAGGGTATTTTGATGAGTATGCAGTAGCTAATTATCCGGAGGTTGCTTCTCCTTCGGATTTTTAGCCATACTATTCATTCAAAGATCCTTTTTAGGAGATAACTTATGATTTTAGCTAGATGGCTAAATCACTAGTTTTATATGGGTCCATGCCGATCACGAGGGATAACAATGAATGAGATATTTATGAGCATAGCAAAAATGATGATGACATTAAATATTACCAAATTTGTTGAAAGGTATCATTTATCATATATATTTTAAATTTATAATGATTATGTGTTATTATTTATATGGCATGTTATATACTAGATTTACATTTTTGACAATTTTTTTAAAGTGTTTCATAATTTTTTAGATTTTTTTTGAAATTTCTGATTTTTTTTGAAGTAAAAAATTAAAAAACTGATTCAGACTGATTTCAAAAATCGTTAAAGGAGAGAAAAATTTTAGTAGGGTTGGCTTCATGATGTTAATCACTCAAGGCTTTGAATTACGTATGCAAATTTTGAGTCTCTCAAGGGAAGAAGTGAACCATGGTAACAGTCTCTTTGTCTTGGGCATGCCATCTTTTTCACCTTTGTGGAAGTGTAATGCTGTTGGATTATTCAGTCAATGGAGGCATATGTCCATTAGTTGGCTCAAGAGGAAAACCACTTGCTAGTTGATATGAGCCATTGGGCTGCATATTACTTGATATGAGTCAGACTTTTAGTTGGTACAAAAGGCAAACCACTTGTCACTTGCTTGTTGATATGAGCATTAGAGGGGAGAGAGAGAGAGTAGTAGCTTAGGGCCTGGAGAGAGTTGATGGTGGAGAGAGCCCAGAGGAGAGAGATTGGGATTGAAAGAGAGGGAGAGAGAAAACAGCATATCCTATCCAATTTAAGGTTCATATGTCATGAGAGAGAGCTAGCCAAGAAAGATTGAGGGGGAGATAATGCTGGGTTAGGGAGTGTTTCATGGGGTGAGAGAGATGCCTGAAGTGATTCATGAGATGAGGGAGAAGATCTCGAGAGAAGAGAATGGCAGGGGGAGAAGATAGAGATGGGAACCAAAGTGATGTGCCACTGCGATGGTGGTTGGAATAGAGTGAGAGGGTTGAAGAAGGGAGGGGGCACCATAGAGAGGCTTGGAAATGGTTGCTGAGTGTGATGTAAACATGCAAGTTACGTAAATAGATGAGTTAAATCAGATGTGTGGGATCGGAATCCAATTGTGAATCAGATATGCATTGAATTATTCGAGTCACATCAGAGGTTTTACACATGCTGAGAACCTATCTAGGCGATTAGGTCGCAGTTCAACGTTAAGTGGATTACTCCACTTAACGAGTAAGACGCTCCACGTCTTTTTCTTGTTGCATTAAGATCTGAAAAGCGAATGTTATCAAACCATCTGAACGATGCATGGTCTGACCGATTCAGATTTAAGATTTAAATAAACATTATCAAACGAGGCCTAAATATGATTCACTCCAAAAGTTGGAGTAGATATCTCTCAAGCTAGGTAATCTGGATTCTTCTTCTCTCCTTGTGTGGGCATGGTTGTGTTGTAGCTTTGGAGGACAAGAGTACATGGAATACCATTGTTGTCCATTGTTGTAGTAATATTTTCGCCATGTGCTTCTCCTATTTAGTGTTGGCTAAGTAGTGGTTCCTTCAATTGGGGAGAAAGGTAAAGAAGCCTTTTTCACTTATTTGAGGCAGCTCATTTAGTCTTTAGTTAGTGGTGCTTGGTGTGTCTATGGGGACAAAGTGGGCAGATCTCAACCAATGAAATAGTATTTATGACTACACAAACTGTTGAGGGTAGTTCTAGATTTGGGTCAAGACGAACTGTTGTAGGGGTTTATCGAAACTGTTGAATTCAGAATATGGTAAAGTAGCTCCAGGCTGGGCTACTACTCTTCTAAGCCGAGTGAGAGGCAGAATCAAAGTAAGTGGAGTGCTGAGATGGGCTTTTTCAATGATTGGATGAATGTTTGTGGTTTTATCGAGATTGAGGATGCGGGTCTAGATTTCATTTGGTCCAATGCTCGGGCCATATCCAACCTCGACAGGTTTGTGGTGTCGACTCATTGGGCCAAGATGTTTTGTGTCCCATGGGTTTTTCACCTGCTGAGAGTTTTGTCTGGCCAATCTCCCATTGGTAGCTGTCATTGCCTGTTTCAAAGTCTTTTTGGTTCATATTTGAAGTAGCTTGGTGCAAATCCAGATTTCAAAGACCTTGTTTGTCAATGGTAGAATGTTGATAGGTAAGGGACCTCCTACTGCTATTTTGTTGGGCAAACTAAAATTTGTCTGTAGGTAATTAAATGCTTGGGCAGAGACCTCTGCTAGGTAGATTATTAGATAACTGAGAAAAATAACACATGGTTAAGCTTGAATTGTTTGAGCAACTCAATGACAAAGACTTCTCTGCTATATCTTCTTTTTCTTCAGCCAAAAGCTCATCAGTACCATACCATTACAGATATCATCTCTCGAAGAGTGATATAACTCTTTTAGCCCTCTCTCTTTAAATTCTCAGAGCGATCTACATAGCTTCCCATGTAAGATCATCACCCTCATGAATCAAATATTTAATATCTACTAAATTTTTACCTTTATATTCATTGTCGGTTATAGATATTGAAATCCTTCTTTTTGTGTTTATTCATCCAAACTAACATTTTTTCAACAATTTCTTTTTTATCTTTGTACCTTTTTCACTTTGTACCTTTTTCACATAACTATATCCTCTTATCAACAATGCCTTCTATCTTCTAATACCATCATTAATCACCAAACCACAAAGATTGCACATGATCTTAGTTTTGTGTTCACTTGGCCAATGAGTATATTTCCATTCAGGATTATTTGGCTGTCTTCCTTTTTTCTTTTGATCTTGATGTCTCTGCACAGTTCCTCCATCGACAAGATCTGCGTAGGTGCAGTCAACAGCGATAAACTTAATACAAGGAGAGAGTTGATGGCTGATAAGCATGGATTGATCCAATTCCGATTCCTAGGAATCGGTCGGAATTGGCCGATTCCTGGGAAGGGAATCGATCTAGGAATCGGCCTGAATCGATTTTTTTTAAATTTTTTTTCATCAAAAAAATTCAAAAAAAATTAGAAAAAAATTCTAAAAATAGGGAATGAGTTAGAAAAATTCTAAAAATAAGATTAACATTCATCTACATCGAATAATTACTAATGAACATGAAATGAAGTCATATTCCATTGATTCAAAAATCAATTAATTGATACATCATGATTCATAAAAATATAAAAAATAAGAATTTACATGATATCAATCTAATACCAATATCTAAGATATGGATATTGGCGTTCCTCCTCTTTCCGCTGTTGTCGATGCTCTTAAGTTGTGCCCAATCTTGTATATTGTCCGAGACCATATCCATATGAAAATAATGTTGATGCCATGCCATCAAAGTCATAGGCATCGGACTGCGGGATGATCGGGACGTAAGCAGACTCTGGTGGAGTTAGTGGTGGTGGTGGAGGAATCCACTGCTGTTGAGCCTCGCCAAATATTGGATATTGTGGCTCTATAAAATGATGCTATGATGTCTGCTCATCTAGCGTGTTATACAACTTTGGCTGCTCTGAATCAGATGACTGAGCTGCTGCTGATGGCTGCGTCGCTGGTATGCACTCCTCGTCATCATCAATTGAGGAGTGAGAAGGAGCCTGCCTGTTGTCATCTGGGCTCACAGGATGCTTGATCTCCAGCTTCCTTCTCTTCACCTCTTCAGCCATCTCTGAAGTACTAGAACCAAAGATGTTTTTAGCTTTGCAAATCTGCCCATTTTTCGTGCAGTCACTTTTGTTTTCGTTTTTCCTGGACTACGAATGGGTTGGGTCGTGGCGGCTGGGGCTGGAGCTAGGGCTAAAGTTGGAGGCTACTCCATAGCTGCTGGGGTAGAAGAAGGTCCTGCTTGAGCCTGAGAAGTAGGTGGAGCTGGAGCTGGAGCATCCTCCTTGACTTCAACACCATCTAACTCTCCTTCAGCCCATGCACGGTCATCGGGATCAAACTCAGCTGGATGATTCCTGACTGCCTTTTCCTCTATCCAGGAGGCAAGTGCATGCTCCTGGAATATTTGATCAATGTCCACCTCCTCAGGTGGTGGTGTGGCGAAGGTATGCCTCTGCTCGTATGGACCACCTACGAACCGTGTAAATCGCTCCTCACTGATCTTCTGTCAATCCTTGATATTCTTGATGCACAGTCTCATATTGTAATGACAAAAGACTAACTTCTCCAGCCGGTCTGAGGTCAACATGTTCCTCCTTTTTATATGTATCAAATTGAATGTACTCCAGTTTCTCTCACAATGAGAGGAATTGGTGCTTTGGTTAAGTATCCCGATGCTGATGGTAACAAATGAATTCCATCCACTCCTGGTGTTCACCTGAACCCACCACTCAATTGAAAAAGAAAAATAAAAATAAAAGGTAAACAATCAACCCATCATCTTCAATAACTTATATGAAAAGAAAATAAAATCTTCATCATAAATTAGTATACCAGGTGACACTTTGTCGCATGAATATCTCAGATCAGCATCTTAGTATACGCCGACCCGCATCTTATACTTCTGCATCTAAAGTTTTTTTTAAAAAAATTCATTAATTGTCTAATAATTAGCTACTCCAAAGTATCGAATAAACTCCAACTTATTTCTATCTCAGCCTCTATCCTATCCTACTGAGATCAGCAGAGATGTTGAATAATAGCTAGTGTACCCCGTATCACCTCGTTGTCGTTCACCACCTGTCCTCCATATTGGATGCGGGGGTTCAAAAAATATCTTGCAAGAATTTAATAATTAACATTATGAATAAGACAATTATTGAATACATTTAAAGTAGGAAAGCACAAATAGTTTTTGAACCTACTAACCTGCAACATGGACATCGTGGTGTAAAGTTTTGTCCTATCGGTCATCTATGATCTTCCACCACTTTTTGTAACCTGTGTGATTCTTCTCTTTTATTTTCAATTTTGCCCAGTCCATGTCATCGTACAGCGTGCCCATTTGGTTCCTATCATCTAAGTCTACCAACTTCAAGACAACTATCAGCGGCTTAATGATTGTCAAGTAGTAGGCAATCCTCTCCCAAAATCTCTTGTCAGTGATCTACTTCTCAGACCTGACAAGAATTTTCAGTTGATCTTATTTGTTGTGTATGTGGTCTACTATATAATTATAATATTTCTCCGACTACGTGAACCTAATCAATGTATGCCTGTGCTGGTGTAAACTGATCAATGCAATGAAATTCGTGGCAAAACGTGTAGGACTGGGCCTGACAAAATTGTGCCTCCCTGTGTGTGATCTTATAATATGTAGCAGATGGGGATGTGAATAAATAAATGACGTAATCGTCTGCGCCTGCCTGACAAGGGTGGATACACTCTTCTCCTTGCCTATATCCTCTAATATAAGATCAATAGAATGTGTCGAACAGGGCACCCAGAACATGTGCTTCCTCTTCTCCATCAACTTTTTCTCAGCTGCCTTATATGAAGGTTCGTTGTCAATGACGACCTGAACCACATTATCCTCCCCGATCTCCTCCACCGCCGCATCCATCAAAGAAAAAAATGAAGTCGGCATTTTTAATTTTCCCAGAAGCGTCCACCGACTTCAAGAACGTGGTCCCCTCAAAACAATACACCAAGAAGTTTATCATACTCTTGGTGATACCTGTCCACCCGTCACACATAATGATTCAATACCTCTCCTTCCACACCAATTTGAATCCATCCATCCACTCCCTCAACTCCTGCACCTCATCCAGCCCAGCGCTATATATATGCCTACTGCCCGGGGCTTGCGGACCCGGTCCAGCCTCACTCACGGCATCCACCATCGTCTGGAAGTAGGGGTTGGTGGCTGTATGTATTGGGATGCCTACATCAAGTAAAAAAAATTTGGATCAGGTAAAAATTATGCTTAAATAAATAAAACACACAAATGCCATTTTAAAAGTGATACCTGCATGCAAAAATCACTTCACAATGTGACGAACGGCTCTCTTTGCAGTCGTTCCTGTTGCCTTCACCATTTTTATAGTTTTTTATCCCCATTTGCCCAGCACTCTGTTTCCTAAATAAATAGTCATCACTCGGTGTAAACCGAGTACCTGTAGAATGGCGGTGTGGCTCTGTGTGAACCTCTTTTTTCTGCGTCTGTTCTTTAGAAAGAAAGACATCTCCGGACTTTTCTAGGAAAATATGTGGTATCCTAAAAATATTAGGTAGTCCGGTGATAGTTTTAAAAATATTAGAACCGAGGTTCGGGTTCTTTGAAAATTTTATTTTTGACCCCTCTCCGCCGGATGGTGCGAGTATCCGGCGTTAACTTACATCGAGCAACGGCTCGAACGCCTTTGATTAACCGTCGCGGCAACTCGTTTTCGGAGACATGCACATCCACAAAGTAAAGTATAGAACTCAAAAGGGCAGCGGCCTTTTGGGTCCGATCAGATGCAAACCGATTTGCTCGGGTTTGTCATTTTTTGGATGACTTTGATTCTTTCTTATTTTTGAGCTTCCTCTGCTTTAAATTCGATCAAAATCTGATTTTTTTTTGTTCAAGGACTGGTTTGGGATTTCACCGGGCCACAAAGGGGTTGGAGTGAATGGATTAAGATGGGCCGAGATGGGCCTGGACAGAGGGCTGGTTTGGAACCGTCTCTAGGACCTGAACGTGGGCTGAGCAAGGGCAGCGTCGGATCTGCTTAGGGGTCTGTTCAGATGACTTTGAATAGACCGGTCGGGGACTTGCTTGAGATGTCCTGGATAGGTTGAAACCGGGTCACAAGGGGACTGGTTTTAGGCTCTGGACAAGGGCCTGCTGATGGGCCAGAATACGGGCCTGTTTGGGATGTCCTAGGTGGGCTGAAACCGAGTCACAAAGGGACTGGTTTTAAGCTCTGGACATATGCCTGCAAATGGGCTGATATGGGCCTATCTGGAGGTCTGCTAGATGGGTTGCTCATGAGCCTGAAAATGGGTCGCCTGAAGACCTGTTCTAGGCCGGCTTTAGGTAAGCTTCGGAGGGGTGGAGCATAGGCCTGCAAGTGGGCCGGTTGGGGGCCTGTTTGGCGGTTGGCTGAATGGGCCACAAAGGGGCCTGTTCAGGAGGTCCTTGATGGACTGGAAAACTGGGTCGCAAAGGGGACTGTTTTTGGGCTCTGGGCATAGGCCTGCAAATGGGCCGGTTTGGGCCGGACAGAAAGGGCTGATCGCAGGCAGGATTTGGGCTACATTTGTGCCGGGCGCATGGGTTCAGACTGGGTCTGAAAAGGGGGGCAGCAAGCAGGCCGAACAGGGTGCTGTTCATGGGCCTGGACTGAAGTCTGCACAGGTGGTTTCAGGTGGGCAGCCATGGGCCTAGACAGGGTTTGCAGCGGGCTGGTTATTGGGCCGAACAGGGTTTGCAGCAGGCTATCAGGAAGCTGAGGCAGTGAAATCCCATTTCAGACCTGCATTACTTTATTTTTTATTTGTAAAAGAGTTTTGCTCACTTGATTTTGGTGGTTTGCATCTGATCGGGCACATTGGACTGCCAATCGGTGCCCACTTCACGCATTGAATTGACTTTGAACTTTGTTTCATTGAAATATGAGTAAGGTACATCGGTGTACAACATAGTTGGTCCTTCCCCCAATATAGGTTCATCCCCACTACTTTGGAAAAATTTCGGCATTACAACGGTATACCGGCTATTTTCCAACTTAGTGAAAATTTACCCATCCAAAATAGCTAGCCTTAGCTTAGCCATATTCGGGGAAGGAACCGATGGCTACGGGAGCATGCCCGCGCCACCGTCCGGATCGACATTCCAGGGCGGACCCGGGGGGAGTCGTCCATTTCTTTTTAGTTTTATTTCTGTTTTTGTTATTTTTTTAAAAGGGCACTTGGGCCGGTTTTGAGTTCCATCGGCGTTCAAAGCCGGTCTTCAATTTGTAGGGCTCGGGATGCCCATCTTGGTCTTCTTGGGCCGGATGGGCCTGTTTTTGGGAAGCTGCTGCACTGCTGGAGCTTCTGGGCAGGACCGACTTGGAAGGCCACCCGGCTATGCCCTTGGCCCGTCGGACGGTTTCCAAGGGGGTGCCGGGCCGTCACCTTCAAGTCGGCCCACCTTCTGGCTGCTGTCCTCCTGTTTGGAGCTTCCTGGACTGCTGTCCTCTCAGTAGGCCACAATGAGGCTGTTTTGGTTTGGGTTTAGGTGGGCCAGAATGGGCCTGCACAAAGGGCAATGTGGCCAGGCCTGGGTCTGATTTTGGAGACCGATCAGGGGGCTGCGAGGGGTCTGCTTAATGGGCCGCTAGGAGGACCAGGACAGCAGGCTGAAAGAAAGCCGATTGGGGACCTGTTTTGGGTGCCGAACATGGGCTGAAATGGACCGGTTTGGGGTCTGTTTAGAGTGCCTCTGGATGGGCTGAACAGGTCCTGAATTGGACTGGGCAAGGGCCAGATCTTGGGCCTGATATGTGGGCTCGGACTGGGCCTGGATTGGGGGTACCTGCAGGTGGTCTAAGCCAGGTCGGGAGGGGGCCGAATATGGGCTTATAACCTGGGCCTGCAGGTAGGCGGTTATGGGTCTGGGTAGAGACCAGGGAATGGGCCGGTTATGGACCTGAACAGAGGTCAGGTTATGGGCCTGCAATAGAGAATTTTCTCCTGCTGTGGGGGGAGTGTTCGGCTGGGCCAAGTGGGCCTGCAGGTGGCCAAAAATGGGCTACATGAGAGGCCAGATTTCTGGGCTTGGGAAGGGGGTGTTCAAGTTGGCCTGAAATAGGCCTGCGCAAAGGGGCTTTTAGGGGCCTGGTTTAGGTCCGAACATGGGCTATACAGGCTGATCCCTACAGGCCTACGAAGGGCAGGAGATGGGCCTGGAATAAGCAAAAAGAAGGCCGATTCAAGGGGCTGTATGGGCGCACCCAGCAGTTCTCTTTACCTTTCTTTTTCTTTCCTTCTTCTCCTTCCTTCCCTCTGGCGGCAGCAGCAGGCAGTGGGCAGGTGCAGCAGGTGCAGCAGTAGCAGGGGGCAGGGCGCAAGGCCGCAGTCTCCCCTCTTTCTCCTAGCAGTAGGTGCAGGCGCAGGTGCACTTTGGCAGCCTCCCGGCGTCTGAAGCAGCCCCCCCTCTGGCTGGTGCGCCCCCCTCTTTTTATAGAGGGTGGAGGGGGAGGTGAAGAGCCAGCAGGTGGCTGTACGTGGATGCCTCTTGGCCTCCCCCATGCAGTTATTGCATTAAACTAAATTTATTGATTGGCTGTCCCTTTGATCTCCCCCTGGCCTCTTCGGTTTCCTCCATAAATTGACTAATGAATTGGCTGGGGTGGCTGCATGGTGCGTACAGGGGTGCTGAGGTGGCAGGTGGGTGCGGCTGGGCCTGCTGATGTGGCAGGTGGGGCCAGTGTGGCATGTTCACACTAGACTGCAAGTGAGCTGGCATATGGGCTGCGCACAGGCCTTTTGGCATGGGTTAATTGGGCTGGCTGGGGGCTGCGCACAGGCCTTTTTGGCATGGAATTTGGGCTGGCTGGGGGACTGCGCACAGGCCTTTTTTTGGCATGGAATTGGGCTGGCTGGGGGGCTGCGCACAGGCCTTTTTGGCATGGAATTTGGGCTGGCTGGGGGGCTGCGCACAGGCCTTTTTGGCATGGAATTTGGCCCAATTCTAGGATGGGATGATGGACTTCTTATAGGGCCTATGTGGGCTCCTGATTGGGCTTGTTTTGGCCAAAATGTGGGCTGTCCGGTCTGCTCTTGGGCCTGCCCATTTGTCTCTCTTTTTCTTTTGCGAGAGAAAAAAAAAAATGGATGCCAACAGGCTCCTATCTCCACACCCGGGTAGGGCGAGCCGATGCTGATTGGCCAAGAGTTGGGTCAACTCTTGACCTTGACCCTCCTGCTCCTCTCCTCCTGTCCTCGTCCTCAGCAAATGCACACTTGCTAACGTGCCTAACATGTTGCTCGGAGTCCGTGGAGTCCTCCTTGCCTTTCCTTTTTCAGGTAGGCAAATCTTGGTTCCTCCTCCTCTAGAGTAGCTCGTCATGCAACTCCTCCCTCTGCTCAATCCTAACAGCCTGTTGAGAGGCTCTACTTGTCATGTAGCCTCTCATCTCCTCACTTTTCTCCCTCGGCACCTTATCATAATTTTTTACATTTCCACCTGTTTCGACAATATGTTGTTTCAGCCAGAACACCCTCCCGTTCATCTCCTTCCCACACCATTTGCATTGCATTCTCTTTCTGACCGGGTCTACCATATGCTCGTGTTCCTAACCCACGTCAGAAAGACGTGTTGGTGCTGCATTATCTTGATTGGCCATTGCTTAAAACTGAAAAAATTGTAAACAATGCATTAAAAATTATTAGGCAACATAAAAATTGCTTTAGGCGTTGTTCGGGAAGCAGACAACCCGTCAAACATACTATTTGGTATGTTTAGAGGGTTACGTATTTGCCGAAAATGGTCGTAAATCGATGTACGGGGTATCCGGAATTTTACCCGTACAAAGAACATCCAATCGATGTTCTTACAACTTGAACGGAGTTGTTCGATCAAAAATAATCGAGTTTAACCATGCTTGGAGTCGTTGGAAACGCGTAAAAATAGGCGTACGGGATATCCAGAATTTTTCCTGTGCAAAGAACATCCAATCGATTAGTTTAGAACTTAAACGTAGTTGTTCGGTTGGAAATCACCGAGTTTAACCACGTTCGGAGTCGTTGGAAATGCGTAAGAATGGACGTATGGGGTTTTCGGCGAAGAAATCTTACCAATAATCTTTTAAGGATCGAAGAAGAGGTTGAATCGAGGCCAATCGGAGCTTAAATCAGTGGAATCCCTTGAAGAAATCTGTTGGAATTGCCGGAATCGCCAGAATCACCGCCGGAATCGCTAGAATCACTGCTGGCATCGCTGAAATTGCACTGAAATCGGCGTAGGGAGCTGGGATCGATCTCAGAATCGCCGGAATCCTTGATTCCGAGGGTGGATATCGCCTAGAATTGCCGGAAGCAAGTCGCCGCGCTGCTGGATCGCCGGAATCGACCAACAGCGGTCGATTCCCTGTCCGGAATCGAACCGGGAATCGAACCGAACCGACCAGACTGGTCTCCGATGGAATCGGTCGGGATCGACCGATTCCAGACAGAATTACCGGAATCTGATCGATTCCGACCGATTCTACGGAATTCTTGCTGGAATCGGCTCTTCCGCATGAAATCGGATCTGAATCGATTCCGGAATCGGCCGATTCCGATCTGATTCCGGTGATTCTGCAATCAATGTTGATAAGAGAGGTCATAGCTGAAAAGAGAGGGGATGGCTGTCACTCGATAGGGAGATAGGAACAGAGAGAAAAGGTGATGCCTGAGATATCTGGTCCACTAGAGAGATGACCAGAGAGAGAGAGAGAGAGAGAGAGAGAGAGAGAGAGAAGATAAAACCACCAGTGGGATAGGAGAAAATTGCCAGAGGTCAGCAGGATGAGAAACCAAAGAGAGATAGAAAGAAAACTGCTGAAGAGAAGGTGGGATGGGAGAAAATCTCTTCAGAGACCACGGCAGCGGTGGAGCTCGCAGGAAAAGGCAGAAGCAACGTGGGCTTGGGACTTGCTAGGGTCCAAGAGGAAAGAGAAATGCTCCAGTCAGAAATGCTCCAGTCAAACAGAATGTTGACCGTCACCCTTTTTATGGAGCTAAACTGCCAAGATCAGATCATAGACCCAGACCAGTTCATCCATCTCCATCTGGATCCTCTGAGCCAGCTGCTTGGCACCTCAGCGAGGGCCTTGTGCGCTTTTACATCCCAGGTGGCACCTTTCGGATGCCTGTTCAGGTGCCGGACCTAAGTGAGCTGTAAAATGTGCCTTGACAGTTGCCACCCAAGTAGTGCCTTAGTTTCTCCAAGAAGGAAAGAAGGACCAAATTGACATTTCTCACTTAGGATTAACATGATATAAGTCATTTGTTTAGAAAGAGTGGTTGAAATGTTGAGTTAGTGTCTACCTAGGGATGCCAGTTCAAAATTTAAAAGCCAAATAAATGTTTGGACTAGTACTTCGTTTGGGCTTGGTATCAAAGGTCCTCTAATTAGACCAAACTGATGAACCAAACCAAGCTATTAATTGAGTCATATGTTTTTATATAAGAATACATCAGTCTAATATATATTATGCTCCAATTAGACCAAACTGATGAACCTAACAAAGCTGTGGTCTGTAATATATATGAAGTAAAAATGTTCATATTGAACCAGACAAAACCATGTTTCTTAGTTTTTTTGGTTTGGTTTCATTTGGTCAAAGATCCAAACAAAAAGATTGTAAACACCTGGTACGTGAATGTGGTTATACTTTCATTAACTAGGAATCTTTTTTCCTTTGGGTATCGTTGATTGGCTTTCTTTACGCTGCCTAATGATGTCTATTTTATATGTACGTGAACTTTTCAACAGCTCTTCTACAAATTTTTTTATTGCAGACTATTCCTGTTAATCCTAAACCTTTCCTGAATAATCTGACTGGAAAGCCTGTGATTGTCAAGCTCAAGTGGGGAATGGAATATAAAGGTAACAACCCTGGAGCCTCAAAATATTTTTCCTTGACAAATAAACATGTTCATGAATGAGCAAGTTTCTTTTTCTTGTCCGTTCTACATGTTCAGGTTTTCTTGTGTCGGTTGATTCATACATGAACCTACAGGTGCTGTCCTGACCATAGCCCCTTTCTCTCATTTATATTGTTGCTTGGGATTTCTGCTTACCAGTCTCTGTTGCTCACAGCTTGCAAATACTGAAGAATATATTGAAGGTCAGTTTACTGGAAACCTTGGGGAGATTCTGATAAGGTAATGAACATAAATAATCTAATATTACGATTTGTTCATTGGTTCCACTTGAATTTTTGGTTCACTCGGAGCATAAAACGACTAGGCACAAACTCTTGCTGTGTACGCATGGAATTGTAGTTGTATTTCCCTATTTTTTTTTGAATTCCTTTTACGGCTTTCCTAGTTTTCCAAGAAAAGACCAGTGAGATGGACCAGATTGTGTTTTTTTATTCCTTCGCTTCTATTGGCAGTCTATCGTAATGGGTATATAATATGCGTTTGCATGAGTCGGCGTGAGACTGCTCTATCACCAGCATTGATGATTGCTTGACTAATAGGGTAGTTGGGCAAAATAATTCTGTACATTTTTTGATAAAATTATATATTAAAATGAAATCTAAGATGTGACAAGAACGGTAGAAACCGTGCATGAAAATTTTTATATGTAGGTGTCCTTTTGGTGGTCATAAGATCTATCTCTCGACTCGATGGATCTTAAATTGACCACTATGCAGTATGGACTGTTTATTATGACTACTCTTCTGTGAATGCAATATTTTTGTATTGCCATTAAAAATAACAAAAAATGGTGGGGGCCCACACGAAAAATTTTTTATCTGAGAAGAAACTCAAAAAGTTATATTTTTATCCTGATTGCGAAACGCCTTTTTGTAAAATGTTTTGTTACAAGCATTTTTTTGTTGAGAAAACCAAATTTATTATGAGTTTGCTTATTTCGATATCCATTCTTTTGTCGTATCGCAGGTGCAACAATGTTCTGTATCTCCGGGGTGTACCAGAGGATGAAGAAATCGAGGATGCTGAATAACTAAATCATGCTAAAGCCTTTTGGATAACTCAAACTAGTTCAGCCTGAGAAGCTTATGGAATTGTAGTGAATCTTTTGGTATGCCTGTAGCTTGTCGTGTTGTATGTGAAATTGCAACTACGAATATTTCTGTGATGTAGACATTTAGTGCTTGGCTTAGGCAGAGAATCAAAAGCTTGGTTGCTTGATTTCCAAGTCACCATGAGCGTAGCTTGAATGGTTATAACCTGGTTTAACAATTGTTTTCTGATGAACAAGCTCTATTTTACCGAGCCTTAGAAATGAGCTGAGCTGAGTAAATTGTTGTTCAAGCTCATGCAACCTCTACTTGAGTTCCAGTTTTAATCCCTGTGAGTAGGCCCAACCTGTGTTCATTGTTAACTATTATGTTCGTGTTCTTCCCGCCGAGTTACTTGTTTATCTATTCAAGCTAAGTTTGAGTTTATGCCCAAATAGGAATTTGATTCAAGCTCATCTAAGTTCAAGTTTAAGTTGGATATGAGCTTGTCTACGAAGTTGATCTGAGTTTGCTTATAGAACTTTCAAGTTAGTTTGTAAGTTTTTGATTAATTTTTTAAATTTAATTTTAATTTATTACAAATATCTTAACTTATTAAACAGATTTAATCTGTCATATGAAACTATGAATGCATTAAATATAATAAACAAGTGGAGTCAAAATTTTTACGGTAGAGTTCAAAGTTATTTGTCGGTGTATCAATTTATTTGCATCCCTGTCCTGCCTAGCTGTATACCCAAGATGGCATATCCATATGCGCAAGCTTGCTTGTACTACAAAGGTTGTTTCTGAACTTGTATATGTTATGGAACGTTCTATACATTCTTCTTGGGATGTTTCTTTCTCGTGCACCAGTTTTCTCCACATGCTTAAATTACAAGGTCCACTTTGAGAATGCATATAAATGGTAGGTCAAAGCTCTGGTTCTTCAGTTGTATTCCAATCCTTGAAAATATGTATTTATTGAACAGGTAACTAATGCGGGGATGGTTTAATAGACACCGGTCGGTGACATAAAATTCATTTATAGCAAATCCTTGTAGACACAAGTGTATGACACTTTCTGTAATGAATATTGACACAATTTAGATAGATTTTATTCAGATAAACTTACACCTAAAATTTTATAATATATTTCTATGGCAATAAATATATATCTTCATGAGATTTGGATGGATATTTTATCCGAGTGTTTGAATAATTAGAGTATTTTGTCGAATATATTGACAGTATACTTTTGTTTGGATCATAACTTTGGATCTACTGTGAAGGTTTTAATAAAACTGATTTTGTATGAAATTAAACTCAATATGACAAGTAATTTACGAATAGACAATAGTGCAGCCTAAATCTAAGTTTTTTTGTCAATATTATAAATATCAATTTAGGACTTACTTAGAAGCTCGATTAAAAATCTCTCTCAGTATTAAATATAATATTAGATGCTATCAATTTTAACACTAATATACACCCAAGGTCAATATCCCGCCAACTTTTCTATAATGCAATACACTAACTTTAGTCTTGTATATAGGTAATATCAATTTAAAATAATATATATTTTTATGTATACTTGTATAATATTACACTATCTTTTGACATTCTAATACTATATAATACATTGAAATTTACTTTGAAAAATTGAATTTTTAATTCAGTTTGAATTAACTAAACTCAACATACAATATATTCAACTTTACTCTTACTCCATCCAATTGATGAGGAGATCACTAACTCTAATAAGCAAACCCAGGCCACATGTATAATGACAAGAGAAGAGAATATAAATATATAGCTATTATATCATCATTATTCTGATCGAACTTTTCCAAATTGAATATTCACACTCATCAAATTGTAGTGTTGGAGCCATGGGAAAGAAGAAAAGCTGTCGAAAGAAAGGTACGAGTGTCAAAGGATGGAGGGGCCGAAATAGTCGTAGAGTAAGAAGTGGTCACAATTGTCATCGGAAGGTGAGTTTAGAGTCACCAAAGAAAGGAAATGTTTGTTGAGTTGGTGTCACGACCTAGAATTTAAATAATATATCCACAAATATGCAGCAGAAACATATAACGTCGTGACAGTGAGATGAAACCTAACACTTGGATTCCATAACCCAAACTTAAATAATCATTTTTATAAGATCCATCAAAACAAGAGAATAGAGCCATGCTATTAAGTTTAACAACATTCTTGCTCAAAAGCAATCAAGACCAACTACCTAAGTAGATAATATCAATCATCCTCAAGTGCAAATGACTCTGATTCCTTTAGTTCCACCTGAACCTCATCTTCAAGCTCCTAAATCTTCAAAACTTGTTGAAAAATTTAACCCACAATGAGGTGAGTCCAGGGACTCCGTAGGATTTACACCCATTTCTTGTCAATCGGATAACTAACATATAATCAAACAATAATAGATAACATATCTTAATTGAGATTTAATACAAATGTATAGAATGTCTTCTATGTTAATCTCACAACCCATATCCAAATCATGAATTAACATTAAAGAAAAGATTATGCCAACGCTATACACTTCTAGACTAATACACACAAGACCATACAAGTTAGATAAATATCATCTATAAGATCTCAAGACTTAACTTAACATGACCAAACTAAAATGAGACAAATCTGATTTTTCTAACATGACATGATTTAACATCTATACATGACACACAAGTAACATAATTTTATATTCTTTTCAAACACAGTTAAATAGCAAGGAATTGGTTGTCTTGCTTCACATGTACAAAATGCTTTCACCAGCTCTAATATATATACCAGTAACATATAATAAGCTAGCGCAAAGTGCACCTAGGCAGTGGTGACACTAGGGGAAAATAGCGGTAATTTGGGATCTGTGGGAGGGCTGGATTCATCTAAGTTACCCGCTGCCCACGGGCAATTGACTAGAATAGGCTGGTGAAGTCTTTATAGTGATAGAAATGTATACCCTACAAGCCAATCATATATGATATGATTCAACATTTCTAGGAATATCTCATTCAATTAAATAGGCAAAACTTCGTTACTAGCTTTTATTAGAAGCGTATATCGTAATGAAGTCCTCGAACACATGCAATGATGATTGAATCATGATGAGATCATGATAATGAGATCGATCATCTAGAGGTATGTGATCTAAATGTTCCTAGTCATAGGATTCTTGAGACGGGACATCAAGAATCTGGATAGATTAGTGTGTGTGATGTCTTCTCATGTGATGAGAATGACCGATCTCATTGGTCATCAGTGTGGGGACACTAAGATACACACATAGGTGCTCATTAGTGGAATGAGTTCATTGAACTGACAAATTTAGGAAAACCTGATCGGTATCTTACCGAACTGTCTATCAGGTTATTCTTACATCTCAATAGCACAGCTGGATCTTTGACCTGAGTCACCAAAGATGTCTTATCAGATGTATCTTGTACTTTGATTATTGACTTATGGATTACCATCTTGATGGTCCAGTATAGTTGATGTATTAGGTGCAAGAGAAACCCGGTGGAGGCAATTGAGTGGACAACAAAGGATCGTTCACTCTCGGTAGGAGAGAGTGAATGTTCTATGGGATAGTATTCTAAATCCTTGGCCAAGGTATTTAGGATAATTGAAAAATGAGTTTTCCAATTGATCCGAACCTAAGTACAGGATCCCCATAGAGTTGGAATATTTAGGGGTTGACAGTCAGTACCGAACCCCTGACCGACCGGGACATTGTATGAACGAGGAATTAAATCCGTGTGGTAATTGATGATGGAAAGGCTCAATGGATGTTATTTAACTCCCCAAAGTTAATTGGGATCATAGGATGTGGCTTGTACCCTTTATGATCAGAAAGCCATAAAAACTATTATCGGATAATAGTTTTGATTTAATTTAAAGGAATTATTCTTTTAAATTAATTAAGGCTTCAACAAAATTGACTTTTGGGCCTAGTGGGTCACACACATTAGATCTGGTCAATAAGATGTGGGCATGGACGTAATTTTATAGAAGTTTTGAGTTTTTGTGAAAAATTCCATCTTTTATATATAAATGGCTGATAAAGCCAAACCCTAACAAGCCATAGGGCTGTAGCACGTCCCAAGCATCCTCTCTTCCTCCTCTCTCCTCTAGAAGGTGATCTATGGTCAAGCTTGGATCTAGAAGGTTTCTGGAGGCCCGAAGGAAGGGAGAACTCGTCTATTGAAGTAGATCGTATGGATATCGCTAGAGACCGGACACTTGAACAGTTTTCAGCAAGGAGGAATGTCCTCTAATCATACATGGTGAGAGATTTTAGAAATCCTATGAGGTACTCTCGTTCTACTTCATATTCGGTTCTCGGTTTTATTCGTTCGGCATCGATCAAGGCAAAGATCATGGTTTTATGGAATCAAATATTTTCTGCTATCATGTATTGATTCCTTACACATAGCACATCACATCAAGAGTTCATAACATTAATTTGAATCATGACATACTTGACCATACCATGCATACATGACATAACCATCTAATTTCAAAGCCTTTTATGCAAGACATAACATTCATAACGAACTAGACAAGACAGATGGTAACCCAACTTGGTTGACATATTCTAAATCAAACCTATACCAAACTTGACCATATAAACATAATCATATCATGCATGACATAATACATAATCTAAAACCAGACTAGTCAAAATTTACATGATCTACACACATGTAATAACAAGCCGAACTAGACATACTTAATTACATATACAAGACAATTAACTTAAATTAAGCTTGGCATAAACTAAAAAAATTAAGTTCTGATGTAATCAACCATAATATGACCTAAACAGGTTCTAAAAGGTATAATTTGATGACCCATGAGGTTTCTAAGTCTACACATAATTAATCTTCAATTCTTGTTCCAAACTAGCATATAATCACTTACATAATTCTCATAGGATCAAATATGATAGCAAAGACTTATACCCAAGCATATTCATGCTAAACATGTTCCATAATACACAAAATACTAATTAAAATTTTTGATGTCAAAGATTTTGAGAAAATCATTAATTACAAGTCCAAAATCTAAAACTAGTCAACTTATGATCAATGCGTTAAATCATGCATATTTTCTTATCCAAATGAGGTCAAATACATCGACAACCTTGAGAAACCTACCTAGAAGCTCTTGTAAAAATTCTAGAATTTTTTGAATTTTTAGTTAATTTTTTGGCATTAACTCTGATTTTTGGAATTAACAAATCCTGAAATTCCAAAAACTTGAACCAGGCATCTTGAACCAGTTGAACCAGGCATTAGACCAGGATGAACCGGGTGGCTCTCTATTGAGCTGGTGGCTGAGCCGGATAGTCGGCCGAGGCATCCGACTGCGTGCATGCTCTCACGCGGCAGAACCCGCGACAGGGGACGGCGTGGTGAAGCTCGTCAATGATGGGGGCGGCGACGACCGGGGGAGCTGTAGTGGCAAACTGTGGCAGACGAAGAGGAAGGTGCTTCCCACAGTGGCGATGGTGAGGAGGGAGGGAGGCCAACGACGGCGGCAATGGCGAGGGAGGTTCCCTACGGTGGTAGCTTCGACTGGAACATGGGAGGGCCTCACGGCAGAGGTCAATGGCGATGGGGTTGCTCCGGGTGATGGCAAACAACGGTGATGGAGAGGGGGGGCGAAGGCCGGTGGTAGCGGCGAGGATGGACTCCCTACGGTTGTTCTAGCCAAAATAGGGGAGGCAATGTCAAGGAAGAAAGAGGGAGAGCGGCGATCGGCGGCAGCAAAATGGGGGGGGACTGTGGTGATGGGCAATGTGATAGAAATGTATGCCCTACAAGCCATCATATATGATATGACTCAACATTTCTAAATATATCTTATTCAATTAATTAGACAAATCTTAATTATAAGCTCTTATTAGATGCAAATATCATAATGAAGTCCTTGGTCAAATGCAATGATGATTAAATCATGATAATGAGATTGATCATCTAGAGGTAATTGATCTAAATGTTCCTAGTCATAGGATACTTGAGACAGGACATCAAAGATCCGGATAGACTAATGTATGTGATATTTTATCATTTGATGAGAATGACCGATCTCATTAGTATTAGTGTGGAGGCACTGAGATACACATACAGGTGCTCATTAGTTGAATGAGTTCACTGCCAAATTAGAAATCCTGAATGGTATCTTTCCGAACTGTCAATCAAGGTTTTCTATCATCACGGTTGCATGGTTGGACCTTTGACCTGAGTCGCCAAAGATACCTTATTGGGTGGAACTTGTGCTTTGACCATTGACTTACGGATCACCATTTAGATGGTCCAGTATAGCGATGGATCAGGTATAAGGAAAACCCGATAGAGGCAATTGAGCGGACAACAAGGAATCGTCAACTCTCGGTAAGCGAGAGTAAATGTCCTATGGGATAGTACTCTAAATCCCTAGCCAGGGTAGATAGGATGATTGGAAAAGGAGTTTTCCAATTGATCCAATTCCAAGTACAGGATCCTATAGAGTCGGTACACTAAGGAGTTGACAGTCGATGCCGTACTCCTTTCCGATCGGGACATTCGATGGATGAGGGTTTATATCCATGCGGTAACTGATGATGGAAAGGCTCAATGGAGATGAGATTATCCCCATAGCCATTTGGGATCATGGGATGTGGCTTGTACCCTTTATGATCGGTAGGCCGATTAATCAGTTATCGGATAACATATTTAATTAAATTAAATAGAATTTTTCTATTTTATTTAGGCCTCAACCAAATAGGCTATTGAGTCTAGTGGATTACACACAAAAGGACTTATCCACAAGTATAAGGGCAAGGGCGTAATTTATGGAGATTTTGGGTTTTTATGAAAAATTCCATAATTCTCTATAAATACTAATGGTTTCAACCAAACCCCATCAAGCGAAGGGTGAAAACCACATCCCTAGCCTCCTCCCTACCTCCTCCTCTCTCTAGAAGGTGTCCATGGTCGATGGAGCTCCATTCGGGAAGAGTTTTCGAGGCCGGCGCGAAGGGAGAACCTGCTGTGGATGAAGTTCGTGTGGATACTGCTGGAGACCGGACACTTGAACGGTTTGAAGAGCTTGAGAAGCTCATCTTCTTCCTCTCCATGGGATTATATGAATCCCAATCAGGTATATTCGAATCTGATTTGATCGATTTTTGGTTTTCGTTGTTCGATTTCGATTGAGACAGTTTTTTAAAGGAACCCATAGGAATCGATGCTTCCACTGCACCATACTTTTTTGGATGATTCCTTACACAATGTAGCGGGGGCAAGCGCGTGGCGCAGACGTGTGTGTAGTGCGGCCGACCGGGCATCCGGCTGCATGGCGATGGATGGGGTGACAGTGGCCTGCGACCACGGTTGCATGGGCGAGGCGGGCGGCAGCGATGGCGGGTGGCGAGGCGGAGAGAGGCCACGATTGGGTGGTGGAAGGTGTGCAGCCTCGGGTGTGCGCAGCGAACGCGGTGCTTCACGTGGGCGCAGGTCGCGCAGTGGCATGCGGGTAGGCAGAAGAAGGGGGGTCGACGGGTGGCGACGTCAAGGGGGAGGGCAAGCAATGGCGGATCCAGGGTATAGGTAGTGGGGTCAAGTGACCCCACTAAAATATGAAATTTTCATTATAAATTATTAAATATTTTATCAAAATATTTGATGTTAATATATTTTTAAAAGAGGTGACCCCACTAATTTTATTTTGTGACCCCACTATATAAAAATTTTAGATCCGCCACTGAGGGCAAGAGAGTGAGAGAGATATAGAGATCGGGAGGGGGGTGCGTAACAGAGAGGGAGATGGCGGCGAGAGTCCGGCAAGAGGGGGAGACAGTCACAGAGGGATGGTGATGGAAAGAGAGAGAGAGAGAGAGAGAGAGAGAGAGAGAGAGAGAGAGGTGGTGAAATCAGCAAGAGAGCGGGGGCGCGGGCGTAATCGGCAAGAGAAGGGGGAGACGAGCCCGAGAAATTTTCAATTTTCAATTTTTTTTCAAGTTGTTACATGTTGGGCTGCAAATGGGGAGAGCCAAGCATTGTTGCCTTCGCCTAAGGATGTCTATAAATAATAGTGCCACATATAGAAAATATAGATAGAGAATGATTTGACTTTGTGCTGAAATTAGAATCATTGGGTCATCATATTAATTAATGTATATAGATATTGAATATCAGGTTTGGTTTAAGATGTAAATATTTTCATACGTGTTAACCTAGTTTATTATCATTTACCGATTCCATTAATCTATTGAGAGCTATCTGAATATCCTACAACTATTCATTAGCCTTATTAATAGGTCGGATATCGTTGACGTCTCTACCACAAGCTTATGTTAGGAAACAAAATAATTAGATAAAAGATATCAACAAATAGAAGATTTATTTAGTTACTATAATTATGTTTAACCAAATAAATAATAAAAATTATTAAAATATATTACAAATAAAAAATAAAATTTATTTTTAAATTATGTTTTTTTATATCTTAATAGGATTATAAAATTAAACGTACTACGTATTTAATTCTAATAAGATTTAGAAGTAAATAATGAGATTTGGTAAGTAATATTAATAAATAAGAATGTAGGATTAGTTTTCGAAAAATAGAAAATTTTCATCTTAGTATGATTAGGAAGTCTTCTATTTAATTAACTTTTCTTCACTCTTTGTGCATAATCATTGCCCATCGGCTAGTGTCGCCAAGCCTACCCAACCCATTCTAGCTGTCCTTCCATGCCCCCCCCCTCCCCAACCTCGTACAGAATTGTTCAACAAATTTTAGTGCTGACAATTTCTTTAAGTATTATGGTTGTTGTCTGAAGCAAATGTTGAAATCGAGAACCAGATTCAAATCAAATTAAAAATATTTTATTGAAATTTGAAAATTTTCTCATGAACGGAGAGGAATTGATGATTCCACATCCTTAAGACATTTAAGTGCATGACTTTTAACAATATTCCACCTTTGGAGATGTTCCAGAAGTGGAAATGTTTACGTTCGATGGACTTGTGAATAGGTTTGCAACGGCTATGAAGTTATCGTCAATGTGTAATGACTACGGCTTTTATCTTGTTAGCAACGATTTGTGACCGTCGTCAATAACCCTTTTTCTCATAGTGTTTCTTACGTATACCAAATCTTCATCTCGTTTGTCAAAAAAGAATTATCGGACAATTGATTCTGATTTTGTTTAATATTACTTTCATAACGAGAGTGCTTCATTTGTGCTTAATGCATGATTCCGTTGACCTCCAAATCAATACCCTTAATTTCATGTAGAAGTGGATACAGAGAAATGACTAGCATTGTTGGGACCTACCGGGCCCTCCATAATAGAAGTGGTATCCCCAGGGACCGCGGGTGCCCTTGCCCACACGAAGGTCGTAGCATTTGCGTCTGTCTGTTCCTCTGTAGGGGTACGAGTTGGTGCGTAGAAGACCCGGTCCGCCTCACAGCTCTGCAGCGTCTCTCAGTAACCTGCAAGAGAAGGTTGGGAGAAGCGGAAGAACCAGATAGAGACGATGGTGTGGGAAAATTCCCAGAGGGCGCGCACCTCCTTCATCTTCCATTTTGTATTTATAGGTTTATTGTCATACAAAGAGTGCCGTTCCTCCATGCTATCGTGGGAGGAAAAGGACGACGAAGGCATACCTAGCACAGGAATAATTTGGTGAGCTGCGCAGCAGGTCCGTTACAGAATGTGACAAGCGGAAGCTTCTAGTAGATGGAGGGATTAGTTGACAATGTAATTACATCAATAATGTAATGCTGTTAATACTCCCCCTCAAGTTGGGTTGTGCATATCACATACCAACTTGCCAATGTGAACGTTGTATAACTCCTTCCCCAGTGATTTTGTAAACACATCTGCAATTTGATCAATGGACTTCACATGTTCTGTTTTCAGTAATCCTTCTTGTATCTTTTCCCGAATGAAATGGCAGTCCAATTCTATATGTTTGGTTCGTTCATGATACACTGGGTTGGATGCTATGTGTATGGAAGCTTGACTATCACAATATAAGGTGGCCTTCGGTTTGAGAATGCCAAAATCTTTCAATAAGAAATGTAACCATTGTATCTCGACTGTAGTTGTTGCCATGGCTCTGTATTCTGACTCTGCCGATGACCTTGAGACAGTTGGCTGTTTCTTGGTCTTCCAGGAAATTGGGCTTTTACCAAGGTAACTAATATAACCTGTTGTGGATCTCCTAGTGAGAGGGCAAGATCCCCAATCGGCATCACAATAAGCTGATATCTCTAACTTAGAATGTGAAGAGAACATTAATCCTTTGCTGGGACTGGACTTAATGTACTTAACTGCTTGTAGTGCTGCCTTCATATGTGTTTCTCTTGGATCAGTCATCAACTGGGTTAATAAATTAACTGCATACATCAGATCTGGCCTTGTCACGGTAAGATAAAGCAATCTGCCCACCAATCTTCTGTATGATCCCAGATCCTTAACTGGTGGACTTTCTTCAAATAGCTTGTGCTTTGGGTCAAGTGGTATATCTATGGGTTTTGCTTCAATTAAACCACAATCGGTTATGATATCAATAGCATATTTTCTTTGATTCAAGAAAATTCCATTTTCTGTCCTTGTCACCTCTATTCCTAAGAAGTATCTTGGTCTTCCAAGGTCTTTTAGATGGAATTGATTATGGAGCTCCATCTTCAACTTCTTTATCAATTCTCCATTGTTACCTGCTATTGGGATGTCATCTACGTAGACCAAAACTGCCACTGTTATGCTGTGATTTCTGTAAAAGAACAGGGAGTAGTCTACCTTGGATTATATAAATCCCACTTGATTAGTACAGCTTGTAGTTTCTCAAACCAGTTCCTGGAGGCTTGTTTCAAACCGTACAATGATTTGTTCAATTTGCAAACTATTCCCTCCCCCTGTCTAGGATGACCCTCAGGCAATTGCATATACACTTCTTCATGTAGATCACCATGTAGGAATGCATTGTTAACGTCCAGTTGGTTTATTTCCCAATTTTCAATGGCAGCTATAGAGAAGAGTGTTCGGACTGAAACCAGTTTAGCTATGGGTGCAAAAGCTTCATGATAATCTAGGCCTTCCAATTGGGTGTATCTTTTAGCCACAAGCCTAGCCTTGTATCTTGCCACAGTGCCATCACAATTGTACTTAATTTTATACACCCATTTTGACCCTATAGCTCTTTTCCCAGCTGGTAGCTTAATCAATGACCAGGTGTTGTTTTCTTGAAGTGCTTCTATTTCCTTTCTCATGGCTTCAACCCACTGTTGGTGATGTTCTGCCTCGGCATATGTAACAGGTTCTGTTTCCTTAGATATACTAGCCAGGAAGGTTAAATGTTCTTGCGAAAGACCATTGTAATCTAGAAATTTGCATAAATGGTAAGGTCCGGAGGAATTGGGCAATGCCATGAGACCTGTCTCATAATCTGGCAGGTAAGCAAGTGGATGACTTATGAGGAAGAGTTGTATCATTCTCAACAGTGGTGTTTTCGGCAGGTATGCTTACATCATGGTTCTGCTCATTTGTGGGCATGTTACTATTGTCATCAGCAACAGAAGTAGGCATGGGAATGAAGGACTTATCTCCTTTGGTGTTTTGGTAGGGAAAGATATCCTCATGAAACACTACATCTCTACTTGTGTATACATGCTTTGTCTTCAAATCCATAACTTTGTATGCCTTTTGGTGAGGTGGATATCCAAGGAAAATACAAGGTATGGCTCTAGCTTCTAATTTATCCGATTCCATATGAGAAGTGGATGTGTAACATAGGCACCCAAATACTTTAAGAGTATCATAGTTTGGTGGTTTCAGGAAAAGAAGTTCATAGGGCGTCTTCCAATTTATGACCTTAGATGGATGTCTGTTTATCAGGTAGGCTGCGGTTAGTACGCAGTCATCCCAATATATTTTAGGCATATAAGACTGAATTCTCAATGCCCGGGCAACATCAAGTAAGTGTCTATGTTTTCTTTCTACAACCCCATTTTGTTGGGAGGTGTAGACACAGGTATGTTGGTGTGTGATGCCATGTTCCTTCAAGAAGGATTGTAATTCATGGTTAAAGAATTCCGACCCATTGTCGGTTCTTATGCATTTAACTTTGGTAGAAAAGAAGTTCTGAGAATAAACAATGAATTCTTTAATAATTCTAGGTACATCAGATTTGAAATTCAGCATGTATACCCAAGTAAATCTGCTATGATCATCTACCATGGTGAGAAAGTATCTTGCTCCGGTTCTACTAATTATGTGATAGGGACCCCAAACATCACAGTGAACAAGATCAAAAGACTTATCAGAAATAGTATTACTAACTTGAAAGGGCAAACGTGTTTGCTTTGCCATAGGACATACAAAGCATTTGGAGGAAACAAAATCTATATTAAGAAAAGAGGAAAGAAGCTTCAACTTCCTTTCAGAAATGTGTCCTAATCTTTGATGCCAGATAAATGTGTCATGAATGTTTGTGGCTAAACAAAAAGGAATGGCAGCACTATTTTCTTCAGCAGACATGTGGTAGAGACCTCCGTCTTCATGGCCCTGCCCAATTCTTCTCCCGGTGGCTAGGTCCTAGATAATGCAAAAGGAAGGAAAGAAGGTGACAGAACAATTTGTATCTTTGGTTAGCCGAGCAATAGACATAAGATTATATCTGAAAGTTGGAGCATAGTAAACAACAGGCAAGTTAATCTCATTATTTATTTTTGCACTTCCAATTCTAGTAACCTTTGCACTATGCCCATTCGGGAGATTAATACCTGCTGGTTGAGTGTACTGCATGTTGCTGGGTGTTTGGAGTGGTGTAGAGGAGATATATGTTGTTGCTCCCGAGTCCAAAATCCAGTCCCTTCTACTTCCTTGTTCTGTTTCCATGGCTGTGTTGACATGGATATTTCCCTCGATGTTTGCTGCATCTAACATCTTGATAAGATTTGCATATTGATTTTCGGTCAGTCCACCTTGAAGAAATTTCTTTCCATTTCCTCTTTTTCTGCCTCCTGGTGGATACCCGTGCAACTTGTAACACTCCTGTTTGCTGTGTCCGGGTATATTATAGTGTTCACACCTGTTAGCATTGATTCTATAACAGTTCTCTTTAGTGTGTCCTAGTACATCGCAATGACTACACCATGGTTTTCTTTCTCCATTTTTGAGTGTTTTCATGTTGTTTTCCTTAGCGTACATGACTGACATTTCTTGTAGCTTCAGGGATTGAATCGATCTTTGTGATTCATCCTGAAGAACTAAGGAGTATGCTCGACTGACCTGAGGTAACGGGTCCATGAGGAGTATTTGGCTCCTCACAGCAGTGTAGGTATCATTAAGGCCCATTAAAAACTGCATCAAGTGTCTGCTGGACTGTGGATCAGCACTGATTTCCAATTGTGCCAGTTCATCCTAGAGTGCCTTAAGAGTGTTGTAATACTTTGCCACTGTATCTGATCCTTGTCTAAGTGTAGCAATCGATCTTTCAAGACTGTAAATCCTTGGTCCATTGGTAGGTGAGAACCTTTCTTTCAAGTCGGACCAGACAATATATGCTGTCTCGCAGTAAATGACAGAGGACACTATGGCCCTATGAATGGAGTTTAGTAACCATGAGAGAACCATGTTGTTCACTCTTTCCCAAGATCTGTAAGAGGGATCTTCGGGAGATGGTTTCTGGATGGTACCATTTACGAACACAAATTTGTTCTTGGCTAACAAAGCGACAGTCATTGCCCTTTGCCATTGAATGAAATTTTCTCCGGTGAGAAGATCTGAGACGAGGACTGTACCTGGGTTGTCCGAAGAGTTGAGAAAGAATGGGTTTTCGATCTCCACTCCACTGAGTAATTGCTGCTCTATGGCATGAACATTGTTTGTCGTAGAAGAAGTCCCCTCCATAGAGATCTTACTGCTCTGATACCAAGTTGGTGCGTAGAAGACCCGGTCCGCCTCACAGCTCTGCAACGTCTCTCAGTAACCTGCAAGAGAAGGTTGGGAGAAGCGGAAGAACCAGACAGAGATGATGGTGTGGGAAAATTCCCGGAGGGCGCACACCTCCTTCATCTTCCATTTTTTACTTATAGGTTTATTGTCATACAAAGAGTGCCGTTCCTCCATGCTATCGTGGGAGGAAAAGGACGGCGAAGGCAGACCTGGCGCAGGAATAATTTGGTGAGCTGCGCGGCAGGTCCGTTACAGAATGTGACAAGCGGAAGCTTCTAGTAGATGGAGGGATTAGTTGACAATGTAATTACATCAATAATGTAATGCTGTTAATAGTACGGAGCATCATCTATGTATGTGTACGACCGGTCGATCACCTGAACATTCTTGAAGAAACTCGCCTTCCCGAAGCCTTCGGAAGAGAAATGACCGCTTCCCATCTGCGTTCCGGTGCGGTGTCCTCCCGCATTCTTGTTCAGGATCTCACCTCCGAACTCCAGAGAGTAGGCGCCTTCCTTGGTCAATGTGGGCACCAGCTCCTTCGGCCAGTAACCCATGTCCATGCCTTGTAGCCGTACCCACCAATTACCTGTTGTTCTATCCTGCAGTAGTATAGTATAGTAGACATTAATTAGATGTGGCCGTCAAAGCATGATAGATAGATAGATAGATAAAGAGATAGATATAGGTATAGAGAGGAAGGGAGTACACACATGTTGATGCTAACGCCATTAGTTGCAAGTTAATTTTCTTTCTAATAAAATGGCTTTTTATTAGACGTTTCTTGCACTTTTAAAAGCATAACGAATGGTAATAAACTAAAGTTTGTTTTGACGATGCTAGTATAAAAGCAATATGCACACATATATACATATTGTAATCTTCTACTACGACAACAACATTGGAAAACCAGTGGACCTCCCACATCAATTATAAGCCGGTACGAAAGTTATACCACGCCTTATATATGCATGCCACGTGTGCTTGATTAATGTCTCACACAAACAATTGCTATATTTTTCATGCGTCACTTACTTTTCCTACATTAACAAAGAAACGATCAATTTTATACGGCTATGGGTTTCACAAAGTGCATAAAAAAATCACAGCTAATTATCTAAAACGGAGCTAAAAAACCGCTCTAAAGAGATCACCTTAATTAAATATCTTGACCTCCACGGCGTATTGTTTACCTCCATACACCGAAACCGGCCACAGAACCGCATTGAGAGCAAGATGAGTACTTGTTTGAACGAAACCGGGACAATCGAGGTTGTAGCAGAAGCTCATGTAACCATCTGTCTAAAAAAGTTGTCGTACAACATGAGATTGCAATAGTATAAATATTGTTATAAAATGAACAAATATATAGTGTAAGTAAAAATAAGAATGGATTTTCAGCCCTTTGCCTTTGGTTTGCTAAACGAAAGACACATGCATATGCAAATATATATATATATATATATATATATCTCATAATATTTTAAAAGGAATCTTGTGTCGAAGAAATCACCAAGAACCACCACGATAATTAAAAACAAATCTAATTAAAAACCATCTCCTTTAATTATGCCTTGTCCAATTATGTCCTTTAACTCTTTTAAAAGCATTTAAGGCCTGTTTGGTATCACATTATTTAGGAGATGTTATCTCCTAATTTTTGACGATAAACCAGATTTATCCCAAAACTAATTTCCTACCAAACAGTTGTGGTTTCAAATATTTTTCTCATTTTAGAATTTCCAAAGCTAACTAGGATCATCAAATTAATTATCATTGAGTACAATATATAAGAATACCTTCCTGTGGAAATCCAGAAGTTGTGAAGTACATAAATTACTACATGCGTTTTATCGGTTATGAAATAAATAAGAATATTGTCTAGAAGACTTCACTATTCTACATTTTTCTATAAGGTAAAATGCTTATGAATGCAACTATATATGATACTGTTGACATTGTTTTGGAAGAAATTATGGGGTGTTTGGTTGCATGATAATGGAGGTTTTTATTTTAATTTTTAAAAATTATAAGAAAACTTGTTAAAAAAGGTGTTTAACAATTATGATAATTTTATATTTTGAAAGTGATTTTCTTCTTAAACAAAAAAAGAGGATCTCACCTCTTTCTTTTTTCTTGTGGTCCCCCACTTTGTTTAGTCATGTATGATAGTTACTCTTTTTTGTTTTCATATCCCTCCAAACATGATAATTTTATGTCATGAGTTGGTTCACTTTTTATTTTAATACAATTTTTTATCATGAAAATGTACAAAAAATTATCATGCAACCAAACACCCCATTAGCTATCTCTTTTTGTGCTACATCCATACGTATACATAATCCTCTGCCCTACATAAATAATTTTCATCAAAATACTGATTTTCTGACATTGTGAATAGTCTGCATGCAAATTCATAGTTTCTAAGAGAGCACCAAAATGCTTATGAATAAAGTTATTTCATATAAAACATGGAGATGTTTATATAAATATGAATGTTAAAGAAAACATGAAAATGGGCATGGGAACCTCATTCAAGAAAATGTTACTATGGTCAAGGAAGTTATTAGTGAACTTTGATTTTACGCATAGAGCTAATATTTTTCTATTATAAAATTCTAAAACTAAAAGTAGACATGTTTATCATTGAAAACTTATGCAAAATATAAACACAACCTGGATATCACATGATCTTATTCAATTCAAAACTTTTTTTTTGTATTGAAGAAAGAAAACAACAACTTCATTTAATTTGTAATAACAAATTTCACTAAGTTTAGATGACTATGACATTATAGTCAAAGGAAATTGCAAGTGATATAAAAGTTTTTTGTTAACAATTGCTTCAATATAAACACTTAAATGCCATGTATATATTATTTTTCAACTTTCATTTGTTCATCATTCGTTTTGTATGTATGGACATATACCAAATTACTTAACTTCAAAAACATCTCAAGTACCTTCAAGATATGTGCCTCTTAAACATCCTATATTCTTTAGAAAATTGATTGCTACAAAGAAACATTGAAATGTTTAAGCTTACTTGTAATATCTTGAAAAAAAAAAACCACGTCATCCGCGAACCGCCTTAGCCCCCCTCTCATTTATTTTTATTTTCTTCCCCCCCCCCCACCCCCGGTGAGTGCGTCCGCCTCTCTCTCTCTCTCTCTCTCGCTCGCTCGCTCTTGCCGCACCGCCTCGGTGCCTCCCTGTTCTCTCTCACTCAGCCGCCCACCACGGCATCGCCGCACCTCCGCCCTTATCTCTCTCTCTCCTACCGCAGTCGCCATCGCATCCCCCCCATGCGCGCGGCTGCGGCGCCGAAGCGCTGTCGACCTCTGCCCCCCCTCTCGTTCTTCCTCTTCTGCGCCATCGACGCTATCCCGGCCGCCGTGGTCGTCGTTGCACCAGCCAGCCACCGCAACGGCTGCCCTTTCGCGCGTGCCTGCGCCTGTACGCCGACCCCTTGCCCTGCATCTGGCGCAACACCTAGCCGCCTCCCCTGTTTTCCCCCTTCCGCATAAGCTCCTCGCCATCGCCGTGCTCATCCCGACCCCCTGCCCTTCTCTCTCTCTCTCTCTTCTCCTTGCGTTGGTGTCGCTTTTGCCACGACCAGGCCCCTTTGTGCGCCCGCGTGCACCGCCTGCGCACCCACGCCTTGCAGTCCCATGCGCACCAGCTTATGCCAGCCAGCGCCCGGACCGGTGCACCGTGCGTGATCGTCGCACGCCGTCCCTGCCAGCATCGTCAACCACCGTGTGCCAGCACCGTAGTACCATTTGCCTGTCCTTCCAGCGCCTATCAGTGGGCATCCCAGACGTGTCTAATATCATTAAATTTAATATTTAAAATTTATCAATCACCTTTAGATGTTGATTTAAATATATTGGTGAATATTGGATGTGGTGATTGTTCATGTTTATACGTCTTATTAAATTTGGTAAATGCAAGTTACATGGATCCTGATTTTATTAAATCAATCGATTCTAATTATTAATTAGCATGTGCCGTAGAATTTAAACTGCATAATTTGTGAATTTGATATGCCCTTGTTTACTAACCCGATTGGGTCTTTGTTATTGTTTATGGTTGCATATCAATTGAATTAGTTAGAGTTTTAGATTAATTAAAAAATCTGATTTTCTTGTAAATCATATTAATATTTCATAATGCTGATCATTTAATTTGGTGTATAATGTTTATGTCAGCATATTTCATGCATGCAGGTGTTAAATGCATTTGTTAAACATCATATATGGAGTGTTATTGGTTTGTGGTTATGTTATGTCAAGTATATGTGCATTTATTTTTATAGATGGTTAAATGCATTAGATGTGCATATTTATATTAGTGGTTATAATTTGCATAGCAATTGACATGGCATGGCATGGCATGGCATGATTGGATGAATGCATGTGTGCATTAATTGAAATGAAAGACTAAGCTACACTAGACTAGTAGTCGAGCCCGTGGGCAGCGGGGATTAGAACAGTCCGGTGCATCCTTCGATCCCGGATACCGCGGTTTGTCCTGTTGCCACCACGCCTGCAAGGTGCACTTGGGGACTTAAACTACTATATATTCGCTTGTATATATGATAGATCCTACGGTGGTAGCAAGTTGAGATGGCAAGACGACGCATTCCTTGCCAATAAGAAAAAGATGTGCTATTATATTAGAGGATAGGTGCATTGATTGCATGATTCAGTATATATGGTCATTAGATGTGCATTAGTTTGTCTTGACCGAGTCGAGTTGCATAAGATGCATGGTGTCTCATTTATGTGAATTTATCATATAGATCATGCAATAAATATTCATGCATACCCTATCATTTCAAGTTAGATTATTCTTTTGATATTTATAGGTGTTGATTGGGTCTGTATAGTTAGTTGTTGGTTGTTTATCAAAAAATGTGGATGAGCCAGATAAATATTATATTGTTTAGTTCTATACATATATAGAACAAGAGTAGCACTGGGTATTTATTTAGCTATCATTTAGGTCTTTTAATTATCCGATTCGGCGGATGAAAAGGTGTCTACTGAGTCGGTGTGACTCATCCCAAATCTTTTAACAATTTTCAGGGAATCAAGTTTAGCACAGCAAAAGCGTGGTGATCTGGTTCTCGAGGATTTATTTGGAGGATCATTATGTATTCTTTTTGACTGGTATATGAATTGGTGTATCGTGGTATGATTTCAGTTTAGTGAATTATTTGAATTATGTATTCGATTCTGGTTTTAGTCTTCAACTTTCCAAACCGACGTAGTTAAGGGGTTTATTTCCCCGGTCTCGTCGCCGGATTAATTCCGCTGCGTGTACGAAAATCCGGCGCGTGACATTACTACTCTTTGCAGTACTCCTAACAAATCTAAGATATTTATTTTCTCTATCATCCTACTCTTGATCTATCTTCCTACTGCTACATCTCATGTATAGGGCAATTGTTCAATCACATTTTCGTCAAGATTCATCCAAATTTTACATTAAGCCAGTTATTTGCACTACAACTATTCTGATAATAATGTCCAAACACGATCAGCATACTTATTAATGAAATCTTTTTTACTATAATATCTTTTAGCAACTATATACTTTGCATGGAAAAATAAAGGTATCAACTAGAAAGGCACATCCAAAAATTTTCATCTTATCTTACGGTGCTATTCAATATGTATGAATTTCAGAGAATATAAGCTACTCACTGTCCATAAAATAAAAAATCTAGTTTTTCCATCTCCATAGCCAGCCTTTGATGGATATATAGACCTGAAAATGAATTTCAGTCGTTAACATGTTAGTTGTGCCACATTTATGTTAAATTCGATTATGTCATTATACATATATAATTAATTAAAGATCAACTTAATTTTTAATTATTCATGTTGCATAGGTGATTAATTGATGCAAATTAGACTCCAAAATAGTATATTCAATACTTGAAAATTATTATTTATTTGCACCCTTCTACAAAGAATGAAAATCATTAAATTGGTTATTTATAGTGGATTGAGATACTCATCAGTTTTTCTTTTAAAGACAACAATCAATTGCTAATACGATTGAATCATGAAAAGTGTTTTGAAAAATACAAATTATATTCTTCACTCTAATATCACAGTATACAATAATGAAATTAACAAAGGAAAAACAAGGATTTACGAAGCCAAAAGCAAAATATATTTTTAAGTTTACATTGTACAAAAGATAAAAAAGACTTCAAACATCATTGTGGCTTTATTATTGTAAATAATATTGACGTATTATTTCATATATTCATTACAAAAACATCATATTTATTTTTTTTTGGAGTTTGAGTATACAATTTTTTTTAAGGTTTCTATATAGGGTGACCCATGGAAATTATATCACATGCTAGTAAACTAAATCTAATTCCAGATTATCACTACCATGCCCAGTCCATCCCTTTTCCTTGTCTATTACAAATTATCAAGTACTTGAATGAATGTAGTTGATGGTGTAAGTGCTCTTGCACAACAATTGGTCAAGATAGCAAGTTTGAAGTCTGTAACAAATAACAATTAGTTCTCAAATCACAGTTATTTTATTAATAAAGTATAAATGAGTTATTAAGACATGAGTAAATTATATATGGCAATGTACCGATGGACCTTATTCGATACCAATTTCAACTATTAAAAAGAACTTGTAATTACAAATTGTTAGTAAAATCCTTACCAACCATCCAGAGCCTAAATTTGTCATTGCATCCTCTGTCGTAACCCACACTTCAGAAAGGCTGAATTCACCTGGCTCAACTTTTGGGTTCCACACATTCATGGAGGTCTCAAGGCCATAGTAAAAATCACCTCTCACATTAACAACAGCATGCTGAAAGATCAAACAAAATTACAAATAAGATATTAGCTGGAGCAAAGGGGCAATTTAAAATGGCCTTTAGCATGTTAACATCCAGCTATATATATACTTGTGTCTCATTAGATTGCTAGCTATAAGCATTTTGACATCAATCTAACCTAGACTCAGTCAAGATTTTATGACATTAGCTTATTCATCTAGATGTTGTTTGGTATGTCGTAAAATAGTTTAAATATTTGCAACTACATAGGTTTTGACTTTTGTATGCCTATGTCATATCAAGTTTATTTTCTAAAGTAATTTGGTGATTTTGAGCATATTATAGTTGTCATATAAAACATTTATTAAATTTTCATGTTTAGTTTTCTTAGAATCCTAAATATTTGTATATGTTAAAATTTCATAGACATACTGTTTTGTGCTCCACAGCATCAAAGTCTTAAAATTAAAATAAATTTTAAAGAACCAAATAGTTCAAAATGTTTTCATGAAAATAGTTTTCAAGTGAACCAAACAATAAACTTAAATTTCCTTTTCTATAAAAAACTGAATCTAGGTAAGAAGTTTTCCTCTTTTCTTCTTTTACCTGGAACTAAATGCACCCTAGTTGGATTACAAGGAGCATTCGATAAGATGGATATGATATGGACTATGTCATGAAGAAATAATGCTATTCTTACTTAAATATATATTTTGTTATTATGAAGTTAATTTAATCTCAAACAATCAAACAACATCCCACATAGAATCAAGAAAGTAAATCAGTAAACTTAATTATAGTATTTATATCAATTATATTTGAAAAACAATTATTGTTTTTTAAAAATATATAAAGAAAAGAACAACAAAACTCTCTAAAAATTTCCCATTTATAATCACTCGTCCAATTTTTGGAAAAAACTATCTTTGGCATATTGACTCCTTTTCATATACTACCACATCCTCCAAGAAAAGTTTGAAGATCTACTTACATTTGACCTAAAATAGTGTTCTCATAAATAGTAGAATACAAATAACATAAAATCAAGAATTGTTATACGTAGAGTATTTCTTCTTAATGCTCAATTTGTTTCATCATATCAAATTATTTATCATACTTACAACAATTAAATAATGAATAAAGTAAATGTTATTAATAAAAAGAAGGGATGTAATATCTTGAAAATAAATATTTAAAATAAGAAATTTGTACGTTGCAAAGTTGTTAAGATAAGGTTAAAGTTTTTAGAAGATATACATTGAGATTTTTTTTATATATATAAATATATCTCTTTGTTATGCAACGTCCCCCCCCCTCTCTCTCTTCCGTCCGTTTCTCTCTTACTCTCAACCGTTTCACTTTCCTCCATACGCGCTCTCTCTCTCTCTCTCTCTATCACCGCCCTCTCCGGATCTCGCTCTCCCTCCCATCGCTGAGCCTTCTTGCCTCCTCCTCGCCTACTGCCATGACATCATCTTCGTCCATCGCCTCCGCCTTGTCTGCGTGCCCAGTTTTTGCTAGAAACCACCGCGAGCCTTCCCCCTCGTTGCCGCCGCTGGCCTCTGTCCCCCCCCCCCCCTTGTCCATGCCCTTGGTCGCCTTACGGCCTGCTGCGGCCGCCTCCGTGAGCGCCCCCTCCGTCGCCGTCGATCTCCTATGTCAGTTCCCCTGTTCTACCGGGCACCGCCGTGGGGAACCCCTCTCGCCGTCGCCATCGCCCGCGTCGGCCGCCCTTTGTCTGTGCGTCACCACCACCGTGTGCCGCCGCCCGGCTCCGCCTGTCGTCTACCCCGTCCGCGGCGCCGCCCAGCCACGCTCAGCCCCCCCTCGTCGCCCGTCGGCCGCGCCGGCCAGGGCCACCCGCCTGAGCCGCGCCCCCCCTGCTGCCTTCTTCCGCGCGAGCGTGCGCGGCAGCCGCCGCCACCGTCCGCTGTGAGCTGCCTCGATCGCCCTCATCTGCCCACGCCCCCATCCGGTTGACTGCGCCTCCAGCTTGTCTACCGCTGGCCGCAAGTCTGCGACCCCCCCACCCCCCGTGGGCTGTCCTCAGCCACTTGCCCACCCCTCGCCGTCGATGTCGCCCCTCGCCGTTCGGCCGCTGTCCAGCAGCAGCCGCCAACGTGAGCACCTTCGTCGCCATCACCAGAAGCCCTGCCGTCCTCCCCTGTTCCAGCCAGCACCGCCGCGAGACTCCCTCACCGCCGCCGCCGTTGCTAGCCTCCGACTCATCACGTTGCCGTTCGCTGCTGCAGCCCCCTCGGGTGCCCTCGAACGTTGCCGCCGCGCAAGCACGGTTCGAGTAGCCGGTCAAGCCTGGTTCAGCCCCGCCGAGCCGCCCGGTCCAGCCTCCGGCCAGCGCCTTGAGCCGCCGGTCGAACCGCCCGGTTCGGTGCCAGTTCAACAACTTTGAAATTATTTGATTTATTAAATCCGAAAATCAAAGTTAAGGCTAGAGAAATATGCAGAAAAATTCAGAAAAAATCCTAAAAATTCACAGGATCTTCCAGGTAGGTTTCTCAAGCTTGTCTATCTATTTGACTCCATTTTGATTAGAAAATATGCATGATTTAACTTATGGACCTTGATTTGACTAGTTTAGACTTTTGACTCAAGATCAGTGATTTTTATCAAAATCCTTGAAAATAGAACCTTGAAAATGATATTTCGAATATTATGAAACATATTTAGCATGATTATGGATGGGTAGAAATATTTTTCATGAGATTTGACCATATGTTATTTATGTATATGATTATGTGCTAGAATGGACCTAGAATTGAAATATGGCTAAGTGGAGGTTTGGAGAAATCATAAGTCATCAAATTTCACTTTTTGGAACCTGTTTAGGTCAGATTATGGGTGTTGACATCAGAACTTAGCTTGTTTTGGTTATGCCAAACCTGATTTTGATTAATTGTCTTGTATATGTAATTAAGTATGTCTAGTTCGGTTTGTCATTGCATGTGTGAGGATCATGTAAATTTTGATTAGTCTGGTCTCAGATTATGTATTATGTCATGCATGATATGATTATGTTCATTTGGTCAAGTTTCATATATGTTTGATTTAGAATATGTCAACCAAGTCGATTAGTACAAGTCTTGTCTAGTTATGGCAAAATATGTTTAATTTGGTTTCAGATCATGGGCTATGCTATGCATAGTTAGTCATGTCAATTTGGTCATGATTAGTACGAGTTGTCATTGAGAACAAGTTCAATTATGTAGGGTTATCATATGTCTTGTCAAATTCGTTATGGATGTTATGTCTTGCATGAAAGGCTATGAAATTAGATGTTTATGTCATGTATGCATGGTATGGTCAGATATGTCATGATGTGAAATTATGTTATGAACTCTTGATATGACGTGCTATGAAGGCTTCACCAGCCTATGCTAGTAAATTGCCCCGTGGGCAGCGGGTAACTTAGATGAATCCGGCCCTCCCACAGATCCCGGATTACCGCGGTTTTCCCTTAGTGTCACCACTGCCTAGGTGCACTTTGGGCTAGCTTATTATATGTTACTGCTATATATATTAGAGCTGGTGAAAGTATTTGTACATGTGAAGCAAGACGACCAATTCCTTGCTCTTTGGCTATGTGTTTCGGAAAAGAGATGAAATATGTTACTTGTGTGTCATGTATGGATCTTAAACCATGTCATGTTAGAAAATTCAGATTTGTCTGTTTTAATTTGGTCATGTTAAGTTAAGTCTTGAGGTCATTTAGATGATATTTGTCTAGCTTGTATGGTCTTGTGTGCATTGGTCTAGAATTAATTGGCTTTGGCATAATCTTTTCTTTGAAGATAATTATGTTCAGATATGGGTTGTGAGATTAATATAGAAGAAATTCTATACTTTTGTATTACATCTCAAATTAGATATGTTACATACCATTGCTTGATTATATGTTATTTTACCCGATTGATGGGTGAAGGGTGTAAATCCTACGGAGTCCCCGGACTCACCCCGTTGTGGGTTAAATTTTTTCAACAGGTTTTGAAGATTTAAGAGATTGAAGATGAGGATCAGGTGGAACCAAAGGAATCAGAGTTATTTGCACATGGAGATTCTTGGTATTCTCTACTTAGGTAGATGATCTTGGTTGGTTTTGAACAAGAGTGTGGATAGACTTAGAAGTATGATTCTATTATCTTGTTTTGATGGATCTTAGGAAATTAATTATTTAAGTTTGGGTTGTGGAATCCAAGTGTTGGGTTTCATCCCACTGTCACGACATTGTGTATTTCCGCTGCGTATTTGTGGTAATGTTATTTAAATTCCGGGTCGTGACAAGGGAAACATTATTATAAGAAAATGATCGGTAGAATAGTGACTAAGTGGGAACTGTTTCTACATTGTGCTGTTTATGGCATATATCCAAGACTATACACATGTCGTGAGACTTAGTGTTTTTTTGTAATGTCAAAATAAAAGACAAAAAGATAAGCTATGTCAATTGCATGTGTTTTGAAGTGACAAAATAACCAGAAAGTGTTGTTATTTTTTGTGGTTTAAGTAGTTGAACTATGAAATTAAAAAGTTAATCTACATTCATGAGTAAAAAGTTTAGGACTTAATGTCACATGCAATATGCTAATTCTCATTCATACATAAATGGATTGAAATAAACACGGATAGTTAAGTCTATGCAATTACTTCCAAACTGTAATAAAAAATTTATTATTTACCTCATTACCACCCTCATTTGATCCCTTTCCTTGAAGATATTTGGGATGCTTGTTGTACATTCGTCCTAAATAAGAGTTGTTTGTGACATATTCACTTTGTGAAATTCTTGAAATTGGAATTGATCCCTTTGGACAACTTCTAGACAACTTCATTGGCTGAGATGCTTCTACTGTATAATCAGCTATTGTTTTCATTGTTGGATAGTATGTAGGTTCCAACTATAACAACAAAATATCAAGAAACACGTGTAATTGATTTTAGACGAAGTTACAATAATAGAGAATTGTGATGAATTTTAGCTACCAAAAGTAACAAGGCTACCAATTAGTTTATTTAGTTTGAGTCTATGAAAGAAAATTGTTAACAACAAAGATATGCATGACAATAAAGATAGGACACCAGCATGGTTAGATTACATGATGACATCACAAAAGCAAACAGAGAAAAGTACATGTCCTTCATATTAAAAAATGCTTTACTAACATTTATATGGATTGAAGTTGGTGAATCGTATTGATTAATTTCTACAATGAAACATTAGAGTAGTTGATAATCTACGTCTTTTATCCATGTGATTGTTTGATGTTCATAGTCCCTTATAGGTGCGATATATTTTTAAAACTTGCTTTACATAAAATTATTCTAAGTTGATCCTATCAGGAAGGTTTAGTATACTTTTGAAATTACTTTGCCTATTGATATGATGACTAGTCAGTTTGACATATTTATTTGCTAATTGTTATCTTCATAATAAATATCTCATACAATATCAACAATTTTGTAGTATCTAGTAAAATAGGAAGGCAATATAACAAAATAATAGAGCATGATTTTAATTACTAAAAAAATATTTAACATAATTCTATGAGAATTTAGACATTAATGACATAATCAACACTCCTCCCCTTTTATGCTCCATCTGGATGTCCCTTCTACACCTCATTGGGGCCATGTCTCCCATAAGCCTACCATGGTACCCCAATGTAAACACCTACACCCTTAAGCCACATTCTTTCTCTCATTGTTTCCAACCCAACAAGGAGAAACTCACCAGCCTTCCTGAAGGTGCCCCCATTCCCACCATGTAGCCCCGCACACAATCACTTTTGCATTGTGTTTGTCTGTCAAGACCTCCTATTAATAGTTGGTTTGCTACAATCATTGCAAAACATGACAATGTTATGCAGCAGCCATACTTGTTGCCGACCTCTCTGTGCCACTCATCTAACAATGCATGTATTACCCTATTGCAAAAACTGTCAATCAATTGTCTGGAGTAAGATATGCACAAGTAGGGTTGTTCATGGTTTGGTTTAATTTGGTTTATGTCTAACTTTTTGAACTGAAATCAAACCAAACCATGTTGAAACTTTTTGATACCAAACCAAACCTGACCAAGTTAATTTGGTTTAGTCCTTAGTTTGCACCTAATGTTGGACCTATTTGTTAGGCCTATCATGACTTTCAAATTGTCCCTACCATATCATGAACCTTATTAAATAATTTTTACCTTTGACTTTAAATTTTAACTTGATTGATAAAAAACATAACCATGAAAAAATACATTTTGTTGGACATTACATTGTAAAAATTAACACATAATAAAAAATTCAAAAGTATTCTAAAATTTAGATCCTCTTACTTCTTAGCCCATAAAAATTAATCAATTATAAGCTCAAAAAGACATGTCAACCATACAATGAACTACAAGTTGAATAATAAACTGAACTACCTTAAAAATATAATTTAAGTGAAAATCAATGATTTGGCATATAATATGAAAAATATACAAATTAGCTTTCTGATTTTGATTCTCATGACCAAAAGTTATAACAATGCATGATAAAAAAATGCTCGATAAAAAATATGCTTTAACATTGGAAAAATAACTCCATCTAAACATTGACAAATCTTGAATGCTTTGGAAGAGGAAATACCACTCAATGGGCAAGAAGCCTACCTTTTATTTCCCCTTCTATACCAAGAAAGCTAGGAGGCTGTAGACAATCAGCCATGACCTCTTAATAAAATAAAAAATATAATAGAATAACTTGAGCCAATGTTCTCCTATTTACTGTCGACTTGTAAAACTAAAAAGGAAACTACTTATATATCGGACTACCACACTGAAAAATGATCAAGAGATAGAGTTGTAAAGGCTTGCATTGGTGTTGGACACCGGCAAGGCAACAACGCTAGCAAGGCTCCTCCTTGCGTTGCGTCAAAGGGACTAGGGAGCAGAGGCTCGAGAGTTGGAAGGTTTTGACCAGTGTGACCGTGACCACCAATGGGCTGGGGGAGGAGGAGCAGGAGGGGCCAAGGAGGGTGCCACATGAGGACCTTTTTCAAGATAAGGAGGACTAGAGGAGGATATGAACAAAAGTCCTGCGAGTGCAACTTGCATTGGGGAGAGCACAATTGGAGGGGCTGAGGGGGTCACCCACAAGGGCTTTTTTTCAAGATGGGGATGGCCGGAGGAGGATATAAATGGGAGGAGTTGAGACTATTAGGATGTGCCCTAAATCTTTTAAATACTTCTTATTTTAGGTTATTTGGCCCAGCCAGGTTGAAGAAGATAATAACCCGAACTGAACCGATTTACTCATTTTAGTTTAGTTTGGATCATGACCCATTTAAAGACCCCCTTTGAACCGAAAAAACCAAATAAAATGTCCTTGTTTGGTTTGGTTTAATGATTTGAACTGTTTACTGGACAACCCTACGCATAAGATAAATTTTGGGAGAAATTGGTTCCACTAGATTCGTAAGAATACAATCTCTACATTGATGGTGCCCTTGACACCTGATACCCTGAATGAGCGATTGGCTTGGGCAATCTATAAAAGAAACAACCCAAAAAAGCCCATTCTAACTTTGACTCTCCTAGTCCCTATCTAAAGTCCAGATTGATTTGGATAACTCTTCTTTAGTTCAACCAACTGGATCTAATCCTCACTTGAGGATTAACCCATATGTAACAATACCCAACACCTACCGAGTCTTACCATGCAAAGCCCATTCCTAGTCATCTACTTGCCCACAGTTGCATACCATACTCACCTGCATGTGTTGTTGGGTTCCCCATGCCTAGTCGTTGACATGTAGCCCCAATAGTGCAACCCTCACTTGTAGTAGCCACTTGCACTTCGGCACCACCATAGCCAAACACAACATCCTGAGTGTCACCACATACTACTTTAGTCATAACATTGGCCTTGCCTACCAATATTGCCTTTGTAATGGTTAAATTAGTTGATTGACCTAATAACCATACTAATTAGTAGCTTTTCTAGGAGGTCAACCATCGTGATACTACTCTCAATAAATCACACTTAACTTCAAAGTTTCTTTCAAGTCAACATCCGAAAAATAGTTAACTAGAGTTGTTCCTAGTCCACTGATTTAATGCTTTAACATATTCACGAATCGGGATATTACAACCTTGCATGTGCCTTTGTTGATCAACTTCTCCTAATATCGGCTTGAATTGTATAGTCTGTATTATTTCACAATTGCATGTACCACATGTAGGTTAGAAAACTTTAAGTGAAACTCAGATCATACATTGCATGTTTCATCTAAATTAATTTGGCATAATTATAGCTTGCTTAAAAATTTTTTTGTCATTGATTCATATTTAGGCATCAAATTCTAGTTTGATTTCTATAAACAATTGATTTTAAATTGTGGATAGAATTTTGTGCTAATATTCATTATGGTTATAGATTGCATATAGCTTTTGAAACATTTGAAGAAATGTTAAACAGAGATAACATGTTAATAAAAATTTTTCTCTACTTGGTTACCCTTTCGTACACAAATTTAAATTTCTTATATATGAAATCATTCTAAAAATCATATAGAATATACATATGCATTCTAGATCACCTAAGTTGATCTCTATTGATGTCTATATTTAGAATCATTGCATGCATGTGTAAATACATTTGAGTGGATATAAGTTCTACAATGATGTATGTGATATGAATATGAGTTTTGACATGACAAAAATATGGATAGTTGCATGATATGTGTATCAGAATTTTATTAGACTATGTAGGCACACACCTAATGTTAGTGAAGATCTTGGAATAATCTAGGATATTTGTCAATTTTAAATACCATGATTTTATACTAGATGCATAGTAGCCTAGATACACTCTAGATGTTACTTAAGTTACATGGTATGTAAATTTCGTGTAAATGATATATAAAAGCAAGATGAGATATCTTGTGAACAACATAAAAACATTAGGTGAAAGATAGTGTTCTTTAATGGAATGACATATTGTGATTATTTATTTTGTATGCATTGATACAAGACTTTAAAAAATTATAGGTGATAATTTATAAAAAAATGATGAAGTGGAATATGTGAATTGAAAAGATGTACGTCACTAGTGTGCATTACATCTTTGCCTTGCATTCAATTATTTTTTGTTGTTCTCAATTAATGCATCTACTTGAACTATAAAGACTTACATTAACCATTAAGAGGATAGGAATAGAAGAAGATATCCTAAAAATAATATTGTAAATAAAAAAAGATATAAAACTTGATATTAGATTGTTTTTCTAGGTTAGGACACAATTAAATAGAAATAATCTATCATTGTATAGTTATATATGGCTATTTGATAACTAGGAGAAGAAATTAATAAATGATAGGTTGGTTGCTTTTGTGTGACTCATAAGGGGCTTTTGGTTAATATTCTTATATGTTTTGAGGTATTATCTTGGAGGCCGATGTTGAAGAAGCACAAAAGAAGGTCTCTCACTTTGATCACTAAGTATCATGTTGTTAGGTTTTTCATTAAATAATATTGACCATAAATTGTTAAGACTCATCATAGTTATATGGTTATCCGAGTCCTTGAAGTCGATGTGGTCTTTATTTTGATGTCAATTGTCAAGCTCTCAATTTGATCATTATAAAATTGCACTTTGTGCTCTTTGTTAAATCAAACCACCTAATGTTTTATCTTGCTATCATGCAGCCAATTTTTTCTTAGTGAGTTCATTAAGATGTGACTATTTCTATGCCATTTAAGAGTCACAAATACGTATCGATGTCTTAGTTTATTTTATTCACATTGATGATAAAAAGGTGAGAGCAGTTCACCAAAGATGGGTGAAAAAGGGACATGCTACAATCTCGAATGAGCAACTGCCACAGCTCTCTCCCTCATTAAATATAGTCACATGAGCACATTTTTTTGTTACTAAGTTGTATAATATGTTACTAAATGGTGTAATATGTTACTAATGGGGTGTTTGGTTGCATGATAATGAAGGTTTTTGTTTTAATTTTTAAAAATTGTAAGAAAACTTGTTAAAAGAGGTGTTTGGTAACCATGACAATTTTATGTTTTAAATGTGATTTTCTTCTTAAACAAAAAAGAGGGTCTCACCTCTTTCTTTTTTCTTGTGGTCCCCCACTTTGTTTGGTCATGTGTGGTAGTTACTCTTTTTTGTAATCACATCCCTCCAAACATGATAATTTTATATCATGAGTTGGTTCACTTTTTATTTTAATACAATTTTTTATCATGAAAGTGTACAAAAAATTATCATGCAACCAAACACCCCATAAACGTTCTATTTTTTGTTACTAATCTACCATTGCTTTATATTACTAACCTCATTAATATTTATTAATGAGTTTAGGAACATATTACAGTGGTTAGTAACAAAAAACAAGGTATTTAGTAACATATTACACCACTTAACATATTACAAAGTTTAGTAATTAAAAAAATAAAACATTTTAATAAGAGAGAGAGCATGGCAGTTGCTAATATGAGACTATGGTGGAGTCTCCCTCCTTTGTCCACGTGAGGTGATCCACTTTCCAAAAAGATGATAATAGAAATATCTTTCCTTTTTTTTGGTAAAGTAGTCCATCAGATAACATTATAGATGTAAAATGTTAGTACAAAGAAATGGTTGGATACATGTTGGGGAACGGGCCAAATTATGGGCTACAATATTTGCTTCGCTAGCAACTATGATGACAGTAGTTCCAAATTTTTCCAAAAGATATCTGGTTTCATGAATGATATCAAGGATCTTCCAGTGGATATCTTGCACGTACGAAAATGATTGCAAGAACAATAGATTTAGAGTCACTTTCGATATTATAGTCGGGGGGATTGTTAATAAAGAACTAAAGTGTTGCCTTCATTGCTAGAGCTTTGAGAATAAGAGGATCTATGCTTTGAAGAGTTGATAGTATCGGTAATTTCCTTCTAGATCTCTAGCAACAAAGCTAATAGCCCTACATTACGCCAAATATGGGCTTTGTCTATCAAAACATTGCTCATAAATAAGAATTAGTAGGTAAATATATCTTTTACCTGCACCTTATACCTACTAAATAATGGTCCATAGGTAACTATATCGGTACATATGAACTTTCTACAAACTCACCTCAATAGGTAGATATTATATCAAATAAATTGATCTGAACAATCTTTTCATAATAGATCGACGACTAACATTTACCCATCCAAATTGATATATCTTAAATACCTAAACCCTCACCCCCAACCCCAAAATCCTAGCTCCCACCCACGAAACCCCATCTCCTGCTCATGAACTCTCCTCTCAGCCATTGATCAACCCCCCTTCAACTGTGAGAGGCAAATGGGGTTTCTTGTTGGGGTTGGTGGAGGAGGACAGTGAGGGCTGTGATGGCACGGATTCCTCCACAAAAGCGATCATTCAGACCCTACACAAGTGGTCCATGGCTGTTGGGATTTCCCTATGGTAGTGACGAAGGAACTCTAAATGATGAAACCCAAAATCCAAAATAGGAACAATGGTGCCGCTTATATTATGGGGTATCTGGTGGCTTGGGAACTTTAGGTGTGATCGATCCTGTTCTCTAGCTATTTGGGCATCCTTGCCATCCTTTCCCCTCTGCCATGAATGATGATCAATTTGTTTCAGGTGAGAAGGATGCACATCAGCGAGAGGATGAGGAAGCTGCAGGAGCATATCCCCAACATGGAGAAGGTCCATACAAGTGACGAGATTTGCTTGGCAAACTTAACCAACTCATACAGGTTCCACAAGTTTGTTGGCAAAAATTTTTCCTTGAGAGAATATTACCCATTGTAATTTCCAGTGTTTGCTGTTTTACTTCTTAGATTTATTTTTAGTGTAGTTCATCTATTCACGTATTCAATGAGGATGGAGCTTCTCTTAGATTCATTTTCTTGTATGGGCTAGTGACAGTTCATGTGAACATCAATCTCTCTATAGGTGACTGCTAGCTAGCAATAACCTTGGATACTTTAGGTTTATCGAGGCAACTAGCAGATTGCTTATTGTCAATAACTTCATAAAATTTTCCAATCGATGATACTTTCTATCTTTATTTTTCTAGACATGTGGCTTTTATTCTGATCTATTTCTCTCTTCTGGTGATTTTAGAGGTTCAATGTATAAGCACCATGATGAAGTACATAATAGTAGGTCCTCACTATTCTTTTTCATTCGATCGGCTTGCACTCTCACTCTCAGAAAGATATATAACTTTACAATAGTTTATTTTGAATTTCATTCTTTAGCTCAGAGCAATAGAGTTCAAAAACTATATTGTCAGAAGAAAAGCTCAGGTACATATGGCAGCATGCATTTCATAAGGTTTGGCATAGATGGATCTTCGATAATGCATGTGAGAAATTTGAGAAAGTAGTATAATTTCAAAGAAAGTAAGTACATTGAAGAAAAGTAGTATAATTTCAGATACCACATATGTCAATTTTTACTCAGTTATTTTTTATGTTTATTTGAATTTATTCTAAGTGCCAGAGTTAGATGAAGCAGAGTAAGCAAGTATATGGTATAGTGACTAAACAAACTCAGATCAAGTAAAATATGTAATATCCGGTATTTTAAAAAAAAATTGAAAAAAAAAAACCTCTCGAACCCTCTCTCCCTCCACCGCCCTTCCCTCCGCCGCCTCTCTCTCTCTCTCTCCAGAACCTTCCTTGCCACCGCCTCTCCGTCCCGTTTTCCTCCCCCGGACGCCGCCTTGCCGCCTCACCGCCTCGGTCCGCCGTCGTCGACACCGCCTCGTCGTCACCGTCTTCCCGAGCCAGGCCCCCCCTTCTCGACGCCGTCGCCGCTCTCCCCCTCTTTGCTTCTCCTTCCCCCTCGGTTGAGGTCGCCGCCGCAACCACCTCTCCTCCTCTTCTTCTTCTTCCTCTTCGATCGTCGCCGCCGTCGCGACCGGAGCCGCGTCCCGCTCGCACCCCCCCTGCTCCTCTTCTTCTTCTTCTTCCGCCGTAGCCGGCGATGCTGTGGGCCGCCGTCGACATTGCCATCGCCGACCCCTTCCCTCCTTCCCGCGGTCGACGCCGTCCCTGCCTCCTCCCTCTTCTTCTTCTCCTTCTTCTTTTACCCTCCGGCGTTGCAGCCGCCACTGTTCTCCCCCCTCTCCTCCCCCCGTCCCCCACCCCGCCACCTCCACCGACGTCGCGAGCCTCGCCGCGCTCCCCTCTCTCACTCTCCCGTTCTCTCTTCCCCCCCTCCCGCTCTTTTCTTCCCGCCCAGCGGGCTTCCCCGCGTGAGCCCGCGCGCGGGTGATGCCGCGCCTCCCGCGCGGCCATGCCGCGGCACCATGCGCCGTCCGTCCGTCTCCTCCCCCCCCCCCCACGCGCTCTTTCCCCCACTCGCTCTCTCTCCTCCTATCTCCTCCCCCTGCGCACTCTCTCTCTCCCGCACTATTCTCTCTCTCTCTCTCTCCTCTCTCTCCTCTATGCGCTCTCTCTCTTCCTCTCCTGTTTCTCTCTCTCTAAATTATTTTATTAATCAAATTGAGTATTTTAATTAATCTAGTTATCATTTTTAATGCTTTTAGGATTGGAGGACAATTGGGTATCACCATTGCCTCGGTCGCCTCGTGACTAATCTGGCTTGGGTTCTTGGACGTGGGAATTTACCGATCTCTTCGAGGTAGGCATCCCAACTCATCCTTAGCACATGATATTCTTATTAATGTGTTAAAATATGTTTATTAGATTATTTAGAAATTAGTGAATAAATGGTGGTGTAATTGTTTAATTGTGTATATGGATTCATTTAAATGTCATTCATGTTATTCATGCATAGTTTTAGTTATTTTCATGGCATGCATTAGATAGTGATAATTATGATTGATCATGGATTAGTAATGATCATGATTAAATGTGTCGATTGTATTAAATTATGAAAATGGAATTACAATTCTTTTATGATCATATTTATATCCGATCTATGTTATGAATGATCTTGATTTATTTAAGTTAATTGAGATAATTTTGGAATTGCTTGATAATGAAGGAATATGGTTGATTAACATTAATAGCTGCATAATCATGTAATATGTATCATTTTATGAATTGATATTAAATTGTGATCAATTAAAGTTAACCTGTATAATTATGTTGCATATTTTTGATTGGGTCAATTGCATGAATTGGAGTATAATTGAATTATTATTCCTGATTGGGTCTATTGCATGAATTTTTGCATTAATTGAATGATCTGCATGTGTTGACCTGATTGTGATTAATGGCATGATTATTATTTAGTGCATAATTTTGTGAATGGATAGAATATTGGCATGGTTTAATGATTTGGCTTTTGATTGAGTTACATTGCATAATTGGCTATTGAAATGGAATTGTCTGAGTAATTGTATGACTTGCTTGTAAAATGTTATTGATGCTGTGATGCATATGATGTAATGTTTGCTCCTCCAGCCTATGATAGAATCGCCCGTGGGCAGCGGTGGAAATAGATTGATCCGGTGCATCCTTCGATCCCGGATACCGCGGTTTATCCTAAGTACGTCCCTACCTAGACGTACTTTGGGATTTAGCTTACTATATGGTACTTCTTATATATATTTAGAGCTGGAGTGACGATCGCCAAGTATAACATATGATCTACTCAGACAAATGGAATGTAAATGGTATTAAAGTACGCATAGTAGGCTCATGTAAGTCCAGGTGGCATGGCATATAGAATAGATCAGTTGGTTAAGTGATAGATAGTTTGGTTCATGTAGAGTCAGGCTCAATTGATTAATCGATTTTGGAAAGGACCCAAATAAATAATTGAATTATGATAATTAGTTTAGTGATTATGATATAATCTGATTTGTGTTGATTTTATCATTTATTGCTATCATTTAGATTGATTAGTATAATATGAAAGTTGGGTATAAGTCCTACTGAGTCCGTGTGACTCATTCCAAATCGTTTAACATTTTTCAGGAAAACAGGTAGCGCAGCAGAAGCGTAGTGGATCAGGTTTAGTGCAGAAAGAAGTTCAGAGAATTTGGTTTGTGAATTGTTTATATTGAAATCAAGGTATGGTATATATTTGGATTGAATCACTTGTTTTATTAACTGGGACCTGTTATTCTTTATTTTTCCAAACCGACGTAGTTTTGGGGTTAACTCCCCAGTCCCGTCTCCGGATTTTTTTCGCTGCGCCGGTTAGAAAATCCGGGGCGTGACAGGTTGGTATCAGAGCAATAACCCAGCCAGAAGGTCTATTTTTGACCTGCCTGGGTATAAGATGTCAGTTTGGATAAATCAAAATCGATCCTGTTGAAAATTGATGATCTTAGACATGAATAAGGATTTGAATTATATGTTTGAGGTTGAATTTTTAATTGCTAGGGGATATTGATATTGATATTAGATCTTGATCAATCCCGCGTCAATTTGGATTTTGTAGGAGGATCCATGATATTTAGATTTAGATGATATCTGGTGGGCCAAATTAAGAATAATATATTAAGTTGATTAGAGTTATGGGGATATGATTTCGATAAGAGGATGGATAGATATACGATATATGAGTTAATTTTTGAGTTTAATTGTAGATAAATTGAATAGTGGATGTATCAATGGCCTTGAGAGATATATGATAGATAGATGAAGAGCATAGATGATTGATGAATGGATAAGATAGATAGAGAGATAAGTTTGGAAGAGGAAAAAAAAGAAGAAGATCAATTGATATCATGATTTAGACAAGATGAAATTTAAGAAAGATTTCATTCGACGATATATCTTGGAATAATTAGAGCAAATTCTTTTTTGTCCAGGTGGGAATAATAGAATCCGATGATATATGTGATTTTGGAAAAAAGTATTTATATGACATGAGATATCCTCTTGGATTATAAATTTTGTGTAAATTAGATTTCACTGGCGTATGGTAATTGAGTTATCAAATTGAATAGGAGAGGATATTGTCGATCAATATAGATTATTGGAAGAGCGATATTCGCAGTTGATGAACATCATTATATTTTTGGAAGTAATATATATTGAAATTTCTAGGACGAAATTTTTGTGAGGAGGGAAGAATGTAACATCCGGCAATAAAAAAAATGAAAAACCCATTTTTTTGCCACGTACCCCCTCCTCCTCCACCGCCTCCCCTGCCCTTCCCTCTCCGGAGCCCTCTCTCTAGAACCTCCCTCGTCACCGCCTCCTCCGTCTCCCGATTCCTCCGCCCCCTCCAGAATCTTTGCGCCTCCATCGCCTCCCCTTCGCGCCTCCACCGCCTCGCCGCTCTCTTCTTCTTCTTCTTCTTCCTCTGCCGTTGCTAGCGTCGCCGGGAGCCGCCGACTCCATCGCCGTCGTCGCCATCGCCGGCGTCGCTCTCCCCTCTCCCGCGTTCTCCCTCGATCTCTCTCTCTCCCCCCCGGACAGCTCTCTCTCTCTCTCTGCACCCGCGGCCATCTCACCCCCTCACACCGTCTCTCTTTCTCTCTCTATTTCTCTCCCACGCCGCGCCGCGCCGTGTTGCCGTCACCACCGCGTGGACGCCTCCGACGCCACTGTCTCCCATCCCCCCGGTGCGGCCGCCGGTTCCCCCTCTCTTCTTCTTCCTTTTCTTCCGCCGCTGCCGGCGTCCCCATCGCTCCCGCTCTCCCTTCTGCCGCTCTCTCCTTCCGCCCTGCACTCCTCTCTCTCTCTTGTCGTCGTGCCCGCGCAAACGCGGTGCAGCCGCGAGACCCCCGCCCCCTTGTCCAGCCTGACCCTCTCTCTCTTGTGCCGCCGTGCCCGACGCCGCCGTGCGGTCGCCGCCGTGCCCCCCCCTCCACTCTACTCTCTCTCTCTTTCCCGCCGCGGTCGTCGCCGCTGCGACCGCCTCTCCTCCTCTTCTTCTCCTTCTTCTCTTTTCTCCCTGGCCGGGGACGTTGCCGCCGTCGCGACCAGAGCCGCGTCCCGCTCGTACCCCCCCGGTCGCTCCTCTTCTTCTTCTTCTTCTTCTTCTTCTTCTTCTTCCGCCGTCGCAGCGTCGTCGAGGGCCGTCGTTGACCGCCGCCACGCCGTGCTTCCCCCTCCGCCGCGTGCTCCCCTCTCCCACTCTCCCTCGGGCTCCCGTTCTCTCTCTTCTTCCCCCCTCCGCCGCGCGCGGGTTCTCTCTCTCTCCTCCCTCTCCCGCGCCCTCGCGATCTCTCTCTCCTGTCTCTACTCTCTCTCCCCCTCCTCCTTCCTCCCGCCGCTCCCGCCTCGCCGCCCACCCCCTCTCTCTCGCACCTCGGGGCCCCTCTCTCTCTCTCCCATCTCTCCTCTCTACTTCTCCCCCCCCTCGGTTTGCCCGCGCCCGCGCGGTGTCTGCGCGTCGGCCGCAGCACCGCGGCGCATGTACCGGCGCCGGGCAGAGGGGGCGGTGCAAGCGCCGCTCTCCCATTCCCGTCTCTCTCCTACCCCCCCTGCCGCACTCTCTCTCCTCTCTCTCCTCTCGCTCACTCTCTCTCTCTCTCCCTCTCTCGCACACTCTCCTTCTCTCTCTTATCTTACTCTCTCTCTCCCTCGCTTCTCTCCCGTGCGCTCTCTCTCCCTCTCATTCTCTCTCTCCTGTTTAAACCCCCCTCTCCTCTTAGTTATATAATTACTTAAATTAAGTGGGTTGATTGATTTAGTTATATTTTTTTTATCGTAGGATTGGAGGATAGTCTGGTTTCACCCTCGCCTCGGTTGCCCCGTGGTTAAATCGGTGTGGGTTTCCTGGACACGAGAATATATCGTTCTCCTTGAGGTAGGCATCCCAACTTATCCTTAGCACATGATATTGTAATTAATGTGTTAAAACTATGTTTAATAGATAAATAGTTAGAAAATAGTGAATAAATGATGGTTATGTATTTAATTGTCTGCATGTGATTAGTTAGATGTTTATCATGTCATTCATGCATAGTTTCATGATTTGCATTAGTTAGATGCAACTTTTAATTAATGTGGTTTATAAAATTATTAAATTAGATATATTATGTTGATTAATTAGATTGGTTGTATTAATTCATAAAAATTGAAATATGACTTGTTATGATTATAATTATACCTGATTTATGTTATGAATGACATGAATTGTTATATGGAAATGATTTATGACCTTTTATGATTATAATTGTATTCGATTCATGTGTAGAATGATCTTAAATCATTAATATTTATATTGGAATGGAAATTGATGGCATGATAATTATGGAACGTGGTTAATTAATATTAATAGTGGCCTGATCTTGTAAAGTGCATTATTTGATAAATTGATATGAAATTGTGCTTAATTGAAGTTAATGTCTCATTATGTTGCATATTCCTTTCTGATTGGGTCAATTGTATAAATTGGTGTGAAATTGAATTATGTGAATGATATTGCATTTTCTGTTCTGATTGGTCTATTGCATAAATTGTTGGTATAATGGAATGGTTGTGCATGACTTGATAATTGGCATATCTGGTTGATTGAATTGGCTTGTCTGAGTAGATATATGGCTTTTACTTGTTGAGGTCCTCCAGCCTACATTAGTGGTCCTAGGGCAGCAGATGACGTAGTGAATCCGGTGCATCCTTCGATCCCGGATACCGCGGTTTATCTTAAGTACGCCACGCTCTAGGTGTACTAAGGATCTAGCTTACTATATGGTATTTCTTATATATATTTAGAGCTTCGGAGTTGAGAAGTCCAAGTATGGCATATGATTTACTCGTACACATGGAATGGAAATGGTATGGAAACATGCATGCTTGGCTCATACAGGTCTAGATGGCATACACATATAGTTTAGTTTAGTTAGTAGCCAAGTTCATGTAGAGGCATGTTTAAATGGGAAATTTGGTGAAATAAATCTCATTTAAATAAATAAATAAATATGATAATTAGCCTATATGATATTATAGCAATTGATGAGTCTGGTTTATGCCTATAATTAGCAGTTAGATTGGTTAGTATATTAGGATAGTTGGGTATAAGTCCTACTGAGTCCGTGTGACTCATCCCAAATCGTTTAACATTTTTCAGGTAATCAGGTAGCGCAGCAGAAGCGTAGTGGATCAGGATTAATGCAGAAGAGGTTCAGAGAATTTTAGTTTATGAATGGTTCATAATGAAATCAAGGTATGATTTATATTTAAATTGAATCATTTGTTTTATTAACTGGGACCTGTGATTCATTATTTTTCCAAACCGACGTAGCTTTGGGGATTAATTCCCCGGTCCCGTACCCGGATTTATTCCGCTGCGTGTGTTAGGAAATCCGGGGCGTGACAAAATATGTGTAAAAATGATAGTTAATTAGGTAGATTATGTTTGTAATATTGATTATGAACTTCTAAAATTAATAAGTATATGTGATCATGATAGACTAATTAGTTAAATCAACTAGACTAATTGGTAGAGTTTGGTCTGATCATGATAGACTAGTCATAGCCAACTCCACATACCATGTCATCCAACATATATTTAAACATGCATAGTCCTTTGCCTCTCAAAGACCATTGTTCTCATTATATCTTTCTTGACTTATAAGACCATACATAACTACTGGAGGTTCTTTTTTGTGTCCTGATCTCAACTCTTCAAGGAGTGGAACGAGTAACTCCCAAAAAGCATCACTTCTATGTATGTTATCTTTACTTTATCCTACTGGCTTTTCTTTCTTAGTCTTTAAGGGCATGTTTGGTACCAAAATATTTGGGGATAACCCTGGTTTATCCCTTAAATTTTGGGGATAAACCAGGTTTATCCCCAAGTTATCCCGATACCAAACAGGCCCTAATGATTCAAATGAACATGCTAAAATGCCCTGTGCTCATTAAGGAAGGACACCCTTAATTTGCTTATTTTCTTCTTGCTCATGCGATATAAATTTTGTACCTCTAAGATTCACCAACATTTGCATTACTTGTTTATCTTCAACTTTAAGATGATAAGCCATCTTTGACAAAGACACATATTATGCATCAGAGCACGAATACTAATAGAAAGAAAGAACTTTTTAGAAAGTTGTATGTATCACGTGTTATTAATGAAAATAAAGGTTCATAGTTTTTCTCACCTAGCTACTTTCCATACTTAAACAATATAGACAGAGAATTCATGCCAGAGGAATTCACATAATAACTCAAAGCCAAGAATGCAAAATTCTATAGTTTATGCATGCACCAATCTTTTAATCTATCTTATCATGATTAAAAGACAAGTAAGATCCATAGGTATCAATGAAATGGACCATCCTTTGTGCAATCTCTGCATCTAATAGCATTGAGAGAATATACTAAAAAGCTAACATGATTTATTATAACAAAGTCTTCTACAAGTTGAGATAGAGTAACCTAAAGTGCAACTTCTTTTTTTACTATTTCCATCATCACCGAGTTGAGCATTATCATGCTCTATCAACATTTCAGCTTTAAACATATACAAATGATATGTTACATCAAGTCAGACTACCAACATAAGATGCTATCCATATGGAACGTGGTTTAAATAATTAACGTAGTGAACTAACATATAAGATTAGTCAATGAGAAGAACTTCTGTTTATGTTCATGGAGATACACATCATTGAAAAGTTGTAAATTTTAAGGGGTTGTTTGGTATCGAGATAACTTGGAGATAAATATAATTTATCCATAAAATTTAGGGGATAAACCAGGTTTATCCCCAAAATTTTTTGATACCAAATAGACCTTAAGGCTGCGTTTGGTATCAGGATAAAATTGATGGGGATAGAGATAAACCAATCTTTGTGACTAACCCAATCCTTATTATATTTGGTTTGACTTAGAATAAGTTTAAGGATATCCCTATCCTATGTTTGGTATGTTAACGATAAATTTGAGGATAATATTAGTTTTTTTTATATTTTTATATTTATTTTTTATATTATCTTATTTTATTACCCATAACATATTCATAAATAATAAATCTAAAATATAATTTTAAAAATAACCTAGCTTACATATTCATATAATAAATCTAACATATAAATTAAAAATATAAAAAAATATTTAAAAGTATAAATTTGAAGATATAAATAATATAATTTTAAAATATGATAATAAAAATCAGATTTGAATTTCGTTTTTAAAATATAATTAAATTAGAAAATATTGCAACTAAATACCTTACAAATCGATCTACATCTGATGTACACATACATATTTTCTTAAATATTTCATAGCTAATCTATTCATATCAATAAAAATGGTAGAGACCATGTATAAATTAAAAGGTAAATCTCAAAAAAATAGGAAGAGTGGCATGTACAATAAATTTGAGGATAATCTTAGATTCTTATATTTTTATCTTTATTTTTTATATTATCTTATTTTATTACCCATACATATTCATAAACATCTTAACTAACTTACATATTTATATAACAAATTTAAAATATATTTTAAAAATATAAATAAAAATATATTTAAAATATAATTTTGAAGTATAAATAATATAATTTAAAAAATACGGCAGTGAAAATTAGATATGAATTTTGTTTTTAAAATCTAATTAAATTAAAAAAATTACAACTAAATACTCTACAAATCGATCTACATTTAATACTTCGTATATATTTTCTTAAATACTTTATAGATCATCTATTTTATATCAATAAAAGGTAAAGATTATGTATAAATAACTCAACTCAATCAGCAATTTGCTTCTAATAATTCATTTTCTACGGTAATATAAAAATCGGACAATGTGAAACATTTTTAAGATTGATACTATTGTTATAATATTCATATTTTTTTAAAAAAATTATAAATATGTTAATATTACTTTCACCTTTTCTATCTTATTTTTTTTACACATCTTTTCTCTCTCCTTCCCTTCGTCAAAACCTGTCCTTTTCTTTCTTTGTCCTAGCCGCCCCATTTTTTCCCTAGCGCCGCAATGTCCGCCACCGCCATTTCCCCCTCTCTCTCAGTTTCTCCCTCACAGGTCACGAGCAGTTCCCTCCCGTTCGCCACGCATCGGCGATCGACGGCCCCGCCATCTTCGTCACGGTCCCCTTCATTGTCGCATGCAGTGCGCAGCTCGCCTCATCGTTGAAGCCGCTGCGTCGATTGATGCGCCGATGCCGTTGCCGACGCCAGCCGCGACGCCCTCACCCGCCCGCCATGCGCTCGACAGAGCACGGTCGATCACCGCCCGCCCCCACGCTGACTACGGCACCGTTGAACCCGCCTTCTCGGCGTGAAGTCACTCCTTCCCTTCACGCCGCAGCGAGTTGACTGTGCGAAGCCTCTCCCTCTCGCACGCAGCCACTCAACGCATCCCCCCCCTTGGATCCCACCTCCCTCGGTGCGCCAACACTTCCCCTGTTGTTCCAGTGCCTTGTGCTTGTAATTCAACGATGAATGGTGAAGGCACCGGGGGCCCTGACCAGCACACTGGTGGCGTCCGGCCTGGCCCTACGATATGCGGAGGTGATCGCCATGGTTGAGAGTCTGCAAGCTCGCTGGAGACCACGACATTGGAGGAGACGAGGCAAGAACTGTACTGGATGCTCTCGCAGGTATGAGGGTGGCCGTCATCGCGAAGTTGGAGGATGATCGTATCCTCAAAATGTCATTTCGAGAGTAAGATATCCCATGTATTGAATGGGATGATTTATCCTCACACTTATCCCTAATTTTAAGGATAAATTGGATTAAGTTAATCCAGGTTAAACTCTTTCTTATGTGTGTAACAAACAGGGAATTAGGGATAAACTTGATTTATCCCTCCTTATCCTTGTACCAAACAGGGCGTAAGATGTTGTTTGGTACCGGGATAAATAGGTCTTTTGAGATTTCGGAACTCTACATTAAGAAATTCCTAGGACTTCTAAATTCATTAAATTTTTATGTTTAATTCATTTTCCAATCCTTTAAATAGATGGTTCTTAGATTTGTCATATTCTCTTAGGCTACGTTTGGTACGAGGATAATCTGGGATAAATCAGGTTTACCCTTAATCTTACGTTTGACAGGTAAAAAATTAATATCTTATTCTGGGTTTATTTAATCTAATTTATCTCTAAAAATAAGATTAATGTCAGGGTTAAATCATCCCTTGTTTTTGGTAGGATAAGACGGACGATTTTAGGATACGATACTGGACAGTGTTGCTCTCACGCAACAATGGTCTCGCTGCAGCTGCGGGGTCTCGCACAGTGGTGGGGTTCTTGCGTCGCGGTGGTCTCGCGCTGCAGTGGGGTTCTCGGCGGCGGTGGTTCTCAGCGGCGGTGGTTCTCGGCGCTGCGGTGGTTCTCGGCGGCGGCAGCGGTGGTTCTAGGCGCTGAGGTGGGGTTCTCAGCGCTGCGGTGGGGTCTCTATGTCCGATTGTCTCTCGGTACTCCTTTTCCCCCATGCTCGGGTTGTAGGCGGAGAGATCGCGGCCGCACAGCTTGCGGTAGAAAGGGCCTGACTTTCTGACTCTTGTAAGGTCGATCCCAATTGCCTCCCCGTCTTAGTACATCCCCTTGAACGAGCTTCCCAGTGGTTCCCAATGTGCGTCATCTCCGCCTGGGCTTTTATTTTAGATTTATCATATGATTATGTAAGTTAGTTAAGAAGACTTTTACGAATATGTTATCAAAAATAAAATATAATAATATAAAAAATAAAAGTAAAAATATTGAAGTATAAAGTTATCCTCAAATTTATTTTTAACATGCCAAACATAGGATAGAGTTATCTTCTAAACCTATCTTAACTCATACCAAACATAGTAGAGATAGGGTTAATCACAAGTATTGGTTTATCCCTATCCCTATCAATTTTATTCCGATACCAAACGTAGCCTTAAGATTTTTGGGGACGTGTCAATTTATTTTCACTTGTTGTTGATGTCTATGCCACTGGCTTCTTTTATGGTACTCCCATAATGTTGACAAAGACTTTTCACCTTGTATTTCAGAAAAATCATCTTCAGAAAGTGAAGTTGAATTAAATTTCAAAGTCTGAACTAAGTGAATCAGGGAAGGATACTTTGTTTGAAGACTTGCAGCTAGGTTGGATACTAAGTTAATCAAGTAAATATCTTCTAAATTTCTATTTATATTTTCTAGTTGTCTACCATTTAAAAAATTCATAAGAGTATCCCTAAAATGCTTAAATACATATAAATGACCAAAGTTAGTCAAACTAGGTAGGACCAATACAAATAGGTATAACTCATCTTGAACTACAAATAGGCCCTACCTCATCAACGTGTTTCATGCATGATTTATTACTTGGCTAGCAGATTGAAGATCAGCATGTTATTAACATCGTTCTCTCTACATTCAAGATTTGGTTGGTCATATTTGCACTATTATTTGTCTCTATGTCAATGGTCATCTTTTTACTAGTACGCTCAAATCTAACTCAAACCAAAAAGGTTTGAGATATACTTCAAACCAAAATCCACGACTCAAGAATCCTCAAATCATAGCTGAAGTTAAAACCCATTGTGAAATTCTTAAGTCCATGAACACAACCTACCCCACCGTGAAACATTAAAAAAAATTTATAGCCTTATACTATGGTGCCTAATACCTTATTATTTTATTCTTTGGAGAACTATAACCAGGAAACTGTTAGCCTTATACTGAGTTTGACTTTGATCATTTCTATTGCTTTAATTTTATTCTGATTTTGAATATGTTATTGAAATTGAAGCAATATGATTATTTAATTTGGGCACTCCATTTGCAACTAGTATGCAAATATTTTGTATACATTTTGTATGTTAATGCAATTTTGCTAATATCAATTATAGGCACAAATAAAGGTCAAGTTGGTAGATTTAGATGGAGAATATGCTTCAGATGGATTTCTTATCATAGTTGTCAAGGCGATAAGGTGCCCAAGGCATTGAAAGGTACCGATTCCACTTAGATGACAAGGCGGCCGCTTAGGCATCGCCTAGGTGGTCAAGACAATATTCAAGGATGGCTGAGTCGGGAGATTGTTATACATAAAAATAAGCATAAATATAATTATTTTTTATGTTATAATTGAATATGAGTGTTTTATCCATGCACATAAGTAAATATGATGTGTGTGTGAAAGAGAAGAGAGTTAAATAGATTTTTACAAAATTTAAGTATATAACACATTTTATGATTATAAAATTTATATAGGTGCGATAGTATAAGTGATGGTAAAATATTATTATAATATTATTAAATGGGGGAGAGTAGAGTAGTCACGAAGAGAGAGAGAGAGAGAAGAAAAGAGCTGAAAACAAACTTAATTAATCATAAATCTTAAATACGTATAATAATATAAGTGATAGTACAATATATTAATATATTCAAACTATCATTAAATAAGTGTCCCTTGTGAGGGGTATCGAGGGGGAAAAATCTCTCAAAATTATTTTTCTAATCATGTAAAAATACTCAGGGTGCTTTGCCTGAGCACCTAGGCTAGTGCCTTAGATGCCTTGGGCACCTAGACGGATGCGTTGGGTGCCTTTTTGGCCCCAGACAAGGCACCTTGGTAAGGCGCTGTTGGAAAAGTGCCTTGCTGCCTAGGCAGGCGCCTTGACAACTATGTTTCTTATTTGTGATAACCCAATCAAAATGGTGATGGATAGATATCTTGGTGACATTTTTATAAGGTATCTATCATAATTGTTAACAAGCCAAATGCCCCACTCTTTGTTAAAGATGATCACATGAAAAGAATGTAAGATGTCATTGAAAGTCATATGCTATGGTGGAGATACTATGCAAGTTATCGTTATATACACTTTTATAGTATACAAATATATGATTGCATACTTATAATTTTGTAATTTTATTATCGTTATAGGTTGTTTTCAAGATAGAATGATGAACATCCCTATGTATGTAGAGAAGCATTGAAAAATGTAATTCATGAGCACTTTGTTTGTGGTTGAAGCTTAAAATTCTTAGATTTTTTGTAAATTTTATATATACATGTTGTGAATGCTTTTACATTGTAAATGTTTACTTTTTTAAAACCAAACAAGTTTTTAATTTTTTTCTACAAATCAAATTGAATTAAGTTGTTAATGCATTATTAATGTCTACATGGTACAAATGATTTAGATATTATGCATATAGGCCATTATGAATCAAGTTGTTAAGTTGTTCCGAGGTCAATTAGATATCATTCATATAGGTTATTAATGTTCAATTTTGCGAAACCAAAAAGGTTGTGGATGTTGATTCAGGTTGTGAATGTTCATTTTTGTGAAACAATACAATGTTGTTGATGTTGATTTAGGTTGAGAAACATGTTGTGTATGTTGTGCTGGGAGATTCATATAAGTTTCTTGTTTGTACAGAGTTTGTAAATTGAACAGGTGCTTGTAGATAGTATGTAAATCGAAAGTGCTGTATAAATGTATGCATTTACCTACGGTTGTTTTTTTAGTAGGTAAATGTAATACCAATCATTTTGTAATGATTTTTTTAAAAAAAATCTAGTTTACCTACGTGAGTGTCCGTAGGTACAAGGAGAATCGTCCATATGTATAGTCTTCTTTACCTACGCATGTTAGACAGGAAACTAAAATTTACCTTGGGGCATATGATCTATAGGTATAGGTAAATATTATACCTATGGGTGTTTGTTCACTCATAGATATCGTACATATCTTATACCTAAGGATTCGACCATAGGTAAAACTTTTACCTACATGTGCTAACCCTACAAAGCTTCATACAGGAGGGTCCATAGGTAAAGCTCTTTACCTTTGAAAAAATGGCTTACACCTATGGTTTTTCCCAGTAGGCAAAGGTCAAATTTGGTATAGTGGAGCTAGAGGAATCATTAATAGTAGCATCTACATTGATCTTCCAATGGTGAGGGAGTGGAAGTTGCCAAGTATAAAAGTTGCTAATTTTTGCTTGAGTTGTGGAGGAATTCCAAAATCGAGCATTAGTATTTGCCATTTTGATAGTGAAGATTGGACAAGGGGGACACCCTCAAAGATAAACTTTCATCTCACTTTCAAAATACACTAGAAAAGTGCAGCACCTATGGTGAAAATTCTTTTACAATCGGGGCCCAATTAAAAGGCAGTGTCTAGTCCGATATCAAAGAAGTCCTAGACTTGATTAATGGTTGTGAAAGTTATCAACGAAGATGCTAGCCATGTGGCTCTAGCCCATTGGCACATAAAAGAATATGCTTCGTTGATTCTTCATGAGTGCCACCAATGCTACAAAGTGGTGATCCTTTGTTGCAATGCTTGGCAATAATAGGATTTATTGGTAGGATACCTCTAAACACATTTTCAAATGAAGTGGATAATCTTGTTAGCAAAGTATTAGTCAGCTTGGAATGTCAAATCGTCTTCCATATATGTTGTTTGGAGGTGGCAGGGGGAGATTTCTATTGAGAAGTAATCTATATGCAAATTTGGTGGACAATTGGTCATTGTGGGCGAAGGGCCAAACAATATCTTCCAAATCAACATTGTTTGGTAAGTTAATTATGAGTATGTCATCTGTTGAATGACTATGGAACTAAGAAGTAATTAGGATTTCATTCCAAGCACCATTGTTGATAAGCTCAATTACCTATTGTCTAGGAGTAGTGATACCATCTTTCAACAAGGGTGGTCTCGGATGGTTAGGGAACCAAGTTTGGCTTCAAAAATTTATATTTTTTTCATTGCCTACCTTCCAAAGACAACCTTGTTTGATTTGCTTCACCATAGAAATAATATTATTCTATATAGTGGAACCATACTTAGGCACAATCACATTCCAAAGGCTGCAGTGTCTATAGTGTTTATGGTTGAGAATGTTGCTCCAGAGTAGGTTATCCATGTAGGCTAATCTCCAAGCCATCATCATGAGTAGTTCTTCATTAAGAGTGGTAATATCTTTGATGCCCACCCCCTAGGCCTTTGTTGAGTTTGATTTTGTTCCATCGAAGAAGATGCATTTTATTTCTCTTCTCACTGTGAAGCTCCCCAGATATCCATTTGGTACCTATCTAATTGCTTTAGCTGGAAGTTTATGAACCAACATTAGATGATGGGGGATAGCCGTGAAAGTGAATTTAACTAGGATAGTTTTGCCATTTGTATTCAACAACCTACCTTTCTAGTCAACAAATTTGGAGACCCATTTGTCTTATAAGAAAATTAGGTGTTGATTGGAGAGCCTGAAATTTATAGAAGGAATTCTCAAACTTGTCTTTGAGATTTGGTTGATTACACAAGTGCTGGCACGTAGAGGAGGAAGTGTTTCTTTAGTTGGCCATTTTTGGGGCTCAACTCTACCAAAAATAATGAGGCCAAATACATGTATTAGATGAGTAAGGATAGGGCCACCTTTGCTCAATTGTATACCCATGATCTTTCCTTCCCTTTTCTTTTTCTCAATGAGAAACATGAGTGCTTTGGCACATATAATATAAAGGTATGGAGAGAGGGACCACCCTTGTATGATGCCGTTCAAGGGGGTAATATAGCCTATAGGCTTACCATTAATGTTAATTGAGTAGCTAGTAGTGGTGATACAATTCATGATAAGGTTTTTTAACTAGTAGCTAGTAGCCTGTAAGCTCATTACAGCAAGTGGACCACAATTTTTTCTAAAAGGATGGGGGTAGCCCATCAAGACTAGATGATTTATCAGGTGCCTTTGAGAATAATGTGTTTTTGATGTCTTTGAGGGTAAGGGTGCATGTGAGCTATAGTTTATCAGCATAAAAGAGTGTGATATGAGGCACTAGCTAGGAAAAGGCCATTGGTCCTATTGTTGGTAAAGAAGAGCTTGTGAAGATGATTGGTAAAAATAGCTTTAATTGCCTGATTGTTAGAGGTCCAAGTACCATCATCTGATAGTATCCTACAAATTATGTTCATCCTCCTTCTAATATTGACAGCTCCATGGAAAAAATTGATACATTTATCCCCCATGTTGAACCAATGGAGCTTTGATCTTTGCTTCTAATAAATATGATCGTAATCAGAGAAATTCTTATGATCAACTTCAAGATCATGTTCCTACTTTATGGTGTCATCTATAACCTACTCAAATTGGACATTCTATAGCTTATCCTTAGTAACACTGAAGGCTGAGTAAATGTTGTATAAAGTTTTGTGCTTCCACTAGAGAAATTCCTTTTTGAGGTAGCTTCTAAAAATATTGGAAGAGTTGTGCCAAGCGGTATTAGTTAGCTATTTAAAAGTATGTTGTTGTATCTAGGCAACTTCCAGATTGAAAAAGGTTTTATGGGGGTGGGAGGTTGAGGTAGATGGGAGAGTAGTTGGATGGCCTAATGGGGAGGGTGAAAGTGAAGGCTACATCATAGAGAGCTAATGAATCCATACTAAGAAAGGCTTTGTCAAACTTTTCTCTAATGTAGAAAGGTGGTTTTCTTCTCTTAGACCAGGTTAAGGTTGGCTCAATGTTCTTTACGTCCACAAGATTGAAAAAGATAAACTGGTAGAAAGGCATAGAGTGGCCCCTATTGATGACTCTACCTTTCTATTTTTCGGAGTCATGCAATACATAATTCTTATCACTAATAGGACAAATGAGGAGGTGCATGTGTTTGCTAAATAAGCTTCTTTCATATCAAGCAGCATTTGCAATCTACGAGCATGAGAGGTGGGAGCATACACAGTAATGATTAGCCATGTTTGCTCGCTATTAGAATATCTAATGGCTGCACTGATCCATCAACTATAGGAGGTTAGAATGTTAAGGTGGCTATTTCTATCCCACCGAAGCCACAGGTCACCCCTCGTGCCAATGGGATCAATAATGTGCTATTTTGGGATGGACCTATTGCAAAAAGGTTTTTGGATATATTCTTGCTGCATTTGATTTTAGAAATGAAGGAAATAGTTGTGAAGATGAAATATATTATTTTGTCTAGGTATGAAATTGTCAAGGGTCCATTCTCGCCCTGACAAGTCTAAGCCAATAGCTTCACTGGTTAATTGGCAGCTCCTTGAGGCTAGCCTTAGCCATGCAAATAGGATCTAAAGAGGGAGTATCCACATCCATGATAAGAAATTTTTTTGGAGGGTGTTGTCTAAGAGGAGTGTGGAGTAGTAGCCTTTTTTTGTTTGAAGATAGTTTATTGCTAGTTTAAGTGGGGTTGGGCAACTCTCGCTTGAGGTGAAAGGTACGTAGTTAGAATAGGTGGTTGGATAGGGGATGGGTCTAGAGCAACAATTGATTGGGTGGCATGGTAGGGAGAAGGGGTATGAATTACTTGCCAGGGGTAGCAGTTGTTGGAAAAGAGGACAAGTTGTGCATGTTTGGGGTGACAAATGGGGAATCTGATGAATAGCCAGGAGTTGTTGGGAGAAGGGTTGACAGATTGGAAAGGGTTAGAAAACAGGAGAGGAATTACTTTATGATGCTATATTTTTGAAAGGTGAGAGAGGTGAAAGCAGAGGGGAAAGGGGAGAAACAAAAAATTGACTATATTATGAATCCAAGTGAGCACTACGTGTGAATAAAGTTTGGGATCAGCAATGGGAGTGATGAGTTGGTGATGTGGGGGTGGCTTTGGTGATGAAGCAAACTGAGGTGAGAAATGTTGACAACTCCAACCAAGGAAGATAATAAGCCCATTGTTGGCAGTCTCTATCAGCTTCAAGACATCGTCCTGTGAAGATGAGGGCTAGAAAAGGCAAGAAAGTGACCAATTGTCTCCAGAGCATAAATAACCACAACAAAGCTTCTAAGACTTGATTTTTCTTGAAAGCATAGAGCCCACACCTCAAGCAGAGACGGTGAATGCCCATGGAAAATGCCAATTGAGATGGTGAATATAACAATCGACTAAATTAGTTGACTAGATTAAAAATCATACTAATTAGTAACCTCCCTAGGAGGTCACTCATCCTTGATCTACTCCCAATAAAGTACTCTTAACTTCGAAGTTCTTTCAACTCAACCTCTGAAAAATGGTTAACCGGTGTTGTTTCGATTAAATCTTGTAACATATTCACAAACTGGAGTGTTGCAATCTTCCCTCTTAAAGACTTGACTCCCTTGTCAAGACCACACACACATCTTATATCAACATACTCAAGTAAGCCACATTGGACCTTTTGGCTAGGTCATGTTCTGATACCATATGTAACGACCGACTAAATCAACTGACTAGCCCAATAACCATGCTAATTAGTAACCTTTCTAAGAAGTCATCCATCCTTGGCCTACTCCCAACAGAGCATGTTTAACTTTGGAGTTCTTTCAATTCAAACTCTGAAAAATGGTTAGCCAGTGTTGTTGGTAGCCCACTGATTTAATCTCTTAACATATTCATAAGCCGATGTGTTATAGTGAAGTGGATGGAATGGTGGGGGAGTAGGGTGCCCACCACATGAGCACATAAAGGAAATGGGATGCCTCTCTTAAGAGGCATCGCTGAAAGATTAAAGTGAAACCTTGATGGCTCCAATGGGAAGGACCTTGTCAACGGTTCCTTGAGGTGCAACCCTCAAGCTCTTGTGTAAATGTCTTTCTCACTCTCCTCAGGGCCTCCTTAGTATTATTACTCCAAGCTCCATATTATAATACTATATATATGTATATATACATACAAACATACATATGTATATATTGTGCCAGTTGACCACCCGGTCATATTCTAATATCATGATCTTGACTTTTAAGTTTTTGAGTGGACTTTTGGAACAAGGATACATACCGTATTCAAGTATTTAAGCTTGAAGGCATACCATTTTAACATTTTTTCCATACTAAACTTAAGGTTCTATTTGGGTCCATGTTTTACAAAATCATGTAAAACATTTTTCATGAAGTACTTTTTCTATAAAATAAAAGAATAATCTAGTATTTGATTATCTCAAATTTATTTTCTTGAATACATACCTTTTTGTCTAGTTATCCACACGGATCATTTCATTTGAAAATATTTTGATTTATTTGAGTACTTGTAGATCATTCTCCAAAATTGTCAGAGTTATAAACTAATATAGATATGAATAAACTATTGTTTATGACTATTTCCTTAGTATTATTACTCCAAGCTCCATATTATAATACTATATATATGTATATATACATACAAACATACATATGTATATATTGTGCCAGTTGACCACCCGGTCATATTCTAATATCATGATCTTGACTTTTAAGTTTTTGAGTGGACTTTTGGAACAAGGATACATACCGTATTCAAGTATTTAAGCTTGAAGGCATACCATTTTAACATTTTTTCATACTAAACTTAAGGTTCTATTTGGGTCCATGTTTTACAAAATCATGTAAAACATTTTTCATGAAGTACTTTTTCTATAAAATAAAAGAATAATCTAGTATTTGATTATCTCAAATTTATTTTCTTGAATACATACCTTTTTGTCTAGTTATCCACACGGATCATTTCATTTGAAAATATTTTGATTTATTTGAGTACTTGTAGATCATTCTCCAAAATTGTCAGAGTTATAAACTAATATAGATATGAATAAACTATTGTTTATGACTATTAACCACACGGGTTCCCTTTCACAACCACATCTACTAACTTAGGTTGAGGAGATCGACTCTGACAATGATGGATAATTAACTTCTAAAATATATATTAAATATTTATTATTAGTTAAAAATAAATTAATAGTTTACATATAATTTAAAATTTTATTACTTTGTACATCATATTTTATAATATATTTAACTATATTTTAATTAATTTTAATTATATATTTATTTTTTATCAGAATCGGATAACCAGAAACACAATCAACATATTCCATTTCCGATAAACTATCAGAATAGCTCCGTTCCTGTTAATTTTTATTTTTAGCGGAAACAAATAGGAAAAGCCCCTCGTAAATGTGGTTGCCAAGTTCTAAATATTTTCATTGATTCGGAATTTAGCATGCCAAAATCATCAATTTAATAGGGTCCTTGAACCAAGCTTTTAGTTGATCATAACTTTACAGTAAAGGAACAAAAAAATCAGTAAATTTTTATAAAAATGTGTTACGCACATGAGAGACCTTTTGCAGTTAAGTAAACCGACTCTAAGGATGTGTTTATTTGGTATTATAGAGAGTAGACGTTATACAGCAATTTTTATATCTCTCCATTTTTCAAAATTACAGATTTTTTAATAAGTGAAAATATCTATAATTTATGACTTGATAGTTTTTACTAGTTGAGAAAGGAAACACACTATACAAGTGTCAATCTCTTTCTTGTTTATAAATCTAAATTTAATCATTAAAGTTTAAAAATAAATCTGATATGAGATTATGAGATGTCAGAGATATTATTTATTAACATTTCTTCTATAATTCCAACAAAACACACCCTAAGCTTATGAGATTCGTAACCATTTTGAAATTTGTACAATAAAAGATTGTGGAGAATATTTTTTATCTTGTTTTACCAGCTAATGATGATACGTCCGATTTCATATATATATATATATATTACATAAAAGAATCCGTTAGGAATTATAATAGAAGATAAAATATGATCATTTATTGGAATATTTCATTCAACTCCATTTTGACAGAGTAATATCAACGACGTTTATTCCATAATATCATTGCTTGAAAACTTCATCAAAATCCACTCTTTAAACACAAAAGATTCACAGTTCTTCTCAAACAAAGCAATAAATACACCTAAGATATTAAAAAAAATTAATCAGACTCTTATCTAACAGAAAATAGAGGTTAATAGGACATACTTGCAGTGTATGATTAATTAACAGAGGATGCTGAAAAGCTGGCTGCTTGTAAACATCAACACAGTCAACAACGTAGCCATCAACCTACAATGGTGTCAAAGAAAGAAAAAGATCAATCAATAGGTATGCATGGCTACACTGATTGTTTTGTTTGTGCACACAATAATCAAAAGAAAACAGTATGGTTACATAGAAATACTGATAGCTAGTTCTCAATCTCTTAAAACGATCAAATGATACATAATTATGTTTGTGTAAAAAATAAACAAATTAACTACATAAGTATACAATAATAGTTGTGTTTCCAATCAAATAAAATAATCATGAGGGATACCTGGTAGTTCTCATTGTCTTAAAGCTATGAATTTTTCATCTTAGCCTTCACAGTTCTCCTTCTAATTTTCATTTTCCTATTTCTGATCAAATAAAATATTACCATATCAATTTTGATATAGATATTTTCAAATGATGAAGTATCAATATCAAAATTGATTCAAAGTCAACACCTTGTGTTACATATAATGATTTGTTTACCTTAAGAGTTTTTTTTTTTTTTTGAAGAAAACAGTACCACTTCTATTCATAATAAGCTAGGAAGGATACAAAGTTTGTACATCCACATGGAGACAACTGCGAAGATACTTGACCGAGTGAACAAAAGAGTAATCTTGGAAAAATAAATTTCCAAGAGATGACCAAACCACCGCGAGATGACCAACACACACACGAGTGCGAACGTGGTCGGGTGGTAGATAAGAACTCCTTCATAGGAGTTTGATGTTTGTGTCAAGACCGGAAGATCACTCCAAAGGGGAGTGGATAAAGCCCAGACAAACGGTCTTGAGAGAAGTTTAGCGTCTAAAACGCTAAAAGGAGCAAGATTCCCGAGACAGATTCATAACTCGGTTGCAACACTACTAACATCGACAAACTAGAAGAAAAACAAGAAAAACTTAGATAATCCGGACTCCACAAATCCAACACCACAAAGAGATACAAAATGCCTAAAAATAATTTTAGGCGACGTGTTGGAGAAGGGAGATGGGGAGGGAGGGCCATCCCTCCCTCCCTAGACTAAAAACGACCTCAAAACGGCGATAAGAAAAACCACAAAGAAAGATCCGCCGGAGGATACCGCCGGGGGAAGGAGTGTACGCGGGGGTTCCGCTGGGGGGTTCCGCTGGAGAAGGAAGCCGCCGAGAGGGAAACCGCTTGCGAGGAGGCCGCCGGGCGAGGATGTCAGGCGAGGGGCCGCCGCGCGGTTGGAGGGTCGTCGGCGAGGGGTTCCGCACAGAGGGAAGCTGCGACGAGGGGCCGCCGGGCTGCCGCAGAGGGGGTCCGCCGGGAGGGTTCCGCCGCGGAGGGGATCCGCCGGGAGGGGCCGCCGGGGCGAGATGCCGGGCGAGGGGTTCTGCCGGGGCGAGGACGTCCGGCGAGGGGCCGCCGCGCGGTTGGAGGGTCGCCGGCGAGGGTTCCGCCGCGGAGGGGATCCGCGTGCGAGGGGGCCGCCGGGGCCCGAGCCCTTAAGAGTTTTAATATTGATATTGACAGTCAAATTTTTGTTTGACTTTTGTAACTATCAATTTCAAAATTGATAGTTATAGAAATATCTAATACAATAATCAAGCAAGTCCTTACTTTAATTGATTAAGAAGTCATTGCATCGAAATAGAATCTTGTTATGGTGTCACATCATCTCAATCAGAAAATTTGGATTCTTTAATGTCACACATCTAACCTTTTATTTTTGGTATAAAAAGTTTAAATCTAGTTATCAATTGATGTACTACGTACTTAAAGTTACAATGTCTATATCTATATTCTGCTTAGTTATATCCCCAATAAAAAGATTAATTAAAAGCCTAAATTCTTCAGCTTAAATGATTTTAAGAGATTCGAGAGACGGGAGATGATTAAGTACTTGGCTAATATCATATTTCAAACAGTCTGAACACTCTAAGCGCGTACATCGAAACAAAAGTTTGTAGGGTGGTGTTTGTTTGCAAAATATTTTTAATGTATTTTTTGATAAAATTATATATTAAAATAAAATATAAGATAACATAAGACAAAAATATCTATGCATGTTTGATGAGCTGTGATAACAGAAAAAGTGTGGACCATTTATACCAAAGAAAAGATGGTGAACAACAAAGATAAAAAAAGTCTCATCTCTTCTCTTGTCTAAGAAGAAATCAATTTATGGCCCGAGAGGCCAAAATCGTGCTCATGCACTATAAGAGATATCTTTGCAAATGGAATATCGTTCATTTGACTTGTACTGGCGGAAAAAAATTAATGCAACTCATTACCTACATAGCGTGATAAACTAATTAAATAAACATATATATGGTAAGAATTAATAGAGAATATTCGATTCAAACCGTCATTTTCTCGAAAAAACTAGTCTTAATGTAGGAGGAGGAGAACATAAAAAATAATAAGAGAAGAGGGCCCTCAAATACGTACGAATTACCTCGTATGTGTCCACTATCGCCTCGGGGGTAACACCGTGATGCACCGGCGGCGCCGTATGAAGATCGCTCGGTGATCGTCCATAGCTTGACGAGCCACCAAGAGAGACGACTAAAAGATTCAAGATCACAATTCACAAGCATATCGCTCGGCGCTCGCTAGGAAGTTTCTTTAGGCTCGGCCTTCAAAAACCGATCGAAGAGGTTTAATTCCTCCTAGCTATCACCGCATCAAGAAGACATATATGCGCCTCTCGATCTTCTTAGCTATAGGCCGCACCAACAGGGGCCCTTAGATAAGGATCCATACCGAGATATATATATCCTCAATGCAGGAAGTGCAGCTTGACACGCTGTGAGAAATTAAATGCTCTGAGAAGGCGGCCGGAAAGAAGAGATCCGGTTCCCAGAAAACCCTACCCAATATTCATTTCATCCAACATTCATCTTACCCAACATTTCATTTCATTTACCGTCCATTTAGAATGAGGAAAAGTAGAAGCAGGTTGCGTATTAGAACGTATTATACCCCTATCTGGTTTCTGGGTACGTACCTGCAGCTGCACTGGGACGTTCTTGGTTGGTTCCACGTACGTGCCCTCGAGGTAACAAGGTACGTGCTATAAAAGGAAATACACCATTTCTCTTTCTGTCACACCCCGGATATCCTAGCACACGCAGCGGAATAAATCCAGGTACGAGGCCGGAGAATTAACCCCTAAATTACGTCGATTTGGAAAAATTGATGAATTAACGGGTCTCAGTTCATTAAAATAAATAATTCAATCCAAAAATAATTCATAACTTGATTTAACATAAACAATTCATAAATCACATTCTCTGAACCTCTTCTGCACTAATCCTGATCCACTACACTTTAGCTGTGCTACCTGATTTTCTAAATAATGTTAAAGGAATAGGAATGAGTCACACGGACTCAGTAGGACTTATACCCAACTTTCCTATTATATTAATCAATCTAAATGATATTAATATACATTAAAACTCAAAAATTACATTATAACATAATTGCTAAACTAATTATCACAATTCTATTATTTAATTGGGTTCTTTCCAAAAATTGATTAACCGATTTAACCAAACTCTACATGAACCAAACTAACTATACTAAACCAACTGATCTACTCTACATGTCCATGCAACCTGGACGTACATGTATTTATTTCTTTCTATTTGTCTAAGTAGATCATATGCTCCACTTGGCAAAACTCCACTCTAGCTTTAAATATATATAGAAGTACCATATAGTAAGCTAAATCCCACAGTACGTCTAGGCAGGGGCGTACTTAGGATAAACTGTGGTATCCGGAATCGAAGGATGCACCGGATTGATCTAATCTCCGCTGTCCACAGGCCACTAATGTAGGCCGGAAGAGTAAATATTACATCACATGCATCATAACATCAATAATATTTCACAAGTAAAAGCCATATAATTACTCAGACATTATAAATTCAATAGAACAAATAACCGAAATTACTGAAGCACATTTGCCATTTCACTAAACCAGATATACATAATATCAAGTCATGCACAACCATTTCATTATACCAACAATTCATGCAATAGACCCAATCAGAACAGAATATGCAATACCATATCATACACATAAATCAATTTTACACCAATTTATGCAATTGACCCAATCAGAAAGGAATATGCAACATAATTGGGCATATTAACTTCAATTAGTCACAAATCCAAATCAATTAATCAATAATGCACTTTACATGATCAGACAACTATTAATATTAATTAACCACGTTCCATAATTATCATGCCATCAATTTCCATTTCAATATAAGTATTAATGATTTAAGATCATTCTAAACATGAATCAAATATAATTATAATCATAAAGGTCACAACTCATTTTTCATATATCAATTCATGTTATTCATAACATAAATCAGGTATAGATACAATCATAACAGGTCATATTTCAATTTTTATGAATTAATACAACCAATTTAGTTAATCATCACAATATATCTAATTTAATAATTTTCTAAACCACATTAAATAAAAATTACATCTAACTAATGCAAATCATGAAACTATGCACAAATGACGTGATAAACATCTAACAAATCTCATGTAGACAATTAAATACATAACCATCATTTATTCATCATTTTCTAACTAATAATCTAATAAACATATTTTAACATATTAATTATAATATCATGTGCTAAGGATAAGTTGGGATGCCTACCTCAAGGAGTCCAGGGAATTTTTGAATCCAGGAAACCCAAGTCGATTAATCACGAGGTGACCGAGTCGATTGCGGCACCGGGGTATCCTCCAATCCTATTGGCATTAAAAACGGTAAAAGGGTTAATTAACTCACCCAATTTAATTAATAAAATAACTAGGAGGAGAGAGAGGGAGTAAGATAGGAGAGAGAAAGAGAGTGTGTGTGTGAGAGAGAGAGAGTGAGCGAGAGGAGAGAAGAGAGAGAGGAGAGAGAGTGCGGCAGGGGGGAGGAGAGAGGCAGGAGGGCAACGCAAAGTGCCGCCGCCCTCGGCGGCGTAGCCACATGCGCCGGCGGCGCAGCAGCCGCTGGCGCCCACCGCGCGGGCACGGTTAAGTCCGGGGGGGGAGAAGAGACGGGAGAGAGAGAGAGCTCGAGGGTAGGAGAGGGAAGAGAGAGAGAGAGAGCCCGCGCGCGGCGGATGGGGAGAAGAGAGAGAGAGAGCGGGAGAGGGGAGAGAGGAGCGCGGCGGGGAGGCGGGGTTCGGCGCCGGCCACGGCGGCCGGAGGGGGAAAAAAAGAAAGAGAAGAAGAAGGAGGGGCGTGGCGGGAGAGGAAGCGGGAGGGGGGTTGCGTGCGGGACGCGGCTCCGGCCGCGACTGCGACGACGTCCCCGGCCAGGGAGAAAAGAGAAGAAGAAGGAGAAGAAGAGGTGGAGAGGTGGTCACGGCGGCGACCTCACCTAAGGGGGAAGGAGAAGCAAAGAGAGGGAGAGCACCCGAAAGGGCGGGGAGAGGGAAGAGAGAGAGAACAGGAGAGCGGGAGAGGGGCGCGCGAAGGAGGGGGAAGCAGCGGTCGACGGCGACGGCGACAGCGGCCCTCGGCGATGCCCGTGATGGCGGAAGAAGAAGAAGAAGAAGAAGAAGAAGAAGAAGAAGAAGAAGAAGAAGAAGAAGAGGAAGAGAGGGAGGCGATGGCGATGGTCGGCGGCGAGGAGGAAGAAGAAGAAACGAGGAGGAAGAGGAGCCGGACCGAGGGGGATACAGGGCGACGGCAATGGCAGACCGAGGGCGGTGAGGCGGCGTCCGACGGAAGAAAACGGAACGGGAAGGCGGCAACGGAGAGGCGGTGGAGGGGGGTATGTGGTAGAAGGTAAGAATTTTTCATTTTTTTAAATTTTCTATTTTTTCCTGGTATTACATTCACTCCCCCTTAAAATAAAATTTCGTCCTCGAAATTTCAAAATATCATTCCCAAAATTCTAATATTCCTCATCCACCGATATCACTCCTTTCTTCAACTTTTGTTGTTTAACAACAACTTCTCCTATTCAGATTGATCATCCAATCACGATACGTTAATAAGATCCAATTTCATACCATTCATAATATGAGAAAAACTCTCATATCATATAAACAACTTTCTAGAATCTCATATATCACCAGATTCTATTATTCTCACGTAGATAAGACGAACTACTCTAATTATTCTCATATGTATCATAAAATCTTTCCAAAATTCGACCATGAACCTAATTCTTGATATATATTAACTTATCTCTGTATCCACATATCTTGACAATCCAACTTACTTATATATCATTTTTACCATACAAGCCTATAATCCTATGGTATGATCAGCAATCCAAATTACTGACATTCTATATCTCAATATTTAGTAGATCAATGCAATATAGATCAATTATACTCTACAACGGTATTTAATAATCCCAAAGTCTCCACATAGATCAAATCTAATAATCTCATCCAAAGTTGACAAGTCAATCCTTATTTATCAAAAAATTTCAAATATACTAGATCTAAAGATTCAACTCCATAACATACCTATCTAACACTATCAACAACACAATCTAATTATCTAACTACTAATATAATAACTATGATCTAATATCAAAAATTCAATTAATCCATCCAATTTCTTATATATGGATTGATATACCCAATCACCATTACTCTAAGTAAGGAGATCCACTAAATATGAAAACATCTCATTATAAGATTATGAACGATGATTATCTAATCCACAATAGAAAGATAGAAATTTCTTAACTATTCCTCCTTCATTCTCTTATCCGAAAATCATTTCTAATACAATGCAGTCTAACCAATTCGTCTAATATAATTAATTATATTCTGAAAATCAATTGATTATTACTCAAGTCTAAATTTGAGAATTTAAAGTCTACTCCTAGCTAAGTTTGTAAATCAAGATTCAAACAGAAGAATTCTCAACTGGAGTAAGTCATACTCAAATCATAATAGATAGAAAAATTTCTTGACCAATGATAATAAATGATAATATGGATGATATGATCATATTCTAAATCAGATTTGCCAAAGTTTTAAAACTAATTATGACCATGTCTAGATAATTGTCTATCATTTAACATCTTATATATTCTCATCCTCAATATCAAAAGATTGACAATTCTATGATCATGTCTATATTTCATAGTCTATTCCAAAATTTATATTGATAATTCATTCTCTAAATCTGATATCTTCTCATTCCTTCCTTAAAACAAATTTATATTTTAGATTCCATTCACTTCCACACAATTAGCAAAATAAGTCTCAACTATCCTTATATCTTTTTTTTAATTTGAGAGATCATCACTCATAGGCTAAGGTCTAAATATCACATAAGATCAATCTACGCTTAGACATAACAGATGGCTAAAATTATCTAACGTTGGGATTTGGCTAAATTACGCAGACAAGAGACAAATAACTTCAAAGTTGGATAATGAAGATAAGCGATCATGATCGGGAGACTATAAGTATAATTTCAAACTAGTTGCTTATACCCTAAAGCACATAACTATTATCATACTCAAATCATCACTAATTTTTATAATAAATCAACTGAATATCTCATCTTCAAATCTTGCATCATAATCCATACTTTGAAATCTCATATTAATAATCTCATTCTCATATCCAATTTCCTTCCAAATAACATATAATGATAAATCAGATTCCTTCTAAATAACATATAATGATATATCAGATTCAATCTCATATACACAAAATGATTCACTCTAATTGTTTCACATAAGCTATCCAATTATATTTTCCAAAGATTCATCAATCAATCCATCTTTCTAATCCTATGATATCATCATGATTATATTTATATTTATTAAACTCACCAACCACTTAAAATACTAAACATGATAAATTTGAAAATTTATCATCAAGCATACACCGATCTAATAATATTCAACCATCACGTATCGAATATTTCATAATCCAATATATATATCTAATTCAAAAATCTCGTCTCAAATTTGGTAAAAGTAATTCTTCATCAAGTTAAACCAAAAGATCGATCAATTCTGAAGATCGGTTATCACAAACTAATTATTCAATTTGAATATCCAATGATCCGGTTACCGTCTAATGTTGAAATCAAACGAATCCAAATTGATAATCTTATACTATAAACAAGAATCCAAACTTCAAGATCAATAATTGGATCATCGTAAAATGATATCATTATTTCTTTAATGTAATCCTCCAATAATCTAAAATCAAATCTCAATACCATCTCATATTCTTAATTTAGTAAACGATCTAACTTATTCCCATATATGTCATCAAATGAAATACTTCAAAACTTTTGTCTTCCATCTAAATCTTCATATTGATTAATTTATTTCTTTTACCAAACTTATCTCTCTATCTAATTTATCCAATCATCAATCCTCTATGCACATATAGCTATTTATCTTCTCTCTCTCTCATACCCATCATACTTCCAGTATTTATCTAACTATTACCCTTATAAATCAACTCACCTATCATCTATCTATCCATCCACATAAAATTTATTTCTCGTAACCACGTATTCTCTTAACAGAATCATATCTCTCTAACTTAAATCAACTCAATACATTTTTCTTAATCTGGACCACTAGATATAATCTAAATCCAAAAATCATTGATCCTCCTATAAAATCCAAGCTGATGTGAGATTGATCAAGATCTAATCATCTAATTTCAATATCCCAGGGCAATTAAAAATTCCAACCTCAAATATATAATTTCAACCCTCGTTCATGTCTAAAATCATCAATTCCCAAAAGGACCGATTTTGATTCAGCCAAATCGACATCTTATACCTAGGCAGGTCAAAATAAACCTTCCAACTGGGTTATTGCTCTGATACCAACCTATCACGCCTTGGATTTCCTAACACGCGCAGCAGAATAAATCCGGGTACGAGACCAGGGAATTAACCCCTAAACTACGTCGGTTTGGGAAAATTGATGAATTAACAGGTCCCAGTTCATTAAAATAAATAATTCAATCCAAAAATAATTCATACTTTGATTCAACATAAACAATTCATAAACCAAATTCTCTGAACCTCTTCTGCACTAATCCTGATCCACTATGCTTCTGCTGCGCTACCTGATTTCCTGAAAAATGTTAAAGGAATAGGAATGAGTCACACAAACTCAGTAGGACTTATACCCAACTTTCCTATTATATTAATCAACCTAAATGATATTAATATACATTAAAACTCAAAAATCACATTATAACATAATTGCTAAACTAATTATCACAATTCTATTACTTAATTGGATTCTTTCCAAAAATTGACTAACCAATTTAACCAAACTCTACATGAACCAAACTAACTATACTAAACCAACTGATCTACTCAACATGTCCATGCAACCTGGACCTACATGTATTTATTTCTTTCCATTTGTCTGAGTAGATCATATGCTCCACTTTTCAGAACTCCACTCTAGCTCTAAATATATATAGAAGTACCATATAGTAAGCTAAATCCCATAGTACGTCTAGGCAGGGGCGTACTTAGGATAAACCGCAGTATCCGGGATCGAAGGATGCACCAGATTGATCTAATCTCTGCTGCCCATGGGCCACTAATGTAGGCCGGAGGAGTAAATATTACATCACGTGCATCATAGCATCAATAATATTTCACAAGTAAAAGTCATATAATTACTCAGACATTATAAATTCAATAAAACAAATAACCAAAATTACTGAATCACATTTGCCATTTCACTGAACCAGATATACATAATATCAAGTCATGCACAACCATTTCATTATACCAACAATTCATGCAATAGACCCAATCAGAACAGAATATGCAATACCATATCATTCACATAAATCAATTTTACACCAATTTATGCAATTGACCCAATCAGAAAGGAATATGCAACATAATTGGGCATATTAACTTCAATTAATCACAATTCCAAATCAATTAATCAAATAATGCACTTTACATGATCAGACAACTATTAATATTAATTAACCACGTTCCATAATTATCATGCCATCAATTTCCATTTCAATATAAGTATTAATGATTTAAGATCATTCTAAACATGAATCAGATATAATTATAATCATAAAAGGTCACAACTCATTTTTTATACATCAATTCATGTTATTCATAACATAAGTCAGGTATAGATACAATCATAAAAGGTCATATTTCAATTTTTATGAATTAATACAACCAATCTAATTAATCATCACAATATTGTCGACTCCAGAAACGGGTTCCGGATCGGCACCTCAAGAGAAGAAGGTGAAAGATGGAATTGGGAAAAAAAGGGGAGTGAATTGAAAGACACTCGGAAAGCGGTAAAAACTCCTCACCTCGGTCCCACACTCACATTGATCCCTGAACTTTCATCTCACAGCGTCGCTCGAGCACCGGAGATGGTTCGGGTCATGTGGGAGGAGAGTGAGGAGGAGATTAACTTAAAGCATGAATAATAGAAGAATTGGTTGCCAGGAGCCGCGGGCTCCGCTTTATAGAATAACAACAAGATTGAGTTGTTTTGACCGTGTACCTTAGCGCGGGAGATCGGGATATGGGTTTAACCTTCTTCTTCTTCGGCGGGCCGATGAAGAAGAGTCTCCCAACCGATGCTAGCTTGATAAACCTGTGCAACTAGAACAATAAACCAAGTGAAAGAAAATAATTAGAACTATGGGAAGTGTAGTAACTGTAGAGAGAATATGAGAAAGAAGCAATTGGAATCGAACTCACCGGATTGGGGAGAGTCTTAACCCTTTTTTTTGTATTTTTGATTATGTAAAAATGATGCAAATAAACTGAAATATGGTTTAAAACAGTAAATGAACTGAGTTAAATGAGTTGAGAAAGCTTATGGAATGGATCGGCTTGAGTTGAAGCCGAGTTGGTTGAGAAAAGGCCGGTTCGGGTAGCTTTGCACCCTTATGGTGCGACTTCGGTATAGAGGATGTTGCGGACGACCCCGATGTCAGAATCGAGTTCCGTTTGTTGGAGTAGACGTAGGACTCAGAGAGGAAGAGTTTCTATGTTTATGACTTCTCCGAAATCCTCCTATATAAGTCAATAAAAATTCTGAAAGTGGGCGGATATCAAAAACAGAACCTGGATGCGCGCCCTCAGTGTAGCAACCGCCACGAACAAACGGCAAGTCGGAATGGAGTGCCGTCAGTTGGAGACGAAAGAGGACGAAGAGAGGAACAATTTGTATGTTGAAGACTTTTGCAGCAGAAGCCTCAGATTTTCTGCAGAAGTCGATGAAGATGGTTGATGAAGAACACCCGGATCGAGCCTTCTCCTTCACCTCGGGATCGATTTCTTGACTTCGGATCGCCTTTGGACGTCGGGACGGCTTTGGAGAAGAGCTTGGACGACCTTGGGATGAGATAGGCACTGGGGGTTAACCTTGGGTCGCTGAGAATGTCCCTCAATTTATAGGGGAAGGGAGACGGTGCAAAATTTAGAAACTGGACCTAACGCGCCCCCGCGTTTCAAAGGAGAGGAGGGCGCGCAAGGCGCGCCCTCAAACAAAGGGCGTGCAGGGCACACCCCCAGTTCGGGGGCGCGGTCTGCGCGCCCCCCTGTTTCAAAGGGACCGGGGGCGCGTTACGCGTCTCACTGCTAAAAATCGACGGAAACTTCCGGAAATTGCTAAAAATCGACTTGATATACGTAACGCGCCCCCGAACCGGGGGCTCGGTAAAAATAAGTGAAAATCCTCCCCGGAAACCTTCCAAAAACCTGGTTTAGAAGGTGCTAATCGGGGTGATTTCCGATTTTCGGAAACCGACCGCGCCCCCGCCTTTCAAAGGGACCGGGGGCGCGCAGGGCGCGCCCCCAGTTTGAGGGCGCGCAGAGCGCGTCCCCAGGTTGAGGGCGCGCCCTCCACTTTCAAGCGGAGCGGGGGCGCGGTACACTCTCTCTCCTGTGCGCGTGTTCCGCAAGCCGTATTTTGCAAACGGGATGTCCGATTCGGCTCCCGTTTGTCACGTTGGAAAGAGGGCCTCCAACCGCACCTACTCAAGTCGGTAAACTAGCCGGTATGACTCCCGATATGTTCGTACGGGGCTTTCTACCGGTTTACCCTCTCGCGAAAAGCCGAAACCCGGGGCGAAGATCCGAAATAGCACAGTTCCGGTCGATAAATCTCGGGTCAACTCGGGATGACTTAAAATGATGACCGAACAAGTCTGGTACGACCGGAAAACCCGAAATCATCGAAAAATTTGATATTTACCCGGTAAACGTGAATCGAAAGCCGTAAAAGCCGCGAAACCCTAAAATTGACCGAAATGTCCATATGGCTCTGGTTGATGAAAATATTTGGCTAGAATCGACCCGGATGACCCAAAAGGACCTGGTGATGACCGGAAAGGCCTAACACATGGTCCGGGATAGCCGTGTCAGCACAGATCGAAAAAGCCGTAACGAAAGCCGTCATTGACCGACGCCTACCGAAATGACTTCTCGGAAACCCTGAATGTTACGGAACACATGCGGGACTCCCGAGACCTTCAATTATGGACCATTCAAGGTCGGTCATCGAGCAGGCTTCGTGTTTTTACAGTTCACATGCGGCTCTCGCTTGAAGGTTACGGCAATATTCCGGAAATCATTGGTCCATTCTCAACTTACAAGGGGCACCACCAATGTCCTTAGCTCATGTCCAAGAGATAATCCAGATCAGATAACGGTCAGATAAAAGATATCGCCTATGGAATAAGAGTCTAGGGCTCTGAATCAAGCCAATTTGGCGTGTCTATAGCTTGCCTCGCCTTGATGTCGGCTTTGCAAGGGAATGGCATGTAGCGGAGCGAAGTGAAATGTAGAGAAAGCATAGCGAAGCGAGATGAATCGTAGTGGAATGTAGTGGAGCGAAATGGTGATGGACTGAAAAGGTGGCATCAAGGTGTAGATATAGACACGCTTAACGACCAGATTCGGCAAGACGAATCTCCTCAAGTCTCCTAGTTAACCGCCATGTTTCATCAAGTCTTCCTATGTTCGATTGGTAAGAGATGTGCCATTGGCACGAGAGAAGAATAGCCAACCCCCAACGCGGTGGGGAGTCCCCGAAACATGGGTTCGTAGGTTCATCATCAGCCGGTAACCTGATCTTTGCGGTGTTCCTGTACTGTGACGGGCTAAAGTTTAAAAAGAGATTTGTTTTGAAAAAGTAAAAGAATACCAATCGAGCACATTCAGGCTCTCAGATTCATTTAAGTCTTCCAAGAGACAAGATTTGATTCGGAATGGAATGATCTCAGATTCCGAAAGGCAAATGTTTAAGCATAGACCGTGAAGATAATGACGGTGCAAGTTCTGATCAAATAGAAGGTCCCTGGCGGGATGAATTGGTTGCCATGGTGGGATGAATAGCAAAGAAGTTGCAATGGCCATAGTGGTGAAAAGAAATGAAAGATTTAAGGGCACAAAGTGAACACGGTGGGATTAATAGACACGGTGGGATATTAGAAAGGTTGGTGAGACCAGAAAATATGATGGGATTAGAAAACATGGTGGGATTAGAAAACACGGTGGGATTTAGAATGATCGAGAGAGTGAGAAGGTGAAGTTTGGGAAATGCTGTAAAAAAAAAAGTAATGCAATTAATGCTACATGATGCATGTTGGGCTCAAGAAAACAAAACAAAACTTGTATAACAAATAGTTGAAGATATAGATTGTCTATGAGGTCAAGATACACATTCGGGAACTATCGTCCCTCACAGCACAACTTTGGCTTATCCGTGAGCATTAGAGATGACCTGACCGTCGTAGATTTTGATGAAGGGGATCTCGGGTCAAGTCTTCTCCATGCTCATGGTCTTCAACAAATAATGTATAAGATAATAACACACGACTAGCGACATATATGCTAGTCGGCAAGTTATGGGGGTTTCCCATGTCCATTCCTCCGTTTCCGCGAGCAATTCCTGTCTTGGCCACTCCTTTGGAGCATCACCGGAACGAGGCGGTTGCGGCGGTATGGTTTCCATGCCTTCCCCACATGGTCATTCTCCTGGAGTCAGTGGCAATCATGATATCTGTAGCAGGCTTAATCTTCTTCTTGTGTTGTAGCTGCTTTTCTTCCTTGTTATAGTACCTCTTGCTTCAGTGTTGTTTGACCTACTTGACATTTCTTGAAAGGATAGTCAGTTTCAAATTCCGGCTTGGCCCCTTGCAAGTTTGTCAAGGGGTGAAGCTTTCTAAGGGATGGCAAATAATAAAAGTAAATAATAGATGTAGGGTTAAGAGACATACCTGTTGGCGAGATTCTCACCCTCCTTGACTTGTGTTTCTTTCCTGAAATACTTAATAGAAGTGTTAAATCTGCTCTATGTAAGCACCCGGAACGGGACATCCGCGGATCTCCCCCCTCCGGAACCCTTTACGCCCGCCTCGGTGTGTGTCTCGGTGGGGGTGTTATGTAGGTGTGGTCGCCAGGAACCAAAGGCTCCAAAGTATGGTGGGATGAAAGAAAATGAAATAGAAAGATGACCGTCGTACCTCCGGAAGCGGGGAGCTTGTTGAGTTCCGACTTCTCCTCTCTCGGCCGGCCGAAAGAAGAGAGCTTAGTGAATCCTTTGCCTTCAATCCGGTTGAAGCTCCGCCTCGATCGGATCTACCTAAGAATGTCCATAAGAAAACAAGGAGACAAGTGAAGGTTTCATTAGTTCTAACGAAAGCATAGTATCGTGCTCGAATTTAGATTCAAACATGCAAATGGGAAGAGACTAACCGGATTGGGACGAGATCCCAACCCCTATTTTTGGTAGGTTTTAAACATATATGAAATGCAAAAATGCTCTAAGACATGCTAAATAACATGGTGATCAATGCAAAAGTGAAAAAAAGGGAGAAAAGAACTCGATTAAACGGGCGATCGGACTTCGAAAACGACGAAACAAACTTCTGCCCTTCCTGGTGCCCTATATATAGGGCGCCAGGAGCAGGTGCCCCCTTTATGGGGCGCGTTGACCAAAGTCAAAGCGCCCTGTATATGGGGCACTAAGTCTGGCCCGAACAGATTTTCTTCTTCTCTTCGCGACGCCGCTCAGGAGTGCTGGGTGGCTTCCGGGACGAAGTAAGAGCTCCTCCTTGTAGACAATATGCAAATAAAGCTGGTGGAAGGTGGTTTGGGTGCTGGATGTATGAGGAGAGTCGGATAGGGGCTCTCAAAGTTGGAGAAAAATCATATTTCTGGGTGACAGAAACAGAGGGTTTTAGGGTTTTTGGTGAAGGATTTTGGATCGATTTGGATGCTTTTGGAGGGTGAATGTGGCTTGGAATCGTAGTGTTGGATGATCTCTAGGGTGGCACGGAGTTGGAACCTCCTCCAAGATCCAAATGGGGGTCTATTTATAGCCCAAAAGAGGGCACTTTGGCCATTTTCGAAAAACAGTGCCATGTGGCATAGCGCCCTGTATATGGGGCGCTAGCATCATGAGGTTTGTCAGGTCGACAAGACAAGTCACTGTGGGGGGTCAAATCAGCCTGTCAAATCGATCGGATTTGGTTCTAGGCGCCCTGTATACAGGGCGCCAGGTGCCCTATTCTTGGGGCATTTGGCTTGTCTGATTGCTTGATGGACCCACCTTCGGAATGTGCCAAAACTCGATCTGCCCGGAAAACACGATGTGCTTTAAATATTCTTTATGAAAACAAGAATTTGAACTCTCCAACTGGGCCAAAATTGCGTGTCTACAGCTTGCCTCGCCTTGGCGTTGGCTTTGTAGGGGAGTGTCATGAATGAAGCGTAAGTGAATGTAGCGAAGCGTAATGAGGTGTAGCGAAATGAAGTGGTAATGGACTGAAAAGGTGACGCCAAGGTGTAGATTTAGACACGCCCTCATTGGCCTAGTTGAGTGAAATAAAGCTTTACCGGACTCCGAGATTACCCTTTGTCTTATTGAAACCTTTCCTCTTGTTGATTGGTTAAAAAGAAGAACAAAACTAAATAACTAAAACCCCACGTGGGGAGAATTGTTACCGGCCAGGACCCGAATCGCGTGGTGTCTTGGACTCGGTAGAAATGCAGTAAATTGCGAAAAGTGAAGAGAAAAAGGCCAATCATCCAAGGTTGGGTTCTTCAAATTCATTGGGTTCTACTCAAGAAAACCGGTTCAGTTTGACATGGAAAAACTTCTTGTTTCGATGAAACCATTAAAATTGGATCTTCCGGATAGACCAAAAACCTCCTTGAGGAGCCATAGAAAGATGGTGACGGAAAAGATAATGCAAGATGTATGCTGTATGATAATGCATGATGCATGCTGAGTTTAAAGAAATAGAAATGAACATAAGAAAATAGTTGAAGATATAGGTCAAACACAACGGGTCAGGACATCCGTGAAGATACCGTCGTCCCCGTTCATTTGACTTTGGCTTATCCGCGGGCCTAAAAGGTGACTGAATCCTTCATCGATTTTGTTGAAGGGGTTCTCTGACTCAGCCCTTTTAGACTTGAGGTCTTCAACGATATACATGCGAGATATATGATAACACATGCAAAATTCCGGGCTCCAGGCGCCCTGCTTATAGGGCGCCAGGCGCCCCATTTATAGGGCGCCAGGCACCCTATTTACAGGGCGCCAGGCGCCCTACTTATAGGGCGCCAGGCGCCCTATAAGTGGGGCACCTGCGCGGACTTCAATTCTGCTCCTTCCCGAGGCAGCTTTTGGCTTCTATAAGAAGGGGGGTCCTCCCCTTCTCCTCCCCCACACCAGCTACAGTGCCCCTTGCTCCTCCCTTTGCTCTGATGGCTTCTTCCTCCTCCCGCCCGACCGGTTCCAATGAGAAGAAAAGTTTCTCCGAAGTGCCGTGCCATATTCGGAACCGGGTGTCCATGGGAGTGGTAGTGTCTTTATTAGGCACCCTTCTTTGTTCTGTTTCAAAACCTTTTCTGATTGCGCGGTTATTTTGCAGGACCTTCCGAATTTTCCCGGGGCTCGCCGATATGGTCAGGTGCTATGGATAGCCCGCTTAATGGCTACTATCAATATTCATGTGCGGACCATTCTCAGCGGGTGGGGCTTCAACAGCATCCTCGTTCACGCCAACCACCTCCTCAAATACTTCTGGGATTTTTCTTTGGCGGGTGCACTTCTCGAGATGTGGCATCCCGATACACACACCTTTGTTTTTGACTCTTTCGAATGTACCGTTCTCTTAGAAGAGGTAGAGCTGTTTCTGGGGCTTCGTGCCATGCCTGGATACGGCCAGGCCATGTTTATCCCTGTTGGACCGGTCACCGGTTTAGACTTCCTCCGTGGCTTTATGACCACCGGAAAGGCCCGATCCATTATGGTAGGTGGCCGTATTTACACCGAAGCACTGGCGGATTGGTCCATTGGCGTGATTCAAGGCGCCGGTGATAATGAGGACCTTCTGCTGCCTGGTGTCAAAGGCGTCGCTGCTTGCCTCGCCTCAGTGCTCCTATACCCGTGTGAGGACGGGTGGCTTGATCCTACCTGCCTTCCTTGCATTCAGGGCATTTGGTCCAATGAGTGCATAGCCCACTCGGTGTTGGGCTACCTTTATGACGGCCTGACTTCTGCTAGCGTCGGCAGGCCTATGTTTGGCAGCATTCTCTTGTTCATGTGCTGGGTTGACTGGCACTTTAAGTTTGACGTATGCTTCGGACCGGCCACTGCTTCCCGGCTTTTCGCTCGGAGCCCCCTCCAGCCTCTCACCAACCGCCTTTGCATGGAATATAAGGTTCAGAACAAGTGCCCCTCAGTGAAGACCCGCGCTGACTGGCGTTTGTACTTTTCGGCGATGAGCAGCAGCGGCTTTGTTTGTCCCACAGAGGCGGTTATGCGCCAGAATGTCCATGCCTCTCCTACCCCAGGGGTGGATCTCCGGTTGATTACCGGCACCTCCTTCATTATCTACAATCCTCACCGATGTCCTCTTCAGTTGGGCCAACCGCGGCTCAAGGTCCCTCGTCTCTCTCACATCCCGTCTGTCAAGGATCGTCAGACGGGCACGGCGGCGGATGTTGAGGAGTGCCAGAGCATCCTTGCGATCTGGGGAATCTGCAAGAGCTTCTCGCCAAGTGCCTATATGGATGAAGACGAGGTCTGGAAGAGCCGGTACGTGGCGAAGCTGAGGAAGCTGCGCGGTGGTTGACCTGTATCTGTCAGTTGATTGTATCCAGTTGTATTTTGCTTTTGTTGTGTCTAGGACTTGATCAATGTAGGTGTAGGATTTGCTTGATGTAGTTTCTTTTCGCTTGTGTCCTAGTCTGTCAGTGTCAGAAAAACAGCAAAAATATGCAAAAAGTAATAGAATATCAATGTTTTGGTAGTGAAATTGTGTTTTTCATGAAGAAGATTGCTTGTGGACACGTTTTAAGAATTTTGAAAATTTTGACCAAAGCACTTTATATTTTCACCTATGCACTTTTTTTCATTTCACCATCACCTTTTTTCTAGTTTTTCTATTGGGCGGGACCTTTTCGGGGAGTGCAGCGCATCGTGCGGATTCCACAGTAAGTTTCTTCCAACTACAAACTTGTAATTTATTCCGTTATCTTCATTTTCGCAGAAGGGACCGAACCGATCCGGAGTCGTTCCGGATCAGAACAGGAAGAGAGAAGGGGGCTGAGCCCCCTAGCGCCCTATCAATGGGGCGCCTGGCCCAGGCGCCCCATAAATGGGGCACCTGGTCACCAGGCTCCCGTCTTCTCCGTTTTGCTATTCTTGACTTGTTCTAATGCTTTGAAATGATGCAGATGACGAAGAGGTCTCGTGTTGACGCTTCAGGTGCCGCCGGGGCCTCTTCCTCCGCCGGTGCTTCTTCCTCTGCTGGCGCTTCTTCCTCTGCCGGTGCTGGCTCATCGGAGCTACCCACTCTCCATCCTCCTCCGACCGTCTCGGTAACCGAATCTCGACCTCCCCTTTCTTGAATTTATTCATGATTGCTTTGTTTCTAACATGATTGTTTGATTGTGCAGGGGAAGATCAAGTCCCGGATATCCTGGGAAATGGTCTTCCATGCCTACTGTGGGTTGAAGGACTTCCGGAAGGTACGGCTTGATGCAATGGGTTTTGGCCCATTGCTTCGCTGCTCGGCTCGGGAGGACCTCCCTTTGATCCAGGCCTTGAGGGAGAGATGGGACTCCACCACCCATTCCTTCCTCTTCCCCTGGGGGCATATGGTCCCTACCTTGGAGGATGTCTCCCGGATCACGGGTCTTCGTGTTCACGGTCGTGCCGTCACCGGCAAGACCTATCGCGATTACTCGGCCATGGTCCGGGATTTTCTGGGTCATCCGGTCCCACACTGCCCCGGCGGACTGCGCGTTATGAAGCACACAGCTGTCGGGAACTTGCTTGGTCTGGGCAACGCCAGTGTGGGTAAGGATGACATAGTGGCGGTTGTACTCGACGAGTTGACGAAACGCGTCGAGCGCTCCCTGGTCGGTGAGGAGGGCACTGTTGAGGCCGACCAGGATCTCCGCCGGTTCCTCCTCTTCTTCCTCACACGTCTTCTTCTAGCCTCGAAGACAGACAGGGTGCACTTGCGGTTCCTCCCTTTTCTTGCTGACCTGTCGAAGGTTGGTGAGTATGCGTGGGGTGCCGCTATGCTGGCCCATCTGTTCTCCTCGCTGGCGAGGGAGAGCGGTCCGGTTTCAGTACCCGGCTTTACTGCATTCCTTCAGGTATGCCTTGTTCTTTTGTTCACTATCAATTCTGCCTTGTCTTCTTTTTTGGTGACTAACTGAGCTTTTATTTGACAGGTATGGAGTTACTATTACATCCCCCGGGCCGTGCTCGCTGAAGGATGACCCCGAGTACCCTCTTATTGGCAACCGGGTTGCTACACGATCCGCTTCCTCCCATCCTTACCAGGTGGAGAACCCGAGGAGGCACTGCTCGCTTCCCTCACCACGAGGTGGTCTGTTCCTTTTCTCCTTCTTAACTTTTGGTCCTTCTTGTTTACTGCCCTGCCTTGCTTTTTCAGGTGGTATGGCAACCTTTTTCAGACCTTCACTTGGATCGGCAGCCGTGGGTTCTGGAGGGTCGTCCGGTTTTTGGCCGTGACACCTTCTTGATCTGTCTGAACAGGATGGAGCCACTCTGGGTGCGTCTCACGATGCGCTCATTGGGGCTTCACCAGGAGTGGGTGGATCTTCCACCTTACCCACGACTGGGTCGTTACACCCGCGGCCTGATCCAGGAGATTGACTGGAAAAAGGAAGGCCAGTTCGCTGTTCGGATCTGGAAGAGGGGTGGCGCCCCAGTGACTTCCAGTGCTTCTGATAGTGATGACTATCTGCGTCGCTACATGGCGACATTTGCCCACCTTTTCACCGAGGGTGGAGAGGTACGCACTTGTTGTTTTCACCACTGTTCTTCCTTTGCTTTGATGTTTAACTGTATGTTGCTTTCAGAGTATTCAGGCGGAGTTATCTCGTTTGAGGGCGGGGACAGCATCCCTGGAGGCCGAGTTGGAGCGACAGGTACTTCCTGTACTTTGCACCTTTCCATTGTTGGTTAACTGATCTTCCTTTCTTCTTTCTTTCAGCGACGTCGCTACCGAGGTTCCCGTCGACAGGTAACACTCTTTATTTTTTCTTTAATTCCTTGAATGAATGTTGTTAACCGTCTCCTCTACTTCTTTTCAGATCTCTCGGCTTCGCGAGCGCGTGGCCGAACTGGAGTTGGGTTCCCATCCGGCTGCCCCTGAGCCGACGGCTTTTGACGAGCCTCCCTTCGAGCCGTTTGACTTCGGCCAGCCTACATGTCCCGAGCTATCTCCTCACCCTTTGCCGGTCGACCCTCCTTCCTTCATTCCTACCGATCCCGGGAGCAGTTCTTCTGAGACAGGCTTCCTTCTTGAGGTGATTACCGCTTTTACTTATACTGTCTTCTTCCTTCATTTGCCTTGCTAATCTTCTTTTCTTCTTGCAGATTGCCCAGCTGAAGGAACGGGTGGAGGTCCTTACTACTGAGGTAAATTTCTTTGACTTTCTCTTGCTTTGCTTTGCTTGATTCTAACATTTTCCCTTTTGTAGAACAAGGATCTTTGGGCGAGGATTTCTGATCTTTCTGCAGGGGGTGCTCCGCCTCCTACTGGTGATCCTTTGGGTTTTCAGCCGCCTTCTACTGATGATCCCTTGGGTTTTCAGGACAAGGTACATAATTTTCTGCTCTGCTTGTTATCATTTTCTTTCTTTCCTGACATTTTCCCGGTAGGTGGTGGAGCTACAGAGGGAGCTCGGGCTCGAGCCCCTCGTAGGCATTCCGGATCCTAGTTCTTCTACTTCCGAGGTGCGATGTTTTCATTATGATTTTAAACTGGAAATGCTTGGACTGACGTCTCCTTTGGTTTCCACAGACTGCTCAGAGGATAGAGGAGCTGACACGGGAGGTACATGTCTGATTCTTTTCCTTAAGCTGCTTCTTCTGTAACTGATGTATCTCTTTGTCATCTCGTAGGTCGGGAGACTGGAGGCTCGCATGGTCGAGTTGTCACGGCCAGAGTCTGAGCAGATCCTCCTTCTTCGTCTTGAGCACTCCAGAGAGCTCCACCGGGTGGAGGCTGAGCATCGTCAGTTGATGATGCAGCGTTGCAGTCTCGGAGCCACTCCCACCGCTCCGATTCTCGAGGGACCACACTGAGGGGACCTGCCCACTCGGGTTCCTCTCAGTCCAGCAGTCGTAGGAGGAGAGATGAGGAGAGACTTGCCATGCCACCTCCGGATGATCAGGCACCAGCAGAGGGAGGCGGTGAGTTGTGATGTGCCGTCCCCCTCCTATCTTCGATGTACTTTTTTTTTCCATAGTGATGATTGTTGACTTCTTTTCCCCGACTCCCTCGCTTTTACTCAAAGGGCGATTAGAAATTTATTCGTGCTTAGTCCCTTGCAAGAAAAGGGCGAAATTGCCTTGATCTTTTGTCAAGGGACATAGGCCTTATCAAGGTAAAATAACGAAAAACATAAGTGTGCATAGAAAGGAAACATGCAAGACCGAAATTAAACATGAATGCAAAGGCAACTAGCAAAGCAAATTTTTAGGTGTTTTGGGATTTTTGATTTGTTTGGGTTTTGATGGTTTTATAATTTTTTTGGTGTTTTGGGATTTTTGATTTGTTTGGGTTTTGAATATTCTCTCTTTTTTTTAGAATTTTTGATTTTTAAGATTCGTTTGGTATTTTCCAAAGTATTTGATTTTTTTTGGTTGGTGTGAGGGACATGATTATCTCATCCTTTGCTTGCTTGTCATAAGTGCGCCTCTTTGTTACCTAAGGGTTAAGAGTAGGCATTATGTGTAAGAAAGTGCCTAGTCCGAGATTTTCTGACCTTCCGCCCTTGATAGGCTATGGTTCTTCTTGGGTCTAGTCGGTCAACCTTACCCGCAAGGTTAAAGAGGGAAGATGACTGATGGTAAGTCCTTACTAAGATTTAGGGGTGTCGAATTTGTTTCTCTACTGGTGCCCGCGTTGCCTGTTTGGAATTTGACATCCTCGGGTCCTCCTTTCTAGCCCTTTTCTTTGATGGCCCTCATTCGGACAGGTCTTTCTCTTTTTCTTTTGCTTGATTTTGACCTGAGGGGTTCATTGCCCATCTTTTGGAGCCTTTTTTCTTTTGGGCTTTGGTTGGTACACATTCAGACAAGTCTATTCTTTTGCCGACCTGAGGGGCCATTGCCCATCTTTTGGTACCTTCTTCTTTTAATAAGTTAGACCTTCGGAGGCATCCTTCCGCTAAGGCAACGGGCACTTTCGATACTCCTCATTCTAACCCCTTTCATCTATTCTGGACCGAAACGAGAAGAGAATGGAATTGGGTTGACCTTCTTTTGCCAAGTGTTACCTAGCTTTCTCTTTGACTCCCGATCATCGGATCTCAAGACTTGGCGTGTAGTGTGTGCAGTATGATGCCTTATCCTTATTCCCCTAAGTGACAAGTTGGTGTACCGAGCAAGCAAGCGTTGGATGTTATCATTATACTTCACACCTTTGATTTTATAGATTTTTTGTGATTTTTGTTTTAAGGGAAATATTTTTTGAGGTATACACCATTCCAGGGATGAGCTAGCTCTTCTCCTTCTGCATTAGTCAACTTATATGAATTACCGGGATAAATGACCGAAATAACATAAGGACCCTCCCAATTTGGTTGAAGTTTGGAGCGGGGACCGCCCGGCTTAACAAATATTCTTTTAAGCACAACCTCACCGACTTCAAATTTTCTCTCCACCACCCTCTTCGATAAAATCTTTTAAGTCTATTTTGGTAAGATCTAGCATGTTCGGCGGCGGCCGGCCCTCCTTTCATCCAAGAGTTCGAGTTGCGCGAGAAGAGAATCTCGACGTTCATCCATTGGGATATCTCGATCGATCCGGACTCGGAGAGAAGGAATGATTACTTCGTATGGGACTACCGCCTCCATCCCAAATGCCAAGGCATAGGGGGTCCGACTGTTGGGGTTCGAATAGAAGTGCGGTAGGCCCATAGAGCATCAACTAACTTATCCGGCCACCGCGAACTTGCTAGACTTACAAGTCTTCTTAATGATCTTTATCGTGGTCTTATTGGTGGCTTCAGCTTGACTGTTGCCTTGAGGATAATATGGAGATGAATGATGCAATTTGATGCAATACATTGCAAAGGTCACGTAGCTCCTGAGAGATGAATTGCGGTCCATTGTCGGTGATGATGTCGCCTGGGATCCCGAACCTGGCAATGATGTTGCGCTTGATGAAGGTGCAGACCGTTGATGCCTTGATCTCCACATATGCTTCCGCTTCCGCCCACTTGGTGAAGTACTTCGTTGCAGTTAGGATGAAGGATTTGGTTTTGTTTGTGGAGTTTGGGTCACCGAGGGGTCCGATAACGTCAAAAGCCCACATAGCGAAAGGCCATGGGGCGTGGATCGGATGAAGGGAAGATGCGGGAGAGTGAATCTTGTCGGCGTGGAGTTGACATTGATGACAGTGCCGGACAAAGATCGAGCAATCTTCTTCCAGTGTAGGCCAATAATACCCTTGCCTGATGATTTTCTTGGCGAGGGCTTGAGCATTTACATGGCCTCCACATACTCCGGAGTGTGCCTCTTTGAGTACCAATTCAGCCTCTCCTTCATCTACGCATCTTAACAGAACACCGGCCAAGCTCCTTTTGTAAAGCATCCCGCCTAAGATGGTGTATCTCTGGGAGACTCTCCTTATGGCTCTCTTCTCTTCGGCAGTTGATCCTGGCGGGTACGTCTGATCCTGACAGTAATTTGCAATCTCATGATACCATGGTTTTTCACCCTCTTCTAGTTCCTCCAACTCGCCCAAAGATACTTCCTCCTTTTGCTCAATGTACTCTTTCCTTTCAAACTCCTCCTTAACCTTCAAGAACCGTGCATCTTCTATTGCCGGAATGGTACGTCGGCGGACATAGATCGTCCTAACCTGTCTGCCTAGCGGGACAGATAGTGAAGATGCCAGAGAGGCAAGAGCGTCGGCAAGAATATTTTGAGCACGAGGGACATGAATGAATTCGAGTTTGGAGAATAGCTTGATGTAACAGGTGGTGAGTTCTTGGTATGGTCTGAGCCCAGGATGAGATGTGCGGTATTTGGCCAGTACTTGGCGGAGTATCAACTGACTATCACCGATTACCCTTAGTTTAGTGACACCATAGAAGTGAGCGGCCTCCAGTCCGGCCAACAAGGCTTCATACTCAGCTATATTGTTTGTTGCTGGAAAATGGAGCTGAAAAGCCTGTGGAATGGTGACACCTTCGGGAGACAGAAGAACAATCCCTATCCCTTTACCCTGGGAGTTTAATGCCCCGTCAAAATATAGAGTCCACAGATTAGAAGATCGAATGGATATCAATTCTTCATCGGGAAAATCTGACTGGATAGGGTCAAAGGTTGGGATAGGATGATGGGCAAGGTGCTCGGCAATTGCATAGCCCTTGATTGCCTTCGTTGGGTGTAGGTGATGTCAAATTGGGAGAGGAAACTCTGCCAGCATGCCAAACGATCAGTTAGGACAGATTTTTCAAGAAGAAATTTGATGGGGTTCATGCGAGCAATGAGATTAACCTCGTGAGCCAGAAAGTAATGTTTGAGCTTCTGGACCACCCAAACCAGGGCGGCACAGGTTTTCTCCATGGTTGTATACTTTTGTTCACAAGGATCAAAGATTTTGGACAGATAGTATGCTGCTCGTTCTTTCCCTTCATCAGCTACTTGTGCCAACACTGCTCCCAAGGATCCTTCCAAGACTGAGATGTATAAGATCATGGGTTCGCCGGGAACTGGAGGTTTGAGCACAGGTGGGCTTGACAAATACTTCTTCAAACCATTGAATGCCTCTTGACATCTCGAATCCCATCTGAATTCGGCCTTCACCTTGGTTAACTCATAGAAAGGTTTGCACCTTTGGGAGTGCTGTGAGATAAACCGGCGAACAAACTGTAACCTACCAATTAATCCTCTCAGCTCCTTTAGGTTCTTTGTTGGAGGCATGTCAATAATAGCTTTGGCCTTGTTGGGATCGATTTCGATGCCTCTTTTGCTGACAATGAACCCAAGTAACTTTCCATATGATACTCCAAACACACATTTCTTGGGGTTCATCTTGAGCTTATATTCCCTGGCTCGTTGCAAAACCCTTTTCAATACCTCAGCATGCTCCTCTTGGGTTCGAGATTTGACCACTAAATCATCCACGTACACCTCTACAAATTTATGCATCATATCATGAAATATGGCTACCATGGCCCTTTGATAAGTTGCTCCGGCATTCTTTAATCCGAAGGGCATGACGACGTAACAATAAGTTCCCCAAGGTGTAGTGAATGAGGTCTTCTCTTGATCCTCTTCTGCTAACCGGATTTGATTATACCCTGAGTATCCATCCATGAACGACAGGGTTTCGTATCCAGCTGTGTTGTCAACAAGAACATCGATATGAGGAAGGGGGAAATCATCTTTTGGACACGCTCGGTTTAAGTCCCCGAAGTCAATGCAAATTCGAATCTTTCCATCCTTTTTCATGATTGGGACTATATTTGCCACCCATTGTGGATAGAGGACGACTCTAATGAATTTTGCTTGGTGCAACTTATCGACCTCTTCCTTCATCTTTAATGCCACGTCTGGGTGGAATCTTCTTAACTTTTGCTTGACCGGGGTAGCCTCAGGTTTTAAAGTCAGTCGATGTTCTACCAATGATTTATCTAACCCCGGCATATCTTCGTATGTCCAAGCGAACGTGTCTTTGTATTCTTGTAATACCGCCATTAGATTCTGTTCTTCTAAAGGGGTGAGGTTGGCATTGATGAGGATATTCTTAGGATTTTACGGTGTTCCAAGATTAAGTTCCTTAGTCGGTTCATCCACCGTGGTTGATGGTTCTTCGAATCTTCTTAAACCGGATGCATAGGCATTAGCCAAATCCTCCTCTTCATCCTCAGTGTCAGGATCCTTTTCTGATACAACCTCGTAGACCCCTAAAGTTGGATCAATATTGTTTTTCTCCTCATATCGAATTTCTCCTATCTGGATTGCATCCTCTAAATATTCCGGTAGCTTGGCGCATTCTAAGCTTTTCCGAGCTAACCGATGCGTATATCTTCCCGGAACTCTTCTACCTCTGATTTTTGTTTTGCTTTTGCTGGAAACTAAACCTAAAGAAGTGGGAGGTAAATAAGGAGGTGAGGAGGAGGTGGATGGAGTGGAATTTATTGACGAAGGGCAAAGGAGATCGATCAGAGATCGGGTGGCCTCCTGATTTGGGTCATCCTTCGGAGCGAGTTGGGACGTTTCTTCGAGCGAGATTTGGGTTGAGAAAAGGACATTTTTTTTTGATCTTTTTGAGAAGTACTAAACATAAATACAGAGGGGGTTTGGTTGGTTGTTGTTTCCAACGCGGGTTGAGATATTGATAGAGAGGGGAACAAATCAAGCAAAGACGGGTAAAGAGGGCATCCATCTTTGCTATTTGGTGGAACTGACAATGGATTTGTCGGGAATGAGTCTGCTAGATCCGAGGAGATGACACTTGGTGAATGCCCTGGGTTTTGATCGTTAGAAGGCTCGTTGCAGAACGATTCATCACTTGACCCTTCTTCAGAAAATAACCATGATACGTCAATATATGTCTCATCCTCTTGGTTGCCCACCTTCTTCCTCTTCACTTGTTCTTGTGGTTCTTGCTCTTTAATCATTTGTATTGTTTCTCTTTTATCAAAGAACTTGCGCAGACATCCTCGGAAGTATTTTTGGCCGGTCTTTTGGCCATTATCACGTGTCCCATCATACCCTATCTCATTCCTTGATGTTATCTTCACTAGCTGGATGGGTTCTGTGATGCCTTGCAGTTCTTTCCCCAGTCCTCGGCCTTCTTGATACCCCAGATTTGCCATCATACGCCACCCAAGGGTTTTGGCGTCATCTTTCTTCTTTCTCCAAACTTGCCTAGACTGTCTTTTATCCCTCGGCAGATCGAGGATTGTGAATACCGGTTGATTCGGCAAGCCAGAGGGGAGAGTAACCAAGCAATCCACGGGCATACTTACTACCTTGACAACTTGTCCCTTGAAGGGAAATTTGATGCACTGATGATTGGTTGAAGCTACGGCCTCTAATGCTTCCAGGTAAGGCCTTCCCAGGATGGCTTTGTAAGTTGGATCCATATCCAAAACATGGAAGTCGACAGTAACAACCCGGGGTCCGAGTTTGACTTCAAGTGTGACCATGCCATGGGCGGGCCTCTTGGAATTATCGTATGCTGTCACAGTGATCTGTGATGGCCGAATATCTTCTTCTGGGATCCCACACAACTGTAGTGTTTCTGGTGGCAAGACGTTGATAGATGCACCGGTGTCAACTAGACAAGATTCAATATCTGTTCTGTTAATACTGACAGTGATACATAGTGCATATTTTCTCGCTTCTGGTTCGGCCAATTCTTCTTTAGTGAAAATGAGAGCAGGGTGTTCACTTCTCGGGGTTAAAACTGATGTAATCTTTTCTGGGGGAAGAGTTTCATTAACCATTACTCTTTGCAGATATTGTTGAAGAACTTCTTGATGAGCTTTGGACCTTTTAATCAGCTCCAGAATGGAAATCCGCGCAGGGGTTGTATCAAGGGGCTTCAGCAAATCATAAGATGTTCTGGCATCGGCTCTTCCGGGTGCTCTTCTTCTTCTTCTTGCGGTCGTCCTGGTTGACCGGCTCGGGAAAAATTCTTTGGAACATATGCCCGCTTCTAAGCACCGTGGCGAGCTGGGGAGTTATGGTTGGTGTAGTGGAGGTAGACGGAGGGTTAGGTCGGATGATGGGAGGCCTAGGCAGGGGTGTGGTGATGATGGTCCGAGTTGTAGGGATACGGGTGGATTGTGGTGGCATGGTTGCACGAGGTGGTACAATGATGGGTCCTAGTGGCGGTGGTATTTGTGGGGGCTCGACCGGGCGGATCAAGGTCCTACCCGGTTGGAGTTGTATGGTTGGTGGTGTTATGGTTGGTTGTGGTGGCGTGCGGATAATCGGCGGTTTGCTTCTTCTGGCGGGGATAACTCGGGGTATGGAGTGAACGGTTCGGTTAACGTGGTTTGGAGGGTTGATGTTTATGAAGGAAGCAGGTCCCTCGATTTGCCAATTTTGACCTCTATCGCGGGGTTCATCGGTGGAGGTTAAGATGGGGTTAACCCTTCCGGTTTTACGGTGCCGTTGCGTGTGCGTGCGCGGGTAGCGGGTTGCGAATAATTCCTGTGCCGGGTTCTGTTGTTGTTGTCGAGCCGGTGCCCGCTGGCCGCCGCTCGGGGTTGGTTCTTCACTGCCTTGATGTATTCGCCTATTTGGCCCCAGTCAATACTTCCCTGCTCGTGGAGGTCATGGATGTAATCTTTAAACTGAAAGCAGTTCTCCACTGTATGCCCTGGGAATCTGTGGTATAAGCAATACTTGTCCGTGTTGGCATTCTACGGCCACTCCAACTTTTCTCTCGGCAATAAGATCTGCCCTGCTGCCATAAGAGCGTTAAAAATATCTATGAGAGAGTACGGTAATGGCGGGTAATGATTTCTCCTAGGCCCTGCTCTTCGTGGTACATAGGTGGCGGGGGGAGGTGCCTGGTTGTAGGTGGTCGGTTGGCGGGGAGGTTGAGGTGCAAAGGTCTGTACGACCAACTGCCGGGGTTGCTGGGGGACTGGTGTCTGTATTGGTTGTTGGTGATATTGGTTCGGTGCTTGGTGGCGGAAAGGTTGGGGTTGGATCTGAGGGCGAGGTGCCGGTTGGGTTTGGCGCGGGTTTCTATACTGGGGATTCCTGTATTGCTGTTGCTGGTTGTCGGGCGGGTTCCCTAGGATATTGACATGTTCGTTGGTTACCACGCCTTCAGTCACGGGCCCAGCGGTGGTGGTGGTTGTTTTTTTGGTGACTCGGGGCCTAGGGTCGAAAAGGTTCATAATGGGAGAGTCTCGGAGCTGTGTTTGGATATACCGTGCTCTCTCGTAGAGTTCGCTCATCGTGGCAGGGTGATGTAATGCCAATACATTTTTTAAAGCGGGAGTGGCGTTGGTGATGATCATCTTAACTTGTTCCGATTCGGACAGTGCATTTGTCAATCTTTCCGCCATTGCTCTCCACCTATCAGCATACCTGATAAAATCTTCATCATTTTTCATCCTTTCAGCCATGAGGTCGGTGATGGAATATGTTGGTCCGACCCTATCTTGATATCTTTGCAAAAATTTGGCCTTGACGATTTCAAAGTTACTTGCCTCCGAAGGATCAAGTGAGTAAAACCACTCTAAAGCTGAACCCTCCAATGATCTTCTGAAAAGAAAAGCAAGGGCCCTTGGATCGTTCTGCCACATTACTGACTCATATAGAAAGTCTTTGACATGAATGAAGGGATTACCGGTTCCGTTGTAGCGACGGTATATCGGCATCTCAGAGGGAGGTAGATGAAAAGTAGGGAGAAAAGGAAGAGAAATTTCGGGGGCTGCCTTGGCGTCGATCAAACGTCTGAGTTCTCTATATTGTTCGTCCATGCGATTGATTTTATTAATCATAGCTAGATCGACAGAAGGTTCCCCAAGAGGAGGAGGAGGAGCGGGTGCTTGGTGCACCGGGATCGGGATTTGGTGGGCCGAAGTGACTGGATGAGAAGGGTATATTGGGGGATGCACCAAAGGGTGAGTAGGGTTGAGATGATTAGAAGAATAAACTGGTGGTCTAGAAGGAACAACGACATTTGTATTGGGGTGATCTAGATTAGCCACCGGATGAGGAGAAATTGGGGCTATGAGCCCGGTATGGGAATGGCCATGAGTGGGCACATTGGGTTGGTGTGCCACTGACCGAGGGGTAGAGATATGAAGGCCACCTTCGGGAGGAATGTGGTCGGTGGGGGACTTGCCCTTGAGGATGGCTTTGATAGCCTGGAGTTGGGTAGGGTCGGCATGAGAGAATGCCTCCCAAAGTGAATTTGGATTGGGTCGAGGAGAAGTTTGACTTGGTTCAGGGAGAACTTCAGGTTCATTGACGGCACACATGGCATCAGGGTAGAAATAAGACTGGTCGTATTCCAATTGTAGTTGCTCGCATCTTTGATCCGCCATTCCAATAACTCGACCTGACCTCAAGTTCATAAACACGACAAAAAAAGAAGGTTGGCAAATAAAAGTTCAAGGATTTTTTTTTTTGGTTTTGATTTTTGACCTCTTTTGTTTTGATTTTCTTTTGTTTGGACAAGCAAGTTGTCAAGCAAATTAACCTCAAGCAAATTTTTTGTTTTGTTTTGTTTTTTTTAGGTGATTTTGGGATTTTTGTTTAATTTTTAGTTTTTGTTTTCAAACAAGTAATAGCAAAGACTTGGAATGATTAACGCAAATTTTTTGTTTCAACCTCAAATTAATGGCTTGTTAAGAGAAATATTGTCCACTCAAATAAATGGGTAGGACCCTATGCTCTCACAACACCGAGCAATCTAAGGTTGTCACTCTTTTCACAACGATGGGTAATAGGTATTTCGGGTTTTGGGATAAAGTGGTACAACCAGCCCGATCAGTGAAGAGGGAATCCTTCACGTTTGGGGACTTACGGAGGTCTTGATGGAAGCTACCCAGTCCTTCCGAGAGGGAATCCCCGGAGGAGGAGTTGGCAACCACCAAGAGGGGTGTTTGGATGTGTGGGGCTTTGGGAGGAGAGAGCCTCCCTTCTCGGATGTCCTAAGGAGATGGGCGGACCCGAAGCTCCGATGCAAACTAAATGCAAGTGAAATTTCAAGGAATATGAAGCAACCAAGAAGAAAATAAAAGCATACAATGATTAATGAGATGTTGTAGGAAGCAAGTGAACAAGACAATGATATGAAATTAAGCTAGGATGGAAGAAAGAACTAATTTAACTTAAGCATGCTTTGAAAGATTTGTTAAAGGAGAACTAGACTTAGCAAAGAAGATGATATCTAAAATACTAAGGTGAAATAAGTTGATTATCAAAGTTGGAAATCAGATGGATATGCTTTAAAAAGATAAACGGAGAGCAAGTAAACTTGGAAGAAACAAGATGATGCTTCGAAGAAAAGTAAGCAACGTAAACAAGCAACAATGTAAGGAAATGGAAATGACTCACATGGAAATGAAAGTAAACATGATTTTCAGATGGACATTCTTAGGAAATAAAGTGGGATTTCACTAAAGCAAAGTCGGTCCCACCGTGGTCGCCAAAAGGTGTAAGCACCCGGAACGGGACATCCGCGGATCTCCCCCCTCCGGAACCCTTTACGCCCGCCTCGTTGTGTGTCTCGGTGGGGGTGTTATGTAGGTGTGGTCGCCAGGAACCAAAGGCTCCAAAGTATGGTGGGATGAAAGAAAATGAAATAGAAAGATGACCGTCGTACCTCCGGAAGCGGGGAGATTGTTGAGTTCCGACTTCTCCTCTCTCGGCCGGCCGAAATAAGAGAGCTTAGTGAATCCTTTGCCTTCAATCCGGTTGAAGCTCCGCCTCGATCGGATCTACCTAAGAATGTCCATAAGAAAACAAGGAGACAAGTGAAGGTTTCATTAGTTCTAACGAAAGCATAGTATCGTGCTCGAATTTAGATTCAAACATGCAAATGGGAAGAGACTAACCGGATTGGGACGAGATCCCAACCCCTATTTTTGGTAGGTTTTAAACATATATGAAATGCAAAAATGCTCTAAGACATGCTAAATAACATGGTGATCAATGCAAAAGTGAAAAAAAGGGAGAAAAGAACTCGATTAAACGGGCGATCGGACTTCGAAAACGACGAAACAAACTTCTGCCCTTCCTGGTGCCCTATATATAGGGCGCCGGGAGCAGTGCCCTTTATGGGGCGCGTTGACCAAAGTCAAAGCGCCCTGTATACGGGGCACGAAGTCTGGCCCGAACAGATTTTATTCTTCTCTTCGCGACGCCGCTCCGGAGTGCTGGGTGGCTTCCGGGACGAAGTAAGAGCTCCTCCTTGTAGACAATATGCAAATAAAGCTAGTGGAAGGTGGTTTGGGTGCTGGATGTATGAGGAGAGTCGGATAGGGGCTCTCAAAGTTGGAGAAAAATCATATTTCTGGGTGACAGAAACAGAGGGTTTTAAGGTTTTTGGTGAAGGATTTTGGATCGATTTGGAGGCTTTGGAGGGTGAATGTGGCTTGGAATCGTAGTGTTGGATGATCTCTAGGGTGGCACGGAGTTGGAACCTCCTCCAAGATCCAAATGGGGGTCTATTTATATCCCAAAAGAGGGCACTTTGGCCATTTTCGAAAAATAGTGCCATGTGGCATAGCGCCCTGTATATGGGGCGGTAGCATCATGAGGTTTGTCAGGTCGACAAGACAAGTCACTGCGGAGGGTCAAATCAGCCTGTCAAATCGATCGGATTTGGTTCCAGGCGCCCTGTTTATAGGGCACCTGGTGCCCTGTATACAGGGCGCCAGGTGCCCTGTTTATAGGGCGCCTGGTGCCCTATAAATAGGGCGCCAGGTGCCCTATTCTTGGGGCATTTGGCTTGTCTGATTGCTTGATGGACCCACCTTCGGAATGTGCCAAAACTCGATCTGTCCGGCAAACACGATGTGCTTTAAATATTCTTTATGAAAACAAGAATTTGAACTCTCCAACTGGGCCAAAATTGCGTGTCTACACTCTATGGCTTACCCCCTTGCCTATTGTTGTCTTGCCTTGCTTATATGTCAAGGGGGGTAGCCTTATCAACCAGGTAGAATGCACAAAATGATAGACAAGGTAAAAGTTAAGAGTGCTTACCTGCTATGGCGAGAGTCGCTCCCTTCTTGATCTCAGAATCTTGTTGTTGAGAGCATGGTTCGCCGGGTCGGCGACCCGGTCGGCCGGGTCGCCCGACCCGGTCGCTTTTTGGGCCGACCGACCCCGACCCGGCCCCGACCTGACCTCGACCCGACCCGGGTCGCGACCCCAACCGACCCGGGTCGGTTTTGGGGCCGACCGACCCGGGGCCGACCCCCGACTATTCCTTCCTTGGTTGAGAGAACCTTCTCCTCTTATTTTAAAGTCCCTGAAAACACTTGATAAAAGAGGATTAGATCTTCACAACGACTCATCCCTTTGCCTATTATGGCCAACTTTGACTTAGGTCAAAGGGAGGAGCCCTCTTAATGGGGTGATAATGAAGGTAAATATGCAATGCGGAAATGAAACATGCAAGACATAAAGATAAACATGAATGCTAGCAAAGGCAAAAATCAAGGTTATGCCAAGTTAGATGATGCATTTTTTTAGATTTTTGGAAAGTATTCAATTTTTTTATTTTTTGAAGATATTGGATTTTTGAAAATATTCAAAATTTTTTTTTGAATTTTTGAAAATATTTGATTTTTTTGGGTTTTTTTGAAAATATTTGATTTTTTTTTGGATTTTTGAAAATATTCATTGTTTTGGATTTTTGTGGAGAATGTGCCAGTATTGAAACAATTCATCGATCTTTGAGTGTTAATCAAGATTTAAGTGATAAACACCACGTGAAAATAAGGTTCCATACCCAGAATCTTTCTTGCCCTCTTCTCTTGATCGGTTTGGATTCCCCCTGAGTTTGGATAGTCTACCCTACCCTAGGGGTTTTAAGATGGAAGAATAATAGAGGATGTCTTTGATAGGATTTGGGGGTGTTGAAGAGGGTTTCTCTACTCATGCCCAAATTGCCCGTTGGGGTTCGGCCTCTTCGGGTCTTTTCTACATATGGCACTTACTTAGACAAGTCTTTGACCTGTGGGGTCATTGCCCATCTTTTGGTGCCTTCTTTTCTTCATTTTCTATTCTTTCAGGTACTCATTCAGACAGGCCCATATTTGTTTAAACCTGTGGGGTTCATTGCCCATCTTTTGGTACCCTTTTGCACCCTACGAGACGGCCTCCTACTAAGGCGGCGGGCATTTTCGATACTATCCTCCTCTAGTCCCCTTCACCTATCTTGGATCGAATAGAAGAGAATAGGGTAAGGTTTCCTTTCCGCCTTCAGGGTTCTGCCTTGCCTCTCATGAGTGTTGGGCTATCTAGATTCTGGGATCGGGAGGTGTTGTGTGTGCAAGGTGATGTCTACCCTTGTCTTCTAGCTAACACCCTTGGATCGATGACTTGATATCATACCAGAAATTCTCCATTTTCTTTTCTAAGGAAAATATTTTTCGAGGTAAACGCCGTTCCATGGATGGTTCAATTTTTCTCCATCGGCGTTGGTTAGCTCATATGCATTGCCTGGATATTTTTCAGTTATAATAAAAGGCCCTTCCCAGTTAGGTTGCAACTTGGAGCGGGGACCACCCGGCTTAACAAATATACGTTTAACTACCATCTCACCGATTTCGAACTTTCTCTCTACCACCCTCTTTTGATAAAATCTTTTCAATCGGTTCTGATAAGTCCGGGCATGCTCAGAGGCGGCCAACCTTCTTTCATCTAGGAGTTCAAGTTGTGCAAGGAGAGATTCTCGCCTCTTATCGACAGGGATGTCCCTATCGAGTTGAACTCGGAGTGATGGAAGGAGTACTTCGTACGGGACCACCGCTTCCATCCCATATGCGAGAGCATACGGGGTTTGACCGGTGGGGGTCCGTACGTATACGATAAGCCCATAGGGCATCTACAAGCTTATCCGGCCACCGCGAACTTGCTAGACTTACGGGTTTTCTTGATGATTTTAATCAAAGTTTTGTTGGTGGCTTCGCTGACCATTGCCTTGCGGGTAATAAGGAGATGAATGATGCAATGCAATGCGGTACCTGTTGCAAAGATCACGCAGATCTTGGGAGAGAAATTGCGGTCCGTTGTCGGTGACGATGTCGCTGGGTATCCCGAACCTGGCGATGATGTTGCGTTTGATGAAGGAGCATAGTGTTGATGCCTTGATCTCCACGAACGCTTCCGCTTCTGGCCACTTGGTGAAGTACTCTGTTGCCGTCAGGATGAATGATTTGGAATGGATTTCAGAGTTAAGATCACTTAGAGGGCCAATGATATCGAAAGCCCACATGGCAAAGGGCCATGGGGCATGAATCGGATGAAGGGAAGATGCGGGAGAATGGATCTTGTCAGCATGAAGTTGGCAAGAGTGACAATGCCGGACAAAGATGGAGCAATCCTCTTCTAGGGTTGGCCAATAAAACCCCTGCCTGATGATTTTCTTGGCAAGAGCTTGAGCATTGACATGGCCCCCACAGACCCCGGAATGTGCTTCCTTAAGCACCAATTCTGCCTCTTCTTCATCAACGCATCTCAATAAAATTCTGCTTAGGCTCCTCTTGTAGAGCACCCCTCCTAGGATGGTATATCTCTGGGATACTCTCCTGATGGCCTTCTTTTCTTTTGTATTTGATCCAGGTGGATATGTCTGATCTTGACAATACCTTGCGATCTCATCAAACCAAGGCCTCTCACCCTCATCTAACTCTTCCAACTCGATTAGCGAAATCTCCTCTTTCTGCTCTAGATACTCCTTCCTGCCAAATCTCTCCTTGACTTTCAGAAATCGCCCATCTTTAATTGTTGGCATCGACCTTCTACGGACATGAATAGTCCGCACCTGTCTACCTAGCGGGACTGATAGGGATGAAGCTAAGGAGGCTAGGGCATCGGCAAGGATGTTCTGAGCTCGAGGAACATGGACAAAAGTAAGTTTGGAAAAGAGCTTGATGTAGCAAGAGGTGAGTTCTTGGTAAGGTTTGAGGTTTGGATGAGAAGTTCGGTATTTGGTTAGGACTTGGCGAAGGATTAGTTGGCTATCACCTATCACCCTCAATTCCGTGGCACCATAGAAATGAGCGGCCTCCAGCCCGGCCAGCAAGGCTTCATATTCAGCTATATTGTTGGTTCCGGGAAGTCAAGCTGAAATGCCTGTGGAATGGTGACACCCTCGGGTGATAGAAGGACAATTCCTATTCCCTTACCGTGTGAATTCAGAGCCCCGTCAAAATATAATGTCCAAAGGTGGGAAGATCGGATCAACATTAGTTCGTCATCCGGGAGCTCCGATTGGACCGGGTCAAAGAGGGGTATAGGGTGATGGGCTAGATGTTCGGCAATGGCATAGCCCTTAATCGCCTTCTGGGGGACATAGGTGATATCAAACTGAGAAAGGAAGCTCTGCCAACGACCTAACCGATCAGTTAGAACAGTTTTCTCTAGAAGGAATTTGATGGGATTGATGCGGGCAATAAGGTTGACCTCATGAGCTAAGAAATAGTGTTTAAGCTTCTGAACTACCCAGACTAGTGCAGCACAGGTCTTCTCTACTACAAGATACTTCGCTCACATGGATCAAAGATCTTTGACAAATAGTAAGTTGCCCTCTCTTTCCCTTCTTCATCAACTTGTGCAAGGACTGCCCCAAGAGAATTCTCCAAAACCGAGATATATAAAACTAAGGGCTAGCCAGGGACTGGTGGTCTAAGCACAGGGGGACTAGCCAGGTATCTTTTCAAACCATCGAATGCATCTTGGCACTTCGAATCCCATTTGAACTCGGCCCCCGCCTTGGTCAACTCATAGAAAGGTTTACACCTTTGGGAGTGTTGTGAGATGAACCGGCGGACAAACTGTAGCCTCCCGATTAATCCTCGAAGTTCTTTCATATTTCTCGGAGGAGGCATACCAATGATTGCCTTGGCCTTGTTTGGGTCGATCTCTATGCCCCTTTTGCTCACTATGAACCCCAACAGTTTTCCTGAGGATACTCCAAACGTGCATTTCTTTGAGTTCATCTTCAATTTATATTCCCTAGCCCTTTGCAAGACCTTTCTTAACACTTCCGGGTGATCTTCTCAGCTTTTGGACTTAACGACCAGGTCGTCCACGTACACCTCTACAAGGGTATGCATCATGTCATGGAAGATAGCCATCATTGCCCTCTGATATGTAGCACCGGCATTCTTCAGTCCAAAGGGCATGACGACATAGCAGTAGGTTCCCCAAGGTGTGGTGAACGAGGTCTTCTCCTGGTCCTCTTCGGCCAACCGGATTTGATTATATCCAAAATAGCCATCCATGAATGACAACATATCGAATCCAGCAGTGTTATCAACCAGTACGTCAATATGAGGTAGAGGAAAGTCATCTTTAGGACACGCTCGGTTCAAGTCCCTGAAGTCTATACAAATCCGAACTCGGCCATCCTTCTTCATGACAGGGACTATGTTTGCCACCCATTGCGGATAAAGGACGACCTTAATGAATCTTGCTTGATATAACTTGTCGACCTCTTCTTTCATCTTAAGTGCAACATCAGGGTGGAATCTCCTTAATTTTTGTTTGACCGGGGAAACTCCAGGTTTCAAAGTTAGACGATGTTCAACTAACGAGTTGTCTAACCCCGGCATGTCTTCGTATGTCCATGCGAACGTGTCCTTATATTCTTTCGAAATTTTAATTAAACTCTGTTCCTCAGTGGGAGTGAGGTTTGCGCTTTGGAGGATTGTCTTGGGATCTTCCGGTGTTCCGAGATTCAGTTCTTTTGTCGGTTCATCCACCGTGGCTAATGGTTCTTCAAATCTTTTAAGTCCAGATGCATACGCATCAGCCAAGTCCTCAATTCCATCCTCGAAATCAGGATCTTTTTCTGATAAGACCTCGTAAACTCCCAGTGTATGATCTACATTGAATTCATCCTCATATTGGATTTCATTAAGCTGGATAGCATTTTCCAAAAACCTTGGTAGCCTTGCACATTCCTTGCATTTTTGAGCTATTTGTTGGAGATATCTCTCTGGCACACGTTTACCTCGAATTTTCTTCTTTTCTACCCTAACTACTCCTAAAGAAGACGGAATTGAAAAGGTGGTACTAACAATGGGTGAAGGATCGAGTAGATCGATCAGTGAGTTGGAGAAGAAGGGTCCCTGGTTGGGAGCACCCTCCGAGACAAGTAGAGACGTCTCCTCAATGGAAAACTGAGTTTATGAGAGGACATTTTTTTTTGGGTATTTTGGGTATTTTCAATAACAAAAAGGGAATGAGCCGATGTGGCTCGAGCAGAAATAGAAAGCTTAAGTAAATGGAAGAAAAATGGGCTCGCTGGCCCGATGATGACAAGAAATGGGCAGATAGGCCCAAAGCTGGTGAAAAGATCTAAGGGGCACGTGGGCCCAAATGGTGGGCACGCGGGCCCAAAGCAAGAAAATAAATCTAAAGGGCACGTGGGCCCGACTGGTGGGCACGCGGGCCCAAGGTTGTTGGATTGGAATGGGCATAGTAGCCTAGTGGAGTAAGAAGATTTGAATGGGCTCTCAGGCCCATTGATCAGTTCAGGTGGCCATTTTGGCCCATAAGTGGGAATTGGGCTAGGTAGCCCATCAAGCGAATCCAAGAGGGATAGAGTGAGGATTTTGAAATACGTGACCGTAGGATACGGCTCACGCGGGATGTTGTTTGGAGGTGGGTTCGAGTGGACAAGTTGTTTAGAGATGGACTTGCCCTTGACTGGTTCTTCCTCCTCTATGAACAACCGAGCCAAAGATGAACTCAGGTTGTCCACTTCCTCCTCTTGCTCTAGTGCCTTCTTCCTTTTGACTGGTTCTTATTCTTTGTCCCCGGCCATCATCATGGTCTCCCCTTTGATAAAGAATTTTTGGAGTCCCATGGCATTTTTTGGCCGGTAGACCATCCGCGGAGTGAAACTGGGCTCATAGCCAAGCCCGTGTCTCTTTGGTCTTTGTACGGCTTCAATGGGGTGCACAACCCCCTGCAGCTCCTTTCCCAGCCCCTTTCCTGGATGATAGCCCATCCCTTTCATCATCCGCCATGCAACTGAATCTGGAGGCGTCGTCAATACCATGACCTCAGGTAGCTCTGTAGTTGAAACCAACGGCTGGACAGATTTTGATATTGGTAGTGCAGAAGAGGGGTCATCCACGTCATTCGGAATGGGGATGTTGGTTACTTTGATCACCCGGCCCTTGTATGGGAACTTCAGACACTGATGATTAGTGGAGGCAACGGCTCCTATTGCCTCAAGGTACGGGCGTCCCAAGATAGCTTTGAATGTAGGGTCCAATTCTAGAACGTGAAACTCGGCGGTGACAGCACACGGCCCGAGCCCTACTTTCAATGTAACCACCCCTCGTGCCGGCTTTCGGGAGTTGTCATATGCGGTCACCGTGACGGCAGAAGGCTCGATTTCATCATCGGAGATGCCGCAAAGTTGCAATGTTTCTGGCGGCATGACATTTATGGATGCTCCGGTGTCAATCAAGCAGGACTTGATCTCCACGCCTCGGATGACTACTGCAACGCGCAAGGCGTACTTTCTGATCTCTGGCCGTGCCAGCTCCTCCTGTGTAAAGGTGAGTGCCGGATGTTCACTCCTCGGGGTCAAGACAGCAATGATCTTCTCAGGCGGGAGGTCCTCATTGACCATGACCCGCTGCAAATATTGTTGTAGGATGTCCTGATGGTTCTTTGACCTCTTTATAAGCTCCGTAATTGAAATCCGTGCCGGCATTTTGTCCAAGTGCTTCAATAGGTCATATGCCGTGCCGGGCAATGGTTCTTCTACCACCTCCTCTTCTGCCTGTTCCTGTGGTTGTATCCCGACCTGGGGGAAGACCCTTTGGAACATCCTCCCGCTACGAAGTACCGGCGCCAGCGTGGTAGGGGGAAGTGGTGATGATAGTGATGGTAGGGTTGGTTGGTAGGTTGAGGAGCCCATGGTAGGTAGGGGTGGTGAGGATCGGATGATGAGGGGTCGTGGATTGGTGGAGGCCGGTATGTTGGGTGATGGTTGGGGTGTTGGTGGTGATGGTCTAATGATGAGGGGTCGTGGGGTGGCAGTGACTGGTAGGTTAGGTGATGTCTGGGGTGTTGGTGGCGGTCTAATGATTAGACGCCGTGGAGGATTAATGGTGGTTGGTGGGTTAGGTTGGGGTGCTGGTTGGGAGGCTGGTGGCGGTCTAATGATTAAGCGTCGTGGAGGGTTAATGATTGGTGAGGGTAGTGGTGTTTGGATAGTTTGTGGGCTGGGGGCAGCTCTCGGTATGGAGAGTATGGTGCAGTTTGTAGGTGGGGTTGGTATGGCGGGCATGGAGGTGATTTGATCCTCGACACCGCCAACCCTGGGAATGGTGGGTTGACTCCTCGATGGCGGAGTGGACGAGGCCGAGTCGTTGGTTTGGTGGTGCTGGTGCCGGTGCTTGTATGGGTGCATGTACCGGGAGCGGATCTTGGACTATGCCCAGGCCGGGCTGCTGTTGTACTTGTTGTCGCCGTGGTTGATTCTGCCGTGCCTTCATGGCTTGTATAGACTCTCCCATCTGTGCCCAGTCAATGTTCCCCTGATCGTTGAGGTCATGAATGTAATCTTTAAGCGGAAACAGACATCCACCGTGTGCCCGGGATACCGATGGTAAGCGCGGTATTTTGTCATGTCAACATTGGCCGGCCATCCTTCTCTCTCCTTTGGAAGCTCTAGCCGCCGTTCAGCCATCAATGCGTTGAAGATATCGGTGAGGGGGAATGGCAGTTGAGGGTAGTATTCTCTCTTGGGTCCCCCCCTCCTAGGTCGGTTGGCTGGTGGTGGCACTTGGTTGTAGGCTTGTTGTGGTGGTGGTGGTCAGTTGTAGACATGTTGTTGTTGAGGCGCTCGGTTGTAGGCATTTGGTTGCTGGGGCACTCGGTTATAGGTGGGTTGCTGTGGTGGTGCTCGGTTGTATGCAAGTTGTTGTTGTGGCTGAGGAGCTGGTTGAGGGGCTGGCGGTATTGTTGATTGGGTGGTGGGTTACGGTATTGGCTTTGATGGTACCCACCCTGGTTACCCATGGCATTGATGCTCTCATTATTTACTACCCCTTCGGTGGTGGGTCCTACAGGTGTAGGCTTTCTAGTATTACGGGGCTTGGTGTCGAACGGGTTGATCATGGATGCATCCTTAAAGTGGGCTTGGAGGTAGCAGGCGCTATCACACAACTCACTCATGGTTGTTGGACGGTGCATGATCAGAAGGTTGCGAAGGTTAGGCGTGGTGTTCCCAATGAGCATCCTTACCTGCTCCCCCTCTGAGATGGTATCCACAAGCCTCTCAGCCATTCCCCTCCACCGATCAGCAAATCTGGCAAAATCCTCATCCGGCCTCATTTTTTCAGCAATTAAGTCAGTTATCGAGCAGGCTGGCCCCACCCTATCCTTGTACCTCTGTAGAAACTTCGTTTTGACAATGTCGAAATCCGCCGCCTCAATGGAATCAAGAGAATAAAACCAGTCAAGGGCGGATCCATCCAATGACCGACGGAATAGGAAGGCAAGGGCTTTGCGGTCATTTTTCCAGAATGAGGAGTCATAGAGAAAGCTCTTTAGATGGTTGAAAGGATTACCAGTCCCGTTGTAACGTTGGAAGGCGGTATCTACGAAGGAGGAAGGTGTAGAATCGGGAAGGATGGGACAGAGATTTCGGGGATGGCTTTAGAATCGAGGCGGTGCCTCATCTCTTCGAAGCGCTCATCCATCCGGTTGATTTTGTTCATTAACACCCGGGTGAGGCCGGATTCCCGAGCCGCGGGAGCAAAGTGTTTACTTGATTGGGTTGGAAGAGGTGGGTTGGAAACAGAACCGGTGCGTAATTGTGTGAATGCCCTACAACGGGGTGAGTAGAGACACGGCAAGGTTGCCCAGGAGAAGAGATGATCAAGGGCCTGACTGCCGGTTGGGGTGGTGAGGGGGCTTGATTTCCCTCGATCGGAGCTTGATTGGTGGGCATCTTTCCCTTAGTGGCAGATTGGATAATTTCAAAGGCCTCGGGATCAAGGTGAAGAGATAGATCCTTGAGAGCTTGTTCTATAATATGTGAAGTGGATCGGTGAGCAGGATCTTGGACCTCAAGTTCCATCACGGCATTAACATGGCCATCTGGTTGGACCATGGGTTGCTGAAGCTCGTAGTGACCCGTCTCGTACTCCTCTTCTTGGCCGCAGTAGTCAAACATCCCGACGTGTCTTCCGGACCTTAGAGTGGGCATCCTGTCAAGTTTCCTTACAAAATGGTTGAAAGAAGGCAAATGAAAGGTGTAAATGCAAAGAGAGTTTTTGTTTGGTTATGGTTGTTTGCTTGATTTGATTTGGTTTCAATTTGGTTGTTTGGTAAGCAAGTTGAACATAAAAATTAAAGGGATTTTTTTTAGGTGTTTCAAAAGAGAATTTTTTTTCTTTTCAATTGTTGTGGGCAAGCAAGTTATGCAAACAAGGTTTTAAAATGATTACTCGACAATTATTGGGTTGAAACCTTAGATTAGATAGATTGTTAGCAATTGTTCACTCAAATTGGGTATGGTTCCTATTGCTTCAATCTTCAAGACCTAAGGTTATCACTCATTCACCACGAGTAGGTACTTGGGTTCTTCGGGTTTTGGGAAAATGGTACAACCGGCCCAATCGTGCGGAGAGGAATACTCCACGGATGGGGACTTACGGAGGTCTTGATGGAAACCACCAAATCAACTAGGAAGGAATATCCCAGAAGAGAGGTAAGAATCCACCAAGAAGGTGTTTGGAGGGTGAGGGTGTGTTGGGAGAGAGAGCCCCCGCCTCGAATGCCCTACGGATCGGAACAAGTCAGGTACGCGATGCAAAGCTAATGCAAAAATTAAAAATGGAGGGTAGAAGGAGAAGAAGCAATCAATATGCAAACATGAATGAAAGCTATTAAATAAATCAAACAAGTGAATGCAAGTAAGACAAGCAATGATAGAGTAAACAAGTAACTAGCAACTAACAACTAAAAGGTGGTTCGCGCGGGAACCGGCTTGTGTTGGAGTGTCCAATTGGGGAAAAATATGAAGTAAAGGTAAAAGGATGGTCCACGCGGGGACCGATTTGAAAATAAAGTGGCTCACGCGGGAGCCGAGTTTTGAAAAGGTAGGTGGTTCACGTGGGAACCGGTTTTTGAAGGAAAAGGGGTGGTTCACGCGGGAACCGGTTTGTTTGATTGAAAAAGGAAAGAGGGGGCCACGTGGGGCCAATCTAATTGGTGCAAAGGGGTGGTCCACGTGGGGACCAATCTGAAGGTAAGTTGGTTCACGCGGGAACCGAGTTGGAAAAGAAAGCTGGTTCGTGGTTCACGCGGGAACCGGTTTTTGTGAAGAAAAGGGTGGTTCACGCGGGAACCGGTGTAAGAGTTGACAAAATGAAAAGAGAGCCACGTGGGGCCAATCTAAAGATGCTGCAAATGGGTGGTCCACGCGGGGACCGATCTGAAAGTAAGTTGGTTCATGCGGGAACCGAGTTGGAAAAGAAAGGTAGTTCACGCGGGAACCGGTTTATAAGAAGAAAAGTGGTTCACGCGGGAACCGGGCTGAAATTAAAGACAAGAAATCAAGTCCACATGGGGGACAATCTTAAAGGAAGAGTAATCAGCAAGTTTTTAAAGGTAAATTGACATGGAAAAGGGTAAAGGACAAGCCGGTTCACGCGGGAACCAAGTCGGAAAACAACTAGTTGCACGGATCAATCAAGCTAGCACGGTTGAAGACATTGGCTGTCCCACCGTGGTCACCAAAAAGCTGTCGACTCCAGAAACGGGTTCCGGATCGGCACCTCAAGAGAAGAAGGTGAAAGATGGAATTGGGAAAAAAAGGGGAGTGAATTGAAAGACACTCGGAAAGTGGTAAAAACTCCTCACCTCGGTCCCACACTCACATTGATCCCCGAACTTTCATCTCACGGTGTCGCTCGAGCACCGGAGATGGTTCGGGTCATGTGGGAGGAGAGTGAGGAGGAGATTAACTTAAAGCATGAATAATAGAAGAAGTGGTCGCCAGGAGCCGCGGGCTCCGCTTTATAGAATAACAACAAGATTGAGTTGTCTTGACCGTGTACCTTAGCGCGGGAGATCGGGATATGGGTTCAACCTTCTTCTTCTTCGGCCGGCCGATGAAGAAGAGTCTCCCAACCAATGCTAGCTTGATAAACCTGTGCAACTAGAACAATAAACCAAGTGAAAGAAAATAATTAGAACTATGGGAAGTGTAGTAACTGTAGAGAGAATATGATAAAGAAGCAATTGGAATCGAACTCACCGGATTGGGGTGAGTCTTAACCCCTTTTTTTGTATTTTTGATTATGTAAAAATGATGCAAATAAACTGAAATATGCTTTAAAACAGTAAATGAACTGAGTTAAATGAGTTGAGAAAGCTTATGGAATGGATCGGCTTGAGTTGAAGCCGAGTTGGTTGAGAAAAGGCCGGTTCGGGTAGCTTTGCACCCTTCTGGCGTGACTTCGGTGTAGAGGATGTTGCAGACGACCCCGATGTCAGAATCGAGTTCCGTTTATTGGAGTAGACGGAGAACTCAGAGAGGAAGAGTTTCTATGTTGATGACGTCTCCGAAATCCTCCTGTATAACTCAGTAAAAATTCTGAAAGTGGGCGGATATCAAAAATAGAACCTGGATGCGCGCCCTCAGTTTAGCAACCGCCACGAACAAACAGCAAGTCGGAATGGAGTGCCGTCAGTTGGAGACGAAAGAGGACGAAGAGAGGAACAATTTGTATGTTGAAGACTTTTGCAGAAGAAGCCTCTGATTTTCTGCAGAAGTCGATGAAGATGGTAGATGAAGAACACCCGGATTGAGCCTTCTCCTTCACCTCGGGATCGATTTCTTGACTTCGGATCGCCTTTGGACGTCGGGACGGCTTTGGAGAAGAGCTTGGATGACCTTGGGACGAGCTAGGCACCGGGGGTTAACCTTGGGTCGCTGAGAATGTCCCTCAATTTATAGGGGAAGGGAGACGGTGCAAAATTTAGAAACTGGACCTAACGCGCCCCCGCGTTTCAAAGGATAGGAGGGCGCGCAGGGCGCGCCCCCAGTTCGGGGACGCGGTCTGCGCGCCCCCCTATTTCAAAGGGACCGGGGGCGCGTTACGCGTCTCACTGCTAAAAATCGACGGAAACTTCCGTAAATTGCTAAAAATCGACTTGATATACGTAACGCGCCCCTGAACCGGGGGCGCGGTACAAATAAGTGAAAATCCTCCCCGGAAACCTTCCAAAAACCCGGTTTAGAAGGTGCTAATCGGGGTGATTTCCGATTTTCAGAAACCGACCGCGCCCCCGCCTTTCAAAGGGACCGGGGGCGCGCAGGGCGCGCCCCCAGGTTGAGGGCGCGCAGGGCGCGCCCTCCACTTTCAAGCGGAGCGGGGGCACGGTACACTCTCTCTCCTGCGCGCGTGTTCCGCGAGCCATATTTTGCAAACGGGATGTCCAATTCGGCTCCCGTTTGTCACGTTGGAAAGAGGGCCTCCAACCGCACCTACTCAAGTCGGTAAACCAGCCGGTATGACTCCCGATATGTTCGTACGGGGCTTTCTACCGGTTTACCCTCTCACGAAAAGCCGAAACCCGGGGCGAAGATCCGAAATAGCACGGTTCCGGTCGATAAATCTCGGGTCAACTCGGGATGACTTAAAATGATGACCGAACAAGTCCGGTACGACCGGAAAACCCGAAATCATCGAAAAATTTGATATTAACCCGGTAAACGTGAATCGAAAACCGTAAAAGCCGCGAAACCCTAAAATTGACCGAAATGACCATATGGCTCCGATTGATGAAAATATTTGGCTAGAATCGACCCGGATGACCCAAAAACACCTGGTGATGACCGGAAAGGCCTAACACATGGTCCGGGATAGCCGTGTCAGCACAGATCGAAAAAGCCGTAACGAAAGCTGTCATTGACCGACGCCTACCGAAATGACTTCTCGGAAACCCTGAATGTTACGGAACACATGCGGGACTCCCGAGACCTTCAATTATGGACCATTCAAGGTCGGTCATCGAGCAGGCTTCGTGTTTTTACAGTTCACATGCGGCTCTTGCTTGAAGGTTACGGCAATATTCCGGAAATCATTGGTCCATTCTCAACTTACAAGGGGCTCCACCAATGTCCTTAGCTCATGTCCACGAGATAATCCAGATCAGATAACGGTCAGATAAAAGATATCGCCTATGGAATAAGAGTCTAGGGCTCCGAATCAAGCCAATTTGGCGTGTCTACAAATATATCTAATTTAAATTAATTAAAAATCACATCTAACTAATGCAAATCATGAAACTATACATGAATGACGTGATAAACATCTAACTAATCTCATGCAGACAATTAAATGCATAACCATCATTTATTCATCATTTTCTAACTAATAATCTAATAAACATATTTTAACATATTAATTATAATATCATATGCTAAGGATAAGTTGGGATGCCTACCTCAAGGAGTCCAGTGAATTTTCGAATCTAGGAAACCCAAGTTAGTTTAATCACGAGGTGACCGAGTCGATTGCGGCACCGGGGTATCCTCCAATCCTATTGGCATTAAAAACGGTAAAATGGTTAATTAACTCACCCAATTTAATTAATAAAATAACTAGGAGGAGAGAGAGGGAGTAAGATAGGAGAGAGAAAGAGAGTGTGCGAGAGAGAGAGAGAGCGAGCGAGAGGAGAGAAGAGAGAGAGGAGAGAGAGTGCGGCAAGGGGGAGGAGAGAGGCAGGAGGTCGGCGCAAAGCACCGCCCCCCTCTGTGGCGCAGCGGCCGCCGGCGCCCACCACACGGGTGTGGTTAAGTCGGGGGGGGAGAGAGAGAAGAGATGGGAGAGAGAGAGAAACCGAGGGCGGGAGAGGGAAGAGAGAGAGAGAACCTGCGCGTGACGGAGGGGGAGAAGAGAGAGAGCGGGAGAGGGGAGAGAGGAGCGTGGCGGGGAGGTGGGGTGTGGCGCCGGCTGCGGTGGCCATAGGGGGAAATGAAGAAAGAGAGAAAGAAGGAGGGGCACGGCGGGAGAGGAAGCGGGAGGGGGTGCGAGCGGGACGCGGCTCCAGCTGCGACGGCGGCGACGTCGCCGGCCAGGGAGAAAAGAGAAGAAGAAAGAGAAGAAAAGGAGGAGAGGTGGTCGCGGTTGTAAGCACCCGGAATGGGACATCCGCGGATCTCCCCCTCCCGGAACCCTTACGCCCGCCTCGGTGTGTGTCGGTGGGTGGTGTGTTATGTAGGTGTGGTCGCCAGGAACCAAAGGCTCCAAAATATGGTGGGATGAAAGAAAATGAAATAGAAAGATGACCGTCGTACCTTCAGAAGCGGGGAGATTGTTGAGTTCCGACTTCTCCTCTCTCGGCCGGCCGAAAGAAGAGAGCTTAGTGAATCCTTTGCCTTCAATCCGGTTGAAGCTCCGCCTCGATCGGATCTACCTAAGAATGTCCATAAGAAAACAAGGAGACAAGTGAAGGTTTCATTAGTTCTAACGAAAGCATAGTATCGTGCTCGAATTTAGATTCAAACATGCAAATGGGAAGAGACTAACCGGATTGGGACGAGATCCCAACCCCTATTTTTGGTAGGTTTTAAACATATATGAAATGCAAAATCGCTCTAAGACATGCTAAATAAAATGATGATCAATGCAAAAGCGAAAAAGGGAGAAAAGAACTCGATTAAACGGGCGATCGGACTTCAAAAACGACGAAAAAAACTTTTGCCCTTCCTGGTGCCCTATATATAGGGCGCCAGGAGCAGGTGCCCCCTTTATGGGGCGCGTTGACCAAGGTCAAAGCGCCCTGTATACGGGGCACTAGGTCTGGTCCGAACAGATTTTCTTCTTCTCTTCGCGACGCCGCTCCGGAGTGCTGGGTGGCTTCCGGGACGAAGTAAGAGCTCCTCCTTGTAGACAATATGCAAATAAAGCTAGTGGAAGGTGGTTTGGGTGCTGGATGTATGAGGAGAGTCGGATAGGGGCTCTCAAAGTTGGAGAAAAATCATATTTCTGGGTGACAGAAACAGAAGGTTTTAGGGTTTTTGGTGGAGGATTTTGGATCGATTTGGAGGCTTTTGGAGGGTGAATGTGGCTTAGAATCGTAGTGTTGGATGAGCTCTAGGGTGGCACGGAGTTGGAACCTCCTCCAAGCTCCAAATGGGGCCCTATTTATAGCCCAAAAGAGGGCACTTTGGCCATTTTCGAAAAATAGTGCCATGTGGCATAGCGCCCTGTATATGGGGCGCTAGCATCATGAGGTTTGTCAGGTCGACAAGACAAGTCACTGCGGGGGGTCAAATCAGCCTGTCAAATCGATCGGATTTGGTTCCAGGCGCCCTGTTTATAGGGCGCCTGGTGCCCTGTATACAGGGCGCCAGGTGCCCTGTTTATAGGGCGCCTGGTGCCCTATAAATAGGGCGCCAGGTGCCCTATTCTTGGGGCATTTGGCTTGTTCGATTGCTCTATGGACCCACCTTCGGAATGTGCCAAAAACTCGATCTGTCCAGAAAACACGATGTGCTTTAAATATTCTTTATGAAAACAAGAATTTGAACTCTCCAACTGGGCCGAAATTGCGTGTCTACAGCTTGCCTCGCCTTGGCGTCGGCTTTGTAGGGGAGTGACATGAATGAAGTGTAGGTGAATGTAGCGAAGCGTAATGAGGCGTAGCGAAATGAAGTGGTAATTGACTGAAAAGGTGACGCCAAGGTGTAGATTTAGACACGCCCTCATTGGCCTATTTGAGTGAAATAAAACTTTACCGGATTCCGAGATTACCCTTTGTCTTATCGAAACCTTTTCTCTTGTTGATTGGTTAAAGAGAAGAACAGTAATGAAAGTAAATAACTAAAATCCCGCGTGGGGGAGAATTGTTACCGGCCAGGACCCGAACTGCATGGTGTGCTGGACTCGGTAGAAATGCAGTAAATTGCGAAAAGTGAAGAGAAAAAGGCCAATCATCCAAGGTTGGGTTCTTCAAATTCATTGGGTTTTACTCAAGAATACCGGTTCAGTTTGACATGGAAAAACTTCTTGTTTCGATGAAACCATTAAAATTGGATCTTCCGGATAAACCAAAAACCTCCTTGAGGAGCCATAGAAAGACGGTGATGGAAAAGATGATGCATGAGATGTTGTATGGTAATGCATGATGATGTATGCTGAGTTTAAAGAAATATAAATAAATATAAGAAAATAGTTGAAGATATAGGTCAAACACAACGGGTCAGGACATCCGTGAAGATACCGTCGTCCCCGTTTATTTGACTTTGGCTTATCCGCGGGCCTAAAAGGTGACTGAATCCTTCATCGATTTTGTTGAAGGGGTTCTCTGACTCAGCCCTTTTAGACTCGAGGTCTTCAACGATATACATGCGAGATATATGATAACACATGCAAGATTCCGGGCTCCAGGCGCCCTGTTTATAGGGCTCCAGGCGCCCCATTTATAGGGCACTAGGTGCCCCATTTATAGGGCGCCAGGCGCCCCATTTATAGGGCGCCAGGCGCCCTACTTATAGGGCGCCAGGCGCCCTATAAGTGGGGCACCTGCGCGGACTTCAATTCTGCTCCTTCCCGAGGCAGCTTTTGGCTTCTATAAGAAGGGGGGACCTCCCCTTCTTCTCCCCCACACCAGCTACAGTGCTCCTTGCTTCTCCCTTTGCTCTGATGGCTTCTTCCTCCTCCCGCCCGACCGGTTCAAATGAGATGAAAAGTTTCTCCGAAGTGCCGTGCCATATTCGGAACCGGGTGTCCATGGGAGTGGTAGTGTCTTTATTAGGCACCCTTCTTTGTTCGTTTCAAAACCTTTTCTGATTGTGCGGTTATTTTGCAGGACCTTCCGAATTTTCCCGGGGCTCGCCGATACGGTCAGGCGCTATGGATAGCCCGCTTAATGGCTGCTATCAACATTCATGTGCGGCCCATTCTCAGCGGGTGGGGCTTCAATGGCATCCTCGTTCACGCCAACCACCTCCTCAAATACTTCTGGGATTTTTCTTTGGCGGGTGCACTTCTTGAGATGTGGCATCCCGATACACACACCTTTGTTTTTGACTCTTTCGAATGTACCGTTCTCTTAGAAGAGGTAGAGCCGTTTCGGGGCTTCGTGCCATGCTCGGGTACGGCTGTGCCATGTTTATCCCTGTCGGACCGGTCACCGGTTTAGACTTCCTCCGCGGCTTTATGACCACTGGAGAGGCCCGATCCATTATGGTAGGTGGCCGTATTTACACCGAAGCACTGGCGGATTGGTCCATTGGCGTGATTCAAGGTGCCGGTGATAATGAGGACCTTCGCCGCCCGGTGCCAAAGGCGTCGCTGCTTGCCTCGCCTCAGTGCTCCTTTATCCGTGTGAGGACGGGTGGCTCGACCCTACATGTCTTCCTTGTATCCAGGGTATCTGGTCCAACGAGTGCATAGCCCACTCGGTGTTGGGCTACCTTTATGATGGCCTGACCTTCGCTAGCGTTGGTAGGCCTATGTACGGCAGCATCCTTCTGTTCATGTGCTGGGTTGATTGGCACTTTAAGTTCGACGTGTGCTTCGGACCGGCCACGGCTTCTCGACTTTTCGCTCGGAGCCCCCTCCAGCCTCTCACCAACCGCCTTTGCATGGAATATAAGGTTCAGAACAAGTGCCCCTCAGTGAAGACCCGCGCTGACTGGCGTTTGTACTTTTCGGCGATGAGCAGCAGCGGCTTTGTTTGTCCCACAGAGGCGGTTATGCGCCAGAATGTCCGTGCCTCTCCCACCCCAGGGGTGGATCTCCGGTTGATTACCGGCACCTCCTTCATTATCTACAATCCTCACCGATGTCCTCTTCAGTTGGGCCAACCGCGGCTCAAGGTCCCTCGTCTCTCTCACATCCCGTCTGTCAAGGATCGTCAGACGGGCACGGCGGCGGATGTTGAGGAGTGCCAGAGCATCCTTGCGATCTGGGGAATCTGCAAGAGCTTCTCGCCAAGTGCCTACATGGATGAAGACGAGGTCTGGAAGAGCCGGTACGTGGCGAAGCTGAGGAAGCTACGCGGTGGTTGACCTGTATCTGTCAGTTGTATTTTGCTTTTGTTGTGTCCAGATGTATTTTGTTTTCTTTTGTTGTGTCTAGAACTTGATCAATGTAGGTGTAGGATTTGCTTGATGTAGTTTCTTTTCAGTTGTGTCCTAGTCCTGTCAGTGTCAGAAAAACAGCAAAAATATGCAAAAAGTAATAGAATATCAATGTTTTGGCAATGAAATTGTGTTTTTCATGAAGAATATTGCTTGTGGACATGTTCTAAGAATTTTGAAAATTTTGACCAAAGCACTTTATACTTTCACCCATGCACTTTTCTTTATTTCATTATCACCTTTTTCTAGTTTTTCTATTGGGCGGGACCTTTTCGGGGAGTGCAGCGCATCGTGCGGATTCCACAGTAAGTTTCTTCCAACTACAAACTTGTAATTTATTCCGTTATCTTCATTTTTGCAGAAGGGACCGAACCGATCCGGAGTCATTCCGGATCGGAACGGGAAGAGAGAAGGGGGCTGAGCCCCCTAGCGCCCCTATGCTGGGGCGCTAGGCGCCCCATCATAGGGGCGCCTGGTCCAGGTGCCCCATAAATGGGGCACCTAGTCACCAGGCCCCCATCTTCTCCGTTTTGCTGTTCTTGACCTGTTCTAATGCTTTGTAGATGACGAAGAGGTCTCGCGTTGACGCTTCAGGTGCCGCCGGAGCCTCTTCCTCCGCCGGTGCTTCTTCCTCTGCTGGCGCTTCTTCCTCTGCTGATCCCGCCTCATCGGAGCTACCCTCTCTCCATCCTCTTCCGACCGTCTCGGTAACCGAATCTTGACCTCCCCTTTCTTGAATTTATTCATGATTGCTTTGTTTCTAACATGATTGTTTGATTGTGCAGGGGAAGATCAAGTCCCGGATATCCTGGGAAATGGTCTTCCATGCCTACCAGGGGTTGAAGGACTTCCAGAAGGTACGGCTTGATGCAATGGGTTTTGGCCCATTGCTTCGCTGCTCGGCTTTCTGGGAGGACCTCCCTTTGATCCAGGCCTTGAGGGAGAGATGGGACTCCACCACCCATTCCTTCCTCTTCCCATGGGGGCATATGGTCCCTACCTTGGAGGATGTTTCCCAGATCACGGGTCTTCGTGTGCACGGTCGTGCCGTCACCGGCAAGACCTACCGCGATTACTTGGCCATGGTCCGGGATTTTCTGGGTCATCCGATCCCACATCCGCCCGGCGGACTGCGCGTTATGAAGCGCACAGCCGTCGGGAACTTGCTCGGTCTGGGCAACGCCAGTGTGGGTAAGGATGACATAGTGGCGGTTGTGCTCGACGAGTTGACGAAACGCGTCGAGCGCTCCCTGGTTGGTGAGGAAGGCACCGTTGAGGCCGACCAGGATCTCCGCCGGTTCCTCCTCTTCTTCCTCACCCGTCTTCTTCTAGCCTCGAAGACAGACAGGGTGCACTTGCGGTTCCTCCCTTTTCTTGCCGACCTGTCGAAGGTTGGTGAGTATGCGTGGGGTGCCGCTATGCTGGCCCATCTGTTCTCCTCGCTGGCGATGGAGAGCGGTCCGGTTTCAGTAGCCGGCTTTACTCCATTCCTTCAGGTATGCCTTGTTCTTTTGTTCACTGTCAATTCTGCCTTGTCTTTTTTTTGTGACTAACTGAGCTTTTATTTGACAGGTATGGAGTTACTATTACATCCCCCTGGGCCGTGCTCTGCTGAAGGATGACCCCGAGTACCCTCTCATTGGCAGCTGGGTTGCTACACGATCTGCTTCTTCCCATCCTTACCAGGCGGAGAACCTGAGAAGGCAGCTGCTCTGCTTTCCTCACCATGAGGTATTCTGTTACTTTTCTCCTTCTTAACTTTTGGTTCTTCTTGTTTACTGCTCTGCCTTGCTTTTTCAGGTGGTATGGCAACCTTTTTCAGACCTTCACTTGGATCGGCAGCCGTGGGTTTTGGAGAGTCGTCCGGCTTTTGGCCGTGACACTTTCTTGATCTGCCTTGAACGAGATGGAGCCACTTTGGGTGCGTCTCACGATGCGCTCATTGGGGCTTCACCAGGAGTGGGTGGATCTTCCACCTTACCCACACCTGGGTCGTTCTACTCGCGGCCTGATCCAGGAGATCGACTGGAAGAAGGAGGGCCAGTTTGCTGTCCGGATCTGGAAGAGGGGTGGCACCCCAGTGACTTCCAGTGCGCTTGACAGCGATGATTATCTGCGTCGCTACGTGGCGACATTTGCCCACCTTTTCACCGAGGGTGGAGAGGTACGCACTTGTTGTTTTCACCATCGTTCTTCCTTTGCTTTGATGTCTAACCGTATGTTGCTTTCGAGCATTCGGCGGAGCTGTCTCGTTTAAGGGCGGGGACAGCATCTTTGGAGGCCGAGTTGGAGCGACAGGTACTTTCTGTACTTTGCACCTTTTCATTGTTGGTTAACTGACCTTTCTTCTTTCTTTCAGCGACGTCGCTACCGAGGTTCCCGTCGACAGGTAACACTCTTTATTTTTTCTTTAATTCCTTGAATGAATGTTGTTAATCGTCTCCTCCACTTCTTTTCAGATTTCTCGGCTCCGCGAGCGCGTGGCCGAACTGGAGTTGGGTTCCCATCCGGCTGCCCCTGAGCCGACGGCTTTTGACGAGCCTCCCTTCGAGCCGTTCGACTTCGGCCAGCCTACGGGTCCCGAGCTACCTTCTCACCCTTTGCCGGTCGATCCTCCTTCCTTCATTCCCACCGATCTCGGGAGCAGTTCTTCTGAGACGGGTTTCCTTCTTGAGGTGATTACCGCTTTTACTTATACTGTCTTCTTTCTTCATTTGCCTTGCTAATCTTCTTTTCTTCTTGCAGATTGCCCAGCTGAAGGAATGGGTGGAGGTCCTTACTACTGAGGTGAATTTCCTTGACTTTCTCTTGCTTTGCTTTGCTTGATTCTAACATTTTCCCTTTTGTAGAACAAGGATCTTTGGACGAGGATTTCTGATCTTTCCGCAGGGGGTGCTCCGCCTCCTACTGGTGATCCCTTGGGTTTTCAGCCGCCTTCTACTGATGATCCCTTGGGTTTTCAGGACAAGGTACATAATTTTCTGCTCTGCTTGTCACCATTTTATTTCTTTCCTGACATTTTTCCGGTAGGTGATGGAGCTACAGAGGGAGCTCGGGCTCGAGCCCCTCGTAGGCATTCCAGATCATGGTTCTTCTACTTCCGAGGTGCGATGTTTTCATTATGATTTTAAACTGGAAATGCTTGGACTGACGTCTCCTTTGGTTTCCACAGACTGCTCAGAGGATAGAGGAGCTGACACAGGAGGTACATGTCTGATTCTTTTCTCAAACTGCTTCTTCTGTAACTGATGTGTCTCTTTGTCATCTTGTAGGTCGGGAGACTGGAGGCTCGCGTGGTTGAGTTGTCACGGCCAGAGTCCGAGCAGATCCTCCTTCTTCGTCTTGAGCACTCCAGAGAGCTCAACCGGGTGGAGGCTGAGCATCGTCAGTTGATGATGCAGGCGTTGCAGTCTCGGTCTCCGAGCCACTCCCACCGCTCCGATTCTCGAGGGACCACACTGAGGGGACCTGCCCACTCGGGTTCCTCTCAGTCCAGTAGTTGTAGGAGGAGAGATGAGGAGAGACTTGCCATGCCACCTCCGGGTGATCAGGCACCAGCAGAGGGAGGCGGTGATTTGTGATGTGCCGACCCCCTCCTATCTTCGATGTACTTTGTTTTTCCATAGTGATGGTTGTTGACTTCTTTTCCTGACTCCCTGCGTTTACTCAAAGGGCGATTAGAACTTTATTCAGGCTTAGTCCCTTGCAAGAAAAGGGCGAAACTGCCTTGATCTTTTGTCAAGGGACATAGGCCTTATCAAGGTAAAGTAACGAAAAACATAAGTATGCACAGAAAGGAAACATGCAAGACCGAAATTAAACATGAATGCAAAGGCAACTAGTCAATTAGGAAGCAAAATTTTTGGGTGTTTTGGATTTTTTGATTTGTTTGGGTTTTGATGGTTTTATAATGTTTTTGGTATTTTGGTATTTTTATGATTTTTTGGTGTTTTGGATATTCTTTTTTAGGATTTTTTTTTTAAAATATTTGATTTTTTTTCTTGTTTGGTTTGGTGTGAGGGACACGATTGTCTCATCCTTTGCTTTGCTTGTCGTAGGTGCCTCTCATTGCTACCTAAGGGTTAAGAGTAGGCATCATGTGTAAGAAAGTGCCTAGTTCGAGATCTTCTGACCTTCTGCCTTTGATAGGCTATGGTTCTTCTTGGACCTAGTCGGTCGACCCTATCCTTTGAGGTTAAAGAAGGAAGATGATTGGTGGTAAGTCCTTAGTAGAATTCAGGGATGTCGAACTTGTTTTTCTACTAATACCCACATTGCCCATTCGGGTTTTGACCTCTTCGGGTCCTTCCTTCTAGCCCATTCTCTTTGATGGCCCACATTCAGACAGGTCTTTCTTTTCTTTTGCGTGATTTTGACCTGAGAGGTTCATTGCCCATCTTTTGGAGCCTTTTTCTTGAGCTTTTGTTGGTACACATTCAGACAGGTCTATTCTTTTGCTTACCTGAGGGGTCATTGCCCATCTTTTGGTACCTTTTCTTCTTTTTAAGAAGTCAGGCCCTCGGAGACATTTTCCAACTAAGTCAATGGGCATTTTCGATACTCCTTATTCTAACCCCTTTCATCTATTCTGGACCGAAACGAGAAGAGAATGGAATTGGGTCGACCTTCTTTTGCCAAGCGTTGCCTAGCTTTCTCTCTGACTTCCGATCATCGGATCTCAAGACTAGGCGTGTAGTGTGTGCAGTATGATGCCTATCCTTATTTCCCTAAGCGACAAGCTGATGCATCGGGCAAGTAAGCGTTAGATGCTATCATGATACTTCACACCTTTGGATTTTATAGATTTTTTGTGATTTTTGTTCTAAGGGAAATATTTTTTGAGGTATACACCATTCCAGGGATGAGCTAGCTCTTCTCCTTCTGCATTAGTTAGCTTATATGAATTACCGGGGTAAACAGCCGAAATAACATAAGGACCCTCCCAATTAGGTTGAAGTTTGGAGCGGGGACCGCCCGGCTTAACAAATATTCTTTTAAGCACAACCTCACCGACTTCAAATTTTCTCTCCACCACCCTCTTTTGATAAAATCTTTTAAGTCTATTCTGATAAGATCTAGCATGTTCGGCAGCGGCCATCCTCCTTTCGTCCAAGAGTTCGAGTTGTGCGAGAAGAGAATCTCGGCGTTCATCCATCGGGATATCTCGATCGATCTGGACTCGGAGGAAAGGAATGATTACTTCGTATGGAACTACCGCCTCCATCCCAAATGCCAAGGCATAGGGAGTCTGACCCGTTGGGGTTCGAATAGAAGTGCGGTAGGCCCATAGAGCATCAACTAACTTATCTGGCCAGTCTGCGAACTTGCTAGACTTACATGTCTTCTTAATGATTTTTATCAGGGTTTTATTGGTGGCTTCTGCTTGACCGTTGCCTTGAGGATAATATGGAGATGAATGATGCAATCTGATGCAATACGTGTTGCAAAGGTCACGCAGCTCCTGAGAGATGAATTGTGGTCCGTTGTCGGTGATGATGTCGCCTGGGATCCCGAACCTGGCAATGATGTTGCGCTTGATGAAGGTGCGGTATCGTTGATGCCTTGATCTCCACATATGCTTCCACTTCTGCCCACTTGGTGAAGTACTCCGTTGCAGTTAGGATGAAGGATTTGGTTTTGTTTGTGGAGTTTGGGTCACCGAGGGGTCCAATAACATCAAAAGCCCACATAGCGAAGGGCCATGGGGCGTGGATCGTATGAAGGGAAGATGCGGGAGAGTGAATCTTGTCGGCGTGGAGTTGACATTGATGACAGTGCCGGACAAAGATCGAGCAATCTTCTTCCAGAGTAGGCCAATAATACCCTTGCCTGATGATCTTCTTGGCGAGGGCTTGAGCATTTACATGGCCTCCGCATAATCCGGAGTGTGCTTCTTTGAGCACCAATTCAGCCTCTCCTTCATCTACGCATCTTAACAGAACACCGGCCAAGCTCCTTTTGTAAAGCACCCCTCCTAAGATGGTGTATCTCTGGGAGACTCTCCTTATGGCTTTCTTCTCTTCGGCAGTTGATCCTGGTGGGTACGTCTGATCCTGACAGTAATTTGCAATCTCATGATACCATGGTTTCTCACCCTCTTCTAATTCCTCCAACTCAATCAGAGATACTTCCTCCTTTTGCTCAATGTACTCTTTCCTTTCAAAATTTTCTTTAACCTTCAAGAATCGTGCATCTTCTACTGCCGGGATGGTACGTCGGCGGACATAGATCGTCCTAACCTGTCTGCCTAGCGGGACAGATAGTGAAGATGCCAGAGAGGCAAGAGCATCGGCAAGAATATTTTGAGCACGAGGAACATGAATGAATTCGAGTTTGGAGAATAGCTTGATGTAACACGTGGTGAGTTCTTGTTATGGTCTGAGCCCAGGATGAGATGTGCGGTATTTGGCCAGTACTTGGCGGAGTATCAACTGACTATCACCAATTACCCTTAGTTTAGTGACACCATAGAAATGAGCGGCCTCCAGTCCGGCCAACAAGGCTTCATACTCAGCTATATTGTTTGTTGCTGGAAAATGGAGCTGAAAAGCCTGTGGAATGGTGACACCTTCGGGAGACAGAAGAACAATCCCTATCCCTCTACCTTGGGAGTTTAATGCCCCGTCAAAATATAGAGTCCACAGATTAGAAGATCGAATGGACATTAATTCTTCATCGGGAAAATCCGACTGGATAGGGTCAAAGGTTGGGATATGATGATGGGCAAGGTGCTCGGCAATTGCATAGCCCTTGATTGCCTTCTGTTGGGTGTAGGTGATGTCAAATTGGAAGAGAAAACTTTGCCAGCGTGCCAATCGGTCAGTTAGGACAGATTTTTCAAGAAGAAATTTGATGGGGTTCATGCGAGCGATGAGATTAACCTCGTGGGCCAGAAAGTAGTGTCTGAGCTTCGGACCACCCAAACCAGGCGGCACAGGTTTTCTCCATGGTTGTATACTTTTGTTCACAAGGATCAAAGATTTTGGACAGATAGTATGCTGCTCGTTCTTTCCCTTCATCATCTACTTGTGCCAACACTGCTCCCATGGATCCTTCCAAGACCGAGATGTATAAGATCATGGGTTTACCGGGAACCGGAGGTTTGAGCACAGGTGGGCTTGACAAATATTTCTTCAAACCATTGAATGCCTCTTGACATCTCGAATCCCATCTGAATTCGGCATTCGCCTTGGTTAACTCATAGAAAGGTTTGCACCTTTGGGAGTGCTGTGAGATAAACCGGCGAACAAGCGTAACCTACCAATTAATCCTCTCAGCTCTTTTAGGTTCTTTGGTGGAGGCATGTTAATAATGGCTTTGGCCTTGTTGGGATCGATTTCGATGCCTCTTTTGCTGACAATGAACCCAAGTAACTTTCCAGATGATACTCCGAACACACATTTCTTGGGGTTCATCTTGAGCTTATATTCCCTGGCTCGTTGCAAAACCCTTTTCAATACCTCAGCATGCTCCTCTTGGAATTGAGATTTGACCACTAAATCATCCACGTACACCTCTACAAATTTATGCATCATATCATGAAATATTGCTACCATGGCCCTTTGATAAGTTGCTCCGGCATTCTTTAATCCGAAGGGCATGATGACGTAACAATAAGTTCCCCAAGGTGTAGTGAATGAGGTCTTCTCTTGATCCTCTTCTGCTAACCGGATTTGATTATACCCTGAGTATCCATCCATGAATGATAGGGTTTCGTATCCAGCTGTGTTGTCAACAAGAACATCGATATGAGGAAGGGGGAAATCATCTTTTGGACACGCTCGGTTTAAGTCCCTGTAGTCAATGCAAATTCGAACCTTTCCATCCTTCTTCATGATCGGGACTATATTTGCCACCCATTGTGGATAGAGGACGACTCTGATGAATTTTGCTTGGTGCAACTTATCGACCTCTTCCTTCATCTTTAATGCCACGTCTGGGTGGAATCTTCTTAACTTTTGCTTGACCGGGGTAGCCTCAGGTCTTAAAGTCAGTCGATGCTCTACCAATGATTTATCTAACCCCGACATATCTTCGTATGTCCAAGCGAACGTGTCTTTGTATTCTTGTAACACCCCCATTAGATTCTGTTCTTCTAAAGGGGCGAGGTTGGCACTGATGAGGATATTCTTAGGATCTTCCGGTGTTCCGAGATTAAGCTCCTTAGTCGGTTCATCCACCGTGGCTGATGGTTCTTCTAATCTTTTTAAACCGGATGCATAGGCATCAGCCAAATCCTCCTCTTCATCCTCAGTGTCAGGATCCTTTTCTGATACAACCTCGTAGACCCCTAAAGTTAGATCAATATTGTTTCTCTTCTCATATCGAATTTCTTCTATCTGGATTGCATTCTCTAAATATTCCGGTAGCTTGGCGCATTCTATGCTTTTCCGAGCTAACTGATGCAGATATCTTCCTGGAACTCTTCTACCTCTGATTTTTGTTTTGCTTTTGCTGGAAACTAAACCTAAAGAAGAAGAAGGTAAATAAGGAGGTGAGGAGGAGGTGGATGGAGTGGAATTTATTGACGAAGGGCAAAGGAGATCGATCAGAGATCGGGTGGCCTCCTGATTCGGGTCATCCTTCGGAGCGAGTTAGGACATTTCTTCGAGCAAAATTTGGGTTGAGAAAAGGACGTTTTTTTTTTTGATCTTTTTGAGAAGTACTAAACATAAACACAGAGGGGGTTTGGTTGGTTGTTGTTTCCAACGCGGGTTGAGATATTGACAGAGAGGGGAACAAATCAAGCAAAGACGGGTAAAGAGGGCATCCGTCTTTGCTATCCGGAACCGACAATGGATTTGTCGGGAATGAGTACCGCTAGATCCGAGGGGATGACACTTGGTGAATGCCCTAGATTTTGACTGCTAGAAGGCTCGTTGCAGAATGATTCATCACTTGACCCTTCTTCAGAAAATAACCATGATACGTCAATATATGTCTCATCCTTTAGGTTGCCCACCTTCTTCCTCTTCACTTGTTCTTGTGGTTCCTGCTCTTCAATCATTTGTATTGTTTCTCTTTTATCAAAGAACTTGCGCAGACATCCTCGGAAGTATTTTTGGCCGGTCTTTTGGCCATTATCACGTGTCCCATCATATCCTATCCCATTCCTTGATGTTGTCTTCACTAGCTGGATGGGTTCTGTGATGCCTTGCAGTTCTTTCCCCAGTCCTCGGCCTTCTTGATATCCCAGATTCTCCATCATACGCCACCCAAGGGTTTTGACGTCATCTTTCTTCTTTCTCCAAACTTGCCTAGACTGTCTTTTATCCCTCGGCAGATCGAGGATTGTAAATACCGGTTGATTCGGCAAGCCAGGGGGGAGAGTAACCAAGCAATCCACGGGCATACTCACCACCTTGACAACTTGTCCCTTGAAGGGAAATTTGATGCACTGATGATTGGTTGAAGCTACGGCCTCTAATGCTTCTAGGTAAGGCCTTCTCAGGATGGCTTTGTAAGTTGGATCCATATCCAAAACATGGAAGTCGACAGTAACAACCCGGGGTCCGAGTTTGACTTCAAGTGTGACCATGCCATGGGCGGGCCTCTTGGAATTGTCGTATGCTGTCACAGTGATTTGTGATGGCCGAATATCTTCTTCTGGGATTCCACACAACTGTAGTGTCTCTGGTGGCAAGACATTAATGGATGCACCGGTGTCAACTAGACAAGATTCAACATACGTTGCGTTAATACCGATAGTGATACATAGTGCATATTTTCTTGCTTACGGTTCGGCCAATTCTTCTTTAGTGAAAATGAGAGCGGGGTGTTCACTTCTCGGGGTTAAAGCGATGTAATCTTTTACGGGGAGAGTTTCATTGACCATCACTCTTTGCAGATATTGTTGAAGAACTTCTTGATGAGCTTTGGACTTTTTAATCAGCTCTAGAATGGAAATCCGCGCAGGGGTTTTGTCAAGGTGCTTCAGCAAATCATAAGATGTTCCTAGCACTGGTTCTTCCGGGTGCTCTTCTTCTTCTTCTTGCGGTCGTCCTGGTTGACCGGCCTGGGGAAAAATTCTTTGGAACATACGCCCGCTTCTAAGCACCGTGGCGAGCTGGGGAGTTATGGTTGGTGTAGTGGAGATAGACGGAGGGTTAGGTCGGATGATGGGAGGCCTAGGCAGGGGTGTAGTGATGATGGTCCGAGTTGTAGGGATACGGGTGGGTTGTGGTGGCATGGTTGCACAAGGTGGTACAATGATGGGTCCTAGTGGCGGTGGTATTTGTGGGGGCTCGACCGGGCGGATCAAGGTCCTACCCGGTTGGAGTTGTATGGCTGGTGGTGTTATGGTTGGTTGTGGTGGCGTGCGGATAATCGGCGGTTGGCTTCTTCTGGCGGGGATAACTCAGGGTATGGAGTGAACGGTTCGATTAACGTGGTTTGGAGGGTTGATGTTTATGAAGGAAGCAGGTCCCTCGATTTGCCAATTTTGACCTCTATCGCGGGGTTCATTGGTGGAGGTTAAGATAGGGTTAACCCTCTGGTTTTCTGGTGCTGTTGCGTGTGCGTGCGCGGGTAGCGGGTTACGAATAATTCCCGTGCCGGGTTCTGTTGTTGTTGTCGAGCTGGTGCCTCGCCGTTGCCGCCGGGGTTGGTTCTTCACCGCCTTGATGTATTCGCCCATTTGGCCCCGATCAATACTTCTGCTCGTGGAGGTCATGGATGTAATCTTTAAGCGAAAGTAGTTCTCCACCGTATGCCCCGGGTATACGTGGTATAAGCGATACTTGTCCGTGTTGGCATTCTGCGGCCACTCCAACTTTTCTCTCGGTAATGAGATCTGCCCTGCCGCCATAAGAGCGTTAAAAATATCTACGAGAGAGTACGGTAATGGCGGGTAATGATTTCTCCTAGCCCTGCTCTTCGTGGTACATAGGTGGCGGGGGGAGGTGCCTTGTTGTAGGTGGTCGGTTGGCGGGGAGGTTGAGGTGTAAAGGTCTGTACGGCCAACTGCCGGGGTTGCTGGGGGACTGGTGTCTGTATTGGTTGTTGGGGGTATTGGTTCGATGCTTGGTGGCGGAAAGGTTGGTGTTGGATCTGGGGGCGAGGTGCCGGTTGGATTTGGCGCGGGTTTCTATACTGGGGATTCCTGTATTGCTGTTGGTGGTTGATGGGCGGGTTCCCTAGGATATTGACATGTTCGTTGGTTATCACGCCTTCAGTCACGGGCCCAGCAGTGGTGGTGGTTGTTTTTTTGGTGACTCGGGGCCTAGGGTCGAAAAGGTTCATAATGGGAGAGTCTCGGAGCTGTGTTTGGATATACCGCGCTCTCTCGTAGAGTTCGCTCATCGTGGCGGGGTGATGTAATGCCAATACATTTTTTAAAGCGGGAGTGGCGTTGGTGATGATCATCTTAACTTGTTCCGATTCGGACAGTGCATTTGTCAATCTTTCCGCCATTGCTCTCCACCTATCAGCATACTTGATAAAATCTTCATCATTTTTCATCCTTTCAGCCATGAGGTCGGTGATGGAATATGTTGGTCCGACCCTATCTTGATATCTTTGCAAAAATTTGGCCTTGACGATTTCAAAGTTACTTGCCTCCAAAGGATCAAGTGAGTAAAACCACTCTAAAGCTGAACCCTCCAATGATCTTCTGAAAAGAAAAGCAAGGGCCCTTGGATCGTTCTGCCACATTACCGACTCATACAGAAAGTCTTTGACATGAATGAAGGGATTACCGGTTCCGTTGTAGCGACGGTATACCGGCATCTCAGAGGGAGGTAGATGAAAAGTAGGGAGAAAAGGAAGAGAAATTTCGGGGGCTGCCTTGGCGTCGATCAAACATCTGAGTTCTCTATATTGTTTGTCCATGCGATTGATTTTATTAATCATAGCTAGATCGACAGAAGGTTCCCCAAGAGGAGGAGGAGGAGCGGGTGCTTGGTGCACCGGGATAGGGATTTGGTGGGCCGAAGTGACCGGATGAGAAGGGTATATTGGGGGATGCACCAAAGGGTGAGTAGGGTTGAGATGATTAGAAGAATAAACTGGTGGTCTAGAAGGGACAACAACATTCGTATTGGGGTGATCTAGATTAGCCACCGAATGAGGAGAAATTGGGGCTATGAGCCCGGTATGGGAATGGCCATGAGCGGGCACATTGGGTTGGTGTGCCACTGACCGAGGGGTAGAGATATGAAGGCCACCTTCGGGAGGAATGTGGTCGGTGGGGGACTTGCCCTTGAGGATGGCTTTGATAGCCTGGAGTTGGGTAGGGTCGGCATGAGAGAATGCCTCCCAAAGTGAATTTGGATTGGGTCGAGGAGAAGTTTGACTAGGTTCAGGGAGAACTTCAGGTTCATTGACGGCACACACGGCATCAGGGTAGAAATAAGACTGGTCGTATTCCAATTGTAGTTGCTCGCATCTTTGATCCGCCATTCCGATAACTCGACCTGACCTCAAGTTCATAAACACGACAGAAAAGGAAGGTTAAAAAGTTCAAGGGTTTTTTTTTATTTTGATTTTTGACCTCTTTTGTTTTGATTTTCTTTTGTTTGGACAAGCAAGTTGTCAAGCAAATTAACCTCAAGCAAATTTTTTGTTTTGGTTCTTTTTTAGGCGATTTTGGGATTTTTGTTTAATTTTTAGTTTCTATTTGCAAATAAGTAATAGCAAAGACTTGGAATGATTAACGCAAAATTTTTTTGTTTCAACCTCAAATTAATGGCTTCTTTAAGAGAAATATTGTCCACTCAAATAAATGGGTAGGACCCTATGCTCTCACAACACCGAGCAATCTAAGGTTGTCACTCTTTTCACAACGATGGGCAATAGGTATTCCGGGTTTTGGGATAAAGTGGTACAACCAGCCCGATCAGTGAAGAGGGAATCCTTCACGTCTGGGGACTTACGGAGGTCTTGATGGAAGCTACCCGGTCCTTCCGAGAGGGAATCCCCGGAGGAGGAGTTGGCAACCACCAAGAGGGGTGTTTGGATGTGTGGGGCTTTGGGAGGAGAGAGCCTCCCTTCTCGGATGTCCTAAGGAGACGGGCGGACCCGAAGCTCCGATGCAAACTAAATGCAAGTGAAATTTCAAGGAATAAGAAGCAACCAAGAAGAAAATAAAAGCATACAATGATTAATGAGATGTTGTAGGAAGCAAGTGAACAAGACAATGATATGAAATTAAGCTAGGATGGAAGAAAGAACTAATTTAACTAAGCATGCTTTGAAAGATTTGTTAAAGGAGAACTAGACTTAGCAAAGAAGATGATATCTAAAATACTAAGGTGAAATAAGTTGATTATCAAAGTTGGAAATCAGATGGATATGCTTTAAAAAGATAAACGGAGAGCAAGTAAACTTGGAAGAAACAAGATGATGCTTCGAAGAAAAGTAAGCAACGTAAACAAGCAACAATGTAAGGAAATGGAAATGACTCACATGGAAATGAAAGTAAACACATTCTTAGGAAATAAAGTGGGATTTCACTAAAGCAAAGTCGGTCCCACCGTGGTCGCCAAAAGGTGTAAGCACCCGGAACGGGACATCCGCGGATCTCCCCCCTCCCGGAACCCTTACGCCCGCCTCGGTGTGTGTCGGTGGGTGGTGTGTTATGTAGGTGTGGTTGCCAGGAACCAAAGGCTCCAAAATATGGTGGGATGAAAGAAAATGAAATAGAAAGATGACCGTCGTACCTTCAGAAGCGGGGTGATTGTTGAGTTCCGACTTCTCCTCTCTCGGCCGGCCGAAAGAAGAGAGCTTAGTGAATCCTTTGCCTTCAATCCGGTTGAAGCTCCACCTCGATCGGATCTACCTAAGAATGTCCATAAGAAAACAAGGAGACAAGTGAAGGTTTCATTAGTTCTAACGAAAGCATAGTATCGTGCTCGAATTTAGATTCAAACATGCAAATGGGAAGAGACTAACCGGATTGGGACGAGATCCCAACCCCTATTTTTGGTAGGTTTTAAACATATATGAAATGCAAAAATGCTCTAAGACATGCTAAATAACATTATGATCAATGCAAAAGCGAAAAAGGGAGAAAAGAACTCGATTAAACGGGCGATCGGACTTCGAAAACGACAAAACAAACTTCTGCCCTTCCTGGTGCCCTATATATAGGGCGCCAGGAGCAGGTGCCCCCTTTATGGGGCGCGTTGACCAAGGTCAAAGCGCCCTGTATATGGGGCACTAGGTCTGGTCCGAACAGATTTTCTTCTTCTCTTCGCGAAGCCGCTCCGGAGTGCTGGGTGGCTTCCGGGACGAAGTAAGAGCTCCTCCTTGTAGACAATATGCAAATAAAGCTAGTGGAAGGTGGTTTGGGTGCTGGATGTATGAGGAGAGTCGGATAGGGGCTCTCAAAGTTGGAGAAAAATCATATTTCTGGGTGACAGGAACAGAAGGTTTTAGGGTTTTTGGTGGAGGATTTTGGATCGATTTGGAGGCTTTTGGAGGGTGAATGTGGCTTAGAATCGTAGTGTTGGATGAGCTCTAGGGTGGCACGGAGTTGTAACCTCCTCCAAGCTCCAAATGGGGCCCAATTTATAGCCCAAAAGAGGGCACTTTGGCCATTTTCGAAAAACAGTGCCATGTGGCATAGCGCCCTGTATATGGGGCGCTAGCATCATGAGGTTTGTCAGGTCGACAAGACAAGTCACTGCGGGGGGTCAAATCAGTCTGTCAAATCGATCGGATTTGGTTCCAGGTGCCCTATTTACAGGGCGCCAGGTGCCCTGTATACAGGGCGCCAGGTGCCCTGTTTATAGGGCGCCTGGTGCCCTATAAATAGGGCGCCAGGTGCCCTATATATAGGGCGCCTGGTGCCCTATAAACAGGGCGCCAGGTGCCCTATTCTTGGGGCATTTGGCTTGTTCGATTGCTCCATGGACCCACCTTCGAAATGTGCCAAAAACTCGATCTGTCCGGAAAACACGATGTGCTTTAAATATTCTTTATGAAAACAAGAATTTGAACTCTCCAACTGGGCCAAAATTGCGTGTCTACAGCGGTGGCGACCTCACCCGAGGGGGAAGGAGAAGCAAAGATGGGGAGAGCGCCCGAAAGGGCGGGGAGAGGGAAAAGAGAGAGAATGGGAGAGCGGGAGAGGGGCGCGCGACGGAGGGGGAAGCAGCGGTCGACAGCGACGGTGACGACGGTGGCAGTGGCCCTCGGCGATGCCCGTGACAGCGGAAGAAGAAGAAGAAGAAGAAGAAGAAGAAGAAGAAGAAGAAGAAGAAGAGGAAGAGAGGGAGGCGATGGCGACGGTCGGCGGCGAGGAAGAAGAAGAAGACACGAGGAGGAAGAGGAGCCGGACCAGGGGGGAACAGGGCGACGGCGATGGCGGACCGAGGGCGGTGAGGCGGCATCCGGCGGAAGAAAATGGAACGGGAAGGCGGCAACGGAGAGGTGGTGGAGGGGGTACGTGGCAGAAAGTAAGAATTTTTCATTTTTTATTTTCTATTTTTTCCCGGTATTACACTTTCTCTTGGAGTGTACATAATTAAATATGTTGCTAGCTAGATTGTGGACAAGTTGCAAAGGGTGGTTCAAAAATGTACATGGTTGGGTTGCCTAAAACTATGCATGGATACAGAAACTTGTCCAAGTGCGCGCCGTTTGGCAACTGATTAACTATGGATACAGAACCTTATCTCCAAGATACGTTCGTTTCATTTGACATACGCATCTGGAACAAGAAAATTCAGAAATTTATGGCAACTGCTCATATCCAAAGTAAGATATGTCAGGAGAATAAAACCATATATTACTAATAATTCTCTTTAACTATTTTTTAGATATTAAGTTGAAAAGAACGCTAAAATTAAATATGCTTAGTTGTGAGTAACACTAGAATAATGATCATAATCACTACAGGAAAAAGTGTTATTGAGGATAGGTTAATGGTGACAGCTTCTCAAAGTCGTCCCTAATAAATGTACTGATGAGGGTTGAACCGTTGCCACTATTTTATTACTAGAAGCCAGTGCAAATGCTCAAGTACTAATTAATGACGGCTAAATAGAGTTGTCACTAGTAAAAGTATTAGCGACGAGTTCCACCGTCACCAAAGAACTTAGAAAAATCTATAGTTTGAAAGAAGCTTAAGGTTAATGGCGTTAATTTTATGAGCCGTCGCTACTATTATGACTAGTGATGGCTGTGATGGCTTAAGCCATCGTTAGTTACTGCAAGTAAATTGTTCAATAGTTGACTCTTATTAATGATAGTGTTAACACCGTCGCAAATGGCCTTAAATGTACCATTGGCCATGGTTGAGGAGCCGTCGCCAATGATTCTCTATATTTTTAAACCCGCACCCCCTTTCCTTTCCCTTCTTCTTCCTTCACTCTCTCCCTCTCCTGCAAAAGGCTCTGTTGTCGCTACTGCCACCACTGTCAGTTACTACTATTGTTGTCACCATTGATGTCTCTCTCACATGTATTACGCGTCCAATGTCTCCACCCGAGGCATCTTCCTTTGAGCCACTGGAGCTTTACTGTCAACTACCACCATCATTGTTGCCTACCACTGCCATTGCCCTTGTGCCAAATCATTCTCTTTTAGGTATGCATCAACCCTAAAATATTATTTTAAGTTGTTTATTACATGTTTAATTAGGTATTTAGTTGTAAGATTTAAAGTTTATTTGAATTGATTTAAGGATTTAACATCTTAATTTTGTTGGTTTACAATTTAGGATTTTAGGTTTATCATGCTAAGCATGTCGATTTAAGGATTAAACATGTTAATAATGTAAAAGACATCTTATGAATTGCTAAGAATATGCTAAGCATGTGATTTAGAGGGTTACACATGTTTAGTTTGTTAAGAATTTTTTAAATGTTAATTAAATTTTTTAAATTATTTTTATTTGGTGTCTATCAATTCTCCATTGTTATTTGACTTTCGAACTCAACCTAATTGGCTTAGCCCAAAGTGTCGTTAAAAGAACCAAAAACTAATTAGGTTTAGTCAAAATGAGATAGAACTCAAAGCATGGCCAATTAGGCAACTTAATTTTATCCAGGATTGTTTTAACTTTTATTTTTATGGTTGATTTAGGGTTTATTTAATTGCACTTTTAATCTTAATTGATTGATGTATTTGATTAGCTTTGACTTTATATAAGTGTGATTTGGATTGCAAAAGCATGTTAGTTTAGGCTCAATATATATGATTATTTTAGGGTTTGATTACATAAGCATGTTTGTTTGATGAGGTAAGCATATATTGATTAGGGAATCCAGTTTGGATTGCCCAAAATTGCCTAAAATACCAAAAATACCAAACCAAACCAGTTCCTGATTTACTTTGGCCCAATTGACTTAGAATACCAAAAATACCAAACAAAACTATTTTTTGATTTGAATTGACTCTATTGGCTAAAATGCGAAAATAACTAACCAAATTGGTTTCCTATTTGGTTTGGCCTATTTGACCTAAATGACCTTTGAACCCAAATCATATAGGAAACCAGTTTGAATTGGCCGAAATGGCCCAAAATGCCCAACAAAACTAATGAAACCAGTTTACGATTTGGTTTTGCCTGATTGGCCTATAATGCCAAGAATACCAATGAAGTCATTTGGTGATTTGGTTTGGCCCAATTGGCCTAGAATGCCAAAATTACCAAATCAACCTTGTTTTCAGTTTGATTTGGACCAATTGACTTAGAATGCCAAAATACCAAACCAATATGGTTTTCGGTTTGAATTGGCCAAAATGGCCAAAAATACTAGAGATACCAAACCAAATCGATTTCCAATTTTCTTTGACCTAACTATCTTAGAATGTCAATATATAGAACCAAATTGGTTCCTAGTTTGAATTGGCTCAATCGACCCAAAATGCAAAAAATATCAAATGAAATTGGTATCCGGTTCAGTTCGACCCATTTGGTCCAAATGACCTTGGAGCCCAAATCAAACCAAAAACTGATTTGAATAGGCCAAAATGGCCTAGATTACCCAAAAGGCCTAACCAAACTGGTTTTTGATTTGGTTCGGCCTAATTGGCCTAGAATGTCAAAAATACCAATTCAAATCTTAAAACTTAATTGAAATTGCTTTCTGATTTATCTAATCATAATTTTGTCATTCTTCTCTTAAGAAACTTTCAAATGAGATTCTCATTTGAGACTTACTTAGAAATCTTCTACTATCATGATGATGGTAAGTAGAAGAGGAAATCGAAAGTGTGTTGCATATATAGCAAAGGTGGAGTTTGAGAAGCTTCATACATCTAAGTCATCGATTTTTACTTATCTTATATATACACTTAATAGTATTAGATACTAGATATACATCTTATGGTATAAAATACTATATGTGCATATCTTCTATAAGATACTATAGATGCATCTCTTGGTATGCAATATTTGATATACATCAATCTTACATCTGCAAAGAGTTGTAGAAAATGACGAGTAAATGAAGGCTTAATAAAGAAAACATTAGCATACATATGAAATAGTGCAAAAGTTGTATCATTACTAGTGAGAAATACAAATCTTTAGTAGCCTTCTAGAGATGTCCTAATCATTATATTGCTAATATATCCTTATATAAGAACATCACTATATTTCTTGCTTGAATAAATGATGATTTACTCAGAGCTATAGAAATGACAGATGTTCTAAGATATTAAATGGCAAAGTGTTTTTTCTTAGTGGCAATTTAATAAATTATTTAATCATATTAGATATGTTAGCTCCCGTGATATGTGTGAATACTCTTCTTAAGAGAAAATGAGTTGATTTAAATTAATCTATTCTTTAGCTTAATGTAGGCATGAATAATGGGTTAATGAGTTGTTAGAACACATATTTCTAAGTGTATGTTAGTCCATATCTATGAAGGCTAAAAGAGAATATTTCTACTTTATTATTTTCAAAGATGATGTCTCTAGGTATATATATGCACTTTTTGAAGTAAAAATCCAAGACATTTGAGAAATTATTGAAGATTAAGAATGAAGTAGAGATACTAATGGAAATAGTATTATAACTTTTTGATAAGATCAATGAGAGGAATACTTAAATACATAATTCACACATAATTTAAAAGGTAATATAATCTAATTTTAATATACACCTCTTTACATATTTTAACTTATTTAAGTAGCTAAAATTAGAAGCCGCATTATACATGACATAATACAAACAATGACATCCTTTACAAGTCTTTTGTATCTCTTTAGGGCTAAGTACTTAATATAACCACTTTGTAATAAATTGGTACCTTCTAAGTCAATTTTGATTATTATACATAGGATATGGAAAGGTGTTGAAAGCTTGATTTTGAGCAAGTTAAGGTTTCAGAACATCTGACCTAGTGAAGAAGTGTAACTCTAACTAGTTAGAATTTAAGATTACGAAGTGCTGCCATGTGGGATATCATAAATGTATAGATATTAATTCTACCACCCTTTTAGATAAGGGTATACATGGCTCAACTAAATGTATTCTTAAAGAAAGAGTTCCTCCTGAAGGAAGACAATGGAAGCAAGAAATATATAGAAAATGTTCAACTCCTACAACCCAAAGACACTTCTATTAAGATACTGGTTAATATTTACACATGGGAAACTCATAATTCCTTGCTTATGCCCATTCAACCTAAGAAACATGTGAGACATATCTTTGATAGAAGAAATGAGGCACAAGATAATAAGGATATTGATTCTAAGATCTATATAGAATCAATATGAGATATTGATTTTAAAAAGGGAAGTGACAATATAATATGATATAACCTTTATCTATTCCAATCAAGTTTAGAATTTGATAGATCCACCTTAGTGTATAGTATCCATATGATATAAATGGATCAATAAAAGACATATTGGAGTGGATTGAAAAGTAGAGACATTCAATACAAGGATAGTTTAAAAGGATATCATCTATGTCAAATGGTTGACTATGATGAGATCCTTTACCTATTGTCATAGTCTAATCCATTCGGATTTTGATCGTTACACATTGTAACTATAATATATGTCAATTGGATGTTAGATAGTATTCCTCATAGATGATTTTGAAGAATAGGTGTATATGATACAACTCAAGAGAATCAAGTTCCAATAACATCCAAATAAAGTGTGCATGTTGTTAAGGTCTATTATTAGACTGAAATAAATATTTCCATAGATGGTAGAAAAATGTTAAATGAGATTAAACCTTATGACTTCGTTAAGAATGAAGAGAAGCCTTTTGTGGATAATAAGATTAGTGGGTGTAATATTAATTTCTTGACATTTTATGTGGATAACATACTATTCATTAAAATGAAGTAGGTATGTTATCAGTAATGAGCGTAGCTAACAAATTAATTATCTAAACATAATCTTAGTTTTAAGATTTATAGATATAGATCTAAAAAAATGTAAGGCTTGACTCAGTTAATGTATGTAGTCACTATAGTCAAAGAGTTTGACATGGTAAAGTCTAAGATAGGTTTCTTACCTATGTAATATGGAGTTGATCTCTCTAAAGAGATATTTTTATAGACTTCTTCAGAGATAGAGAGAGCACATAAATAGAGTCCTTATACTTTTGCCATAGGGTCTACATGTAAGTGATGGTACATACATGACTTAATTAATACTCTAAGTGTTATGGGCATTCACCAAGCAAATCTAGGTGAGAGGTACTGGATAGTTAAGAGATGTATTATTAAGTACTTAATAAGCATGAGTGATGTATCTCTAAAATATAGAGGATAAGACTTGCAACCTTGTGGTTTTACCAATAAAAAAATCTAGTTAAATCAACACAATAATGAGCTAGATGAGTTTCATGTGATAGAACACTATAAATTCTACAACTAATGTAAAAAAGATTACATAATGGTTGCACACTATTTGAGAAGCAGTCTAGATAAAGATATTCATTTAAGAAATAGGATTGTACCAATACTTTTTGAAAGTGTATTGTTATTTTACGAAAATAATAAGGTAGAGCCGATGTCTCATCAGAAGTTTAAAACTTTTGTGGCGATATCAGAGAGATTGTAACTCATAGAGATATAATTAAAGGATATAATATCTTTCGCTAATAACATTGTTGATCCACTAACTTAAGTTGTAACTTAAAAAGTATTTAATCATCACCTTGAGCAGATGAAGATTAGCTAGACGGATGATTGGCTTTAGAGTAAGTGAGAGATTGATAGAAATGTATACCTTGTAAGCTAATTATATATGATATAATTCAATATTTTTATAAATATCTCATTTAATTAATTAAGCAAATCTTCATTACTATCTCTTATTAGATACGTACATTGTAATGAAATCTTTAATCACATGTAATAATGATTAAATTGTGACGAGATCATGATAATGAGATCAATCATCTAGTGGATTGGTCAACCAGCTATGAAAATCTCAAAATTGAGTTAGAACCCAATCTGTGGTCAGTTAGGCCAATCCAGATCGGTCATTGGTTTGGATTGGCCTAACTGGTCATGAAATCCAAAGAAATGAGTTAGAATCCAATCAATGACCAGTTAGGCCAATTCAAATCAGTGACTAGTTTAGATTGGCCTGATCAACCATGAAAATACCAAAATGGAGTTAGAACTCAATTCGTGGCCAGTTAGGCCAACTCAAACCAGCCATCTTGAGGTAGGGATGGATTTCAGTGGCCATAAATGAATCTTTATTTTCAATGGCTTAAAAACCTTGTATCTTGCCAATTTAAGCATGGTGTGCAACATTTGGAGCACTTATCGGTTTCTTGAAAGGGTTTGACTTATTAATAACAATTCTTATAGTGTCCTCTAATGTAGAGGCATTAGTTGACGTTGTAAGCATTGTTTACCAATTTTGGCTTTTCTTTCAAGATACTTGTAATGGTCCTAAATGTTATACACCACGCATAGACTAGCGAGAACAATGTTATTAGGCCATCAAAAATCAAGTTTCATTTAGAACCAAATCCGTAGCCAGTTAGGCCAATCCAAATCGATCATCTTGAGGTGGGGATAAATTTCAATTGCCATAAATGAAACTTGATTTTTAATGCCCTAATAAATTTGGATCTTGCTAGTTTAAGCATGGAGTTTGACTTATTGATAACAACTCTTACAGTGTTATCTAATTCAGAGACATTAGTTGACATTGTAAGCATTATTATCAATTCTGGCATTCCTTTCAAGATACTTGTAATGATCCTCAATTTTAGACACTAGGCATAGATAGGCAAAAGTGGTGTTATTAGTGGACAAAAATCAAGTTTTATTTAGAACCCAATCCATGGCCGATTAGGTCAATCTTAACCCAATCTGTGACCAGTTAGGCCAATCCAAATTGAGTTAGAACTATGACCAATTAGGCCAATCCAAATCAGCTACTAGATCTAGATTGGATTGGCTTCTAAAACATTTTAAGGTATTTTTATCTTTTTTAAATTTAATAATTCTTGAATGTTTAATCATGTATGTAAATAGATCTAGTAAGACTTGATGGACATTCATGTCCGGTGCATCTAAAGCAAAGGCATCTCAAGTGGGTGCATCTTAGGTGGATGCACCTCAAGTGGGTGCATATCAGCCGAGTGCATCTCGGTTAAGTTCATCTTAATTGGGTGCATCTTGGTCAAGTGTATCATAGCCTTCTCTGCCTACACCACCCTATGTTGGTAGTCCAACATCTATTGCCTTAAATATATAACTTATTGAATATTAATTAAATCATGATAAAAATTTGAATTTACAATTATTTTTCGTAATTAGCTATAGCTCACAGACATGGGAGAGGTTCCACCAGTTCTTATGTGGTGAGCACTTTACCACCAAAGTTGCGCCTCTTGGTGGTCTTTGCACCAAGGTTGCGCCTCTTGGTTGTGTCCCCGATTATGTTTTTCTCGGCATCTCCTCTAATTAAAAATTTTTCACAAGATTCTGTGGACATCTACTTAAGAAGTTTTCAACATGAATAATCTTTATCTATGAGTCCTTTTTTCATTGCAACAAACGTCATTCAATTCTGATCTCCCGTTTGTTCGCAGTGCCCTTCAAAAATCAGATGCGCAATTCTATCTGCACGCACCCCTAATCAAGCCCAATTGCATGCAAGCCCATCCCATTGAACACATCTCTGACCAATTCACGACCTTACCTTCCTTTTTACTCCTTTATAACACTTGGTAAAGTATCTAAAAGCTTCATGGTCAAAATTAGCATCATCGAATGATGGCAATCCAACTTGTTGTCTTATACATCAAAACTTACTATTTTTAGACCAAATTTGTTTCCTCTTCAAGTGGAGACATATTTTGAACATGGGGAAGGTGATATACGGTTTTCAATCCCTCTAAATAATTTGGGTAAGTTTCTAGAAGCCTCATGATGAAAATTAGCAACACTAAATGGAGGAAATCCAACCGATGGTCGAATGTATCAAAACTTGCTATTTTTTGACCTTTTTCTCATCCCCTATAAAGGGAGACTCATATACACCGACCTAAGGAGAGCATACACATTCTCCATCACTCTTCTCCTCGTCCTCCAGACACCCTAGGCTCATCCCAACCTCTCCAAATAGTCCTTTCTTTATCCAAGTGTTCGGAGATCATCCCGAAGTGAAGAGAAGCTGGTTTATGCTCTGATGTGCTGCATTTCTAATCACCGACTTCTACAGATCTCCTTGATCATTTTATGGCCCTGATTCCTTCATAATAAGTGTGCTTCATCGATCTATCTTTCATCTTCAATAAACATAGATCAATTATGACATCGCCTTGGCTCATGAAGGCTTCTAGACCAGCACTGCGCAGACAGATCCGAAGTCTATTTTCAGGGTCATCATTTTCTCAGTCAATTTCACTACAGTTACTTGAAAATTCAGCCCACACATACTTCATAGAAACTGTTCCCCGGTGAGTCCTCTTTAATTTTCAATAAGAATCATTTAATTTGGACATCTGTTGTGCCCAAGGCAAATCTTGCATCAACATCGCACTGGTGGTTCCCGGATCTTCAACTTCCAATAACAAAACTTTTAAGTAAATTCATACCATTTATATAAGGATTCAAGAAAACTTGTCCTAATATCAAACCACCCTCGGTGAGTCTTTATTTTGAAACAAACGACACTTGATTCTAACATTGGTGCTGTCTACTGCGGTCTCTGCATCAGAGCCGCACAGTTTACATTGAATCTGTCCAACCTGATTGCCACTATGTCTGGGTTGTGTTGCATTTAATCATTCATATTCTCTTTGCTAAATCTTCATTCATATCATTTAATTCATATTTAAGCATCATTTTTATTCAATTTTTCATCATTTCATACATCATAAAAGAAAAAAAAGGGGGTTAGGGCTAACCCCGAATCCGGTGAGTTTGTTTCCAATTGCTGTTTTATGTTATTGTCTTTACAGTTTCTACACTTCACTCAGTTATAATCCTTGTTTCACGTGTTTTCGTGTCTTCTTTGTCTACTAGTTGCACAGGTACATCAAGCTAGCATCGGTTGGAGACTCTTCTTCATCGGTCGGCCAAAGAAGAAGGTTGAACCCGCACACACACTCTCCTGTGCTAAGGCACACACGATCAAATCTTTCTCTTATTTCATTTAAATAGGAACACGTAGTTCCTGGCGACCACCTACTTTCATTCTTTATGCATTAAACTCTTTCATTCCATCCTCACTCTCCTCCCACACGACCCGAACCATCTCTCCGATGCTCGAGCGACGCTGGGAGATGAAAGTTCAGGGATCAATGTGAGTGTGGAACCGAGGTGAAGATTTTACCACTTTCTGAGTGTTTTCCGATTCACTCCCTTTTCCCTATTCCATCTTTCACCCTTTTCTTGAGGTGCCGATTTGGAACCCATTTTTGGAGTCAACAGCTTTTTGGCAACCACGGTGGGACAACCAATGTCTTTAACCATGCTAACTTGATTTGTTTATGCAACTAGTTTGATTCTAATTCGGTTCTAGTCACTAGATTGTTTGTTTTGTTGCATGATTGCTTGTCTCGTTTGCATATCGCATGCTCAATTTACTTACTTCCTTTCATTTCATGTTTTTGCATATTGATTGCTTCTTCTCCTCTTACCCTCCATTTTTACTTTTACATTAGCTTTTTGCATCGGGTACCGGACTTGTTCCGATCTATAAGGCATTCGAGATAGGAGCTCTCTCTCTCAACACACCCTTACCCTCCAAACACTCTCTTGGTAGATTCTAACCTCTCTTTTGGGATATTCTTTCCTAGTTGATTTGGTTGTTTTCATCAAGACCTCTGTAAGTCCCCATCCGTGGAGTATTCCTCTCCACACGATTGGGCTGGTTGTACCACTTTCTCAAAACCCGAAGAACCCAAGTACCTACTTGTGGTGATTGAGTGACAGCCTTAGGTCTTGAAAATTGAAGCAATAGGAACCATACTCATTTGAGTGAACAATTGCCAACAATCTATCTAATCTAAGATTTCAACCCAACAAAAATTGTCAAGTAGTCATTTTAAGAACTTGTTTGCATAACTTGCTTGCTCACCACAATTAAAAACAACCAAAAATTACTTTTTTCAAACACCTAAAAAATAAAACAAAAAAACCTCTTTAATTTTGTGTCCAACTTGTTTTCCAAACAACCAAATTAAAACAAAAAAATTAAACAAAACAAAATATAACAAAAAATCTTCAATTGTGTGCTTTGCTTGCTCTCTTTTTTTAACTATCTTTGTAAAAAAATTGACATGATGCCCATGATGCCAAGGTCCGAAAGACACGTCGGGATGTCGGACTACTACAAGACGGGTCACTACGTGCTACAACAACCCATGGTCCAACCAGAGGGCCATGTCAACGCCGTCAGAGAACCTAAAAATTCAAAATCCCACCCATCAGCCTGCTCCGCTCAGTATGGAGCAACTTCTACAGGGTCTATCTTTCTACCTTGATCTCGAGACCTTTGTAGTCATCCAGTCCACTGCTAAGGGCAAGATGCCCACCAATCAAGGTCCTGTCAGGGGAGATCAAGCTCCCTCACCACCTCAATCGGCAGCTAGGCCCCTCATCATCAACTCTCCTGCACAATCTTGCCGTGCTACCTTGCCTACTCACTCTATTGTAGGTCACCAACCTGATTCCATGCTAGCTCCTACTTCCAACCTGCCTCTTCCAGCCCATTCATCCAAATATCTTGCACCAGTGGCTCAGGAACCCAGCCTCACTCAAGCATTCATGGACAAACTCAACCAAATGGATGAGCACTTTGAAGAGTTGAGGCACCATTTGGACTCGAAGGCCATCCCTGAAGTATCTGCTCCATCTTTCCCAATCCCACATATCCCTCCATCACAAACACCAGCCTACCATCACTACAACGACTTAGGTGATCCCTTTACCCATGTCAATGATTTCTTGAGCAAATCATCTCGATGGCTAAATGATCGAAGAGCTCTTACTATTCTTTTTAAGCGATCATTGGATGGTGCAACCCTAGAATGATTTTCTTCACTTGGGTAAATAAAGATATGGGATTTCAAAATTATCAAGGAAAAATTTTTGCAATGATATGGGCCGGGTTATTCAATAATTGGGGATGAAAAAGGAGACGTGGAATTAATGTAATATAATGATGAATTGAGCCCCATGGCTGAGAAGAACATTGATGATATGCACCAACCTAGGAGCTGTCCTCAACACCATTCAGATCATCATCATCAGCCAACTCCTCGACACCAGTTGATTAGGCCACCCATGCCCCAACCTCAACCGGTCATGCAACTCTTGCCAATGGCACAAACAATTATGCACAATCAAGTTCCTCTTGTCACTGGTGCAAACGCTTCATTACCTAATCCGGCTCCCCAACCTTTGACTCCACCAACATTTCCAAAGGCCCCTTGGCCAATCATCCGGTCCTTGGCTTCTCAGCCTATTCCACCAACAACCCCTCAGCTAACCATTCAAGCCTTGACTCCTCAACCATGTTTACCAATAGCTCCTCAGCCCAAACCAACTTCTATGCCAACACCAATTGAACATCCCTCGGCTATTCAATCAATCCCTCAAAATAGGGTTCACTCCTATCATTCATGCTCTTGCCCCGACAAAGGAACCAATCAATCCAATCATTCTTGCTCCTAGTACGGTAGATGATTTAGTCTCTTCGACCCTTCATGCTCCTGCCCCTACAGAGGAACCGAGCACTCTGATCATCCATGCTCCTACCCTGGCAGAGGAATCAATCACTCCAACTATTTGTGCTCCTACCCTGGTAGAGGAATCAACTTCTTATCATGTCATTGCTATATCTTAGGATCAAAGTCAACCAGTAGGGGAGATTGAACCAAACCCTTCTACCTTTTTGAAATATCCTAAATTAGGCATGTCCTCTTCCATAGAACATCCCGAGGAGAAGCCTACTGTAGAGAGCTTAGATGAAGGAATCATAAACTTAGTTGATTGTTAATCCAATGAAGGACTAGGCAAGGATCTGTCACGTATTGATCAACTGTTACCATCATTGGAATTGATCATTGAAGATGGTCAGATTGAATTGACCCCTGAACTGGAAAGTAAGGAGACCGAATTAGTCAATGAAATGGGGAATGAATCGACAAGCCTCCGGAAGGATGTAGACCTTAGCAAAGAAATACTAGGACCTCCTCTAGCTAGGCAGGCAAAATCTTTGAAATCAGTCTTAGGGCTATGACCCTTGCCCCATTCTCTTTGTAAAGAGAAATTTGGCCCATGGGACCATAATCAATCGATCTTAGGGCTGCGACCCATATCTCATTCTCCTCACAATTTATGGTCGGGCCCATGGGCCCACATTTCATCCATCCTAGGGCCACCGCCCTATATTCATCTTCCTCACAATCGTTGAATGGGCCCATGGGCCCCCAATTCTTCAATCTTGGGGCCACCACCCGTACTTCATCCCATTCGATTGGGCCCTTATGCCCCTCTTCTTCAATTGGGCTCTTATGCCCCTTTCTCGAGCTCTTGTGCCCCTTTCTATCAATCGGGCCCACATGCCCCCTTTATCCAACTGGGCCCACGTGCCCCTTTCATTCAATCGGGCCCACGTGCCCCCTTTCCTCAACAGGGCCAACGTGCCCCCTTCATCCAACCGGGCCCATGCGCCCCTTTCCTTCAATCGGGCCCATGCGCCCCTTTTTATCAACCGGGCCCATGTGCCCCTTTCCTTTAGCTGGGCCCATGTGCCCCTTTTCCCCAACCGGTCCCACGTGCCCACAATTCTCCCCAATCAAGCCCACATGCCCTTAATTTTTCTAAATCGGGTCCGTGTGCCCACAATTCATTTCAATTGGGCCCGCATGCCCGCAATTCACCTCAACTAGGCTCACATGCCCATGTTTTTCTGCAACCGGGCCCATGTGCCCAAATTTCTTCTAAATCGGGCCCCTTCCAACAACCTCAGGCACACATACCCACACTCCTTCAACTTCGGGCCTATATGCCCCCATTCCTTCACAATCGAGCCCGCATGCCCATACTTCTTCAAAATCGGGCCCCCGTGCCCCCACTTCTTCAACTTTGGGATTGCGCACCCATACTCTTCAATGATGCCAGTGACCCATCACAAATCACAATCTTACTCCCAACCATTTAAATCGGGTCCATGTGCCCGCTCTTTTCATTGGGTCCCTCAGGCTTAGCCTCCAATCAAGCCTTCGAGCCCATCACCTCCAATCGGGCCCTCATGCCCATCAACATCAACCAGGCCCTCTAGCCCACATTCAAATCTTGGGCTCATGTGCCTCTTGATTCCGACTACTCCCAGGCCTTCAAGCCCACTTTCAACTCACGGGCCTAAGAGCCCATTTTAACTCACTTTTGCTTCCAAGCATGTTTATATCCTTTCAAATTCTCTTTCATTCTCTAAATTTTACTTTCAACAAAAAAATCAAGGGTAGAGAAAATTTCCTGAGTGATACCACAATCTTTGCCTTTTACATCATTAATTTTGACTCCGCCATGCTAAATCATATCCTCCACATCTTTCACTTCATCATATGACTTGGAATCTTCGATCCAATGTGATATAGAGCATATAAAAGTGGAAGCAGCATGGCAAGGCAAGCACAAGCAACGTCGTCACCAACAATGAATTCCTTCTCTCAAGTATTACATGAAATTACATTCATCATCATTATGTCATCCGCAAGGCAATGTTTTTTTGAAATGATTTTGAATCTCACATGACAATCTTGCTTGAGAGAACTTTATGATTGATGATAACTACTTTTTGTTTTATCCTAATGAATTCTTTACAATGCAAGGCATGTTTTCAATTGATTCACCCATAGAATGTAATCTACCTGAAAAATGGAGAGAACTACCAGTATGACTTGAGTCCACATGTAGTTGTTCTCTAGGAGTTGAGGGTGGATACCATCCCATAGACAACACGTCTCGATCCCAGAATCTAGATGACCTAACACCCGAGAGAAGCTAGGCAAGGCTTAGAGATGGAAGGAAAACCCTCACCATATTCTCTTTTGTTCGGTCCAAGATAGGCAAAGGGGACTAGAGGAGGAGAGAATCGAAAGCATCCACCACCTTAGTAGGAGGCCATCTCGAAAGGTTCAACTTTTCAAAAGAAAATGGTGCTAAAAGATGGGCAATGAACCCCACAAGTTTAAACAAATATGGGCTTGTCTGAATGAGTACCCAAAAATGTAGAAAATGAAAAAAGGCACCAAAAGATGGGCAATGACCTCATAGGTCAAAGCACTTGTCCGAATGTGCGCCACAAAAATAGGTTTGTCAATAAAGAAGAAAAGACCCGAAAAGGCTGAACCCTAATAGGCAATTGGCTGCAAGTAGAGAAATCTCTCTCAACATCTTCAAAGCCTATCAAGGACTTCCTTATCAATTCTTCATTCTTAACCCCCAGGGTCTAGGTGGACCAACCAAATCAAAGCTAAACTCTAGCTGATGAAAGGTTGAAGGTTGGAAAGATTCTAGGTAAGGAACCCCTTTTATTGCACATGGTATCTACCAACGAACCTAAAATAACAACCGAGTGATGAGGACTTCTGCCAATACTGATTTTTCTCTCCCAAGAAAAGGTTGAATATTTTCAAAAAATTCAAAAAAAGTTGAATACTTTTAAATTTAAAAAAATTAAATATTTTCAAAAACTCCAAAAATTTGAATATTTTCAAAAATAAAAAAAATAAATAGTTTTAAAACTCCAAAAAAATGAATATTTTCAAAATCCCAAAAAAATCGAATCTTTTCACAAAAATTTATTTTTCAAATTCCAAAAAAAATTTTAATCACCATGCTTTGTTTGAATTTTTGTCTTTACATTTATATTTACTTTCAATCTCTCATGTTTCAAATTTTTCATTGCATATTTTCCATTTTATTTTTACACCCTTAAGAAGGCTATCATCCCTTGACAAAGGTCAAGACAAACTGAAACTTGAAAGGAGGATAAGCCACATTGCAATTCTAATCTCCTTTTTCTAAGTGTTTCAGGCACAAAGAGAACTTTACACCCCTTGACAAAGGTCAAGACAGACTGCAACTTGTAAGAGGGATAAGCCACATTGTTGTTCTAATCTCTTTCTTCTAAGTGTTTCAGGCACAAGGAGAACTTTACACCCCTTGACAAAGGTCAAGGCAGACTGCAACTTGCAATGGGGATAAGCCATACTGGCATTCTAATCTCATTTTTCTGAGTATTTCAGGCACGAAGAACAAACATGGAGAACTTTGCAGAACAAGGTGATGCTGGCCACTTCCCTCCCCTGAGCATTCTTAGGAGGAGGTGTCGCCATAACCTCGGCCTCAACTTTGCTGAGGAACCCTTTGCAAAACATCAACAAGGCAATGTTTGCCACTTCCCTCTCCTAAGGATTATTAGGAGGAGGTGTCATCACCACCTCGGCCTCTACTTTGTCAAGGAATTTTTGCTTTGTGTCTTCATCAAGGCACATGAACTCTTTTGTGAGAATGCGTGTCATCACATTGCAAACTCACCATTATCAGTTTACTTCTTAGCATATATTAGGTGCATTACTACTTATTTATGCATTGATGTTGAAGATCGTGAATGCAACGAAAATCGGGCCCGAGATCCCCTTCATCAAAATCCACAACGATCAGGTCATTCTTTGTGTTCACGGATAAGCCAAAATTAAATATCGAGGGACGATGGTTCCCGATTGGGTATCCTGACCTCCGATGTTTAATTTATATCTTCAACTAGTTTGTTAAGTAAATTTTTTGCTTTTTTAGCCTAGCATGCATCGTATAGTTTTGCATTAGTTCCATTGCATTCTTACTTATCAACTCTGCATTCCTCTGTGGTCATCACATCCTCCGTATCCCACTGGGTACATTCTCCCATTATACATCCCAATTCTAATCTTTTCAATACCCCATTGTGTTCGTTAATCCCACCGTATCACCACATCCATCATCTATCACAATCACTATTGTGTCCTTCAACTTCTTTCATTTATATCCCACCGTGACTGGTGCAACACTTTCTTGCTACTTATCCCACTGTGGTAGTCCCCATTTTATATCTCACCATGGGCACCCATTTTGATCATAATTCTTGCACCACCATTATCTTCATGGTCTATTCTTGCGCCTAAACATTTGCCTTTTGGAATCAAGATCATTCTATTTTAAATCAAATCATTTTTCTTAGAAAACATAAACGAATTTGAGAGCCTGAATATGCTCGATTGGTATTCTTTTATTTTTAAAAAAAATAAATCTCTTTTAAAATCTTAGCCCATCACAGTATAGGAACACTGCAAAGATCGGGTTGCTGGTTGATGATGAACCTACGAACCCATGATTCAGGGACTCCCCACCACATTGGGGGTTGGGTTGGCTTCTCTTCTCTAGTGCCCATGGCACATCTTTTACCAATCAGATGTAAGAAGGCTTGATGAAATGTGGCAGTAATCCAAGAAACTTGAAGAGATTCTCTCTGTCGAATTTGGTCATTGAGTGTGTCTATATCTATACTTTGATGCCACCTTTTCAGTCCATCGCCATTTTGCTCCACTACATTCCACTTCGATCTATTTCACTTTGCTACATTTATCTACATTTCATTTCGCTTTGCTACATGTCATTCTCTTGCAAAGCCAACATCAAGGTGAGGCAAGCTGTAGGCACACCAATTTGGCCTTATTTGGGGTTTAGACCCTTATTTCATTGGCAACATCTCTTTTAGACCATCAAAATCAAGTTGAATCATTCTTTTGGACGAGTCGAGGAGTTCATAAGAAATCTAAGGAAGAGTTGTTGATCTCTAATCAAATCCATTTTTCCCAAACAAGAGTCCATTCTAACTTCCATGTTGCTCTTGGTGGTCTTTGCACCAAGGTTGCGCCTCTTGGTTGTGTCCCCGATTATGTTTTTCTCGGCATCTCCTCTAATTAAAAAATTTTCACAGGATTCTGTGGACATCTATTGAAGAAGTCTTCAACATGAATAATCTTTATCTACGAGTCCTTTTTTCATTGCGACAAACGTCATTCAATTTTGATCTCTCGTTTGTCCGCAGTACCCTTCAGAAATCAGATGCGCAATTCTATCTGCACGCACCCCTAATCAAGCCCAATTGCATGCAAGCCCAGCCCATTGAACACATCTCTGACCAATTCACGACCTTACCTTCATTTTTACTCCTTCATATCACTTGGTAAAGTATTTAAAAGCTTCATGGTCAAAATTAGCATCATCAAATGATGGCAATCTAACTTGTTGTCTTATGCCCTGTTTGATAACACTATTAGACATCTCTATCACTTTTATTTTTAAAATTGATATTGATTGTAATCACCTTGAGGTGTTTGGCTAATAATATCAATTTTGAAATTTATATTGCAAACAACACATGTTATGTAATATAAGTGTCAACTTGTATCAATTTTGATATTGATACTCCATCATTTAGAAATATCAATATCAATACTAATATAGTATCATTTTTTATATTCTAACCAAACAGGCCATTATACATCAAAACTTACTATTTTTACACCAAATTTGTTTCCTCTTCATGTGGAAACATATTTTGAACATGGGGAAGGTGATCTACGGTTTTCAATCCCTCTAAATAATTTGGGTAAGTTTATAAAATCCTCATGATGAAAATTAGCAACACTAAATGGAGGAAATCCAACCTATGGTCGAATGTATCAAAACTTGCTATTTTTTGACCTGTTTCTCATCCCCTATAAAGAGAGACTCATATACACCGACCTAAGGAGAGCATACACATTCTCCATCACTCTTCTCCTCGTCCTCTAGACACCCTAGGCTCATCCCAACCTCTCCAAATAGTCCTTTCTTCATCCTAGTGTTCAGAGATCATCTCGAAGTGAAGAGAAGCTGGTTTATGCTCTGATGTGCTGCATTTCTAATCATCAACTTCTACAGATCTCCTTGATCATTTTACGGCCCTGATTCCTTCAAAAGAAGTGTGCTTCATCGATCTATCTTTCATCTCCAATAAACATAGATCAATTATGACATCGCCTCGGCTCATGAAGGCTTCTAGACCAGCGCTACGCAGACAGATCCGAAGTCTCTCCTTTAGGGTCATCGTTTTCTCAGTCAATTTCACTGCAGTTACTTGCAAATTCAACCCACACATACTTCATAGAAACTGTTCCCCAGTGAGTCATCTTTAATTTTCAATAAGAATCATTTAATGTGGACATATGTTGTGCCCAAGGCAAATCTTGCATCAACATCGCACTGGTGGTTCCCGGATCTTCAACTTCCAATAACAAAACTTTCAGGTAAATTCATACCACTTATATAAGGATTCAAGAAAACTTGTCTTAATATCAAACCACCCTCGGTGAGTCTTTATTTTGAAACAAACGGCACTTGATTTTAACATTGGTGCTGTCCACTGCGGTCTCTGCATCAGAGCCGCACAGTTTACATTGAATCTGTCCAACCCGATTGCCACTATGTCTGGGTTGTGTTGCATTTAATCATTCATATTCTCTTTGCTAAATCTTCATTCATATCATTTAATTCATATTTAAGCATCATTTTTATTCAGTTTTTCATCATTTCATACATCATAAAATGTGATGTAAGAGCAAAGCTAGGGCATGAATGAATACATGTTTAAAAATTTTTATATTTTATTGTAGTTTATAAATTTTAAAAATGAAGCTACATAAATAAAAAATCAAGTCCAAACACTTTATGAATACATATAATTAAAATGATGTTAAAATTTCATGTTACCTTGGAATCTATTAGTAAAATATTTTGTAATTTATCATCACTATCTATTAAAACTATTCTACCCTTGTTGATTTCACATTTATAAAAAATATCCTGATGTCATATTATATTGTTGAATATTTTTTGACAACAATAAGTACCAAGTAATAAATAGATTTATCAATAAAATTATCACTTTTAGATGCTTTCATTTTTTACCTTTATTTAATTTTCTAGTAAATACATATTTAGATATTTTAATTTTATATCATACTATAATAATGACATAGCATTTATATTTACACAAAAATACAATTACAATACCAACCGATAAAATAATAGAATGCAATGTTAGTTTTATTTTAAAAAATAGATAATATCAACTATTAAAGATACAGTGTTGACAATTATTATATAACAAAGTTTGTAAAAAGCGTGATTAATGTTGCATTTCTTACACACACACACAAAATATGAGACCGTATAAAGAAAATTAATATGTTAAGTTTAGAGTTCAAGTACACTTTATTAGCTATTGATATCATAAAATATCATTTTAAAATGTGACGAGGGTAGTGGATTTTGGTAATAGATATTTCTATTATCATGAAAAGGGTTAAGTTATTTTGAATAAATTAAAACTTTGTCCTAATTTTTATTTTTTTTATAAAAATAAAAAAAAATTGATTTATGAAAATATAATTTACATTAATCTATACAAAAATAAAATAATAAATGTCATATTACTATTTCATCTAATCTAGCATCTTTAGTATTTACTTTTATTTTGTATTCTTTATATAAATAAATTTTAACCATTTATATATTTATTTATCATAAACCTAAGATACTATCAGCTGACCACAAGCTAACTATAAATGTATTACTATTACATCTAATCTACTATCATTAATATTTACTTTTATTTTGTATACTTTATAAAATAAAATTTTAACTATTTATTTAATTATTTATCACAAACCTAAGATACTATTTAGGTTCAAAGAAAAAGTCCACGGCGAATCCATGATAAATATGGACAATAAAAGACTATTTTCCTAAGGTATAATAATAAAATGGTATACACCACCAATTAATTGAATAGCGATGAATCAAAATTGTGAGAGGGGAGGATGTATCTAGACAACAAGGGAGGCTATATGCTTGTTGACAAAACAAGAACTCTCACTTCTAATAGATAATAGATTTGTAAAGAGATCGGCCTACATGATTATCATTATGATTCACGTAAAGAATTCAGATTACAAATATACGTATCATTTAACAAGAGGCTAAATAAGAGGACAGTACTATCACTAGATATAGCCGTACTTTTCAGTAAATTAGGCAAAAGGATCTGACTAAAATCTTACCGTAGACTAATAAACCTTTGTTTTGTAACATGCTGTAGACTAATAGATATTTTGGCAGTTCTTCCATCTCTAAATAAAACTAATTATATTAGGTGTTCAAGTACCGAATTCCCATGAGAGTCCAAGCACACAGGAATAACCATGCGAACGGAAGTCAGTGTCGCCGCTGACAACGCAGAGAACGCCGATCTGCTGGCCTCCTCAAGACTCAGGCAGAGGATGGACCTGGCACCGGGGAAGTTGGCCGGAAAGGCGGAGGAGCAGCACAACGCGGGTGTTCGAAGCTGGTGGAGGGAGGCGGCGGGGTGCTGCGGTGCGGGAGTAGGCGGCGGTGGAAGAGCGGGTTGTACGGCGTGGCGACGGAGGGTCTCACGGTGGCATGGGAGGGAGCGATGGCGCAGCGCAGCGGCGACAGCGGAGCTGTGCAACGGCAGATAGCAGGGAGGAAGCGATGCTGGGCAGAGGGACAGCGGCGCACGGCGCAATGGCAGGCGGCAGTGCAGTGCAACAAAATGGAAGAATACGGATAGCGAAAATGAGCTTGGGGTCAGGTGGATGATCCAAAAAAAGGAAAAAAAAAACCAACTCTCATTTTTATAGTATAAATAATATATTAGCATTTTACACGGAGGAATTTCGGAGCATAGAGTTAATAACTCATTTACACTTTTGAGAGCTTTAATACTCGGAGAAGCAAACGGGGGGAGGGAGGGGGGATGGTTGCTACCTGCTCCTTCCCATGTAAGACATGCTCTTTCATCAGTACGTTATTAGGGTAACTAGATTTGCAACATTATTGCATACTTGACAAAAGTAACCAAGTTTTCAGACGTGGAACTACGTTCGGCTAATGCAAGTACGGAAACGGCAGAGGTAGGCGCCGATGAAGTGGTGCTCAGAGCACTATTCACTAACAAAAACCAGTTGAAATCCACATTTTGAGATTTCGATGATGAATAAATGGCCTGGAACGAAACGTTCAACACTAAATTGCTTATTATCATGAACTCTCGTCCATAAACAAAAAAAGTACACGAAATAAAGGAGTAGCTTGGGGAATTTGGATTTTAAGATGCGTCAGCCCAAGAACATCATATATACTCAACTAAATATGAGGTAGTGATAACAAACTGAATCTAGCGACTAGACAAATATCTGCCTCTCATCTAAAGTGAGCAACAATATTCAGCGTAACAAATACATTATCCTATATGCACAGATGTGTCGCTATTTAGCTTCTTGTCCATCATTTTTCATTTACAAACACTATAATACAACACACAAGGTAAAACTATAAGGTTATTTTACAAAAGAACACACTGGTACACATGCTTTTCCAAAATTGAAGGGTTCAAATGGCAGAATGTGAAATAGCAACTGAAAAGGGCTTCTCGGAGGAGCCGAATGCTTTGCGTAACAGATGACAGTCTAATTCTTCGGAAGAGTTCAGTTCACTGAAACATCGATCAGATATATGCAAGTGAATTCCTGTCGTTTGCAGATTGAGGGCGGCCCCTAGTTGGAGTAGGTGGTCTCTGAATGTTAAGCTCCTACACGTACCAAACAACAGATGCGTAAGCACAACAAAAGGGTAAATATAGCAAATAAAGTATAGTAGTGAGTTAAATCACTTCGAGCAGTTAGTCTGAAAATTCACAGGCGGCAGGCCTACTAGGGAGTGATGAGTCTATGCCAAGGATCACAGGAGGGGTCCTAGATCTGCTATACCCAATTCCAATTTCAATCCAGATTGGTCAAATAGGCCAATCCACAAGATTTAAAACCGATCTAGCATCGGTCCATAACAGTTTTAATTATTTTTTGAATCATTAAAAAAATAGAAAAGAATCAGAAACAAACGCATGCACACATCAATTTGATGGTATGAATTACAAAATTGTAAGAATATAAAATATCAAATATATGATTTCTTGAATTTTAAATTATTAATGATATAGAAGTACAACCTTTACATCACCAAAATGTCCCTATATCTATATCCAAAAAATGATTCAGTCATTTCTCTAAAGTTCATATGTACATCATTTATGGATGCCAAGTTGCTCAAGAGAATGGTTCATCGTGAGAATATTTTGGGTAGTCGTGAAATACCCCCATTGTGCCCAATCACGTCGTGTCTCATAATGCTGATGACCACCACCATAACGTTGGCCCTCTTGGAAATCATGTCCTGCATGTTGACCATCTGAATAAAAACCTTCTCCTAGTACGTAGGAGTTGCACCCGGCTAACTTCTACCAACACGTCCTGCTGTGTCAGACAGCTGCATCTGATCTATTACAAGGTGAAGAAAGTGCTTTAGTACTAGGTCCTCCCATGACTTCATTTTTTTCATATTTTTTGATGGGGACATATTTTGGTAAATTTTGTGTTCTTTTATGTGTCCTTACGAGGACAAGTATGTAAATAGTCAATCTTAGAGGGGTCTTTTCCTAAAATCTGTCCATCCTCTATATAAAGAGGGGTCCGATGTACATATTGATTAATTGATTGAAGGAATTTTTGGAACCTGGTTCTCCCGAGCAGGGGCTCTGCCCCCCCCCCCCCGTCTTCTTCCTCTCCACCCCCCTATGGTGATATCCAGACTCTCCCTCCACCTTCCGGCGAGGCCATTCCTCTCTTCCCTCCTCACCCTCCGGCCTCCATGCCGTTCTTCCCTCTTCCCCTTCACGGTTCGACGGCGACGCGTCACCAGCCCTCGTTGAGTACAAACGGCGCCTCCACCGTTCCGGCGATCCCCGGAAGGCTCTCCATCAGGTTCCCCCTGCTCCCGCAGTCCTCACCCAGAGTCATCTTCGCGAACTGCACTCCGACGACTCCCTCCCACGGCCACGGCGATGGCGGATCCATCTCTTCCGGCGCTGCTGAGGGACGACAGAAGATGGAGATGGTGAAGGAGCTGCGGGAGGGCAGATCCGGCGATCCCCGGACCTGTCCTCTTTCCTGTGCGGCTTCCTCCCTCCGCCGCCGACGCCATCGATCCTTCCGCCTCCAACAGCTGGAAGGAACTGGCCACGACCTCCTCCATGCGAAGACGTCGCCGCCTGCTTGCGTGCGGTCGACGGCGGGACCGTCCGGATGGCGAAGATAGCGCGAAGACCTCGCTGCGGTGCCCTTTGTCGGGTCCTCACGCGCGCGGGAGCCCCACCCCGCGACCACCCGGCGTCGACGCGCAGACGCCGCGACGCTCCCCTCCTCTTCCCGTCGATCTCGACTGCCCTCCTGCTCCCTTTCTCTGCCTGCGTGAGCAGATCGACCGAACAACACCTCCTGCGAGGCCGCCGACGTCGGCCACCCATCTGCCCACTCCCCCGCCGACGTCGGCCACCCATCTACGGCGACGCGTCACCAGCCCTCGTTGAGTACGAACGGCGCCTCCGCCGTTCCGGCGATCCCTGGAAGGTTCTCCATCAGGTTCCCCCTGCTCCCGCAGTCCTCACCCAGAGTCATCTTTGCGATCTGCACTCCGACGACTCCCTCCCACGGCCACGGCGATGGCGGATCCATCTCTTCCAGCGCTGCTGAGGGACGAGAGAAGATGGAGATGGTGAAGGAGCTGCGGGAGGGCAGATCCGGCGATCCCCGGACCTGCCCTTTCCCGTGCGGCTTCCTCCCTCTGCCGCCGACGCCATCGATCCTTCCGCCTCCAACCAGCTGGAAGGAACTGGCTACGACCTCCTCCGTGCGAAGACGTCGCCGCCTGCTTGCGTGCGGTCGACGGCAGGACCGTCCGGATGGCGAAGACGGCACGAAGACCTCGCTGCGGTGCCCTTTGTCGGGTCCTCACGCGCGTGGGAGCCCCACCCCGCGACCACCCGGTGTGGACGCGCACACGCCGCGACGCTCCCCTCCTCTTCCCGTCGATCTCAATTGCCCCCCTGCTCCCTTTCTCCGCCTGCGTGAGCAGATCGACCGAACGACGCCTCCTGCGAGGCCGCCGACGTCGGCCACCCATCTGCCCACTCCCCCGCCGCTCGGTTCCCCTGTTCTGCCCGCCTGCGCATGGCAGCGGTCCGGACAGCGACGACGACGCGCACCCGCGAGGAGGGCTCGCCCAGGCAGAGGGCCCTTTTGTCGTGACCTCTCGATCGCGGGCACTTCGCGATGCCGCCACGGCCCCCTGCTGCGACGACGAGGAGATGGCCACGTCCGCTCGCGTCCACCCCCGGACAGGGTACGCGGCGATCCACCGTGCGGCCACGACATGACTCCCCCGCCCAGGGTTACTTGCGCGCGCGAGCGCGAGCTTGTCCGGTTCGCAGCCCCGAACTGCCCAGGTGGCTGTTTCAAGCCGGTCCAACGCCCAAACAGGCCGGTTTGAGGTGGTTCAGGGCGGTCTGGCCCATCCTGGAACTGTTTCAGCCCAGTTCGGCTCGGTTTAAGACCGATTCGGATCTGTTTGGGCTAGATTGAGTCGGTCCGTTCCATTTTGGGCTCGTTTGTGGTCTGTTAGGGCGTTAGCGCCGGTTCATTTCGTTGTTGGTCTGTTTAGCCCGGTCTAGCCGGTTTGTCTCGCATCTCTTTTTAGGCATATGCCTACTATGGTGCTGGTGGTAGTGTTGATGGATCAATATGCAAACTACTTCCATGCTGATACACCTTTAAGTTTTTAAACCCTCTTTCAAAGTGGAAGGTATTAGGTTTGTCTTCTCTTTACCTTGGTCTTTTGAACAAGCTAGGGTTGAAAAACTGCAGGATGAAATCTTCTAGAAGTTCTGAATCTTTGACATGCGCATTGTCAAGTTCTCTTTCGACCTAAGCATGATTAATTGAGTAGAACTCTGGAGGTGATCTTCCATTTCTATCTTTACAGTGAAGCTGTCATTGAATGCTCCTGAAATGAATATCCCAAGTCGATACCAGATATATGTTCCTCAGTTTTTGTTTCTGCTTCTGCCATAACATGAAAAGGTCCACCACCAAATCTTGAAAACCTTTGTTCAGATAATTTTTCTTTTATATTTCTCATATTCAATCTTATGTTGTAGTGGCAGATGGGAGTGACTGTATATGAATGATGTGATCCTTCATTGACAAGTCACCCCTCACCTGTCAGGGCAAGGGATGCCTAGGCGAAGAGCCTATTAATCTTTTTTTATAATCAGTAACAATTAATACTAACTAAGTATCAATACCACTTAATTGAGTAATTTTGATTTGAGTATTGAAGTAAAAATACCTAATTCTAATAGTTAATTTGATTATAAATAGATTTTACAATGGAATAATAATTGAGTAATTTTATAGATATTTACTAACAGATAATACTAATTGAGTATTAACATTAACTTAATTGAGTATTTATGATTACGTATTCATGTTATTTGGTCAATTTAACCATGCACTTGTAAATCATTAATTGATTTATATATTAACATATCTATCTTTTTTCTTATGTATTATTTGTTACTCGTATATTTGCAAATCTATCAATTTTAATATGAAAAAAAGACTTCCCCAAACATCTTGTCAAATTACGCAAGTTACAAGACAGAACTATGTCGCTTTAGTCGCCTTGAAAGCTATTGCCTATGCCACCCTCGGTCGCCCAAACCTTCTCTGATCACCCTTGATAAACACCCCCTCCCTCTCATGGCAAACAACCCTCCAAATGCCACCACCCCCCACATCAGTGTAGATGTTATCCCCCCTCCCCCTCTGTGACATGCTCCCCCGCAGCACGGACCTCACCCTCATACTCCGATCTCACCCGGCATGCACTTCACTTCCCCACCCATGTAGACCCAATGAGCTTTTGTCCCCCTCCACATATTACCTCCATCGAGCCCCCACCCCCCTCACATACACTTTCCCCTCTCCCCTGCTCGTGCAGGCCACGGTCGCACAGCCACATTCTCCCGAGAGCAGACATTGTCCCTCCCAGTCCAGACAAATGCCCCACCCCTCAGCCTGGACATTTGGCTTTCCTAACAGGTGCAATCCATGCCAACAAGTCTACGGACCCTACATATATATGAGAGAGAGAGATGGAGATGTCCGTCCTCCCCTAGGTCCTCAAAAGGATAGAGGGTGTTTTAGTAATTTAATAATTTTACAATAGAGTTCACAGTGTGATGCAACCTCAAAATTTATATCTAGATCAAAATTCATGTCTTTCCATTTTTGGAAAAGAATTTATTTTGACATCTCTATGAAAATAACTATGAAAATATGTGATACCTCATAAGAGTATTAGTTAATTCATGATATGTAAAATATGTACGTTGAGGATATTGGAATCTTTGATGTTCCGATGTTAACTACATCAAATATACATTTGAACACCCTTAATTAACCATCACGGAAACTCATAATTTAGAACCATGCATCCACATAATTAACAAATGAAAGAAATAACTTCATGAACTCAATGGAATACAAACATTGTATTGCAAGTTTGTTTGAGTTGATTTGTGTTTTTTTTGAGATATGTTTTATTCAGTTTTGACTTCATGTCCTTTATCTTTGGGGATTTATTCAAGCATGATTTGGCTTAATGCCTTTTTTGATTTGAGATGTCCTTGATTTTTTGTCATTCAGATTGATATGTTTTAGGGGATTCAATGAGTTTGATGAATTATCAGATTTTGGGGCTTGAGTCTTGGGATTTCAATTATTTTGAACTCTAGGTTAGAAATTTATTCCTTTCTAGATTTAAGATTTCAAATTACCAATTTCCAGATTTTAAACTTGAGCATGTTGGTTATCATCTTATACTTTGTCGGATGAGGATAGATATTATCTATTGAAATTTAAGATATTTGGTTTGTAGATCACCTTATACTCTAGCAGGCGACAGAGATTCAATGTGATTGTAAAATCTCTAAAAAATTGAAAAGAAAATTCTATTGCACAACTATCAGACCTGTCATACTCTACGGTAGTAAGTGTTGGACAACTAAGATGAATCATACTGCCAAATTGAGTGTAACTAAAATGCAGATACTACGGTGGATGTGTGACCACATACGGGTAGACAAAATCTACAACAAATGCATTAGAGATAAAGTGAAAGTTGTGAACATCGAGGATGTAGTAAAAGAGAAAAGATTTTGTTGGTTTCAACATATCAGGCAGCATTCTTTTGAGGCACATGTCAGACAGGATGAGGCCTGATGTTGTCGGAGCAGAAGAAGTGGGGAGGTAGGCCCAAGTTAATGTGGTGTAGAAGAATTCAATATAAATTGGGTGAGCTAGGCATGCAAAAGGAACTAGTTGAGGATCGTGCAAAATAAAAAAGACGAATCCATGTAGCTGACCCCAATCATGTGGGATTAAGGCTTTGAGTATAGTTTGCAAATCATTTCTTTTATCCAAAGTTTCAACAATAGACATTTTGTCTAGGGTTGATTAGATCAATTGATCTTGTGTTTTCTTAAGATGGGAATGACTGTGCATAGGTTAAATTTCAGGACATCTGAATTTGTAGATTATTAAATGACTGTGGTTGCTATCTTTTGATTGGCAGGTCAGCCGATTTTGCAGCATCTTTTTGAATTTTGCAGCACCATCATTTTTTTTGACTGGCTGGTCCTGGATTTCATGTTGACACATTCAAACACGAGAATTTTTTGAGTTTAGATCTTCAGATCTGAGATTAACGGGTTTAGATTCCAGAATCTTTGATTAAAGTTGCAGATTTTTGTTCTTTACATTGGAAAATTTTAAACCCGAGGTTAGACGTTAGAGAATTTGGAGTCCCCTAAGGTCTGAATTTGAAATTCAAGATTTGAATTCATCATTTAGGCATATGAATTGTATTTTGAGATTCTATAGATGTAATCTCCTCTTAATTTCTGGATGTCAACCTTCATTCAATAAGGAATTTTGGCTTTAGATTTCAAGTCCAATTTCTCAGTTTCTGCAGATTCCATGTATTTCTTAGGTTTTAGATTTTTAAATGTCTAAGCTATGAGTTTTAACTTAGGAGCTGCCTTTTAAATGTCCGAAGCCCCCAAGTTCCCTTAAGATATTAATTTCTCAGATCACATAACTCAGTCAATTATACAGATTTAGAGATATTTGACTTTGTGTTTATTATCATTTGCATTCCATTGACTTGTATGAGTTATTAAGATCTGGTACACATCCATACAGTCAATTGACCATAAACATGTCTTTCATTAGGTATTTGTACTCCTTACTTCGGAGGAAGGATCAGTGTATTATAGGACATGCCCGTATACCCGTCCAAGATCAATAAATCCAGGGCACGCCCATGTGCTTGTCCGGGATCAAATACTCAAGGAGAATGCCAATGTGCCTGTCCCACTTAAAGATTTAATTATTTTTCTGATTTCAATATGTCTAAGACTTCTTTTGTCCTAAGGCCTTGCTGGCCTGTTGGGGTTCCAACGGCCTTGATGGCCCTATATGCCTTGGCTTGCATTGCTTCCTTTCCACCTTCTGTTTTGAGCTTCTATCATGCTGTCAGTCCTATCTGATCTAACTTTCTGCCAACGCTGGAGCCTCAGAATCCATCCCTTTGCATGGTTTGCTTGATGTTTAAGCAAGGCTTACCAATTGGTTCATAGCCTGGGCGGGCTTGACTAAGACAGGTGTCTTATGGTCTATCTAGGCCAAGGTTCGCAGAATCGGCCGATCCGGATCGGCCGATTCTCGAATCGGATCGGTAGTCACCGATCCGATTCAGGACCAAACAAGCGATCCAGCCGGGAGTCTCGGCTAGATAGGTCGAATTCGTCCGGATCAGTCGATCCCTGACCGATCCACCCGGATCGATCCGGGAATCGGTCGATCCGGACCGATTCTCTGGAAAACCGGAAGACCCGGAATTGATCCGATTCCGGAATCAATTCCAGACCGTTTTAAGGTCCGATCTCCCCCAAATTGAGAAAGATCGGACCGATCCTCCACCCAGAAACCCTCTTCTTGCTTCCTCCCCTTCCCCTAAGTCCCCTTGGGAGATCTAGGGCAAGGATCACCGGTGATCCAAGGCTGTGAGGGCCGATCCAGGGCTGTGAGAGGCCAATCCACCCCTACAACATGTTTGTAAGGGGGGGCGACCTCCGATCCCCCCTTCCCCCTCCCACTCCTTGGTACCCCTGCAGGCTGCAGGGGTGCCTCCAGGCCCTCCTTCCCCTTCCCCCTCCCCCGGCCAGCACTGCAGGACCTACAGTGCAGGGTTTTAATTCCCTTACAGTGCAGGACCTGAATTGCACCCCTGAAGGGTGCTAATCACCCCTTCGGGGGTGAACAGACCCCCCCCCTTGGGCAGGGGGGTTTAATTCCCCCATTGGGGGGATTATTTCACCCCCCCAATGGGGGTTGAATTGCATCACCCCTTCGGGGGTGTTGTCACAGTGAACAGATCCCCCCCCCTTGGGGGGGGGGGGGGTTTAATTCCCCTATTAGGAGGATTATTTCATCTCCCAATGGGGGTTGTATTGCACCCCCGAAGGGGTGCTAATCACCCCTTCGGGGGTGTTGAACACAGTGAACAGACCCCCCTTGGACGGCGCGGCGAGGGGGGGTTGAATTGCACCCCCGAATGGGTGCTAATCACCCCTTCGGGGGTGTTGAACAGTCACCCCCCTGGCCCTTGGGCAGGGGGGGTTTAATTCCCCCATTAGGGGGATTATTTTACCCCCCAATGGGGGTTGAATTGAACCAGTGCCTGGGGGCTGGGGGTGGATTTAATTGGCCTAATAATATGTATGATTTTATGTGATGTAAATAAGATGTCGAACGAGGTACATGGCACTAGCCCCGCAAAATTTCGTGACATTGGATGGCAACATGGCTATCTCCTTGATTCAGAGAAGAAGAGAGTTAGATGCAAGTGGTGCCAGAAAGATATGAATGGAGGTGTGTATCGGCTAAAGCAACATATAGTCGGGAAGGGTGGCAATGTAAAAAAGTGTGATAAACTACCGGCTGAGCTTAGGGAGGAGATGAGGGGTTATTTAACTGAAAGGGCATCACAGAGGGAGATGAGAATTGGTCAGAGACAAGACCTACACGACGAGTTGCTAGGTCGGAGAGATGCCGATCTTATGGGCGGAAAGAGTAAGAAAGGGAATGGACCAGCACATGAAAGGGTCCAAGTTGATTCTTCATCTTCATCAAATGAGGAAGAGGCTCGGGTCAGGAGAGCTGTACACGAGAGTAGGGCTCAAGCCCGTGAGGATGAGGAATGAAGACGAGGAGCAGGAGGTTCGACTACTCCTTCACTGCCAGACGTTCTGATGTGGGGGTGGGCACATGCCCTATTCGAGAGCCTGAATTTCGGAGGAAATATTTTGTTCGGTCGACGGGAGACACCGCCATATATAGGGAGAGTGGCAGAGGTTAGAGGGGTATAAAACATGCGTCTAAAGGGGTAAAGGCCTCGACTGGGGCAGCGAAGAAAGCCCTAAAATATATGGTTAAGTTCTTTATACATGTAGGTAAATCTTTGATGAAGTTGTGATTAGCATTTGATTGTTGATATGAAGTTGTTGTTATACATTTCTATTAACAACGATATCTTCTTATCTTGTTTTTGAATTTGTAAGTGTCCCGGCACATGCAGCCACGAGTCCATATTTTTAGACTATGGTTGATGCAATTGGTGAGGCTGGGCCGGAGTTGAAAGCCCCCACATCAAAGTACATATATGAGACAGGCTTGGATGAGGAGGTCGATGAATTGACCTCATGGATAGATGGTTTCAAAACTATCTGGAAGGAGAGGGGGTGCACTATAATGTGCGATGGGTGGACTAGAATCATAAGGTCACTTATAAACTTCCTTGTGTATTGTTCTGAGGGTACCGTATTCCTGAAATCTGTTGATGCATCATGTCAGGTGAAGAATGCGGACCATGGTTCGCCGGGTCGCGACCCGAGTCGTGACCCAGACCCGACCCGGTCGGTTTTGGGGCCGATCGACCCGGTTGCGACCCCAAGACCCCGACCCCATTTTTAATTTTTTATTATTATTTTTTGTGACCCGGGCCGACCCCGTCCCAACCCGGGTCGCAACCCCGTCCAACCCGGGTCGGTTTGGGGCCAAACCGACCTGGTCCCGACTCCCGACCCCACCTTCCTTGATGCGGATTACCTATTTAGGTTGATGAACACTGTGGTGGACGAGATAAGGGAAGCCAACATTGTGCAATTTGTCATAGACAATGAGGCATCATATAAGGCTGTAGGAAAGAAACTCATGGAGGCTCGACCTCACTTGTTTTGGGTGCCATGTGCGGTACATTCCATTGACTTGATATTGGAAGACATTGGTAGGGATCCTAATGTCAAGTCCTTGGTCAACCACGGACAGCTGATCATCTCATTTATATATGGTCATCCACGACTTTTACATATCATGAGACAGCACACCGATGGTCATGATTTGATCAGACCAGGCTCCACCAGATTTGCCACCCATTTTATTGCTTTAGGGAGCCTTTATAGGTATAAGGCTAGTTTGAAAAGGTTCATCCTCTCCACTACTTATCAGGAGTACATGGATATATATAGGAGCTCCTTGGATCAGTATGAGGTACTGCTAAAGATAGAGCAACTGATAGAAGACAACAGGTGGTGGGAGAAGGTGCAATACTACTTATCTGTCATAGAGCCTTTAGTACAGGTACTTAGGTTGGTGGATTCAAATGATAAAAATTAGATGAGGTACATGTATGATGCTATGAATAAAGCTAAGTTGAAGATTAAAGAGAAGCATCCCAAGAGTTATAAAAAGTGGTGGAAAGTGATTGACAACAGATGTGACAAAACCCTACACCACGACATTCATGCTGCAGGTATACTTTAGTAGTGTAATTTGTTTGTATTACAACTTATATTCTGTGTGTTACCCCCGTTGTCTTTATACTAATAGAGTATTAACGTCGTTACAGGGTACTTTCTGAACTCGAGGATACAGTATGGTGGCCAAGTATGCAATGATGGTGAGATATTATCAGGCACACTATCCGTAATTAAGCGGCTCTGTAAGACCCAGGAAGATAGAACCTGCGCTGAGGTTGAAGTAATACGTTTAATATCTATTAAACTTAGAACTTTATCTCAAGAAGAGAAGTTAACTGATTTATTTTAGATTTTCAGATGACTTCATACAGGCACAAGATTGGGATGTACGGGGATCCTGATTTGCAGTACTCACATGATAGGGTCCCCCCTAGTAATTTGCTTACCCGAATTAAAGTCATTTTGCTTACCTGAATTTTTTAAATCAGTTACTGATGCATGTATTTCTTGTCTTCTTTACAATTACAGCTGAGTGGTGGATTATGGTGACCAACAAAACTGGATGGAATCCACTCGCATCTGTTGCAATTCGGGTGCTAAGTCAGAGCACTTTCTCATCCCAGTGCGAGAGAAATTGGAGCACCTTCAACCTTATTCACACGAAGAGGAGAAATAAGTTGAAGACAGAAAGATTGAAGAAGCTTGTCTATTGCCATTACAATACGAGGCTGAGGATTAAGAATATTAAAGATAGACAGAAGACATGCGAGTAAAGGTTTGCACAGTTTGTAGGTGGATTGTACCAAGAAAGAAACCAAGCCCAAGTTACTCAGGGCTTGTCCCAGGGGGATGTGGACTTGGAATATCTATTACAAGAAGAACATCCACTTGCAGCATGGGTGGAAGACAAGGATGCTGAGGGAGAGCCAGAGTTCGACCCGAATGACAGATCATGGGCCGAAGGAGAACTTGACAGCGTTGTTGGTGAGGATGAAGACATACAGGAAGGTTAAGAAAGTCAAGTTCCATGCACAGCTCCCCTTCCTGATCTACCCCGGGCTACAGCTTCTCCAGAGAGACATCCAGCTCCCCCCCCCGGCCGCTACAGCTCCAGCTCGGATTCCAGTTGCGGGTCCATCTACCACCACCACCACCAAGAAGAATGGTAGATTATTCAGGGCTTTAAAAAAAAATTGCTTACCTTCACGTCAAAGTAGTCAAGGAGATCCTATATTGAAGAGGAAGAAGACATGTATCAAACGGCAACATCATTTCCTTGACACCGAGACCACTCAGCCACCTTTATCAGATGAGGATGAAGAAGAATTTGTCCCACCCACACAACAACAGCGTACAAGAGGTGGTGGAGGCGGCGGAGGTGGAGGTGGGGGTGGCAGCATAGGTGGAGGCGGCGCCTCAGGTGAGGGTGGCTCTACTAGTAGTGCACGCACGAGTGGAGCAGGTCTAAATGATTTGAGTGACAAAAGACACTCATGTTCGAGTGGCAGGGGCAGCGGACGTTAGACGAGAATGAATAGGTCTGGAGGAGGAGGTGCAGGAGTTAAGGGAGTAGATGGATGGGTTTATATTGGTGTGGAAAGAGGGGCTACACGATCATGTGTAATGGGTGGGCAGGTATCACTAAGAGGAGTATGATAAACTTCTTGGTGTATTATTCTGAGGGGACCACGTTTTTGAAGTCGGTGGATACTTCTAAAAAGATTAAAAATGCCGACTACAGTTTTTCTTTGATGGATGCTGTGATGGAGGAGATTGAAAAGGAGAATGTAGTTCAGGTTGTCACTGACAACGAATCCTCATATAAGGCAATTGGGAAGAAGCTGATAGAAAAGAGGCAGCATCTGTTTTAGATGCCCTGTGCGGCACAATCCATTGATTTCATATTGGAGGATATAAGCAAGGAGCAGAGTGTCTCTACCCTTGTCAGACAGGCGCAGACGATCACCTCATTTATTTATTCACATCCCTATATGCAACATATTATGAGATCACATAAATGAGGGCACGATCTTGTCAGGCCCGGTCCTACACGTTTTGCCACTAACTTCATTGCACTGAGAGTTTACACGGTACAGGCAAGCATTGGTTAGGTTCACACAGTCAGAAGAATACTATAATTATATGGTGGACCACTTGCATAACAAACAAGATTAGCTGAAAATTCTTGTCAGGTCTGAGAATCAGATCACTGACAAGAGATTTTGGGAGAGAATTGCCTACTACTTGGCAATCATTGAGTCAATGGTGGTTGTCTTGAGGTTGGTAGACTCAGATGACAGAACTAGATGGGCACGCTGTACGATGCTATAGACTGGGTAAAATTACAAATCAAATAGAAGAATCCCACTATCACAGAGGTTACAAAAAATAGTGAAAGATCATAGATGACCGATGGGACAAGACTTTGCACCACGATGTCCATACTGTAGGTTAGTCATTAGTGGGTGAAAAAATTATTTGTGCTTACCTACTCGAAGTTTAGTCAATAATTGCCGGCTTCATAATGTTAATACTAATATTAATAAATTTTTGTAGGCTATTTTTAGAACCCCCGCATCCAATATGGAGGTCAAGTGGTAAATGACAACGAGATGATGCGGGCTACACTATCTATTATTCAACGTCTCTACAAATCTCAGTAGGACAAGATAGAAGCTAAGATATAAGTAAGTTGGAGTTTATTCAATAATTTAGAGCCTAAAATTATTAGACAACTAATGAATTTTTTTAAAAATATTTTTCAGATGTAGATGTATAAGTTGAGGGTCAAGGTATACTCAAATGCTGATCTGAGATATTCGTACGACAAAGTGTCACCTGGTATACATATTTATGATGAAAATTTTATTTACTTCTCTTATAAGTTATTGAAGATGCTGGGCTGATTGTTTGTTTTTTTTCAGTTGAGTGATGGGTTCAGGTGAACACTAGGAGTGGAAAGTATCCACTTGCTACCATTGGTATCAGGATACTCAACCAGAGTACTAGTTCCTCTCATTGTGAGAGGAACTGGAGTACATTCAACCTAATACATACAAAGAGGAGGAACAAGTTGACCTCAGACCGGCTGGAGAAACTAGTCTTCTATCATTACAATATGAGGCTGCGCATCAAGAATATCAAGGAACAACAGAAGATCTCTGAGGAGCGATTTGCACAGTTCGCAGGTGATCCATACGAGAAGAGCTACCTCCGCTACACCACCACCTGAGGAGGTGGACATAGATCAGATATTTCAGGAGGAGCATACATTTGGCTCCTGGATAGAGGAGAGGGCAGCCAGGGATCATCCAGCTGAGTTTGATCCCCATGACTGTGCATGGGTTGAATGAGAGTTGGATGGTGTTGAGGTCGAGGAGGATGCTCCAGTTCTACCTACTTCTCAGGCGTAGGCAGGCCTTTCTTCTGCCCCAGCAATTTACAGTAGCCACCTCCAGCTTTAGCCCCAGCCAATGATTCCGGAATCGGACGATTCCGATTCCAGGAATCGGCCGGAATCGGCCGATTCCTGGAAAGAGAATCGATTCCAAATCGGCCCGGAATCGATTTTTTTTTTTGAATTTTTTTTCGTCAAAAAAATTCAAAAAAAATTCTAAAAAAATAGGAAATGAGTTAGAAAAAAATTTAAAAATAACCAATGCATTCATCCACAGGACCACATCGAATAAATACTAATGAACTCCAATTGAAGACTTGAAGTTAAGTACATATTCCAATTCCATTGATTCAAAAATCAAAGAGATGATACATCATGAAAAAAAAATTTACATCATATCAATCTACTACCAAAATCTAGGATATAAATATGGGTCTTCCTCCTCTCCCTGCTGCGCTTCACACTCCTCCCTCGTGCTCAGTCTTGTATACTGTCCGGGACCATATCCATATGAAAATAATGCCGATGCCATGCCATCAAGGTCGTATGGATCGGACTGCGGGACGACCGGGACGTAAGCAGAGGATGGTGGAGCTAGTGGTGTAATCCACTGCTGGTCAACCTGGCCAAATGCTGGATACTGTGGCTCCTGTATATAAAAATCATGTGTATCCGAATCCAGCGTGTAATACGGCTTTGGATGCCGTGAATCAGGAGACTCAGCTGCTGCTGATGGCTGCGTCGCTGGTATGCACTCCTCGTCATCATCACCTGAGGAGTGAGAAGGAGCCTGCGTGCTGTCATCTGGGCTGATAGGACGCCTGACCTCTAGCTTCCTTCTCTTCACCTCTTCAGCCATCTCTGAAGTACCAGAAGGTCCGGAACCCAAAGTTTTTTTCAACTTCGGAAATCCTCCCATTCTCCGTGCAGTCACTTTTGTTTTCGTTTTCCCTGGACTGCGAATGGGCTGGGTAGCGGCTGCTGGGACTGGAGCTGGAGCTGGGGCTAAAGCTGCAGGTGGCTGCTCCATAGCTGCTGGGGCAGAAGAAGGCCCCGCCCGAGCCTCGAGAAGTAGATGGAGGTGGAGCCGGAGCATCCTCCTCGGCTTCAACACCATCCAACTCTCCTTCGACCGTACGCACGGTCATCGGGATCAAACTCACCGTACGATCCCCGGCTTCCTCTCCTCTATCCAGGAGGCAAGTGCGTGCTCCTCCCGGAATATCGATCCACGTCCACCTCCTCGGGTGGTGGTGTGGCGGAGGAATGCCTCGCTCGTACGGACCACCTACGAATCGTGCAAATCGTGCCTCGCCGATCTTCTCGCCGATCCTCGATGTTCTTTATGCGCGGCCTCGTATTTGTAATGACAGAAGACCAGCTTCTCCAGCCGGTCTGAGGTCAACCCGTTCCTCCTTTTCGTATGTATCAGGTTGAATGTACTCCAGTTCCTCTCACAATGGGAGAAACTGGTGCTCTCGCTGAGTATCCTGATACCGATGGCAGCAAGTGGATTCCATCCACACCTGGTGTTCACCTGAACCCACCACTTAGCTACAAGAAAAAAACAAGAGAAAAGGTAAACAATTAGCCCATCATCTACCATAACTTATATGAAAAGAAAATAAAATCTTCATCAAGCTATTACTATACCAGGTGACACTTTGTCAACTGAATATTTCAGATCAGCATCTGAGTATACGCCGACCCTCATCTTATACTTCTGCATCTGAAAATTTTATAAAAAAAAACATTAGTTGCCTGGTAAGGCTACTCCAAGGTATTGAATGAACTCTAACTTACTTCTATCTCAGCCTCTATCCTGTCCTGCTGAGATCGGCACAGATGCTGAATAACAGCAAGTGTACCCCGCATCACCTCGTTGTCGTTCACCACCTGTCCTCCATGTTGGATGCGGGGATTCAAAAAATATCCTGCAAGATTTTATTAGTTAACACTGTGCATAAGACAATTATTCAGCAAAAATAATTTTTTAACCAAGTTACCTGCAGCATGGACATCGTGATGCAAGGTCTTATCCCATCGGTCATCTATGATCTTCCACCACTTTTTGTAACCTCTAGGATTTTTTTTCTTTTATTTTCAGCTTTGCCCGGTCCATGGCATCATACAACGTGCCCATCTGGTCCCTGTCATCTGAATCTACCAACCTCAAGACAACTACCAGTGGCTCAATGATTGCCAAGTAGTAGGCAATCATCTCCCAAAACCTCTTGTCAGTGATCTGCTTCTCAGACCTGACAAGAATCTCCAACTGATCTTTCTTGTCATGCAGGTTGTCCACCATATAGTTGTAATACTACTCGGACGGTGTGAACCTAACCAATGCATGCCTGTGCCGGTGTAGACTCTCCAACGCAATGAAATTCGTTGCAAATAGAGTCGGACCGGGCCTAACAAGATCGTGCCCTCCTGTGCGTGATCTCATGATATGTAGCAGGCGGGGATGAGAATAAATAAAAGATGTGATCGTACGCGCCCGCTCGACAAGTGTGGATACACCCTCCTCCTCGCCTATATCCTCTAATATGAGATCTATGGAATGTGCGCACGGGGCACCCGAGAAGATGTGCTTCCTCTTCTCTATCAACTTCCTCCCAGCCGCCTTATATGATGGTTTGTTGTCAGTGACAACCTGAACCACATTGTCCTCCCCGATCTCCTCCACCACCCCATCCATCAGAGAAAAAATGAAGTCGGCATTTTTTATCTTCCCAGAAGCATCTACCGACTTCAAGAATGTTATCCCCTCAGAACAGTACACCAAGAAGTTTATCATACTCCTCTCGGTGATACCTGTCCACCCATCGCACATAATTGTGCAACCCCTCTCCTTCCACACCAACTTAAATCCATCTATCCACTCCTTCAACTCCTGTACCTCCTCATCCAGGCCAGCGCCGTATATGTGTCTGCTGCCCGGGGCTTGCAAATCCGGTCCAGCCTCACCCACGACATCCACCATCGTCTGGAAGTAGGGGCTGGTGGTACGTGTTCGGGATGCATACATCAAGTTAAAAAAAATTGGGATCGGGCTAAAATTAAGTTTAAGTAAATAAAACACACATAATGTCAATTTTAATTTAAAAAATGATACTGCGTACGTAAAAACCATTTCACAATGTGGCGAACGGCTCTCTTTGCGGCCGTTCCTGTGCCTTCACCCCTTTCATTGCTCGTTTAATCCCCATCCGCCCGGCACTCGTTTCCTAAATAAATACTCGTCACTCGGTGTAAATCGAGTGCTGGTAGAAGTAGAACGGCGGTGTGCCTCCTGTCTCCTGGGGTCAGTCTCTCGGTCCCAGCCCGAGGTCGGGCGAGCCGATGCTGATGAGCCCAAAGCTGGGTCAACTCTGGACCCAGACCCTCCTGCTCCCCTCCTCCTCAGCAAATGCACGCTTGCTATCGTGCCTAGCACGTCTAAGCTCGGAGTCCGAGGACTCGTCCTCGCTCTTTGGCTCTCGAAGGCGGTGCCTTCCCTCGCCTTTCCCTTTCGAGGTAAGCAAATCGCGGTCCCTCATCCTGCGGAGTAGCTCGTCGTGCAACTCCTCCCTGCGCTCGATCCTAACGACCCGTTGAGAGGCTGCACTGTCGTGTAGCCTCTCATCTCCTCACCGTTCTCCCTGGGCACCTTGTCACATTTCTTGACATTCCCACTGTTCCGCAATATGTTGTTTCGGTAGGAACACCCCCGTTCATCTCCTTCCCACACCATTTGCCTTTGTACCCTCTTCCTGACTGGGTCTACCATGTGCCCGTGTTCCCAATCCACGTCGGAAGCACGTGCTGGTGTTGCATCACCTTGATCGGCCATTGCTTATATCTGTAAAAATTGTAAACAATGCACTAAAAATGATTAGATAACATAAAAATTGATTTAGACGCTGTTCGGGAAGCAGACAACCCAAGTAACACACCATTCAGTATGTTTAAAGGGTTACGTATTTGCCGGAAATGGTCGTAAATTAACGTACGGGATATCCGAAATTTTTCCCGTGCAAAATGAACTTAAACGGATAGTTCAAAACTTGGACGGACTTGTTCGGTCGAAAATCACAACGTTTAACGACGCTCGGACTCGTCGGAAACGCGTAAGAATGGACGTACGAAGTTTTCGGCGAAGAAATCTTACCAAAAACCTTAGAAAAATCGAAGAAGAGGTTGATTCGAGGCCGGTCCGAGCTTGAATCGGCGGAATCCCTTGAAGACGTTGCTTGGAATCGCCGTAATCACCGGAATCGCCGCCAGAATCGCCGAAATCGGTGGAATCGGGCCGGAATCGATGCTTGGATCGACGGAATCGGCCGGAATCGATGCTGGCAGCTGGGATGGAGGTCGGAATTGCCGGAATCGCGCCGGATCGAGCTTCTGCCGCCGCGGGATCGACAAAATCGACCCCCATGGGTCGATTCCGGCCCTTTTAGGTCCGGAATCGGTTCGATTCCCGGTCCAGAATCGAACCGGGCCGGTTGACCCGGTCTTCCGACGGAATCGGTGGGATCGACCGATTCCACAAGGAATCGGTCGGAATCGGATCGATTCCGACCGATTCCAGGCGATTCATACCGATCCCGCGGAATTCTTCCCGGAATCGGTCCTTCTGCCTGGAATCCACCGATCCGATTTCGGAATCGGTCGGAATCGGACCGATTCCGCCGATTCTGCAATCCATGGCCCCAGCTCCAGTCCCAACTGCCGCTACCCAGCCCATTCGTAGTCTAGGCAAAACGAAAACAAAAGTGACAGCCCGAAAAATGGGTAGATTTTCAAAGTTAAAAAAAAAATCGTCGGGTTGTGGTGGGATATCAGATATGGTTGAAGATGTGAGGAGAAAGAAGCTGGAGATCAGGCAACATGTGAACCTAGATGACAACACAGACTCCTTCTCACTCCTGAGTTGATGATGACGAAGAGTGTATATCAGCGATGCAGCCATCAGCAACCCAGTCACCTTATTCACGGCGGCCAAAGCCGTATTTCACGCTAGATGAGAAAACACTACAACAGCATTTTATAGAGTCACCAATCCAGTATTTTATGAATGTCAGTAGCCGTGGATTCCTCCACCTAAGCCTACCTACATGCAACAGTCCGATGTCTACGATTTTGAGGACATAGCATCGTCATTATTTTCATATAGATATATTCCAATTTCAATTGAGAAGTCACGGAAGAAGCAGGAAGAGGATGAAGGCTAATATCCATATTAAAGATATTGGTGAAGATTGATAACATATATATTTCTATTTTTATGTTTTCATGTGATACAGCTGAATCATATTATAGTTCTTGCATCTCTACATATACTTAACATCTTTTCATGTTTATTAGCAATTATTCTATGTGGATGTATGCTAATCTTAACTCCATCATGGCCGGTCTCAAGCCCGAACGAGAGAGGAGGGTTGTGGTAGGTGACAACCAGCATAAAAATAAAGTCACATCTTAGGATATGGATTCAAATGATATAAACGTGTGGGCGTACTCACCAAACAACGCATTACATTAGAGCCCGGGTGTGGCGAAAAATACAGCAATGGTGAGGGCGTTCCCCACATGTGACGTACCACATAAGCACCCTATTTAGTGTTAAATAAGCAAGGGTTCCCACGTCAAGGACAGGTGTGGGTAAAGAAGTTAGTCCATAACAAAGAGCAAGATATGAATTCTAAAATAAACTCAAATGCAAATATACATTATTATAAAAAGAAATGTAAGAAAGAAAATATTGAAAGAAAGATAAGAATAGGCACTTGGAATATTGGATCTCTTACAGAAAAACTTATGAAATTTGTTGATAGTATGAAGAGGAGAAGGATTAATATTATGTGTATCTAAGAAACTAAATGCATAGGAGAAAAAGGTAAAGAAGTAGAAAATATAGGATATAAACTATGGTATACGGGAAAAGAGAGAATTAAAAATGGGATAGATATCATTGTTGATAAAACATTAAAGGAAGTAATAGTTTCAATACAAAGAGTATAAGATAGGATTATTATGGTAAAAATGATTATAGAAAAATAAATAATTAATGTAATTAGTGCATATGCTCCACAAATTGAATTAAGTAGCGAGATTAAAGAAAAAATTTGGGAGAATATGGACGATCTTAAGCAAAATGTACCAAATGAAGAAAATATATTTATTAGAGGAGATCTCAATGGACATGTTGGAAACAAATGTCATGAATATGAAAATGTTCATGGAGGTTTTGGATATAGAAATTTAAATGAAGAGGGGAAGAATAGTTTAGATTTTGCTATGCCTTATGATCTTATCCTCACAAATACTCATTTTATTAAAAGAGAATCTCATCTAATCACATTTAAAAGTGGACAAAATAAAAGTCAAATTGATTTCATTCTCACTAGAAAATCCAATCAGGCTATTTGCAAAGATTGTAAAGTAATTCCGAGTGAAACTTTAGCAAGCCAACATAGGTTAGTGATTTTAGATGTTAAGATTAAAACACAAACAAACACATATAAAAGAAAGTCTTCTCCAAAAATAAAATGGTGGGAGTTAAAAGGAATGAAACAATAATATTTAAAACCGAACTTTTAAAGATAAATGATTCGAAGTTAGACATAGATGTTAATGTTGTGGATGAATATGACTATAAAAATTAGAGAGAGAGCTAAAAAAGTACTTGGAGAGTCTAAAGGACATGATCCACCTAAAAAAGAGACTTGGTGGTGAAATGAAGAGGTGCAAAAGACGATAGAGAATAAGAGAGATTGTTATAAGAAATTGCCGAAATGTGATAACAATGAAACTTATGAACAATAGAAGATAGCAAAAAGAGAAGCAAAAAAGGTTATTAGAATAGCAAGAGATGATACTTTTAAACATATGTATAAGAAACTTGGAACTAAAGAATGTGTAAAAGATATTTAAAAACTAGTAAGAATAAAAGAGAGATGGTTTCAAGATCTTAATCAAATGATGCATAAAGGATAAAGAAAAATTTTTGATTAAAGATGATGATATCAAAGAACAATGGAAAAATTATTTTGATACTCTTTTTAATGACAACTTTGCTAAAAACATAGACGACATAGAGAATGTGACAAACTTTAATTTAAATTGTATTATAAAATTTTAATGTTTAGAAGTTAAAGAAGCATTGAAAATGATGAAAACAAGTAAGGCATGTGGTCCAGATAATATTCTTATTGAAGTGTGAAGTGTTTGGAAGTAGAATGGTTAACTAGACTTTTTAACAAAATCCTAATATCTAAAAAAATGCCGAATGAATGGAGAAAGAGCATCATTATACTTGTTTTTAAGAAAAAAAGAGATATACAAGATTGTGCAAATTATAGAGGAATCAAACTCATAAGTCATACTATGAAATTATAAAAAGAGTTATTGAGCGGCGATTATGAAGCTGTACAAATGTTTTAACTAATCAATTTGGATTTATACTTGGTCGATCTACAACTGGAGCTATTTTTCTTATTAGAAATTTCATAGAAAAATATCGAGATATGATGAAAAATTTACATATGATGTTCATTGATTTAGAAAAGGCTTATGATAGAGTACAAAGAGAAATTCTATGGTGGGTGTTGGAATGAAAGATGATGCCTGTTAAGTATATACAAATGATAAAAGACATATATGATGATGCAACTACTAGCGTATGCACAATTGATGGAGAAACAAGAGATTTTCCTATTTCAATTGGCTTACATCAAGGGTCTGCAATAAGTCCTTATCTTTTTGCATTAGTTATAAGTGAATTAACGAAGATTATATAAGATGATATACCTTGGTGTATGATATTTGCAGACAATATCGTATTGATAAATGAAACACAAGAAGGAGTGAATAGAAAGTTAGAAATGTGGAGAAATATTTTAAAGACTAAAGGTTTCAAGATAAGTAGAACTAAAACAGAATATATGCATTGTAAATTTAATAAAAACCAAAAAGAAGTAGTTGAGGGCATCAGTTTAGATGAGATAAGATTGTCTCAAAAAACTCAGTTCAAGTATATTGGATCAATTATTCAAGGTCCCAAACCCTCTGCCCCGAAACTCAAGCAAGTATGGCTTCCAAAAGCCGATGTTTCCCCGTCAGCTCCACGGTTCGGGTCCGCCCGACCAGTCCGAGACGGACTCCTCCCTCTGCCCTCCGTGCAGGGGGCATATTCTGCCCAGAACAGGGAATGGTGGCATTGCCCCAGAGGATTTGGTAACAACTACCGGCACCAGGCCGGTATCGCACTGAAGGCCCCACCTCCCGTGGGGTATGTTATAATCAACGGAGTTCCGACACAGCGAAACTTTGTCTGCTACACTACATCCAAGGGCAACCTGCCCGAAGACGTGCCTGAGACTTCCCGGACCGCCGTTCGAGCGAAGCCAAAGACCCGCGCTGACACAGCCCAAGAATCGGCGGTAGCCGCCGAGAGGGCCCAGAAAGCAGAAAATGAGCCTGTTCACCAGGAATAGCTAGATGATGCACCTGCCGCGCCTACAATCGAAGATTTACAGAGGGAGAACCAGCGGCTAAGAGTTCTTATAGCCAACGCCGGGTTCTTACGCCCCCAACCGGTTTACGAATCGGAAGAGGATGAGGCCTTCAGGGACCCTCATTTGGCTCGAGCGGAGACACCGCCACTGCCGCCGCTCCCGGTCATGCCCCAACCGCCGGTCCCGAGACCGCCTGCCAATGATGACATTTTCGAGGGACGGCACTATCAGCCTCCCCCGCCACCTCCGCAGGAACTGTTAAACCCGGCTCAGCGGGCCATCATTGACCAGTTGATCGCCACGCGCCTCGCTCAGCATGACGAGGGGTATAATGTCATGGGCCTCTACCAGGTCCCTTACCCGTTGTATCATCAGTACGTCCGGCTCCCGCAGGACGTTTCCAAGATCCCGAAGTGCTCCAAGTTTGACGGGCGCGGGTCTCCGAGGGAACATCTGGCACTGTACTCCGCCCACATGAGAGATTTGGCTTACAACGAGTCTTATCTCCTGAAGTACTTCGCCACCACCCTCACCGGAACTGCTTTCGAGTGGTATTTCAAGCTGAAGCCAAACTCCGTCGCCGACTGGGCAGATATGCAACGGAAGTTCGTGGAGAGATTCAGCTTCTCCGAGCGACCACACACATTGGTCGAGCTCGCCACAATGACGCAGGGGCGCAATGAAATGGCCTTCGACTACATCCGGCGGTGGCGCGACATCTGCATGAAGTGTGCCAATCCACCGTTAAATGAAGAGGCAGTGGCACTATGCAAAAGGGACCTACGGCCCGAAATCCAAAAGAAGGTTTTGGGTACCAGAATCCAGACCTTCGATGACCTAAATATCACGGTGGCCGAAATTGAACGCTTCTACTTCAATAGTCCACCAATGGCACCAGCCAGGTCGAATCTTTACAAAGGACAAGCAATCGACAGATGTCAATACAGTCGATGTTTTCTCCTCCTCAAGAAACAAGAACAACAATGGGGGCAGGAAAGATGCCATGACATCTCTTCCTACTTCAGAAATTCTTGACAACACAAGGACGAGGATCTCGTTGGAGGAACGCCGGTCCAAACCGTACTCATTCCGACGAGTACACAAGAAAGTTGTTCGAAACTTGTATGGAGAACAACTTAGTCGACCTTCCACAAATCAAGCGCCCCCAAGAGGCCGGAGGGATTGATGAGCCCAACTTCTGTCCCTACCACAGAATGTTGGGGCACACAATTGAGGGCTGCTTTTGTTTCAAAGACTTGGCCGAAGCTGTGATCCGCGACAAGGTCATCAACATAGGGGAGCAACTAGTATACCCTCCTCAGGTTCACCCAAAACTGGGCAACCAAGCAACTACACCGTGAACACGACACATCATCGATGTCTACATGCTGGTCAACGGGTTACATCAACCAGCCATCATGTCCTCACGACATAGAGTCGGCCAGTGCATCATAGGCCACTGTTGTCGCCCACAAAAGAAAAAAAAAAGAAAAAGAAAAAAAGGACAGACTTGGTTAGCTAGACATAAACAGCTGACCAAGGGCAAAAGTGTCGAAAAAAAAAGAAAAAAAAAGAAATCCAGTCGAGGCGAAAACCTGCAAAGGCGCCTCGAGCAAAATCGGATAACCCCGCTGTGCGAAAATCCCGCAAAGGGATGCACAGGCAAAATACAAAGGGGGTCGACCTGAGTGAAAACTCTACAAAGGAGCAGTTAGGTCGATAAAAAAATCAAAAAAAAAAAAAACAACAATCAGCAACCTGGCTGAGCCCTCCAACCTAACGGGATGGATGGGTTTTTCTCCTTAATTTATCTTGAAAGGAACAGAAGGCAAACCCAACTCTCACCATCCTGACTATTCTAGTCTTGATGGTCTACCAAAAATTTTCACACTGTCTTAATCCTTCAGGACTTGGCAGTCATCAAACTTCTCCAAAGGATCGGGTGGACACACAAACCCACCCACATGTTCCTTCGGATCTTTTCAAACAAAAATCCCCACCATCCTGATTACTACAGTCTTGATGGTCTACCAAAAAAAAAAAAAAATTCTCCGAAGGACCGAGTGGATACACAAACTCACTCACATGCTCCTTAGGATTCTCTGAACCCTTGTTCTGGGTCATTTCAAAAATCCGCCATCCTGACTATTCCAGTCTCGATGGTCCACAAAAAATTCTCAAATTCTCACCAACCTCCTCCGAAGGACCGAGTGGTCACAAAACCCCACTCCCATGTTCCTTAGGGCCTTTTTCAAACAAAATTCCCACAATCTTGACTACTCCAAGTCTTGATGGTCTAACAAGAATTCTCATCATCAACATTCTCCGAAGGACCGAGTGAACACAAACCCACTCACATGTTCCTTAGGACTTTTTTTCAAACAAGAATTCTCACCATCCTGGCTATTCCAGTCTTGACGGTCCACCAAAATTTTCATCATCAAACTTCTCCGAAGGACTGAGTGGATACACAAACTCACTCATGTGCTCCTTAGGACCTTCTGAACCCCTGTTTTGAATTATTTTCAAAAAAAAAACACAAAAAAACACCATCCTGACTATTCCAAGTCTTGATGGTCTGCCAAAATTTTCATAATCAAACTTCTCCGAAGGACCGAGTGGTCACAAATCCACTCACATGTTCCTTAGGACCCTTTCAAACAAAAATTCTCACCATCCTGACTACTCCAGTCTTGATGGTCTACTAAAAGATTCTACGTTGCTCCGACCCTTCAGGTCTCGACGATCATCAAAAATTTTCCGAAGGACCGAGTGGACACAAACCCACCAACATGTTCCTTAGGATCTTTTCAAACAAAAAATACCCACCATCCTGACTGCTCCAGTCTTGATGGTCTACAAAAAATTCTCATCATCAAAATTTTCCGAAGGACCGAGTGAACACATAAATCCACTCACATGTTCCTTAGGACTCTTTCACACAAAAAATTCTCACCATCCTGGCCACTCCAGCCTCGATGGTCTACCAAGATTCCCATCATCAAAAAAATTTCCGAAGGACCGAGTGGGCACATATTCCCCACTCACATGCTCCCTAGGATCTTTTCACTCTTGCTTTACGAGATGGAATCCAGACTCGGCAAGATCCCCCCACAATGCATAGGTCAGGTTGAAATCCATACTTGACCCAAAAATTCTCCAAAGGACCGAGCGGACACATAGCCCCGCTCACATGTTCCAAACCTCCTCCGAAGGACCGAGCGGACACAGCCCCGCTCACATGTTCCGTAGGATCCGAACTTTTTTCGAAGGACCGAGCGGACACATAGCCCCGCTCACATGTTCCGAAGGATCCAAACTTTTTTCGAAGGACCGAGCGGACACATAGCCCCGCTCACATGTTTCGAAGGATCCAAACTTTTTCCGAAGGACCGAGCGGACACATAGCCCCGCTCACATGTTCCGAAGGATCCAAACCTCTTCCGAAGGACCGAGTGGACACATAGCCCCGCTCACATGTTCCGAAGGATCCAAACTTTTTCCGAAGGACCGAGCGGACACATAGCCCCGCTCACATGTTCCGTAGGATCCAAACATCTTCCGAAGGACCGAGTAGACACATAGCCCTGCTCACATGTTCCTTAGGATTCGAACATTTTCCGAAAGACCGAGTGGACACATAGCCCCACTCACATGTCCTCTACGATCAAACCATCCAAACTTTTTTCAAAGGACCGAGTGAACACATAACCCTGCTCACATGTTCCTTGACATCAAAAAAATTCTCCGAAGGACCAAGTAGACACATAGCCCTGCTCACATGTTTCTTAGGATTCAAACCTTTTCAAAAGGACTGAGTAGACACATAACCCTGCTCACATGTTCCTTGACATCAAAAAAATTCTCCGAAGGACCGAGTGGGCACATATCCCCCACTCGCATGTTCCCTAGGATCTTTCAAACTCTTGTTCCATGAGGTGAAATCCAGACTCGACAAGGGATCCCCACAATACATAGGTCAGGTTGAAATCCATACTTGACCCAAATTTTCTCCAAAAGACCGAGCGGACACATAACCCCGCTCACATGTTTCTTAGGATCAAACCAACTTCCCAGGACCGAGTGGACACATAACCCCACTCATATGTTCCTCAGAAATCCAAGCACCAATCCGGTGGACCTCAATGCTCCATAGGACTTCCAAACATCCACAGTCAAGTCGAGAACTCATTCCTGACTTAATCCATCCAAATCTTCGCATACGGCTTGAGGGAAGCCTTAATTCCCTGCAAAAAAAAAGGAAAAGAAAAAAAATGAAAAAAAAATGAAAAAATGAAAGAAAAAAAGAGAAAAAAAATGATGAAAAAATGGATGAAAAAAATGAATGAATGAAAAAAAAAGCAAACACAACTGCATACCGTCTTAACCATCCTGACGATTTCTCAAAAAAAAAAAAAAACTCCTTGCCATCGAAATATCCTTCACTCTTGATGACATTCCAAGTCTCCACCGTCCCGACCTTTCGGTCTTTACATTTGTCAAGTCTTACCGTGACAGCCACTCCGGCCCGCCACGGTCTACAAAAGCCTCCGCGCCATTGGTCGGACCGAACAAGCCCTATTTTCCAACAATTTGGGTCTCTTTGACAAGTTGAACTCAAGTCCATCTGATGGATCGAGTGGACACATAGCCCCACTCGCAAGGTCCTTAAGATGCAAAGTCCTCGTGCCACTGACCAGGTTGAAATCCATACTTGGTCAAGTGCCACAATGAGACTTTCTTGACTGCGAATTGAAATTCACTAAACAAGAAAATCCAGACAGAATGATCCCCTGTCTTCGAGTTGAAACCCATACTCGACAGGCCTTCTTCCATTAAGATTTGGTCAAGATCACCTTTAAATTCTCTGACATCAGGAAGCCCCACGTTCTATGTTGACCACGTTGAAATTCATACGTAGTCAAATCCAATGGTGCATGCGGCTTGAGGGAAGCCCTAATTCCCCACAAAAAAAAACAAAAAGGGCTGAAAAAGAAAAAGTGCCCGACGGGCTTGGCCGATCACCCAAATAGCGACCGGCCAAGAGCAAAAGAGTCAAAAAAAAAGAGAGGGGCCTTGATAAAGTGAAAACCTGAAAGGGCGCTTTAGGCAAAATCAGGCATCTCCGCTACATGAAAAACTCTTCGGAGGCATGTAGGCAAAAATCAAGGAGGCTGACCCAGGTGAAAACCTAAAAATAGGCAGCCGGGTCAGTAAAAACAAAAACAAAAAAAAGAGAAAAAGAAGAAAAAATTTCAAAGAAAAACGTTGGGTTGAAGGGATGTGGCGACAAGTCTACATCAACCATGGTGGAAAACTTCAAGCAAAGCCCCCACAAATCAAGGGAGAGCAACGGCAGAATTCAATATGACGCGGAACGTTCATCTCTGAGGGCCCAAGCCCTTCTTGATCCAGAGAAGCTTCGAAACAGGACAAGCTAGTCGCCAACTACACGGATGACTCCTTGCCGACATCCGTCTCCAAGAAATCATCCGTGGGGGGCATTTGTTGGCGTACATTTTTTTCAAAAAAAGGGGAGAACAGATGGGCTGGCTTAGAAGCTGGGCCAACAGCCCATAAGATCAGCCACAATTGGGCCCAATTGGGCACCCCAGTAGGAGCCTTATTTGCCTAACCCATAATTGACACATTTCAGCCAAATTCAGGCCTTGTGCGCAGCCCATAGGAGGGCTTGGGCCACAGCCTCCTGCTGGCCCAGAAACCAGGCCCAAGTTGGGCCAGGCCCACTTCAGCTCCAATGTGAACAGGCCCAGCCGCACTACCTGCCACCTCAGCATCATCCTGCGCACCACACCTGCCACCTCAGCCCATTCATTAGTCAGTTTATGGAGGGGGGAAACCGAAGAGGCCAGGGGGAGATCAAGGGACAGCCAGCCATTAATCTGGAATTAATGGTGTAACCACCATGGGGAAGGCCAAAAGCCATCCACGTACAGCACATAGCCTGCCTTTTCATCTGCCCCCAGCCCCTATAAGAAGAGGGGGGGGGGCAGCATGAGGGGGAGGCTGCTGGAGACGCCGCCAGGCTGCTGGACTGCAACCTCCCCCCCCCCTGCTGCCTTGCGCCCTGCCCCCTGCACCTGCTGCTGCTGCCCCCTCTGCTGCCCTCTGCTGTGTGCCTGCTGCAGGAGGCCACTTGCGGCCAGGAGAAGAGAAGGAGAATAAGCGAAGGGGAAGAAGCAACAGGTGGGTGAATATTATCTAAATATGTAGTCTCCCTCATTCTCTTTCTCTACTTAATCTCCCTCCAATGGATTGACCGACCCAAGGCCATTCCTGAACAGCCCTCTCGGCCAACCCTTTGCCAGCCAGAACATCCCCTAAACAGTCCTTGTTCTGGTCCCTTGTGCACCTCATTGAACAGGCCCAAGACCCCCCCTGCTGGGGACTCCGGTCAGCACATTAGGGAAACCCAAACAGGTCCCAATGTAGCCCCCTTTCAGCCTGCTCATATCCCCCCATAAAGGTCCGTCTCGGCCCACTTGGAGGCACCCAATTAGACCCCAATTGGTCTACACGGCAGGCCCAAAATAAAGTCCTGTCCAGTCACCCAAACAAGCCCCCTGACCGGTCTCCAAAAATCAGACCCAGGTCTGGCCACATTGCCCTTTGTGCAGGCCTGTTTTGGCCCACCGATCAGGTCCCAAATCAGACCCTGTCCGGTCCCTTGTGCAGATCCCATTCCGACTCAAGAAGCAGTCCTCTGAAACGCCCTATGTGCAGACCCAAACCGGTCCACTCAAAGCAACCTGAACAGACCCCTTAAACAGGTCCAAGGCTGCCCTTGTTCAGTCCATGTTCAGACCCCAAAACCGGTCCCAAATCAGGCCCTAAAGTGCCCTTTGTGCAGGCCCATTTCGGCCCACTTAAAACCAAACCAAAACAGCCCCGTTGTGGCCCAACCGAACAGGCCTCAGACAGTCCTGTTTACTCCAAAAGAAATATTTGAAGTCCCCTCCGGCAGCCCCTTTGTGGCCTACTAAGAGGACAGCAGTCCAGGGAGTTCCAAACAGGGGGACAGCAGTCTGAAGGCAGGCTGGCTTGAAGGTGACGACCCGGCACCCCTTGGAAACCGTCCGACAGGCCAAGGGCACAGCCGGGTGGCCTTCCAAGTCGGTCCAACCAGGCAGCTCCAGCAGTGCAGCGGCTTCCCAACAGGCCCTTCCGGCCCAAAACAGTCCAAGACAGGCCCGGCGGGCCTATGAAGATTGAAAGCCGGCTCGGAACGCCGATGAAATTGAACCGGCCTCCATGGCCTTGTTCCAAAAAATGAATAAATAAAAATTCAGAATGCAAAAGCAATATTAAATTAAGGAGATCCACCCTTCGCGGGGACTCCAACCTTGGACGACTCCCCCCGGGTCCGCCCCGGAATGTCGATCCGGACGGTGGCGCGGGCATGCTCCCGTAGCCAGCGGTCCTTCCCCCAATATGGCTAAGCTAAGGCTGGCTATTTTGGATGGGTAAATTTTCACTAAGTTGGAAAAATAGCCGGCATGCCGTCGTAATGCCAAAATTTTTTCATAGTAGTGAAGATAAACCTATATTGGGGGAAGGATCAATCACATTGTACACCGATGTACTTCACCCCACCTTTCAATGAAATGAAGTTCGATGTCAATTTGCAATGCATGAAACCGGGCACCCAACGGTAGCCCGATGGGTCGGAGGCGATGCAAACCGCCAAACAAAAAAATAAAACCATTTCAAAATAAATCTGGAAATTCAAACGGAAAATAAAAAACAGCAAATCAAATCTAAAAATTCAAACAAAAACAGAATTAAATCAAATCTGAAAATCAAAACAATAAAAAAATATCAGAATTAAAAGAAATCTGAAATTCAAACTTGAACTCACATCGATTTAACCCAACAACCGTTCTTCAACAAAGAAGTGAACCGGTTTTGAAACTCATTAAACCAAAATATCAGATTTTGACCGAATCCAAAACAGACAAAATTCAGATTCAAATTAAATCTGTCAACCATCAAAAATCAGATTTCAATAAAATCTGCCAAAACAAAAATCAGATTTAAGCAATCTACCAAAAACAGATTCTAACCGGCTTCAAAAATCTGATTTTAGCAATCTGAAAATCCACTTAAAATCCACTAAACTTCTTCCCAAAAGAAATCAAATAAACAACATTTCAAACATCTCAAAACGTGGATCAAAACCCACCTAAAACAAAAAAATCCAGAAATCTGAAAAATCCAGTGAAAATTCAATAAACCAATCAAACAACAAATACCAAAATTGCTTAAAACACTTTAAGCACATCAAAATCAAAATCAAAACAGGTTCAAAACAACCCAAACTGGTCAAACCAAATCAAATAAAAAAAACAAATCAAACAAACTCAAACCCTAAAAACCGACTCTCAAGTCAACCAAAAAAATCACAAATCAACAAACCCAAACAAATCGGTTTGCATCTGATCGGACCCAAAAGGCCGCTGCCCTTTTGAGTTCTTTACTTTATTTTGTGGATGTGCACGTCTCCGAAAAACAGGTTGCCGCGACGGTTAATCAAAGGCGTTCGAGCCGTTGCTCAATGTAAGCTAACGTCGGATGCTCGCACCATCCGGCGGAGAAGGGTCAAAAATCAAATTTTTCAAAGAACCCGAACCTCGGTTCTAATATTTTTAAACTATCACCGGACTACCTAGTATTTTTAGGATATCACATATTTTCCTAGAAAAGTTCGGAGATGTCTTTCTTTCTAAAGAACAAACGCAGAAAAAAGAGGTTCACACAAAGTATAAGACCTGCAATGTTGTATGGTAATGAATGTTGAACAATAAAAGAAAAACATATTTTTAAAATAAGTGTTGCCGAAATGAGAATGTTACGATGGATGAATGGTCACACTATATTAGATAAAATAAGGAATGAATATATAGAGAAAATGTAAGAGTAACGAAAATTGTAGACTGATGTAACCTCAAAAATCTCTCTTGTTAAAGATTTTGGTTTTGAAAATTCATTTTCCTTTTTGGATTTTGATTTGGATTTAGATTTGATTTGACCTTAGTATTGACTTTGTAAGAAAATAGATGATATTTCATAAAAGTACTAACTAGGGTCAATTGAGGTTGTTAGGTTCTTTGAAATTGATTTTGACCTCTCCCCATCAGATGGTGCGAAGATCCGACGTTAATTACATCGAGATGCTCGAAAACCCATGATTAATCGTCATAGCAATCCATGGAAAGTAAAAGACAATGCATCCACAAAATAAACATTCATATAAACACAGGATAAAACAACCCCATGAACTTGATGTAATGCAAGTATTTGATTTGTTTTGAGTTTGGTTTGATTTAGGTTTGTTTGGTTGAAATTGATTTGACTTTGACAGATCATTGTGAGTCAATTGCAGTTTGGGATGTTCAGATTTTAAACTTTCAATTCTCAGATTGTTTTCAACCCCTGCTCCAGATTTTCTCTACGTTCTCAGGTTCCTTGTTTGAATATGAAGTTCAGATTTTTTTTGTCTTGAATCACCTGAAATTCAGATTTACAGACTCTGCAGATCTCAAATTTTTAGAGTTCTCAGATTCACACACTTCGGCCTTGTCAAGCTTGGTTGCAGATTTATGAACTTCACAATTTTGATTCACAGATTTTGTTTGAAAGGATTCAATTTCAGATTCTGGATTTTATATTCTGACTTCTGATTTTCATGTTTGTTTCAGATTCAAATTCCAGATTTGGGTTTTTTAGATTTTTTCAGATTTCGGACCTCCATTCCATATTTCAAAATTTTCAGATTCCAGATTCTGCGCTATTTTCAGATCTACAAATTTTACAGATTTCAGATTTTTTGCTCCAGAATTTCAGATTTGTGCATATTGTCAGATTTCAGTCTTCGGTTTCAAATTTGAAGTTCAGATTTTCTGGATCTTCTGCATATTTCAAATTTCAGACCTGTATGTTTTAGCTTCAGATTTCAAATTTTTACGGCTCAGCATATTTCAATCTTCATGTTCAGAGATTTCCAGATTTTTGACATCCGGACTTCAGATTTTTATGGATTACAAGTTCAGATTTCATTCTCAGGTTCAGATTTTTACAATTTCAGATTTTTTGTTTCAGTTGAATTACAGATTTTACAGATTTCAGATTATGTTTTCAGATTTTTTTATTGTCTTGCCTTCCAAAATTTCATGTAGCGGTCCTCTCCGTGTAACATAAATCTGTGCACCGAGCATGAATTTTCATTTATTTCCTCTCAACATGAGACATGATTTACAGTCATGACCAACAATCCGGTCTCTTGAGTTCTTGATGAACATGCAATTCATGGGCGGCATGTACCTGGTCTTGATAGACTTATGGGCATCCCCCACTGTTTTTTTTTTTTTTTTGAAGATTGAATACACCCGGCTTTTGACAAACTTATGGGCAATCAACTCACTGATTTGAGATTGAGCACACCCGGCTTTTGATAAGCTTGTGGGGACTCATCTCACGATTGATGAACCTCATTAGCTCATAGTTTGACATATCGGCATGTTGATCATACACAGCCTTCCCATGGCATAATGGGTAAATAACTCCCTCTTGGGGCATGCTAAGACATTGGCGTCTTTTATAGACCTTTGTATGCCTACCTTAAAGGGTCAAGGGGCGTGCTTAAAACCGGCCAATTGCTTTCCCTATTTGTTTTGATTCTTTTAAATTAAGCCAAGACCATGAGGCAGATTTTTAGCCGGCCGGATGCTCGTCTCGGTTTGTTGATTAATTAAGTGAATTGTTATTTAATTTATGTTTATTGTTTGTTTTATTTTATTTTTTAAAATTATGGGTCAAGAGGCATGCTTAAAGCTGGCCTATTGCTTTCCCATTTATTTTCATTCTTTTAAGTTATGCCGAGACCATGAGGCCGGTTTTTAACCGGCTCGTCTCGGTTTGTTTACTTAATTAATACATTTTTATTTAAGTTTCAATTGATGGTACATTTTAAGAAAAATTAATCTTCATTGGGTCCTCTTCAAGCCCCTGCTTTATCAAGGCCTGATAGGCCTCTGCAGCTGTCTCGATTGATAGCTTCATTCGGACCGGCTTCTTCCTCTTCCTTTCTCTTCTTTTTTTTTTCTTCATTTGGGTGGGTCCCACCCGCTATTTGACCCGTGAGTCAACGGCCTCCCATGCAGCTTCTCACGTGCGCCCGCGGCCGCCCTTCTTTTTTTTTTAAACTCCCCTTTTCCGGTGGGCCCCACGACATGTCCACGGTGGACATAAGTCGGGGCAAAAATCCTCCCCACGGCTGCTTTTCGACCCGACGGCCTCGGCGGCTCCCGCAACTCTCCCGACGGCAGCTTGCTTGCTCGCGGCCATTGCTCGCGAACTCCAGAGGACACAGTGCAGTGAAGGGGGGACAGCGGCAGCGGGCTTCTCTGGCGGTGGTGTTCCTTACCAGTTTGGGCTTGCTCGCGGCTGGAGGTTCCAGAAGAACAGCTTTCGGCTTGGTAGAAGGCGACAGCTTCCGGCGGACTTGACGATCAACAGCACCCATCGTGGTTGAGAAAGCGGTCCGACTTCAAGTTTGAGAAGGTGGAACGGAGATCCCAACGGCAGTTTTGGTTGGTGCAGAAGGCTTCAACGGCACCGCTTGAAGGAGACGACGCGACAAGAAGAGGGAGCAAGTCTCGCCGGTCCCGACGATTCTGCTGGGAAGCCGGAAACGTCTCCACGGTAATCTCCTGTTCGACCCTTTCTGTCTCTCTTGCTCTCGAGCTCTCTCTCTTTTCTGCTTCTCCTCTCCGACGGCGGAGCCTTTGGCCAAGCTTAAGTAGGCCTCGACGGACCCTTCCTGCTCGGAATCCTTTCCGTAACTTAGAGTCCCGTTCCGAGACGGACTCGGAGCAACTTCGAAGTATGCGGGATCAACTTACCCTTCCCTCTACCATCGGGAGTCTTACCAAATAGGGAGCTCCATTTCGAGGCAGTTTCGGAAGGATATGCGACTTTCGGGATTGGCTTCTCTTCTTCCCACGATTCCTCCCCTTTCCTCTAACAATTCTGTGGGGCTCATTTTGGTAACCTTACGAAATCTCCCTTCCATCATCAGCAAGCCTTCCGTAACAGAAAACCTCCGCTGAGAGATGGACTTGGACTGGTCCGACCTCCACGAGATTTGGTTTCTCTTTCCCCCAATGACTTCAATGGTCTCGTTTGCGCAGTCCTCCTGCTTCTACGGGACTCCTTTTGGAAGAGGCCTGTCGTGAGGCCTATATGGGCCTACATTTTGTTGGAACCGTCCCATTTAGGCTATTTCTGCCGGCTCAAACCACCTCTTTTTCTTCTTCTCCTTTTTTTTGAAAATTTTTGGTTTCAACAAATGCCCCCCACGGGTGATTTCCCAGAGACGGGAGTCGTCGGGGAATTACCCGTGCAGATATAGCCATTGCATTTTTCTTTCTTGAGTCGTTTTGCATGTTGCTTGACTAGAAATTGCTGAATTGTTCATGCAAATATAGTTGCATGCATTTTCTTTCAATCACTGCTTGTTGCTTGACTGAAAATGTTTGAACTGTTTGTTGCAAACATAGCTGAACTATTTCCTTTGTTCCATCTTGTATTCGTTGTCATCCAACTGCATTGTCTTGATATCTTCAGGCTAATGCATTATGACCAAGAAAGTAGTCCCTCGTGCTCGTGCTCCTCGGTGTGGTGCCAATGCTAGGAGTATCCTGAGCAAGAGGTCTTATGAACAGAAGAGGATAACATTAGAACAATGTAGCCTGCTCCAAGCAAACCTGGGCCCCGAGGGTTGTTCGGGCATGCTGTACCCTTTGTATAGAAAATGATTGTGCAAAATAATGTCGTTCATTTTCTGTCAAGGCTGCACATGTGTATATTGTGCTCTTTTGTATGTGATTGAAAAAATAAGAGGTTGTTCTTTCCTCATGTTCCTTGTTTCTCCTTCATGGTGTTCTTACTTTTGTCCTCAATTTAATCAATCAATCTTGTGAGGTCCGTTGTTCTTCGCACTGCCCTGTTTTGCCTTGGTGTCGGGACAGATTGCTCTTTTACATTGTTCTTTTGTTGATTGTGCATCTTTGGGGCTGAGAAGGGCTTGGGCCCTCTTTGCTCTTTCGGTTGAAGACATTCTACACACCAGGCACTTACCTTTGCCTGCCATTTTGGCACTCTCAGTCAGATGTCTCTCAAGGTCTAGCCAGAACTTTTCCTCCATTCTTTTCTTCTCCTTATTTTGTTTTGTTTTGTTTTGTTTTGTTTTGTTGTTTTTGTTATTTTTTTTTTGCTGATCCGCTGCCCTTTTCGGGTTTTCACCCGGACCAACCCCCTTTGCCTTTTGCCTACATGCCTCGAGAGAGGTTTTCATGTAGCGGGGGTTACCTAATTTTGCCTAGAGTGCCTTTTCTGGTTTTCACTCTAACCAAGTTTTTCTTGACATTTTTACCCTCAGCCAATCAATCAGATCAGTTAAGTCTGTCAAGCATCTCCATTTTTAGCCCACTCTTTCTTTATCTTTTTTTTTTGCAAGGAATTAAGGCTTCTCTCGAGCCATGAAGTTGTTCTTGGGTGGTGAGGAATTAAGGCTTCCCCTGGGCCATCAAATTTCTGGCAGTGAGGAATTTAGGCTTCCCCTGGGCCATGGGTTTTGGTGGCTTTGTGCCGGTGGAACCCATAAACTTATGAGTATGAAAAAGTCACGCTCAGTCTACAGGGTATGGAGTTTGATTACACGAACGTTATATCGGGCAATGGGATGTGTTTTGAGGTGGCATGATGCCGTTTGGCCCGTAGACTTATGAATGTGGAGAGGCCGCATCTGGTCCATAGGGTATAACATTGGGATGGCTTTGCGCCATAGGAATCCATGGGACATTTGAGTATGAAGTGATCACACTCGGCCCACCGTTTTTTTTTTTTTTGAATGGCTTGATGCCAAGAGAACCCGTGAGACATGTGAGTATGAAAAGGTCACACTCAGTCTTTTGAGTTTGAGAATGGTGGCTTGATGCCAAGAGAATATGATGGCTTGATACCGAAAGAACTTGTGAGACATATGAGCAAGATGAAGTCATACTCGGCCCATGGAGTGTATGTTTTGGATGGCTTGATGCCGAAAGAACCCATAAGACATGTGAGTATGGAGAGGCCACACTCGGTCTTGTTGGGCAACATACGATGGCTTCATGCCGAAAGGATATGATGGTTTGATGCCAAAATGATTTGTTGGACATATGAGCGTGAAGAAGTCACACTCGGTCCATACAAGCATTAGGGTATCAATTTTTGGGTGGCTTTGTGCCATTTAGAACTTGTAGGCATATAAGTATGAAAGGATCACACTTGACCTATAGAGCATAGAATATTAGGTGGCTTGATGCTAAAAAGGACCTGTAGGACATGTGAGTGTGAAGAGATCACACTCGGCCTGTCAGGTAGAATTTAGTGACTTGATGTCAAAGAGGACCCATAGGACGTATAAGCGAGATGAAGTCATACTCGGCCTATTGGGTATGAGTTCGATAGCTTAATGCCAAGATAAACCCGTAGGATACATGAGCACGAGGAAGTCATACTCGGCCTGTTGGGTATGAGTTTTGTGGCTTGATGCCAAGATGGACCCATAGGACATGTGAGCGTGAAGAAGTCACACTCGGCCTCTTGGGTATGAGCTTATGGGTTAATGCCGACAAGAATATGTTGGCTTGATGCCAAGAGAATATGGTTTGTGATGGCTTAATGCCGAATGTGTTGTAATGGCTTGATGCCGAAAAGTGAGATGATGGCTTTATGCCAGTTTGGTTATAGTGGCTTAATGCCAGAAAATAGAGTGTTGTGGCTTGACGCCAAAAGGAGTTGACAACTTGATGCCGTGACGGGGTATTGTGGCTTGATGCCAAAATGATAAGCTTGTAGGGACTCATCTCACGATTGATGAACCTCATTAGCTCATAGTTTGGCATATCGACATGTTGATCATGCACAACCTTCCCATGGCATAATGGGTAAATAACTCCCTCTTGGGGCATGGTAAGACATTGGGGTCTTTTATAGACCTTTGTATGCCTACCTTAAAGGGTCAAGGGGCGTGCTTAAAGCCGGCCCATTGCTTTCCCTATTTGTTTTGATTCTTTTAAATTAAGCCAAGATCATGAGACGAGTTTTTAGCTGGCCGGATGCTCGTCTCAGTTTGTTGATTAATTAAGTGAATTGTTATTTAATTTATGTTTATTGTTTGTTTTATTTTATTTTTTTGAATTATGGGTCAAGAGGCGTGTTTAAAGCCGGCCTATTGCTTTCCCATTTATTTTCATTCTTTTAAGTTATGCCGAGACCATGAGGCGGGTTTTTAGCCGGCCGGATACTCGCCTCGTTTTGTTTACTTAATTAATACATTTTTATTTAAGTTTCAATTGATGGTACATTTTAAGAAAAATTAATCTTCATTGGGTCCTATTCAGGCCCCTGTTTTATCAAGGCCTGATAGGCCTCTGCAGCTGTCTCGATTGGGAGCTTCATTCGGACCGACTTCTTCCTCTTCCTTTCTCTTCCTTTTTTTTTTAATTGCTTCATTTGGGTGGGTCCCACCCGCTATTTGACCCGCAGGTCAACGGCCTCCCGCGCGGCTTCTCACGCGCGCCCGCGGCTTCTCACGCGGTCGCAGCCGCCCTCCTTTTTTTTTAAACTCCCCTTTTCCGGTGGGCCCCACGACATGTCCACAGTGGACATAAGTCGGGGCAAAAATCCTCCCCGCGGCTGCTTTGCGACCCGACGGCCTCTGCGGCACCCGCAGCTCTCCCGACGGCAGCTTGCTTGCTCACGGCCATTGCTCGCAAACTCTGGAGGACATAGTGCAGTGAAGGGGGGACAGCGGCGGCGGGCTTCTCTGGCGGTGGTGTTCCTTACCAGTTTGGGCTTGCTCGCGGCTGGAGGTTCCGGAAGAATAGCTTCCGGCTTGGTAGAAGGCGACAGCTTCCGGCGGACATGACGATCAACAGCTCCCACCGTGGTTGAGAAAGTGGCCCGGCTTCAAGGTTGCGAAGGTGGAACGGAGATCCCAATGGCAGTTTTGGTTGGTGCAGAAGGCTTCAACGGCACCGCTTGAAGGAGACGACGCGACAAGAAGAGGGAGCAAGTCTCGTCGGTCCCGACGATTCTGCTGGGAAGTTGGAAACGTCTCCACGGTAATCTCCTGTTCGACCCTTTCTGTCTCTCTTGCTCTCGGGGCTCTCTCTCTTTTCTGCTTCTCCTCTCAGACGGCAGAGCCTTTGGCCAAGCTTAAATAGGCCTCGACGGACCTTTCCTGCTCAAAATCCTTTCCATAACTTAGAGTCCCGTTCCAAGACGGACTCGGAGCAACTCCGAAGTATGCGGGATCAACTTACCCTTCCCTCTGCCATCAGGAGTCTTTCCGAATAGGGAGCTCTATTTCGAGGCAGTTTCGGAAGGATACGCGACTTTCGGGATTGGCTTCTCTTCTTCCCACGATTCCTCCCGTTTCCTCTAACGATTCTGTGGGGCTCATTTTGGTAGCCTTACGAAATCTCCCTTCCATCATCGGCAAGCCTTCCCCTAACAGAAAACCTCCACTGAGAGATGGACTCGGACTGGTCCGACCTTCACGGGATTTGGTTTCTCTTTCCCCCAATGACTTCGATGGTCTCGTTTACGCAGTCCTCCTGCTTCTACGGGACTCCTTTTGGAAGAGGCCTATCGTAAGGCCTATATGGGCCTACATTTTGTTGGATCCGCCTCATTTAGGCTATTTTTGCCGGCTCAAACCACCTCTTTTTCATCTTCTCCTCTTTTTCTTTTTGAAAATTTTTGGTTTCAACATAGACAAAGTGAAAGAAGGGAGATTGAGATAGTTTGGACATATTAAACGTAGACCTAAAGAGACTCCACTTAGAAAGATAGAAAATATTAAAATGACAGAAACAGAAAAGGGGCGTGGTAGACCTAAGTTAACTTGGAGGAGGGTAATTCAATATGATTTAGATGGTTTAAATATCTCTGAAGAAATAACACAAAATCGACATGAGTGGAGAAAGAGAATCCATATGGCTGACCCCAAGTAATTTGAGATAAAGACCTTTGTTGAGTTGAGTTGGATGTATGCTAATCTTATTTTTAGAATTTTTATAAACCATTTCCTAATTTTTAAAATTTTTAAAATTTTTTTGATGAAAAATAATTCAAAAAAAACCGATCTAAGCCAATTCCTGGATCAATTCCCTTCCCAAAAATCGGCCGATTCCAACCGATTCCTGGGAATCAGAATTGGATCGGTCCCCATCGATTCCGATTCCAATTCCAATTCAGGAATCCTTGGTTAAAAGAGACCTAGATAAACAAATTGCATATTACATCTACATCAAAAGCATGTAATCAAGTAGTGGTGGAAAATCATAAAAGATTTCCAGTGCACGAATGTCCGCCATTCCAAAATTGATATAGATAAATCATATGACACCATCTGTTACAATAAATTGATGAAATCTAAGGAATTTCAGCGTTCACATTTCAAATGCTATCAGGGCCTTCTAGAGATCTATTTAGTGAAATCTACTCTTGAAATACAATGTTATCAAACATTCTCTTCTACCTAAGCTCCATAAGTCTTGTTCATACCCATATTGATAGCATTTTCAACACAAACCCTTCATTCCAAACAAATTAACAAATTGTTTCTCATAACTTTCAAGACTAAAATACCCTTTGAACTAGACTAAGGACCCTTAACAAATTAGAAAAGGAAAGTAAGCAACAAAATGCTAATCTGCAATAGATATAGATTCTTGTGCTATCGGAGGCAATCGCCTCGGTCGCCTAGGCGATGAGACGAGGTGAGGCGAGGTCCTCTCGCCTCAATTCACCGGTGACCCGACAGCCTTACCTCCTACGCCCCAGCTGCCTAGGTGACTGAGGCACGAGATGAAAACTGAGGCGATATCGGATCTGGGCCAGGCCCAGATCTGGGGGGTCCCTACGGCTTCTCTCTCCCCCACCGGATTCTCTCACCTGATGCAAAGCCCTCCCATGCTGAACAAGAGACCGCCGTTGCCCCTACTCGTGGAAGTCGACCTCCCCGCCGCTGCCAGTCGTCAAAGATGGCGCCATAGCCGCCATCTATTGCTGGAAAACCTCATGCTGCCACCTTTCGTTGGAGAAGCCATCTGGACCGTCGGAGGAGCTGTCCATCAAGTCGGTTTTAGGGTTTTGTCAATTTTTTTATTTCTTCATTTTGTCTTAGTTTTTTTTCCATCATCCTTCTTCAATACAAGATCTTTATTTTATGTTTTACTTTGTTCTTTCTTGGTGCAAATTGTTAAACGACCGTATTTAGATAGAGAAAGTATATTCTTCTATTTATTTGCTATCTTTTCGGTTTATAGTTTAAATGTGAGTAAATTGTTGTTGTTAGCATCCTTAAATTTGTCGGACAGCACATTTATTATTTTTTCAGTAGTGTTTTTTGTTGTACTTTTTTCTATTTTAGTTTAACCTTGATTTTTTTAATTTTTTGTAAAAAGTTGAGCCTCATCGGAGACAGCTCTTGCACCGGTAGTCCCCCTCATTGGTGGAGAATTTGTTTAGGACCTTTCAGTATGTTATTTTGTTTTTTCCTGTTTAATATTTTCTTTTTCTGATTTTTTCTATATTTTTTATGTTTTGTTTATTAAATCCTCCTCTTAGCCAGAAAAGTGTCAATATATTTTATATGTTTATATCTTAGCTACTAATCTACTTTTTGTTAACTGAGTTGATGCTAATTTTTTATGAAGATGTCTCGAACTATGGAGCAAGATCATGCTTCGGGGATGGAGTTCAAATGTTATTTTACAATTATTGTTCAAATATTGTCCATTTCACATATTAATTTTCCTTTATTGTCATGTATTCATTTTTCTCACAGTCTGATAGAAATGAAATGGGAAAAGGTACATATTTCTTTTTATTTTTATATATTCGTTTTCTGCATTTTAAATATATTTTCTGCTGTTTTATGTATTTTATGCATTTTTACATATATTTTCAGCCTTTGTAGACATATTTTCCTGAATTTTCAAATATATTTTGTGTATTTCTATGTTTTCCTGCATTTTTATATATATTTCTTACATTTTTTATGTATTTCCTTCATTTTTACATATAGTTCCAGCTTTTTTATACATGTTTCCTGCTTTGAAAATAAATATCATAATAATAATCATAAATGTTGCCTCGAGTGCCTGAGGTGCCCATCTCAAGCGCCTAAGACGAGGCGAGGGGTACCTAGTCTCGGTCGCTTCACACCTCTGACTACATAGATAGATTCTAATTAAAAGTAAAGGTTGAAGCAAGATACATAGATACATATCAACTGATAGTCTGATACAGGCTGAAGCATATGATACCGTAAGTGTACTGGTCTCCTCCCAATCAATACATATCAACTAATGGGATGAGATTTGTGTTTGAAATTATAATATTTAGTTTATACTAAAACTCTAAAAATAGGAAAAGATAAGAACCATTATAAAACATAATTAGAATTACCCTAGAGAAGCTTGCATGGGCTTGAATCAGCCCATCCAGGTGCCATAGCATGCGGGATCAGCCAATCTAGCCAGCTACAGACCACTCCAGATCAATCCCATGATTGATCAACCAATCAATATCAGTATTGTATTGGCCGGGCCAAAATTCATTCAGTTCGGCCAGTTTAAGTAGCTAAGATTCTCTTGAAATATATAATCTTCTGATAAAACATGGTTCAATTGCAGAGTTTCCCAGAAGTGGCAGTTTGACAAGAAATGCACTTTGCCCACACGCCACGTACACCTCAGCACAAGTCCACTAACATTTCTTATGCCAAATCCCCGTACGTATATAGGCTTGTGCTTACACTATATCAGATTCCACATCGATATTCCTTCCTTGGCTTAACGATTCATTCGTACAGAAGTCTTGATGATGCTGATAATTGAGGATTTTGTTACAACATGCATCCTTTGGAATAATTGAAAAGCATTTAAAAACATCAAATGAGTGAGCTACCACACATGACATGTTCAATTTTAGAATCTAGAGAAAAAATAGTTCATAGAATAGTAGAGCACGTAGGAAGCAGTTGTCCCATATATTTGATATCACAGTGGATCAGTCACCTCAGGTGGATTGTGATTCTAGGCTGGTTTAGGTATGATCTGGGTCGGATCAAGATCCAAGCAGCAAGGGTTGTTTAACCTTGTGGCTGAAAAAAAATTAAAAGTACCTAAAAAAAGGGAAAAGAAACTATTTATTGATTTTGTTAAACAAACATTATATTGAGTTATAAAAACAAATATTTAAAAAACTAATTAAGTTTAAGAAATCACGTCATTACACCAATTAATAAGTAATAGTAAAAAATACTGCTAGTTAGACATTAAGATTCAAAATGCTACTTAACTTTTGTTTTAACTTTGAATCTTTAAGATGCCACAAGTTTTAGAAATAAAAATTTATAAATTCTAAGCCTTAAACATTAAAATTTATACTCAAAATTTTAATTCAAATTTAAAATTTTAAAGGCACAAGCTGTTGGACGAGCAACCTCAACAGCCTCCAATCTGAATCGGCCCAGTCAGATCTGATCTGATGCCTCAGCCAACCTGGCAATTCCATGATCTGCACATGATAAAATCAGTTTGCCGGAACCCTGAAAGGGTAGAATTGAGTACCATTATGCCTAATGACTGCCACAATGAGAGCGAGAAAGAGTTAAATGAGATTATGCAGAGACCATCTTCATTCATGACCTTAAAGTTAGAAGGGCCAACAGGTTTGGAAAGTGTGGAACTTTCAAGCACTGATCTAGTAGACTATGTTATCACCGAACTGGAAATGAATAAGCAAATCAACCAGATTGGCACCCACTGGGACTAAATTGGACCCAACTCCAGAAACTAGATAAAAACTGGCCATTTAATTCAGATGAGGCCCTGACACTACTTTCTACACTAGATAAGATGAAGGTTCAAAAAATTGGTCTGGATCAATCAACCTGGATACTTTATTGGCCAATACACTCTTATTCAAGAACATTCAGCTGATCCCTTGAGACTATCAGCCAGGTCTTCTGTAAAAGACCTGTCCTTGGCCAGAATTGTCCCAGTCCAGTTCAGTGTCAAATGATCCAGTTTGCTTCTTAGCCAATAAATTCAGAGAACATTCTGCCATTTCAACCTTGCTCAGACAGCATAGTTTCCTTGTGATGCTTTATGCTGGAATCCATCAATTCAACTTTGGGATGTAATGCTTGAAAGCAATATTTGAGGTTCTAAACAGTATCGGGCTTCAAACATGAGGAACGGTAATATGGAGAACAACTAGTAAGCAAGATCTTTCAAATTAGATTGGAAAAGCAGAAAGATAATTTGTAAACAAAAACAGGACAAACAGACTTCTATTATAGGGGTCACCTGCATCCAAGTATCCCCAGAAACACGTTCTGGTGAAGACTCCGGTGATTGAACTGGTGGGGGAAGTGGATGAATTAATTTTGGGACCACAACCAACCCTCTACCTACTACAAGTATCGCCCCAGCATTGTTTGCCGTACCTGATAGAAGATCTATATGTCAAAATCACAATGACTTGAAATGGTGGAACAGATAGAAAAGAGAAAAGAATTTATTAGTATACCACAGTAATTTGTTGCTGAGAATACAGTGATTAGCTGCCCTTGAGCAAATCTTTCAAACCCATCCATGACACATTCATGAGCTCTTATAATGAGTTGCAATCTATTCCTTCTACAAAAGTCTGTAACCCGATCTGGCTGCAAAATGCAAATTGATTATATTGATTAGAAGTGAAAACTGCGTTCAGAGAACATAAAATCAAAATAGAATCAGAATATGCAGAAAGAAAAGAAGACCATACTCTTCCATAACTTCTAAGTCCTAACAAAGGTGCATAAACACTGCAAAAAGCCAAACCTAGCACAAAGAGTTCACAATCACAAACACATATGCAAACACATACGTGCACAGGCAGCACTCACATGCACACAATGACGCAACAAACATGCAAACATATAAAGACCTGCATGCATATATGCAGAGACACGGATACACAAATATTTTCTTTGATTTGTTATACAGATAATATTTGGTACAGTTGTTACTGAACAAAAAACAAAGGTTGTCCTTGGGATGAAACAGCTAATCACAGACCCTGCAAAATCATCTTGTTCTACATGTAAAAATAGCTTTAACTAGTCCTATTGTCATGAAAACTACAAAAAAATGCTATATATTATGGAGATTTTCTGTTAAGGAAATGTGCAACACTGGCAAATCAGTTGCAATGTAAAAATAGTTCATAATATCTTTTAACTAGAAAACACAGGATAACAAAGATACATCCATGGTTCGCCAGGTCGGCGACCCGGTCACCCGGGTCACCCGACCCGGCCGGTTTCTGGGCCGACTGGCCCGGAAACGACCCTGCCGGGCCGACTCCAAGCCGGCCCGACGGGGGGTCGCGCGACCCAACTTTGGGTCGCGCGACCCGGCGACCTAGTCGGCCGGGTCGCCCGACCCCGGGGCGACCCGGCCTAGGTCAAATTTTTTTTATATTATTATTATATACTTAAAAATTTTTTCTTCTCCCTCCCCGTTACCACCATTAAAAAAAATTCTTCGGGGGGCATTGCCCCCCTAATACCCCCCACAAGGGGCGCTGCCCCCTTGACCCCCGCGACCTGACCGCGCAGGTCGATCCGCGACTACTCTGCGCCGCATTTAATAATAGTATAACAATAATTCACTATCATTTATACCATCACATATATATAAGATTTATAATCATAAATATGTGTTATATACTTACATTTTATAAAGATCTATTTTAACTCTCTTCTCTTTCACACACACATCAAATTTGTCAAGAATAATTATTTTTTGAGTGTTCCATTTATTGATTGTACAATAATATTTTACTATCATTTGTATTATTACGTATAGTTAAAATTTATAATTATAAATATACGATACATCTTAAAATTTATAAAATTATTTGTTAAGTATCTTTACCTTCTCACTTAAGATTAACTATTTCCCAACATATATTAATACAACATAATCACAAAAAAAATCATATTCACTTGTATACATAGATAAACACTCATATTCAATTATAATATAAAAAATATGATTATATTTATGTATATATTTTATGTATACATAAATATATGACATAAAAATTATTGTTTCTATTTGTTTCTTATTTTTATATAATTTTTTATAATAAAATAAATAAAATCCGACCCCGTCCGACCCGGGGTCGCGACCCCGTCCGACTAGGTCGGTTTTGGGGCCGACCGACCCCGAGCCGACCCCCGACCCTGCCTTCCTTGGATACATCCACTTTACATTCCAATAGACAGAACATAAGAGAGATAGGAGTGTGCACGGTTAAGATTGGTTTCGTTTGGGGCCATTTTTTCCGAACCAAACCTACGTCCACTTTCCATTCCAATAGACATAACATAAGAGAGAGAGGGGTGTGCATGGTTTGGACTGGTTTGGCTTGGGGCCATTTATTTCCAAACCAAACCGGTTCAATTTGGTTTGATTTGATTTGAGACCAAAATTAGATAAAATATTCTAAATAATTAATTTTTTACATATATACTGATTGTTAAGTTATAAATAATTAAAATAAATATCATTTTATAATAAAACTATATAATATTATTTTATCAATAACACTAATATTTTCATAATATTTTAACTTATTCGAGTAAAATGGTGGGAAAATTTCCAAACACATTGAACTGAACCGGAGGTTCAAACCGAACCATACCAGACCTCTACAATATCATTATATGTGGTATGGGATCTGACTTGCAGATGAAATCGTTTAATGCACACCCCTAAAGAAAGCAGATGAAGTCTCCTGTATAAAGTGATCTCTGTTAATTTTACATACCCCAAAAGTGACTAGACCAGGACCCCTAGCATTTGGTCTCAAGCCCTCTACCGTATCATTCTCTGTGGGATCTGACCTGTAGATTCAGCAAAGAAGTGAATTTCGTTGACATCACAGACAGGAATAGATAAGAAAAAGTGAGCAGAATCTGGTTGATGTACCATAAGAGATCCATTAGAACAAGAGAACCCGCATCCATTGTTATGGGCCTTTCAAGTTTTTCAATCTGTTCAACAGAGTGAATAGACCTACCAATGCCACCATGCATGCAGATAATTTTCTTTTCGATCATAGCAGCAAGAGGAAGGAAGTTGAACAACTGATTGAATCGAGTCCATGCCCATATCCCATCACTTTCCCCCTACAATCACACACCAAGTGCTCAGTACTTGTAGCTTTGCACTCGCGTGTAAAAATTCTCCATACCATTCTTTCAATGCATTCAAGGCGAAAACCAAAAAGGGCATTCATATCAGCAGCCTCGTGGTTTCCTCTAATTAAGTGGATATTTTCTGGGTACTCAATCTGCAAAAACAATGATAAAGGTCAGACCAGTAATATACGATAGGAACAACTGAAGATAAATAATACATTGCCTTGAGAGCTAGAAGCAGTGCCACAGTTTCCAAGCTGTGTTGTCCCCGATCAACATAATCTCCCAAAAAGAGATAGTCAATGTACCTAAGATACATTTTTTCACACCGTAGGCAAAATAATAATAAATAGCTGAGGACCAGATAATCGCAACATGCACATGTGATTAACAAATGAGAAAACACATTGAACCATAGGAGTGGTCAACATGAACATGTGACATTCATCATTAACCAAGAAACCTCAAATTAACCCATCATGTCAAATAGTAGTGTATAACATCCATCATGTCACAACAAATCAATAATTAACTCACCATAGCAATATATCAGTGACAAATGAGTCTCATTCAGTCTTCATTTGCATCAGCAAACACCAATTAATTAAAAGAATAGCAGAATTCTAGAGATATATGACTTGAAGGCAGCATTTTTCACTATGCCCCTCTCTGGCATGGCTTCTAGGAGGATCCAGATCAGGATTAGCATATGACGATTCAATCCATAAGGGGGAAACTCAATTCAACAAAGTGATTTCCACCTGATTGTCTAGATCAGCTGATCCAACCTGGGATGGACAATCCTCAAAAAAAAAAAAAAAAAAAAGATAGGATCCGATCAGGCCAATCAGGTTCTGGTCAATAACATGGAGAGAGAAGCTGTGGGAGCCCCCCACCCCCAACCCCAATGTTTGCCACAGTTGCTGTACCCACTGAAGTTTGCTGGGGACATTTTTTTCTTTAATTCTTGTTTTTGTATTATAGTTTGTTTCATGATAAGTTGAACTAAGAATATAAGTATTGAGTTAGTTTAGAAGCAGTAATATTAATTATTAACCCCATTCAGTTTAAATATCTTGGTTCAATTATTGAAAAAGATGGAAAAAATGATGAAGATGCTAACCTTAAAATCAAAGCAGGATGGAAGAAATAGGGATTGGTTATAGAGATGCAATGTGAACACAAGATTTCACTAAAGCTAAAAGAAGAATTTTATCGTATACCTATAAGACATGTAATGTTATATGACAGTGAATGTTAGACTTAAATCAAACCTTAATCTCAAATTATTTGGGAACGGCCGTCCGAATTATTTTTCTCCACTCATGTTCATTTTGAGTTACTTCTCCAGCGATATTTAAACTATTCAAATCAAATCAAATCAAATTACCCTCCTCCCAGAAAATTTAGGTCTACCACATCATTTTTTATTTCTGTCATTTAATATTTACTACTTTTCTAAATTAAGTCCCTTTTAAGTCTATGTTTAATTTGCCAAAATCATCTCAATCTCCCTTCTTTCAATTTGTCTATAATTGTCACAACTCCCGTATTTTCTTAATATGTTCATTCATTATTCCAACATTATTTTGGAAGCATGATTTTTTTTATTGTCCAATATTCACTATCATAAACTATTGTTGGTCTTATAGTTTAAACTTTAGTTGAATCTTGAAGAACTCTTGTAGCTAATTGTTGAAGTCAGATTTTTACAAAAAGAGGAGGCAGAAAAAAAAGAAGGAAAATAGGACCGGATCGAACTCCAACTGTCCAGTCCCCTAATTGCACCAAATCAGGTCCTGAATTGACTGAACCGGGCCAAATTCTAGTTGGGCCGACCCCCAATTGGGCCAAGACAAACCATGGGGTGGCCCATTGGTGTAAGAACCAGCTGGCCCAACCCCTATTGATTTTAAATTATTTCCCAGCTCTCATAGCCCACCTATGTACAGGCCCATAAGGAGGAGAAGAAGTGGGCCGCGGTCAGTCAAACAGGACCCAATCCAGGCCACATCAGCACTGCCAGCTCACCTGCCACCTCATCCGCCAGGTCACCATGCCCAATTGATGGCGTGGGGAAGCTGAGGGGACTGGTCAGATGGGGATTTCAAGGGTCAGTCAAGGAATTAAAGCATGGGAAATTCAAGAAATTAAAGCCTATTAACCACCCCACCTAGGCCTCTCACGTACACCACCACCTGGCCTTTCATATCCCCTCATTTCCTATAAAAAGAGAGGACCGCCCAATGGAAATGGGAGGCTGGTGAAGACGCCGACAGGCTGCCGGTTGCTGCTCCCTTTCTTGGCGTACCTGCTGCCCTTCTGCTTGCTGCTGTACGTCTGCACCTGCACCTGCCAGCGGCCAAGAGAAGAAGAGAGCTGCTGCCCTCCTCCTGCCCACGTGCATACCTGCCACTCTGCCAAACTGCCAAAGAAGAAGAAAGGAGAAGAGAAGAAGAGAAGGTAGAGGCATACACATATTAACTATGTAGCCCTTTAAGGGCACCCCTTCCTCCTCTTCTAAGTTCTCTTCTCAACCCCTCCAATGGCCTAAGCCGGTCTTCATCGTTATTGGCAACCCATGGCTCAAAAAAAATGGTTCATATCAGCCCCTGTTCGGACCACCTAAAAGCCCATTTCTTCCCCCTTGTTGGCCCGCTGAACAGAGCTATAACAGGGCCTGTTCAGTCCTCTAAAACCAGACCTCAGCAGGTCCCTACCCGTTCTCCAAATCAGACCCCTACACAGGCCTCAACCGGTCCCCAAATCAGACCCCAATCTGGTCCCTGCCCAGCACCCGAACCAGGCCCTTGAAATGCCCCTGTGCAGGCTCATTTCGGCCCATGTGAGTCATGGATTGCAGAATCGGTCGATCCGGATCGGGATCGGCCGATTCTTGGATCGGATCGGTACCAACCGATCCGATTCCAGTCGGAATTAGCGATCCAGCCGGGAGTCCCGGCTGGATCAGCCGGAATCGGTTGGATCGGTCGATCCCGGACCGATTCACCCGGATCGATCCCAAAATCGGTCGATCCGGACCGATTCGCCGGAAAACCGGAAGACCGGAATCGAACCGATTCCGGGATCGATCCGGGCCTGTTTTAAGGCCCGATCACCCCCAATTTGGGGTCGATCCGGACCGATTCTCCCCCCAGCGCCCTCCTTCTGCTTCCTCTCCTTCCCCCCAAGCCTCCTTGGAGATCTAGGGCTTACCTTGCCGGCGATCCAGCTGTTGGAGGGCCGATCCAGCCTTTCCCAAGGGCCGATCCACCCTACACAAGGTTTGTAGGGGGGGGGACCCCCAGGCCTTGGCCAGCTGCAGGTTTGGGATCCCCCATTGGGGGATTATTTCACCTCCAATGGGGGTGGAATTGCACCCCCGAAGGGGTGCTAATCACCCCTTCGGGGGTGTTGAACAGTCACCCCCGAAGGGGTGACTGTTTTGACAGTCCCCCCCATTGGGGGGGATTATTTCACCCCCCAATGGGGGTGGAATTGCACCCCCGAAGGGGTGCTAATCACCCTTTCGGGGGTGTTGAACAGTCACCCCCGAAGGGGTGACTGTTTTGACAGCCCCCCTAAGGGGGGGCTGGTATGAAATCCCCCCATTGGGGCTGGTATAAAATCCCCCCATTGGCGGCGCCTCAGGTGCAGGTGAGGGTGGCTCTACTAGTAGTGCACGCACGAGTGGAGCAGGTCCAGATGATTTGAGTGATAAAAGACACTCATGTTCGAGTGGCAGGGGCAGCGGACGCTGGACGAGGATGAATGTTTTTGACGAGTTTGCATCTTCCTATCCAGAGCCTGCCTCAGACAGTGAGCCTGGCTATCCACCATCTTTTCTAGCTCCACCTCCGACTGATCAGGGAGTTTATGAGTTTACCGACATGGCCCAGTCTTTATTTTCTTATGGATACGAGCCAATTATGACTGACCCTAATCAATGGAGATTTCAAGAAAATCAGAATGACCAGGACAGATCCAGATCCATCCTACTCCGGACATTACCATAGTTGGTGGTGATGGCATATGTATAATGTATTTGTTTATTTATTTCACGCAATGTAATATGAGTGGTAAGAAGAATATGTGTTGTACTATTGTGTGATTGGATATGATTGTTTGTTTGATAAAAATATGTATCTTATTTGATGTATGATGTGTTCTATTGTGTGATTGGATATGATATGTGTTTTATATGATTGATTGTTAATTTGTTATATGAATGAGTGTTCCCTATATTGTTTTCACATTTTTTCTGAGTCCTATGTATTTTTATTGATTTTTGGCGATTTTTCCAGATTTTTTCATAGAGCAAAAAAAAAAAAAAAAAAAACGATCCAGACCGATTCTGGATCGGTCTGGCTCCAAGAGAATCGCCCTGGATCGGACCGATCCGATCCGACCACCGATCTAGGATCCGATCCCGATCCCGCGATCCTTGATCTGAGTCCACCTGAACAGCCCCCAATCCGGTCCCTGCCCAGCAACCGAACCAGGCCCTTGAAATGCCCTTGTGCAGGCCCATTTTGGCCCATCTGAGCCCACCTGAACAGCCCCCAATCCGGTCCCTGTCCAGCAACCGAACCAAGCCCTTGAAATGCCCCTGTGCAGGCCCATTTCGGTTCTTCTAAGTCCATCCAAACAGACCACAAAAACCGGTCCGGTTTACCTCAAAAAAAAAAAAACTTGAAGTCTTCTCCAGCAGTCCCCCTTGTGACCTTCCGGGAAGACAACAGTTTGTGGTGCTTCAAAAAGAAGAGGACAACACTGCGGCATGCAACAAGAAGTGCAGAAACTGCAGCATTGGTGGGTAGGGGTGATGTCTCGGACCCTTTCGGAATCCGTACGACGGGCCGATCGTTTGTCCGACAGGCCCTTACCCAACCAACAAGACAAATGGAGGTGCACAAGCACAAATCCAGTAGGCCCTTCCGGCCCAAGAACAGTCCAAGATGGGCCCTCCGAGCCCTAACAAGACTGAAGGCCGGCTAGAAACGCCGATGGAATTCAAAACCGGCCCAAGCGGCCTTGACAAAAAAAATGCAAATAACAAAAACCAGAAATGTGAAATGCCAAAATAAACTAAGGAGTGAAACACTCTCTCCGGGTACTCTATCTTTTGGACGGCTCTCCCGGGTACGTCCTGGGATGTTGATCCGGACGTCGGCGTAGGCACGCTCCCGTATGCCGATGATCCTTCCCCCAACATGTCTAAGTCATAGGCTAGCCATATTGGATGGGTAAACTTCACCAAGTTAGAAAATGATCGGCATGCCGTCGTAATGCCGAAATTTTTCTAAGTCGGTGGGGAACTTATGTTGGGGGAAGGATCACCTATTATTTATTTACATCAATGTACTCCATCTTCAATGAAATGAAATGTCCTTTAAATGGCACCACAATTGCATGAGAATGGGCACCGATTGGTAGCCTGATGGGTAGGATGAAATGCAAACCGCCAAACACAAACAATAATAAAACACCATAAACAAATCTGAAAATTCAACAAAAAAACAGAAAAATCAGAATTAAAGCAAATCTGAAAACTTAAACTTAAAACCACCACGATTTAACAAAAAACCGAACCATAACAAAGATATCATTGAAGATCAAACTTCAAACAAAGAATCAGATTTCAAACAATCTGTAAAGACAAAAAAATCAGACTTGAGTAATCTGTAAAAAAAACAGATTCTAACCGACTTAAAGCCCACATAAAATCTGGTTCAATAAATCTGAAAATCCATTCAAAAAGGCAACGAACATCACCTAAATAAACAACAAAAGATCGATTCCAAAAGAAATTAAATAAACAGCATTTCAAACATCCAAAAATGTATCGAAACCAACATAAAAAACAGAAAATCCAGATTGTTAATCAAATCTGAAACACCAAAAAAAATCAATCAAACCAAAAATTCCATAATGTTTAAAACATTTCAAACTCATCAAAAAATTGAAATCAAGACAACTTGAATCAATCAAACTCAAAACAAAAACAAATCAAAATCAAACCGAAACCAAAAGAAACAAACCAAACAAACTCAAACCTTTAAAACCGACTCTAAGTCAACCAAAATCAACCAACAAACCAAATGAAATCAACCCTAAACCGGTTTGCATTTCATCAGGCACAAAAGACCGCTGCCCTTTTGAGTTCATTACTTTTTGTGAATGTGCACGTTCTCCGAAAACAAGTTGCTACGACAATTAATCAAGAGTATTCGAGCCGTTGCTCGATGTAAGTTAACGTCGGATATTCACACCATCCAACGGAGAGGAGTCAAATCAAAATTTCAAAGAACCCGAACCTCAATTCTTGTACTTTTAAATTATCACCAGACTATCTAATATTTTTTAGGATATCACCTATTTTTCTATAAGTCCGGGGTATCGACCAAAGTCTTTCTTTCTCGAGAACAGACACAAAAAAAGAGGTTCACACACCAATCTCTACTTCAACCATGCTACAATCACTCACCCATCTTAACATTCTCATTTCATCCAAAACCTCAAGGACAATAGCAAAATCAAAATGAATATAACCAAGGAAAAAATAAACATGATTAAAGTGGTCATCAATAGGCATAATCTGATTAGGGATATCGCTACACTTACTATCATTATGCACCACCTCTTCAGGTTCAGCAATATTTTGTGGAGCATTTCATCCAAAGGAAAGGGGATTTACATAGAATATGTGCCATCTAGAATTACCCCACATTTGAGATATCAATGACATTTTATGCATAACTCATCACTGAGTACTCAGCACCCATGGTATAAAGGTGCACCTGTCTCTCACCAAGTAAAGACAGAGAAATTGAATTTCAACAGATGGTGCAATCTCTATTTAGATAGAGACACAAAGACATTATAATTCCGGATAAACAATCCACGCAACAACCAGAAACACAAGAAGAATATTATGTATCACAGTCATTCTCGGTCATTTTGGTATCTAGATATTGTATTTCTGAAGTACTTGAATTTCAATACAAGTATTCATATTTAAATTTTGTGTATTTCTATTTTAATTGCTATGATATATATTTACATAGCTGTAATGGAAGGATACATGCCAACTTTATTTTTCTGATTTTATTTTCATTTAAAAAATAAACCAGGCCAATCCTATATGGCTTTTGCTTCAGGAAAATGGGACAGCTCCCTGTCCAGATTGGGATCCCGATCTAGAAATCCTTGATCTCTAGGGTCAACTCTTCACACACTTATCACACTTTCAGCTAATTCATTGTAAGAAATATTCCATAGGAAAATCCCCCTATCCATTGCACATAAAAACCCAAAAGCATGAGCATGGTGTAATGTCCCTAGATGCTCCCACGTATGTTTAGCCTATGGAGTATGGATTGATGCCGGAGCCAAGAAAGTAGGCACAATTACTATTGTATTGCTTGGTGAATGATAAGCAGGGGCAATGATCAAAGCTGAACCACTCGTAGGAAAGAAAACTTTCTGTACCATGCAGTTTATGCCACATTTTCTTGTCCTTAAAACTAGAGTTTCTGTAGAATCCATCAAAAGAGATTAGAAGAATAGATATGCTACTTTTTCATAAAATACACATTCACGTATCTGAATTAGCAATCATTTCATTACTCAGAATGACCACATTGTCAAAGACACGCCTTGAGCAATGCTACTACACGCAGAAGAAGCAATTTTTGATGTTTCGTTCCATTTCTTTGCCATTCAATAATCAAGACTCACGTAATGTCTCCTGCCGTAGAAGGAAACCCATACTCATCAAACAGACGCATGAGGTCACCAAACTGTCCATGAAGGTCACCAAATACTTTAACTGGAGCCTTTAACTGCAGAACTGTAGGTTCTTGAATGAAAAGCTGCTCAGCAGCATAACAAAGTTCACCAACTTCGTAGGAGTCTAAAAAAAATCTTCTGTTGGTAGGTGCTTTCCAGTTTCGTGGCCTGAGCAGTGATGAGATAATCTGCAATCAAACTATCCATCATAAATTAAGTGCTAAAAATTTTAAGAGAAATATAACTGGGAATATTCCACATGATGTCCTCACCCTCTTATGGAGACCTTGAGGAGATTTCTGCCTACTGAAATGTTTTTTTCCATTGTTTGCCACATCGCCATTTGAAGGATACATTCTTCTACTCTCATTCTCAAATTGGTCCAGTGAAAGCTGTCTTATGAGCCCACCCAAGTCGCCAACAGCCTCTTTGGCAACTACTACCTGCCACAGCAAAAGCCTAGGAGTTGAAAAACTTCATGAAAACAAAGCAAAAAGTTGCTACAAAAGTAAGTAAACCACAATGAAAAAAACATACAGCTCTGGGATGAAGTCGGACATCTGGTTCAAGGGTATCCCCAGAAATAGAATCTGAAGAGACATCTGGAGACTGTGTGTCATTATTTCTTTCTGATATATTATCTAAATCTGAAGACTTATCTCCAATGGGGACTTCATATGCTGCCTTTGCCGCTTGCCAAACAGCACTAACTACCTCAACTTCTGCTGTGGATGCAGCTATGAGTTGATCCATGGACTTTTTGTCCAAGCTGACATAAAATTAGATGTAATTTAATTTGGAAGAAACAGAGAAAAGATTCTAATTCCTAGCCACACCACTGTATCGTAATGTGTTCAAGAAAACATTTCCAATGAATGATTATCAGCATCTCAATATACCAAAGAAACTATGCAAAAAGTAGTTTGAATTAGAGATTTCAAATAAAACCTTGGATTAGAAGAAGCAAATTCTTGTCTGCCATCCAGCCTTGATTGCTCAGGAAATGAGTTGGAAATCACAGACTGACCAACTTTAGGACTTGCAACAGGCATTATTGCGTCATTGACAATGGAGGAGCCTATTTCCGACTGCAAGGGTGAATTTTCAGCAATCAGAAGATCGTCTAGTAGCATTTCTGCAAACACGCAAACATATAGAAGTCAGTTAATCAAAATTTGTAACAATATGCAACATGACCAGATATAACAGCATCTGACAGATGTTGATCAAAACCTATAAAAGAGAAAAGCATACAAAATTCTATTCGGTCTCTCTATCTCTGTCAACTTCTCATTTGCTCAAAGTTCTCTCTAATTCATTAGTAAACACTAAAGTTTAAACTAAATAGTAGGTATTGTTAATTAGTACAGATATTACTTTCAAGACAGTGTTGCTAGTTACTTTATAGTAATTGTAAAGCTCCATACTCTTTTTTATGTATATTGGTTTTTCTGCCTATCATATGCTAGTCTTTTTTTGTATATTGGTCTTTCATCCTATCATATGTCATACTTCTACTGCCATGAGCGACCACCATGATGAACAATGGGAAGTAACTTCATGTTCTGATCCAATATGAAACATCTGTACGAGTGTACGCTAATTGACATGTGGCAGACGAGCTTTTGGTTACTGTCTCAAGATGATATCCACTAGTCTCACAAACTTGAGCAACACATCACTGCATAAATATATATATTGCAAAAGCTACCAGAAATACTCCCAAGGTAGAAAAGCTCAATTTCGTACCTTTGAGCATGGAAGGCTGGATCTTGGCCCGGGTCATGCCAGGCCCCATCAGGTCACCAACAGCTAGCTGCAGGCTAACAGTTAGAGGCTGTCCAAGCACCTCCAAGGCCCATTGGGGACCTATACAAGGGGCCATCCCACTCTTCCCCCTTGCCTCCCCTCTCATTTTTGCTCACTAAAAATCTCTCTCTAGCCTTCTTGGCAATTTTTCTCTCTCCAAAGAGCTTCAAGATGTTGATTTCTTATGACATTTTAAGGCTTTCTAAGACTTCTTTTTTTTAATTGTGTAACTAACCCTATTTTGTTAAATGTTAGCTTTTGGTTTTTTAAAGTCTTCTCCAAGCCGTGACACCTAAACTTTCGATACAAGCAAAAATGATCCAACTTGGCTTCATTACAAAAAAAAAGTGCAATGCAAATATTGTGAGAAGATCATATACGATGGAATTTACTAATTGAAGAATTCTCTCGTGCATACAAATCCCACCCAAGGTAAGACAACAATTTCATAGATATTTATAGACTAAGTAATAGGCAAAGGGAACAACAAAACAGCATAAGATCACTAGATAAAAAGAAATATCACAGCCTTCCATCCGTAGAGTCCACATATAAGGTACTGCACCCGAAGGTTGGGAGTACTCCCTTAGTGGAGGGTTTTGATGACAAAAAATTACTATTAATCTTAATAACTTACATCAATATCATATGCCATTATAATTAAGAGTCATTCTTATGAACAAAAGAAATAATAAGTGTGATTAGACCAAGCCACAAGTCTTTTGTAGATGAAGACATGTATCAACATACCAACCAATATATGGGTCAAAGTTTCAAAGTGGAAAAGAATCTAATAACATGGTAGAAGAAGAGATCAATGATCTCACAAGGAATGATGACCCACGGGCAAGTTCCGTGGATCCGATAATCAAACGCCAAGACTAAGACAAACGACCATCACAATGACATTAAAGAACTTAAGAAATTGCAATGAGAAGATTGGTCAGACAAAATCTTGGAGGTTCTTCTACACTAGCACACTAGTCAACACTACGAATACGGCATATTATGAGCCAATGGTTGACACCATTGCGGATGTTGGTAAGGATGTCCATGGATCAAGTCCAAAAAAAATTTATAACATCTATCTTCCTATGGAAGTGAACATTATCAAATAACACGTCCAATCATTTGAACATATATGGGATAAAAGAGGGTGCACTTTGATAACGGACGGTTAGACAGGTATATTTAACATCTCTTTTCATACTCATTAATTACTTATAAGTATTTAGCAAAAATTTCTAACTTATGCATAATGTCTTTCTTAATAGGTATAACTAAGAGAACGATAATCAAATTCTTAGCATGCTATCAAGTCAAGACCGTTTTGTGAAAGTCATTAGATGCATTTGATAAAAGAAAAAAATGTCAATTATTTGTATGAATTGATTAATGTAATCATATATTGTGTTATCTAAGGTGCTCGCCTCTAGTGCCTAAGGCAAGGTGAGACAAAAACGCTTTACCTTGCAATTCTCGTCTCGCCCAAATCCAAACCCAATGAGAGCCAAATCTAGTTTCCTAAATCATCTTTTCCCACCTCGAAATCTCCAATGCCTATTCTTCCACCCCAAGGCCTTGATGATTATTTTGTTTTTTTTATGTTCTTCTGCAAAAATTCCAATGTAATATATATATATATGTTTTTAAGAAGTTCTTCAATAAAAAAATCTTGCCTCGGGTGCCTTTCACCTCTGACTACATAAATCACAGATAAGATAGATGAAAATCGGGTTGTCCAATTAGTAAAAGACAACTTAACTACCTATAAAATAGCTAGGCAAATGTTGATGGTTACTACATTTATATTAGGTACATTGGTCACTCATTTTTTAGATTTGAGACTGATGTAACCTCAAAAATCTAGATATTTCTTTTGTTTTGGAAATTCATTTTCCTTTTGAATTTGGATCAGACCTTAGCATTGACTTTGTAAGAAAATAGATGATATTTCATAAAAGTACTAGCTAGAGTCAAAATTATATGTTGAGGTTGTTAGATTCTTTGAAATTTTGTTTTGACCTCTCCCCGTCGAATGGTGCGAAGATCCAACGTTAATTACATCGAGATTACTCGAAAAACCCTTGATTAAACGTCATAGCAATCCATGGAAATAGAAAACATGCATCCACAAACATAAACATTCACACATATGGACATAGGAGAAAACAATCCCATAAACTTGATGGAATGCAAGCACTCAATTTTAGTTTGAATTTGATTTGAATTGAATTGGTTTAATTAAATTTGTTGGTTTGAGTTTTTGATTTGTTTAACTAATTTGGATCTATTTGAGTTTAGTTCGAGTTGAATTTAATTTGAATTGATTGATTTTAAATTTGTTTGAAGTGGATTTTATTGGGATTAGTTCGATTAAACTTGATTTGGAAAATCTGATCTTAGTTGAATTGACTGGAATTCAGTTCGAATTGTTTATGGATTGCTTTAATTTGTTTTAAATTTATTTGGTTAAAGTTAATTTGTTTTAAGGTTTGATTTAAGAGATTGATTTGGATTGAGTGAAATTGATTAAATTTGAGTTGGATTTGAGTTTAATTTGGTTGACTTGGATTGAAAATTGAATTGTTTTGAATTGGGCTGATTTGGATTGAATTGGCTTTATCTTATGGGTTTAAATTAGATTTCAGTTAAATCCGGGAATTTTTAATTTCATGAATTTGAAAGAAGGCTAGGTTCTCTTTTAGAGTTCAGTTGTCTTGATTTTGTGTATGGATTGTTTATTAGTTCAATTTGTTTGTTTTAAACTTAACCTGTTTGGTTAAAGTTTGGTTAAAAAAAATTTACTTATGAAATTGGATTGTTTTTAAGTCCAGGCTAGAACATGAGTTGTTGGAACTTGATTTGGTTTATTCATTTGACTTAAATTCTGTTTACTGATCTAATTGAGCTTGAAGTTTGATTGAACTTGAGTTATTTAAGGTTCATTTGGAAATTTGATTTTTCATTTGCAGATTCGGCTGAATTGAAGTTGAGTAGGATCTGTTTTAATTGATGGGTTGTGCTTGGGAAATTTTAGTTTAAACAGGTTGGGGTTTCACAATTTTCAGTTTTAATTCTGATTTCAGAAATTTTACAATGTTTATTTGTTATCTTTGTTTGTTGATCCTCTTAGAATCTTTTCAGATTTTCTTTTTATTTGAATATGACGTTCAGATTTTAGATCTTTGAAGTTCGGATTCTTGGAGTTCAGATTCCAGATTTCTTACAGATTTCAGATCTTTACACATGTTTCAGATTCTAAATCTCCAGATTTCTTATAGATTTCAGGTTTTTTCTGTATGTTTCAGATTCCAGAAATGTGAAGTTCAGACTTTGAAACTCCTGAAATTCAGATTTTTGAATCTCCAAGTTCCAGATTGCAGATTTTTTTAGTTCGGATCCCCTGCAGATTTCAGATTTTGTTGCAGATTCTGCACTTCCCATTTTCAGATTTCAGATTTTTTAAACGGGCTCTGCACAAATTCAGATTTCAGATTTTATGGTGCATTCAGATTTTCAATTCTCGTTTCCAGATGTTTCAATTGCAGATTTTATGTTTCAACATTTCAGTTTCCAGACTCCAGATTTTAGGCCTTTGAATTTCAGAGGTGATTTCAGATTTTTCAGATTCTGTTTTAAATTCCAGTTTCAAGTCTTAGGTCTCTGGTTTGTGATTTTGCAGATTAACAGATTTCGGATTTTACAGGTTCAGAATTTTCAGATTCAACTTGGGTCTGATCTGAATTAATCAGTTCTGATTTGAGCCAGATTTGTTTTGATTTCCGTTGATGGATTATGTTACAGGTTGCATAAGAAAATTGGATTTTGGAAAAGACTTGATCTCTGGCGATTCTGTTTGCTGCAAAGCTTACCCCCAGATTGATTAAACTTGAGATTTAATTTTCTTTGATCGGACGGCAGGTCCTCAGCATTTGATTCTTAACAGGATTTTCAGATTTCTTAAATGTCTTGTTTCTTATTCTATTGAAATTTCAGATTTATGTTCAGTTTTCAATGTGCTTGCATTCACTCATTCTGGCAGGGACTGTTTTCTCCTTGCATTGAACATTGAATTCTGCATTGCTTGAAGTTCACACAAGTCCTCCTGCTCCTTTTCTTTTTACAAGAAAACTGTGACATCTCCTCAATTCGGGATCAAGTATGTGCCAGTCTTGAATGTTGTCTTGAACATATTCCAGCCTTTGATAGGCATCTGGAAATTTGTCTTGTCATTTCAGCAGTTTGAGCATAATCCTGCCTTTGATAGGCACATGAAGTCTTCTCTCAACCGGTTCAAGGTTGAGCATACCCGGCTTTTGATAAGCTTGTGGGCACTCATCCCATGGTTGGTTTTCCTCATTAGCTCATAGTTTGGCATATTGGCATGTTGATCATGCACAACCTCCCCATGGCATAATGGGCAAAACAATTCCCTCTTGGGGCATGGTAAGACATTGGGGTCTTTTAACTAGACCTTTGTATGTCCACCTTAAAGGGTCAAGGGACGTGCTTGAAGCCGGCCCATTGCTTTCCCTATTTGTTTTGAATTCTTTTAAATTAAGCCAAGACCATGAGGCGGGTTTTTAGCCGGCCGGATGCTCGCCTCGGTTTGTTGATTAATTAAGTATATTGTTATTTAATTTCTGTTTATTGTTTATTTTATTTTATTTTTTTGAATTATGGGTCAAGAGGCGTGCATAAAGCCGGCCTATTGCTTTCCCATTTATTTTCATTCTTTTAAGTTATGCCGAGACCATGAGGCGGGTTTTTAGCCGGCCGGATGCTCGCCTCGGTTTGTTTAATTGATTAAGTGCATTTTTATTTAATTTTCATCAAGATATCTTTTAAGAAAAAAATAATTTTCATTAAGCCTTCTTCGGACCCCTGCACCACCAAGGCCTAGTGGGCCTTGCTGTCTCTCGCGGCCTTGTTTGAGCCCTCTTCTTTTTTTCTTTTTTTTTTCTAACAGCTCCTTTTGGGTGGGCCCCACCGTTAGTTGACCATCGGGTCAACATTTCCTCACGCGACTCCCGCGCGAGCGCGCGGCTTCTGGCCACGGCGCCCCCTTCTTTTCTTTTTCTTTTTTTAACTTCCCTTTTTCCTGGTGGGGCCCACCACATTTTGACCCGCGGGTCAAAATTGGATCCGACGCACGCCGCGCCTCCCCGTCGCCTGATATGTGCCAGCATGGACGTAGGTTGGGAAAAAATAATTCCGGCGGCCCTTCTCTCCTTCCGACCAGGCGACGGTAGCAGACGGCTCCGCAGGCGATCGACGCGGTTCCCGTCTCCCTCGGCGGCAGCAGAGTAAGGGGAAAGGCTCGGCGGCACGTCCCTTGGCCCTTCGACGGAGGTGGAAGAAGGGGAGCTTCCGGAGAGGAGTTCTTACGGCGGAGGCTTCGGCGAAGGGGGCTCCGGCAGAGGAAGCTTCCGGAGAGGAGTCCGGCAACGGCAGCGGCAGCGGCAGCTCTCGGAGGAACTTCCGGCAACGGCGAGCCTCTGAAGAGGGGCTTCCAACGGCTGCGGCTTCTGGATAGACAAGTTTGAAGTGGCTTCGAGCGACGGCGGGGGAAAGGTTGACTCCGGTAAGTCCTCTTTCTCTTCTCCTTCTCTCGGTCTCTCGATGGCTCTCCTTGGGGGGTCTATTCACGCGGGGTTCCTCTCTCTTTTCTTTTTTTTTACGCGACTGCTTCCGAGGGGTTTTATAGGCCCCTCGGTTCTTCTTCTCCCGTTGGGGAGCTTACCGAACAGGGTCTCCGGCTTCGAGCTGGACTCGGAAAGGTCTGAGATTTATGGGATTTGCTTCCTTCTTCTTCTTCAACTCTCTCTGTCGCATACCGTAGGATTACGCTTCCCTTCCTCCGTCAGGAGACCTCCTTAACAAAAGTTTCCGTCTTCCAGCCGGACCCGGAGGGGTCCGGGATTTATGGGATCGACTCCTCTCTTCTGCCGATCCTTCCTTTTCTCCTTGGTGCTCGGTGATCACAGCCGGCTTCATAGTGGCGATATCCGCCGTGAGTTGGGAACTTCCCGTAACTAGGTGTCCTGCTCCAAGAAGGACTCGTACAAGTCCGAAACCTGCGGGATTTAACCTCCCCCCCTTTTAGCGGCTCCGGAGATCTCGTTTAGGAAGCCCTTCCATCTCCATGGGATTTCTTCTCCTCGTATAACCCTGGCACAGTGTAGGAACTGATCGACAATCGGGTCTGCCTCGCCTGTGCTCCTTCCTTGCCTCATTGTCTTCCGACAGGACTTCGACCTGCCATTTTTGCAACCTCCGTGAGGATTTCAACATTTTTTTTATTTTGCAAATGTGCTGGCCTTTTTGTAAATCGAATTTCCGTTTTTTTTCTTTCCTCTCTCTCTCTCTTTTTTTTAGGCATCGTGAACTACAGACTGGGCTAAATGGGCTTCTCTATTCCACCGACCCTCTGTCCTTCCTAGCCAAGGTGTTTAACCGCTTACCCATCTGTTCTTTTTTTTTTGATCTCATAGGCTGTGGACCTACAGCCATTCTTCCCCCATGAAACTCCTGTCTAACCAATGGTTGAGATGAAATAGAAGAAGTAGCTTAATTTGGCCTCCAGTGTTGATTATCTGATGTAATAGTGTCAATCTGGTGAAAAGCTGCCGCAGAATTTATTATGGGCCTTTATGAGTTAATTTGATTTCCTGTGATCACAGAAGTAACCCTTTCAAACATGGGTGTCAACAGATACTTAAGGATATTTACAAAAATCTGAAGATTGACAGGATGGTTAAGATAGCCACAATCATACCCTCATTCATCTAGAACTATAGCTTTATTTTAAAACTAATGAGAGAACATATGAAGAGTCGAAATCTCTTACAACCCGGTGCAAGTAGGTTTGCATCATATTACATCTACCTTGAGAGCTTAATAGAGCAAAGACATCCTCTGAAGCAAATGATAATTTCATCAAGATGGGCAAGTTGGATTGTTAGAGTCAATCCTTCAAATAAGAGGAAAGAGAATAAAGTAGAAAAGACATTATTGGTGACTTTTGACGAATCGTAAAGAAAACACTTAATATAGTGCAACCTATACTAAAAGTACTTAGAATAGTTGATGGTGACAAGATGGCAGATATAGGGTATTTGCATGATGCACTTAAGCGGGTGAAAGAGAAAATCTCAAAGGATGTGACCAACTTCACAAAAATAGTTAGAATAGTTGATGGTGACAACTATTCTAAGTACTAAAAGTACTTAGAATAGTTGATGGTGACAAGATGGCAGATATAGGGTATTTGCATGTGCACTTAAGCGGGTGAAAGAGAAAATCTCAAAGGATGTGACCAACTTCACAAAGTGGTAGGATATTATCGATTGTTAGTGAAAATAGACAGAGATGACTCAAGGTAGTTATGGATCCAACACTTCCATGCACTCCACCTATATAGTTATAGCGGTGAATTTTGGCGAGATTATCCTATGATATTTGAAGGAGGGAGTGTAGAATACAAGGGGCATGTGACCACGTTCCACTCTATATACTCATCCCAAAGAAAAGTATAAATTATGAGAAAATAAAAAAACTATGAAATTTGAATAGAAATGACTAATAATTATTTTAGTGTCAGTTCTGCCTAAAAGTTAAGATTTTTTTGCAATTTATTTAAATTTTTTCCAATTTTTTTTTAGTTTGCTTCAATTTTTTTCACCTTTTAGGGTCCAGTCGAACCTGATTCGGTCACGACCCAGATCCGCCCAGGTCAGGTTTGGTCAGGATGACCCAATCCCGACACCCAACCCGACTTACCTTGCCTTTTTAAGGATTAACGTGAAGACTAACTAATAAGCAAAAGAAGACTACAATCGAAGCACCAGGCATCTCCACTATGCAATAAGGGATGTGAGACAAGCCAAACAGAGTTTTACTATCAAGGAAGAGATAGAGGATTCAAATCTCGTATCAGGTGTAAGCATTGAGCAAATTAGCTAGATTTTAGGTCCAAACAGAATCCCTGATGTGATATAGCTGTCACCTTGAGTCATTGTGGCCCACTTAGGCAATTTTTCATAGGCTTACTTTGGCATCTGGTTGCCTCATGTATCTCGGAATGCCTTTGTGCCTAGGTGCTGCTCAAGCGATGCTCAAGTTCTCTCTTTAAAGGTGAAGTCATAGTTCGCCAGGTCGGGACAGGGGTCGTGACCCGGTCGGTTTTGCCCCCGACCGGCCCGGTCGCGACCCGGTTGGGCCAACTCGGCCGGTCGGGTCGCGGAGTCGCGCGACCCGGCCAGATGACCGTTGGCAACTGTCTGATGACTGTTGCCAATAGTAGGGGGCCTCCAGGCCCCCTTTCAGCCTCTTAGGGGCTATTTAAAGCCCTCTTCTTAGTCTTTACCCTCACTCTCATTTCTCTTAAATTTCGCTCAACATTGTGCTGTTTTCTTCTTCATTTACTTAATTTTTTTATTAAGTACTTCATTAGTTCATTTAGTATATTTATTTAATACTTGTTTCATTCATTAGTTACTTAATTAGTTCATTCTTTTTAATACTTACTTCCTTATTTAAATAGCTAGTTAGCTAAATATTTAGTTAGATATTTAGTTTAGTAGTTACTTAGTTAGATAATTAGTTAGAAAGTTTAGTTAATTACTTAGTTAAATAATTAATTAGTCATTTATTTTACATAATTAAAATTTTACTTAGATAATTAGTCACTTACTAACATAATTAGCTTTTTAAATAGTTAATTACTTAGTTAAGTAATTATTTAGTAAAAAATATCTTCTCAAAGCCAAATAACCCAAACTATCGATGCGACCCAGAGTGATCCGGCTTGGTTACATTGCAACTTGATCTCCATGGCATAGAGAAAAGTGCAATGTAAATATTGTGACAGTTATATTTGGTAGTATTTACCGTTTGAAATTTTATCTTGCAAACATAAAGGAAAATGTTCTTCCTTGCACACGGACTCCGCCGGAAGTAAAAGCTCAATTTTGCAGACACCTACAAGCGACAGAGCAAATGAAAGGAACTAGTAAACGGCATAAGGAGACTGTTTGGGAAGAACTATTACAACCGACAAGATATTCCGTACACATTTACGGAACCGAACAAGAGAGGCTAGATATTTTCGGAGACGAAGACTACGACGACGATATGTTTGTTTTACTACATACAGTGTAATTCATTGCCCTATTTTAAGAGATAATTGAGTATTTGAATATTTCTTAAATAGATGACTTATTATGGGGAATGTAAGCAAGTCGAAGATCATTCGTCGATGAAGAGTTACATAGACACACCGGCCAAATGATGGGTCAAGGGTCTGGAAGTGGGAGCGATCGAGGAAGTGAAAGAGGATCCAGCAACCAACCGAGGGATGAGATTCATGATCTCACCCAAGACAACGACCCGACAGTAGGTCCCGTGGATCTCGTTATCACCAGAGCACGACAATGTCAAACCACAATCACGATGACGATGAAGAACCTCAAACTATGTAAGGACAAGATTGGCCGAGCAACATCAAAGTGGTTCTTTCACCACATCAAACCAACAAATGCTGCAAAAGAACCGTACTACGAGAACATGATCAACACAATCGCAAATGTCGGGATGGGAGTACCTGGGCCAAACCCGAAGGAGATATACATTGTATATCTTCCTATGGAGGTGCAAGAAATAAAGAAGTATGTGGCATCATTTGAACGAATAACAGAGGAACGAGATTGCACATTAATGACCGACGGATGGACCGGTAAGTAAATTTGTTTATAGTCATTTATATTACATGTATAAATATTCTTTTAGTATAACTTAGTTAATATCTTATACTTAACAGGTATAACTAAAAAAACAATGATCAATTTTCTAATGTACAGTCAAGCTGGCACGGTCTTTTGAAAGTCGTTCGACGTATCGGGACAGGTAAAAAATGCGGAGTATATTTACCAATTGATAGATGGAGTAATAGAAGAAATAGGAGAGAGCCGGGTAGTTCAAGTAGTCACAGACAATGCGGCCGCATACAAAATCGGCCGGATAAATGTTTAAGGTAAAAAGACCAAAGTTGTATTGGACACCTTGTTCCACCCAGTCCTTAGACTTGATGTTGGAGGATATATGCAAAGATCCTCAAATAGACAGGGTAGTTAAACTAGCCCAATTTATTTCTTCTCTTGTTTACAACCATAACTTTGTCCTTTCACTTGTGCGGGAACATACCAAGGGCCAAGAGTTGTTACGGCCCGGTGCAACCCGGTTCGCCTCCCACTATATTTCGCTAGAAAGTTTATTAAGACAAAGAAGAGCTCTAACTCAGATGGTAATTTCACCGAATTGGGGTAGTTGGACAGCTAGATGTAACTAATCAGACGAGAGAAGAGGAGAAAAGTAGAGGAGACAATAGAGAGTAAAGATTTTTGGAAAGTTGTAAAGAAGACGTTAAACATCGTCCAACCCATAGTGAAGGTATTAAGGATAGTTGACAGAGATAGGAAAACAGACATGAGATATTTATATGATGCGATTGGGAGAGCCAAGGGAGAAATCTCGAAGACCGTATCCGACTTCGCCAAATGGTGAGACATCATAGATCGTCACTAGGAACATACGTTACATCAACCCATACATGCAGCAGGTATAATTTCTTAGACATTTACTAATCTTTTTTTTAAATATCAGATACGTATAAGTTGTTTACTAATATTATTTGGTTCATAAGTTACTTTTTCAACCCAATGTATTATTATAGTCCACATTTCACGACAACAAATGAGCTATTAGACGACGTGAAGAGCGTCATCCGACGGATGCTCGGTGATGACGACTAGGCTATTATCGTCTACAACAAGATGTACGATTACAGAATGCGAACATTTCACTTTGGAACAAGTAAAGTGGAACGAGCTGTGATACTACTAAGTCCAAGTACGTAACATTATTTTTCATCACTTAGTTAATCAAAGTGTATGATATAATAATGTAAGACATTCAATTTATGCAGTTGATTGGTAGATGGACCATGGTGAAGTACCAGAGTACGAGAACTTAGCGGATGTAGCCATCAGGGTCCTTAGCTAAACCATTCGACTTCAGGCTACGAGAGAAATTGGTCTACATTCAGCTTGATTCACACGAAACAAAGAAACAGGTTGATATCAAAGAGACCTAAAGACCTCGTATATTGACATTATAACATGAGGTTAAAGTTGAAGAATTTAGAGAGAATGAAGCAAAACTAGATAGAACAAAAGAGCTGGATATCATAGACGGCGGGACGTCAGGTCGAGGAGCCGCAAATTGAAAATGAGGACATCGATTTGGATCAAATATTTTACGAGAAAAACTCCTTGGAAGCTTGGGTCAACAACCGAGAAGGGTTGGGAGAACAAGAGTTCAACCCAGAAGACCGACAATGGGCAGAAGGAGTGCCCGATGATGTCCCTTTGGCCGAAGAATTCCAGATCCCTCCCTCCCTAGCAAAGCGACAGAGGATCGGAGAAGGAACTAGTCGAAGTACGCAAAGTAAGAGAAAAAGGTAAACAAGTTATGACTGATCCTCTTGATATTGTAGATGTTGATACAGTTGAAGATGATTGAAAAGATACGCCGGAGCCAAACATTCGAGTGCAGTACCAAACTTTTGATGATTCTTCATCAAATAGTAACAGCGATAGTAGAGCTGGATACGAGGGCGCCATCTCTTCACAAGTGTAAGGGACCCCAGATCAAGGATTGCCGTCTCGAATCTAGTTTTCGTCTCGGAGGGGTGAAAGAGAAGAGATCTCGGAGAGATCTCGGAAAAATCTCGGGAGATCAGATCTCGGATTCTCGGATCAAAATGTATATATGCATGAAACATAACATAATATCTGATAAAGATAGGAGTACATCAATGAATTTACATGAAAACATATAACACATTTATACATCAACTGTGTGAATGACCAATTACAAAGCACTCTCAATACTAAAAAGATGATCTTTGTACTTCTAAAAGATTTAAACTTGTATACAATCTTATTTAAATACCGATATGGTATTAAACTTGTAGCACATTTTTTATTTGATAATATAAGTGATAGTGAGATATATTAATATGTTTACACTATCATAAACGAGCGGCGCAGAATAGTCGTGAATCGTTTCGGACTAGGCTACATGGGCGAGATCTCGACGATCTCGTTTCTCAGCCCCCTTAGCGAGACCGAGATCTCGCCGAAATCTCGCGAGATCTCGACGAGATGGCATTCCATGCCCCAGATCCTCTTATATCTCCTACAATGTCTCTACGCTTTATCGGCAAAGAGCACTACACGCATGTGACCCAAGACGTCAATTATGGTACAAGGCCGCAATGTGGAAGTCATCGTACGCATAGGGCTGGAGAAGAATACCACGATACCTCCAACTATGCATATGATTCATCCCAAGGCTCTTTATTCCCTATATATAACCAAGAGTATTATGAAATGAATTATGTAGAGTCATCAAATACTTCGATCCAATCGACTTATGACTATGGTGACTCCTTTGCATCAAGTCTTAGGATAGTTTATCGAGAGACTTACGAATATAATCGTCATGTATACATGTATGAAGCTTTGTACTCAACTCAAATGACATGGGGAGAGTACATAAACTATTTACAAAATGTTGAACATGTCACATAAGAATAAAATTGATAGAATATTTATTTAAATCATGTCATGTATTTTTCTCTTATTTTTATGTTTTTTTTGAATTTTTATTTTTTGAATTTTTAAAAAATTATTAATATAATGGGGTCGCGACCGGGTCGGCCTGGGGGTCTCGCAACCCAGTCACAACCCACGACCCTACCTTCCTTGGGTGAAGTAGCCACCATACATTTCCATAGCCAATGGATAAAAACCTGTATGGTTGAATCTCTATTTCTTCAACATCTTTTCACGTTGTTTAGTGATAGTTCGAAACCTTAACTGTTCAAGTCATTATGCCAGAAACCAGAGTCGTACTTGTAGGATGACGAACAAAGTTAACCTGTAACTACATAGTGAAGTACAAGCATTAGATGAAAGATTTTTAGAATTACCTCCTTTAAGACCACCATAGATGTATATTCGTGCTCCAACAGAAGATGAGGCATGCCGGCATCGACGTAGAAGTTCCACTGATGGGTCATATTCAATAGACCTACTCCCACGAGAGGAAGTAACTAGCCCGTTTCTGTCCAACCAAACTCCAGCAGCAGTGTCCAGAACTTCAAAGGAAAAACGATAGAGGTTAAGAAGCTAATATATGGCAGAAACTCAAAGAAAGGCCAATTAAACTTAAGTTTTTTAGATCATTACACATACATACACACGCAGATGCTGCTGCTGCTATCTGTAAGCATTCAAATATGGGTGATCTACAATGCCAGATATTTAAACAGAAGTTTCTTTAAAAGAGAACAGCCGTTTAGAAACTTTCTTAAGTACCATAATATATTGGGAAAATAATGCACCACAATGATAAGTCTGAGCCCAAAATGGATGATTAGGTTAGGGCATCATCTAGATATCGTTTGAAGCAAAAACATGGATACCAACTCAAGTCAACTCTAGTATTAAACCCAAATTAGTTGGGATTGGTTGTGTGGATTCTCTTTCTCCACTTGATTTAGAGTTATTTCTTTGTAGATATTTAAATCATATAAATTATATCGAATTTCCCTTCATCATGTTAACTTAAGTTTTATGACCTTTTTGCTTCTATTATCTAGATATTTTTCACTTTTCTAACATGTTCAAACCAAAACAATCTTCATTCTTTCAATGTATACAATTGCCACTACTACCACCCCTTTCATATCAATTCAACTCAACTCAACTCAAATTTTAATCTCAAATTATTTGGGGTCAACAATATCCATTCTCTTCTCTATTCATGTTGATTTTGACTTAATCTTCTGAGATATTTAACTCATCTAAATCACGTTGAATTATCCATCTCTGCGTTAACTTGAGTCTACATTATCCAAAAGCAAAATATATTATTTTAATATATTAAATTTAATAATATATAACATTAGTAAAAATTAAATAAATACAAAAAATGCTTGCAAAAAATGAAATGAATACACCAAATTAAAAAAACTAACAAGTATGCTGGAACTATAAAAACTTGAAGAAGAACAAAACAAAGAAACTAATTAGCGTACTAGAACCACAAAAAATATAACCAGTGTACTAAAACTAAAAGCATAGAAACTTGAAAAAGAACAAGAAAACAAAATAAAAATTATCAACTATAGCTCGAAGGATTGTGCAAATTAAATAAAGAATGAGACCAATGTGAAGAGAAAGAAACCAGTGCTATTAACAAGAAGAAAAGATTAGAAGAAGATTGAAAACTGAAAGAAATAAAGAAAGAGTTGTATATAAGAACAAAAAAATGTGTAAAAATGCACCAGCAGGAAGGAACCACGGCTTCCTCCAATGACAGGGAGCTTTTCCTTCCTTCCCAGCAGTGGTGACCTTCTTCGACGATGTCAGCAATAGGCTAGAACTCCGAAGGGAAGACCAGGATAGTTTCCTAAGCACAGTTTATAGGCATCAAGGTTGTCAGAGGATAAGAGAGCCATGGAGGAGGGCTTTTGAAGTTCCAAATCCGGGCCTTGTCAGGTGAGGTAGTCAAGGTGACCACATCGTCTCGCCTTGGCTACCCAGGCAACGAAGGCTATTGAGACAATCCTCATCGAAGCAAGACACTAAGGCCTCACCTAAGCGCCTAGGTGCCTAGGCGCTTTGGTGCTCACCTCTGATAACATAGCTACCATGTCGTTTTTCATTTAAATAATTTTGATATTTTCAATTTTTCTACTTGGAGCTTTCTTAGGCCTATGTTTAATGTCCAAACCATTTCAATATCAATTCTTTCAATTTGTCTGCAATTTTTTTCACTCCCACATTTTTATAATATATTCATTATGTATTCTATTATATTTGGTATGACCATATATCCATCTTAACATTCTCATTTCAATAACACTTATTTTGAAAGTATGTTTTTTCTTTAGTGTCTAACATTCACTACCTTACAATATTACAGATCTTATAGTTATAAGACAAAACTTTTCTTCCAATTTTAGTGACATCCTACAATTATGACTCGTTCAACCAATCTCCATTCCATCCATCATGTTTTAATTATATGGTTAACATTCTCATCGCATTCACCAACTTTTTGAATAATTGAACCAAAATTTTTAAATTGAGTACTTTGAGATAATTGACTCCATCCAAACTAACTCCTTCTTCCTCCATTTGACTTTTCTTAAAATGACAATGTGTATTTTCTCTCTTAATTCTACTTATTTTGAAATCCTTAGGCTTTAAAATATTTATCTAAAATTCTAATTTTTTATTTTTTTCGATCAGAAAATTTCTAAATTCCTATTAACTCTTTATTATGTCTCATGTATTAATATAATATCACCTGCAAATGTCATATACCATAACATGTCATCTCTATGTTATCAAAGGCGACCACCTCGATCACCTAGGTGACGTGGCGAGGGGTCCCCGTCTCGTATCACCGATGATAGCCTAGGGCGATTACCTCTGTCACCTTGGCTACCAAAACAGTCAAGGGGAAATGAAGCGGTCGCTTTGATGCCCGATGCCTCCCTCTCTTTGGTCTTCACCCATCCCCGATGCCCCCAAAGGAGCCCTACCGTTGTCGGAGCACCTCGTCAAAGAAGCCACCACCGCTGAAGCACCTTGCCAGAGTAGCATTATTCATCGAAGCTCACCGTAGTCACCTGAATACCTTTCTTCATCGGAGAATAGTGCATGTTTCCACTGTTTTCCATTTTCACTTCCAATTTTCATTCTTCTAATACATTCACCTTATTCACAACACCGGTTTGTCCCTCTTTGCCAGAGAACCAGCCACCATTAGAGCTCACCGCGATTGCTGAAGAACGGCGTGTTTTCCTTTTTTATCTATTATTTATATTTTCTTTTGTATTTCTAATTATCAGTCTTCTTCTAATGTATTATTCTTATTGATAGTACTAATTTGTTCCTCTTCACATCGATGTCAAATTTTCTTGAATTTGTGCAATCCCTCGAGGTGAGTTTGATAGTTTTTTATTTATTTTCTTGTTTTACTTCAACTTTATAAAGTTATAGTATATTGGTTAGATTTTTTGTGGTTATAGCAAACTAGTTAGATTTTTTTTGGTGGCCCTAATATACCAATTAGGTTCTAATCTAGTTACTACTTAATGGCTTATTGTTTTTACGAAGATGTCTTCATCCATGGAGCAAACTCATGGTTTTGGGATTTAGTAAAACATCCAACCAGCAAGTGCGATGCAATAGAGTCTTCAATTGCAAGATATGCTCCTAAACCAAAAGATATTGAATGAAAATACAGAAGTAAATCCAAAAATCGAGTTCTGGTTAGATGCACCTTTCGCTAAAAAAATTGTAAGGTGACATCTACAAATTGAAGCAACATATTGTCGGTTTGTCTACAACTATAACAACTTGTAAGAAAGCAACACTAGAGACAAAGAAAGAGATTAAGGAACATATGCAACAAGCCAAACAAACCCAATTTAAAAAGGTTGCTATGATAAAAGAGATAGAATGAATAGATAAGCTCCTTGGTGTCTCATCCACACCTTCGGAAACAAGCACCGAAGAAACTTATATTGTTAGTGATCCTTGATTTATGTCTCCACGTATGAAAGGTCCTATGAACCAATTTTATACACCAAATCTGGAAGCGTCCAAAGGCAAATTGTGAAGGACAAGAAACACTTGAAAGAAGAAAGTGACAAAGTTGCTCAATACATTGCTAGATGGATGTTCCAAGCAAGTATTCTTTTAAACATCGCACAATTGAATAGCTTTCAAACAATGTTGAAAGTGGTTGGCCAATTTTGGATAGGTTTGAAGGGTCTAACTTATCATGAAATTCATGAAAATCTACTTGTCAAAGAGATTGAAATAACTCATTACTTAGTTGAGAAAGAAATGGCAAGTTGGGTGAAATTTGGATGTACTATCATATCTGATGCGTATACAGATATAAGAGAAGAACATAGATAAATTTTTAATAAACACACTTATAGGGGCAGTGTTTTTAAAATCTCTAGATGCATCTTCACAAATTAAAGATGCAAAATTGTTGCCTAATTTGTTGGACAAGATCATGTTAGAAGTTGGCACCAAAAATATCATCCAAATTGTCACCAATAATGAAGCTAGTTATGTAGCCGCAAGAAGGTTGTAATGTCAATGCATCGGTGCATCCTCATCTATTTTAGACATCATGTGTTATCCATTGCCTTGACTTGATGTTAAAGGATATTTCTAAGTTGTCCCTAATAAGTCTACAATTAGGCATGCAAAATATGTGATTACATTTATTTATGCTCATACAAAGGTGCTTGCAATGATGAGGAATTTCCCAAATGGCAAAAATTTGATAAGTGCAGTTGTCACTTGATTTACAACAAATTATCTCAACTTGGAGAGCTTAAACAAATGTATAGATGAGTCAAGAAGGATATTCATTTCCGAAAAATAGACAACTAGCAACACCATACGGGAAAAACAAACTGAAGAAAAAAATCATGTGAAATTATTTTAAAATTTACTTTTTGGAAATGTGACATATGCTTTGAAGATTTTCAAGCCTCTTAGACTTATTTTGCACTTAGTTAATGGGGAGAGACCTATTATGGGCTACATTTATGAAGCAATGGATTGTGCGAAAGAAGGCATTAAGAATGCCATGGAAGCTAGGACATCATTGATAGGCCGTGAGATTTTCAACTCTCGTCCATTGCATGCAACGGGTTATTATCTTAACCCCAAATTCCATTATTCAAATACAAACATTGAGAGTGATGGTGAAATGAGCAAATATTATACAAGTGTATTGAGAAGCTTGATGCATCCCCTAAAATTTTGTCTTAAAGCAATTGGCAATGTATAAAGATACTCGGGGGTTGTTTGGCAAAGACACGGCAATGAGACAACGAAAAACATCCACTCTAAGTTAATTTTTTTTTAATTGTACATTTAACATATGACATGTGCTTTTTAAACTTAATAATCCATTTTTTTCCTTGTAAAAAATTAGTAAACAGATTGTACAAGTAAAGTTCCTCATTCATAAAAAATGACTAGGAATTTTAAGTCTTACTTATGGTGCATCTAGTTGTAAGAGTAACTGGGGTACCCTTGAATAGGTAAATCAAATAATTCTACTGTTAAGTCCTTATGACCCTTGAATAGGTAATATTCTTTCTTTTATAGTCCTTATGACTCTTATGCATCCAAATTTTAATCTATTTCTTATAGGTGCCCATGAAAAAAATTTATACGTTGGAGTAGAAAAAATTAAATGATCTTGTGTACGTTCAATATAATTAGAGATTTCAATATTTTCATTTTAAGATAAGAAAGTTTAATCGTGATCCAATATCTTTGGATGACATTGATGAAGCCAATGAGTGGATAACTAGAGAAAATAATGATCTTGTGCATGAAAATGAGGACCTAACGTGAAGAGATGTGGAATTAGCTGTTGGAATTGATGAAGAGGAAAGTGCACTAGGGCAAAAGATTGACAAGGGAAAGTGGTTGACGACTATTGATGAGGATGACACTTGGTCATAAGAAAAAAAATTTCAAATTAATGATTCAGACACCGATTAATGAGTGTTCTTTTATGTTGTTGACACAGGCATGAAGAGATGATAGTCGATACTTAATTTTATGTTGTTGGCATGGACATAGAGTTATTTTATGTTGATGATAGTTGATACTTGAAGTTATTTAGTTATTTACACTTGTTAGTTGTTAATTTTTTCTAACTTCATTTGTTTTAAACTTTATTTCAATATTATTGATCTTTTTCAATGATATTGTTATGTTACTTGTTATTTATTTAAATTTAATACTGTTATATTTTTATGTTGTTGTCTTTTATGCTTTTGTTTGCAAACATAATTATCAACTTGGGGCATTCATTTCAATTTTAGCAAGTGTATTTTCCATTCTTTTCAGTTTTGAAAATAACTAAACGTATTATTAAAATTAATATATAATAAATATATTAAAAAAACTCGTCTCAGATGCCTAAGGTGAGCGAGGGACCCTCACGTCTATGACAACATAACATCATTTTGTATATTCTTTGTTAATCCATCTATAATTAATACAAAAAGATAAAGATTTATTATAGACTATTGAAGTAAGTCAATTAAAATAGCAAATCTCCTCTTATTCCTTCGCCAATTATGTATACACTAGTGATTGCATCGTCATGCATGTCTTTTATTATTTGTATATATCTAATAAGTACCATCCTTCGCTGCAACACCTAACACAAAATATCTCTTGAATTTCTATCATAAGTCTTATCCAAGGCAAAAAATATCACCAGTAAATCTTTATTCATATCTCAGTCATAGTTGTCAAGGCGGACGTCTAGGTGCCGCCTAGGCGCTGCCAAAGGTGCCAAGGCGCCTTTGCTTGGGCGCCTTTTTGGGCTCCCCAAAAGACGCCCAAGACATCCGCCTAGGCGCCCAAGGCACCCAGGCAAGGCATTCTAGATACTTTTATATGATTAAAAAATTATTTTTGGGGGGTTTTTCTCTTGATGACAACTATTTAATGATAGTTTACATATTAATATATTTCATTATCACTTATGTTATCATATATATTTAAAATTTATGATTATAAACATATATTCTATATTTAAAATTTATAAAGTTCTCTTTTAGCTCTCTCTTCTCCCTCTCTCTCTCTCACTTAATTTATCAAGATTAACTCCTTATCCAAAAGTGAATATCCACACTTTTATAATTACATGTATAAGATCACTTATACTATTACATACTTTTTTTCTTTCGAAGGGCTTCGCCCCCCTGACAACCCCCCATAAGGGGTGCTGCCCCCTTGACCCTCGTGACCTGACGACACAGGTCGACCCACGACTACTCTACGGCCCCCGTTTAATAATATTATAACAATATTTCACTATCACTTATACTATCGCACATATATAAATTTTATAATATTAAATGTGTTATATACTTAAATTCTATAAAAAACTATTTTAACTCTCTTCTCCTTCACACATCATATTTACTTATATACATAAATAAAACACTCATATTCAATTATAACATAAAAATATCATTATATTTATGCATATTTTTATATATACCAAACCCTGACTCAATTTTTCTTGAATACTGTCTTGACCACCTAGGCAACCACCTTGTCGCCTAAGTGGAATTAGTACCCTTCAACGTCTTGAGCGCCTTATCGTCTTGACAACTACGATCTCAGTATTTCTCCAACAAACTTCTAATAAAAAAATAACTTCCTTTGTAGATCGGCCAAGTATAAATCTAAATTGGTTGATTGAAATATTTGTACAATCATGTAATCACCGCTCTATAACTCATTATAACATTTTCATAGTATAACTCATGAACTTCACAATCTTGTGTCCTTATTTTCTTAAACATTTGTATAATTTTTCTCCATTCCTTTAGCATTTTCTTAAAGATTAAAATTTTTTTAAAAAACTAAGTTAACCATTTCACCCTTATATCACTCAAATATTTTCATACTTCAATAAGGATGCTATCTAAGACTACATGTCTTGCTTACTTTTATCATTTTCAATGCTTCTTTAACTTTTAAATTTTTAATTCTCCTAGTATAATTCATATTAAGCTATGTTATATTCTTTATATCTTCTATATTTTTAAGGTCGTCATTAAAAAGAGTATCAAAAGAACTTTTTTACATTTCTTTAATGTCATCATCTTTGAAAAAAATCTTTTCTTCTTTATCCTTTGTATTATTTAAGATCTTAAAATTTCTCCCTCTCATCCTTGTTAATTTATAAATATCTTTCTCGCCTTCTTAAGTTCCAAATTTCTCGTAGATTGTTTAAAAGCTGCATCTTTTGCTTGTTCAATAGTCTCTTAAGTTCAATTTTCGCTATCTTATATTGTTTAGAAGCTTTGTTGTTTTACACTTACCAATCTTTTGTACCAATCTCATTTTTTTATTGTCCTTTGTACTCTTTATTGCAGCAACATGTCTCCTTTTTAAGTGAACCATCCCTTAAGTACTTTTTTAGCTCTCTCCAATCTTTGTGGTCATATTCATCTACGTGGCATTGACTTATACATCTAACTTCTAACATGTTCATTGAGATCTCCTCTAATAAATTTTTTTTTTATTTGGTATACTTTACACAAGGTCGTCCATATCCTTCAAAATTTTTTCTTTAACGTACTCATTGCATAGTCTACATAATCTGTCATGTCCACATGTTTATCTTAACATTTCCATTTCAAAAATACATCCTTTAGAAGCAACTTCACTATCTAGCACTGAGTCACTGACTATCATGAACATTGTAAATCTTATAATAATATGATAAAATTTTCCTTTTAACTTTGGTGAAATCTTACAATCAGAAAAGAACCATGTGGCTGATCTCCACTGTCTATCACACTTAAATCATATGGTTAATGCCCTCATCATATTTTCCATCTTTTTGGGTAATTGAATTGATTACCAAGTAGGCTAATTAAATTGATCACCTGCAATAGCAGCTTCACCTTCAACTGATCGTCCCCCTCGAAGAACACCACCAGTAACATGTAATCGTGCACCTACAAAGACCTGTCACTTTGCAAATTGAGAAACTATCTAAATGAAACAAAATGTATTATATGCAAACAGAAAAATAAACCAGGAGGTAATCAGCTTTTATCGGATTGTTTATGCCAATGCTCCCCTTCCTTTCATCAAAGTTGAAGGCAAAATGTTATATCAGTCTAGAAACACCACTTGACCACTCCTCACTAATTTATGAATATATATATACACATGTATAATAGGCATGACCATATACCGTTGAATGTTGGTATCTTGGTGAAGGAGAAACTCCAGGAGCAAGATTCCACTCCCAACGTCCATTTGTATGCAAAAGTAGACCATAAGCATTAGCTAGTGGCTGCAAGATAGAAAACACAATCATTACTTCTGTTCTAACTAGAAACTTCAGATCCAGAACATCATTTTTGCTATGCATGCTAAAATTATGGCGGTGCAATCACTAAGACCAGAATAAAAAACTGTGTACATAAATTCAACAAAAACAAGGATGTATCACATCCAATTTTATGCTTTCTTCTTTCCCTATCAAAAGAAGGACATTGTCCAAATATGCCCATCATGTATCTTGTCCTAGCTGTCCATTAAAACTTTTCAGAATTTCCCATTAGAATACACTTCTTTTAAAGATGCAAAGAAAACTTTCTTCATGAAAAATCATAGCTCTTTCCCTAGGGGGAAAAATTATTCTTCTCAGCGAAGTATTAACAAGTATTCATGATCGTCATTTAAATAATTACATGAACCCCAAAGGCTGCTTTTGAAGATGGATCAATTGAGCAGAAATTTTAGTGGGGATATCACGTTGGAAATCAGAATGGTATACCTGTTGTAAAGTGGGGATATCATGTTTTATGTGAAGAATATTCAAGTTAGGAACCTATTCTTGGTAAATGGCTATGCTAACTTCGTTGTAAAGAAAGAGTCTTGTGATCACGAATTGTTGAAATCAAGTATCTTTATCTGGTCAGGGTGGCCTCCATCGATATCTCCAGTGAAACCCCTTCACTCTCTCTCATGTAACCCCCCCCCAATAAAATTACTCAACTCAGCCCATAGAACCAAACTACATGGGGTATGCTATCCATATAGATTCACTTTCTCCACTCACATTGATTTTGAGTTATTTCTTTATAGATATTTAAATCATCCAAATCATATTAAATTATCTTCCTCAAAGTTAATCAAGATCATATTTAAATTATATTTTTTCTATTATTTTGATTTTTTTTACTTTTACAATTGGAGCTTCCTTTTGTTTGTTACTCAACTCAACTCAAATTTGAATCCCAAATTATTTGAGGTCGATCGCATAGATTCTCTTTCTCCACACATCTATTTTAAGTCATTTCTCCATATATATTTAAATCATTCATTATATTGAATTACCCTCCCCCAAGTTGACTTTGGTCTATCATGTCCTTTTTTCACTTCTTTTATTTTCATATTTTATACTTTTCTTACTAGAACTTCCTTAGGCATACTGATTTCATGCGGAGGAGCCTCAAATCTGTTCTATAAATAATGAAGAGATACCTAGTCATTTTCTTCTTGTACTATAGTGTGTTAGTACACAGCTGTCTAGCGTCACCAATCTGTGTTTGAGGAGGGTCAGGTTACATCTATCCTATGTTATCAAAGGCATGTGGTGGTTGAGACAAGGGACTAATCACCTTAAGCGATGGAGGCAATCAACACGGTCCATCTGTGTTCAAGAAAAGAAGTAAAGGCAAGGAGTTTTGGGAGGTATAAACATCTTAGGAAGCTATAGGAGGGTATCCAGAAACATACCAGTGATAGGGGAGGATGTCAGGAGGCCAAACCTATGCCGGAGAGCCATTGCCTGCTGTGTCCAGCAAGTAAACCATTTGAGCGGGAAAGAAACCGTTGGACACGATAAAGGGGAGGGTCCAGGACTTAAAACAGACTGCCCTCTGAAGCACTGGACTGGCTGATCCGATTGGGCGGTTCAGCACTTCAGGCAGTTTTTTTTAATTTCAGATCCATCAAACTGGGTCCGCTTGACCCATCTTCTCCACCTGATTCCAGGTGAAGAAAGCTCTTGCCGCACCGCAGGAACTCTCTGGAGACCTCGATGGCAGGGGGGTCGCCTAGGCAACGAGGGCCGAATCGAGGTGGATAAGGGCCATCTCACCTCACCACATCATCTAGGCGGTTACCTCAACCGCCTTTGATAACATAGCATCTATCACAAATAACATATCCATTTTTTCTGAGAAAATATTTGATAAATTGCAAGAGCTCTATTCTGGGCACCTGAGAGAACATTTGAGTAAATTCTGAGAATATATGTGATTTAGTAATCTTCATTCTGATCTGTCTACTTTGTTTGGTTCACTTATTTCAGTCAGTTATTCTTTTCTTTTTTTTTTTGCAACGTATATAAATCCTACACACTTCTTGTGTTTGGGTTTTATGATCAGGCAGCAACTTCTTTTGTGTTTGGGTTTTATGATCAGGTAGCAACAAGGGGCCAACGGATTGAACCACAAAACTGAGTAAAAATCAGGATAAGAGGAAGTAGCGACAATATACAAACTGAGAACATAGGTATAAATGTGCTGCAGGACGAGGCAGCAGAACCTATAGTGCACATAAAATCAACTGAGTTGACTGGCTAATACAGACAGAACCATGTGGACCCCACCGCTGACTAATCTGAACTGAAGTTCTACTGCTCAAACTATGCTGACCACAGAAGACTTAACTGCACTTGCGCCGAATCTGATAAAACCGGACACTGATCCGAGCTCAAACTGCTCTGACTGGTCAGAATTGAAGTTGAGCAATCCTAATTCCTAACTATGGTAAATCAATCAAATCGACACTAAAATTGAGATGTATGAGTAAGAACTGAACTTCAGCCAGCTGAACTGGTCAGAATTGGACTCAATCTGGTCAATTTGTTGCATCGGATGTTGAGTCATTTTCTACTCACAAAATGAAATGCTTTACTCATAATACAGAATGATTAAATCAACTTCAAATCATGTCTAGTTTGTAACTCAAATTGGACTAGGTCACACCTTTTCGCGATTGAACCTGACAGAATACAACCAGACACAATGTATGTGGTGCATCTTGATTCATGCAACGATCTCGGCGGCTGCTTGTGTTTTCGGTATTGTATGAGTCAAACAAGTAATCGGCATGCTGATCACTGTTAACTTGCTTTCTTGGGGTACTGTTCATGTAATGGGGTGCTACAATAGCTTTGGCTCGATTATGAGCCATAACGCACTGTTCACACTACAGCACTTTTTCTTCTTCCAGGGCCAAAGGGAGGGCACGATGCTACAGGCACCACCGTCCCATTGGAGCCGGGGGTGCAGGAAGGAACCAGGCAAGATGGAGGCAGGGCAGTGGGGTGGTTGGCAAGCTCCTACAATGGTGGGGCAAAGCTGGCGGACTTGGGTGTTGCAGCAGGGGGAGGGCCGAGGTGGTGCTCAGACCAAGGGAGTATGGGGAGGGAGAGGAAGAGAAGTAGGAAGCAGGAGGGACCAAGAGGAAGGGAAGGAGGCACACAGAGGAGAGTAGCAAGGAAGAGGAGAAGAAGGGTCCACGGCAGATGAAGACAGATGAATGTGGGGACGTTGGGGGGGGGGGGGGGAGGGGGGACGAGAAACTCAAAAACTTCTTTTTTCATTCATATCGCTCTCTTTACTGCATACAAAATACTCTTTTTTAGACTCTAATTTTCACAAGTTAAATCCTGCAATATTTTAAAACAAAAAGTCATTATATATATATTACTCATATACAATACTCTAAGATAATTTTAAATTTCTAACTGCCTGGAAGACTAAAATTTTAAATTGTTTTAATGCTTTTAACTAAAAGTCTATACCATAGTTGTCAAGATGGGCAACAAGCATAGATTGCGGAATCGACCGTTCCGGATCAGAATCGGCCGATTCCTGGATCGGATCGGCTATTGCCAATCCGATTCTAGGCCAAATGACCAATCCGGAAAAAAGTTTCGGTAGAATCGGTCGGGATCGGCCGGATCGGTCGGAATCAGAATAGAATCAGAATCGGATCAGCTGAATTGGTCAGGATTGGAATTGGAATCAGAATCAGATCATTTTTTTTTCTTTTTTTTCTATTCCAGTTGGATCGACCAGAATCGGTCCAAATCAGCCAGAATCGGAATCGGATCAATTTTTCTTTTGCTTTTTTTGCTTACCAATTCTAGATCGATTTTCTTCCAATGGATCGGTCGGAATCGGTCCGATCCGGATCGGATCGGTACCCACCAATCCCGATTCCAATTCTAATCCCGCAATTCTTGGCGCCAAGACGCTTTTACCAGGACACTTTGCCTGGGCACCTTTTAGAGAGACCAAAACGTGCCAAAGGTGCTTGCCTAAGCACCCAGGCAAGGTGCCAAGGCCTTTTTACACGATTAAAAAAATTTAATTTCTAAGTTTTGCCTCATGATACCCCTCACAAGGGATACCTATTTAATGATATCGTGACATATTAAAATATTTCACTATCATTTTTACTATTACAAATATTTAATATTTATAATTATAAATATATTATATATATATAATTTATAAAGTTCTCTCTTAATTCTCTATTCACTCCCTCTCACTTAATTTATCAAGATTAATTTCTTCCCCAAAAATATATACCCATACATTCATAATTACTTATATAAAATCACATTCATACACATAATTATAGACATTCGTTTATAATATTTAAATATAATTATATTTGTATATAAGTTTGTATGTATGCATAAATATATATAGTATGAATATCTAATTATATATATGATTATATATAGCCCTATAATACATATATATATGCACATCTAATGATAATGCCTTGACCAACTAAACAATATCTAAGCGGTCGCTTTGTCGCCTAAGTGGAATTGGCACCCTTCAACGCCTTCGGTGCCTTGTCATCTTGACAACTATGATTTGCAAGAGATGAAGTCCTAGAACTACTAAAATATCACAATCTCGATGTTGATCAAGCCTTGTCACTGGTGTGAAATCTTCTCGAGTTCATCTTCTATGCATATTTATAAAATAGAATGCTTTACTCATAAATCGAAATGACTAAACCGACTTCAAGTCACTCTCACATTGTAACTTGAATCAGACCACGTCGCAATTTTTGCGTCTGAGCCTGGCCCAACATGACCAGACACAATATATGCAGCACAAGGATTGCAAGATTGGAATTAGTACCTGGATCGGTGGGTATTGATCCAATCCGGATTAAATTGGTCAATTCTAACTAATTTTTTGAAAGGAAAACCAATTCAGAATCAGTCCGGATAAGTGATTTTTTTATTTTAAAATTCCAAAAAAATCAATAAAACTTACAAAAAATCAAGACTAAAAAAATTTTCAAATTATAAAAGCAACATCTAACACATTTTCAAGTTATTATAAAAGATTTAAGACAAATGTATATAAGTTAATGACAATGATGATTGTAACAAAGAAAGGTAACAAGTGGAATGGTACAAATGAAACATTGATATCATTTTCACCAATATAATGTTATATCTTCCTTTTCACCAATATCTATGAAATTGACATTCATACTTAGTGTCCTCATTCTCTTGACTCTCTTGGATGCTCCACTAAAACTTATCTGTCATGATTGACCCATATCTATATGAAATAATAAATAAATCATCTGAGTAAAGTCATACACAATGTCATGCAATGGAGATATGCCTAGAATATATAGTTCAAAGCCCTTAAGGGTTCTAGATAATTGGTTGCCGCGTAATGATCAAAAATATCCATGATTCCAATGTTGACTACTCTCACTCAAATGTTGTCTTTAACTCAAATGATCAACATCTGCCCCACTATTACATACACTAGTAGAATAACCTCCTCCACCTTCACCTAAACCTCCAACATTTTGTTGTGTAGGTGGAATAAAATATTCATCATCATCATATAAGAACGGTGTCTATGTATTGTCTATTGGATTAATAGGTCATCACCTCATTTCAAATTTCCTTTTCTTTGTTACTTCTTCTGCTTATGATGAACTCTCAATACCCATGACACGCTTTTATACTTTTTTCAATTGTGAAAAACGCTACAATCTGTGTCATGGTCTTTGTCCTTTGAGAAGTTGTTTGTGATGATAGGGTTGAGGGTGGAGTAACAAAGGCTTCTTACTACATCTCTTTATCTTTAAACTAAATGTCATCTAGTTCCCCTTCAAACCATGTACGATTCTAGGGGTTGAACTCTAGAGATGTTCTATCTATTTTCTCCTCCACCTATGCAGCAAGTGGGTGCTCCTCTGGAAAAAGATAACCCACATTAACATCTTTAGTTGGTGGGTAATGTGTTTGTGCTTTGACACTTTAATCGTATGCACCACCTGTAAATCTTATGAATCCCTCTTCTTGAAATTTTTTTCAATCTTTAATAGTCTTTATCCTCAATCGTATGTTGTAGTGACATAACACAAGTTTCTCCAACCTATCAAACGTTAGCATATTTCTTTTATTTGTATGAATTAGGTTATATATGCTCTAATTCCTCTTGCATTGAAAGAAACTTATGCTCTGACCGAGAATGAGAATCGCAATCCACTTCTTGTACTCACTTGAAATAATCAACTATAAAAAAGAACAATAGAATATGACAATGTTTTCCCAATAAATATATCATGAAACAAAATGAGGGTTTGTTTCAACATACCATGAGAAACCTTGTCAAATGCATACCTCACATTTGAAAATAAGTACACTCCAACTCTCATTTTATAAATTTGCACCTAAAAATTAAGAGTTGTCAAATTATCAATTTTTCGTTGTAAAAATTGTAATAAACACAAGTTTCTAACTTACTTCTAACTCAACTTCACATTTGTCCTATTGAGTTCCTAAAAGCCAATGTATTATAGATACAGAAACCCTCGGGACTTCTTGATCATTGCACATTTGTCCTCCATATTGCATCTGAGGATTTACAAAATATCATGCATTCATCCCATATGACATAAGAACATGCATCTATGCATCAACCAATGCTTAAATTAAAGATAATGAGAATTACACATTGCATACACGTCATGGTGTAATGCCATATCCCATCTAGTATATATGATCTTCCACCACGTATTGTGACCTTTACGATACTTTTTTATTTTTCAACTTCATTTTGTTCATGGCATCATACAAGTTTCACATATAGTTCCTCTCATCTGAATCAACTAATCTCAACACATTTATAAGTGGCTCGGTGATGGACAAGTAATAAGCAATTCTCTCCCAAAATCACTTATCCACTATTAAATGTTCCATCTATGTAAGGATCTTCAATTGATTCATCATGTTGTACAGGTTAGCCATATGAGAAATATACTCTTCCGATGCTATAAAATGGACAAGTGAATGTCTATATCTATACAAGTTCTCTAAGGCAATGAAGTATCAAAAATTTAGTCAAACCAGGCTTGATCAAATCATGTCCCATAGTATGATCTCTTATTATGTGTAGCAAACAAGAATGTGAATAAATAAATGACGTGATAAATTGTGCCTGAATGACAAGTATAAAAACAGATACCTCCTTATCTATATCCTCCAACAACAGATCAATGAAGTGTGTTGCATATGGAACCCAGAAAAGATGGCGTGCTTTCTCCATCAACTCCTTTCTTATTGCTTTGTAGGAGGACTAATTATCTATGACAAACTTTACAATATTGACTTCACTAATCTCTTTTACAACGGCATCCACAAATGAAAATATACAGTCAGCATTCTTAATTTGACTTAAAATATCAATATACTTAAAAAAAGCAATACCTTCTAAATAGCAAACAAGAAGTTTTATCATGGATTTCTTCGTGATGGTTATTCACCCATCACACATCATTGTGCATTCTCTCTCACTCCAGACCAACTTAAATCCATCAATATAGACCTCCAGCTCTTCTAACTCTTCATCTAGACTGGCAGCGTAAAAAACCGGCTAGTTAGGACTTGTTATCCCTGTCCAACCTCTCTAATTGCATCAACCATCATCTAAAAGTAGAAGCTAATGGCAGCATGTTCTGAAACACCTACATTAAGTTAAGATGAAAAGCATTGTTATTAGCCCACAAAAGAAATATATAGAATACATAGATCTGAGCTAATCAATTTAAAATTATTATTTGCATGTAAAAACCACTTACAGATATGCTTGATTGCTCGTTTTGTAGCTGAAATAATTGTCTTGACCCCTTTAAATGCTTGCCTAATTATTTTTTGCGAGTTATTTTGTCACTTGAACATATGAACATTTTCAGTGGTAGTGGATTGTGTCAAAGAAGATCGACTGTGCCCCTTGCTTGCTCTCGCATCCTTAGTGGGTGTGGGTCAAATAAACTGACCAACGATATGCCGACTCCTCGGTTCTAAAGCCTCCTGCTCCCTTCCATATCTATTCATCTTCTCTTTGTGATTGCTTGCTACCATGCCAGGCTCTTATTAACTGTTCATCTACTTTCACAGTATACGTGGATGACTTAGCTTTTACTCTTCCTTTGTCTTTGCCTTTGTCTTTTTAGGTCCCCCTCTCATCTCTTTTTCCTAGAAGCTCCCCATGCAACTCCTATCTCTGTTCAATGTGAATTTTTCCTTTGTGAGACTCTTCCAGTCAGGTACGTCCTCATAGCTTCACTATTCTCTCTGGACACCTTATCACATTTCTTCACATTACCACCCACCTCACCTATATGTTGTTTCAATCAAAATACTCCTTTAGTCATCTGTTTGCCACACCATGTATATTGTACCATATTCTTGTCAACATCCATTAATGTGCTGTACTCATAGCTTCACTATTCTCTCTGGACACCTTATCACATTTCTTCACATTACCACCCACCTCACCTATATGTTGTTTCAATCAAAATACTCCTTTAGTCATCTGTTTGCCACACCATGTATATTGTACCATATTCTTGTCAACATCCATTAATGTGCTGTGCTCCCACCCTATATCACAATCTTAAGATGCATCACTGCCTCCTTGATCGGTCATTGCTTTAAAACCTACAACATTAACACATTAAAATTTAAAAGAAATTAAAGCACCAACCACTTAAAGGGGCCAGGAAGGGGAGAGGCAGGGGGTCCGGGGGTAAGAGAACAGCCCCCTTTCTTAAACAAACACCCAAAGCATAACTTCAAGCTTGTGCGGACAGGAAGGGGGCAGTCAAGGGGTCCAAGGGAAAGAGAGAGAATTGTTCTTCCTTAAATAGTGGCACGAAGGGTGACTGTTCAAATAAGGGGGGCAGCAAGGGGGTACGAGGTGAGAGAACAATTCCACAAATAATCACCCAAAAGTGACTGTTGAAGGGTGGGGGTGGGGGTGACGGACCAGCAAGGGGGTTAAGAACCATTCCACAGGGGCTTTCGACAGGGAGACAATCACCGGAGGTCAGAAGGGGGGAGATCAACGTTGGTATCGACTTAAAATCACCCTCCACTAGGCTAGATCATCGGTGGAATTACTGGGATCGACACTAGATCAACCTAAATCACCCTTTCCTACTTGGTATTGAGATTTGAATTGTCGAATCACGCCGGATTGAGCACATTGCCACCGGAATCACCGGAAGATTGTTGGAACCGACGAGTGCTAGGGGTGAACCAATGATATTGTCCTTATATGGGTGATATCATATTGATATCGGGTCCTATATTAATTCCTAATCGAGAATTAAGTTATCCCAACAGAATCAGAGGAATCATCTGATTTTGATCCAATTCACACGAATTGGCCAATTCTTGGCCGATTCCCCTGGGAGTCAAGTTTGAATCAATACTCCAGACGATAATCTGATCAAGACCAACCAATCCAATCTGGGAATCGGTTGATCCTGATTCTGAATTGATTTAGCTGATTTTGCAATCAATGATGTGATGCCTCTCTATTCATGTGAGGATTTTGATGCCCACATTTGTGTTTGTAGCACCATGAGTCAAACAAGTGCCGGACCATTGCTCATGCACTCTTGAGGTAGCTCATACAATGGGAGCTACTGTAGCTTTGGCTTGATTATGAGTCACTGATGTGACCTTAAAAATCTCAAAACTCCTCCCTACCTTTCTAGAAAAATATTTTTGGTTTTTAGATTTCGCTCTAACAACTAAGAAAATAGATAGTATTTCATAAAAATATAGCTAATTTAATGATATGTATAAAATATATATTAAGATTGTTGAGTTCTTTGAAATTTTATTTTTGACATCTCCTCATCGGACTTGCAAAATACGAATGTTAATTATATTGAACAGCTATCCAAACACCCTTGATTAATCACTATAACAATTCATGAATATAAAACATACATTCACAAAATAAATAATCGGAAGCAACAACCACATGAACTTGTCAAAATGCAAACTTAGTGTTTCATGTTTTTTTAATTGGTTTGACTTTATTTGATTTGGGTTTGTTTTCAGAATTTGACTTGTTTTTGGGTTAAGACTATTAGTCTTTTATCAATGAGCCTATTTTGAATTTAGCTTGAGTTGATTAAGGCTCATTTAGGGATTTGATTTGGTTTGTTTTTACTAACACTTGATTTTTTTTTGACTTGGGGATTTGCTTTGAATTTAATTGATTTTTATTATGGTTTGAGTTGATTTGGGTTTTACATGAAATGTGTTTTATTTAGTTTTTGCTGTCTTGATTAAGATTCAATATCTTTTAATTTTGGGTTTTTGTTTTGAACTTGATTTCTTCGTGTTTTATCTTAGTGCCCTTCAATTTGAGATATTTTGACCCATGTCTTATTTGGCACATTGTCTTTCGGATTTGATTTGTTCTTAGAGTTCTGATTCGGATTGGGATGTTAACGAGTTTTCAGATTTTTGGCTTCCAAATTCAAGAGTTTGAGATTTCGGATTCTTTAAGCCTGAGAACCCTCTTGTTTGGGATTGAAGAGCTGGCAGTTTTTTTGTTAGGTTTTGATATTTTGGTGTTAAATGAGATCAGTTCGGGATATTTGAATTTGAATCTTCAGATTGGAGTGATTTGTCAAGTAAACTGTCAGGTCAGATTTTTCAGTTTTGGGACTTCTTTTGGGTTTCTGCCACGTGTTTGGTTTGCTGTTCTTTGATTAAGGTTAGACATTTTTAGCTTTGGGGTTGGTTCTTGTTTGATTTGATTTTATTATTTATTTCTGGTTTGGGTTTATTCAAGGTTTGTTTTGGTAGATTCTTTTATTATTGTTAAGGCTTAAAGTATGGGAGGTTGATTTTTTTTTTGTTTAGTTTAACTTAGTTAAGTGTTGGAACCTCGAATTTTCCTCATCCTCTCTTTTTGAAGAGGAAAAGAAATTATTGTGGGAGATTAAAATCCCTTTTTGAAATCCTTTTCCTTCTTTTGGACTAGCATTGACTACTATGAAAATATGTGGTATTCATAGGAGTATTAGCTAATTTGATGTGGTATTATTTTATAGGAACACCGATGGTTCCACAGATTTGCTAAGCGTCGATATGGGAATCACCCACTACTTAGATGATCTGAATCACATTTTAATTTATGAGGTTATCTGAGTTCTTTGAAAATAAATTTTGACCTCTCTCCACCGGACTTGCGATATTCCGGTGTTAATTACATCGAGCGAACACTCGAATACCCTTGATTGACCGTCACAGCAACATATTGATCAGAAGTTATTCATCCACATAAAGAAAGCTGGGAGACATATCCCCATGGCCTTATGAAATGCAATTTGGTTGAACTTAATTCAAACTTTTAAGTTTGGGTTCATTGATTTTCTTCTTGATTTAAGAGTTGATTTGATTTGTTTTGTTTATGTCTTTGGTCATTTGTTGACTTAGACAATTTTGAGTTGATCTTTTTTTTTATTTGTTTGTAGGAATTAATTTCCATTTTTTTGTTAGCGTTTTTGCTTGATTTGAGTGAATTTACTATTATTATTAAGGTTTGTTCTTAATAATATTGATCACTCTAATTTTTCATGGTTGATTTTAATCCAACATAACTTGTTTTTGTAGTCATTGGTTGACATTTTTTATGCATTATTTAATGACATAATTTTGGTTGGATTATGTTAACATTTTATTAACGTTTTGATCATTTATTTGATTTGAATTTTGTTATGCATACTTATTTAATTAAGTAGCATTATCCATTTGGGTTGATTTAATTTTCTATGGTTAAATCGGATTCAAACTTAACATGTTTTGTAACCGTTTGTGGTTATTTTTTATGTATGATTCTATGACATGGATTTAATTTGATTATGATGGCATTTTTGTTAATAAATAAGTCATTATTTGATTTGATTTAATCAAATTTGATTAATTGATTAGAATTTTAAATTATTTAAATGACTTATTTAATTTTTATCTGCCTCTCAAAGTCCATGGGGATTATGTGTCATCCTTGTAATGGCACATCCAGTCAATCGAACTTGAATTTATTTCATGTCGATTTGAGTACATGGAAGTACAATAAATGAGGGGGCATCCGAGCCTTTGTTCCTCAACACATGTTAAAGTTTGTTCGGTTTGGCCAGCACTTTGGCTTTACCGATTTGGGTTTCGGCTTTGCCGATATTTCAGTTTTACCGAACCAAATTTTCTTCGTATGTCCAAGAATGACTTGATTGCATTTGATATGCAGCATTTTTGGAGCTTCTTCGGTTTTGCTGACATTTCAACTTTACCGATCTGGGTTTCGGCTTTTTCGACATTTTGGCCTTACCGAACCAGATTTTCTTCGTATATCCAAGAATGGCTTGATTGCATTTGATATGCGGCATTTCTGGAGCTTCTTCGGTTTTTGCTGACATTTCAACTTTACCGATCTGGGTTTCGGCCTTTTCGGTATTTTGGCATTACCGAACCAGATTGTCTTCATGTGTCCAGGAATGGCTTGATTGCATTTGATATGCGGCATTTCTGAAGCTTGTTCGGGTTTGCCGACATTTCGGTTTTACCGATTTGGGATTTCACCTTGATTTCCCGTTCGGTTTGACCGACATTTCGGTTTGACCGATTTGGGTTTTCGATTTGAATTCCCGTTCGGTTTGACCGGCATTTCGGCTTTACCGACTTGGGTTTTCGATTTGAATCCCCGTTCGGTTTGACCGGCATTTCGGTTTTACCGATTTGGGTTTTCATCTTGATTTCCCGTTCGGTTTGACCGGCATTTCGGCTTTACCGACTTGGGTTTTCTATTTGAATCCCCGTTCGGTTTGACCGGCATTTCGGTTTTACCGATTTGGGTTTTCATCTTGATTTCCCGTTCGGTTTGACCGGCATTTCGGCTTTACCGACTTGGGTTTTCACTTTGATTTCCCGTTTGGTTAGACCGGCATTTCGGTTTTACCGATTTGGGTTTTCATGTTGATTTCCCATTCGGTTTGACCGGGATTTCGGTTTTTTACCGATTTGGGTTTTCATCTTGATTTCCCGTTTGGTTTGACCGGCATTTCGGCTTTACCGACTTGGGTTTTCACCTTGATTTCCCGTTCGGTTTGACCGGCATTTCGGTTTTACCGATTTAGGTTTTCATGTTGATTTCCCATTCGGTTTGACCGGCATTTCGGCCTTACCGACTTGGGTTTTCTATTTGAATCCCCGTTCGGTTTGACCAGCATTTCGGTTTTACCGATTTGGGTTTTCGATTTGAATTCCCGTTCGGTTTGACCGGCATTTCGGTTTGACCGATTTGGGTTTTCGATTTGAATTCCCGTTCGGTTTGACCGACATTTCGGTTTGACCAATTTGGGTTTTCTATTTGATCCCGAGTAGCTTAAGTTCGCATTTTTTAAATGCGGGCTACTCAATCCCTCTCGCGAAACGAGATAGGATCGGGATCGATTGGACTTTGGAGGTCGGGCGAAACCCTTACTCCCTTCTCGAATGGCCAAAAGCCGTTTCGAGGCGATTGGAACTTTCTTTGGAGGTCGGGCAAAACCCTTCCTTCCTTTTCGAACGGCCAAAAGCCTATTCGAAGAAAATTGGGACTTACTTTGAAGAATAGACTTCCTCTCTCTTGGGAAATCTCTCTCCTCCCAATCTTCTCACCTTCCAACCACTCTCCAACCCCTCCTCCTTAGGCAGTAGGTGACGGCAGCCTCCTTTTTTTCCTGCACAGTGGTAGGATAGGACCGTGGGGACCCCCTAGTCTCCTTTTCTTCTTCTTTAGTCTTTCTTTGACCTCCCTTAGGTGGTGCGCGGCAGCAAGATCTCTGGCCGGTACTCCCACCTTCCCTTCCTTTCTTTTTCTGCCACCGAGGTGCTCCCTCCACATTTTTTGTTTTGCCCTTTTTTTTTCCGGGCGTAGCAGCTACAGGAAGGGCCATAGGTGCTCTTTTCTTCTTCTCTCCCTCTTGGCGTAGCAGCAACAGATGCGAGCTCTTTTCTTCTCCTCCTCTTGACGTAACATCAACAGGGAAGAAGGCTTCTGTTGGCAGCACATTGATGCCACCATGGGGAGACACGAGATGCAGGTGGCAGCAGGGAGCATCGAAGACTTCAATCATCTCTTCTCCTCCTCCTATGGACGTTTGCAGTAGAGGTCGCATGGAGGCTCTCAACCTTCGAGGGAGAGAGAGATGGCAGCCGCCCGGGAGCCAGAACTGCTGTTCTCCCCCTTCTTGGTCTGCCCCCCGTCTCGTTTTTTTTTTTCAAAAGAGAAAACCCACCACCCTATTTACTCCTTCCTCTGTTTACGTGCAACAGCGGTTAGTGGGGAAGAGAGGAAACGGTCCAAACGTGGGCTACGTGGGAAGGAGGTGGGGATGTAGACAATCTTCTTTGACCTGGTCAAAGATGCCATCGTGGGGGGTGTTATGACTTTGTGGGGAGCCGTGGCAGGATTAAGATAAAAATGGCAGTCACGTGGCTTTTAAAAAGTGCTGAAGACAACTCCAGAAAATGATGAGGTGGCATAACTTGAAGTTTCCAGAAAGTGGGCCAAGATTAACAAAGAGATGGGCTTTCTTATGAGATCATATATAGCCCACTAACTGCATATAAAAGGTCTACAAAAATAGACTATCGCGTGGACATCTTTTTGACAAGTTGATGGGCCCAAAGATGAGTTAAATGTTAACCCATTAATAGAATAGAAAATGGGTTATGCAAATGATATAAATGACCCATTGAGATATAACTCATTAAATGTCAAAACAATGAGTTGCGGAATTAACAATATAAATAAGTTTATTTTTTTTAAGGCCAATGATGAGCCTTAACTGAAATGGGAATTCAGCCCATTAACAATAGACCATGGGCTATGCAAATGAGTATGAAATAATGCACAATAAATGGGCCAAAACAAAGAATGGATTATGATGTATCAATCAACCACCCCACATGTATTGAATATTTTAGGTGCCAACATTAAGGTTCACCGAGATGGAGCCTTTTAAGTAGGTGGGCATGATTTCAGCCTTTTGTTACGGGTTCCAAGGGAGGAATCGATTGATACGGCACAGGATCCGGCACAGGATCCGGCACAGGATCCGGCACAGGATCGGACGATCCAGCTGTCCGCGGCGATTCTGGGGCGATTCCGACGATTCCGGTGGCGATCCCACACCGATTCTGGGATTCCAACGATCCCTTCAAGGGATTCCACCGATCCAAGCTTTGATCCACCTTCATTCAACTTGTTCTTCGATCTTTGGAAGATTGTTGGTAAGATTTCTTCACCGAAAACCCCGTACGCCTATTTTTACGCATTTCCGACGACCCCGAGCATGGTTAAACTCACTGATTTTATTTCAAACAACCGGAGTCAAGCGGTAAGAACATCGATTGAATGTTCTTTGTACAGGAAAAATTAAAGAAACCCCATACGTCTATTTCTACACATTTTCGACGACTCCGAATATGGTTAAACCCGCAGATTTCTTTCCGAACACCTCCATTTAAGTTGTAAACACATCGGTTAATTGTTCTTGGTATGGGAAAAAATCAAGAAACTCCATACGCTGATTTACGACCCTTTCCGGCGTAAACATAACCCTCTAAACATACCGAACAGTTCGTTCGACAGGTTATCTGCTTCCCGAACAATCCCTAAAGCATTTATATCTATGTCTAACAATTTATTATGAATTGTTTACAAATGTTGCAAGTATAAACAATAGCCGATCACGATGATATAGCACCAGCACATCCTTCTGACGTTGGTTGGGAACATGGCCACATGGTAGACGTAACAAGAAAAATGGTACAATGCAAGTGATGTGGGAAGGAGATGAACGAGGGTGTGTTTCGACTGAAACAGCATATTGTCGGAACCAGTGAAATGTTAAAAAATGTGATAAGGTATCTAGGGAGAAGAATGAAGAGATGAGAGTCTACATGACAAGTAGAACCTCTCAACGGCAGATTTGGATTGAGCAGAGGGAAGAGTTGCATGATGAGCTACTTGAGAGGAGGAGGGATCGAAATTTGCCTACTTACAAAGGAAAAGGCAAGGGAAAAGCACCAGCCGAGCCGGAACCAGAGAGTGAGGACGACTCCACAGACTCTGAGCTCAGGAGAGTTAGGCATGCTACCAAGCGTGCAACTACTGCGGAGGAAGAGAAGAGGAGGGGAGCAAGAGGGTCCAGAGCTGACTAATTCTTGATCGAACAATATCGGCTCGCCCTACCCGAGACCAGGAGACTGAGGGAGGGAGACAGGAGCCACACCAATTCTGTTCGTACTCGGTTTACACTAAGTGATGAGTACCTATTTAGGAAACAAAGTGCAGGACAGATGGGAATTAAACAAGCTATAAAAGGGGTGAAGGTAATAGGAATGGCTGCAAAGAGGGTAATTCACCACATTGTGAAGTGATTTTTACATACAGGTATCACTCTTAAAATGGCATTTACACCGTCATTATTTAGTTCACCTTGTTAATGGCTGATAATGATATCAATAATTTTTTTACCTTCTTGTAGGCATCCCAAAACATGCAACCACCAGCCTATACTTCCAGACTACAATAGATGCCATGGGTGAGGCTGGACCGAGTCTGCAAACCCCGAGCAGCAAGCATACATATGGTGGTGGGTTGGAGGAGAAGGTGCAGGAGTTGAGGGAGTGGATAGATGGATTTAAATTGGTATGGAAGAAGAGGAGTTGTACAATTATGTGTGACGGGTGGATAGGTATCACCAAGAGGAACATGATAAACTTTTTGGTGTAATATTCTAAGGGTACAACATTTTTGAAATCGGTGTATGCTTCTAGGAAGAGAAAAAATGCATACTATCTTTTTTCCTTGATGGATGCCATGGTGGAGAAGATTGGGGAGGAGAAGGTGGTTCAGTTTGTAATTGATAATGAGCCCTTCTACAAGGCGGCTAGAAAGAAGCTGATGGAGAAGAGGCAGTATGTATTCTGAGTGCCCTGCGCGACACATTCTATTGACCTTATATTAGAGAATATAGGCAAGGAGGAGACAATTTCTACCGTTGTCAGGCAGGCGCAGACCATTACTTTTTGTATTTATTCACATCCTCGTCTGCTACATATTATGAGGTCATACACTGCAGGGCACGATCTTGTCAAGCCCGGTCCTACATGATTTACCACAAACTTTATTGCACTGGAGAGTTTGAACTGGCACAGACATGTGCTGGTTAGGTTCACGCAGTCTGAGTACTATAATTATATGGTGAACCACCTGCATAACATGGAAGACCAGTTTGGGCACGCTGTACGATGCAATGGACCGGGCAAAATTAAAAATAAAAGAGAAGAATCTCAAATGTTACAAAAAATGGTGGAAAACCATAGATGACCAATGGGACAAGACTTTGCACTATGAAGTACATGCTGCAAGTTAGTTAGTGAATCAATTATTTATGTTTATCTACTTTCAGTTTAAACAATAATTGCCTTGTTGATAATTTAATATTGATAAATGACTGCAGGATATTTTTTGAACCCCCGCATCCAATATGGAGAACAAGTGGTGAATGACAATGAGGTGATGCGGAGCACACTCTCAGTTATTCAGCACCTCTGTCAATCTCAACATGATAGGGTAGAAACTGAGTTAGAAGTAAGTTGGAAATCCATTGAGAACTTGGAGTCAATTAATATTTGACAACTAATCAATTTTTTATTTATCATTTTGCAGATGCAGAGGTATAAGATGATGGTTGGGGTATACTCAAATACTGAACTGAGATATTCTAATGACAAGGTGTCTCCTGGTATAGTTATTTAAGATTATTTTTTGACTTCTTTTTCTTATACTTTACAAGTTCACTAATTCACTGAGGGCTGATTGTTTGCCTTTTTTTGTAGCAGAGTGGTGGGTTCAAGTGAACACCAAGAGTGAATGGAATCCACTTGCTACTATTGGTATCAGGATATTGAGCCAGAACACTAGTTCCTCTCATTATGAGAGGAACTGGAGCACATTTAACCTGATACATATAAAGAGGAGGATCAGGTTGACCATAGACAGGCGGAAAAAGCTGGTCTGCTATCATTACAACATGTGGCTGCGCATCAAGAACATTAAAGATCAATGAAAAATTTCAAAGGAAAGATTTGCATAGTTCGCAGGTGGTCTTTATGAGCAGAGGCATAGATCAGCCACACCACCACCTGAGGAGGTCGACATGGATCAGATATTCCAAGAGGAGCATGCACTTGCTGCCTAGATAGAGAAGAGGGCAGCCAAGGATCATGCAGTTGAGTTTGATCCTGATGACTGTGCATGGGCAGAAGAAGAGTTAGATGGTGTAGAGCATAAGGAAAATGTTCCACCTACTTCTCAGGCTCCAGGTAGGCGTAGGCCCATCTTCTACCCTAGCAAGTGTACAGTAGCCACCTCCCGCAGTAGCCCCAGCTCTAGCCCCAGCCGCAGTTACTTAGCCCATTCGCAGTCCAGGCAGGACTAAAACAAGAGTTACATCACAAAAAAGAGCAAATTTTCTAAATTAAAAAATTCTTTGGGTTCAGGTGGGACATCAAAGATGGTTGAAGAAGAGAAGAGGAGGAAGTTAGAGATCAAGCAACGTCCTGTGAACTCAGATGATAGCACACAAGCTCCTTCTCACTCCTCAGTTGATGATGACGAGGAGTGCATACCAACCATCCAGCCAACAGGAGGGGGAGAGGTGTCTATGACAGGTAGGTGCAGGAGCGGATCCTGACTCACCTACCTCACGACAGCCAAGGCCGTATTACACTTTGGACGAGTAGGAGTCACAGTCACATTATATGGAGCCACCTTCTCACATATTTTCTGATCCACAGCGATCGTAGTATCCTCCACCTACACCTCAAAGCCTGCACATGGCACAGTCTAATCCATATGATTTGAGTGAGATGTCCAGAGCTTTCTTTTCCTATAGATATGGACCAGCATATATAAGGACAGCTCAGCCATGGCAAAAAGAGCAATACGAGCCTGAGAATGAAAGCCAATATTAAGGATATTGATAACGATGTAATGTATATTTTTCATCTTATCATTTGAACATGTTATATGTTGTTATAGTTTTGCATCATACATGTTATTATATTACATCTTATTCTTATTTAAAAACTAAGGGCCTTATACACATCGTTACAGAATCGGCCGATTTCGATCCAATTCAGTAGATTCCATCATCCATGAAATGTAGATGCATGGTAAATGTTACATTTATTTTTTTTTAAGAATTTTTCCAAGTCATTTCCTATTTTTCTGGATTTTTACAGATTTTTTGGAATTTTTCTGAAGAAAGGAAAAAAAATCGATCCGGATTGATCCAACTTCCCAAGAATCTGCCGATTCCGACGGATTCCTGGGAATCTATTTTTCAACCGATTCCAATTCCGATTCCTTCCTCCATCCTTGCCCGTGACAGGCCTAGCAATTGAAGGACAGTCCCCCTTCTCTGTGGATTGTCGGGATGGCTATCCCAGTATGCCGTTGAAGACTAGGTGACAATCATTGACTCCTAATGACCTTTGGTAATCTTTCCTTGCTTCTGGAGCCTCCTCCCACCTCCGATGACTCCTACCCTCACTAGGAGCAGGCTCCACCCTGTTGGCACCTAAAATTTTATTTGAAGTATCAACGGATACTTGATATAGCATCAAGATGTGCAAAAGGGAGGAGGAAAGAAGGCCGGGAATGACATACATCTAGGAGCTAATAGGCTCCTGTTTAACAAAAAAGGAGAAAGGAGAATTTGCTGAAGATCCCGACCGAGGATGGTATATGAAGAAGCCGGGGCCCTACATATAAATCAGGCTGAGAAAATAGAAAAATAAGCATGCTTTTGTCAATAAAAACATCTCAAACACATGCGGCTATATGTATACTTGCAAAAAGGGAAGGCATAGGACAGATTATAGGCTGTCAACAGAAAATAGAAGAAGGAAGCTAGAATGATAAATATATCCATGATACACAAAAAAAGTGAGCATGTGCGGCTGCTAACAGCCAGATAGAAGTGAGGATCGGGCATAGATATAGCCAATATGCCCACTCAAAAAGAAAAAGGAGAAGAAAGAAGAGATAAGGACATGCGTACATAACAATAAAGCTCAAAGAAGATCAAGTATACAGACATAGCACCATAATGTCCGGTGGAGAGAAAAGGAGAAATTACCAATGCATAAAGCTGAAGAGGGAAATACACCAAGTATGCTGTGTGAACCTCGTTTTTTCTGCGTCTGTTCTTTAGAAAGAAAGACATCTCCGGACTTTTCTAGGAAAATATGTGATATCCTAAAAATACTAGGTAGTCCGGTGATAGTTTAAAAATATTAGAACCGAGGTTCGGGTTCTTTGAAAATTTCATTTTTTGACCCTTCTCCGCCGGATGGTGCGAGTATCCGGCGTTAACTTACATCGAGCAACGGCTCGAACGCCTTTGATTAACTGTCGCGGCAACCTGTTTTCGGAGATATGCACATCCACAAAGTAAAGAACTCAAAAGGGCAGCGGCCTTTTGGGTCCGATGAGATGCAAACCGATTTGTTCGGGTTTGTTTTATTTATTTGTTGGTTGACTTTGAAAGTCAATTTTGAGGGGCTTGATTTGGGATTCCACCGAGCCGCAAAGGGGCTGGAGTGAATGGATTAAGATGGGCCAAAATGGGCCTGCGCAAAGGGCTGATTTGGAATCGGTTCTAGAATCTGAACGTGGGCTGAGCAAGGGCAGCTTCGGACCTGCTTAAGGGGTCTGTTCAGATGGCTTTGAATGGACCGATTGAGGCCTGTGTAGGCGTGTTCTGGATGGGGCTGCAGAGGGGTTGTTTACTGCAGGTTTTGGGAGCAGGTTTTGGGTCTGCTTAGCGGGTCGAAACTGGGCCTATTTTCGGACCTGAATTGAGTACCGAACATGGGCTAATTGGGTGCCGGATTTGGGCTGAAGATGGACTTGGATTAGGGTCTGTTCAAGGCCCCTGCAGGTGGGTCGAATTGGGTCTCGAAGGGACCTGTTATGGACTTGGACAAAGGCCAGGAAAAGGGGCTGTTTGTGGGCCCGATTGTGGGCCTGAACAGGGGGCCTCCTTTTGGTTCTGCAGGCTGGCTGGAATGGAGATCGATTGAGGCCAGACATGGGCCTGAATTGGGTTCTGTTGTTGGGCCGAACTGGGCTCTGGTTGGTGGTCCGAGCGAGGGCCAGCAGGTGGGCCAGACAGGGGCTGTTCATGGGCCTGTTGAAGGGTAATCCAGTGGGCTAGTTGCAAGGAGCCGAAGCGGGCCTGTTGTGGGCACCTGTAGGTGGACCGAATTGAGAATGAGAGAGAGAGGCCTGCGTGAAGCCCTGCAAGTGTGGCAGGGGAATCCCAATTCAGAAACTAGTCTGCCCCTCTTTTTTATTTGCAGACTGCCTGAAGGCTGACTTTGCTGCTTAAATTACAGATTTCAGATTTTTGTTTTGGTTTTCATTATTTTAGTTTGGCGGTTTGCATCGCCTCCGACCCGTCGGGCCACCTTTGAATGCCCAGCTTTAAACATCACAAGTCGACATCGAAGTTCATTTTATTGAAAGATGAGGGGAAGTACATCGGTGTGTGATGAGTGGTGATCCTTCCCCCAATTTAGGTTCTTTACCGACTTAGAAAAATTTCGGCATTACAACGGTATGCCGACAAGTTTCTAACTCGGCAAAGTTTACCCATCCAATCAAGGCTAGTCGGTGACTTAGCCAAAATTGGGGGAAGGATCACCGGCTACGGGAGCATGCACGCGCCGACGTCCGGATCGACATCCCAGGACGTACCCGGGGGAGCCGTCCATTTCATTTTAGTTTCATTTCTGTTTTTATTATTTCAAAAGGCCACTCGGGCCGGTTTGAGTTCCATCGGCGTTCAAAGCCGGTCTTCGGTCTTCTTGGGCCGGAAGGGCCTGTTTTGTGGACTTGTGCGCCATTCCTCCATCTTGGTGGTAGGGCAAGGACCCGCCCGGACAAAACAATCGGCCCGTCGTACGGATTCCGAGAGGGTCCGGGACATCGCCCCTGCCCACCATGCTGGAAAATTGGCAAGCTTCTGCCCTCGTACTGAGCTATGCTGCACTGCCTTGCTGCCTTTCTTCTTTGCTTGGATGGGAGCTGCTGCTGTCCTCTTTTGCAGGCCGCGGTGGGGCTATCAAGAGGGGCATCAATCTCCCTTTTTTTTTGACTAAACAGGACCTGTTTAGGGGTCTGCTTGGCTGAACCACAAAAAGGGGCCGGATGTTGGCCACATGGGGGCTGCTGTCTGGGCCGCGAAGGAGCCTAAATAGGGGCTGAACATAGGCCAGCTATGGGACTGTGTAAGGAATAGAAGATGGGTCGATTGTGGATCCTTTTCTGGACCTGATTGGAATCTGTTTGAATGGGCCACAAGGGGGCTAATAATTTGACCACAAAGGGGCAGGAAACCGGTCACAAGGGGACCTGTTAGAAGGGAGTTTGAGTGGGCTGAAGATGGGCCTGATTGGGGGCTGCACCTTGGACTGAAATGGGATCCGATTAAGGGGGTGAGATGGGACCTGGTTAGGGTCTGGATTGGAGCCGGTTCTGATCTGAACATGGGCTAAAAGAAGGTAGCTTCAGACCTGTTCAGGGGGGCTCTGATCAGGTGGCTCCAAGTGGGCCAAAATGGGTCTGCGCAAAGGAGATTTGGCTGAACTGAAAGTGGACCGGAAGGGGTCTGTTTTGGGTGACCTGCAAGTGGGCCGAAGGGGGGGCTTCATGTGGGGTCCGGCTGAGGCCTGATTGGGTGTCCCTAGATGAGCCGAGATGAAGTTGGCAAAGGGATTTGCTTTAGGCCATGGGTTGCCGATGATGATGAAGACCGGTTTAGGCCATGAGAGGGGTTGAGAAGAGAATTTGGAGGAAGGTGGGGAGGTGTCCGTAAGGACTACATAACTATATTCTTGCTTGTACCCACCTGTTTTTTTGATCCTTGGATGGAATGGAGGTGAAGGTGCAACCGAGAGAGCCCTTCCACCAGGAGGAGATGGCAGCGATTGGGTTTCCTCTTCTTCTTCTCCTTCTCTTCTTCTGGCTGCAGGTGGCAGCAACAGGCGCAGCCGGTGTGGCAGCTGGTGCAGCAGGAGGGGGAGGTGGCAGGTGCAGCAGGGTGGTGCCCCTGTTGGTGCGCCAAGCTCCTTCTTCTTCTCTTCTCCTTCTCCTTGGTCGCGGGCAGCAGCAGCAAAGCAGCAGCCTGTCGGCGTCCAGAAAACTGCCTCCTCTTCTTGGCGCGCCCCTCCCTTCTTATAGAAGATGGGGGGAGATCAAGGGCCAGGTGGTGGTGTACGTAGATGCCTTGGGTGGTGGTCAATAGGCTTCTCCAAGGCTGCTTTAATTGGCCTTGACCAGACCTTTGAGTTCTCCCATAGAAGACTTAATAACCATGCATTAATCCTTGAGTTCTCCCATGTTGACCTGCCTTTTGGGTTTCCCCACGCCATTAACCAGCCAAGGGTGTGAATTGGCAAGTGCGCAGGTGGTTGCTGATGTGGCAGGACAGCCAGTGTGGCATGTTCACACTAGGCCGCAGGTGGGCTGGAATGTGGGCTGCGCACAGGCCTTCTTTGCATGGGTTAATTGGGCTAGCTGGAGGCTGCGGCCCAGCCTCTGCTGTGGGCTGCGCAGGGGCCTGATTTAGGATGAAATTTGGCCCAATTCTAGGATGGGATGATGGGCTTCTTATTGGACCTACATGGGCTCCTGATTGGGCTTAACTTGGCTGAACTATGGGCTGTCCGGTCTGCTCTTGGGCCTGCCCATTTGTCTCTCTTTTTCTTTTGTGAAAAAAATGGACGCCAACATATGCTCACCCGGATGTGACAGAGATGCTGTTCACCTCCACAGATCAACACCAAAAAGAAGACAAGGGTGCCCAAGATCTCCAAACAGCAGAGGTCCGGTGATTCCCCTTGGCAAGAACAAGCTGCAGCAGCACCTATGGAGATGGAAGGGTGTGACAGGATGAGGAAGAGGGCCAGCTAAAAAGAAGCTCGCGGGTGGGAGAGTTTGTCTCCAGCTAGGAGACTAAATAGAAACCTATGAAGAGGACAATCCGCGGGAGAAATAGGCTTTGGAATTCAAAAGAGATGCAAGGGGGAGGCCGAGGTCATCCAATGGCCAGGATTGGCTAGTGAATAAGTCAAATGGATCCTAATATTCATGGATCAAGTTGGCCTTATTGGATCCATAATAAGATAATATCCAATGGATCCAGCCTTAGTGGGTATCCGATAAATAAACCATGAACAAGGTTAATCACCAATTAACAAGGCCTTCCCGGATCCTTTACAAGGTTAATATCCAATAAGGGAATCAATGGCTAGGATTGAATGGAACACCCATCAACCGGATGAGCTATACACTTAATACAGTCCATCAAATGGAGGGCCAGGATTTGATAAGAAATATCCCCTTGGATACAGTCCATCAAATGCGGCCACCTTTTTGCAGGAGATCAAAGGCTAAATTTGAAGGCTACAAGGTGAGATATTGGGTCAATCACCACACCCGTCCCTCTCAAAACACCATGCCCATTGACAACTCAATATTCATCACCCCATCCGTCCCTCTCAAATACTATGTCCATTAATAGCTCAGTCCCCATGATCATTTTCCAATATTACCAAGAGATCACCTTGTTTGGTCTGGAAATGGCCAGGCAATATTGAAATTCCGCCGGTCCACTTAATTCCCAACTGTAGGCCAGAAATTCATCCTCATACTCTCCACTATTTCAATAAGCTATGTCAGGAGGTCAGGTTTATAGAAATCCCTCATCCCCCGGACATCAAGGAAATCAGCCAAGGGGCAGGTCCTTGGGTTGATTTCGTTTGGTCATGATAGTACCAAATTGATGATCATCTTATTGTCTATATATAGACCTCACTTCAGATATGATATAAACCATATCCGAGCATACTATTGAGCCCCATAATTAAGCCCATTTTGTTTCCCCGGATACATTTCTGTATCACCAGATAGGGAGCCTTTTCTATATACATATATGAACACCATGGACAGGTCTATTCCCTCCCTGACCCTTCTTTCACAGCCTCCCTCGGCCTTGAACACCTGAAGGATGACCCTCAGAATTTCACCATTCCGGCAGAATTGCAAGGGTGCTTTGTGTCACCAAGTAAGAGAAGGGTTATACCCGGCCTCTTTGGAACCCACATGATGGACCAAAGATCCCCCGGGTAGCCTTGATAAAGCAAAGAATATGAAGAGAAGATGGCCAGCCGGGCCTTGAAGATCTTATAATTACTGAGCATACAAGCATGCACAACATGTGGAGGAGCTACCCATTGCCCCATGTCAGCTTAAAGATCAAAGGCCGGGAGGGCCTATGAAGAAACTGATGCCTATTCCGGGGCGTGATCATAGCATGTGTGGGGCATAGCCTTACACACTTATTATGGACAGAAACTGGAGCCATATGCCCAGTTCTTAATTCATTCCATAATGGAGGGAGCACCTAAGCTCGGCTTATTGAAAGAGCAGGAATTTCATATAAAGAGGAGGTCAATCATGGACCAAACCTCTATGATCATGAGAGACAATTTTCTGTAAAGAAAGTCTATGCCATTCAAGATGAATAAGATGATCACAAGATGATGAAGTTGTGATCATAACATGAATGATACTCAACTGCTCAGTGGCTTGTTATACCCCATTTTGACATAAATGATATGCACATATTGATGTTCATATGATGAGCATTATATATACATACAGATTTATAAGAGTTGTATGCACTGGAAATTAAGTTACCAAGAGATTTAATGCTTGAATTTCAGGTATATCTCAAACCTGATTTTTCAAGCCGAGGCACCTAAGTGCTGGATCATCCCTTAAAAATGAATAGAGGGAGATTGATCTCATATTTTGGAGTCCGGACATATAAAATACAAGGACAGAACCTGCCATCCTCAAGTGCAGAAGGGCTTTGGATCCGAAAGCCCATGTCGTTAAGGCCCCCAATCAGAATTTGGAAGGGAGTTCATGGACTTAAGCCCGAGGGCACCTCAGGCCTTGGAATTCCAGCCATTCCAAGAAAATTTTATAGGTTTCAGACCCCCCGGGAATCTGATTATCAGGGAATCCGATTATGACTTCATTCATCTATGGTGTGATGGCCTTCATGAGCAGTGACATATGACTTCCTTAGTCATGTATTATTTAGTCTGCCTCCGGGTTTGCTATCTGACCTAGTGGGTTTTGGCCTTAGATTCTATTTGTCCAAGGGGTGAGTAAAGATACCCACTGAAGTGTAATCCCCGGTCATAAATATTGAAATCATAAGATTTCCAATGCCCATTTCAGACATAAGATAATTTTAAACCCAGACATAGTCATGGGCACTTCCAGTCTGATTGAATCAGATTTCATGCAAAGACAATGGGCCAGATCCAGGATGACTCTATACCTGAGGTTAAAGCCTGTTTTACAGCAGCAGGACTTCAAAGGGGATAGTGCTTAAGTATAGCATAACAAGTCACTGTCCGAATCTATCCTATATACACTTGTACATATGAAAGGAGGTCTTAAAAATTAAATCATCCAGTTGAAAACTACAAGAGATGAATGAATGACCGGAAACCACAAAGAGGAGGGGGAGTCATGGGACTCACCCTCAAGACAGACTTCCAAATCTGGAAACCCCCACCCCAGAAGCCTACATCTTGGGGGTTTAAAGTCTGATTTCTGATCTTGACAACATGAGCATCCAGGCCATAGGCCACCTGGTTTACAAAAAGAGGGTGTTCAGCTGTCCTTAGATCTGAACATAATCAGATCATTGAGGAGGCCAAGATGAGTATTTCATGGTATATATAAAGGTCTTGTATGGTAGGTCTGTGGCCAAATTAGAGTGATTTAGAATATGGGCGTTGCGGGTTTAAACAAGCCTTATGTCGCCTGATGAAACAGACCTTAAGGCATGGTTTAACATAGGATCATGGCCGGTTTAAGACCCATATCAGGGTCAGATATAGATCTGAATCCAGGTGGGACTTAAGGAGTTAGCTGTTCAGTTTCGGGTTGGTATTTATGTCAAATATGGTCACATAAATCCCAAATCAAACAGGGTCTTCATCCTTGATTATCTAAGATGATAGCCTAGGTCCGGAATTTATACATAAACAGGGCCTAGCTTAAACAGAACTCTGATGAGCCTCTCGGTCATATGAAGAGAAGGTTTCAGATAGCCTTGGATCTGAATATAGTCGGATCATTGAGGGCTTGTGGTAGAGGCTAAGGTAAATATTTCATAGCCTATATAAAGGTCTTGTATGGCAGACTTAAAGTCGAGCTCAGGTGGCTCAGGTGACAGATATTTCAGGTTTATACAAGCCTTGTTTTATATGGTATTTTAGGCTTCATCCAAAGTAGATCTAGGGTGCGTTTGGGAACTCACTAGAAGCACTTTTTTTTTACTTTTCCTCCGATAAGAAGTCCTTCTTATTTTATTTACAGTGTTTGGATACCCATTAATATTCACTTCTCCTTCTCACGGAAGGTAGAAGTAATGAGGAGTTTTTTTCTCCTTCGGACTTCAAAAAATCTCCTCCCGAAAACCACCGCACACCGATTCACCCTGGGCCCCTCTCTCCCACTTGACCAACTACCCTTGCGACCATCGCCCTCCCCAGCCCGCCGACGACCTGCACCCCTCCGCCCCCACCCCTCTGCAGCAGGTGCACCCCGGTGGCGATCGTCGTCCGCCACCCTCCACCAGCCCGCCGTGGTGCGCCGGCACCTGCACCCCTCCATTGTCCACCAGCGATCTTCACCCCTTCGCCATCCCGCCGCGGTCCGCCGGCAACCTAATCCCCTTCACTGTCCACCAGCGATCTTCACCCCTTTGCCATCCGCGACACCCCTGCAACAGGTGCACCCCGTTTGCCGTTGTCAGCCATTCGCAGGCGACCTGCACCCCTCCGCCATCCGCGACCCCCCCCCACAACCCGTCGGGGAATGCCCCCTTCCCTGCGACGGGTGCACCCCGTTGGTGACTGCCGTCCACTGGCGATCGTGGAGGTTGGCAGAGGCGGGTGTCTTCTCCGTGGCCTGCGTATTGTCAGGTCGATGACCAGCACCTCCTCTCTGGTTCTGCACACCGCTACACGCCGCGGCGATGGTGATCAGGATCTCCATCGGAGGGGTGCCTGATTTCTCATTTCCTCGGCGGAGGACGTAGGCGCCTGACTCGCGGATCACACAAAAGGAAACCAGACCATCTTCCGCTGGCGAGCACGAGCCCCACCAGCCAACAAGTCCTCTTCCCCCGAGCGCACCTTGTGGAAGATGAGGGGAAAAACTTCTTGAAAAAAATGTACCCAATCAACTTTCACTTCTATCAAAAAGAAGACCTTCTCATTAAAGTAACTTTTAAAAGAAGGTGCTTCGTGAAGGACTCTGGTAAATTTGCCAAACGCACCCCTAGTGTTTGTCATAAGGCAGATTCCAATGCATGTTTCGGAGTAGATTTTTGACCATTCTAAGGTCAAATACCAGGGTCAGCTATGGGTCGGAAGCCTAGTGGTACTCAGACGCCAAATGTTCAGGTGCAGACTATCCACCTCCAGATTTTAGATGTTTTGATCAAGTATGCAAATATATGAATCCCAAGCCAGCCGGGGTCTTCATCCATGAACATCCAAGATGATAGCCAAAGTTCATAACCCATACATAAGCAATGTATAGCATAAACAGGATTTTCGGTGAGGGAGTATACTCAAGTATGGATGTTAATAGGAGTTGAAAGTTCTAATCCTGAGAGGTGATCAAGTTCTGGGTTTAGCATATCTAAACTCAGGATTTAGAATATAAAATGATGGTCTCGAGTCTAATATGACAAGACTTGAGGGAAGGGATACACAAGATATCTTGGGAGCACATCCATATGTATGCTTTAAAAACTCTAATACCGATATCCTAGACATGCTTAATCCTAGGGGGTATAGCCACAACCATGTTTGATCCGATACTATAAAGATCAGATCTAAGCAAATCTGATTAAATAGGAGATCCATAATTTAATAATGACCAGTTACCTAGATCCAGAATGTCTTCATGAGTCCCATGGTTGGTTAGACATGTATCATTTTCCGAAAAATCCTATGACACTTGAGCATGTCTATGATCAGTCTTGGCATTTCTTCACTTGAAACCTGGATATTTTAAATTTCATAATGCATCAAGTCTCAGACCTTAGTCATGGCTATGGGTATCTTAAATCAAACTTTGATATACTCATAGGAAAGAGCTCTTCAATAATGAAAGGACTTAGATCTTGACAACGATAAAGAGCATAGGCCATTTCACTAAGTCAAGATGAAAGGACTTAGGCAAAATTCTGGTCTCATCACTAAGTCTAAGATGATAGACTTTAATGAAGATAACATAAGTCCAATCATAAAATGGTGTGTGGACAGATTTCATCTAGTCCAAGATATTAAGACTCATGTGGAATCGACATGGAGGTTTATAACAAAATTCGATCCCAATACGATTGGATCCTAGTAGACTTTAATAATCCCGAATATGGATGCATTAAGGAACATAAACCTTAAAATGTCCAAACTTAAGATGACAAGTTTGCATTCCATTGACTTTATGAGTTATAATTCCCATGTGTATGTATTTGTGGATGAGTGTTTCCTTCTATACGAGTTGCTACGACAATTAATCAAGGGTGTTCGAGAATCTCGATGTAATTAACATCGGAAATTCGCAACTTCCGATGGAGAGAGGTCCAAAGACAAACTTTATGAACCCTAACCTCGATATACATATTTTATGCATATCACATATTTTGGCTAATATTTTCTATGAAGTATCATATATTTTCATAGAAGCCAAAGATAAGATAATGAAAGTTCATTTCCCAAATAAACGAAAGTCAAAAGAATTTTCAAACCATGCCATATTCGACATATATTTCAATATTTATTTTTATATATATAATAAATTCTCGAGGTTTCACACACCCCAACTAGCAGTAGGACTTGCTGTTATTGAGATAGGGCTGCTAAGGAGAGACCGTGGATGACCACTGTGCTCAAGGCCCTCATAAACAAGAAAACATTCCAAATATAGATGATGTGGCAGGGGTTGGTAAAACCCCCAAAGTACCCTCAAAAGGATGGCAGACAAAGGAGTAAACATGGGAGTTTAATGAGCAGGATTTTGCTTGCGCCAATAGGCGCCAATAGGTTAATAGGTGGGTCAAATTTTACGCCAAGATGGGTCTATCTTTAAATCATAAAACCTAGCCCATTAAGCACTTGAATCATGGGCAACGGCATTAGCTTGGGCTATTTGAAATGAATGAAAACCGAAGTGGGCTTGCATTATCCGGCTCATGTGAAGGTAACATGATAGAATGTGAATCCTCAATAAAAATAGACCTATTACATGTGTTGAAAGCGAGCAGTTCATGCTTTTTTTTCTTTTTTGAAAAACTCTAGTGTCAACTGTCACAAAGCACTGTTCATGCTACAGTACCCATGAATTTCTTCCACGGTCAAAGGAAAGACACCAAAACACCATCGGACGAGATGCAAGAGGTGTCAGAGCATCATCCTGTTGGAGCCGAGGTCAGCTGGTCTAGTCGACGGCAGAGGAGGTGGGTGACATGGCTTGAGGGGTGCCAGAGCCGTCACCTGCACATTGGAAGAGCACGGGAAACCAATGGTCAGGCCACGGTGAAAAGGAAGAGGTGGATTCTCAAAGAGGTGAAGATTTTGTGCCCAATCGAGAGGAGGGGAAAGGGAGCGTTTAGTCAAAAATAGAGAAAGGTGTTTGGGACCAAGGGGGACATGCACAGGGACCGAGGATGGAGGCAGGCCGGTGGTGCACTCGGCAAGTTCTGACGATGGTCCACATTGCGATGGTGGAGCCGCTGCATGAGATGGTGGCCGGGAGGAAGCTCGGCAGCGACATGAGGCAAGGGGACTTGGGTGCTGCAGAGGAGTCATGTGCAGTGGGGAAGGGAGACCAGGGAGATAGAGGAGAAGAAGAGAAGCATTGGAGAGAAGAAGGGTCCACGGGGGAGGAAGATGGAGAGGGAGATAGAGACTGCAGGAGAGAGAGGGGGCTGAAAACTCAAACTTCTTTTTCATTCATTTGGATCTCTTTACTGAGTACAAAATACTCTTTTATAGTCTGATATTTACAAGTTAAACATTGTCATATTTTAAAACACAAAAAGTCATCCTATGCAGATTTGACTCTAAGATACTTTTAAATGTCTAATTGCCTAGATGGAGAACTAAAGTTTCTAATTTTTTCTTTGATGCTTTTAAACTAAAAGTACGTACATAGATAAAATCTTAACACTACTAAAATATCACAATCTCAATGTCGATGCCAATCGAATTAGACTGCTGGCGTGAAATCTTCTCGAGTCCATCTTCTGTATGTACAGTGCAATCGAAAACACATCAAAATGTTTACTGCCCTCAAATTTATGCACCATAAATATTTATTGACTGGTTGCTATTGTTTTTAACCATACAGATCTCCCAAAACCACCTTCGTATTAAGAAATTTTCTTCATTGAAGCATGTACTAAACATTGTAGGTAAGCAAACTACTACAAGCTAGAAATGTGCACGTGAGTTCTGTTAGAAAATTTGCTTCAAGGGTATCACAGAGTGCGAACAATTGACAGGAAGGTCAGAAAACGCACAGTGCCAGAGGAATCTCTCCCACCACAAAGCAAGAGCATACCATCAGACCGTGCACTTGCTGTTGCATACCTATATGTGTAAAGATAATCAGCCCACTGAAAAAGCAAAATGCATATCGACTTTTCTCTTGGCAAGCATAAGAAATATTCTAAACATCTCATAATGCTATGATACAGAACAAGGTATAGAATTAAAAAACAATAATAATGTAGAGATTTTATACAAACATACAGAAAAGAAAATCGGCATGGAGAGCAGGCTCAAGATATCACTAACACTAGGATAAGATTTGGAAGAACTACATTCCACGTCAGAATGAAGAATATATACCACCACAATACAAGACAGTCCTTAGTTGGTAAAAAAAATGTTTCAACAGTATCATCCACAATGTTTAGGTTTTGCAGAAAACCTCTGGTTGACAGGCCTTTCCACAAGTTTCCACAAAAAAATTCTGATTCTTATTAGTAGTAGCGGGTCCCAAACTTCCTTTCAGTTTCACCACACAAATTTTCACCTTCCGTGTTGTAACATGAAGCAAGGCAGCAAGCAGACTTAACAGTGAATCTCCTCTTTGTATTTGAATTCTTCTGAACTTGATCATTGTCTGCCAACTGAATGTCATGCCTGCATGATTTTTGTAAATGAAAGATAGTCATTAATCTCAACGTCCATAAAATTCCTTCTGAAGGTTATATTTCACACTAGTACTGTCTCCAAACTACTCGATAACTGAGCATTTGTAGCCTTCCCACTGTTACAAAGATTATGAAGCCTAGGGTGTTCTATGTAGTGCCTTTCCAGATCGTTGACATTTTTGACCACTACTGAAAATCCTCAATAGTTTCAAGACATCCTTCCAACATCGTCTTCCCGATAACTTCCATTGTGAAAGATTGGTATTTCGCACTCCAGTACTTATCCAGACTGGAAGATTTATAAAAACAGATTGTTGAGGTGGAAGTCCTTTTGTTTTTTAGGAGATCTTTGCAACTGCTGGCTTAGAAATGGTTGTCTCTCTCTTTCTGTAGATCCCCACCCCCTTAATTTCTATCCCTCTTCTTGCTTCGGTTCCTGTACTTCTCTCTTCTTGAATGAATAAATTGTGACCTTGGTCACCTTCAAAAAAAGATAGTCAACATCTTGGAGGTATCCCAAGTATCTGTGCCCTATAAAGTTCTCTTCCACGAAATATTTCAATCTTACTACATCAATCTAGATTCCCTCTTTCTCGTTAGCCAATTTCCAAAGCCATTTTGTAAGTAGCGCATTATTCAATATATCAAATGAGACTATCCAGCCCCACCTTTAATATCTCTGCATGCATTTTTCCAGGCCATAAGGTGCACGCCTTGCTTTTGATAGTCCCTTTCCGAAAAATAGATGATCATATATATCTTTGGTTTTTGAGCACAAGTCTTTTGGTATTTTAAGAATAGAGAAGTAGTGTGACTGACTTTGAATCACGCTTTTGGATAAAATCCACCCCCCCCTGCTGCAAGCAACTTATATTTCCACCCCTAAAATTTCCTTTCCATTGCTTGATTATGTAATCAATCCTTGCTTTTATCCCACACGGCAATAACAGGAGTCCCAAATTTTTAATCAGGAACTTCTGCTATTCTTTATTAAAAATCAGCAGAATGAGGGATTTAGATTTCTCTGATAAATTTTTGCCTTGCTTAAATTGGCCTTCAGACCAGAGACCGCTCAAAATGGTAGATAAAGATTCTTTAATTCACAACCTATTCTTGCACTACTGGAGATGGGATACGCATCCCCTTTTTGCCGACTGTGATGTCTTCAATAATCCCTTGGTCTTGTGCTTTCTGCCACATAAGACTCTTATCTTACTACCAAAGAGTAGTGGTCAAATGGGATCACCCAGACGCAATCCTCTAGAGCTCTGCAAATAGCTAAAACCCTTCACTCATAGTTGTCAAGGTGCCCGCCTAGGCGCCCAAGGCATCCGCCTTGCCAGGGCACTTTGTCTGGGGCCGAAAAGGCGCCCAAGGCGCCCGCCTAGGCGTCCAAGGCACCAACCTAGGCACCCTGGGTATTTTTACATGATTAAAAATAATAATTTTGAAAAAGTTTTTCCCCCTTGATACCCCTCACAAAGAACACTTATTTAATGATAGTTTGAATATATTAATATATTGCACTATCACTTACACTATCATACATATATAAGATTTATGATTATAAACACATATTATATACTTAATTAATAAAGTATATTATAACAATATTTCACCATCACTTATTCGATCCGCGACTACTCTATGCTTCCCCCATTTAATAATATTATAATAATATTTCACCATCACTTATACTATCGCACATATATAAATTTTATTATCATAAATATGTTATATACTTAAATTTTATAAAAATATATTTAACTCTCTTCTCTTTCACACACATCATATTTACTTATGTGCATAGATAAAACACTCATATTCAATTATAACATAAAAATATAATTATATTTATGCTTATTTTTATGTATAACAACCTCCCAACTCAGTCTTCCTTGAATACCATCTTGACCGCCTAGGTGACACCTAAGCGACTGCCTTGTTGCCTAAGCGGAATCGGTACTTTTCAACGCCTTGGACACCTTGTCGCCTTGACAACTATGCCTTCACTTTAATGAGAACTAAAAACCTAGCGAAGTTTATGAATTGATAGATCCAAGTAGTACATTTTGGGTTAAAGCCCATAAGTTATAACACCCTCTAAATGCATTGCCGGTAGACTCTATCATAGACGTTCTCAAAAACTAACTTGAATACCATGCATCTTCTTCCCATTATGCAGGTCATCAGTACATTCTGAAGCCACCAAATAACTGTCAAGAATATGCATCCCTGTAATATAAGTTTCCTAGTAGAGATTGACCGGCTTATCCATCAAACCTCTAGATCTATTAGCCCGTAACATTAATAATCACTTTGTAGAAACAGTTGAGACAGCTAATGGAATGGGAGATCATACTGTCAGATGCATCTACATTTCTTGGAATTAGGTGGCATTCAAGAATCACACCCTTCAAGATTCACAACTTAATCCCAGTTTTGTTAGAGTATAAAAATTTATATTATATCAATTTTGATATTAATATTTTAAGAGATTACAGTATCAATATCAAAATTAATACAAGTTGACACTTTATTTCATGATGTACTTTGGTTGTACTACAAATTTCAAAATATATACTATCAACCAAGCACCTCTTTATGATTACCATCAATATCAATTTCAAAATTGACCATGATAGAGAAGTGTAATAATGTTACCGAATAAGGTATAAAGTCATGAATCACTCCTTGGGGCTTGATCCCCCCCCCTAAATAGGTCAATTTGGGGGGAGACCTCCAATCCTTTCTTCCCCCTCCCCTTTACCAACATAAAAAAATTATTCGGGAGACGTTGCCCCCCGATACCCCCACAAGAGGCGCTGCCCCCTTAATCCTGCGACCTGACCGCACAGGTCAATCCACAACTACTCTGCACCACGCTTATGATAGTGTAAACATATTAATATATTTCACTATCACATATATTATCACATATATAAAAGATTCATAATCATAAATATATGTTATATCCTTAAATTTTATAAAGATCTATTTTAACTCTTTTCTCTCTCTTATATGATAGTTTATACTTATAGGACAATTTCTTGAAAAGAACTTACTTTGTATGATATTGTTTAATAGAATGTCATCCACATTATTTTTATTTTTTAAATTTTTTATTTATTTTTATGATTTTTTATGGTTTTTTAGAATTTTTAAAATTTTATGATTTAAAAAAATAAAAAATTTTGGCCAATCCGGGATCGCCCTTTCCTCCAAAGGATCAGCCGATCTAGACCGATCCGATCCAATCCGGATCAGAACGGTGGTCACCGATCCCAATCCTGATCCCGCGATCCTTGGGTAGCTTCCTCTCCACCCTTAGTGCCACCAGCTGCCACTGATCAGCCAATCCAACCTGTTGGTTCAGTGTAGGATTAACTGATATAGGACGATCCAACCTTGTTTAGCCCAATCCCAGTGGAAAAACTTCCAAGATCAAGCCCCCCTCCCCTCCCAAAAGAACCCAATCAGCATCAGCTCATCCTACAAACGATGGTCACAGCCTCACAGGGTTTTTCATCTTGCCGAGATCTCACAAGATTATCGGTCTCGGTGGGCTACCGAGATCTGAGAGAGGCAAAACGAGGCACCAGAGTAGGTGGTGGGCTGTGGCAGAGGGCAGCAAAGGAGGTGGCACCGCCATAGCACCATTGCTGTCTACAGGTTGGGTGGGGTAGACAGGCCATGTGGGTTCTGGATTCCAGACCCACGTGGCTGTTTAGATGCAATCCTCCTGTTAGTAGGTGGGAGATCTGCAACTAAGTTGTGGATCCTCACTTAACAGGCCGTACTGGGTCTGATTTGAACCCAGCACAGCCCATCTTCCATGCCCAGTAGAGTGGGGAAGACGTGACGGAATTGAGGTTCTCCATGCCTCCACCTCTAGCTGCCACGCTATGGCCACCACCTCTGCACCTGTCATATTATATATGAACTTTCAAGTTTCAATTTTCTTAATTGCAGACTTGATTTTCAGTTTTAGGATTTAGATGTTCGGGTTTCACTTTTGGGATTTGGAAGTTCCAAGTTTCAAATTTCATTTTATTTCCTGAGCTCTCCATTATTTTTCTGGTTTCTCATTTTCTGTAGCTTCAAACCTCCTGATTCTTGCAACCAAGAAAAGTTAGGTCAGTGTCAGGTGTTTATTTGTATATACAAGTAAATATGATTTTTTTTGTGATTATGTAGTATTAGTATATGTTGGGAAAGAATTAATCTCAAGTGAGAGGATAAAGATAGTTAAGAAACAATTTTATAAGTTTTAAGTATGTATCATATATTTATAATCATAAATTTTATCCATACGTAATAGTATAAATGATAGTGAAATATTGTTATACTATCAATAAATAAGCGTTCAAGAATTACAGATTTATGAGACTGTTAGCAACCCGGTCGGCCAACCGGGTCGTGCAACCCAATGCCGGGTTGCATGACCCCAATCGAGGGTTGGTCAGCCTACCCGGTCCAGCCCCGGACCAACCCAGCGAGCCATGCCTGCAACTTTCAGACCCCCCGTTAATGCAATTCTTTGGTCCTATAGGTTCTTGAGGTTGTCAGAATGGTTGCATTTCTATAACTTTCAAATTTGCAATTTTCAAGTTTACTGACTTCCCGTTTGCTGATTTCCGGATTATGCTGTTTTTCTGATTTTCTGAAGTTATGGGATTTCAGGTTTCCTGATTTCTCAGCTTTTATGATTTTCAAATCTTTTGAGTTTTATGAATTTTAGCCTCCCCGATTTCACAGCTTCGAGCTTTTGTCATTTTCAGAGTTTCAAATTTGTTATCTTTTCAGATTTTTCAGTTTTACAACTTATAGATTTTGCAGATTTTCCGGTTTTGTTAACTTTCCAATTTATAGTTCTTCACCGTCATCTTTCAGATTTGAAATTGGTCCTCCAATCAGCTGAAATTTTGTTCTCTTTCGATCATGGAATGCCATCTCCCAATATTCTTGCGAGTATCTCAGTCTCGCTGGCCCCACGAGATTTGAAATAGCCAAAATTGGAGACGGCAGAGCCACCACAGTGGCTTAGTTCCATCATACTGGGTCCTCTTGAATCCAGTACGAGCTGGATCCAATCACTTTGATGGATCCAAGGACCCCGTATGAGCTCCTTCCCCGCCCGATAGGACCAGGAAGTGCAGCACAATGCTGCTGCAACGGTGGCACAGCCTTGAGCCGGAATCTGGTGTTGATTTGAACCAAAATGGGTTGAACCATAAACACCGTAGAAACCTATCTATGGACTTATTTTTAGATTTTTCCGTTTTTTCTTATTTATATTGTTGGGTAATGTATACCCTATTGCTGAACCGGTTAATTTAATAAGAAATAAACCGACAAGCAACATATTTTTTTTGAAATAACTCAACGTGCATATATGTATTCCCTTACAAATATGTTCGTACAACTTGCCAGAATTTAAATCCGAGGACACAAACCCTCGAAATTCATCCGGATTGTGGTCAAAAAAAATAATGACCATCAAATACAATAGAAATAAAAGAAAAAAAAAGAGAAAGACGATGTCGTCACCCTTTCCGATGTCGTCATACTGTCGTTGGGGTTGTCGCTCAAGACGGAACAAATGCATGGAGCACCGCACGACAGTAGGAGACTGCTGCCATTGATCCGTCTCCCCGACCGGTGTTGTCACAGGTCGTCGCGACAAGTTCCGCAACCGCACAAACTATCATCAACATCAGAGGGACTTCGACGCCGCTGCCAGAAGCCACCGTCAATGGAAACCTGTCAGAAGGTTCCGCCCGCAGAGTCATTGGGGAATAAGGAGATGGAGAAAAGCCCAAGGGTTGTCTCCCACTACTGCTGACGTTGACACAAGTGGTGAATAACTGAATACCGTCGAAGAAACCTGATACCTGTAGGTTTGCTATGCACGGGGACGTCGGGCAAAAAGGAAGAAGAAACTGCCAGAGGAGAGCCGCCGGAAGTCACCACCGCAAAGCCCTATTGTCGAAAGTCAATGCCGCAAAGTTCTGCTACCGGAAACCCTTGCGCGCTCGCATTGAGAAGGAGGCAAGGAGGAGAAGAAGGGGATGATGCCGCAGTCACCGTCTTCCGCCGTCACCGTCACCGGGAGTTGTCGCCGCGAAGCTCGTTGCCGTCGGGAGACTCCCCTGCGCGCGCACATGCCATCGGGAGAGACAGCCGCAAAGAGAGCGTCGGGAGAGAGGACGCTTCGACGGAGCATGCACGCGGCTGACGGAAAAAAAAGGGAGAAAAGAAAAAAAATAAAAAGACCCACGCAGGTGCGACCGACTGCGTGGGCCGGTGCACCGCACAGGCACACGCGTCGCACAGCAGCCACCGCTGCTGCGTTAATTCCTAGTCAAACTGGGTTCTCCCCGGTTGACCAAAAGGGCTATTCAAAAAAAGAAATTAAAACGACCGCCCGAGTAGGCAGTCGTGGCCCACGCATGGGCGGCCGCGGCAGAGACCCGGTCAGCAACCGGGTCTGTCAACTGGGGGGTGAACTCACCCCCCAGTTTGACTTTGGTCAAACAGCACCAGAAAAATCAAAAAAAATAGAAAAAAGGGGTAACTTCACCACATTCTGGTCAACCCCCCACTCTCACGAAAATAGACCTAGTGGGGTGAGTTTTTGAGACCAAAATGCCCTTGGAAATTCCCTATAAAAGGGTTTGGCATGCTGTACAGAGTTTGGCATTTTTGTGAGAAAGAGAGAGTTGAGAAGAGATAGAAGCTCTGAGTTCTCACTTTTTAGAAGGTAAGAAATACCTCGGTTTTGTGCTACCTTTCCATAAAAAGGGGCTCAAAATAGTGAACTATTTTAGATAGAAAAAAGCTAACCCAATTTCGGTCTAGCTGAAATGCTACCGAAATTAAATGGTTTTGAGCTACCTTTCCATTAAAAGGGGCCCAAAATATCTTGCTATTTTGGATAGAAATAGAAAACTCAAGTCGATAAAGCCGAAATGCCGATCAAACCGAATGAAAATTCAAATAGAAAATCCAAATCGGTAAAACTGAATACTGGTCAAACCGAACGGGAAATCTAAATGAAAATCCAAGTCGATAAAATCGAAATATCGGTCAAACTGAACGGGAATTCTAAATGAAAACCCAAATCGGTAAAGCCAAAATGCCGGTCAAACCGAATGAAAATCCTAAAATAAAACCCAGATTGATAAAGCCGTAATGCTGGCTAAACCGAACTTAACTTTGACATGTATTGAGAAGAAAGGCTTGAATGCCCTCTCATTTGTTCTACTTCTATGTACTCAGATCGACACGAAATAAAATTCAAGTTCGGCTGATACGTTGTGTTATTTCAATATGTGACATCAAATCCCCATGGACTCCAAAAGATGGATAAAACTAAATAAATCATTTTTAATAATCCAAACTTAATCAAATAATCAAATTTGATTAAATAAGAATCAAATAATTACTTATTTATTAACAAAAATGCCATCATAATAAAATTACATTTATGTCATAAAATCATGCATAAAAATAACCACAAACAGTTACAAAACATGTTAAGTTTGAATCCGATTTAACCATAAAAAATTAAATCAAGCCAAATAGATAATACTACTTAAATAATTAAGTGTGCATAATAAAATCCAAATCAAATAAATGATCAAAACGTTAATAAAATATTAACATAATCCAACCAAAATTATGTCATTAAATAATGCATAAAAAATGCCAACCAATGACTACAAAAACAAGTTATGTTGGATTAAAATCAACCATGAAACATTAAAGTGACCAATATTATTAAGAACAAATCTTAATAATAATAAGAAATTCACTTAAATCAAGCAAAAATGCTAATAAACACATTAAAATAGAAATTAATTCTTATAAACAAATAAAAAAAGAGAGATCAACTCAAAATTGTCTAAGTCAACAAATAACTAAAGACACAAACAAATCAAATCAAATCTTAAATAAAAAGAAAAAGATTAATGAACTCAAACTAAAAAGTTTGAAATAAGTTCAACCAAATTTCATCTCATGAGACTATGGGGATATGTTTTCCAACTTTGTGTTTATGTGGATGAATGACTTCCGTTTGATATGTTGCTGTGATGGTTAATCAAGGGTTTTCGAGTGGTTGCTCGATGTAATTAACAACGGAATATTGCAAGTTCGGTGGAAAGAGGTCAAAATTTATCTTTAAAGAACTCAGAAAACCTCACAAAATTAAATTGTGGTTCAATTTATCTAAGTGGTGGGTGATACCCATGTCGACACTTAGTAAATCTGTGGAACCATCAGTGTTCCTATAAAATAATACCACATCAAATTAGCTAATACTCCTATGAATACCACATTTTCATAATAGTCAATGCTAGTCCAAAAGAAGAAAAAGAATTTCAAAAAGGAATTCTAATCCCAACAAAAATTTCTTCTTTTAAGAGAAATGAAAAAAATGAGGTTTCAACACCTATGTAAATGAAATTCGATATCTGATCTCCCAAGATTTTTTTAAAGAATCTTGCAAGATCTCTTCTCTTTCACCTTCTTGAGGCGAAGTCAAGATCCAAGGCAACAATCGTTGCTTTCAAGCATTCTTCTTTCCATTCTGTTGTTGGCATTCGCCGAAGATCATGAAGTCCTCATAGCATAGTTGTTGTATGGAAACATCAACTTCATTCATATCATGAACTTGTAAAATTAAAAAGAGTTGGGAATCCTTGGGTCTTAATGGCCGTTGGGATATGACTGGGGCCCATGAGTTAATTCAGAGCTTAATGGTATGGAAGTTCATGCTAGGCTCTTTTTTAACCTGGTGAGATGGATCTTGATACCGATCGGCTAAGTTGGGAACTTGTTGGCATGACATTCATGCACGGCCCTATGCTAGCTCAGGGGGTATAATTTTGATCTCGATCTGTTTAGTTGAAGGCTTATTGGCATGAAATTCATGAATAACCCTTCACTAGCATTATAGTATAACCTTTTATCTCCATGGACTAGTTAGAAGTTTGTTGGCATGAAATCAATACACGGCTCCTTGCTCAATTGGATAAATTGGTTGTCTGTCAGCTAATTAGGATTGTTGGCAATGAAGTCCATTCTCGGCTTTTCATTAGCTCGATTGGATGAATCGTCTTCCATTTGCTAATAAGAGCTTGTTGACATGAAGTCCATGGCTTCTCATTAACTCGAATGAATTGATTTCCCTCTATTGGTATGTTTAGAGCTTGTTGTCATGATGTACATACTCAGCTCTTTTATATCTCTATTGGATGAATCTGGCATGAAGTCTCTCTCCTTTGGATTCACAAGCATGCTTGACTTTTTGTTACAAGGCATAAGGAGTCACCCACGGTTAGCCTTAGACTTATTTTACGTGTTTTTAGACCTATTTTGCTTTCTTTTGGGCTGTTCAAAGACCGGTTATTGGGCCTCCATGGCCATGCTGCCATTCTTCAGTTAGGGACCCCATGTGGGCTTGATTGGGCTTCACATGGGCCTAAGTCTCTTCATGGTTCATAGCAGCCTGCTATTGGGCCTGCAATGGGCCTGTGTATGACCTGTCTTCAGCCCCTACACAGAGATGCTCTTCATCTACAGAAAATGGGGACTTCTCAGCCCTGCTTAAGGGTCAACCAGATATGGTTTACACAGGTCTCCTTGTCTGGCTTTGGGGGGGTTTTAGGTTCAAGTCATGGACTGATTCTATGAATTGAGTTTCAGGTTTGAGTAGGGTGCTTCCAGGCTTGGTTCAATAACCAATTTGGGGACTATTTAAAACTTATCTTAAAGAGGACTTGGACTAGTATCATGGGGGACTTTCAGGCCCAAGTATAGGACCGTTTGGGGGTTGTTTAAGGGAGTGCGCGGGTCTAATTGGGAGTTGTTTAGTGAGCTGTATATGGAGCTGAGAATAGGGTGTTCCAAGGGTCATCCATGAGCCTGAGTTGCAGGTCTGACTGGGGTCGCTTGGGGCAGAGATCAGAGCAGTTTAGGGCAGTTCACAAAGAGTTTTAAAGGGCTGAGCTTGGGGATGTTTTGGGGGCCATGGAGGGATGACCATGGACCTCTTCCTTGCCCTTAAAAAGAATAGAAGAACGCTCAGCCCATGGATGGGTCTGGTTTTAAAGGGTTTTTAGGATTGAGTTTGGGTGCTTTTAGGACTGGGTATAGGACTGATTATGGGGTTTTCAGGGGCTGAGAATAGAGACAAGGAAAGCCTGGCCATGGACCTCTTCCTTGTCCATAGAGGGGATAGAAGAAGACTCGGCTCATAGGTGTGAGAAGGCGCAATGGCCTCAAGAGCCTGATTTTGGTTGAGATTAAAGATGGAAGAAGGGGCTTAGATGAAAAAGAGGGTAGGATGCAGCCATGGGAATCATCCCTTCTTCGTTACCTTCTGTATCTCTTTTGTTTTGTGTTGTCATCTTGGTGTAGCAGCAGCAAGAAAAAGGGAGGTGGCCCCTCTTACTTCTCTTCTTCTTCTCCCAGGTGCAGCAGCAGCAAGGTGGTGATGTTCTTTTCTTCTTCCCTTGGCGCGCAGCAGCAGTCACCCCAAGATCATCAGCAACAGCAGCCACTTCTTCCTGGCGCAGAACAGCTGCAGGAACCCCAAGATCAGCAGCTGCAGCAACCCCAAGATCAGCAGCTGCAGCAACCGATGGCAGCTCTTCTCCCCACCTCTCTTCTCTTTTATGCAGGAGACAAGAAGACTGCAGAAACTTGTTGGAGGCCTTAGGGTTTAGATGGCTGGAAAAGTTGCTCAGTTGTGTTCCAATTTAAAAAAGGGAGGAAGAAGATTGGCGCTGGCAGGACTCCTCAAGACTGGCAGCAGCAGTTGGCGCAGGAAGGAAGAAGCCTTTGCGCAAGGGCTCGTGTTTGTCTTCTTATTGGGAGAAAACTTGGGGCGGATGGTGCCATCAGTTTTCTTCCATGGGAAGACTTCAGAAAAGCCAAATATGGACCAAAGGAAGGAAGAGAAGCTTCTCCAAATTTCCTTCATAACTAACTCACAATTTTTGCTGATTTTTTTTGTGAGATTTGATTTACTGCAATCTATAGAATCCACTTCAATTTTGAAAGTTCCAAATAGAAAACTCTCTACCTTCCTTCTCAATTATTGTGACAAATCATGAAATATTGATTGATTTTCGTCACTTCCTAGTGGGCCATGAGTTGGCCTCATTTAAAGCACAATGGGCTCATTTCATGCATTTAAGTGGCCCATAAGTAAGCCCATCTATGGGCAACGAAAATTAACTGTTATATGCCCCATAAATGCCTAAAATAAGTTCCAAACGGAGCTCTGAAAAATGATCCAATAGCAGACCCAAAAATGAGTCTTAATGGGCCTTAAAAATAAAAATTTTAAATCTCAAATCTTCCATTTTTGCTATCATCAATTTCTTTTGAAAATCTGAAACTTGTCATTTTCTTTTCCTCGGGGGTCTGGAACTTCATCCAAAGTGGGATGAGAATCAAAACTTGTCTTGGAACTAGCAGCTGGACTTGAATGAGATCCGAAAACCCAGTTTTGCCCCAGCCTGGGATCCAAATTCAAGTAAGATCCGGGACCCGAATACATGTGGGATCTAGACATCCATCTTCACATGGGACTTGGAACTCCAACTTCAAGTAGGCTTCAGATATCAAATTTCAAGTAGTATTAGGACATCCAACTTTGAGCAAGATTCAGCCATTCAGGCATCCAACTTTGAGTAGGACTAGGACTCAAACTCTATTGTTGGAGGCACTCGTCTCAAATGCCTAGGCATTGAGGCAAGGTGACATGGTTGAGAACTGCCTTGCATCACCCAAAAATGACCCAGGTATTCACCTCGGGTGCCACCAGTGCCTAAGTGACCGAGGCGGAGTGAGGCAACCGAGGCAGAGCAAGGCAACCGAGGCAGGGGCAAGGCGACCACCTCATCAGATACGGATCTAAATCACTTAACCCCCCCATCCACCCTTGGCCCCCTGACATCCCAAGAACCCCCACGAGACACCTGTGCTTCCTCCTGACATTGTTAGAACCCTTGTGGGACCCCGTCGGAGATGTTGTCACCGCCATTGTCACTGACCATGGCTGCTGCCATCTGCAATTGATGCCACAATAGCCATCGTCTCCTCCAGCTCCCCACAACACAACCATCTCCTCTTTCTTATTGCGCACAAAGGGCTGCCGAGGGGTGAGTGTTTGGGCTTTTCATTTTCTTTTTTGAATTTTCTTCATATATTTTATTGTTATTCTTTTTTAAACATCTTGTATACTTTGTAGTGTCAGTTTTAAGATTCTTCACAAACCTTAGATGTCATTCTTCCAGTGCACGCCCTAGAGGTTAGAAGTAAGTTTTTTTTGTGTTCTTCTAAGCATCTAGATTAAGGTTAAAAATTGTTCTAACATGTCAGTTTAATTTACGTTATCTGCACTGCTCCTCCAGGAGTCTAAAACCGGTTTATTCATGTCTAACTAGTATTTTGCACTGCTCTAACAGATTGGTTAGAGGTGAGTTTTGTTTTTTATTTTATTTTCTTCTTCTAAACATCTTCACAATAGTAAGATGGTCATTAAAATCTTGCATTCATTTCAATTTTTAAAAGCATTTTTTTGTATCTATTTCAGTCATTTGTATTAAATATATGTATTATCAAAATAAATATATTTCGATAATATATGGTCTTAGGTGCCTCAGGTACATGCCCTAGGCACCTATGGCGAGGCAAGGGGTCCCTTGTCTCGGGCACCTCACTTCTCGGATAACATAGGACTCGAATGTCTAAGTTTGAGTAGGACTCAAATGTCTAAATTTGAGTAGGACTCAGAGGTCCCCAAATTTCATGTAACAATTTTGGTGTCAACACCTGATCTGCAGCTGAAGATTTTTGATAACTGGTTCTTGGTGATCGACTCAAAATGGTTTCATGTCTTGAAGGACAGAAAGCTCTTTTCCCATAATATGGACTTGTAGCCTCCAGGCAGTGGTACAACCTCTTTCTGTCTATTTTCTTCTTTGGGTGGTTGTTTTTTCAGGCTGTTTACATGGTAGTCACTACCTTGTTAATATATGATTCTTTTTTCTTTTTTTTTTGTAAATCTAATGAATGTGCCATCATTTTGAGACACTCTAAAATAGAAAACTCTACCCCAGAGACCATAGATAAAAAGAACGAAAAATAGGATATCATGTGTAATAAGCTCCCATATACACATAAGTAAGCTTCAACGAACTTATGACCAAATGTCAGCAAAATACTCAATTTAATAATCTCCAGACTTCATTGACCGAATGTCTCCAAATATGTGCAAGACTAATTCAGTCAATAAATAAAAACATCCATCCCAGAACCTATTGATATCCAAGATATACAGTCTCTGACAGATATTTCTGAAGAGTCAACATTCATAACCAGCAAAAGTTAATCAATGATTCAATCTCATAGTCATGGTAAAAGCTATTTGTAATAAAAAAGATGCATGGCCTCCCATTTGTGCACATGCACTTACTGAGATTTCCAGGATGAGTTATTGTTGAAACCAAAAATTTTCAAAAAAAAAAGGGGAGGGGGGTGATTTGAATCAGCAGCTGGAGCTCCACAGTTAGAGGCCATTATGAAGTTCAATTTATTATTTAAGATGGATTAAGTTTAAACCTACCTGTTTTTGGTTAAAAAAAAAAAAAGAGGAGGAAGAAGAAGAAGAAGAGATCCAATACGGAATGAGATCCACAAATGGCCACATGGCCTATTCCTCATAAGTTCATTGGGCTTGATTTTTAGTTTAAATCAAGAATCCCATATCAAGCAGCCCACGTCAACAGCTGACCCGGGCTTACCACCCTTGCGCACAAGGAAAGAAAAAATGGCAGGTGTGGTCGGTGCAATCGGTCCTCGATCGGATCCCGCGCAAGGTGGAAGTCCTCCGACGTTGAGAATCATGCAAAGGAGGGAAGACTTCCAAAACAAATCGATTTCGGTATTTTCGGAATCCTCCGAGTCCGTCTCGGAGCTGGAGACTCCTGTTCGGCAAGTCTCCTATCGGAGGAAGGGGGGGCCGTCGAAGCCTATAAAAGCCCTGCCAAGGCGCACGGCTAGGGAGGGCCCGGGGGAGAGAGAAAGAGGAGAAAAAAAAAAGGAGGGCTGCCGTGAAAATCGATCAACAGAGAGGGAGGGACCGCAAGAGTCGAAGAAGGAAGGGTGGAGGCCTACCTCTTCCGGACGCACCGGCAGCCTCTTTCCCTTCTTCCTGCGCAGCCGGCGAAGGTTCCAGCTCCACCGGACACCGCCGTCGAGCCCCTGTGTCTCTCCCGGTGCAGACGTAAGGGCCTTAGCTTCCTTTGTGCAGTGCCGCCGTCGCAATCTCCTCACAAGGCCACCGCAATCGCCGTCGGGAGGGCCGGAGCTGCCCGCCGTAGCCGCCGTCGTCGGGAGGTCCGGAGATGCCCGCCGTAGCCGCCGTCGACGGGTGAAGGAGAAGGGGGGTCGGGGGATTATTTTCCCCCCCGACTTGCGTCCAGGCTGGACATACGGCGGAGGGGGGGGCCGCGTGAGGGACGCCGCGGCTGCGAGAGTCGCGGGTGAGCCAGTTGACCCGCGGGTCAACTAAGGTGGTGGGGCCCACCTTCAAAAGATGTTTAAAAAAAAAAGAAGAAGAAGAAGAGGAGGAGGAGGAGATCCGCGCAGGGCCAGGATGTGCTGGGCCAGGCCCATGAAGCCCATTTGCCCTGGATGAACAGTGCCGGAGTGTTAAAATTTAAATTTTCAAATCAATTTAATTTAAACAAACCGAGGCAAGCATAAGGCCGGTTCTAAACCCATCTCATGGCTTCGGCATAACTTAAAAGAATTCAAAACAATTGGGAAACCAGGAGACCGGTTCTAAACCCACCTCCTGACCCACAATTAATTTCAAACAAAAAATAAAATAAAACAAACAATCAATTTAAATTAAATAAAAATTCATTTAATTCAAACAAACCAAGGCAAGCATAAGGCCGGTTCTAAACCCACCTCATGGCTTCGGCTTAACTTAAAAGAATTCAAAAACAAAGGGAAACCAGGAGGCCGGTTCTAAACCCACCTCCTGACCCTCTTCTTAAGGTAGACATCCAAAGGTCTATAAAAAAACAGACTCCAATGTCTTACCGGTGCATCAAGCAGTTCAGCAGACTCATGAAGGAGCCATGAAAATTGCCATGAGCTAATTTCCTACAAGTCTATCAAAGACCGGGATATGCTCAGTTTCAAAACAGTGAGATGAGTCCCCACAAGCTTATCAAAAGCCGGGTGTATTCAATCTTAAAACAGTGGTGGATGCCCATAAGTCTATCAAGACCGGGTACATACCGCCCATGAATTGACAGGTTCATCAAGAACCCAAAGGACCGAATTTCTGGTCAAGATGTAAATCATGTCTCGTTTTGAGAGAGCAAGTGAAAAAAAAAGAAAGAAATTTCATGTTTGGTGCAATGGACTTATGTTACAAGGAGAGGACAATCACGTCAAACTCTTGGAAGGCAAGACAAAAAAAATTTGAAAACTGTAAAAATCTGAAATCTGAAACCGAACCTGTAAAATTGAAATAAAAATCTCTAAACTTAAAAAACAAAGTCTGCAGTTTAAAATTTGAGGTCCGGATGCCAGAAATCTGGAAATTTCTGAAACATTTAAAATCTGAAATCTAAGTCTGTCAGGTGCAGAATAAAGTCTCTGAAACGCAAAAAAATCTGAAATTTGAATCGGCAATGTGCACAAAATCCAGAAAACCGTAAAATCTGAAAAGTCCATAAAACTGTCATTTGAAGTTGTAAGATTCTGCAAGAGGGCTGGTTCTGAAAATTCCAAATCTGAAATCTGTTTTGGAATGTACAGAATTTGAAGGGGAGCTGAGTAAAAATGTGCAACTTGAAACCTGAAGCTACAATATGCAGAACCGTCTTTAAAAAAAAAACCCAAATCTGAAATTTGAAATAAACATGAAAATCAGAAGTCAGAGTCTGAAAATGTTAAGTCCAGAGTTTGAGATTGAAGCCTTCAAGTAAAATTTGCAATCTGGAATTTGGAGATGCAAAAATCTGAACTTCAAAGATAAAAAAAAAATCTGAACTTCATAGGAGCGTGCAGAATTCTCAAAAGGAAATCTGGAGCAGAGATTGATAACAATCTGAAGGTTTAAGATAGGTTTAAGATCTGAACATTTCAAATCTAAATAAAACTGCGATTAAGTCAAATCAATTTTAACCAAAACAAACTTAAACCAATTAATCAACTCAAATTAAATCAAATTCAAATCAAATTAAAACTCACACACCAAATCTAAATTTCAACCAATCTAAACAAAACTCAAATTCAAACTAAATCAAATCAATTCAAATACAAATCAAAACATTCTAAATCAAACCAATTCAAATTCAAACCAAAATTCAAATCAATTCAACTTAAATTAATGCAAATCAAACCAATTTAACTCAAAATCAATTTTAATCAATTCAATTCAAATCAAATTCAAAAACCAAATTAAGTGCTTGCCTTCCATCAAATTCATGGAGTTGTTTTCTCCTATGTGTGAATGCTTGTTTTGTGGATGCATGTCTTCTACTCAATGAGTTGCTATGACGCTTAATCAAGGGTTTTCGAGTAATCTCGATGTAATTAACGTCGGATCTTTGCACCCTCCGACGGGGAGAGGTCAAAACAAATTTCAAAGAACCTAACAACCTCAATATATAATTTTGACCCTAGTTAGTACTTTTATGAAATATCATCTATTTTCTTACAAAGTCAATGCTAAGGTCTAATTCAAATTCAAAAGGAAAATGAATTTCCAAAACAAAAGAAACAAAATCTTTTTTTGAGATTTTTGAGGTTACATCAGTTATACACCGCTAATATCTTAAAATTTTAAACAAAATAAATGAAGGCAGATTGTCTGCCAGTTTTGTATGCCTCGAAAACATGTAAATAACAACAAAACTATAGTCATACTACAAAGTTCTCTCGAAAAGTGGTAACATCTTCTAAGCATTCTGCAAAAAGGATAGATGCCAACTCACATTCTGGCAGACGGCTTATCACCTTCTGGGTTTAGCTTCTGCCACCTATAGGGTTTTTGTGCGGTGTCTAAAGCCCAAGCATCAGAAAGAACTCTCTTCCCTACAATGAAGAGAACTTCATTTTTCTTTTATTTTCAAGATGCAATCTCATACCCAAGCAAGAAAGGAAATGGTGAAGTGTAGCGGAGAAATTAATAGATACAGCAATGTTGTAAATGTTTCAAGAAAAAAAAGGTGATAATGGTCATATATGCAAATTTTGAGAAATCAAAACAATGAAAGGTAATAAAAAGAACCAGAAAACTTGATTAGTTCAAGCATCTGAAAAAGTAGAAATCATACATACCATGTAAAAATTTACTAAAACATAGTGCAAGCCTAAAATTTCCAACAACTAGATGCTTTGTAATGATAAATATCAGATCATTAGACTTGGCTATATTTTCATATTTTATTTTACCTCTCCCCATAGGACTTGATCAGAGATAACTAGTTGGTCCTTTAAGGCTGAGTAGTCAGCATTAACCTTTGTTTTAGTTATAATACCCAAGACAAGGTTCATAGAATAGTTGGATTGACAACATAAACAAAGACATGCAATATCAATACACATCCTGGTCTTGATCCATGAATTCGCAATCAGGGGGTCATGACAGTTCAAGACACATTTTAATTTCTTAGGCTGAGTAACTTCCAGATTGAACTTTTATGGTTTTTCTGAAGGGGTGGACACTAAAATGTATCATTAATAGAGCATTAAAAAGTAACACATAAAGACAAGGCAAAAATTAGAAAGGAAAAAAACAGCTACAAAGCTACCACGAGCAAACTGTAAAGAAACTAAAGTCAGTCAAAAAGAACCCTCCAGTTAGCGAACATGGAGAGAGATGCATCACTAGAATCAATAGAACCAGGAAAGGCAAAGAACCACTCCTTGATAATGCTGTAGCTCCTAGACAACGATAAAAAGTATGCAAAATTCTAGTTGAAAAAACATTATTCCTGTTGATACAAACAACCCATAAAATAGAAGGAAAAACCATCTTCCATAATCCTTTACCATCAGTCCTAGGATTCAGCAAGTCTCATTCAAAGTAAAATTTCCCTTGTATCATGTTCTTAGTCCATCAGGCATTTGTACTCTTGAAGAGCATTTCCCATGACATTAACAGTGCCTAATTGGACAGTGGTGTGGGGTCACGGTTTCTCATAACAGCTGCAGAAAGCACACTTTGAAGATATGGCCAGTCAATGAAACTTTAGTGCTTGTATTTGTAAGAAATAAAAGGCCCAGCTTACTGCTGACAAATACTAACTGAGAACTGTTTCAACCAGCCCTATAGTTAGAAGGCGTGTTAATCTTGCTCAATGCTTAATCAATAAATGTATGGTGGCCAATATCTTTCTCTAACCAGATGTTTTTGTGTTCCATATGAATAAAACCTTAAGACACAAATTTTCCCTTCCATACTTACCATCATTTCCACTGACAGTAACGAGAAAGCGCTGACCAACCAAATCCATAGCATGTCCATAGCGAGGGCCTGGCCCTTCCCCTTGAACCACCAGTCTATAGATGAGCAGGATAGGTTCAAAGGTTAGAAAAACAGTCTTTCCACGTTCAATGTAAGGCTACAGGTCATAAACTATTTATCCTAATCAACTAGGGGTGGGCACAAAATGGTTCAAACCGAGAAACCAAACCGAACCAGCCCATTCAGTTCGGTTCGGTTCGGTTTGGACCCCCTTTCGGTTTGGTTCGGTTTGGAAAATCTCCAAACTGATTTAAACCAAACCAAACCGTTTAAACCGAATTAATCAAAAAATATATAAAAAACTATTATAGTATTAATAAAAATGATATTTTTATAAATTTCATAATAAAATAATATTTATTTTTCTTATTTTTAACTTAAAAAATAGTATATAAATGTAAAAATTAATTAATTTAAATATTTTTATTTATTTTCGGTTTAAACCGAACCAAACCGAACCAAACCGAATTCAGTTCAGTTTGAGAGGGTGATTCGGTTTGGTTCGGTTTGGAAAAAAAATGATCTAAACCGGACCAAACCGAACCGTGCCCACCCCTATAATCAACTGAAGGAAAAGAAAGAAAACTAATAAAAGCCAAGAAACCTGTGCCACTTGCATCTGTCGTTTGTTAAGTCGAGAACATAAAGATCGTCTGTGGAGTGACCTGCAGGACCAATGCCACCCTGACGACACAACATCGCCAAATTACCAAACTTCTCAAAGAAAAGGGGTCATAGGCAACAACAGACGCTACAGAGGGCACAACACGGTCCAATGCGATCGTACCTGGTAAACGACCATAGTACCAACTGCAGCCGCAGCATGAGCAGCCCTCGGCGAAGGCGGGTCTCCAGCTGGGTGCAATCTAGACGGTCAAACATAGCATAACATTATCAGGGCCGATATAATAGACGAGCTTTCGGCAAAGATGGTTAAACGAGGTCATAACAAAGCGTGCCTGGTCCATTTCCTCGTCAGGATGCAATAGGAGTGGACTGAGTTGGTCACTCCCGCTAATCCTGTAACAAGAAAAGAAGGCACAGCAGTCCTTGAGAACTGAGCAATCCAGACAGAGAAGGAGATATCGAGAAGAAGGGGGGGAGTAACTGATGCCAGGCACCGAAGAGGAGGCATCGCCTTCGATGGCAGTGGCGCCACCGAAGAGGATGAGGCGGGGGCCTTGCGTCTTGGTGGCGGGGACAGCCGTGAGTGTGTGAGCGCAGCGCGGGCCGGGATCGTCATCGTCCGTATCCCAGCCCGTTTCCACTGGACGGTAGGTCGGCGCGGGCACGAGCCACGGCTTTGACCCCATCGCCTCGGCGCTTCCAGTATCACCGCTTCCTCCTCGCTCTGCAGCCCCCCTCGCTTTCACTTCTTCCTCCCTTCCATTCGGTGAAGGGAATGCCGGAATTCCAGCTGAGTGCTCGGGAGCTGCAGCGGCATGGCCGCTGGCTAGCTACCGAAGGGGGGAAAGCAAGTGAGGAGGTAACGTTGCTGCTCTCCCCGGGAAGCGGTTCTCGGCCGAACGTTGAACAGGCAGCGCGCGAGAGACGGGACGGCCGGCCGCCGAGCAGCCCTAGCAGCTGCACTACGGCTTCCCCCGATGTTGACGAGGAGGACCGGGATAGGCAACACGCCGGTCTCGATCGGGCTTCGTTGCGCTGGGCTCGGAGCCTGGCTCCCGGAGGGGTCCACTGTCTTCTTCTCCTCCACTACGAGAGAGCCACGTCACCAGTCAATTTTCTTCTATTGACAGCTGTACTTTTTATTACTAATATTAATTTATTTTTTCGACCCACACTTCGTTAGTTCTCGCCTGCGCGTCTCCTCTCCTGAATTCGACTTCCATCGCTCGGGTCAAACACGTTAAAAAAACCACGGACGCGTACGTGTCCGGTGCGATTTCCGCGGTCCCGATTTCCGCTGCTACCCCCGACTCCGGGTTGACGAAGTGGACCCCACCCGCCAGCGGACCGGCCGCGAGTTTCGCTTTACGTAAGCATGGCGTCAGCACTCGCACAGCAACCCCATCCTCTTTTTTCTTCTTCTTTTTTTGGGTAAACACCCCAGCCTCATCTAATCGGTGCCAATGGGTCGAATCCGCCGGAGCTCGATTAATCAAACATATTATATTATTAGCTATGTCTGATTGGGTTAGTAAACAATATTAATTCAACTCGGTATCACTTAAGGACATATTTGGTATCAAAATAATTTGAGGATAAATTTATTTCATCCTCTAAATTTTAGGGATAAATCAAATTTATTCTCAAATTATCTCCATACCAAACAATTTCTAATTGTTTCATCTCTTAAATATATTATTATAAAATTTAATAAATATTTATTTTTAAATAATACCATATAATTCATAATAACTTAAATAAAAATATAGTTTATTAATTTATATCATAAATTAATAAAACAGTCTACTTTGACTTTGACCAGATTGATGACCATATTAAAGTCCACAAATCAAAAAGTTGACCCATTTATTGTCTGCAGTTAACCCACCACTACATGAGTTACAAATGCTATGTGAATTCTGAATACCTTTGAAATGGTTAATTAATAATTATCAACTCATCCAAACAGAAGTCTTAAAACAACAATTTTTTTTAAATATATATAGTGATTACCTTGGAATATCATTTGCTTGTCCATCATTTCAATTTTATGGTATAACAATTTATTATATGATCCAAATTGTAGTAAAAATAAGCGTGACTTGTCTCACATCAAACATCTAAAGAAAGACAAACAACGTTATGAATAGTCAGATTGGCCGTGGGTCTATTTTGATTCATGTAAAAGTGAAAATCAACAAAAAAAATGTTAAAATGGGATATACTTTTCATAGGAAAGAAAAACTTCATGTCACTATTCAGTTTTCTTAAAAATAAATTCACTAAAAACATATGATTACACTCTTTTCAAATAAAATATTTCATATATTAAACATATAGGGTAATGCATGTTTTTACTAAAATATTTTATTTAATAAAAGAGTGACACTTCAATTTAACTGAGTCTAAGAATAACTTTTTCTTAAATAAGTGAGTTTCACTAACTTGCAACTTTGATATACAACAAAATAAACATTAGAGGTGTCAATGGGCCCAGTCCAGCCCAACCTGTAGTTGGCCTGTTTATTGCCCGATCCAAAATATACTGGTCCGGCTTGGCCCAACCTTATTATAATGTTGGCCCGACCCGGCCCAACCACCAAAAATATTAACTTGGCCCGGCCCCACCCAACATTTTATTTTATAAATATATAATTGTCAAATATGATAAATTTATTTATGTACGATAACACTATAAAATTAATAACAATTAAATTAAAAATTTTAAAATATGATATTTTTAATAAAATTATGGAATAAAAGCTGAAGTCTATTTGACCCATTTCAGCCCGTCATGGCCCATATGTCGGCCCAGTTAACACCCTCGGGCTAAAATCCTTGACTCGAATAGCGGCTCGTGGTTGGCTCAACCCGCAAACCCATGGGCCAGCCCGGCCCATTGCCACTCCTAATAAACACGTCTTAGGTTCATTCAATTTTTAGAATCTCATTTGTTTATCTATTATTTTAATTTTGTCATTATAATCTATTACATAATCCGAAGAGTAGTAAAAACAAACATGACCACTCTCACATCAAACATCTGAAGAAAGAACATCAACTTCATGAGTAGTCAGATTGACTGTGGGTCTATTTGGGTGTCAAGAAAATATGTTACATGGTATATACTTTTCGCATAGAAGAAAAACTAAATCACTTTAAAGACTTGACATCCTCGTCAAAATCACATACACATCACATATCACTTATGCAGACGAGTCACAACAAACTTTCCAATTGGGTCATACTCTAATATAATATATATCTATTAAATCAACTGATTAGTCTAACAATCATACTAATTAGTAGTCTTCTCAGAATGTCACTCATATTAGGTCTACTCCCAACAAAGCACGTTTAACTTCAAAGTTTTTTCAACTCAACTTCTGAAAAATAATTAATCAGTGTTGTTGGTAGTCCATTGATTTAATTTCTTAAGATATTCACAAATTGTAGTGTCCACACACACATCATATATCTTTTCTCGGTCCACTTCTAACATAGCACACTTAACTTAAGAGTTCTTTCAACTCAACCTTCAAAAAATAGTTAACTAATATTGTTAATAATCCACTAATTTAATCTCTTAACATATTCACAAACTGGTATGTTACAATCTACTCCTCCTAAAGGCATGACATCCTCGCCAAAATTACATACACGTCACACATCACCATACTCATTAGAGTCACAACAAACTTTCTCGCTGAGTCATTCTTTAATACTATATATAACGATTAAATCAACTGGCTAGTCTAATAACCATGCTAATTAGTAGCCTCACATAAGGTCATCCATCCTTGACATATTCTCAACAAAGCAAAATTAACTTCACAGTTATACATGTTTGGTAACAAACTAACCAATGCAAACAACAACTTTACTGCACCTTTGATGTAACTTTAGGTATAGTATTTAATTTATCAAATATTTCTTGCATAGGCTAACCAAGTGTTAAACTAAAATATTTTATTCGATAAATAAATTTATATATATTAAATCATTTTAACAAAGAATACTTTATTAATTAAAGAGTGTTACATCAGTGTTTAATTTGATTTTTAGAATATTTTTAAAATAAGTGAGTTCCACTAACTTTCAAGTTTTATTTGCAAAATAGTTCGTGTGATGAGATTGTATGAAACTTAGGTCTTTGGTGATTGAAGCAATAGGATCCAAACCCATTGGTGTTGAGTGAACAATTATTAACAATCCATTAACCTAAGATTTAAACAAAATCATTGTGTAATCATTTTAAGTTTTTGCATTACTTGTTTGTTAAACAAAAACTCAAAAAATAACAAATAACAAAAAAAATTCTTCTTTGCATTACTTGTCTTTAACCAACTGTTCTTTCAAACAAAAGTGAAAAAAACAAAAAAATTGTTGAAAAAACCAAAATGAAAGAAGAAAACACTTTTCCACTCTCTCTTTAAAAAGTTGTTAGGATGGGCATGCAATTAAGGTCCGAAAGATGTGTCGGGATGTCAGACCACTACAAGCAACAAGAATATGAGTTGGGTCACCACAAGCTCCAACAACAGCCCATGGTCCAATCAGAGATCCATGTCAATGCCGTTCTTGAACAAGAAGTGCAAGAGGTCACTAACTAATGTGCTCCGCACAATATTAAACAAATCTTTAAAGAACTATCTCTTCATACTGATCTTGAAACCTTGTCAATCATGCAAGCTCTGGAAGGGCAAGATGCCCATCAATCTTGCTCCCACTGAAGGCGATCAGATTGTCTCACCTTTTCGATCTGGGGTGTCAACTCCGAAAATGGGATCTGGGTTGGCACTTTAAAAAGATGGAATAAGAGAGAACTCTTACCTCAGCCCACACTCACATTGATACTCAAACTTTTGACCCTCGGCATTACTTGGGCACTAGAGAGACGATTCGGGTTGTGTGGGAGGAGAATGGGAGAAAGAAAATGAAAAAGAACAAGAAATAAGAGAGGAGATAAAGTAGAGATAAGGAAAAGTGGTCGCTAGGAGCCACAGGCTTCGAATTAAATTAAATGAAGTGTGGATTATGCAAAGAATGACCATGTGTGCCATAGTGTTGGAGATGGGTATCTGGGTTCAACATTCTTCTTCCTCAGCTAGCCGATGTCGACTCCAGAAACGGGTTCCGGATCGGCACCTCAAGATAAGGTGAAAGATAGAATTGGGAAAAAGAGAGTGAATCGAAAAACACTCGAAAAGCGGTAAAAAGTCCTCACCTCGGTCCCACACTCACATTGATCCCCAAACTTTCATCTCACGGCGTCGCTCGAGCACCGGAGATGGTTCGGGTCATGTGGGAGGAGAGTGAGAAGTGAATTAGCTTAGAACATGAATAAAAAGAGTGGTCGCCAGGAGCCGCGGGCTCCGCTTTATAGAATAACAACAAGATTGAGTTGTTTTGACCGTGTACCTTAGCGTGGGAGATTGGGATGTGAGTTCAACCTTCTTCTTCTTCGGCCGGCCGATGAAGAAGAGTCCAACCAATGCTAGCTTGATGTATTTGTGCAACTAGAAGACAATAAGACAAGAAAACAAGTGAAGAAGGATTATAACTGAGTGAAGTGTAGTAACTTGTAAAAGTAATAACATAAAACGACAATTGGAAACAAACTCACCAGATTCGGGGTTAGCCCTAACCCTTTTTTTGGTTTTTTTATGATGTATGAAATGATGCAAGATTGAATAAAAATGATTCTTAAATATGAAATAAATGATTTGAATGAAGAAAAAAGAATATAAATGGTTAAAGACAATACAACCTGTGCAAAGTGGCAACCGGGTTGGACGAAATTAATGTAAATCGCGCGGCTCGATGCGAGAGCCCGTAGAGGACAGCACCGATGTAAGAATCAAGTGAAATTTATTTCAAAATAAATATAACTCACATAGGGTGGTTTGATATGAAGAGAAGTTTGCCTGAATATTATGATAAGTAATACTGAATTTACTCGATAAGCCGGATCTTGGGCAGTGAAGTTCTGGAAACTCCCAGCACAATGTCGATGTAGGACATGCTATGGGCACCACAGATATACAAATTGAATGATTCTTGTTGGAGATAAAAGATAACTCACCGGGTAACAATTTCTATGAAGGATGCATAGGTTGAATCCACCATTAATAGTACTGAAATTGACTGAGAAGATGATGACTTAGAAGAGAAGACTTCGGATCAGTCTGTGCAGCGCCGGTGTTGAAGCCATAACAAGCAGAGGAAATGTCAGAATTGATCTCTGTTTGTTAGAGATGAAAGATATATTGATGAACCACACTTAGTATGAAGGAATTCAGGCCATAAAATGACTAGAAATATATGTAGAAGCCGATGATCAGCAGTGCAGAACGTTGGAGCATAGACCGGCTTCTTCTTCACTTTGGGATGATCTCCGGGCACCGGGACGAAGATAGAACTATTTGGGGAGATTGGGAAGAGCCTAGGGTGGCTGGAGGACGAAGAGAGATGTGCTGGAGGATGGGTATGCCCCTCTTAGGTCGTTCATATGAGTATCCCTTTATAGGGGATGAGAACCAGGTCAAAAAATAGCAAGTTTTGATACATCCGACCATAGGTTGGATTTCCTTCAATTAATGTTGCTGATTTTCATCCTGAGGTATCTAGAAACTTACCTAAATGATTGAGAGAGATTGAAAACCGTGGATCACCTTCTCCATGCTCAAAATATGCCTCCACTTGAAGAGGAAACAAATCTAGTCTAAAAATGGCAAGTCTTGATATACAAGACAACAAGTTGGATTGCCATCATTAGATGATGCTAATTTCGACCATGAAGCTTCCAGATGATATAAAAAGTGATATTGAGGAGGAAAAAGGAAGGTAAGGTCGTGAATTGGTCAGATATGTGCCCAATGGGCTGGGCTTGCATGCAATTGGGCTCGATCGGTGCTGCGTGCGGACAGAACTGCGCATCTGACTTCCAAAGAGCGCTGCAGACAAATGGTAGATAGGAATTGAATGCTGTTTGTTGTAATGGAAAGATAACTCAGAGAAGAAGATTATTCATGTTGAATACTTCTTCATTATACGTCTATATAATCCTGTGAAAAATTTACAAATAGAGGATATGCTGGGAAAAGTATAATCTGGCACACCACCAAGAGTCTCTTGTTCGGCAAACACGGATTTGATTAGAAATTAGCAAATCATATTCATATTTCCAATAAGCACCTCGGCTCATCCAAAAGGGAGGTTCATCATGATTTTGATGGTCTAAAAGAGATGTTGCCAATGGAATAATGGTTTAAGCTCTAAATAAGGCCAAATTGGCGTGTCTACAGCCGACAAAGAAGAGTCCCCGACCGATGCTAGCTTAATGTACCTGTGCAACTCAAACCAAATAACCAAGTGAAAGAAACGATTAGGGCTGCGAGTCTAGTAACTATAATGAAAAGAAAGAGAAAGATGGATTTGGGTTAGAACTCACCATATTGGGACAAGACCTAACCCCTTTTTTGTGTTTTTATGATATATGAGATGATGCAAACTTAATAGAAATATTGTATAAATGATGCAGAATGAAAGAGAAAGAGGTGGAGATTGAAGTGACTCAAATCGGAGCAAAAATGAATGAGAAAACACCAATCTGGTCGGCCTGCACACAGGCGGGTGCGCAGGGGTGTGTCCTAGGTTTGGTGGCACGGGTATTGTGCCCTTGGTTCAGGGGCATGGATGGCATGCCCTTGTTTCAAGGGCACGTTGGTACCCTTCTGGCGTGACTTAGATGCATAGACCGCTACAAGCAACCCTGATGTCAGAATTGAAATATGTTTGTGAAATGGACAAAGGACTTGGAGAAGAAGATATTTTTTGTTTATGACATCTCCAAAGTTTGCCCGTACTATCCTACAGAAATTTTGGAAATGAAGAAAAGTGGAAACCAAAATTTGATGGCGCGACCTCGTGAAATGATCACCATAGGAAAACAACATATCAAAATCGAGTGCCGTTTGTTGCAAACAAACGAGAACCTGGAGCAGCAACTTTTCTCTATTAAAACTTTTGCTTTCTACTTTTTAAGGAATCCTTGGAAGTCGATAAAGACATATGATGTTGGAGAGCACGAACTAGGCTTCCTTCTTTTCTACAGGAATCGATCCCTTACCACCGGGATGGAGTAGAACGTAGAAGAGGGCTTGGGAATGAGTTTAAGAGGTTGAGTACGAGCTTCAAACATGGTGGGTATTCTTGGTTTGTTGAGAATGCCCAGAATTTACAGGGAAAGCATGATTGGCGCAAAGTAGGGAAATTGGACGAATGTGCCCCTTGTTCGAGGGCACGTAGCACACCCCACTTTGGGGGTGCGTTAGGCCGGAGTTACCATTTATCACCTAAAACATTTCATAAAATTTTTAAAATTGGGATTTCTTAAATGAATGCTCTCCGACTTGGAGGTGCGGTCAAAATCGTTGATTTTTGAGAAGAAACTTTTTAAAAGGCTTTTGAAAAGTCTCAAACAGCAAAAAAAAAATGTTTTCAAAATTGGATGCACCCCCAAGGTGGGGGTGTGCTAGCTGCACCCTCAGTTTGGGGGCGTAGATGCCGTGCCCTGAGTTTGGGTCGCGTCGGTTCTCTCTCCTACGCGACTACTCTTCGCGAGCCATTATGTGCAAACGAGATGTCCATTTTGACTCCCATTTGTTGCTTTTAAAAGAAAACTCGCAAATGTAGCTCCTCAAATTGGTAAAATAGTTGGCACATATCTTGAGACACTCGTACGGGACTATAACTTTTAGTTCATTCTACTGGTGGTGCCGAAGGCTCGGTCGGTGATCTGAAAGACTCTACATCGATCAAAAACATTGGGAAATCAATTATAAATATCATGGCCACTGAAAGGACTTGGTGCAAAGTTTGAGATGGTTGTGAATGCTCAAAACACTGATCAAAAATATGTGGTAGAAGCTGGAATGATCGTATGATAGCCAGAAATATCCAACGAAAACTGACATGTTGCAGAATGGCTCAGAATATACTCGATGTTATTGTGGCATTCAATTGTGTATCATTAAGCATCGGTCATTGTGCGGGCTTCGTTCAAAAATCTTTGGTCCATTCTTAATTCTCCTGATAAGCTCTTGACTCGCCACCTTGGGTCCTCGGCTCATGTTCATAAGGTAATTTGATTTGATTCATAACAGTCCAATAGATGGTGTTGTCCATAGAATAAGAGTCTTAGGCTCTGAATTAGGCCAATTTGGCGTGTCTACATGTGGTTCATCCCCTTGTCATAACCACACATGGGTAGTCTTGTGCCGACCACATTTAACTGTCTACTCACCCAATAATAGGGTAGTCATATGATCTTTTGCTTACTCACCCATAGGCACCTATAACCCAAGATCCACTCTCACTCAAGCTTTCATGAATAAGCTCAACTAGATAGATGAGTGCTATGAGGAATTGAGACACCGACTAGATTCAAATGCTACTCCTGAGATCTCAATCCCATGATTCCCCGATTCTCCACCTCCATCTTTTGAAATGCCAATTTACTGCTATCGTTATCGAAGATTTAAGTGTGTGGGAGAGGTCCACGGGTTGACACCTTAGAGGTAGAGAAAATAGATCCTTAACTACCCACACTCACAGTGATACCTAAATACGTAGCCTTCATGATCACTAAGATGTCAAGGAGACTATCCAGATCATGTGGGTAAAAAAGAATAAAATTAATTGACAATGCATGAAACTAAAATAAGAACGTGGTCACCAGGTGAGCTCTGATTTATGCAAAGAAATCACATAGAAATTTGATTGTCTATATGTACCTTAGCGGGAAAGTGGATATGGGTTTTAGCTTCTCCTTCTTTGGCTGGCCAATGATGAAGAGTCCCTAGCTTGTGTATGCTTAATTCCCTATGCAATTAGAAGACAATGAAACATGTAAACAATGATTATATCTGAGTGGAGTGTAGAAAATGTAAATAAGAAGGAATCAATCTACAAATTTTGGTGTAACATAAGCAACGATTGCTGTGGGTTCTTGTTGATCTTGTCTCAATTGGAACCAAATGGAAAAAAACCAAAAATCAACCAAAACGGGTATGAATATATCTAATAGGGATTTATCTAATCTCTTGGAGAAGAAGAAGACAAACTTTTGAAGCTCTTTAAACCGTTCAAACTGATAAAAATGTATGTCCTATAAGATAATCATATATAATATGATTTGACATTTCTAAAAATATCTCATGTAAATAATTAGTCAAAATCTTCATTACAATATTCGCATCTAATAAGTGCTTGAAGTTTCTCAAGCTTCTTCAAACCGTTCAAATGTTCGGTCTCCAGTAGTATCCACACAAACTTTATTCACAATAGATTCTCCCTTTACGTCGGCCTCGAGAACTATTCCTGAATGGATCTCCATCGCCGATAGATCTCAATCGGAACCAAACAACGAAAACTGAAAATCGATCAAATCGGGTTCGAATATACCTTATAGGGATTTAAATGATCCCATAGAGGGAAAGAAGATGAGCTTCTTAAGCTCTTCAAATCGTTCAAGTGTCCTAAAGGAACCCATAAGAATCGTCGCTTTCACTGTATTAAATTTTTATGAGCGATTCCTTTACATAAACATCCGATCTCTAGTGGTATCCATACAAACTTCATCCACAACAGGTTCTCCCTTTACACCAGGCTTGAGAACTCTTTTTAAACGGAGCTCCAACACCCTTGGATGGCTTCTAGAGAGAGGAGAAGGTATGGAGGATGTTGAGGACATGGTTTTACTTATGGATAAGTTCTTATGTGTGTGATCCACTAGGCTCAATAGCCTATTTGGTAGGGGCCTAATTAAAATAGAATAATTCTGTTAAATTAAATTTGTTATCTGATAATAGATTAATCGACTTATGAATCATAAAGAGTACAAGCCATATCTCATGATCTCAAACGATTATAGGGATAATCTAATCTCTATTGAGTCTTTCCATTATCATTTATCGCATGGATATAAACCCTTGTCCATTCATTATTCTCCATTCATTGTCCTAGTCGGAAAGGAGTATAACATCAACTGTCAACTCCTTTGTATACCGACTTTATAGGATCATGTACTCGAAATTATATCAATTAGAAAACTCCTTTTTCAATTATTTTCTCTACCTGGCCAGGGATTTAGGGTACTATGTGATAGAAATGTATGTCCTACAAGTCAATCATATATGATATGATTTGACATTTCTAGATATATCTTATTCAATTAATTAGGCAAATCTTCATTATAAGCACTTATTAGATGCGAATATCATAATAAAGTCCTTGATCAAATGCAATGATGATTAAATCATGATGAGATCATGATAATGAGATTGATCATCTAGATGTATTTGATCTAAATGTTCCTAGTCATAGGATACTTGAGACAAGACATCAAGGATCCGGATAGACTAGTGTATGTGATGTCTTCTCATGTGATGAGGACGACCGATCTCATTGGTCATTAGTGTTGAGACACTGAGATACACATACAGGTACTCATTAGTTGAATTAGTTCACTGAACTGACCGAATTAGAAATCCTGAATGGTATCTTACCGAACTGTCTATCAGGGTTTTCTATCATCACGGTTGCATGGTTGGACCTTTGACCTGAGTCGCCAAAGATGCCTTATTGGGTGTAACTTGTGCTTTGACCATTGTCTTATGGATCACCGTTTAGATGGTCTAGTATACCGATGGATCGGGCACAAGGAAAACCCGATGGAGGCAATTGAGCGGACAACAAGGGATCGTCCACTCTCGGTAAGTGAGAGTGAATGTCCTATGGGATAGTACTCTAAATCCATGGCCAGGGTAGACATGATAATTGGAAAAGGAGTTTTCCAATTGATCCAATTCCGAGTACAGGATCCTATAGAGTCGGTACACTAAGGAGTTGACAGTCGATGCCGTACTCCTTTCCGATTGGGACATTGGATGGATGAGGGTTTATATCCATGCGGTAACTGATGATGAGATTATCCCCATAGTCATTTGGGATTATGGGATGTGGCTTGTACCCTTCATGATCGGTAAGTCAATTAATCTGTTATCGGATAACAGATTAAATTAAATTAAATAGAATTGTTCTATTTTATTTAGGCCTCAACCAAATAGGCTATTGGGCCTAGTGGGTCACACACAAAAGGACTTACCCACAAGTACAGAGGCAAGGGTGTAATTTATGGAGATTTTGGGTTTTTATGAAAAATTCAAAAATTATCTATAAATACTAATGGTTTCAGCCAAACCCCATCAAGAAAAGGGTGAAAACCACGTCCCTTGCCTCCTCCCTACCTTCTCCTCTCTCTAGAAGGTGTCCATGGTCGATGGAGCTCCGTTCAGGAAGAGTTCTCGATGCCGACACAAAGGGAGAACCTACTGTGGATGAAGTTCGTGTGGATACTACTGGAGACCGGACACTTGAACGGTTTGAAGAGCTTAAAAAGCTCATCTTCTTCCTCTCCATGGAATTATATGAATCCCTATCAGGTATATTCGAACCCGATTTGATCGGTTTTTTATTTTCGTTGTTCGGTTCTGATTGAGACAGATTTTAAAGGAACCCATAGTAATCGTCGCTTCCGTTGCATCAAATTTTTATGTACGATTCCTTACACTATGCTGTATGACATCCACTTTCACTTAACGAGACTGAACTATACCTTATTGTTTACTTAATTATCTCTATCAATTTTTCCTTGCACCTAATTCATTGCTATACTGGACCATCTAACGATGATCCATAAGTCAATGGTCAAAGCACAATTTCTGCTCAACAAGACATCTTTGATGACTTAGGTCAAAGTTTCAACCATGCAATGATGATAATAGAGAACTCTGATTGGCAGTTCGATAAGATATCATTTAAGATTTCTAATTTGGTTAATTCAATGAACCCATTTGACTAATGAGCACCTATATGTGTATTTTAGTGTCTCCACATTAATAACCAATAATATTGATCATCCTGATCACATGAGAAAACATCACATATACTAATCTATTTGGATCATTCATATTTGTCTTAAAGATTCTATGACTATGAACATTTAAATCATCTCTAAATGATTGATCTTATTATCATGATCTTATCATGATTTAATTATCATTGTATGTGATCAAGGACTTCATTTTATGATGTCCACATTTAATAAGAGCTAGTAATGAAGATTTGCATATTTAATTAAATGAGTTATTTCTAGAAATGTCAAATCAATCATATTTGATTGACTTTTAGGGTATACATTTTTATCGTATGCTACTTCTACCAGGATTGGCTAATTGGATTGCTATGGCTAGTTCATCAAATATTCAAAAAGGGAGAAAGGTAAAGGAAACCTTGGAAAGTAGAAAATTTTGGCAACTTGTAAAGAAGACACTTGATTTTGTGAGACCATTAGTCAAAGTCCTTAAAATAGTAGATGGAGATAAGAGAGCCAACATGGGCTATTTGTATGATGCACTTGAGCAAGCCAAGGAAGATATATCGAAGAAGGTCTCAGATTTCAGCATTTGGCAGGAGATCATTAATCGTCGATGAGAGAGAACATTGTATCATCCTATACATACAGTAGGTATGTTCATGGCGATTAAATCAAATGATATATGTCAATTAAAATTCGTTTGTTTATACTCGATGTTGACAATGATTTTTTCTAATGCTAATTATCAAGTCATTTTTTTCAACTCAAGATATTGTTACAATCAAATCTTGAAGCCTGTTAATGAACTGTTAAAGAGTGTCAAGGAGGTTGTTCGCATGATGCTTAGGGATGACAATCACTCAATTCTAGCAACAAACAAAATACATGACTATAAAATGTCATTATTCTATTTTGGGACAGTAAGGGTGCAATGAGTAGTTATGTTCCTTAGTCATGGTATGTATAATATGATTATTTTTTTTGATTTAGATAATTAACTTATTGAAATTATCTTATAACACAACGATATCATGTAGCTGATTGACCGATGTTGCAATTCGAGTTCTAAGCCAAACCATATCAGCTTTATGTTGCAAAAAAAATTGGTCGACATCAAAGAGACTTGAGTAGCTAGTCTAATGTCACCATAACATGAGATTGAAGTTGAAGAATTTGGAGAAGATGATAGACAACTAAAAGGTGGAACAAAGAGGTAGAAGAAGCAAGTGGAAGACGAAGTTAGGCAACCACAGTACAAGAAGCAGAGATTGATTTAGAGGAGATATTCTAAGACCAAAATCTTTTGCAAACTTGGCTCAATGATCGAGAAGGGATGGGTAAACTAGAGTTCAACCTAGAAGATCAAGAATGGGCTTAAGTAGAACTTGACAACATTTCTCTATCCTAGGAATTCTGGATCCTTCCTTCAGTGGCAAAGAAAGAAAAGATTGGACAATCATCTCGCCAAGGTGGGCAATCAAAAAGCAATGATAAACAAGTTTTAATTGACCCCTTGATATTGCCGATGTTGAGACAATTGATGATACTCTAGAAGACACACCGGAACCCAACATCCAAGTGCAATATTAGCAATCGGATGATTCTTCTTCAAAGAGCAGTAATGATGGAGCAGAGAATTTAGAATGTAGAGACACCACCACCGACAACACTTATGGTGGAAGGAGAATCAATTTGGTGATGCACCCTCTACAACACTTCACTGAAGAGAAGCATTACACCTACGCAACACAAGGCGCTTACCATAGAGCAAGGCAAGAACATGGAAATGGAGAAGAAGGATACACACAACGGGACTTGGTTTCACATAACAAATATAGGCACTCCACATATGAATTTGAACCATCCAATATTCTTGGTGTCTCATGTATCACAAAGAGGGATATGGGATGACACAACTGTCAACTCTGGAAAAAGAGTGTGTATGTCAGGGTTGGCACCTTAGGAAAACTAAAGGAGGGGACTCTCACTTTGGCCTACACTCACCTTGATCCCCAAACATTTTATCCTTAGCGCGTCACTCTGGCGCCGAAGAGACTATTCGGGTCATGTGAGAAGAGAATGAAAAAAAATTAAAAGGGGATAGAAGAAGAGTAGGGGATGAGGTGGAATAAAGAAACGTAGTCGCATCGCTATGAACCGTACGCTCCAAAATTAAATGAAGTGAAGTACAGAGTACTTGAAAATGACCATATGTACCTTAGCACTGAGAGATGTGTATGTAGGTTCAAACTTCTTCTTTTTCGTCTGGCCGATGAAGAAGAGTATTTAAACGCCACTTGCTTGAATTCCCTATGCAACTCAAAGACAATAAAACATGTGAAGCAAGCAAAGATTAGAGCCAAGTGGAGTGTAGCAAATGCAAAGATAATAACATAAAGATGGTAATCGAGTTAGAACTCATCGATTTCAAGGTTATCCCTAAGCCCTAAGCCCTCTTTTATTTTTTGGGTTAAATATGATGAAAAAAATAAATAACTCACCAGGGTGATTTTATATGAATGGTTTTTGGTTGAATTCACTAGGAAGAGGACAAGAATTAACTAATAACTCAGCGACAGAAAGGTGTAGAGTTTGGATCTACCTGCGTAGAGTTGGTGTAGAAACCACCACAAGTCGAGAAGACATCATAATTAAGTTCTATTTGTTTGATATGGATGAAGACTGCATGAGAAATAACTATTTTGAGGGTGACCTATCCGGAATATGCCCAGAAAAGTATGTGAAAGCCAAATAATAGAATACAATGCAGTGGAGTGTAGATCGGACTTTTCTCTCTCTTTGGAGCAACTTCTTTGCACTGGGGAGAGGTGAGGATGATTGGAGGAGCTTGGGATGAGCTAGGGTGGTTAGAGGATGGGGAACTCAACTTTTAGTTCATTGAAAATGTCCCAAATTTTAGGGGAAGAAGAACTAGTCGAATTATGGTAAGTAAGAGACTACGCCCCCAATTCAGGGGAGCATAGAACATGCCCACATGCCCCCGAATTAGGGGAAGCCTTGTGCTCCCCTAGGGTAGGGCACACTGACCAAGCTCCCAACCTAGGGGCACGGTTAGCCAACATTTCCATTTTTAGTCGAGAAGCTTCAAAATTTCTAAAAAAAAGGAAGGGACCACACCCTACACCTGGGGGCGCGGTCCGAATTGCAAATTTTCATATGGAAAGCTCGTACAGGAGGAAGGCAGACAACCTGTGCATTGGACCACGCCCCCCGATTGCGGCATACTGAGGGCGCTTGGGGTTGGGGGCGCACCCTACATGCCCTCACCTTGAGAAAAATCTAGGGGCACGCATAGGGTTTCCCTAGATTGGGGGCATGTAGGGGGCACCCCTAGATTGAGGGCACACCCTATGTGCCCTCACTAGGAGAAGAAAGAGGGGGCACACAAGGAGTGCCCTGCCTAGCGAACAAACTGAGGGCATGTTGACACACCTGGCTTTCGGTGACTGAAAAAGCTCGAAAGGATGAGAGTAACCCAGAAAAATTAGAGTGATGATTGGAAATGATGAAGCTAATTCGAAAGACTCAGAATGATTGAAAATGAGCCAAGAGAATATGGAAAAGTAAAAAAAGTCTAGTGGTGACTAGAAAGATATAGTGGTGTTCAAAACGATCTGACAGCGATCGAAAAGATTGGGATCAATTACTGTGTGGACCTGGAGGTACCTAGTGGGGGATTGAGCTGACCGATTGGTCCCAAAATAGTTGGACAAACCTAGTATGATCTAAAGCCCTCAGTGCTTATTGAAATGATTTGACGACTATCGAGAAACCTAACAGTAAATAAAGATCGAAAGTGAGCATACGATGATCATGAAAGGGCACATCATAACCAAAAAATTTTGTAACCCATAAAGAATTGACCATTGTACATCAGTCATCTGGCCGGATGCAGCTCTTGCTCGGTGGTTACGACTTTGTTTGAAAATTTGTAACTTTGCCTTGAATGACCCGGTAAGCTCCTAACTCGCTCTCATGACCCTTGGTTCATCTCTAGAAGGTGTTTTGACTTAATTTCTAATAGTCCAATATGAGATGTTACCCATAAGATGAGAATGTTAAGCTTTGAATCGGACTAATTTTATGTGCCTACACCAACCATCATACAGAACATCTTTCGATAATTTCATATAGTTCATTTATGATAGATATGGTGAATCATTTACATCTTATCCTATGATGATTATGCGAGATAGTGATGAGTATAATTAGTTTGTACTTTGTATGACTTGTACTCTTCCACAATATCATGGGAAGAGTACACATAATGTGTAGAGCAACAATATATTATAACTTTTGAGTGAAAGTTTGACGAAATCTTTTTCTATTCATATTTTCCAAATTTCAAATTTTTTGGATATTTTTCTATTTCCCCTATTTTCATGAAAATTTTCATTTTTAACATTTTTTCAAAAAAACAAATCCAACCGGGTTCGACCGGGTTGCAACCCGACCACGCTGGATTTGGAACCGACCGACCCCGGGCCAACCCTTGACTCATCTTTCCTTGGTTGAGATAATTCCCAGCGTGAGATCTTGCCATGCGGCTGCACCTGTTGCAATGCATGTAACTTTTGCATTCTGACTTAACTAGAAAAGAAATATTTCATGAGAACTTCCAAGTTGACTGACGTGTCTTGTGCAATTAACCATTTTTTATTTTTATTTCATTATTATGCATTAGATGCTTGAAAATTTATATATTTTTTATATTTATTTATGAAAGACATTCCGTGCATGAGCTAAGTTGGTTGTGTAATTTTATTTGACCGTTGTATTTACACATGTTAGAAAATTTTTAACCTTTATTTTCTTGTCATAATTTTCTGTTCAAACATTTATCTTGTATACACTATTATATTCAGACTTTTTTTTAAAAATACAGCATAATGATGATTAATTGTTTTACATATACGATTCCTTATTTACGTATGTTCAAAATTAACTTTGATTAGGTTAAAAATTTTCAAGTCAGGTGTTGATTTAGATGTTAATTCAGATAAGTTACCAAACATTCAATTACAACATTTTAATAAAATTCAGAGTTTATTTTTTTCAAATTAAGAGGTTAGATGTGAAATTAAAATATTAGACATTTAAATCAAGCCAAAAAATATCACCTTAATCTAAAAATCTAAATTCATAATTTTATGTCTATTTATTTAATGAGTGAAAAAAGTTATTTAATTTTATTAAGATATAAGTGATTTATGTTGTTTGATAAAAAAATTTGAATCATTCACTTCAAATTAAAAATGGATAATATTTCTACTTCAAATTATAAATCAACAGAATATTGGTATTTTCTTTAGCTTAATATGAAAATAAGAATTCTTAATTTTATGTCTACCATCTTGTCCCGTGGTAAAAAAGATATTTAATTTGATTATGACTTTTTAATAGAACATAATGTTTGATAATTCATCTAAATCAATGTCTTAACTAAAATCCGAAGCCAAGAAGATCTTATTAAAGTAATGTTAAAAATGATCTTAAATTTGCCACTTTTTTAATGATAAAATATGTTTTGATTTACTCTTAGTAAGAGGTATTTTAAGACATTAGAGGTGCACATAGACATTTGTTTAATGTTTTTGCCAAATACTCAGAAAGGTTACCTAGATGGACACCTTGTGGGCCAAGGTGGGCAACTTGGTGCTTGGGCCCCCAGAAAGATACCCAGGTGCATGGGTTTGCAAAAGCACCTTGGGGTCGTCTAAGTAGTCATCTTGACAACCATGCACAAACATCATCATTAAATTTTATCATATTTAATATCAAAAGTGATATGAAATTTATGCTAAATACTTTATACAAATAGGCTCTTTGAATTTTGGGTTTATCCACGTATTTTTAATCCAGACTTTGCCCCGAACAAGACAGGCCCCAGTCATATATATTTATCTCCGTACATTAGATACATAATAAATAATACACACCTTCTCCACCCAAGTAGTATACAAAAGGAATTGTCATTAAAAATATAGATTGCACTTTGACACTGTCCAGTCCAATTCTTTCTCTTCATTGCATAATAGGTTATATACTAGCCAGGATATGAATTTTGTTACTATGAGGCCTGAATTTATATTTGGAAATGTACAACCTAAAAATTATATATTTTTAAAATATAACAAACGGTTCCCATTTTGGCCTATTTGGGTCGAAAGGCCAGCTTGTACTGAACGTCTGATATCCATGCATCGTCAAATAAGATTGAATGTAGAAAAGAATATTAAATCCTTGTCGGTCAAGGGGGGACATGTATACGCACATTATATTTTGCCCCCAAGTGGTGGGCAGCCAATTTTACTTGTTTATCATTCAAGGACCTACTTTGAAGATCAAGTATTTGAGAATACCCCCAACCCAAGTCTTATATATGGTGGTTGCCATTATTTCACAAAGCCTTTTCAATCCCCTTTGTCGTGCACAACATGATGAATTAATTCTTGTTGTCCACCCTCTTGTTTATTCGTAGTGCACGGCGTGATGACTCATTGTTGTCGCTCTCTTCTTCCTTCTTTGGACCCCATCTTTCTCGCAGAAATCTGGATTATTATTATTAACTCTCTTGAACTTTGGCCACGTTGCCATCTACCCTTTATGGTGATAGCTTGAAAATATGTTTATCAACATCTTCATACAAGGTTTATAACTATTGAATCGACAGAACTGAGGGTTGTCCTCTAAGAATCAATTATTCGTGATGGACAAATTGATAAAACAATGGTAGGGAAATATAAAATTTTCAATAAAAAGGTCAAAATATAATATGTTTTATGTAGCTGTCTATGGGCCCAAAACTATCTTTGTGTAGCCCAAGTCAGTTCCTACGTTCGATGGGCTTGCAGCTTCTGAACTCCAATATGCTCTTAAAACAAATCGAAAACCTAAGTATTATAGGGTATTTGGTTGCACAAAAAAATGTTATAACCTTCGTGACAAAAAGTTGAATTAAAATAAGTGTAAGTTAACTAATGACATAAAAATTGTCATGTTAGGAGAGATATAATAATAAAAAAGAGTGAGCGTCATGTATGACCAAAAGATAGGGGGGGATCACAAGATAAAAAAGAGGATCTTACCATTTTTTTCAGTCCAAAAAAGAAACTTTTTAAAAACATAAATTTGTAATGGTTGCGAAACATCTCTTTTAGCAAGTTTTGTTACAAAAACGTAAAACTGTAACAAAAACTCAATTTATCATGTAACTAACACCCCATTAATTTTAGTAGTTTATTAAATTTGGTTGAGCAGGATTAACATTAGAGTGAGTTTATGTTCCCCAGCATGTAGCACACCGGTGGCACTTGCACAACTAGACACTCTCCGGGTGGGGAAGATGGGGTTCAAACCCATGTGATCACCCTTATGGCTGACATTGCAACCGTTGCAACATTTTATAAAGAAGTAAGTCCGTTTCAAAGCACGACAATACTATTAACAAAAATAAATTGTTACAAAAATATAGAATTGTAACAAAACCCCATTTATCATGTAACCAAACACCCCCATCAACCTTTGTAATTTATTAACTTTGGTCAAGCAGGATTAACATGAGTGTGAGTTTGTGTTCCCCAATGTGTAGGTCAGCGGGAGGGCACTTGCATTGCTAGATGCTCACCCAGCAGAAAGGATAGGGTTCAAACCCAGGTGATCTCCCTTGTGGCTGAAGTCGTAGCCGTTGCGATATTTCATAAAAAAGTAAGTCCTTTTCAAAATACGGCAGTACTATCAGCAAGAACAAATTGATCCAAGCTATAGGAAGATTCTATGGGGGAAGAGATCATCATACATAGGTGTTTGGTTGTATGACCAATTGAATTTATATTATAAAAATATATTTTGTACCAAAATTTGTTAAATAAGATGTCTTTTAATCTTTACAAAAGTATATTTCTATAGAGAATTCTTTTCCTTTTTTGCAAAAACAAAAAACTTGATACCATTTCCCCTTTGTGATCCCCAACTTTTATAATTAATTATATATTGTCCTTGTTGCGTGTGCCTTATCTTCCTAGCCAAGAGGAGTTTGCAATGCGAACAATTACATGGCTGTGCATTCTTGCTTGGCACTTTGACATGAAACCTAGACAAATGCAGAAGACGTTCTGATGGCTAATGGTATGCACAACGTAAACAAGCAGGAAGAGGTGTGTGTGGGTGTGAGACTCCATTTGGAAACTTATCTCTCTACATAGGATAAGCATATGGACGATGTGGGTGTGCTCCCATGATGTCTATAAATAGAGCATACTTTGTCTCGTTGAAGCACCACCACCCAGAGCACGTCAGGTGTCAAGATGAGTGCATTGAAAGAGTGCTTAAGGGGAGAGGATTTGTTTCTTTTGGGTAGTACTAGTTCACTTATATATTTTCTTCTTATTTAGTGAAGCTTTTGATCATCATTTTCTGTGGATGTATGAAGGCACATCGTCTTGCCGAACCATGTTAAATTTGTGTCTTCTTGTGATATGTTCTTGTTCCTTCTTCTATCTCCATTCACAGGTCGATGTATGGGAGTTGACTTTGTCTGTTAGAGTCAAGTATTTATTTTGTGTGCCACAACAAACTAGTATCAGAGCTAGGTTTCAATTCGATCTACATGATGGCTGTCAAGATACATTGTAGAAGATGCCATGAGATGACATTGGTGCTCGGAGATGAAGCATCCACATAGGTGGCATTGTATCTCAGATCTACATGAGACAGATGGACTAGGTGAGTAGACCGTGGAAGTAGGCTTTGAAGAATGTGGCACTGCGAAGCGGTTTCAGCAAGTAACTCCAAACTAGCATCAGAGGTCCTCAATGAAGATGGCATCAGTTTGTGTCAATGGTGCACTAGCAGAGGCTCCAAGACGATGACATGTCATGATGATGGCAACTCCAAGGTCGGACGCAAGCAACAGGGGTGCGTAGATGGCACATGGTAGATCAATCTAGAAGAGACTCTGGCAAAGGGGCATCTCCCTAGGTGGCAGAGGACAACACTATGACAACAAGATGGTTTACAAGCACACAAAGTCCTAGTGAGGCGATGCTGAAAAATAGGTAGTTGCGACAATTCTGTAGTAATTTTTTGTTGTAGGTGGAGATGTCCTGTGAAGGTGTTGTCAGGTGGGCTTGGCAGCTATTGGTCTATTGATGCTGTAGGCATATAGGGGAGTTGTGGTAGAGAAACCATCAAAGGTGCTGGGAGACATCACACAATGATAACATGGAGAACCGATGTGATTGAATAGCAACAAAGGTTTGGTGAGGTGCAACGACGTGTAAGAAGTCTAATGACCATAACAACGTGGGTCATAGCTAGATGATAGCAATAACTTGGCTATACACAGTGGCTGGCTGTGAACAATCACAAGGCAAAGGCATCTCTAGCAACAAAAGCTAGTGGTGGTTGTATTTGACCAATGGTGGTTTGTGGCAATGGCTATGACTAGTGGTGGTTGTGTATTGACGCCATGGAAGACTCTAGGTGGTCTACAGTAGCATTTCCAATAGGTCACCAAGGTGTTGTTTGATAGACTTATGAGAATGATGGCTTGTCCAAGAAGCTCACAATCCTACATAGTTGTTGAACATGAGTTGAGTCACATGATTGGAGGAGCCATGATAGAGAAGTTCAGTCATTGATTAGACTTGATTGGCTTGCAAAAGACGTGTAGCGTGTCTGATGGGGCATTGGTGATACAATGATCGGGTGAAGCTTGGCATTGAATGTAGCGATTTGAGAAGATAAGCCAAGATAAGAATTTGTTGCGTGAACCTTATCTTCCCAGCCAAGAGGAGTCTGCACAGTAGACGATTACATGGATATGCATCCTTGCATGGCAATTGGACGTGAATCCCTAATAGATGTAAAAGAAGTCATAATGGCCAATGGTGTGCATGGCGTAAACAGGTAGGAGGAACTGTGTGTGGGCACGAGACTCCATTCAGCCATGGATAAACTTCTCCTAACACTTATCTTCGTGAGGATAAGAATGTGAAAACTCATTTCTCTGCATAGGATAATCATGTGGAGGACGTGGGTGTGCTCCCATGGTGTCTATAAATAGAGCATGCTTCTTCTCGTTGAAGCACCACCACCAAGAGCACATCGGGTGTCGAGATGGGTGCATAGATAGTGTTTTAGGGGAGAGGATTTGTTCCTCTTGGGGAGTGTTAGTTTATCTCTGTATTTTCTCTTTATTCAGTGAAGTTTTTGATTGTCGTCGCTCGAAGGCACATCACCTTACTGAACCATGTTAAATTGGTGTCTTCTTCTCGTGTGTTCTTGTTCTTTCTTCTATCTATATTCTTAGGTCAATTTTTGAGATTTGACTCTGTCCATCAAAGTCGGATATTTTTTCACATGTTACAATAGTCCCCATCCTTATTCTCACACCAAGAAAAATGCAACAAATTTTTTTCCAGAACGCAACAAGACCAAGTGAAATAAGACCCTGAGTAAAAGAGGTTTCACAACAAAAAATCACAACATAAATAAAACACATCAACTTGCATAACATCATAAAGTTCAACCATTTAGAAAGTAATTTGTTTCAAAAGAACAATTTCAACTACCAAAATAAGACAACATAGTTCCAACCAAAACAAGACCAAGTGTCTAATTGCCACATCAGAATAAAATCACAATCAAACTGGAGTTGAATACATAGCTACTTTATTGGGAACATAACAAAACATTTAAATAAAGTGAAGTCATACATCTCCAAGATTCGCAGAATCCAATTCTTTCACTAGTTCTTCTTCAAACCCAAAGTGAGTTATAAAGACTCCTGAATCCACATCTTCAAAATTTGCTAAAATATTAAAACCATGAGGTGAGTCATAAAGGCTCAGTAGACATCTCATCATTTGCCAAATTAGGTTACTAATAAGGCCCTATCATGATAATGTATAAGTACCTAATCCCTACACCTATATTATAATAGTAATAAGTTAAACCATAATTAATCTTCCAGCATTTTATAAGTTATAAACCACGTAACCACAACCAATCAAAAGACCGAGCAAATGAAGACATCACACCACAATACAACTTATAAATGAACTAATGCAATGGAACACATACAATTGAGACTTATTATCCATACAATGCAACACCATCTATTTAAAGCCAACCAAAGTACACAACATGATATACTATCCACAACTACAATACCACTACTGTAATCAACCACTAGATGAATTATACATGCAACTAATGCATCCATTTTTCTAAATGGAACATATATGCCACTAATGTGTCCATTCTTTAAATGGAACATACATGCCACTAATTTATCCATTTTCTAAATGGAACATACACACTCAAATAAAATAGTAGTTCTAACTTGATTGCCATTTTTGTGTCATTTTCTTCATATTTACTACACACTGTTTAATTCTAATTAATCTCTTCACTTGTTTTTTTTTGTTTAAGTTGTGGAGGAACATAAGCAAATCAATTAAGGACTCTTCTTCCTTGATTGGCCAAAGAAGGAGAAGTTTGAACATATATACACGCCTCCCCATGCTAAGGTACATACGGTCATTTTGAAATCACTTTGTACTTAATTTCATTTAATTCTGGAGCTTGTGGTTCTTGGTGACCACGTTCTTCTATCTTTTTCATATTCTTCTTCCACCTCTTTTCTTTTTCTCTCTTCAAACTCTTCCCACACAACTCGAACCGTCTCTTCGATACTCTAGTGACATCGAGGAATATCCAAGGATCAATGTGAGTGTGGGGTACATCCCTTCCTTATCTAACGTGCCGACCCGTTTGTGAAGTCGATAGTTAAAATTGACCATATTGGGGTTAGCAATAACCCCTATTTTTTTGGATTTTTGGAGTATGATGCAATGCAAAATTGGCTAAAAATGTTGCTAAATAGACTAAATTTGAAGTTATAAGTGAAAATAATCAAATCTAGATAAAATTAGCAGAAAAGTGTGGTTCCTGTTGCTTGTGACCCAAACAAAGGGCAGGTGCTGATGTGGTCTACTTCGTAGGTATGCAGGCACGTGACCTCGAACAGAGGCACATACTATAGATCTAGCACGACTAAGTTCTAGAGCTCACTATGGGCAAATGGGAGATCAAATTTTGTCCTTGTTTGTTGAAAATGGAAGCTATCGGGCTAGAGAAGATCCTTCTCAACAGGATCAAGTAGTGTACATGTCAAATTTTTTATTTGGACTTTTCAAATGAACTGATGACATTGTCAATAATCAAACTTTCTCTCTCTAAGATCTCTCTAAAATCTTTCCAAAACTCATGGCTAGGGCTCTGGAGACATGCTTGATGACCTTTGCTTTTTGTATACATTCAAAGGATATCTCATTTTATTGGAAAATAAAAATACGATTGGAAATCATATCAAACTCCAAAACCAAGAAAGTTTGAGGATGCAACTCGGGTTGAGGGCTCATGCACCCTCAACTTAAGGAGCAACCTACTGAGAAACAATATTCATTTGCCAACTTATGGTATCTTATAAATCTTTGAAATAAAGCAAGGCCATGTCACACTCCTGGTTGAGGGTGCATGCACCCTCGACTGGGGGTGCGACCTGACCTTGCTTTATTTCTGGTAAAGGGCTCATGTGTGGCTGACTAGGGGCACAACCTACCCAGAGAATCTGATTGTGGATATGATTTGAATTTTCAAATTCCAAAAGGTTTCAACATCCTTGATTGAAGGCACACACATCCCCAACCTAGGGCACATCTTAATTAAAGCAAGTAATCTTCCAAACAAGGTCTGATGATCATCCGAAATTGATTCTGATTGAAAATTAGAAATTGGTTCACCTGACCCTGGTTTAGGGTGCATGCATCCCCAAGTGGGGTTAAGTTCTCCAGTCTTTGATGGTTTTACATGGTTTCACTAGGAAAATTCTCAGTATGGCCAAAAAATGACCCGACATGATTCCAAATAATGCAAACTCACATATTATCTATAGAACAAGAGTTTTATGCTTTAGAACTAGTTAGCTAGGTTTGCCTTGATTGGTTCGAGCGAAAGGAGAATTTATTAAGCTCTTTCTCTCTGGTGAGTCTAAGAGTAAGAAGTTAGAACTCACATTGCATGTCTTTCCACTAAGGCACACACATGCTAGTTTATATTTTTAATTTCATTTGGAACGCATAGTTACTAGCCATCACACACACACACACCCCACTATTTCCACCTTTTCTTTCCTCTTCTCTTGTTCTATCACTCTCCCATGTGACCCAAACTGGCTCTTTGACGCTTGAATGATGACGAGGGTTGAACGTTCAAGTCAAGGTGGTTGTGAAAAGTCCACTCACATCGATCAAAACACATTCATATGCAATCAATATCCAAGTCATTAAGCGATGAGTTCAAGGTTGATTGACCTCTGATTGGACAGATCTAATTGGATATCTCAAATCTTTAACATTAAAAAAAGGGAAGAACTAACTTTCTTAGTAAGCCTTACTCCATCGCCATCATTGTTGGCCTTTTGTTGTTACCCTCGCCGCTGCGAAGAGAAGAAGAACAAAGAGAGATCAAACGAGAGGGGGAAGGAGGAAGGGGAGGGGGTGCCACGCAACCAAATGAGGAAGGGAGGAAGGGGGTGCTGCACGGGGTTAAACTCTTATGCAAGTCGGACTATCGTTGTCCAACTTGTAATCAAGTTAACTATCTCTCATCTACAAGTCGAAGTGCATACTCCAAAACTAGAGTATAATACTCTGACTTTAAAGTCGGAGTATAGTACTTTGACTTATTTGAACTGAATTTAAAATTAAAATTAAACATAGAATTACACCATTATAAGTCAGTTTAAAATACTTGAATTTAAAGTCGGTATAATTGTAACTAATTGTGGAAAAAAAGATTAAGGATAGCTTTTAGGAAGTCCGATAAATTTTATCCAACATATGTTAAGGTCAGAGTAGAAGACTCGGACTTTAAAATTTTGTGTGAAGGTCAGTGTTAGGGACACCGATATTCGTGAAAGTGTGCTACTTCTATAATTATGTTTAGTGTGTCAATTTTGTAAATAAAATGTGTTATTTAAAAAAAATCACTTTTGTAGAGTTTCTACTGGTATATAAGAATATTTTTTATATTTTTTGATAAAAAGAGGGAGAGATTCTAGAGCTGGTATAAGAGAATCTCTTTATAGTAGATTATGAAACTAAGTTTTACGGATTGGGGAAATATGCTCCCCATATCTTTGATGAGAAAAGATCGAAGAAGTTAACTGATAGCTTAAAAAGCCACATTTTGAGGTTTTGTCACCATGTATAATCCTCCTACTTTAGATAAGACACTAAAAATTACTTATACACTCCAGATAATTTATATAAATAATCTAAAATTAATATTAAAATACTTATTAAAATACTTATTTTTTATTATATAATAATAAATTTTTGTTGTTTATGTTTTTTCAACTAATAAAACCATTGTTTAAAAATTATATTTGACCGACATCTAAAATTGGTATGCAATTCTTTCTCATTTCTACCATCCTAGGTCCGTGCCTCCCTCGCACGGGTGAAGGTGGCGATCGCGGTGGGACTGGTTCACTCCCTCGCCTCCTTCCTCCGCCGCCGCCGCTGCCAGTCTCGCACTGCACCCGCCGACCCCCACGGCGGCGGCGGCGGTGGCTAACCAAACCGAACCAAACTACCTCGTCGCCGTCAAGGACGGACGTCTCTCCGGGCACCGCAGGCGGCGCCTACTGTATCCGCCATGAATCATCGTCTTAATTTCTTCGCGGGAGGGGATAACCAAGGAGTTAATCCGTGCATTGATCTGTTTCTCGAGTCATTATCATCCGGGAGCTTCAAGATCGATCGATCTCGGTTGGAGCGGCGCTCTCTGTTTCATCGTTCTCCGCCGCGCGGCTCCTCGGAATCAGGGAGCAGGACGCCATTGAAGCTCCTGCAGGTCAGTAATGTCCGGCACTAACACACCGCACTGTCCGGCACTAACACACCGCACGTGCAAAGCTCGTGCTCATTAAATAAATACGTACGCCGACTGAGTAATTCCAGAACACTAATAGGAATTCCACTTTACTCGCCCATCACGTGCAATGAATATATTTAAATGCTGATACCAATATATACTAGTTAAAATTACGTGCTTAGCACGTGTGCGCACAAATTTTTAATATTTATAAAATAATATTTTTTGTAAAAAATAATATTTATATTTAATTTAAGTATGAACTAATAGTTGATAAATTTTAAGTTACTTTTTATTGTTAAAAAATGTACATGAAAAAATTTATGCGATTTAACATTAAATTAAAATTCATCTTATCATTTTAATATATTCACTTGGAAAATAAATTTAAAAAATTTACTTTGATAGACCATATCATCAATATTTTTAGAAAAATATAAATATAGGTGTTGATATAAAAAATATTTTATTTTTAATGTAAAATTAAAAGATCGTGATTAAGTTCATTTACTTACTTGTTTTAACGACAACTCTCTAATAATTCATTTTTTTCCTTTTACGAGATAGAGTTTCTATACATTTATGTGTGGGTTGCAACAGGTGATCCATACACTAAGATACACATATGTTGCGTGTGGGCTGATTCAAGATCTCAGATCTCAAAGTTCCAAACGAAAAAAAAAAGCCAAACACCATCAAATCCAAAAACTAAACCAAGGGGCTGGGGATAACATATAGGGTTACAAAGTGCATGATTAATTCCACCATCAGAAAAGGTGAGATGATATATGTAGACATTAATTTCATCAAAAGAGAAAGTGAAAACATTTTATATCTGACATCATGATAAAATACCTCACCCTCGGCGATGGCTGCCGTGTGCAGCGATCAACCTTCACAGATGGCCCTATCATATGTTTGCATTAAGGGGGCATGTACTCCACAATCACCAAAGCGCCAAGTGCTCCAAGTGCCTGCCACATATGACATATCGAAAGCGTCAAAATGAGATCGATTATGGCTCAAAATTCTAGTATTCAGCTAAGTAATTTCATGAAAAACATACAATAGTTAATGCTAGCAGAGAAGAGAAACTGAAAAAAAACAAACAAAATGGTGAAGGTGTGACAAGTGAATGCAGCAGAACGGAAGGGAGTTGGTAGGTAGGTAGACAATAGTCCTATTCAATTGGAAGCAAACGGGTTACATAGAAGGGCAGTGTTCGTTGACACGAGAAGACCAAGAACAGATCTATGAAAGACCATCACCTGAAAATAGAAGAAACGGGTGTAAAAAGAATACAGTCAGGAATGCTAAGGGGTATATGGAAGAGAAGAGTCAGGTTCGTTAGTATGTAAATGCCTTTTCATGAGATATGGAAATCCTTCAAGATTGTCTAAACCTGAAGTATTGAAGATCGACAAAATCCAAGACTCCAAAAGACGAGGCATCTGGGAAGTACGAGAATCTGGCAATCCTTTAAAAATCAGAAAGTTAGTACGCGATATGAGAATCCAAGAATCTGAAAACATGTAAAACAAAAAATCAGTCAAAATCAGTCAACCAGAGACATTTAAACCATAAAACCTTAAAAAATTGAAACTACGAACGTTGGAAGTTCATAAACTTGAGGGTCTGATAAAGAAAGAAAAGAACAAAGATTATAATATGAATAAAGGTTGAATATAAATAAAAAAATCAAATAAACTTCAACTGAGAGGGTACGAAGAATTCTTAAAAAGAAAATTACTTTTTAAACGCTGTCATAGTGAAGAAAAATAAGCAATGAATAGAATCCTCGATGCATAAGTTTGTTTAGAAAATGAACATCACAATTTAAATCATGGATAAGGTCCAAACAACAGTTGTCCTGAGAAGGTGTATTTTACTAATATGCATTTCTGAAAATTCAGCTTTGTTTGGTCTTGAGAAACATTTTCTTCAGGTCACGTACAAAGAAAATTTGTATTAAATTAACAAGGTGCACATGATGATTTAAATTTAAACATTTCTTTCCGAAAATCTTTAGAACCAAACTTGCAGAATTATACATGGACAAAAACCAGACTATCTAGCATCTTAAAATTCTAAGTGTAAACTACAAGATAAATTACACATCGTGGGTACAAAGATGGAATGAAAGTATCACCGGAAAGGGAATCAGATCACTAAGACCACATGTGGGAGAGAGCTCACAACCCAGTCCACTTCGCTAAGCGTATACTCTTCGCAACTGGTGAGCAGAACCCATTCATTCCTTCAAACACTGCATAGCAAATCGACATTCAACCAAGGCTGATGCTGGTACAAAAACAAAGACAAAAATAGAATTCTCCATTATTCCCAAGTTAAGCAAATACCATGTTAAGCAGAGAATTCCCTGATCCTTTGAATAGAAGACTGGTATGTCAAACAAAATCTCGTATCAGACTGATACACATGACACCATACATCATATTTGGCAAAAGTTTACAAGATATCTTGGGCAATCGTTCAACCACCACCTATGAGGCTCATTTGCACCATCAGCTCGATGTATAGTTATGCAAAAACTACCAGTCTGAAAACCATGCAACATTAAGATACGTATAACAATTATCACAAGTGAATCAATATTAAAAATATTAATAAGGTAAATTTAGTCATTCATTAACCTTTAAATTGATCATTTCTAACTTCAAGCAAAGGTGAATTTGGCATCTTAAATTTACGAATTAACTTCACTTCGTAATTCTTCCGATCACCGTAGGTAAAGTAAGATGCTTGCATTGATCATGCATAAGAAATGTAGATATTCTATGTTTATGATTTTGGAAAATTAGTCCCAACGCTCCTAAGATTACAAACACGGAATGACTACCAAATACATGTATGCTCTGGCAAAATGTCGTCTTGACCCCTCTTCGGCAGACCTGTATGTTATCATACGTTATTGTTAAGTAGTGTGAATAACTACCAACCTCTAAAGGAGCTCGAACTCTTCTACTTCATGGTCTATTTGCTCACCTTGTAAATTGGTGTCAAGTGTCAACTACACACTTATGATACCCAACTGCATATATTTATTGTTTAAAAATTAAATGCACAAAAATGGAAAAAGATAGAAATATAAAGAGTTGAACACACACAAGACAAAATCATGCAACAAAATTTCATGTAGAGTGCATCACTTGAAAATTGAAACATTTATGCCTCCAATAGTACTCATCCTTTCCTCTCAAGACAATCCTCTGTATAGACAAAGTACCTTGTCGTACCTATAAACATAATCAGAATTTCAATTGTGAGAGTCATTTGAGTGTAAAATTAGCCAGTCTATCTCTTGACTATGTGCACGTCATGGTTGGGGTGAGTCCAAGATTACCCTTCGAACCATATATTGTAAATGTTTTTCCAGAGCCAGTTGCCCATATGTAAAAATACACACATTATACCCATCTACTGCTGACTGCACTAAATACTGCATTAACATTGCATATGGTTAGAAGCAAATAAAAATACGAATAAAAATAAGTTCATAAATGGCAATGAAGCACAAGATGTTGAAGCACAAGATGGAACAGGTCAAGATTTCAAATGATGTAGACAAGTATTGAATTCGTTACATACTAAAGCCTAATAACTAAAGAATAAATGTAAGAATTGAAGCGAGAAACAAAGTGAGAAATAGTGGTCTAAACTCTAATGTACTTACACGATCATCATTCTTTTTAGACTCCTCATATGCCTTAGATAACTCATGTGCATGTTTCTCGTATACATCAAGATTTCGGGGCTTGACAGATTGCGCATAGTCTCCATTAACTGATCCATTAGCACCAAATCATGCTTTTGAGTATCTACGGAGCATTACATCATTTATGCGTGTCCGAAGAGCAACACAAATTTCTTCCCCTTACACAATTGGAAACCAAAATATAGTTTTGATTCTGCACCCTTTCATATAGAACTTTCAAAAGAAGTAGGATAGCCTCAAGTAAAAAAAATAAAGTTTTATCATAAACCTGTTTGGTTTCAAACAGGAAAAGCCAAATTCATAGAAGCATGCATCTAAAACCAGATTTTAAGATTGTTAATTCATAACCAAAATTAAAATCAATTCTCAAATCGAGTTTGAATTCCAACTCTAAAACAAATTCAAATTCACAAAACAACTTTTAACTCAAATCAAATGAAATTAACTTGAATCAAATTCCCCAAATCAATCAAATACAAATCAGGAAGAACCCAGACAAATCTATAATCTAAAAGTTGTAAGATTCAAAGAAATTAAAACACTTTCTAAAATTGATACTTGTAAAATCATTTGTAAGTTCTTGGAACAAGTAAGCTCTGTTAGGATGGCAAGCTATGACTCAACGACGCTCTAAAGTGCATTTGCTAGTATCACAAGACGACATATTTTCAGACTGACTGTAGCTTCACCATACGTGCGAACAAGCATACGTATATATGTACACATATTGATACATATTTGTCAACATATTCATTCAAATGCACGGCTCCAGTTTGCGTTGAAGAAGAAGAGCATTGACCGACCACCCAAGAAATACATAATAGATTGGCTAAAAAATCGATATAAGCTGAAGACATTGATGATATTGATATGAGATGATCATGAACACTCGAACAAAGGAGATATTAAAATCGCACGTTAGACCGGAGCCTCCGTCGTCGAGAACAACACCAGATCAGCCAAGACGGCCGAAGTAACCGCCAGATAACAGGAGGCGCCGACGGCGCTTGGGGAGAGGGCGGGCACATCCGATGAGGTTGTCTCCAGAGGATCGTCGAAGGCAGGCGACACTGGAGAAAGAGACGTACCGGGCATTTCACGGGGCAAGGCGGGCATCACGTCGAAGCCGCGGGGTGGTGGATTGTATGTGGCAGAAAAAGTGGTTGTTGCGGTGGACGGAGCAACGGCCTGCGAATGAAGGAGGCGAGGCGCCAGCCGTGGTGCCGCTTCGGGGTAGGACATTGATGAACTGATGTGTGTTAGATGCGGTGCCAGCACAGGGGATGGCAATGGCTCAGATGGCGAGGCTGGAGTGGAGGAAGGAGACGAAGTGATGTAGAGTGACACCGATGCCGGTGTAGGCGATGGCAATGGCTTAGACGGGGAGGGCGCCGGAGATGTTGGCGCCGGTGTCACGCCCCGGATTTCCTAACCTGCGCAGAGGAATAAATCCGGGTACGGGATCAGGGAATTAACCCCTAAACTACGTCGGTTTGGGAAAAGTAATGAATCACAGGTCCCATTTCATTAAAATAAATAATTCAATCCAAAAATAAATCATACCTTGATTTCAATATAAACCATTCATAAACCAAATTCTCTAAGCCTCTTCTGCACTAAACCTGATCCACTACGCTTCTGCTGCGCTACCTGATTACCTGAAAAATGTTAATGGAATAGGAATGAGTCACACGGACTCAATAGGACTTATACCCAACTTTCCTATTATATTAATCAACCTAAATGGTAGCAATAAATGATAAAATCAACACAAATCAGATTATATCATAATCACTAAACTAATTATCAAGATTCAATTATTTATTCTAGGTCCTTTCCAAAATCGATTAACCGAATGAGCCTGACTCTACATGAACCAAACTATTTATCACTTAACCAACTGATCTATTCTATATGCCATGCCATCTGGACTTACACGAGCCTACTATGCATGCCTCAGTATTATTTCAGTTCCATATGTCTGAGTAAATCATATGCTATACTTGGCGATCGTCACTCCAGCTCTAAATATATATAAGAAGTACCATATGGTAAGCTAAATCTCAAAGTACTTCTAGGCAGGGGCGTACTTAGGATAAACCGCGGTATCCGGGATTAAAGGATGCACCGGATCAATCTATTTCCACCGCTGCCCACGGGCGATTCTATCATAGGCTGGAGTAGCAAACATTACATCACATGCATCACAGCATCAATAACATTTCACAAGCAAGCCATACAATTACTCAGACAATTCCATTTCAATTCAATATGCCAATACACACAATTATTGAATTCAATATGCAAATTTACCAAACCAGATTTACACAGTACCAAGTCATGCAGACCATCCAATTCATGCATATATTCAAGCAAAAGACCCAATCAGGAACAATAATTCAATTATACTGCAATTCATGCAATTGACCCAATCAGAAATATGCAACATAATTAAACAGATTAAACTCAATTAATTACAATTCGATATCAATTCATAAAATGATGCATATTACATGATCATGCAATTATTAATATTAATCAATCATATTCTTTCGTTATCAAGTAATTTCAAAGTTATCTCAATTAACTTAAATAAATCAAGATCATTCATAACATAGATCGGATATAACTATGTTCATAAAAAAATTATAATTCTATTTCTATAAATTAATATAACCAATATATTTGATCACCACAATATTTAACTAAATTCTATGATTACTAAACAATAATTAATCACGTTTATGACTAACTAAACCAATTCATAAAAATGAATACAACCACGTATGAATGACATGATTGACATTTAAATAATCACATACAGATAATTAAATAATTAAACTATCATTTATCACTAATTTCTAACTATTTATCTAATAAACACATTTTAACATGTTAATTAGTATATCGGTATGCTAAGGATAAGTTGGGATGCCTACCTCAAGGCGATCGATAAATTCCCAAGTTTTGGAAATCCAAACCGGTTCAATTACGAGGTGATCGAGTCGATTGCGGCACCGACGTATCCTTCAATCTTATTGGCATTAAAAAATAGTAAATTGAGTAATTAGCTCACCTAATTTAATTAATGAAATAATTAGGAGGAGAGAGAGGGAGTTAATCAGGAGAGAGAACGAGAGAGAGAGAGAGAGAAGAGAGAGAGGAGAAAGAAAGTGCGGCAGGGAGGAGAGAGAGAGAGGAGGAGGAGAGAGGAGGGAGGAGAGAGAGGAGGGAGAGAGAGAGAGCGCGCGGGCGTGGCGGGGAGAGAGAGAGAATGCGGGGGGGGGGAGGAGAGAGAGGCCGCAGGGCGGCACTGCGCCGCCCCACCCGGCGGCACAGCCGCATGCGCCGGTGGCGCAGCGGCCGCCGGCCTCCACGCGGACGCGCGTGCGCGGCTAATTCGCCCGGAGGGGGGGGAGAGGGGAGAGAGAGGGAGCTCGAGGGAGAGCACGCGGCGGAGGAGGGAGAGAGAGCGGGAGAACGCGAGAGAGGGAGCGCGGCGGAGGGGGAAGCGCGGCGCCGGCCGCAACGGCAGTGTCGGAGGCGTCGGCATTGGCGTTGGCGACGGCGACGGCGGGAGGAGAGAGGGAGAGCGGCGGCGACGTCCGCGGCGGTGGATGGCAGCAACGTCGATGGCAAACCGAGGGCGGTGAGGCGGCGTCCGGCGGAAGAAATCGGGATGGGAAGGCGGCAACGGAGAGGCGGTGGAGGGGGTACATGGCAGATGGTAGGAATTTTTCATTTTTTTCATTTTTTTTTAATTTGGCGGACGTTACAGCCGGTGCTTGAGAGGGCAAGTATGGCCGAGGCGACGGCAAGGGTGGAGGTGGGACAGGGGAAGGAGATGGGAGGACGTGGTGTGGGTGTGACGACGGGATAGAGGCGAAGCGTGTCGTATGACGTGGTGGGGCAAGGGAAGGAGAGGGAACCGGCAACGGAGGTGGAATGCGGTGGCGGATACCCTGTGCCGGCGTGGGGGCCGCCATCGCCTGCGTGGCGGGGGGCAGGGACGGTGCCGGGGCCAAAGAGGGTGTAGGCCGCGCCAACGTCACGTGCTCTGCTGGAGAAGGCGACGGAGAAGGAGACGAAACGATGCCGGTGTAGGCAACGGCAGACGGGAGAAACGGCGGAGAAGGGGGCAGAGAAGCCACGCTATCATCGAAGCCGCTGTGACACTCCATCGGACGGATGTAAAATAAATTCGGGTGATCGGACGGTGACAATCGGGAGGACGAAAAAATGGGATCGCCACTTCTATATACTAGACTAGTTAAAAAAACATGCTTCGCATGTGTACCGATGAATTAAAAATATTTTTAAATAATTACATATATAATATAAAAATCATAACTTTATATTGATAAATTTAAGTATTATTCAACTATACAGGTTGAACAGTCAAGCACTACAAAACAAATAAATTTGAAAATATCTATTTGGACAGATTAAAGTTTTCAAAATTCACAAAATATAAAAGATTTTATCAAAACTCGAAATTTTTTATTAATAATAAACATCAGATTGCACAACAAAGATGTCAAAGAAAATGGAAGAAAATAGTGCCCTTTTTTACTTGTTGATCTTCGGTCATTTTCTTTCTCGGTACATCCGATTGCGTTTGCTTGACCTTTTCGACATTTTACACCCTGTTTGGTAACACTATTAGGTATCTCTATCACTATCAATTTTAAAATTGATATTGATAAGAACCATTAAGAGGTGTTTAGTTAATTGTATCAATTTTAAAATTTGTAGTGCAAACAAAGTAATTATGTAATACAAGTGTTAACTTGTATTAATTTTGATATTGATACTCCAACATTTAAAAATATTAATGTCAATATTGATATAGTACCAAAAATGAAACTCTAAACAAACAGGACATTAGTTCTTTCATTTCCATTTCCACATGCATAGCAGCACACGAGAAATGATCTTCTTTATCAATAACCTATTAGTATACTCGTTAAACAAGATTAATTGTCCAACTCAAAATCTTGGGTCAATGACCGGAAAAGATATCTTTCTTATTATATTTTCACAAACCCTTTCTAATATACCTCTTCATCTTTAAGTCATTTGCATCTGATGTCTATTACATCAGGGCTTTAATGATCACAGTGGGATCGGCATGCTCCATAGGATAATTGAACCTTTTCTTTAGAAAGAACTTGAAAGATGTAGAGGCGCCTGAATTTGCTAACTTATTGGCTCTGCTTGAGGGGTGCAGATGTGTTGATAGAAAGGATTAGCTTTTGTAGAATTTGGAGAAGGATTTCTCATTCTCAGTGAGATCTGAATGTGATAGGTTTTGCATGGGGGGGGAGGGGAGGTGTTGAGGTAGAAGCTGGTTTAGGATCTAGTGTTTCCTTTAAAAATTAAAATGTTCTGTGAAAGATCTATAAAGAAAGACTACTCACCAGGTCTTTTTGCGAATCTTTTTCTAGTGGAGGCTAAGAATCATGTTTTCTATCGTTGAGAGCACAAAGATATCAATATCTTTTTCTTCATTGTGGGGTTATTGTGTATGTTTGGAAAGTCCTATTTCACAGTTAGAATGTTGTTTGATTTGAGCCAATCTATCTTTTAGCCTTGTTGCACCTGGAACACAAATTTGTCATGGAATTTGTAGATCCTTTATGTAAAATTTCTCTACGTGCGATATTGTGGTCCGTCTTGAGAGCCAAACAACAGAATCTTTAAAGATCACTTTGGTTTAGGTCCATCTTTGTTGTATCTTTATTGTGCTACCTTTACTACCTCCTTGTTAGTCTTCATGTGTTTGTTGGTGTTTGGTTTCCTTCCATTTTCTTTCTTTTTTCCCTTGTAACTTTCTTTCAAGGTAATATAATGGATTTGTGACCTTTGGTCACCAAGTGTCGAACATAAAAGCAGCCAAGCTATGTGCTTATGTTTTTAGAGAAATAGATACTTTCTATTTCCACAAAACATACTATTATGAAACACTCAAACACATGCATTGCATTTGTTGAGACGTGCATCTTCACATCGTGCTATTTTTCATTTCCCCCCTCTTTTTATGGCACATTACTAATGGATCAGTCAGAGCTAATGAGAAGAAACCAATCCCCCTCTATATCACATTTTCATCAGCACTTTTCCAGGTTTATCCATGAATTTATCTATGTTATTTGTCATATCCACTGAAGAAGTTACAACAGACTTAAAAAGTATAAAAAATAGAGAAACAACTTCGACAAGAAATATGTGACAACCAATTCAGAAATTCTTTGCCACGTCAATCTGCCGAAAGAGAGCATCCATTTGGCATTTTGGTAAAAGATGTATTTATCTGTAAACCTTATCACCTGCAGAAGCCTTGAAAAAATAGATCGGCCATCAAGTGTTCCCTACAAATAAGTTCTAGGTAATTGAAGACAACAACATGAACACATTATCATTACTAAGCTTCTTCTCTAATGTCTACCACTATAACTACTCGGGAAAAAAAACATCAAAAAGAACAGAACAAGAATAAACACCTGAAGAATAAAAAAAATTAAAAAAGACATTTTCTCAGCAATTTCTGGACAGAGAGTAGTTTTACATCACCTGCCTTTAGGTCTTATTGCTTTGTTGCTTGAATGTTTTCCAGGATATGGTAATGAATAGTTTCACTACAAATTTGAAGTTCAAATTTTGTATGTTCCAAAACCTGTTACGTGTGCTGGTTCCAAGGAAGGCAGCTGGATCATATTAGATTGCCCAGATCGGACAGGCGATCTGGTGGAAGCCAAGGAGGCCTGACTTCACCTGAGTTGGTCCAGAGCTGGCTTATTCCTACTGGGATCAGCCAGTCCAGGCTCTAAATTAGCTAATCCTCTTGCAGAGCCAGGTTCAACCAGACCAGCAGATTGGCCATTCCTGGTATGAAATCGGTTGTTCCAGGACAATCCTGGCCAAGGTGCAATTGATCAATGTTCAGCCATCTAGGCCAAGTTGGCAACTGCCATAAGTGATGCCAATCAGTATTGGCTGATTCTGATCCAGTCCAGCCGATTTGGCTAACTATGGCTGGTTTGCTTTGATATGCAAGTGTGCCAGCCATCGTGTTTCAGCTGTTCACTTGTTGCTTGTTGTTATTGGCTATTTATCTGCAACATTCAATTGATTTATGATCCTATGTTATTAATAGTGCTTGTAGTGATCACATAGGCTTGATGAGAGGTGAGACTGTGTGGGGTCCTCCCTTGTTTCTCCTACTTGAGGTGGCTATCTGGAGGCTATTTATCGTAGGTTTGCTTCAATTATTGTTTACATGATTCTAAGCTATTGAATTGGTTACTGGTTAGTAACCCTAAGGTTTATCATAACTCCAAGTTTATCATATTTTATCGATTTGGTTCAAGATATGATTAAATCAAACTGATCCAATCCTACATGCCCTTAAGACCAATATACCCAAATCTGAAATTTTAAAATTGTCAATTCACATTGTAAAATTAAATCACAAAACTAAAATCACAGAAAAGCAAGATCTGAAACTTCATTAAAAAAAATCCCCAAATTAAAAAATTTCGTATCCAAAGCTTAACTAAAAATCCCAAATCGAAAAGAATCATTAAATCTGAAACTAAAATTGAAATCCCAAACAAATATGAGCATCTGAAGTTGTCAAAGAATCCAAAAAGCTGAGAATTCCCTACAGCGAGAGAAATCTGAAAATTGATGTCAGTTGGAGAAATCTAAAAATTGATGTCAGTTAGATGATAAAAAAACATCAAAAAAATTTATTGACTGTTTAAGAGTTCCCATATCAAACCAAAAAATCCAACCAACTGAAAATGTACAGCTTTTTATCATATCTGGATTTATAAACCTTGAGTTCCCATATACTGACGTTCGAATATCAAATTTTGTATCATTTTGTCTATTTGCAAATATACTTATTTATTCAGATTTCCATATTTGGTGAAATTCAGTTTTTCATATTTATGCAGTTTGTAATGTTTTTTTTTCCTTACAAGTTTGTGAAACATTTTAGAGGGGTACAAAGATCGCAACAACATATAGTACACAAATTTAATCTCACGTAAGAAAAAATCTAATTAAACAAGATATAGGGGTTTAAGATATTAAATGAGGATGAATGTCCGATGGTTCTTTAAATAAAAATTTAACTGTAGTGCGGAAAGAAGTCTACATTCAAACTTGATCTGAGCCCAATTTTGATTATTCTAATTGGGTATACAGTTTACTAATAAATGCTTATTTTGATACCCTACAGATTCTTGTTTTGATGTTCTAGGGATCTCAAACTCAGTTCATTCTTTGTTTATTTGATTATCTCTTTTTCTTTTACTTCAAATTTACATATTTTAGACTTAGACATAAATCTCATATTTAATTCAACGTAATAGTAAAAGTGTGTGCAAAAAAATATATAAAACACAAATAGAATTGTAAATTCCAGAAAATTAATGCATAAATAATGGCATTGAAAAAATTGTAGATGAAATTATAGGTGCAATTACGTCATTACCATCTGGCCTTGAACTGAGATAGACAAATGCATTTAAGAGCAAGAATTCAGATGACATATACAGTTATACACTGTCAGAAAAATATCACTACAGTAAATACCTGAATGACCTTGCCAACGATACCCACCGGCAACGTAATCTAGATTCAATAAAAGTTGATTTTGTATTTTCAAAAGCCTGCATTTGCTTTTTGTAAATACACAAAAATGGTATATCACATAAGCTTACAGCAAAATATACACACTTGGATATAGTAAGAATGACATGCTCAATTGTGTTTTCGGAGTAAGCTTGGATTGATAAAGGCTGTCAAGAGCATATTTTAGATGTAGGTGACATTAAGTGTTATGCAACTTAAAGGTGTAAGAATGTCAAAAGAAATATAGTGATAACAGTCTAGGTCTTCAAAGGACTTCGAGAGAGATTGTCATTCTTCTGGTGGCAATCAGATTCAAGCAAAAGCAGAGATGTGAAACTGTAGGGAAAACTTTAGCTGCCAGAGATTGGCTAAAACTGATGAACTCTAATCAACAGCTTACCCATTTCAATCTTTTGGATAAGTCTTATGGTGTTGCAGCTGAGCACTCTTTCCCTGACCTTGCCTCCACCATGGATCAAGGATCTCAAGATTCTTAAAGGCCAATCTAGCAACAACATGAATTGGGAGAATAATCAAAGCTTTGCTTCTGCTAATATTGCACCATTCGGTTGTGATCCAAGAGCGATCTTAAGCAACTTGTCATTCATTGAGCAGAAAATACACCAGGTTCAAGAAACTTCTTCTGTGCTTTAAGGTGAAATGAATTTTCTACAGTATGGAAAATCCGAAAATGGCAGGAAAGCTAGAGATACACCAGAAGCTGGAGGCTGGTGCAGAGAGTAGTCCAGCAGACATAAGATGAGAGAAAACCAGCCAGCAGGTCAAAGCAAATCTGATCCATGACAGCGTAAGCCCTTAACTCCAAAGCTTAAATATGAGAATACACCAAATATTAAGTCCAATACTCCAATTTAAATCCGTCAAAGCATGTCAAAATCTGAAAGATGATGACTGAGCAGAACACTAAAAATTTGAAAATATCTAATAGGAAGCACTAAACATAAACAAATTGAAATCAATCAAATCCAAAAACCCAAAGTCTAACTAAAGAAATCCTGGAACTAAGAATTGGTAATTAAGAATTCCCAACCTCAAAGACCTTAAAATCCCAAATCAAGGATCCCAAAATATGAAATTGGAAACATAAACTTTAAAACTTCTAAGCTAAAAGATCAGATTAAAAGTATCAAATTCAGAATTTTCAAAGCTTCACACGTGTGTTCAGTGTTGAACCAATAACCTGTTGAAATTTTAGCGTTTTTGGAGTAAGCTGTTGGAATCAGTACATAAAAATATGTACTGATCAAGTAAAAATATGTATGTTGGAATCAGTACATAAAAATATGTACTGATCATGATTCATCAGAGTAAGCCCCTTGCCAATAAAAATATATCCTTGAATATACAAAGCTGTTGGACATGTACTGATGAATTAAAAATATTTTTAAATAATTACATATATAATATAAAAACCATAACTTTGCATTGATAAATTTAAGTATTATTCAACTATACATGTTGAACAGTTAAGCACTATAAAACAAATAAATTTTAAAATATCTATTTGAATAGATTAAAAATTTCAAAAGTCATAAAAATAAAAGTTTTTATTAAAACATGAACTTTTTATTAATAATAAACATCATATTGCACGGCAAAGATGTCAGAGAAAATGAAGAAAATAGTGGAGGGACCCAGCAAGTGGAGGGGACCCGAATCTGATTCAAGATTACTAAGCAGACACCTCTGGGTCATCCAGCAAGTGGAGGGGACCCGAATCGGGTTTCAGGAGGTCCCTGACTACCTCATTGTAAATTTCCAATGCTGTTATATTTTGATGACGAAATCTCTTTCAGGAGTCTGTGGAACAACAAATAAAGTATTAGCTCAACCGATTACTTGACAATTTTGCAAAATCTGGCATATGAAGTTCTAGGGCTGGATGTACAGACTGAAATGGCGGATGAAGTCTAAAGCTGCATGGTTGATCTGTGGATGGGCTTCAGCAACTCTAGAAAGGTTGATCTGTGACCACCCATCTACTTATATATTTATAGAAATATCGTTATTTAGACATCCCCAAAGACCTGATAGATTGCATATCCCAATATTTCTGAAATAGCATGACCTTTCTACCGTTATTTTAGCTTATCCCAAGTAAAAAGAGAGGAAAGACTGCACTGCGCTCTGCAATCTCTTATACCTCTTTTTCTTTCACGACAGGAAAAGAGGCGTAATTAAGACTTACTTGAAAAGATGCCATTTGTCATACACACCTGACATTTTTTAATAACATGAAGGAGATTTCTGGGTGATAAATATTTATTGATACAATTGCAAAATCCAAAAATTTGCGTAAAGAAGGAAGTTGCTACGATCACAAACTTACATCATGTATGTGCTTGTAGATATCGTTCACAGCATTCTTGGTGATCCCTCTCATGGTGAACGTCTTTCCGATGCTAGTCTGCCCGTACACGAATATTTTAGCTACATAAAGATGTACGCGTACGCACAAAAGATCAAAATTACGATGACAATCAAAATTCACAACCCAAAGCTATCGAAACACAATCAGAGCATATAGAGCACCACTTATTCCTGTCAGAGCTGACAAAGCTACATCTTTGGCTCCCTCCAGGTATACGGTTTCCATGAGAGAAGCAGGCCCTATACTGCATGCCGAAAGGGGCGAAGGATGAACATCAGTCAGATCGGAGCCAGAGTTGGCAGTTTCAAACATTTTTTGAGCACGATGAACTCAAAAGCCACTACCAAAGGTGTAGCCGGCGGTGGAGCTCGATCGATCCTGGGATGGCGCCTTAAACACGATCGTGTTTCCGTCGATGCACTCCCACGCTGCTTGATCCTTCGACGCCTGCTCTTTCTTGCTCAGGGGCCTCAGACGCACCGTCACGAAGATCTTCTCTTCCTCGGCGGCCGCCTTCCAGTTCAGCGGGTCGCCGGCGCCGGCGGAGGATGCGAAGGCAAGGATCGATCCCGTGACAGTTTGTTGGCCGAGAGAGCGGAGGGAAAGAATCGCGAATTGCGAAGGTGGTAACGGCGGTCCCGAGCGAGGACCCTTTCATCCGACGGCGGTAAACCAAATACAGACGATCGGATGATCTAAAATCGAAGGACGACCCTTGCCATGAGGTGGCCCAGGGGCACCACCGCGATCTGGGCGGAGATGGAGGTGATGGAGAGGGGCTCCTTCTGGTACCAGAAAGAACTGGTTCACGAAGGACAGCACCACGCAGCAGACGGTCCCCGGGACCCACGCTCACGAAGGTGAACGCAGGCATTGTTGGTCGTCGGTGAGCGATGCGGATGGGAGGTTCATCGACGGCTTGTCGGTGGAGGGAGCGGAGGCGAAGAATCGAGAAGAGATTATGCCGTTTTCGGGAGGGAGGGGGAGATTATGGCGGAGGGCGATGAAACCGTCGGGTGAGGGGCAGCCGAGGGCGGAATATCGGGAGCCTGGAGGCGTTGCGAGGCGAAGGACACGGCAGTTTCGGGAGGGAGGGGGAGATTACGGCGGAAGGCGGCGAAACCGTCGGGTGAGAGGCGGCCGAGGGCGGAATATCGGGAGTCGACACGGCGGAGGCAGTACCCGGGGCGAAAGATACGGCAGTCACGATGAAAGATTGCGAAACGATAAAATCGGACAGTATCGATCGTTTGGACGGTTGAAAAAAACAAGAAAAATATCGGACGATCGAAAGAGAGAGGACGAAAAAAACACATTCCCACTTCTATATACTAAGTTAGATTATTATAAGTAGCTATAAATAAATTGTTTCAGTTAAATATAAGGTTATAAACGTTGATATATAGACTTTTATTAATAAAGGAGCGAGCTCTTTTTCAATCAAATGGCGGCTTCTAGGCGATCCGGATTCGAGGATTACAGAAACCTATATCACGATCAAGAAAGTTCTTGGAAAAAGACGGAGCGCAGATATATTTGGAAGCAGACAATTAAGAAGATCTCTCGCTTGTCTTCGATCCGGATTCGATGCCGATTACGTAAAACGGGATCTATGATCATGAGAGTTCTTGCAAAACGACGGAGTGCGCGGGCAGCGGATAAGATCAGAATCTCTCACCTTTGTTCTATGAAATATATTTCTGGAAGAGTTCACGGAAGATCAAGGAGGAAGGATCGCCGATTGTTATACATATACTAGAAAGGAAAAATTAAAAAAAATAAGCATGCTTTTCGGTGGATATATGACCATTCTTTTAGAATCAAAAAACAGGATTTTTACGACGCGAAGATCCGAACGCCGTTTGTTTTTGCGTGAAGAAGAGAAATATACGAGGGCATGTAAGGTACTTGTGACATTAAGTAAACTTTTTTGGGCATGATGGAGCAATGTGTATGAGGGCATGACACACAAACCGACATGATCAAAAGAACACCACACAATGGCTATTGCTCCTCCTATCCACCACAGACAACAGATGAATAACGCACAATGTCAATCTACGCAGAGGAGAGAGGATTCACCTAAATGGAAGCAATGGAGAACCCAGGCTGCATGCTGCGGGGGGAAACGTGCAGCGGAGAGGTGCCCTTCTACCTGAAAGAAAAAGAACAGCTTTGCTCCACTGCCTTGCTGCGCAGGTGCGGGTGATGGTGGACGTCATCCCAAATCCATCGGTGCTGGGGACCGCCGAAGAAGAGAAAGTCAGATCGGGAGGGTGATCGCCGGTGGGAGGAAGAGAAAAAGCAAAGTGGGTGTCTGCGGCGGAGCACGAGTGAGTGGGGAGGTGGGCGACACGGCTGGCTGGCACAAGCGTGCTAAAGGGGGGGGGGGGTTAACGCGGACGATGGAGGCGTTCGCGAGGCACCGAGAGAGAGAAGGAGACAGGGCGTAACGCGGACGATGGAGGCATTCGCGGGGCACCGAGAGAGAGGAGATGTATAGTAGAGCAGGACCGACGGTGGAGGGTGAAACCGACGGCGGAGGGGCGGAGTTTCGTCACGCGAAGGCGATCTGGTGAGGGAAATAAATTCGACGCTGAACAACAAGATCGAAAAAATCTAAAAATAATCGAACGGCCGATAAGAGGAGGACGAAAATTTGAAACTCGCGCTTCTTATATTAAGTTTGATTTGATTAGATATATATATATTTAAATGCATGAAAACTAAACAAAACTAGATATATTCCAGTCGAGCTCTAACAAAATTTCTGTTTCACTCGATGACCCCGTTAAATATTTAATTGGATATTTATCTTTCCCCCATCGTCCCTACGCCTTTCTCGTTACCCCATCTTAATTTCTTCCCTCGTAGGTCACTTATCTGCTCGATGTCTTCTTATATTTCCCCCTCATGTTAAATATGTAACATCCGAATATGTTAAGAGATATTAAATGGCTAGATATAACTCTAGTTAACTGTTTTTAAATGGTTAAAGTACTAAATGACCACCCAAAAATACTACCAATTAGTATTGTTCTTGAGCCAATCAACTATTTTAGTTGGCACATATGGTAATATAGTTATAGCCCAGTAAGAAGGTTCCTATCACCTACCCAAGCGACATATGATGTGTTTGTGATCTGAACTAGGATATCATGTCATCAAGAGAGGTTGATTATAATACTTTGATTTGAATTTTTTTAAGGATAAATTATTAAACTAATAATAACCCTGATTAATTATTTTTTAAACATTAAAGTTAAAAAACTCTAAAACTAAGTATACTTTATTTGAAGTAATTTCTAAAGAGGTGACCTACCAGTTAATATACTTGTTAGGTCGGTTAATTGATCAAATCATCGTTCAATAATCATGCATAAAAAGTATAATCACAACGTTATTATGCCTATATAATGTGTAAAGTAATACCATATTTACAAGGTAAAATAATAAATAAGGGTGGTTTTAAGAAGATTTATATATGTTAATAGTGTGACCGTAAGCAACCATCCTGCTAGTATTAATTATTGGTGCAATGCGCAGCAATCCTCCACATGAATATTTCAAAGTTGGTCCTCCAAAGTTGGTTTTCTTTCTTTTTTTTTGGTCAATAAGCCGAAATAGATAAAAGAGTATCATACAAAATCATCCTCCAAAGTTGGTTTTCCATCTAGTTGGTTTATATATATATATATACAAATAGATATATATAAATATATTTATTTTGGTCATTGTCAGGTTAGTCGTGCACCCTACAACTGACGTCGCCACTGACGATAGTCTCGAGTTCCGAGAGGTCTGATTATATATATAAGCCAGTGTCACGTTAAACAATATATTATAGTATATATCTTAGTCATGAACTCATTTTTTCTACAAATAAAAAGTGGCTAAGCCCATATGGCAGCCCGGACGCCGTAGACTTTTATGTCTGATGACTAGTATGTATAGCGACTGGGGCGGTCTGGACATCTCATCGACCAGCCGGAGTCTGACACTCGAGACTCTGACAAGTATCCAAAATTTTTTATTCTTTTATTAGCAAGAATATAAATTTATTTCGATGCAACTTTGCCGCCTTACAGCATCCTTCCAAAAAACAACCAATATGTCGAAGTTAGATAAAAGGAGTCTGAGTCACCTCGTATCGTAAATCATGTTTATAATTTATATTTAACTCAAAATAATATACTTGCCAACACTAAAAAGTTACATTAAAAAATGTAGCTATGTATTTTCGTAATTTTATTTATATTTTTAATAATTTTTAGGTTTATTATATTTTATCAGTTCTCTTTGACTTTTTACTAGAACCCTGTGTATTTATAGTGGCCATAAATATGTTATTTTTAATTAAATATAAATTATAAAAATAATGTATTTTACTAGTAAATGAGAAAATTTTCTCTAAATGTTCAGAAAAAGTCAAAATCAATTAATTCATATATATATTGTTAAATTGATGATTCTAAAATAAAAATATCAATCTTAGTGATATTCAAATCCATCGTTCTACATTTTTAGCACAAGAGAAGATTGTTGAGAGATGCGAATGAAGAAGATAAATGGTTGACCAATGCTATGAACACTATAAGAAATTAGGTTATTGGGGACCAATTAATAACAATGGTTTCAAAAAGTTGTTCCCAAAAGAGATATCAGTGACGGCTTAAGCCGTCGCCGATAACATCGTCACCGTTACATAGTTATATGCGATAGCTACTAAAAACCGTCACCATTAAAGTTACTGGCGACAGCTTAAGCTGTCGTCGAATCAGAAATAACTTTTCAATACCCTTACGTAGCAGTAATTAGCGACAACCTTACTAAGCCATCGCTAAATAAAGTTAATAGCAACTGCTTAAGTCGTCGTAATTTCTCGTTCCTACCATTCAACGGACAGATTTATTTTGCGACGACTTTAGCCGTTGTCATTATACTTTAATGAACCATTGACTTAATCCGTCCATTTCTAAAACCATGGATCCCCCCCTCTCTCTCTCTCTCTCACACACACACACACACACATGACCTCGCCACCACTGCCATGCTTCTCGCTGTTGCCGCGTAGCCTCCACTGCTGCCATTGCCGCCGGCCTCCGCCGTTGACGACGGCACCAAACTTCCTGCGCCGCCCCCACTACACCGATTTCCTCCTCCTCAAGGTAATTTATACTCTAGCAACTCCCTTAAACGAATTTCTAGAAATGTATGTCCTAAAAGTCAATCATATATGATATGATTCGACATTTATAGAAATATCTCATTCAATTAATTAGGCAAATCTTTGTTATAAGCTCTTATTAGATGCGAATATCATAATGAAGTCCTTGATCAAATATAATGATAATTAAATCATGATGAGATCATGATAATGAGATTGATCATTTAGAGGTATTTGATCTAAATGTTCCTAGTCATATGATAGTTGAGACGGGACATCAAGGATCCAAATAGACTAGTGTATGTGATATTTTCTCATTCGATGAGAATGACCAATCTCATTAGTCATCAGTGTGGAGACACTGAGATACATATACATGTGCTCATTAGTTGAATGAGTTCACTGAACTGACCGAATTAGAAACCCTGAATGGTATCTTACCGAACTGTCAATCAGGGTTTTCTATCATCACGGTTGCATGGTTGAACCTTTGACCTAAGTTGCCAAAGATATCTTGTTGGGTGGAACTTGTGCTTTGACCATTGACATATGGATCACCATTTAGATGGTCCAGTATAGCGATTGATCGGGTACAAGAAAAATTCGATGGAGGCAATTCAGCAGACAATAAGGGATCATCCACTCTCGATAAGTGAGAGTGAATGTCCTATGGGATAGTACTCTAAATCCCTTGTCAGGGTAGATAGGATGATTAGAAAAGGAGTTTTTCAATTGATCCAATTTCGAGTATAGGATCCTATAGAGTCGGTACACTAAAGAGTTGACAGTCGATGCCGTACTCCTTTCTGACTGGGACATTGGATGGATGAGGGTTTATATCCATGCGGTAACTGATGATGAGATTATCCCCATAGCCATTTGGGATCATGGGATGTGGCTTGTACCCTTCATGATCGGTAGGTCGATTAATCTGTTATCAGATAACATATTTAATTAAATTAGATAGAATTGTTCTATTTTATTTAGGCCTCAACCAAATAGGCTATTGGGTCTAGTGAGTCACACACAAAATGACTTATCCACAAGTACAGGGGCAAGGACATAATTTATGGAGATTTTGAATTTTTATGAAAAATTACAAAATTCTCTATAAATACTAATGGTTTCAGCCAAACCCCATCAAGCCAAGAGTGAAAACCACATCCCTTGCCTCCTCCCTACCTCCTCCTCTCTCTAGAAGGCATCCATGGTCGATGGAACTCCGTTTGGGAAGAGTTCTTGAGGCCAGCGCGAAGGGAAAACCTGCTGTGGATGAAGTTCGTGTGGATACTGCTGGAGACCGAGCATTTGAACGGTTTGAAGAGCTTAAGAAGCTCATCTCCTTCCTCTCCATGGGATTATATGAATCCCTATCAGGTATATTCAAACCCAATTTGATCGATTTTCGGTTTTTTTCGTTCGGTTCCGATTGAAACAGATTCTAAAGGAACCCATAGGAATTGTCACTTCCGCTGCACCATATTTTTATGGACGATTCCTCACAGGATTGTCATGTTGTCAAAGAGAAGTGAAATACCGGGCTTAAATCAATTCAACATGTTTCTACATTTCATTAGTTGGCATACATATTTACAAAATCTTTGAGTGTTGAGCAGTTTCTTCGACTACAAGACAAGTTAGCGCATAGTATCTCCTCTCCAACTTGAGGGGGAGTATTAGGAGAATTTTATTTTCAATTAATTATTTTTCTTATGTACACGTGTCCACTTTCTTTTGTGTATGTCAACTGTAATTCACTATATATATGAATAAAATATAACCCGAGTAATTGTTCAGCTCGGCTACTTCACACAGAAATAGAGCAGAGCTACCCGTTCTTGTGTTTTCCCAATTTCTTGGTCAGGATACTGATCTTGCTAGAATTTCACATGATACCAGACTAGGTGGGCTTTTAGGATTCTATCCCTCTAGTGGGTCCGGTTCTATTTTCATGCGGCACTGTCCCGTGTATTCCTATCGTGACTCTGACTGTGGCTGGCCGAGAGGGGGGAGTGTTAAATGACTTAGTCCCACATTAAATGCCGGAGATAGTATTCTCATACTTATAGGTCTGGTCTTAGTTACTTCAATACCTAGATTTTGATGATTTTCCACATAAATGCACTCGCATAATCATTATCGTTGTCGAGGGATCCATTTCTTCATTCAAGAAGCAAGTTCGTTTAACATCTCCTCTTTTGAACATGAAGAGTATTTCTTGAACTTGAGGAGTATTACGGCTGCATAGTTATATTTACTGTTACAGTTAGCTATCGACGTCGACAATCACAGTTCCTATCTTGTATTTTGGAATCTTTCAATTTGTCTCCATCATACCAGCCACTATATAAGTCACACGTTGTTTTTAACGTTATAGATGCATTCATGTAGCTGACAATTAACCTGCCATCATAAATGAATATTTCAAAGTTTGTCATCCAAAGTTGGTTTTCCATCTAGTTGATATATATATATATATAGATATAAATATATTTATTTTGGTCATTGTCAAGTTAGTCGTGCACCCTAGAGCTGACATCGCCACCGACGAAAGTCTTGAGTTCGATTATCACATGATTAGAGTAAAAGTATAATCACGTAAAATGTGCACACAATATATTCTATGAAATGAACAACTTGTAAATGTACTCGCATAATCATTATCATTGTAGAGGGATCCATACATTCATTCAAGAAGCAAGTACCGTTCAACATCTCCTCTTTTGAACTCGAGGAGTATTTCTTGAACTTGAGGAGAGTATCACAGTTGCATAGTTATATTTACTGTTACTGTTAACTATCGACGTTAACAATCACATACAATCTTGTATTTTGGAATGAGTGCAGATCGCCTCAGGGGGGCTCCTGAGGGAGCCCCCGTCAGGCCACACACAAATCACATTAAATGTGGTGTCACATCAAGTTCTGAAGGTGTATTAAATAGTCGATGTGATACCACATTTAATGTGGTTTGTGTGTGGCCTGAGGGGGCTCCCTCAGGAGTCCTCCTGAGGCGATCTGCACTCTTTTGGAATCCTCCGGTTCGTCTCCGTCGTATCGGCCACTGTATAAGTCACACGTTGCTTTTGACATCGTAGATATATGATTGAACATTCACGCTGCTGACAATTAGCCTGCCCCTTTGGGTGCTTCTCACCGTTCCTGGTTCCGTCGATGCCAAGTTTTCTGTTTTCTTTTTGCTTTTCACTGTACCGGGGGCACACAGATCCGACATAACGTTCTTCGGCCGGACGCCGTGGTCACAGTTCTCTCTCTCTCCTTCTCTCTTCCGGCGAGGCCGCCGGAGATGTGCACATGCAAGGATTTGTGGCCGTGACGGCGTCAGATTGGGCAGGATTGCCAGCTCCACGCCAGCTGATTTGCCCCCACACATGGGCGGAGTCAGGCCTGCGTAAGCATAACCAGCTAGCGCTACTCCTTACGCGCAACAAATCGTAGAAGAGCCGAGGGCATCTCCTACGCTTAACCCAGATTTAGCATTAACGTTAATCCAGGAGAGTGGTAATAGCCCCATGGCCACCGACCAAGACGTGGAGATCGGAGCAGCATCCGCCGGGAGCGGCGGCGGCGGCGGCAGAGGATTGGAGGAGCCCTTGCTGCACGACCAGAAGGGCGCTGCGGGCGGGGGGGCCGATCAGGGAGGACCCGTATGGATGGCCCTGCTCTGCACCGGCGTCGCCGTCTGCGGCTCCTTCGAGTTCGGCACCTGCGTGAGTAGCTCGGCCTCCATCCACAACACGATCAGGAGAGTTTGTCTGGTCGACGACGCGTGCTGACGGGGTCTTGCGCCGGGGGACTCGTTCTGGCAGGTGGGTTACTCCGCACCGACTCAGTCCGGGATCAGGAAGGAGCTTCGCCTCTCTCTCTCCGAGGTTAGTTTTATGCGACTCCAACCAACATCGATATTCCGGTATAACCGCCATCTATGATTGATGACCATGGATTAACAGTCTTTTTGTCAATTGTATTCAGCAGCTCTGCGTTATTAACAATTTTAAAATTGAGATGATATCAATATTGAAGTTGAAACTCTTGTTGCAAACAAAACGAAATATGTAATACAATCATGTGTAATTCCAATCCTTGCTTCAATCAATTTTGATATTAATACTTCAATCTTTTTCAAATATTGAAATATCACCAAACAGGTATCTGATGAAAAGACGATCGATCTCGCGGCAGATGAGCTGATAAAATTAGATATAATTAAACCCCCGAAGATGTTTCTCCTTCCTTGTATCATCATCCTAGATCAATGATCGTCTGATTGGAATCAGGACTTGGATCAGTGGAGATTGATGTCATTCTCGATTCTGACTAAAATTTGAGAAAAAATTGATTTGAAATCAATCTAGATGAGTTTTTTATGATATAAAAAATTTTAAAAACTAAAAAAATTAGAAAAATTAGAAAAAAATTCAAAAATTTATTGAGAATAAAAAAATAATATCAAACATATTTTAAAGTCATTATAAGCGAGTTAAAGGCTGTAAGCCAAGTGGATATAACTTAATGACTCAATGGTAATGTTATGTTAATAAGGAAATGTAACTAGTAACATGGTACAACCGTAAAAATGATATATTGATGTGTAATATAATGTTATATCTTCTTTTCACTAATGTGTAGGGGTGCAAACGAACAAATACACTCGACAAGTAGTTCGAAGCTCGGCTCGATAAAAACTTGACTCGGCTCGTTTATTATGTTAAATGAACAAGCTTGAACAAAAAATAAAGCTCGACTCATTAAACGAGCCGAGCTTGAACAGACTCCTGCTCGGCTCGATAAACTCGTGAACAGCTCGATTAAATATTATATTATATATTTATTTTTAAATATTAAATTTTAAGTATTAATATTTATATATTGTCATTTAAATATATTAAATAATTCAAAATTTGAGTTTAAACTTAGATTGAGTTTCATAAATGAGTTAAATCTAAAGTTTCACAAATGACTTTTCATTGATTTTGGGTTTATAAAGGAGTTTGTATATAGCTTAAGTTTGAATATGAATTGAATTTTAGTCTAACTACTACTCGAGTTCGAGCTCGGCTCGGCTCGATTAATAAACGAACCAAGCTTGAACAAGGGTTTCACATACTCGCTAAAACTCGAGCTCGAGCTCGAACTCGTGTAAAATAAACGAGCCGAGCTTGAACACCATACTACTCAGCTCGGCTCGACTCGTTTGCACCCCTACTAATATGTATGGAAATTAACCTTTGTACTCGGTATCGTCACTTTCTTAATTCTCCTGAATACCTCAATGAGAGTGATTTATAATAATTAGTCTATATCAATATGAAAATAATGATTTGACCATTTAATTAAAGTCGTACATAGTGTGTCGTTGCTGAAACTATGGTTAGAATATATGGTTGAAAGTTTTTAAGAGATTCTAGATAATTGTCTAACATGTACCGATAAAAAAACATCAAATTCTAACGCTGAATTCTTGTAAATGTCCTCGCATAACCATTATCATTGTCAAGGGATCCATTCCTTCGTTCAAAAAGCAAGTTCGTTTAACAACTATTCTTTTGAACTTGAGGAGTATTTCTTGAACTTGAGGAGTATTACAGTTGCATAGTTATATTTACTATTATTGTTAACTATCGACGTTAACAATCATAGTTACAATCTTGTATTTTGGAATCCTTCAATTCTTCTCCATTGTACTGGCCACTATATAAGCCACATGTTACTTTGGACATCATAGAAGATTCAACATTCACGCAGTTGGCGATTTGCCTGCCACTTTGGTGCTTCTTCCTGTTCTTCGTACCGTCGATGCCAAGTTTTTTGTTTTCTTTTTGTTTCTCTGTTTTTTTTTTTAAAAATAAAGTGTAAACTATAATATTTAAGGCAAACCAAAGTCCGAAGAGTCTTTATACATTTTCTCCAAAATATAATGCGGAATACCGAGGAGAGATGAAGACAGAGGGCAACAATGCAATGATTCCAGCACCCATTTCGCGAGAAGATGGGCAACTACGTTGGATCCTCGCGGCGAGAAGACAATCTAAGCAATTCCTTTGGCCTTGAAGCGTCGGCATCTGTTGATGAGTACCTGCGCTGTCCAGACATCCGGTCCTTGAAGATTGATGGCATCAACAATAAGCTTCGCATCAGATTCCACAATGGTAGGATATCTCCTGCAAATATCCCAAGAACAAGCCTATGCAATAGCTTCCGCTTCCAGCATTTGGGGATCATCTAAAATCAAAGTTTGCACACCCAGGTAAGTACATGACCTGAAGAATCCCTAGCAACCAAACTAATAGCACCATAATTTCCATTAGAAGCACCATCTACATTTATTTTAGTATGATTGTTGGGTGGAGGTTGCCAAACATCCGCATCAATTTTTGGAGACAAATTCCCTTGAGAAAAATAAAATTGAGCTTCTGACAAAGCCTCCTTAAGGATCGAGATAGGATTCTTTTTTTGGCTTCTAATCGAGGTGGTGCATATGGCTTTCCAGATCTGCCACATGATGGACAGACCCAAAATACCTCTATAAGTCATATCCAAATCTGAATGCAGCACCCATTTCAACTAGTGATGTGAAATTTCATAGAAACCTTTATCTAACCATTCCTCATTGAAGCCTAAAGGAGAGGCAAACCAAACTGCTCTACTTCAGGGGCAGCAAAAAATAATATGTTCAATAGTTTCAGAATTCATGGAACAAATATTACAGATGTTATCCATATAAGGACATCGTTTTGCAATAGCTTCATTAGAAGGTAACATCATTGTCATACATTTCCAAAGAAAGATAATAATCTGTTGGGAGCAAAACTTTGTAATCTTTTGATGCCAAAGAATTTTCCAGATGTCCTAATTAGATGAGAAAGGTGAAATATTCCTTTCCCATAACTTTCTATAAGCAGACTTAGTTGTGAATTTCATATCCATAGTATAGGGCCAAATAATAATATCTTGCTGGCTGTCTCAGTGTATTTGGGTCTTTAATATTCTGGTGATTGATGCAGAATCAAAAAACATGTTCCAAAGAGGCTCTACTCCATTGCCCATTAAGTATCAATTCATTAACCTAAACTGGAAGATAAGAAATATTAATTTTAGGAATAGGTGGTCCTCTCTGATCAGAAATCTAATTTTGATTCCAAATATTTATATTTATGCCATCCTTAATTCTCCATAAACAAATTTTACCCAAATCCTCCCTGGCAGTAATAATGTTTTTCCACACATCAGAATGTGTACTTTGGATTTGTACTTCTCAAAAATTTGTATTTCTCATATATTTAAACTGTAGCAAACGAACCTATAATTTATGATCATTATGTATGAAGTCCCAAGCCAGTTTAAGGAGGGTTTTGTTCATAGTGGCCAAATCTCTTATACCCAGCCCGCCACAGGACTTCGGTTGTTTTATAAAGTTCCAACCTCAAAAATGGATTTTATGTTTTCCATTCTATTTATGTGTCCACCAAAAGGACTTTTGGATACCCTCAAGCTTTCTAATAACACCCACCAGAATCTTTTTAACAGCCATAGTATAGATGGGTATTTGACCCGTAGTTGATTTTATGAAGGTAGTCCTGCAACCAGTAGATAAGAGATTTGTTTTTAAGCCAACCAACTTCATCTGACAATTATCAACAATCCAGCTAAAATGGTTTATTTTGTTATCTAATATCCCAATTGGAATTCCCAAGTATTTTTCTAGAGGAGATGCTAATTTGAAACCAGTATAATTGCAAATATAATTCTGCATTGCATTAGAGACATTTTTACTAAAAATGACACTAGACTTCGAGTAATTTATGCATTGATCTGACATGTACTGATAGGAATTCAAAATGTACATGATACATTTATGTTCCGCCTCCTTTGCTACCCCAAACAAAATAATGTCGTCTGCAAACATGAGATGCGTAATTCTCAGCCCTCCCCTGTTTGTAATATAACCTGAATATACACCCCGCTCCACAGCTGATTTAATGATAGAAGACAATGCATTAGCACATAGAATATATAGGTATCGGGAAAGAGGACATCCCTGGCGTAGACCCCTTTTGTGCTTTATGAAACCTGTTCTTTAACCATTTAAGTTGAGAGAATATGTAACCGAAGTGATGCAATTCATAATGATATTCACTAGTTTTGAAGGAAAACCATATTTCAAAAGCATTTGTCTAATGAAGGCCCATTTAATATTATCATAAGCTTTGCTAATATCCAACTTGAGTAAAAAGTATCCCTCTTTGCCATATTTGAGTTTGAAAGAGTTTAAAATTTCTTGAACCACAATAATGTTATCTAAACCCACTCTCCTAGGGACAAAAGCTACCTGATCCTTAGAAATCAAAGATGGAACAACTTCTTTAATTCTGCCAACCAGAATCTTTGTAAATATCTTGAATAAAACACACACAAACTAATTGGTCTAAAGTGTTTCAGGGAGGAAGGGTTTTCCTTCTTGGGGATCAGGGATATGATTGTATGATTTAATCTAGTAGGAATATTACCTGTAGAAAAAATGTGCAAAATAAGATAAACTTTATCAAGTTCAAGTACTGACCATAACTTCTAGAAGAAAACTAGAGAAAGTCCATCTTGTCCTGGAGCTTTTTCAGGCTTTATAGAAAAGAGTGCTTTCTTAATTTCTCCACCTGTTGGTAGCTATAGAAGGTTATTAGCCTGAGAACTTGATAATGAAGGGAGAATAAGAGCATCAATACTTGCATTAGACACAATCATTGTTGTCGAGAATAATCTTGAAAAATGAGAAAGAAAAATTGATTTTATGTCTTCCCAATTACAAGACCATCTTCCTCCTGGAATAAACACACCTACGATTTTGTTCCACCTTCTCCTATAAATTATCTTCATATAATAAAATTTAGTGCATCTATCACCGAAAGTGTGCCAATTCACTTTTGCTCTTTGCCTCCAATAAGTCTCTTCCATACTTTCTAGCCATCTGATTTTGCTTCCCAGTTCTTTCTCCCTATCAATATCCTCCTGATTATTGGGAACATCAGGCAGAGTCTTTAGCTGCTCTTTGATTTTGAAAATTTGGTCTTTAATATTCTCAACCACTACCCTTTTCCATTCTAGTAGCTTATTCCTGATGACTCTTATTTTGTTCTCATAAGTATATTGTAATTTAGGAGCCATCTTCTAAACGTTTGCAGCTGTTTGATCAAAAGAATGATGATTAAACCAAGCCGATTCAACTTTAAACCAAGTTCTCCTCCTTACCATAGGGGGACTTGTGTTGAGATAAATAGGGTTATTGTCACTATAATAAGCTGGTAAAGTATACAGTTTAGAATTTGGATAAATATCCAGCCAACTTAAAGATGCCAAACACCTATCTAGCTTTTCTCGAACATTAAAATTAAAAGATCTATTATTTGTCCAAGTAAAAGCTGGGCCCTCTTGTCTTACATCCACCAGCCGGTTTGTTTGAATAAAGTTCTCAAATTGGAGCATATTAGAACTATTCACTCGGGCCCCACCCCATTTTTCATATTTGAACATGATACAATTCCAGTCACCAACTAGACAGATAGGGAGAGATACATTCTTCAAAATTGATGTCATATGTTCCCACATAATCAATATGTCTTCCTTCTTATTGGGTGCATATGTAGTTGCTAAAACAATTTGATTCCCAAACTGATATCTGTCACTAGACTGCCAATCCATGTATTGCAATTAACCAAAACCTCCAAATTAACTTCCTTAGACCACCATAACCACATTCCCCTGGCCCGCCCCAGTGATAGTATAATAAGATAATTCCTGATACCCCGGATCTTGAAAAAGTCAAAACTAAACTCTATACTGCTTTTAGTTTTTGCTAAGAAGATAATATCTGATTTTACAGAATGGGTAAGTCTATTTATATATTGAACTGTGGGGTGCCCATTCCCATCCCGACAGTTCCAAAATATAAGCTTCATTTGGACGTTGGCAGTTGGTTGGGGCCAGCTGTGTCTACCCTATGTGCCTTTGGATCCTTTGCTCTATCATGTCGGAAGAACTTGCTAATAAACCCTTGTGTATCAAAATATTAGAATACAAATTTTTTTTCTCTTGGACTTTCTCTTAATTTTATCCGACACACCAGGCCTCTTGGAACCCAGAAGAGTATGTTCAGACATCAATAATTTGCTCTTCGGAGTAGGACTAATGATAACAAAACTATTATGACCTATTTTCATTAATGACTTATCTGAGTGATCCATCTGCACCAAGACCTTCTTAACTTCAATGTGTTGACTGCTGATAGGTTTCCATTCCAAAGGTAGCTTAGGAGGATTGGAGCCCATGGTCCCTTCCGATACCCAACTATTGGGACTATATAAAAATGACTGAAGACTTGACTATTAAAATGTAGCAGTGGAAGAGTACTCAATGAAGTGTTATTTTGGTTGATGTAGTTGGGTGATTGAAAAAGAATATTTTGCATTGTCAAGTCCATTTCTGTAACAAGTACTTTATAGTAAGTGAAATTGTCTCCTCAAAAAGAATACCTTGTTTATGCATAACTTTGGAACTCTCAGGCCTACAGCCACGACAAATTGCTCTCCCACTTGTTGTGAGCCAATCACCATATCTGAAATTCAATTTGGCTTTAAGCTCCAACTGAGCATTATGTGGGAGTTCTGGTTTTATCAAATTAGATAACTTTGCTAACTTCTCACAATCTCCATGTTCATGACCCAAGAAACCACAAAAATGACAGAATCTGATAATTCTTTCATAAGCAAGTCATCCGGAAGTAACACAAACTTCATTGGGTAGAGGTTCATCAACTTTAATAGTAACTTTAATGCGAGCATACAAACTCCAAGTATCTATAATCTCCTGTGCCGGAGGGAACGAAGTACCTACTTGAGAGACTCTGCATGACAGTTTCTTTCCCTAGAAATTTCTGTGGAAGATCATAAATACGTAGCCACAAATCCACCCTGTTGAGGACATATTATGAAGGTGTAGTGTTCAGTTTACCTCTTTCCACTAAAACCAAGTCATTGATAAAAAACCAAAGTGCTCTTTGACATATTTTATCCATCTCTTCTTCAATTTGCAGTTGAATGATATACGAATTTTTTGGGTAATCTAATAGAGACCATGGGTTGGTCGGATTCCATATTTTTCGCATCTATTCTTTGATTTCCGCCGATCTAGCTCTAACATTAGATGAAACAGAAATAATAATTGATCTTTTCCACTTTAAACTGCCAGTAATACGCAGATCTTGGAGATGAACAGGTAGAAGACTCTTTAGTGGTGATAGAAACTTTTAAAATTGATCAAGAATGGTATCCTCTATATTGGAAACCTGGGATGCCATAAGGAACACTGGCAAATGAGAATATTGAGCTGAACGAATCTCAATAGCTGCAGGAACTAGCCCAGCGACACTGGTGATTTTCACATCACAAGAAGAGACAAAGAAGATAAAAAAACACTCCGCGCAAGAGAACGGTGCGCCTACAACCTTCAATCGAACATCGGGAAAGCATATTTCCCTTGTGTCCTCGGAAACCCGAGAGGATTCCGTAAGCCCCGAGAATCCCCGAGAATGTCCGCCGTCCATCTTTTGCTTTCTCGATTCTTGTCGCCGTGTTGGGACGCAGGCCGTTTTCTTTTTGTTTCTCAGTTCTCACTGTACCAAGCACACATCCGACATGACGTTCTTCGGCCGGATGCCGTGGTCTCTCTCTCTCTCTCTCTCTCTCTCTCTCTCTCTGGCGAGGCCACGGGCTGTGCACACACATGCATGCAAGGATTGCCGAGGGCATCTCCTACGCTTCACCCAGATTTAACATTAACGATAATCCAGGAGAGTGGTAATAGCCCCATGGCCACCGACCAAGACGTGGAGATCGGAGCAGCACCCGCTGGGGGCGGCGGCGGCGGCGGCGACGGCGGAGGAGGATTGGAGGAGCCCTTGCCGCACGAGCAGAAGGGCGCTGCGGGCGAGGAGGCGGGCGGGGGGGCAGATCAGGGAGGACCCGTATGGATGGTCCTGCTCTGCACCGGCGTCGCCGTCTGCGGCTCCTTCGAGTTCGGCACCTGCGTGAGGAGCTCGGCCTCCATCCACAACACGATCAGGAGAGTTTGTCTGGTCGACGACGCGTGCTGACGGTGTCTTGCGCCGGGGGACTCGTTTTGGCAGGTGGGTTACTCCGCTCCGACTCAGTCCGGGATCAGGAAGGAGCTTCGCCTGTCTCTTTACGAGGTTAGTTTGACACACGTCCACCCAACTTCTTCCGGTATAACCGCTATCTATGTTTAATGACCATGGATTAGCAGTCTTTTTGGTAACTGTATTCAGCAGCTCTGTTATTAACAATTTTAAAATTGAGACTATGATATCAATATTGAAACTCTTGTTGGAAATAAAACAGAATATGTAATACAATCATGTGTAATTCTGTTGAATTACATACAAACGGATTCTGGTTTTGCATTTGTAATACATTCCTTTATTTTTTTCACTTTACATTGTAACATACATTGTACATTTTTGCCCTTATTGGGTTACCCTATATAAAAAGGAAAGCTGAGCCGCAAGGCTCCTTTACGCCCAATTTCTCCCGCGCTCTACTCCGTCAGTCTCTTGGTGCTGCTTCCAGATCAGAGAGCTCCGGCGATCTCACCGGAGCTTCCGCAGGGCCAAACTCAACTTGGTATCAAAGCGATCCTACTTCACTCGTCTTCTCGATGGAAGGTCAAGAAGGGAGTTCATCGTCAATGCCAGCAATGCTCGTCTCCGGCATCAACCACGGAAGCTTGAGTCATCTCACCAGTGAAGTCGGGAATCCATACTATCTAAGTGCTTCAGATAACCCAGGTTCTATCCTCGTATCTTCTGTTCTTACTGGAGATAATTATATACCTTGGCAACGAGGTATGATCCTCGCCTTGACTGCTAAGAACAAATATGAGTTCGTCAATGGCGAGATTCTGAAACCGATGGTTACCGATCCGTCATACAAATCATGGGAACGGCTTAACAATATGGTTATCTCGTGGATCTTAAATTCGATCCATAGAGACATTGTCAACTCTATTTTATACATAGACACTGCTTATAGAATATGGTCCGATCTAAAACAAAGGTACTCACCCGCAAATGGTCCTCGGATATACAGCTTAGAGTGTTCCATCGCTACCATTAAGCAAGGGAACGAACCTGTTGCTAAATACTTCAATGCTTTAAAGGGATATTGGGATGAACTGGTTCAACTCGAACCATCTGTGCAAGGGAATTACAATGAGAAGAGATGTCTCATCCAGTTTCTTATGAGACTTGATGAAGTGTACACAGCTGTTAGAAGCCAGATCCTACTCATAGATCCACTTCCTCACGTCAACAAAGTCTATTCCCTTATTTTACAGGATGAAGCCCAAAGGATGATGCACAATATCAGTCTATCCGAACACTCAGCTATGTTCACTAAGAATGGCACAAAGGGGGAGAAGAAGGGATGGTGCTCACACTGTAACATGGCAGGGCACAGTAGGGAGAATTGTTATAAATTCAATGGCATCAAGTGCTCACACTGTCAGATTGTCGGTCACCCTAAAGAGAAATGCTACAAACTTCATGGTTACCCACAAGGATTTAAGAAACCACAACCTCGAAAATTTCAGCCCAACTTGACTGATGAACAGTATGTACATTTAGTTAAACTTCTTGAATCACCTAATGGTATTGAACAGGCTAACAGTTTTATTCAAGGAAATCACCATCATTCTGGTTTGTGGATTCTTGATTCGGGTGCTACGACTCATATTACAGGTATTGCACATGGAGATCCATCCTCTTCCACTACACCGAATAGTAATGGTGCCAACACTCAGATCCAGTTGCCAGATGGCTCATCAACTAAGATATTCAATTTAGGTCCCAAGCAATTGAGTGATAGAATTAGTTTATCAAATGTTTATTATGCCCCTTCATTCAAGCATAACCTTCTGTCTGTGAGTAAATTAACTAAGGAAGCACATTGTTCTATTACTTTCTACCCTTCATTTTGCATAATACAGGACCTGGCAACCAAGGGTTTGATTGGTCGGGGCCTTGAAGCTGGAGGCTTATACTATTTTGCTGAAGGGACTTCTCCAACCTGCCTATCCACGGAGATCATAGATGCACAAGTGTGGCACCAACGGTTAGGCCACTTGTCAAATAATAAGCTTGAGATTCTATCAACTCAATTAGATATGAAATCTGTTTCTGTTCAATGTTTTGTTTGTCCAAAGGCAAAGCAGAGTCGTTTACCTTTTAAACTTAGTCTGAACATAAGTAAGAGTTCTTTTGATTTACTAGTTTGTGATGTTTGGGGTCCATTTCATATTGAATCAAAGACAGGAGCAAAATATTTCTTGACCATTGTAGATGATTGTACACGCTTTGTGTGGGTATTCTTGCTCAGATTTAAATCACAAGTACCAGAAAGTATCAAAGGTTTTATCTCTTATGTCCAGAGACAATTTGAGTATAATGTCAAAAGAATAAGGACTGATAATGGGATGGAATTCTTTAACAATACCCTCAGCTCATTCCTATCCCAAAATGGTATCATCCATGTGCACACTTGCACATATACTTCTCAACAAAATGGGATTGTTGAGAGAAAATAAAGACACATACTTGATGTGGCAAGAGCTTTTAGGTTCCAAGGGAATTTGCCTAAGACCTTCGGGAGTTTTTGTGTCCTAACTGCCACCTACCTTATCAACAGACATCCCTCAAGGAAGTTACATGGGAAAACCCCCTATGAGTGTTTATTTCACAAGTTTGCAGATTACTCAGTTCTTAGAAGTTTCGGATGTCTAACTTTCTCTTCAACCTCACATTTGAAGCTAGATAAACTTGAACCAAGGGCAAGACCTTGCATATTCCTTAGGTATCCACCCCATCAGAAAGCCTTCATTCTCATGGATCTTGAAATAGAGAATATTTTTACCAGTCGGGATGTCATCTTCCATGAAAAGATATTTCCTTATAATTGCAAGGGAGAGGACATAAAAAACCTTCCTATTCCTGTATCCCTCACTGAGACCAATGAGAAAGATGCCTTTGATGAATTTAGTATTCAACAAGAAGATGTCACCATACCCCCACAACTTGAAGATCCTTGTGCGGAACCATGTATACCATCCGCAGACATTGAAACAATGCCAGAACAGTAGGTTCTGGAACTGGAAGTTGACCATGACCTTAATGACAAGGGCAATATCAAAAGAACAAGGAAACCACCAGGATACCTCAATGACTACATCACAGGGTTCAATATAATCACCAATCAGAGTAATTTCTCCACTGACATTGATTCAGATGCTGTTCTGGACCAAATCGAACCTGCCACCTACCAGCAGGCCAGCGGACAGAATGAATGGATTAAAGCTATGAAGTTTGAATTAGAGGCTTTAGAAAGGAATAAAACTTGGGTCCTAACAGTCCCTCCTACACACAAAAAAATAGTTGGATGCAAATGGGTGTACAAGATTAAATACAATTCAGATGGGTCCATAGTTAGACATAAGGCAAGATTGGTTGCAAAGGGATATACTCAAGTGGAAGGATTAGATTACCATGATACTTTTGCACCCGTAGCAAAGATGACCACCATTAGATTCATTTTTTCTATGGCGACTTTGCATAATTGGGCTCTCCTACAGCTCGACGTGAACAATGCCTTTCTCCACGGGGATCTAAATGAAGAGGTCTACATGGAATTACCTCCAGGTCATGCTAAACAAGGACAAACCTATGTTTGCAAATTGGAGAAATCGATCTATGGCTTAAAACAGGCATCAAGGTACTGGTTTGAGAAACTTACATCATCTCTGATAGGTTTTAGATTCAAACAGTCCAAGGCGGACTATACACTATTTATCAAGAGACATGGAAATCTTATTGTCATTGTCTTAATATATGTGGATGATCTCCTCATTGCTGGAAATGATGAGGCTCTCATTGAGACCCTGAGAATAGGGGTGGGCACAAAACGGTTCAAACCGAGAAACCAACCGAACCAGCCCATTCGGTTCGGTTTGGTTCGGTTTGGACCCCCTTTCGGTTTGGTTCGGTTTGGAAAATCTCCAAACCGATTTAAACCAAACCAAACCATTTAAACCGATTTATTCAAAAAAATATAAAAAAAACTATTATAGTATTAAAAAAATGATATTTTTATAAATTTTATAATAAAATAATATTTATTTTCATTATTTTTAACATAAAAATCAGTATATATATGTAAAAAATAATTAATTTAAATATTTTTATTTATTTTCGGTTTAAACCGAACCAAAGGTTTGGGAGGGTGATTCGGTTTGGTTTGGTTTGGAAAAAAATGGTCCAAATCGGACCAAACCGAACCGTGCCCACCCCTACCAGAGAATAGAGCTATCAAAATGTTTTCACATGAAAACCTTGGAAAACCCAAATACTTTCTGGGAATAGAAATACAAAGGAGTGCAGTAGGCATATTTCTTAGTCAGAACAAATATGCATCAGACATTATTTCGGACACAGACTTACACGATGCAAATGATGTTGGGACACCAATTGAACAAGCAAAGGGTCTGTTTGAACTAGATGCAGGGCTGACAGATCCTGGTGTCTATCAACGGTTAATAGGCAGATTGATGTATCTCACTGTCACCCGGCCTGATATACAGTATGCAGTAAACCTTCTCACCTAGTTTATGAGTTACCCATCTCAAAAACATCTCACAGCAGCTTTGCATGTCTGGAAGTACATCAAGAAGAACACAAATTTGGGCCTATTTTATAGCACAAATTCTACCATGAAGGTAAAGGTTTACACTGATGCCAATTGGGCATCATGTCCTACCACAAGAAGATCAACGACAGGTTATGTTGTATTAATTGGAGAACACCCCATAGCTTGGAAGACCAAGAAGCAAAATACTATTTCCAGATCCTCAGCCGAGTCTGAATATAGAGCAATGGCATCCGGCACTGCAGAAATTCAATGGTTGAAATATCTGTTTGAAGACACAGGGCAAGATATTGGAAAGGTAGATTTGATATGTGACAATAAGGCAGCCATACATATTGCTCAGAATCCAGTGTTCCATGAGAGGACCAAGCACATAGAAATAGATTGTCACTTCATAAGAGAGAAGGTTCAATCCGGTTTGGTAGATTTAATTCATGCAAAATCATTAAATCAGCAAGCCGACATCTTCACCAAAGGTCTACCAAAGGAAGTCTTTCATTCACATGCATCCAAGTTGATCCGAAGTCCAACTTGAGGGGGAGTGTTGAATTACATACAAACGGATTCTGGTTTTGCATTGTAATACATTCCTTTATTTTTTTCACTTTACGTTGTAATATACATTGTACATTTTTGCCCTTATTGGGGCACCCTATATAAAAAGGAAAGCTGAGCCGCAAGGCTCCTTTACGCCCAATTTCTCCTGCGCTCTACTCCGTCAGTCTCTTGGTGTTGCTTCCATATCCAGAGAGCTCCGGCGATCTCACCGAAGTTTCCGCAGGGCCAAACTCAACTAATTCAAATCCTTGCTTGAATCAATTTTCATATTAATACTTCAATCCTTTTCAAATATTGATATATCACCAAACGAGGTATTAGATAAAAAGACGATCTCACGGCAGATGAGCTGATAAAACGAGATATGATTAGATACGTGTAATAAGAAGATGCCATCGAAGATTGAAGATTATTATGTTGAGAAGGACGGACCAACGCCGATCAAAAGCTTCGACAGGAAGATGATAGGAGATGACCGCGTTCGAAGAACGATCGAGGAGTGCAAGTAGCTCCTCATGATCTGCTGCATGGCACGGTAGGAAAGGTCCTGCTTTCCAGTTGCTCATGCAAGATGTCTTCGGTTCTAAGTTAAGAGAACAATTATTTTAATCTAAACATAAAATATATATGATTTATGTAATTTCTTACAATTATTATTAAAATAATAGAACCCATATTTTTGTATAATTTTTTTATTTGAAATATATGGCTCAAAGAATCTTTTCTCGTGGTTTGATCTTTTCCTAATGCAACTAGTAAACATCTAAAGATGTCTCTCCTTCCCTCCATCGTCCTCCCTAGATCAATGATTGTCGGATCAAAATCAAGACTTGTATCAGTGGGTACCGATCTCATCTGGTTTGGTAGATTCCGACTGAATTTTTGAGAAAAAATCGATTTGAAAATCAGCTCAAATGAGGTTTTTATGATATAAAAAATTTAAAAAACTCACAAAAATTATAAAAATTAATTTTTTAAAAAATTTATTGAAAATGAAAAAATAATATCTAACACACTTTCCAATCATTATAAGAGAGTTGAAGGCTATAAACCAAGTGGATATAACCTAATGACTTAATGGTAATATTATTTTAATAAGGAAATGTAACTAGTAACATGGTACAACCATAAAAATGATATATTGATATGTTATATAATGTTATACCTTCTTTTCACTTATATGTATGGAATTGATCTACGTACCCAATATCATCACTTTTTAAATTCTTCTGAATACCTCACTTAGAGCGATTTATAATATTTAGTCTATATCCATATGAAAATAATGAATTGGCCATCTAAGTAAAGTCATACATAGTGTCGTTGCTGGAGTTGTAGCTAGAATATAGGGTTGGAAGTTCTTAAGGGATTCTAGATAATTGGCTGCCATGTACTAATAAAAAACACATCTGATTCTAACGTTGAGTTCTCTTGCTCGAATGTTGTCTTTAACTCAAATCATTGGCCCCTACCTCATTGGAGTGTGCAATATTAGAAGAATTTCATTCTCCTCCACATCTACCTGAACCTCCTACATTTTTCTATCGTGTAGATGGGATAAACTTTTTTTCATAATTATATGAGGAGGGTGCTTGTGTGCTGTCTATTGGATTGATAGGTCCTCATTTGATTTTTTACTTCTTTTTCTTTGCTACTCCTCTGCTTGTGATGAAGAACTCACAATCCTCATGTCTCACTGATATGCCTTTTTCAATTGTAAAATGTGTCCCAATCTGTGTGCCTTGGCCTTTATCTTTCGAAAGATTGTTTTTGATGATGGGGCTAAAGCTAGAGCTAGAGCTAGGGCTGAAGTGGTAGGGACTTGTTGCTACATCTCTATCTTTAAGTTGAATGCCATTTAGTTTTCCTTCAATCCATGTACGATTCTCAAATTTAAACTTTAGAGGTGGTCTGCTTGCCTTCTCTTCCACCCACGCAGCAAATGGGTGCTCCTCTTAGAATAGATAATATATGTCGACGTCTTCAATAGTTTTTTGATGTGCTTGTGCTTCAGCTCTTTGTCGTACGCTCCACCTGCAAATCTTACGAATCTCTCTTCTTGAATTTTCTGGTAGTATTTGATATTCTTTATCATAAGCCGCATTTTGTAATGATTGAATACAAGTTCCTCCTACCTATCAGATGTTTTTCTTATTTTGATATAAATTGGTTAAAGATACTCTAATTCCTCTCGTATTTGGAGAAACTTATGCTCTGACTCAAAATGCAATCGCAATTGTAGTAAGTGGATTTCATCCATTTCTTCTATTCACTTGAACCCACCACTCATCTACAAAAAAAAAAACAATGGAAGATGACATTACTCATTACTCTCATAATAATATCAAATATCATTATAAAATGAGAGTTTTTTTTAACATACCTTAAGCAACCTTGTTAAATGAATGCCTCAAATCTAGATCTTAGTACACTCCAACTCTCATCTTAAATGATTATATTTGAAAAATGAGAGTTGTCAAATTATTAGTGTTTAGATGTAAAACAATAAGAATGATAATTTTCACTTACTTCTAACTCACCTCCACATCTATTCTATCGAGTTCTTGAAAGTCATTGTAGTACAAATAAAGTACCTTTCATGACTTCTTGATTGTTGCACACTTGTTGCCCATATTATATTTGTGAGTTCAAAAAATATCTTACATTCATTTTATGTGACATTAGATGATACGAGTATACATATATTTATGTATCAACCAATGATTAAATTGTTATCAATAAAAATTATTTACTTCAATGTCTCATCTCTTTTTCTCACACCTTAGTGGGTGTGGATTGGGTGAACTGTGATGACGATATACCAACTCCCCGACTCTAGAGTCTCCTACTCTTTCATTTTCTCTTCATCTCCTCTTTGTGATTACTTGTTAGCATGCTACGTTCTCATTAACTATTTATCTACTTTCTCAATATTTGTGTATAACTACTTCAACTCTTCATTCCCTTTGTCTTTTTGGGTCTCCCTTATAAGAAATTGGTCCAATTAGATTGGTACAATGATAAATTTTCGATTCTTCAAATATCATTGTCTTTATCTTGATTGGAACTGAATGGTAACAACAAACTAGTATTCGAAACAATTTCAAATATGTATCTTTGTGGAATTTAAATAATCCCTATACAGAAGAGAAGATCAAGCTTTCCCGCACTTTCCTAGTCACTAAAGTGTAAGACCTCTAGTCATGTCCATATGAAACACCTTCAAAGTAGTTCTACTTTGTAGTAGTGTTGACCACTCAGTCCTGAACAGAGCTCTACGATTCAATGGTGGTTGTTGGAGTGGGAGACGATGAAGAAGATGGCTGGGCACAAAATGAGCACCCTTAACTTGATAGGGTTTGTGTTTTCTTTGCTATTATTTATAAAATTTAAATTTTTTTACAAAAATCCCCGCTGGTTCCATAAATTATTCACATGCCTCAAAAATATGGATTAGTTCTTATATGTGTGACTTACTAAGTCCAAGAGCCCATTTGATTGAGTCCTAATTAAATAAATATTTTTTTAAAATTAAATTCATTATTTCATAACATATTTAATGGTTTGTAGATCACGAAGGGTATGAGTCAAATTTTATGATCCCAAATAACTTTGAAAATGAACTTTTCTCTAAAGAGATTTTTCATCATTAGTTATCACACAGATATAAACACTCATTTATCTAATGTCCCGATCAGATAGGAGTATGACTTAGCTATCAACTCTTAAATATTTTGACACTATAAAATCTTGTATTTAAAATTGGATCAATTGAAAATTTCTTTTTAAATTATTCTATCTACCTTGGCTAATGATTTAGAGTAATATCTATAATACATTCTCTCTCTCTCTCTCTCTTATCGAGAGTGAATAATCCCCTGTTGTCCACTCAATTACCTTCACCAGGTTTCCTATATATAAATCTATTAACTGTACAAGAGCACAATACTAAGTGATACATTAGTCAATAGTCAAAGTGCACATCTTTGATAGCTCAAATCAAAGATCAAAATGTGCAACCATGATGATAGAATACTCTAATTGATAGTTCGATTAGATACCATTCAGAGATTTTGTACTATTTGGTTAAGTGAACTCATTTCTTTAATGAATACATATACATATATCTCAATGTCTACACTAATGACCAACGAAATTGGCTATCCTCATCATATAAGAAATTATAATATATATTAGTCTTATTGGATCTTTGATGTCCTGTCACAAAAATTTTATGACTAGGAACATTTAAATTACTTGAATCTAGATAATTAATCTCATTATTATGATTTCACCATAATTCAATCATCATTGCATACAATGTAAGACTTTATTATAATAGACGTATTTAAATAGTGCAAGTAATAAAGATAATATCATTATTATTAAATAAGATATTACAAAAAATGTAAAACTATATCACATATGGTTTAACTTGTAAGACATACATTTCTATTATCCCTTTCATCTCTTCTTTCTAAAATTTTCTCATGCAACTTCTCTCTTTATTCAATGTGAATTCCCCTTTGTGAGACTTTTCTAGTGAAGTACACCTTCATAGTTTCACTGCTCTTCCTGGACACCTTGTCACATCTTTACATTGCCACCCACCCCATTTATGTGCTACTTCAATCAAAATACTTCTTTACTCATGTATCTGCCACACCATATACAATGTATAATTTTCTTGTCGTCATCCACCAATATGTCATGTCCCACCCAACATTATGATTTTAAGGTGCATCACTGCCTTCTTTGTTGGCCATTACTCTAAATTATACAACATTAACACATTAAAATTTAAAAGAAATCATAACATGAACCACTTAAGGGGGAGCCGAGAAGGAGGCAGAGCCAGGTTGGGGGCAAGCAGGGGGTCGGGGGGGGGGGAGGTGTTCTTTCCTCAAACAGTCACTCTTTGGGTGACTGTTTTAGAGAGGATTGGAAAGGGGGCAGGTGGGGGGTCAGGGGGAGGAGAGTTCTTTCTTCAAGGATGACTATTTAGGGTGGACGAGAGAGGGTAGGCAGGGGTGAAAAAATTCTTCACTTAAAGGCTCAAGGGAGGGGACCGCAAAAGGATTATGCAGGGGGTCTGGGGTGAATAGAACAGTTCCTTAAACAATCACACAAAGGCGACTGTTTAATGGTGGGGGTGGCAGAAAGGGGGCAAGCCCAGCAAGAGGGGTAAGAACCCCTCCATAAGGAATTCTAGAGGGAAGAAACTCAGAGGTCCAGAGGGGGGGGAGATATGCATTGGGAGAAGGGGAATCACCCCTCCACAAGGTTGGATTGCCAATGGAATTGTTGAAATCGATGTTAGATCAACCTGAATCACCCTCCATAGCTCAAGATTGACACCTGAATTGCTAGATCACGTCAGACCAACGCCGAATTGGTGAGATTGCCACCGGACCTAGCATATCGACAATTTGGGACCCATATTGCTCTTATAGAAGTGATATCGGATTGATATCGGGCCTGAATTGGGTACAATATCGATTCCAAACTAGGACTTAACTTGTCTCAGTGGAATCAGAAGAACCATCTGATTCATAAGAATCTGCCAATTCTTGACAGATTCCGATGATTCAGACCAATTCTGTTGGGAGTCGAGGTCTGTGTCAATCCTCTAAGAAAGAATCGGATCAAGACTGACCTATCCGATCCAAGTATCAGCTAATCCCAAACCAATTCGGTCAATTCTACAATCAATGCATTGACTTGTAGCTGCCATTGGCCCCATGATCCTGTGCCCTTCGTGACAACCTCCAAAGATGATAAACAGCAAGATGGATATATACATTGTATTGCTTTTACAAAAAAAGGCATGATTTTTCATTGGAATTTTTATATATTTATGTAGAGAGTGGATAGGCTAAAGTCGGCCTTATTTATATATATTTCCATTGCTTGTACTTCTATGCAGGAATCATTCGGCATAATGTTGGGTGAATATCGTTAAAATAAACTATATTTCTACAGTGAATGAGGATCCGGGTTAACATCTACTGACTCGTTGTTTTTGTTTAAGATGAACCGACTTCAATACCTTCAACAATTAGATCATCCTCATACTGGTAGGACATGCTTTATTTAATTCTGGGAGTTGGTGGAAAGTACACGTGGGGTGTACTGATTTATTTTTGATCTAGATCTCATAGTTTTACACTTCTACAATGGGGCCCATGTGTAATGGGGCCCATGTGTCCCTTGTGCCCATTTAGTGAACCCAACTAATGCCTGGGTGTGCAACACTACATAGTGCTTAAAATCTGGTCATGCCTTTCATGGCAATTCTCATGATGTCAATACATAATTGATCATGAGTAAGTGGGCAAATGGTATGATATTGCTTATAAATCTAATATGGTGCTTGGTTTATGCATGCACTGCAGTTCTCTGTCTTTGGATCTATACTAACAATTGGAGCGATGGTTGGTGCTATTACAAGTGGCAAAATAGCTGATGTGCTTGGGCGTAAAGGGGTAAGTAGGTATATGTATGGAATAGAGGATTACAATGACTTTTCCTAATCGCTATTAAATTGACAAGTAGGCAATGAGGATGTCAGCTGTCATTTGCATTGCAGGATGGCTGTCCATATACTTTGCAGAGGTGTGCTCTCTTCCACCCATCCACATTTCATGCTTAATCAAGAAAACAGGACCATTCTTAAAAATATTTTTTTTTCCATTTGACCTTAACCTTACAATATTATACAGAGAGCCTTGGCATTAGATGTTGGAAGAATAGCTACAGGATATGGGATTGGTATTCTTTCTTATGTGGTATGCATCTACTTTATATATATATTCAACTTTTGTTTCAGCAATTGCCAAATTATGTTCGATAATTGCATCAACAATAAATTGAAAGTTATAGTTGTGTATTGCGCTGCAATATTATTGAAGCATGTTTATGCAGTTTTTATGTGCACTTTTTATGCAATATATTGTTTTACTGGATTTGGATCTATGTGCCTGTGGCATTGAGCTTCTGATGAAGATTTAGTATTATGTGTTTCTGCAATTTATGGTATTCTTTTTATATTAAAAAGGTTCCAGTATTCATAGCTGAAATAGCACCCAAGAATCTTCGAGGTGGGCTTACTACTATTAACCAGGTAAGCGTACTCAGTTTGAAGTTAAAACCACACATTTAATATACTATCTGTGGCTCCATTTTTTATAAGATATCCCTTCCAATATATAGAAACAACGGGGTTTTCTCTTTTCTATAGCTAATGATATGCACTGGAGGATCTGCAAGCTACATAATTGGAACGTTTGTAACATGGCACAGATTGGTAGTACTTGGTAATGGACTAATTACGTTCCGGTGACCATGTATTCATTATCTGCATGTTTGGTGAAAGATTAGTATGGGGATAAACCTGGTTTATCCCCAAAAGTTTGAGGATCAACCAGGTCTAGCCCCTAATTAATCTTTTACCAAACGGGCCTTATATGTCTCACTGCTGGTCATATGTGATGAAAGAATTAAATATAAATAGAGTCAGAGATATGGAGGGATAATTTCCTTTTCATAACATAATTTAGCTCACCCTAAAAAGAAAATTCTTTGACCATTCCTAAATCCCTCTCTTTACCTTTGTTACGTTACAAACGTTGAGCTACATAGTATTACTTTAAAAATATAGAGATAAATATTACACTACTTTAAAATATAAAGATAATTAACTATATAATTAATTATTACTTTATTCTTATTTTAAAATTTAATTTTCAACGCCGCATTCATAATGATTGATATCCAATATCCCCATGGCTATATTTCATGAATCCACAGAGGATTTAAGTCATCACTTTGTCTTTTTATTTAATAAACTTGTATTTTTTATTAGGAGATTTTTTTTCATGCTGCAAGTAATCACTGATTAATTTTTCTTCTACAGGACTTAGCCCTTGTGTCATGCTTCTTGTCGGCCTTTTCTTTATTCCAGAATCTCCGAGATGGCTGGTAAATTCTGTCTCTTGTGTCAATATCTTTTAATGATTTCAACGCTTAGCGGAAATGAAGTTACGTAATGAAGTTACCTAAAATTTTAATTTAACGTAGGCAAAAGTTGGACGTGAAAAAGAATTTAAAGTTGCATTGCAGATGCTTAGAGGAGAAGATACTGATATTTCCAAGGAGGCATTAGAAATTCAAGTATGTTAGAATGCATTTCAAAGCTTTGCTTCCTGGTGCTTTGGGAAACACTGATTCTCATTCTTCTTATTATGGTTGATGTAACTCAACAGGAATTTATAGAAACATTACAGAGTCTTCCAAAAGCCAAGTGTCTAGATCTTTTACAGAGAAGATACTTCCGCCCAGTGATTGTAAGTTGTCTCTTCGGTTCAATAATGTAATGCCTTTGGTTTGCCTGTGTCTCTTACAATATTTATCCTTTAGATTGCAGTGGGATTGATGGCATTTCAACAACTAGGGGGTATTAATGGTATTGGATTCTATGCTAGCCAAACCTTTGTATCTGCAGGTTAGCATTTTTAACAGGATATACATTAATTCTAAGCTTGTAACTTATGGCTTGGACATTAATCTATGGTTTACAACAGGCTTTGCATCAGGAGATCTTGGAACTATAACAATGGGCTTAATTCAGGTACTCCATTCTTCTCATTTTCACTAACTTATGATTATGCTAAATATCTAATCTCAATAATCTGTTGATATAGGTCCCTGTGACGATAGTGGGTGCTATTTTGATGGACAAAAGTGGAAGAAAAACTCTTGTAATGGTACGAAAATAAATTGTCAGACACTAGTAAATATGAAATTTTCAAAACTATTTGTGTTCTAATGGTTCCTTTGGTTGCATTAGGTTTCTGCAATAGGAACATTTATAGGCATGTTTCTGGCTGGAGCATCTTTCTTTTTCAAGGTGACTATATTTGTTTTGTTATTAGTTCTTTGAGTCATTGTTCTGGGATATCTTTAAAACATGACCATTTTATTCATTAATAAACAGGAACACGGATTCCAAATGGATTGGATTCCTTTGCTTGCTCTCATTGGTATCCTGGTAATAATATTTCTTATTGAGCGTAAACATGGGTGTAGTTGTAATTTATAGATTGGCACTCATCAAAGGGTAACATAGATCTTTTATGTTCATGAGTAAGGTGTAAACAAGGCTGGAAGATGTCAAAGCATCAATCAAAACTTTCTTAAGCAAATAGTGCAATATCTTTAGAGAAGTGTATTTAAAAACTATTAAGTAATGATGGTTTGCCATATATGAACACAGGTGTATATTGGCTCATTCTCCATAGGAATGGGAGCTGTTCCATGGGTCATCATGTCAGAGGTAAGAAATTGATACCAAGACTATCATAGTTTGGTCAAGCATATTCCAATAAATGTATTGTTTGGTAAAAATTAATTGTTTGCAGATATTTCCACTCAACATAAAAGGAATTGGTGGGAGCTTAGTTACCCTGGTGAATTGGTTCGGCTCATGGTTCATTTCATTCACCTTCAATTTTCTCATGGATTGGAGCTCTTCAGGTAACAATAATTAATAAGGTGTTTGGTTGCGCAATAAATTTTTATATACTTTCATGTTAAAAAATTGTATTAAAATAAAATGTGAGCTAATCAATGACATAAAATTATCATGTTTGGAAAAATATGATGACAAAAAAGAGTGGATACCATACAAGACTAAAAAAGGTGAGGGACCACAAGATAAAAAAAAAGAGGTGACACCTTTTTTTGTTCAAGAAGGAAAACTCTTTAAAACATAATATTGTAATGGTTGTCAAACACATTTTTTAACAAATTTTGTTACAAAAACATAAATTCATAACAAAAACCCAACTTATGATGCAACCAAACGCCCCATAAAGTAGTTCGATAAATAGAATTCAAAAATTATAGTGTTAATCGTGTTCCATTTAGTAAGATTTTGTTTTAGTATGCAAACAGTGGTGACTTTATGCACAAGATACAAGCTCGGTACACACAGTCATACATGATAATATGACTTTTTAAAATACATTATATTATCATGCTGGCACGTTGAGTATCTATAAAAATTTCGCAATGTTATTTTTTACAGTCCATGATTGTGTCTCTTACACGTAGAGTCAAACTGCATGGTATACGAGCTAATCTCCGTTTGATATATGGCAATATGGGTAAACTGTGTAGTCCATTAGGCATGATATTTCAAATTGAACTTGAATTATAGGTACCACGAATCAATGCATATTGTTGCCATGCAAGTTTGAATCTCAATTTTTTTTTGTTTTCTTTTGCTTTTACAGGTACCCTCTTTATATTTTCGGCATTCTGTGCAATTACAGTAATATTCATAGCCAAAGTTGTGCCAGAAACTAAAGGTCGGACGCTTGAGGAAATTCATTCCTCAATGAACTCTTAGAAAAGCAGCTTACGTTAAATAGACCAAACTGCAGCTGGTTGTACCCGTATTTTCGTAAACCTTCGCCGATACCATTTTCCTTAATGAAATTTGATTTTGTCAGTGGTGCAAGAGTTGCAAATATTTATCTACACTATTGTCTGGAGTATTTCATTTCGATTATCTTGAGAAAGCAATTAATTATCCTTAAAGTATCCTCCTGCATGTCGTCCAACTCCTAATACTGCGCACCCCGACTTACAATATGGGGACAAAGGGGTTAGCTTGGCACATCCCGAACTGAAAATTATTCAAAATTTATAATCATTTGAGAATAAAAATGATAATATAATATTAATAGTTAAATAATTTTAAGAGATTACAGTAGGACCCAACATATCTACAATTAAAATAGCTTAAAATAGATCTAATGATTGTCTGGCCCTTTGAATTTTTAATCTTTTACTGTTCTACTAAGTTACTTTAGATAATCTGAAAATTGGTAAAATAATTAGGGTGAGTTACATGTGACTGAATAGATTTTTCAGAGCAGCTTTTACACACTATCAAATATCAAACATGTATAATAATAATAATGATGATGATGATATAATTTCATAAATACACACGGTGACAAAAAAGATAGCATACAATCAAACGAGTTTAAATGTAATTATTTTGGTTGGCCAAGCACGCGTATCTTTTTTTTATTATGTGAAAGATCTGATTATATGTCAAGGTAATCAATTGACCTCTCTAACTTCTTTTTTTTTGAATTTTTATACATGCAATGACTAAAATGACCAATGATACATGAAGCATCACTTAAATGGTTTGCATATGGGAGATGATGTCCCTTTACATGATCTCTTGCACTCTGATGTTTTCTATGTTGACACATGTACAGTCTTTCTAACTTATGGTGTAGACACTAGAATTTCTCTCTTCATATATTAAATTTCTCTTAAACAAATTATAGTTTTTCTTTCATATATGTCATTTGTACTAGTTCTAAAAATATATAAAACTATCATATAAATAAATTAAAATTAAAATGCATCGGGATAATGATACATCTAATATAAAATTGCAATATCTGGCATCGAAAAACAATATGAATTATTTTAATTGTTTGCTACAGTTGTGCCAAAATAGAATAGGCGGGAAAAGTCAAAACACGTAAAATACGATATTTCAACGTATCAAACTCGTAAGTGCATCGCATTTGTTTTTGCCGGACTTTTTGGTTCATATAACATATCTCATCTCATATGCATGTATTATTTTAACCATATTCATCAAAAGATATAAACGAGACCTAATGCAATACTTATGACTAGAGACATCATTGGAGTGATAACATCAAGGGTGGTATAAACAAGGGATGTAAATCACTACAAAAAAATAGGTTATTGGGGACGGCTTTAAGCCGTCCCAAAAAATCTAAAAGTCATCGCAAACGCGTCCCAAATAACGTCGTCGTCAATATTATTAGTGATGGCTATTTATAAGTCGTCGCAATAAAGTTTAATGAGACGGGTTTCAACTTATTAGGAACGGCTCGTGGTCGTCGCAAATGGTAAAGAGAAATCTCGTTGGAGGTTTTGTGGATTTTGTTTTTTGATTTTGTGACGGTTTTAAACTTTATTTGAGGTAGCTTCAGTCATCCCATATAAGTTTATTGGCGACGGTTGAATGAAGTTGTCGTCAATAAGTTTTTTTTTTGCAAAAAAATTAATTGGATTGGCCGTATTGGATCGATTCTTGGATAGAATCAGGAAGACCGATCATTCCCGATAACTTCCAGAAAGACCTAGAATCGGATTGACCAATCCGAAAATTGATTTATATTAACTAATTCGGTGCCGGATTTCTCAATTCAAACCCAGAACGAGTATCGAATTAGGAATTTTATTTGTTTTAGCCAATTTGGTGCTGCATTATCCAATTCAAACCTAGAATGGGCATCAGATTGGGGATTTTATTCTTTTCGGCCAATCCGATGCCGGATTGCCCAATTCAAACTCGGTTTGCCGGATTACTGAATTAGGATATTTTTGCCCAATCCAATGTTGGATTGGCCAAGTTAAAGCCGGAACGAGATCCAATTGGGCAATACGGCATCGGCTTGAAATTTTTTATCTTTTTGGCCAATCCGGTGCCGGATTAGCCAATTCAAACCCAGAACGAGCATCAATTGGTCAATTCGGCATCAGCTTGGAAATTTTGATCTTTTTGACCAATTCGGCGCTGAATTACCCATTTCAAACCCGGAATGGATTTGGATTGGCCAATCTGACATCGGATTGGGATTTGGAGATTTTCTTCACAATCCGATGTCGGATTGGCAAATTCAAATCCAGAAGAAGATTGAATAAATTTAAATAACATGTCAAGTACACATCTTTTTTCACATTCACATACCAAATTCAAAGGAACAATCCACATTCACATACCAAATTTAAATTCACATTCACATACCAATTTCAAATTCACATTCATACTCCAAACTATTTTGATACATACAAACTTTGACATCCAAGGAGAGTAGAAAATACATATATACATTCATCTTCTTCATCTTCACTCTCCTCGCCATCCTCGTAGTCCTTGTCATCATCGTCATTTTTGTCGTCTGTTTGTTGAGGTAGAGGATGCCCCGATGTGGATGGCACATCAGAAGCCGGGAATCTTTGAGTCAACTCTTCTATAATCAGATTAAGACGATCAAAATTTGCTTGTAATGATTTCTGTTGATTGTCCAATTGTTGTTTCAATGAAGTAATTTGTTCTTCATAACGTTCATTGATTTCTCCTTGCCTCGCCACTTGAGCTCTAAGATCCCGAACTTCTTGAGTTGAGCTAGAAGCACCTCCACTTGACTCATCATACCAAGTGTGGCGAGTTTCACCTCGCCCACCACATCAAATCTGTCCTAGTCGATCTCTACCGAATACGGATGCAAAAGCTTCCTTCGCGGTGACCGGAGGCTGCAATACCCCAGCATCCGAGGATTCAGATGCTAGGGGATTCATCAATCCTTGCATATTTTCTTATATAAATAATATGATAAAAAGTAAAATTAAAATATTGAATTGTAAATTATAAAGAAAAAAATATTTTGACAATCAATCATTACCATCATAAGACGACTTTGGTCATTATCCCAAATGACTGCTCCATGAAGCTTCTCATGCGTTTGACTCATCTGGAATACCTCCGGACAAGTTGGAGTACGACCTTCTTTTCGTACATGTCCAAAAAATTTAAAAAAGAATACAGAATTTGGAAATAAAGATAAACTAATATAAAAATTTAAGTTTTTACTATTTACAAAATCTTTTTCTAACTGGTGTATGTTTGTTCTTCCGCTTCTATATGGCATTGTTAATTGCCGCCTATTACCGGCATTCTTTTCACTCAGTGCTTACAAATATATATATATATATAAATGAAATAACATTTCTCGACATTAAAAAACTAATTATAAGAGAAGAGATTTGTTTGATTTACTCTGACTTCATTTTAACTCCATAAATGGCACATATGATGCCATTGTTCCTCGTTGCATTGTGGAGGAATGTTGGCATGAGCTTCCTTTATTGATCCTCTTGTAAAATACTATAGACAAATATTGTTAACAAAAAATTGGTCTATCTTGAAATTACATTATAAATTATATTTTACCTTTCTTTTCAAATGATTTCTTTGTTTTCTTTGCATATCTCTCATATGCCTTAATATTTATGCATCGGATTGTGTATTCCACTCAAAGGTAAAATGTTGCTACATCAATATAAGAATGATTAAAAAGTTCACAAAAATTTAAACAAGATGAAACTACTTAAATGTTACCTCTAAATCACAGAATATGGCATCCTTTTTCTCATACTATAGAGCAATGTAATTATGCTCCCACAAATCACAATGAACTCTATTCATAACTCCTAAGTAGGAGGTAAACTCCTACCCAAGTGATCCAACGCCAGATCCTCCTACTATATCGATGTTGTATGACTCATCAAGCCCAAGTGTTTGCACACTGATGGCCTTTGCTGGACCTCTCCCACGTCTAACTGATGTAGCTATTTAAGTATAAATTAAAAATTACAATTAGACAATGAATATTTTTAAAAAACTTTTTACTTGTACATATTCAAATATATACTTGAAGCATGGGAAGATGGACTACTACCATCTATAGGAGATGTCGTCGGAACCCGGTGATAACGAGCCTGAGATGGACTAGGCTCACGGGGTGCCTCCCAAATTGGCTCGGAAGCAACACCCTTGGAGGTGGAAGGTCGATCCGTGATCTCTTTTTGTTGCCTCCATAGGTCATATCCCGTAAGTATCTTTGGTGCTCCCTTTTCACATCGTCGACCATCAAAAAGATGCTTATATTGGTTCTTTATCCACCGATGTGCTACTAGTAAGAACTGACGATGACCAAGGTAACATTGTTTTCGACTATGAGCAAGTTGAATGGCATGTGTTTCTTCGTTATAGATAGGACATGCCAATTTTCCTTTAATACTCCATCTAGATAAATTTGCATATCGCGGAAAATCATTTATCGTACTAAAAAGTATGACTCTCATTACGAAAATATCTTTCTCTTCGGCATCATAAGTCTTCAATACAATCTCCCACAAATCTTTTAGCTTTTCCACTAATGGTCGTAAGAATACATCGATATCATTTCTGGGAGCTTTCGGATCGGGTATTAACAATGATATCATTGTGTATGTGGCTTTCATACACATCCACGGTGGTAAGTTGTACACCATTGTAACAACAGGCCACAAGCTGTATTTTGAAGACATTTGACCAAATGGATTAAACCCGTCTGAAGCCAATCCAATTCGAACGTTGCATTTCTCTAACACAAATTCTGGATAAAGTTCATCCACCCTTTTCCAAGCGGGAGAATCGGTAGTATGATACATTTCACCAGTCAATTGATATGATCGTGGCTGACTATGCCATGTCATCTACTTAGCCATATTGGATGATATGAATAAATGTTGTAACCTATCTCCTAATGAAAAATATTGTAAAACTTTTTGTGCTATTTTTTATTTTGATTTTTAGGATCATTTTTATATCTGGAGGTGTTACGATATGGACAAACGCTTTTATCTTTATTATCTTTCCAAAATAGAATACAATCATTTTTACATACATGAATTTTTTCATAAGTCCTAATTCCTTAATTACTTTCTTAAGCTCATACCAATTATCGGGAACTCATGCCCCATTATGTAAGACTTCCTTAAATAAAAATAATATCATATCCATACATTTTCTAGTGAGACTATTAATGGACTTAAGTTGAATCAACTTTAATATAAATTTTAATTTAGATACATCTTTTACACCTTCATATAGAGGTGTTTCGGAATATTTTAGTAATTTATAATATTAAAAATTATCTTCATTGTGTTCTTCCTCATTATGTCGAATAGAAAATTCATTATTTTGAATATCTTGTAACATTTCCATTACTTGATCATCTACATAATCATCTTGTGGTTCATTTAAATTTGTAACGTCCTCATTTACCATATTGACTTCAATTTCACCATGGCATATCTATGTTTGATAATTTAACCATATGCCATCACATATTAAGTGTTCTTTCATAACATTTCTTTTTAAAAAAAATATTTTACAACATTTTTTACAAGAACGTTGTATTAGATCGTTATGTTATCCATGTCTAAATTGTATTTTGAAATGATGAAAAGAATAGTCTATAAAATCTTCGATCCCTTGAATATATATCTACAATCTAATCTATTAGAAATATGTATCTACGATTTGTCTAAGTTAGTCATCTTATTCTAATAAATGATTTAAGTACAATGAAGAAATGATAATTTAATAAAGAAATCAATATATAACCAAACCTCCACCGAAAGAAGAAACTCTCAAGTGAATATCTCAATTAAAGTTTTTTTGAAAAAGAGATAAAATGACCAATATTAGACTTGATGTTGAACAATAAATGTTTATACATGTCAATTAAACAATTTAAGTCACTTAGCTTATACATTACTAAGTAATCCAAAGTAACTTAATAATTATTTATTCTTAGTTATTAACCCATGTTATATATTACTGACAATCTCAACTCTCTTACTAATCTCTTGTATTTGGTTAATAACTAATAGTTATATATTACTAGCCCATCCAACCAAACTACTTAATCACGTACACACACACATATATACATGTGAGACAAAATTTTACATTAGTAATTCTCAAACTTTTTATTTTCAACAAATATGTAAATCTTGTTAACATATTTAAGTTAAAATTTATACTAAGTAGTTTAAGTTATTTAGCTAGCTATCATTTTGATTTGAAAACTCATTGAAACCAAATGAAGATGACACTTGTTTTGATTTAATATAACAATCAGAACTTTTATTTTTTATTGATGACCTCTTTGATGTCATTTTATTTGACTTAAGATATCACTTAATTTTTATTTACTACATGTTAATCGGTTAGACATTCAAATCACAAGAATATAATAATAAAATCCATAAAAAACACTTAATTTAAGTGATAACTATATTTGTATTTTTAAATATGAATAAATAAGAAGTATTTCATTGAGCCCAAATCAAACACTATATTTGTATTTTTAAAGATGAATAACTATATTTGCATTTAATTTAAGTGATAACTATATTTGTGGCCAATGAGAGATATTAGAGATCAAATTAAAGACTCCAAATATTTCATTGAGTCAAATCAAACACCATCTTGATAAAATATCTAAAATATTAATTTTATATCTAATTTCTCTCGTGGAACACAACTTCGATTTTTCACCTCCGAAAAGAAAAAAAAAGACTAAACCACATAAATTTAAGTGGTTTATGAAAAAACTAATATTATATGTAGTCATTTTACCAAAAAATTACTATATAAACTTTGATCAATTCATAGGTTTGACATCAACTAAACAAAAAAATGAGAGATTTTTGTTTGTGATAAAATTAAGAACTAGTCTAGTCTATTAAGCCAAAAAGTAACGTATATAACAAGTCTACTCTATTAATGAAAATGGGACACTAAATCTAACCATATCTATTCTATTTGTTTTGTGCCATATAGGAAAAAAATTGAACAAAAACCCGGAACGTTCGTTAAAGATGCATGCCTTAAAGGAGGTTCAATTAACCCTAACTAGGGTTTAAATCCGGCACAAAGGAAGCAGTGGCAGCGGCGGAGCCAGCAACACCCACGGCGGTGGCGGAGGCAACTTTCCCCCTTCATGGCTGCCTAAGCGGAAAGGGGGGAGGCAATGCCTACGACGGCGGCGATGATGGCGGCAATAGCGCTGGCCACGGTGGTGATGATGGCAGAAGCAGCGGCGACGGTAGCTGCAGCGTCGGCAGTAGATGGGGACCTGTCGACAGTGAGCGCGCGCGCGAGAGAGAGAGAGGGGGGATCGACAATGAGCGCAGCGGGGGAAAGGGAAAGGAGGAGACCGAGTTTAAGTCGACCGTTCAACGGTCGACTTGGATTATTTGCACGACGGCTTCGCAAGCCGTCACCAGTAATCTAAAAATAAGCCGTGCGGATTTCGATTTTTTGGGTATTGCGACGGCTTCGACCATTGCCAACAGTAATTTTTGCGATGGCTAACTTTAGCCGTCGCTATTTATCGTTTATTAGCTATGGCTTTACACTAGCCGTCACTTTAAATATTATTGGCGACGACTTAACAAAGACGTCGCCAATAACCTACTCTCCTATAGTGAATGCATATAGCATATCTTGCATGTAAGTTATCCAATGTCACTTGTATTAGCCCAAGGGCATACGATAACAGGACATAGATAACAAATTTTAAAACTTTAATTTTAATTAGGTCATTTTCTCACTAGTCAAATCATGTGGTTGAATATGATTAAGAAATACAATTACAATACAAACTAATTTGAATGTATCACTAACATAACTTTGCATATATAAAATTGATAAGTAGAGTTGTATAAATGAAAGTAAGTTGGAAGAGTCTACTACATTTTATGTTTTAGTTTTTAAACTCACAATCAATTACATATGAAAAGTGGGAGGTTGAAGATGACATAAGACAACCATTGGTTTTTGGTTAGGTGACCACAATGGAACAACATTGTGCAATATTTCCAACAAGTTGAGTGCCTTGGGATGCTTGCGACAATGGTGATGGTGTTGGAATAAGTCTGGTGCTTGGTGTAGTTAGAAAGTGGTGGCATTGTTGGCAGAAAACTAGGCATCTTAAGATGTGCATAATGATGGTTGGCAATGCATACAATGGTGTTGATAGAGAGCTAGGTATCTCGAGCCGTGAAATAATTGGTAATACATGCATTGATGATTGACAACAAGTTCAACATCTTGGCAGATGGTGGCAATGTTGATAGTAATCCAGAAACATAAAGAATATCATGGCAATGTTGATAGTAATCCGAACATCTTGGAACATAGCACAGGTTGGCTCAGGGAAGTTGTGAGAAGAAACATAAAGAATAGCATGGATGCTTCTTGATGTGACTAGCTAACATGTAGGGCAAGATGCAGGATCAACTGCAAGCAATCGTAGGTGTAATGGTTAGGGTATTTATTTAATTAAAAATAATTATTATATTTATTAAAAGATTAATAATATTTAATGAGTGTTTCTCTCTCTCCCTATAAATTTTCTCTCCTTCCGTTTCTATTATCTCTTTCGGTTTTGTCTCCTCCAGATTACTCTATTGAAACTATCGCATTCTTCCTGTCGTTTCTCTCTTCTCGTTGCTATTTTCTATCTTCCTATGCGTCCCTCTTTCTTCTCGCTCCCTTCTTCGCCGTGTCATCACCTTGCCTGCATCACTGCCCTCGTGCACGACCTCCGGTGCACTCAAAGCCACCCCGCTGCCATCGTCAGCCGTGGCCTTGCTGCGTTGACCCTGCCCCGCTAACTCGCGCCCTCCCGCGGCCGCCTCGTTGCCTCCCTCCACTAGGCCACCAGCCCCGCCGAGCCCTGTCGACACCCCCCCGGTTGACTGCACCTCTGCTTCGTCGCCACCCGCCTACGGAAACCGCGGCCGCCCCGCCTACATGCTCTGGCGGCTTCGCTGTGTCACCCCGCTGCCTCAGCTCCACCCCATCAGCGCCGCCCATGGACCTGGCCGCCCTCCCTCCGTGCGAGAGCGTGCGCAGCAGCCCCACCACCGTCCGCCCTCGACCGCTGCAGTGCCGCTGTGTAATGGTTGGGGTATTTTTTTAATTAATTAAAAATAGTTATTATAATTATTATGAGATTAAATATATTTTATTGAGTGCTATTCTCTCTCCTTCTCTCCCTTCCCGTTTTTCTTTCTTTCCGTTACCACTTTCACCTCCTTCTATTTTCTCTGCTCCCGATTGCCCTGGGGGAACCGTCTCTCTCGATCTCCCTCGCGTCTGCATCTTCTTCGTCATCGCTCCGCCGCCGCGACAGCACCATCGCCGCGTCCCCCGGCCGTCCACCCGCATGTCGTCGCCTCGGCAGCCTCCTGCTGCCTGCCCGTCAGCACCCCCCCCACCTTGTCGCGCCCTCGGCCTCCGTCCCCTCGCCTGCATCACCGCCCTAGTGCGCGGCCTCCGGCGCGCTCCAAGCCACCCCGCCCCTTTGACCCCTCTTCCCGCGCCACCCCGCGTGAGCCGTCGCCCCCCCTCCGTTAGCCTCCTCCTCTTCGTCCCCGTCGCGCTTCCTCGCGCATCGTCCGGCGTCCCGCGCCGTCCAGCTGCCTTGGCCGCCGCCTGAGCCGCCTCCCTGCGCCGCCTCGACCGCCCGAGCGCCGCCCCGTCCGAGCGCCGCCCGCCCGCGCAACCGGCGCCGCCCCGCGCGCGCCGTCTCTGCCACCCTCCTCCGCACCACGCCAGCGCAGTCCGCGGCTGCCCGCCGCCCGCAGCGCCGCCGTCGGCATCGACCCCCCCCTGCGCGTCACCGGCGCCGCCCCGTGCAGCCCCGCCACCCGCGGCCGCCGCCTCGCACAGCCCTGCCGCCCCCGCCCCCCCCGCGCGACCATCCCCCCCTCCCCCGATGACTCACCGCGCCACCGCCGCCCTGACCGCCCCCCCTCCCCGGTCGTCCCTGCTGGCACCAGCTGGAGCCTCCCCTGCGCGCACCGGCCAGCCGCCGCCTGCACCAGCCGGAGCCTCCCCTGCGCGCACCGGCCAGCGCCGCCTGCACCCTCCCAGCCGTTGCCGGCGTTAGGCCCAGCCAGCCCCGCCCGCCGCGCTGACCCCGTCGTCACCCGCCGCCCTCGGCTGCCCGCGCGCACACGGCGCCGCATGTTACGCCCGCGCCCCCAGCGCCGTCCCCCACCGTGCGCCGCCCGCGTCGCACCCAGCCGCCTCCCTGCCCCCCCTGCGCCGGCCGCCCTTGCGCCGCGGTGCGCCAGCAGCCAGCCCTCCGCGGTACCCTCCCTCTCTCCTATCCCCTCTCTCTCATATCGCCCCCCTTCTCTCTCTCCTATCGCCACTCTCTCTCTTCCAGTATATTGTCCCTTTTTAACTATTTATTCCTCTTGTTCTAGCAGAGTTTGAGACCACCTATCCGGATCGATTTTCCAGCGCCGTTGTGACTGCGGCAACACACTCGTCATCCGGATCGATTCCGTTGGAATTCCGTGCGCCGTTCGTCGTCGCCGTTAAGGTAGGCATCTCGGCTATTCTTAGCATCTTTATATGATCGATTAAACCGTTAAAATATATTTAGATCACTATGATTAGAATGAATTAATTAGTGGGTTGTTTTTGTTTTATTAGCATGATTAAATAGAGTTAGATTAGCTGGTTCAACTATGCATGGTTAGGTTGATTTAATTATCCAGGTACGTTAGTCGACATGATAGGTTTTTATATGTTTTAACCTAGTTAGTTTAGATGATTGCATCGCGATAATCTTTAACATGTATATCCCGATTTGATAAAAAAAGCCGATGTAAAGTATAGGCATAGTGGTGGTACGTAGAGTTTAGTGTATTTTCTTTTATGTGATAGATAGTCCTGTTTAAGCTTGTAATTGAGGTATTTAGGTTGTAGCTTGCATGATCCTATTTAGATGCATCATATGATAGACTGGTTCTAGTTTGTGCTAGACTGTGATATGGTATGCAAATATGGGGTGCATAGAACCATGAGTGTGCATCTATGTATTTCATGTTTGATTTGCCAATTAAATGTTCATGTTTACTGTCTGAGTTAATTATATGCATGCATGGTGTGGAATGTGGTTAGTGCGGTGGTGCATTGTGATGGAAATGTACTTCACCAACTATAATTCGGTCTGTGGGCGCGGATGAATTAGAACGGTCGGAGCATCCGTCGATCCCGGATACCGCGGTTTATCCTAAGTACTCACACTATGGGGTACTATGGGATTTAGATTACTATATGTTACTTCCTACTATATGGTAAATCAGTGCTAGTTTTGTGATGTGACTACATTTATCGGATGGAAGCATAAAATTTACTCAGACAGGTGTCTAGTTGTGTGGATTGGCATAGATGGTAGTGTTATAGATGTGTCATTGGTTTTATGTCAGGTCTATGTGTTCTGGGCATACCTAGAACAGTTTAATGTGTAGGTTATGTCGGTTTTAATGCATTTAGAGTCTGGTTATCATATGGGGTAGTTGAATGACTTTGTAATCAATTAATTAAAGATATATGATTAGTTTAAACCCTATGTATTAAATCTGATTTTTAGGCTTATTATGTATTGAATACCATTAGAAATCATTATTATAGTGGGGTAGTTCGGGTGTAAGTCCTACTGAGTCTGTGGTGACTCACCCCTTCCGTTGTTAATATTTTCAGGAGTGCAAGTTTAGCGCAGCAGAAGCGTAGTGGTGTTTTGGAGTCCGAGGAGCTAGTGGAGTACTCATTCAATATTGTTGGTATTTAATTTGTTTAGATAGGTGTTTGTTTATGGTGTTATTATGTTGTAAAGCTTGGAATTATTTATTTGGATTGAGATTTTAGTCTTTTTGGTTCCAGACCGATATTCTTCCCCGTTACGTCGCCGGATTATCTTCCGCTGTGCATGTTAAAAATCCGGGTCGTGACACGCTGCCTCCTGCGTTACCGGCCCCGCACGTTGACCCGCGCCATGCCTGCCAACCCATGGCTGTCCACCCACCGTTGACCCCGCCCACACTCTCCGCCACCCATGGCTGCCACCCCGGCGTTGACCGCCTTCCCTTGGCTACTCCCGCAGTTGCCTGCCGCCACCGCCCGCGACCACCGTCTTGTCACTTGTGCGCCGTGGCCATTGCCAGTGAGCGCCATCGCTTGTACACACACACACTCTCTCTCTCTCTCTCGATGCCCCCCTCCACGGCTCTCTCTCTCTCATCACCGATCACCCTATTCTCTCTTTTCCTTCCATCACTCGATTTTCCATCGCCGTCGTGACCGCAACATACTCAACATCAGGATTGATTCTCTTGACATTTCGTGTACCGTTCATCATCACCGTTAAGGTAGGCGTCTCGGCTATTTTTAGCACTTATATATTTAATTAAATCGTAAAATATGTTAGATCACCATGATCAATAGAATATAATTATTAGGTTATTTTTGATTTATTAGCATGCTTAGATAGAGTTAGATTAGCTTGTTCAACCATGTATGTTTAGATTGATTTAATTATCCATGTATGATAATCATCATGTTAGGTTTTCTTATGATTGAGTCTAGTTAGATTAACATGGTTGCATGCGGTGATCTTTAATATATATATTCTGATTTGTTAAAAAGCCAATGTGAGGAGTTAAGTATTGTGTTCATGTCATTTAGTTTTGTATCATATATATTGTTGATAGTAGAGACTATCAATACATGCACTTGGTATGTTAGTTTGTAAACTTGCATGATTCTACATTAGATGCATCATATGATTAGATTGTTCTAGTTATATTAAATTGTTATGTGGTATGCATGTTTGTGGTGCATTGATCTATGGTTGTCCATAGATATAACCCATGGTTAGATTGTCATTGACATACTGGTTAAATGGTTTGTTGTCTGAGTTAATTATGTGCTTTCATCTTGAGAGATGCAGTACACAGAGGGTTACATTGTAATGGAATTTTACTTCACCAGACTATAATTCGTGACCTGTGGGTAGCAGATGAATTAGAACAATCCGGAGCATCCGTCAATCCCGGATACCGCAGTTTATCCTAAGTACTCTACAACCTAGGGGTACTATGGGATTTAGCTTACTATATGTTACTTCTATATATGGTAGATCTGGTGTTAATTTTGTGACATTAACTATAATGTCCAAGTGGAGCATATAACTTACTTAGACAAATAGTTTATTTATGTATTTTTGGCATGTATGATAGTGTTTAGATGGGTTATTTTTATATGTCCAAGTGGTGTATGCATACCTAGTTTAGTTAAATGTGCAAGATATGTCAATTTTAGTGCATATAGAATCATGTTATCATATGGGGTAGTAGAAAAGCATTGTAATCACCCTTATTGAAGATATATAACTAGTTTAAACTCTATGTATTATAATATGAATTTTTAGGTTATTTATCATTAATATCAATAGAGAATTACTAATATAGTGGGTAGTTCGGGTGTAAGTCCTACTGAGTTTGTGGTGACTCACCCCTTCCATTGTTAATATTTTCAAGATCACAGATTTAGCGCAGCTGAAGCATAGTGATATTTTGGAAATCCAATGAACTAGTGGAGTATTTATTAAAGGAGAATTTAACCCCAGACCCAATCTATAAATATGACTTCAATGAAAAATCCGGCGTCTAAAATATCTTAACATAAAACCCAGTTTGGCAAAGACGTATAACTCCCGCCCCAATTTGAATGGGAATCGTCGGGAGGAGTCAGAAAAAGACATGTATACCCTTATGCCCTTTGTTAAAAGAAAATATCTTTCTCTATGCATAATGAAATATTATTCATAAAATTTATTATAATACCTTAGAATATTGTCCAACGTGCAATCTTTTTTCGATCAGCATGTCCGACATCATCCGAAAAGTTTTAGTTGTTCTCTTAGCAGAAGAAAAAAAATACATGAATTGGATTCCAGAAGACGTTGCCACTGGATGGTTGAAATGGTCGAAGAAAAAGAAGATAGAGGAAGAAAACGAATGTGGGTGCCCTACAAGCTGGTCTCCACCATAGCGAAGATGAACCGATGCCACCATGAACGTGCTCCGAAGAAAACTCATCTATCAACGCCTCGAAGACGCTCTGTTGCTGCAGCGAAGACTCCTCTACCATCACCGCGAAGACTCCTCCGCAAGCTGCACAAATACGCTCTACCACCGCTGTGAAGATGCTCCAAGGCTCCATTGAAGACTCCTCAACTGCCGCCGCAAAGATGCTCCGAAGACTTCTTCACGCTTCATCTGCCGCAACCCTAGAACTCGAGAGGGAGAAAGGGGAACGTGAGATGGGAGTTGTATCGGGAGGAATGATCTACCGTGAGGGTAGAAATGGAATAAGAAAATGTAAAAGAAATGTCCGTCAACCATCGGGCATTTTATTAAACATTTCATGTTGACTGGGTGTTTTATAAACAATATTTGGACAATGGATCTTTTATTGAAGTGATTTTTATAATTGGGTTTCTAATTAATTTTCTCTTTATTAAATGTTGTTATTTGATTTGATTAGATAGATGTCTGTTTGTGGTGTTAATAGGTTGTAATATTTGAAAATGGTGAATCTGGATTGTGATTTTAATCTTATTTGGTTCCAAACCGATATTCTTCATCGTTACATCATCGGATTATCTTACGTTGTGCATGTTAAAAATCTAGGTCGTGACAGCAGACCCTACAACATGGGCCTAGGGTAGATGAAGGAGGACATGACTCAGTAAGTAGGAGCTGATAGCGGCTGGGCTCAAGAGAATACTACTTGTTGTGGTTAGGTTGGTGCGAACAACATAATCATGGTTGCACTAGTATGCACCAAGCACAAGTACAACAATGTTGGGCTACACTCAGGCACAAGCATGGCCAGGGTAGATCAGAGAAGTTGATACATCAAAAGTTGAAGGATAAACATTTTTGGTTGAGAAGACTCTAATCAACCAACTGTGATACGTCCACATATTGAATTTGTCAAGGGTTATGTAATATGCAGCATAATGAAACCCTTTAGCTGGAAGCTAGTTTTATACATGATGTTATTGGTGCCTAGATGACCTTGGGAGAATATTTCAATGGATTTCCCAGGGAGGCACAAAAGGCATGGACATGACTACTTGCTTGTGGTGTTTGACCATTTTAGCAGGATGATGTGCTTGAAATGATGTAAGAAAAGTGATAGTGATTAGGGCATCTATAGCACATAAGACTGGCTTGGGTGAGCTGTAACAAATGTTGATGAACTTTGGAGACTATGGGGCACTAGGACATGTAGCCAACACCTGACTAGGCTGGCCAAGCGTGTTGCATTGCTAGAACAATATTGGCATAGACAACATGTTGCTTCAGTGAAATCCTACTTTAATTAAGAAGTTATCTTCCTTTAGAAACTCTTCCATATTTCTATTTTTTATTAATCAAGTATCTACTCTTACGTTGTGGGCCACTATTTGGCAGCTCCATTTTTATAGACCAATCTATGATTTTCCTATTTTTTATTTTTTTTATTAATAAGTTAATTTTCTAATCTCACTAGGATTAAGACAAATTATTATTTAGAAACTGAAAGCTAATTTCTTATTTGTTAATATCTATTAATAAATATCATTTTTATTTTCAAATGTAATTAATATTAGAATAATTGCATTTTTAAAAGTTAATAAAATTTAATATTTTTTAAACTACATTAATCTTTTAAATAAAGTAGAGGCATTAGATGGCTTCTAAGATGTCGAAGGGCAAAAGAATAGAATATGATTCTATCACTGTCTAGCTCTCTCTTGGGACCTAGAAGAGAAATTTGTTCTTGAGCTGGCTACACGCATAAGAAACTAATGGTTGAGTAGTATAAAAACTAATATTTACTTGTTATTTGTTTTATATTTGTCTTTGATCTAATATATTGGTAAAAGGATGTCCATCTAAGAATTTTAATAGAAGATTCTAAGGGCCCATTAGGTATCAGATTATTTAGAAGATAAGTATTATTTATTTCTTAAAATTTGGGAATAAACTAAGTTTATTCCCTAATTAATCTTGTAACATACAACTCCTAAGAGTAGAGTTGTCTCAAGGGTAGGCTAGTCCCAACCATGGTAAAAATATTGGGTACTAGAGTAAATCTACTAATACTGACTACCATTTGGTTAAAAGAGATTTGAAATGGGTCCTATAAAGATGGGCATCAAATCCAATTTTAATTGGCCTATTTTTATGTATAAAAGAAAGAAAAATAGTGAAAATAAAATATGCAAAATGGTATAAAAATGTAGTTGATTTTAGCTTACTACAAAAAAATAAATAAGATAACACATGAATTAAGATATGATAAAGAAGAGCCTAACGTCCTGTTTGGTAACACTATTTGGTATCGCTATCACTATCAATTTTAAAATTAATATTGATAGGAGTCATTAAGAGGTGTTTGGTTAATTGTATCAATTTTAAAATTTATAGTGCAAACAAACCGTATTACATAATACAAGTGTCAACTTGTATTACTTTTGATATTGATACTCTAACATTTGAAAATATTAATATCAATATTGATATAGTATCAAAAATGAAACTCTAACCAAACAGGGCATAATGTATTTGATTAATTGGAAAGCCAAACACAAACAGCAAGTTTGGCAAATAAATGGTTGGGCGATGTTGGAAAAGCCAATTGACTAATATATTTACTCTGATTCAAGATGATGGCTATCGTAGTGGAGGAGGTGCAAAAAGAACTGATTGTTGGGAGATGTTATGTAGGACTCACTATAGCAAACTTAGGAGGAGGGAAATCAGGTTTGACTTTACACTCAAGTTTAAACCAACTTAAATACTAATTGCACTAAATGGTTATGTAAGAGTATTATTCTAGATTTTAAGTTGGATCAATTTGGTAAACTTATTCTGCTAAAGACACTACAAGAACTTGAAGTTTTTATAGCAAATTTTTTGTAGCAACTCAAAATATTACTATAAAAAATTTACTTAAAATAGCAACTTTGATTAGTTGCCACAAAAAGATATTTATTTACAGCAAATATAAATTTTGTCATAAATAATGTAATATAATTTAACAGTAAAATTTAGTATTACTAATATTATGTAATTTAAAATATTTATGTTTAGAATTAAATAATATAAAAAATTATATTTGTTAATAATAAAAATATTCTTTGAAGAGAATGATAAATATACTTATATGGTATAAAAGTTAAATATTATTTTTTTTAAATTTTTATCTGATATTGTAAAGTGTTTATCATATTTTTTAAAGATTTTTAACTTTTTTACCATGTTCGCTAGCGCGACCGTTATATATATATATATATATTCACCTTAGTTTTTGAAGTCTCGCCATTTATGCAGGACAGGTCGCCGTAATATGTGCAGGACGTGTATCACATATATTTAATTCACGTAATATGTGTGGGGCTTTCTTAACGTTAATGTTGAACAAGACATGTTGTTACGGCAAACTACGAATATATCTTATATATACAATAACCCATAAATCATGTCTTAGCGCATCTGCGAATGTCGCAGGCCCGCATGCTCTCTCGACCTAATATGACTTCTGACTTCTGAGCGCACTACGAACACCGCAAGCTCTCTCGACCTTCGAATAGGGCACGCCCCGCATTTGCTTGCTCGTCCTACCCACATCTGCTCTCCCGACCTTCGAATAGGGCACGCCACATGATGTCGACACAGCTCGAGGGAGAACGTCGGCACAGATCGGAATATCGTCTACACAACTCGTAACATCATCGGCATCGCAGGTATCCTCCGTGAACTTTTCGGTTGGCATCTCGTCCGGCGGTGACCTCTGACTTTATTTTCTTCCCTGGCAATTTTCCACCTTCTCGATGCTTAGGGCCAGACTCGTGACCATCTTTTGATATCAGTGATTTCCTTAATCAGTTACCAACGTTAATTTGGTAGTAAATCACTTAAAGGAGTTGACAGTTCTGTGTGTTGAGTTGGAGATAACCATGTGATCTAGATCAAGGCTGAATGGTGAGATTTATACATCCTATCGATGCGTCTTCTTCTTTGTTTTCTTCAACTATTTGCCATTGTATGTATACGGTTGTGAGTTCTCTTCTGTTGTAGGTCTAGTTAACGCTTTTACTCCATTTATGCCGGATGTTGCAAGGCCACCCTTCTGGCGAGATTAGATCTACACCTCACTCTAAGCTCTGACTTCAACGGTATTACATTATTTTTTATTTTTTATTTTTTTATTTTTACACAGTATTACACGAGTGATTTGAATATTTTTGTTACCTCGCTCTAAGCTTGACTCAACTTTGTAATGATCATACATTCTGTATTACTGTTAACTTTTGTTTGATTACCTGAAGTATACAAAAAATAATGTTGGACAATAATTGCAAACATATGCTTGGATTTACGTGGAGATGTTTGGATTTATAGACAATGAAACAGATGATTAATTGTGAGAAGGTATATATATGACAATGACTAGTTTAATTTGACGAAGGTCAAAGGTAATTTGGCAAAACTCCTATATGTATGAATGAGGGGGCAAGTTTCAAATATCTTTGGAGATTATATGCTGGTGTCACCTTTATTACCACTCTACTTGGTTCAAATTGGTTGCATCGACCTGAAACGGAAAATCTTGGGTCGATACTTTTCAATCCAGTCCTCTACTCCAACCGGGATTGATTCTGACCATTTCTTTTTTAACTTTTGGAGGAGTGACTTCATTTTCCTTAGATGTATACCCTGCACCTCCACAATCATTTCCTTATATCTATACTGTACGTGCCTCCATAATCACATGCAGAAATGATTCGTTTTGGTGAAAATATAAAAACATGAGCCTTAATTTCATTGAAATGTGCAGAACTAATATGTGGAAATTCAATTTGTCCCTTTGACCATCTTGTAGCAACGATAGCGGAAATATGCTTAACTCATCCACCCTCTGCAACTTCCAATAGTAAACTCACTACTTAAGTTGTTTACTAGAGCTTTTCCAATAGGCCTTGTGGTTACATGTTGCCTTTTCTGCAATGAGGATATCTTTCTTGTTCTCATCATCAGAAAACAATTAAGCCTTTTTCTTTTTAAAATTGGCCGCAGCTTGGTTAAATTTTTCTTTATCCACCTTTCAATGTATGCACAACGGTTGATGGCTTGTTTGGTCAGAGTTTCAAAAATGAGATTATACCAATATTGATATTGGTATTTGCAGAAAAAGGTTAGATTACCAATACGAAAATTGATGCAAGTTGACATTTGTATTGCTTACGATGTTTTGTTTTTATTACAAATTTCAACATTGATATTGTTAGCCCAACACATCTTAGTGATGGCTATAGAAATGTTTGGTAGTGTAACCAAACAATAAGATAGCAGGGGATTTTGTCAAGAGAGTTAAATGTGGGCAATATTTGGAAATCTTGTGACTATGTTAATCATGCTATGATTGTGTTGCTTCATGTAATCTGTTGATCTCTAAGGTTTTTTTGTTCTTCGTAAACTAATCTTCCTTTCCTATGTGGAGCCTCGTAGCTCATCTAATCCGTAACAATCTTTTAGCTATGATTGTGCTTGATTTGTTCAAGTAGGTAAGGGCTTGCAATAGATTGTAGAACTTTCTGGTTAGTATAAAAGTGGAAGATGGAATGATCCTCGACCGTGTTGCCCGAGGAGTCGATCGAAGATTGCAAAGTTCTTACTCGGAACACACTTGTGCATTTTTTGTGCACTACACTTGCCGAAATTGGGAAAAGATTAACCGTAGATTCGAGCTTACATAACAAGGTTTGAAAGGTAAGAATTTTTTTAGACAAATACACCCCGTGCCAATCGTTACTTGACAGCTTTCTGATCTTTTATATTGTATAAAATTCTCTTCCTGGACAACCATACATGTGCCAGCTGTAACAGGCTTTTTTACTTTGTGCTTTATCTTCAATGCATCCACGATGATGTCAAGCGAGTTGAATGGTGATGGCAAGTTATGCCATGGGAATAGGATTGCATAACAGGTGAGTCAGGATCTGTTTTGGTGTTTAAGTAAGGAGGTCATCTGAGGATTACGAGATTAAGAATGCAACATTTGGCCAATATCATTAAATGACTCGAGAAATGAGATATTGCAGACACGGTATTTTGCACGTCAGTGATGCAGAATCTGAGTTTAGTACGACATCAAGAATATGCCATGCTAGTGCTATTTACTGCAATCTCTTGCATATGGATTATTTTTATTTTGGACCGTCGGAAAAAGTTGGCAAACAGCAATTCATGGATGCTTGTATTTGGGAAGAAAAAAGTGGTAAGGTCAATAGAGTTGGCAAACAAAGCAAAGGAAAGAAAATTTCATTTGGAATGAATAAGTGATACAATCATTTTTCATTCATGCACCAAGTTAGAACTATGTTCCTGCTTATTTCAGATTTCAGACCCCCTCATGCAGGATCAGCTTGGTTGAGGTTATTGATGTATAGTATCTACATACAGCTAAAAATGTAGAAATTCTGGCATTCTGCTTTTCTAGTAACAACAAGCACCTTATATTTGTATGTAGTCACTTGGTTTTTCTATTGGCGATATCTACATTTGTCATGGAAAATTACTCGCCATTGTCTATAAAGAACAATGAAGATAAGCACTGTGATCTTCATGTAATCTGTTGATCTCTAAGGTTTTTTGCTATGATTGTGTTGCTTCAAAGAAAGTAGCTTCTTATATATTTCATGGTCACTAATATTAGGCATAAAAAGTATGCTATCCTTTCAAGTACTACATAGTATCTTGATTAACGTTGACACCTAAATTCTGTAATAATTGAAGCCCACTTTAATCACAATTCATTAAAATAGCTCAAAACTGATGCCCATGTTCCTGCCCACTTTTCATATGCATCAAATTAGGCCCATTTGGTGACAATTTCCACCCAATTTTGTACCAGCTTTGCGGCCAATGTTGTATACATTTTTGGGGTTATTCTCCAACCCCTAAAATAAGCCTATTAAGTGGCCATGTTGGCTCGGTAGACAACCAACTGGTGTGTAAACTTTATCATGGTTGTATAAACTTTATATTTGGTGTGTTCTTGACTCTATGCAAGTATTCTTAAAAGGGTGTTTAGTTATCATGCTATCTCAATCTCTTTACTTATTTGTACTTGAAATGCCTTTTTTACAAACTTTTATTGTACAGAAATTTGCATCATCCTCTCTTTAGTCATAAACCATTCATTTTTATTGACCAGAAACTTGCATCCGATAAACCTCAATGTCCATCTCTGAATGTTCAGGCATGGACTCGGTGAAAATTGCTAGAATCTCACATATCCTACTGATTGAGCTAATCAACATTATGATTTTCTGGTTGACTGTTAACAGGAAACAGTCAACCAGAAAACAGGAAAATAAACTGAAATATAAAACTTCAAAAATTTGAAACCTGAAACCTGCAATAAAGATATCCAGTGCTTCCATCGATCAATCCCTTCCATGGCTTGGGAAGCGTAGGGTCTTCTGGAGCTGATGCCATCGTCCCACAGACGTTCCAAAAAAAATGAAGTTGTGGCTAAACTACAGATCTGGAGAAAAAAACAGATCGGACCTGCAGAAGTTGGCTAAATTATTTTTATGATAATTTTATAAAAAAAATGAAGTTGTGGCTAAACTACTGGTTTGCATAAACCTGCAGAAGACTGAAAAAACACAGTTTCGGACCTGCTGTAAGTTCACATGACCTGTTACAGTAAGTCCATTTGTTTTGCAGTTGGCTATTTGTTTAACTTTTAAATTGGTTATTTTGCAGATCTTTCAAAAGTAATGGCTAGTTCAAAGCAAATTAATTCAGGAACATCACAAGGATCCTCATCTAATGGTAAATTTAATGTATTGTTGTTTTTTTCTTTCTCGGAGAATAACTGTTATAATTGTCTAGCTAGATGTTAGATTCAGAATAATTGTTTTTTGTTTCATTGTCAAATTCTTCTATATCATGTCTTGTTAATTCATCAGATACTCCCTTAGGTGGTATGCGTAAACGAGGACGTGGAAAATTTAAAGGCATTGAGATATACAAGAAATTGCAAGCATATGAAAATCAAAAGCTACCGGTACAGATTGATATTGATTCGAGGAGACCATTTGGGGCAAATGCAGAAAATTTGGTTAGTGAGATTGGACGACTTGTGAAGCTTTGCCTTCCTATAAATGTGTCTTCCTGGAAAAATCTTACAGATGAAGAATCAAAAATTTTTGAAAGAATCTTGGTAATCTCTTTTGTCTGTAACCATATTGGTTCCTAGTTATTTAGTTTTCATTATTAATTATTTAATTTAATTCATTTCAGGATAAGTTTGAGCTAAAAGTTGAGAATGAGATTCGTAATGATGATGAGATTCGTGCAATACTTAATGTCATTGCTGAAAATAGGTTTTAAGAATGTTTTATGAAATTTAAAAATTTTGAGTTTGTTTTTATACATTTAGAAATTTATGATCCATGTAATCCTGTTTTTGATAGGTATCGAGATCATAGACACAAGATGCAGGAACATTATTGTAAATTTCAAGATGATCAAACTCGTTTGCGAAATCCTCCTATTGGGGTTAAATCAGATGAATGGGCATGCTTAGTTGAATATTTTGGATCAGAAAAATATCAGGTATGTAATCATATTTTATCTTTATGTTTATTGTCATGATTAATTTACACTTCGTATTATTTTAAGGCCATGAGTGTGAGAAACAAAAATAATCGATCCAAGCAAACCATTAGCCATATCACAGGTCGAAGATCATTTAAACAAGTTAGTTGGGCTGAGGTAAAACTTCTTGGCATTTTGATTATTTTGTGAATATGAATAAATGCTAATTTATTATTTATTTTATATGTAGCGAGATGAGGATGGTCGCGAGCCAGAAGCTCATGAACTATGGCGATTGACACACAGAAAAAAGAATGGATCTTGGGGGAGTGAGCAATCAAGGATTGTCTATGTAAGGTTCTTTACTCCATGCATGCATATTGTGTTATTTTTACAATAATGTTAAATATTTTGCAATAATCAATCTTTTTACATTTTTATAGGATGTTGTACAAGAAAAATTACAAGTTGGACTAGATGACTCATTTGAGATAGATGAATCACAAACTCTTACTCCACAAGAGGCAATGACATCTGTGCTTGGTGAGAAGTCTGGATATGTTCGAGGCCGTGGTTATGGTCCAAAGCCACCTTCCAAATCTTCAGCCATGGCTTCAACGATAAGTGGTTTACATTCTCAGCTAAAAGTGAAGGATGACATGATGACACAGATGCGAGAAGAAATACAGAAAATGTGAGAAGAATTTCGAGCAGATATTATTGCAATCAAAGTAGCATGCATGCCTCACATGAATGCACCTTCTAACTTGGCATCATAGTAGATAAATTTGGATTGTTCAACACAAACTATTATTTATTGGTCTTTGACTTTTCAAAACTTTATAGTTAGTGTTTTTAATCTTGTCATTGTCATTCCTAATAATAGAGCATCATTTTGTATGGAAGAAAGGTAGGTCCTATGACATTCTCTTGGTACTGATTTTATGCAATTATATGTTTAAATTGCATTTTTCATCCCGTGTTGTCTCGAGTACTCGCACAAGTATCAAATGGCTATTTTGTCTTGTAAGGCCCATGACAACAATTGTAAGGCATAACTACATCCACTGCAGGTTCAGGAACTCTACAATGAAGCTGGATTATGGGGCTTTTGGAAGGGTGTATTTCAAACACTTATCACGGTGAGTGCATAGAAGCACTAAACATCTTTATATGGCTGGTTCTGGGATCTGAGTTTAACTATTTCCATTTTCAGGTTTCAAACCCTTCTATACAGTTCATGCTGTATGAAACTCTCCTCAAGAAACTGAAAGAAAAACGGGCTACAAATACAAAAGGAACTGAAAGCAAAAATATTTGTCGCTGTAAAAAGTAATTTGCTGCAAAATTATCAGTTTTTGTGGCATAATTATTCGCAATAAATACTAACTTTTCTAGTAGTGAGAGTATACATATGTATACTTAAGTATCTTCGTAATAATGATTAATAAGATTAGTCATTTTTATCTTATAAGAACACATTATCCTCTTTGTAGCATTCCTTCCCATTAAATTATAAGATGATACTCTATCCACATGTCATCTCCATCATTCAATTTAAGGAGCTATGCTACCGAAATCTCTAGATTGCAATCATCTTATATAAAGGATACTGTTGTTGAGTTTTTTAAACACATATATAACTATTAGAAGAAGGTTTTGCCTAAGTCTCATAGCACTACACTTGTCAGAGACTATACATGACTTTGTAGTTTAAATGATTTCTTTATGTAGATTATCCTAAATAAATTTAGTTGTTTTTTCTTTATTAGTGAATGATATGCATACTCGAGTGTTAAACTATTGTGATCTTCACAAGATACATTGGATCATTTAGAAATTACTACTTCTAGATAGTCAAATTTAAATGATTCCGTTATATTGTCTCTTCTAGATGGGCTTGCCCGCTAAAGGTTAATGTAGGTTCGATCTTGTGTTGCACTAGAGGTCCGTTTGGTTCTACGTAAAAACAAAATATTTGAATATATTTTTCATGAAACAATTTTTCCATGGAGATTGAAATCAGTTTCCACCGTTTGGATGTTAGTATATCATTTTTCATGAAAAGTAGAATCAAAGTAAAATAATTTTCAGACAATTTTTTTAAAAAAATTCAAAATATATTACACTATTTTTTTGCATGTAAATTATTTTTCTAAAAATATTTTTACTCATTTATATTTTTTAAATCATTTTTAAAATTTTAATATTTTAAAATTTGATATAATAATAATTATAAAATAATATAAAAAATAAAAAATAATTTTAATTTGTGTAAAATAAATTTATAAAAAAATTTAAGTAAGAGTTTATCCGGATCCTTGTAAAAATAATTTCAAGTAAAACAATTTTAAGTAATGACTTTTTCAAAAAAATATAAAATAAAATACACTGTTTAGTTACATAAAATTTATTTTTGTGAAAACATATTTTTATTTACAAATCTATAAATTAGTTTTTGAACTATTTTCAATCATTTAGTTGTTTCTAAATTACCGTTAACAATTTTACATTTTAAAATTTAATATAAAAGGAATTATAATATAATACACATGTTAACTAAATTATTTTTACAGATTCTATCTATCATATATATCACTCTAAAATATTATATATTATAATATTTTATTAAAACTAAAATTTCATAATATTATCATTTAAAAATTTAAAACATATTAATAATTACTTTTATCAGCCTTCCCCATAAAACGGCACCCGAACTAAATATCTGGATGCCAAAATCGATGAAATATGTAGTCAACAGATTAATTTTTCATTGACCCCCAGTTTCCTGCCATCCAAATATGAGCCATCCAAATATGAGCTGGGGGTTAGTTTTCAGGAAAACATGCTCAGTCCAATCATTTTACACCCAACCAAACGGACCCTAAATTGTGCTTGTTGTCATTACCGTTGCAGAATGACCTTCGAAGTATACATTGAAGCATCTAGAACTTAACTCTAGGAGGGGCAAGTCCCACTCAGTTGTCCCTTCTTTAATTCAGTATATTTTTAATTGTTATTCTTATAATATGGGCAAAACTTCATTTTTTAAGATGATGCATATAATCTCATGTTCATACATGGTTACCCACTCTAATTCATGTATGTCGTCATATTTATATTGTAGATATCTTTATGCTCATTATGCTCTTGATATATTTATATGTTTATAATGAAAGCCTTAATGGGGTGTTTGGTTGCATGATAATTTTTTGTACACTTTCATGACGAAAAATTTGTATTAAAATAAAAAGTGAATCAGCTCATGACATAAAATTATCATGTTTGGAGGGATGTGTTTGCAAAAAAGAGTAACTACCACACATTACCAAACAAAGTGGGGGACCACAAGAAAAAAGAAAGAGATGAGATCATCTTTTTTTGTTTAAGAATAAAATCACTTTCAAAACATAAAATTGTCATGGTTACCAAACACCTCTTTTAGCAAGTTTTCTTACAATTTTTAAAAATTAAAACAAAAATCTTCATTATCATGCAACCAAACACCCCATAAGGGTTCATGCGGCTTATAGCATTGAACACTTGGGCTAGCAGGTTGAACCCCTCCAATGGGAGGCTACAGGTGCGATCTTGTGCCGCACTAGATTGTGTTCATCATTACGAAGGTTGCAACATGAGAAAATTTTAAGGTGCTATTTGGCACCAAAATTTATCGGTGATAAACCTGGTTTATCCCCAAGTTATCCTCGTACCAAACATGACCTAAGGCTACGTTTGGTACAGAGATAAGAAGGGATAAACTAGATTTATCCCCAATCTCTCGTTTGGTGCACAAATTAATTTTAATTTAACCTAGGTTAACTTAATCCGGTTTATCCCTAAAATTTGGGTTAAAATTAGGTTTAAGCCATCCCTCATTTTCAGTGGGATAAATGGGATACGATGGATTAATCGGATGTTGACCCTCTCACGGCAGCGGCTCTCACGCGGCAGCGACCTCACGGCGACAGATTGCTTTGCCCTCGGCGAACTTCCTGGGGCTTCCTCGTGCTTGTTCTGTGCTCTCCGATCATCGGAGCTTTGTGGTACGTACGTCTTCTCCTGTTTTAGGGCTAGTTAAATGTTGATTCACGAATTCAATATCCTGCGCTGTATAGGGTGTTTGGGAGAATGAGTCTGCAGTGGATGTGCTCTCGTCAGACGGTGTAGCAGTGGGGCGGCAGCCAACAGAAGCAGCAAATCACAGCGGCGACTGTAGCAATGCGTGCACCGGCGCGTAGCAGCCCGGGGGAAGAGCACACCGGTGGCGATGGATCTGGTATGCTCTGAATCCCCGATAGTGGTAAGGGTCTGAGGGGAAGGAGAGAAAGATGAATCAAGATGTGATTTGAAGCTCCGGTTATCAATGCAAGCGTCTGTGTGCTTGATTTTTCTTGTGTGGTAATCCCACCTATTTATAATGATTTATTACATTGAAAACTTCTGTTGCGGAGATCAAATTTTGCCTTAATTTACGACGTGAAGATATCAATCTTTCTAGCTCAGTGGTCTTCTACGATTTGGGGCTCCGTTGACCATTTATCCCAACTCGTGTACCCCCAAGGGGTATTGTAAATGATGAATAAAAGTCTCGCTCTTCCTTCCAAGCATCCGCAGCTATATCAGCGCTTGAAGACCCAGAGGATGCCTCCCATGGCAGAGGATTGGTTTTTTGCTCTATGCTTGGCTTTCGAAGATTTCAAGACCGAGTTTTTCCCCATGGGCAAAGCTGCGCCTAGGGATTTCCATGTTTTGTTCAAGGGAGTGCTTCTGGTTCCGCCAGATTTTACGATGTGGCTGCTCTCCGACGGGCAAACAGATTTGCCCTGTTCCATGATGGGAGGATCTCTTGATTTACATGGAGTAGCTAGAAAGATGGAGTTTTTTTTATTGTGGGCTTCTTGCTCCAAGACTGGGCAGATTAATTTTATCAGGAAATGTTTTGAAAGAATTTGCTTGGCTGTTTCTTGGGGGAAAGGTTGAAGATGAGAAGTGGACATCTTTTGGTTGTTATTTAAATTTTCTGCTATGCCTATCACATTAAATAGTTGTTCCCATGTTCAAAATGTTGCCTTTCTCAGGTGCATTTTTATACAGATGTTAGTAGTTTGAAATGAAATAGAATTATACATGCCACTCTTCCTATTTTCTTGTGGTTTACCTTTTTCATTTATACATGGTCTCTACCATTTTTATTGATATGAATAGATTACCTATGAAGTATTTAAAAAAATATGTATGAGTACACTATATGTAGATCGATTTGTAGGGTATTTAGTTACAATGTTTTTTAATTTAATTAGATTTTAAAAATGAAATTCAAATCTGATTTTCACTGTCATATTTTCAAAATTATATTATTTATATCTTCAAATTTATACTTTTAAATATATTTTTATTTATATTTTAAAAATTATATTTTAGATTTATTATATGAATATGTAAGTTGGGTTATCCTTAAAATTATATTTTAGATTTATTATTTATGAATATGTTACGGGTAATAAAATAAGATAATATAAAAATAAAGATAAAAAAATAAAAACTAAGGTTATCCTCAAATTTATCGTTAACATACCAAACATAGGATAATGATATCCTTAAACTTATCCTAAGTCAAACCAAACATAATAAGGATAGGGTTAGCCACAAGGATTGGTTTATCCCTATCCCCATCAATTTTATCCCGATACCAAACATAGCCTAAGGGTCTCACTTATATTATTGTTCTCTTTTTGAGCTGTTTTAAAGTCAAACTTCAATAGTTCAACTTTAAAATCTTCTAGTTAAAAGTTGAACTGTCAAATTTTGACTTTTGAAAATGAGCATAAAATTGGCTCCTTTCTGAAAGTCGAATTGCTTCATCCAACTTTAATATTTTTCAAGGGGATGCACCTTTCCTTGAACGCGAAACTCCCGACTGGTCCATAAAATTCGAACTACTTTTTAACTTTCAACTGTAAATTTTTCGGGGGAACACTCCTTTGAGCGAAAGTTGAGCTAACATAGTTCGACTTTTTGGATGAGCAAGGAAAGTCTTAGTTCGACTTTTGAGAAAAGCGGTGTTCTCCCGAAAAAAATGTAAAGTCTGATGAAAGTTCAACTTTCAACCAAGAAATTTTAAAGTCGAATTTCTAAACTTTGACTTTTAAATATGTCCACTTAATTAATCTTATAAATTGGTTAAATATAGTTTGACTTTATAATTTATACATTAGTCATCGGCACTGATCATGATTTGATTTGGTGATTAATAAATTGGTTTCATTCTTTTTGACTAATTTTTATAACCTTAAATAAGTCGATACAACAGAACTTGACATTGAATTTTTTGCTCGAAAGTTGAGTTATGACAATTCGACTTTGCCCAAAATGTGTTAGATCAGTCAAAAAAAAGTTAATGTGTTAGTTTTATAATATACAATTTAAACTGTATTATTTTAAAAAAAATCTGGTGTTTGAATGGGTATACTTCTATAACCCTATATGCAAAAGCCAAATTAATAATTTATATATATATATATATATTAAGGTACCAATCCAACAAACCCTTGTTATCTCAAGGAGTAAAATGGATACATGGAAAAACATTCTATCATTAGAGCTAACCAAATATTTTGCCTAGAATATCTTCTTACATGATTATTTGCCTCTAATTTTTTGAATATAATATTTAGGACATTTCTCATCTAAACATACTCTATAATTTTCGGGTAAGCATATATTTTTCTAGAATAGTGCTTGTTCACTTTATTCAAGACCAATGCAAAATATGAAATCTATTAATATTAAACTGTTGATAAAATATGTCATTGCAATTAATTGTACTGTAAACAAGGATTATAACTTTTAGCATCAATTGAATATATCACAAATTTTAAATAAATTATTGTGGTGCTCGACGGGGCCCGCTTCCATCTCCCTTTATCGGTTCCCCACGGCTCTGTTCTGCCGGGCGCATCACCCCCTTCCCGGCGCTGGTCAGGAGGCGGTGAGCAAGACCGAGCAAGGAAGAATGCTCTCCGCCTCATGCTGCTCTCCTTTTCCATGGTTTCCTTCCGTGCCCACCTCCCGGCCCCCCGCGCCCACCTCCCTCCGTGCCTGGTTACCGCCCTGGAGAATCGTGACTACCACCCTCAGGGTGGACGCTGGACCCTCCTCCTCCGGCGGACTGGATACTTCCACTGCCCAAGACAGCGGCCGAGAAACGGGGAGCGACGAGCCGGAGAGCGAGCTGACCCCTTCCTCCTCCTCCTCCTCTTCTTCTTCTTCCCCCACCACTGCCGCCATCGACAAGGACTTCAAAAAGGTGAGTTGCCGATTGCTTCTTGTTGGTTTCGCCGTCATCTTTTGTTCATCTTGCTTTTGGACGTCCGTTGGCGGTTTCAAGTTTCACGTTCTTTGTGGATTACAGGTTGTCCAGAAGACTGCAGCGACCTTTGCGCCGAGGGCTTCCACGGCTACCAAGAACCCTGCTGTACCCGGAACTGCGCTGTACACCGTTTTTGAGGTCCAGGGCTATGCCTCAATGTTGTTGGGCGGAGTTCTCTCCTTCAACCTACTGTTTCCTTCAGATGAACCAGACGTTTGGAGGTTGATGGGAATGTGGTCTATTTGGATGTTCAGTGAGTTCTTCTCATCTTAATTGTATATAACAGTTAGTATTTTCCTTCTCTATGTTGAGTGGTCTTTTAGAAAATTCATTTTTTCTCAATAGGTTTGTTATGCAACAGTTCATTGATATTGTATTAATAAGCAGAAAACATTACCTTTTTGTCGGTCATACTATGAAAACTGGCATGGTTCTTTGAAGCCATGGTTTTATCATATCTTGAGGTAACGGAGTAATAATGATTGATGCCTTGGTCAACATCTGGAGAAAATGTGATGGTTCCTACTAGGGCTGTCAAAGGGCTAGGCCTGGTCTGGCCTGGCCTGAAAGCCCACTGGACTCCCAAGTTTTGGGCCAGCCCGACCCAGCCGACATTATATTATTGTGTCAGCCAAACCTGATCCTTAGAACAACTTAACTTAGCCTGGTCCGACCCAATTTTTTCTATTCATAAATACATTATTATCAAATTTAACAAACTTTGGTTATCATCAGCTTCAACCTATTTTCAATTTTTCACTGATTAAAAGTGACCCGTAAGTTTAATGGAGAATGAAAAAAATAGTGTTACTGGCTACAAGAAAGGATTAACAGTCTGGAAATAATGGGGAAGGAGTAAAGGAATCAGAAATATTGATTATCTTGGCAATGCTGTATTAATGAAGCCTTAGGCCAATAGCTACCCCTAATTCTGCCACTAAAAACCGATAAACATTGACAATCATATTGGTGCAGGAGAAACTTGGGACTCAACTTGCATGCCTTTTTTTATACAATTACAAAATAAAATCATTTTTATCAACAAATCAGAATAGCGCAATGGAAGCGTTGTGGGCCCATAACCCACAGGTTCGAGGATCGAAATCTTGCTCTGATAAGAGAAAGGTATTCCTTCTTTTTTTATACCCTGCATACCATGCAGATGAATCAGTCCAATAAGATGAGCCAAAAGTCATTATGTTAAATCCGAGCAGGGACTAGTTACCAGGGTGTCGGTCCATTGGATGACCTGACACATCAATGTTCAAAGTCACCCACAAATATTAATAGGATTCATCTTCTTCTTCTTCAAGCAGGAAAGAATGCTGGCTGTAAGAAAAGTAGCTCTAACATGTCAGAGTCTACTAGTCCAAAACAAAGAGAATCAGGCAACACACCAGCATAAGATTAGTCTCTTAAGATGAAGAACAAATCTTATAAAATGTCTCTGATTGGATGCATGGATTTCCTTTGTTGTGGTTGTGGACCCAAGTGCCATCATCCTGTGAGCTTGGTTTGATGTCACTTACAATGTTCTAAACCAAAAAGAAACAGTTCTCTTATTGTCAGCCCCTTGTTCCTGAAACTTTCTTTCTTGGCAGTAGTACCTGTACCCATGGATTGCGGAATCGGCGGAATCGGTCCGATTCCGACCGATTCCGGAATCGGATCGGTGGATTCCGATCCGATTCCTGGCGGAAGGACCGATTCCGGGAAGAATTCCGCGGAATCGGTATGAATCGCCTGGAATCGGTCGGAATCGATCCGATTCCGACCAATTCCTTGTGGAATCGGTCCGACCGATTCCTTCGGAAGACCGGGTCAACCGGCCCGGTTCGATTCCCGGTTCGATTCTGGACCGGGAATCGAACCGATTCCGGCTCTTTTAGGGCCGGAATCGACCGCCGTGGTCGATTTCGTCGATCCCGCGGCGGAAGGGTTCGATTCCGGCGATTTTGCGGTGATTCCAGCATCGATCCGGCGATCCAGGCGTCGATCCGAGCCTGCATCCCGATTCCGAAGGATTCTTATCGATTCGAGCACCGATTCCGGCGATTCCACATTCGGGCGGCGATTCCGGCGATTCCAAGCGATTCCTTCAGCCGATTCCGCCGATCCAAGCTCCGATCGGCCTTGAATCAACGTCTTCTTCGATCTTTAACCGGTTGCAAGATCTCTTCGTCAAAACTTCGTACGTCCATTCTTACGCGTTTCCGACGAGTCCGAGCGTCGTTAAACGTTGCGATTTCCGACCGAACAAGTCCGTCCAAGTTTTCAACTATCCGTTTAAGTTCATTTCGCACGGAAAAATTCCGGACATCCCGTACGTTAATTTACGACCATTTCCGAAACAAGTACGTAACCCTTTAAACATACCGAATGGTGTGTTACTTAGGGTTGTCTCCGTTTCCCGAACAGCGTCTAAATCAATTTTTTTTGTTATCTAATCATTTTTAGTGCATTGTTTACAATTTTTGCGAGATATAAGCGATGGCCGATCAAGGTGACGTGAAGACACCGCACGTGTTTCCGACGTGGGTTGGGAACACGGGAAGATGGTAGACTCGGTCGGGGAAGAGGGTATAAGGTAAATGGTGCGGGAAGGAGATGAACGGGGGTGTTCCGACCGAAACAACATATCGTCGAACGGTGAGAATGTCAAGAAACGTGACAAGGTGCCCAGGGAGAAGAGTGAGGACGATGACTACACACGGTTGCAGAGCCTCTCAACGGGTCACAGGATCGAGCGAGAGGGAGTCGCACGACGAGCTACTCCAGAGGAGGAGGGGACCGCGATTGCCTACCGAGAAAGGGAAAGGCAAGGGGAGGCACCAGGCCGAGCCGAGCGAGAGAGCGAGGACGAGTCCTCGGACTCGAGCTAGACGTGCTAGGCACGATAGCAAGCGTGCATTTCGTCGAGGGAGGAGGATGAGGAGGGAGGGGGAGGGTGCGGGTCCAGTTGACCCCGACCTTTGGGGCCGATCGCATCGGCTCGCCCGACCGCGGGCCGGGACCGAGAGACCGACCCCGGGAGACAGGAGCCACACCGCCGTTTTACTTACCAAAGACTCGATTTACACCGAGCGACGAGTATTTATTTGGGAAACGAGTGCTGTGCGATGGGGATTAAACAGTAACGAAAAGGGGTGAAGGCAACGAACGGCCGCAAAGAGAGCCGTTCGCCGCATTGTGAAATGGTTTTTACTATGCAGTATCACTTTTTAAATTAAAACTTGATATTATGTGTGTTTTATTTATTTAAACTTAATTTTAGCTCGATCCCAATTTTTTTTAACTCGATGTAGTATCCCGAAGATACGTACCACCAAATTTACTTTCGATTTACGGTGGATGCCATGGGTGAGGCCGGGACCGGCTCGCAAGCCCCGGGCAACAGAGCACATATACGGTGCCGGCCTGGATGAGGAGGTCCAGGAGTCGAAGGAGTAGACGGATGGATTTAAGTTGGTGCGGAAGGAGAGGGTTGCACAATTACGTGCGATGGGTGGACGAGTATCACCGAAGAGGAGTACGATAAACTTCTTGGTAAGCGTGCGAGGGGACAACATTCTTGAAGTCGGTAGATGCCCGGGAAGATAAAAAATGCCGACTTCAATTTTTCTCACGACGACGGGGTGGGGGAGGAGATCGGGAGGACAATGTGGTTCGAGTTGTCACCGACAACGAACCATCATATAAGGCGTTTGGGAGGAAGTTGATGGAGAAGAGGAAGCACATCTTCTCGGGTGCCCCGTGCGGCTGACATTCCATGTAGATCTCATAGAGGATATAGGCGAGGAGGAGGGTGTATTCACACTCTGCCGGGCGAGGGCGCGACGATCACATCTTTTATTTATTCACATCTCCGCTCGCTACATATCACGAGATCACACACAGGGAGGGCACGATTCTTGTTGGGCCCGGTCCGACTCGATTTTGCTACGAACTTCATTGTGTTGGAGAGTTTACACCGGCACAGTACGCATTGGTTAGGTTCGCGCCGAGGAGTATTACAACTATAATGCAAGTGGACAACACTGACAAGAAAGATCGTTGAGATTCTTGTCGTCCGAGAAGCAGATCACCGACAAGAGGTTTTGGGAGAGGATTGCCTACTACTTCGCAATCATCGAGCCATGGTAGTTATGCTCGAGGTTGGTAGACTCGGATTAGCGGGGACCGAATGGGCACGTTGTGATGCCATGGACCGGGCAAAGCTGAAAATAAAAGAAAAAATCTGAGGTTACAAAAGTGGTGGAAGATCATATATGACCGATTGGGACAAGACCTTGCACCACGATGTCCATTACAGGTAACTTGGTTAAAAAATTATTTTTCGTATAATTGTCTTATATGCAAAGGTTAACTAATAAAATCTTTGCAGATATTTTTTGAACCCCCGTATCCAATATGGACAAAGTGGTGAACGACAACGAGGTGATGCGGGGTACACTTTTTAACGTCGTTATTCAAATACGGGCCGATCTTAGGGGACAGGATAGAGGCTGAGATAGAAGTAAGTTAGAGTTCATTCAATACCTTGGAGTAGCCTTACCAGGCAACTAGTGTTTTTATTTTATAAAATTTTCAGATGCAGAAGTATAAGATGAAAGTCGGCGTATACTCAGATGCTGATCTGAAGTATTCAGTTGACAAAGTGTCACCTGGTATAGTAATAGCTTGATGAAGATTTTATTTTCGTTTCATATAAGTTATGGACCATAACTTATGGTAGATGATGGGCTAATTGTTTACCTTTTCTCTTCTTGTTTTTTTCTTGCAGCTGAGTGGTGGGTTCAGGTGAACACCAGGAGTGGATGGAATCCACTTGCTGCCATCGGTATCAGGATGCTCGGGCCAGAGCACCGAGTTCCTCCCATCGAGAGGAACCGGAGTACATTCAACTCCGATACATACGAGAAGGAGGAACAGGTTCGACCTCGGACCGGTTGTCGAGAAGCCGGTCTTCTCGTCATTACAACGAGGCTACGCATAAAGAACATCAAGGATCGACGAGAAGATCGCCGAGGCACGATTTCCGCACGATTCGCAGTGGTCCATACGAGCGAGAGGCATTCCTCCACCACACCACCACCCGAGGAGGTGGACACGTGGACGATATTCCGGGAGGAGCATGCACTTGCCTCCGGATGAGGAGAGGGAAGCCGGGGATCACGCAATGCAGTTTGATCCCGATGACCGTGCGTACGGCCGAAGGAGAGTTGGATGGTGTTCGAAACCGAGGAGAATGCTCCAGCCTCCACCTCCATCTACTTCTCGTGCTCAGCAGGCCTTCTTCCTCGCCCTGGCTACGGTCCAGCCTATGAGCGACCACCGCAAATTTTAGCCCCGGCCCAAATTAGCCCGGCTCGCTACCTGTACCCCATTCGTAGTCCGGGGAAAACGAAAACAAAGGTGACTGCACGGAAAATGGGAGGATTTGCAAAGTTGAAAAAAACTTTGGGTTCCGGACCTTCTGGTACGACTCAGATGGCTGAAGAGGTGAAGAGAAGAAAGCTAGAGGTCAGGCGTCCTGTCAGCCCAGATGACAGCATGCAGGCTCCTTCTCACTCCTCAGGTGATGATGACGAGGAGTGCATACCAGCGACGCAGCCATCAGCAGCAGCTGAGTCTCCTCATTCACGGCCTAAGCCGTATTACACACGCCGGATTCGGATACACCCGATTGTTATATACGGGGAGCCACGGTATCAAAGCATTCGTCGGCCCGACCAGCGGTGGATTACACCACTGGCTCCACCATCCTCCGCTACGTCCCGGTCGTCCCGCGTCCGATCCATACGACCTCGATGGCATGGCATCGGCATTATTTTCATACGGAGATATGGTCCCGGACGATACAAGAGCCGAGCACGAGGGAGGAGCGTCGTTAAATAGGGAGAGGAGGAAGACCCATATTTATATCCTAGATTTTGGTAGTAGATTGATATGATGTAATTTTTTTTTTCATGATGTATCATCTATTTGATTTTTGAATCAATGGAATTGGAATATGTACTTAACTTCAAGTCTTCAATTGGAGTTCATTAGTATTTTTTCGATGTGGTCCTGTGGATGAATGCATTGGTTATTTTTAAAAAAATTTCTAACTCATTTCCTATTTTTTTAGATTTTTTCTGAATTTTTTGAATTTTTTTGACGGAAAAAAAATTCAAAAAAATAACCGATTCCGGACCGATCCGGAATCGATTCTCTTCCCAGGAATCGGAATACCGATTCTGATTCCGATTCCGATTCCGAAATCCTTGCCTGTACCAGAAATGCGCACCAGCAACATCCACCAACCTGCAGCTTCCTATCCCAGATGTCTTGTACAGGACATCCGGAAAAGCCATTCTCTATTACTCTTTGATATTGGTTTAAACCTCACCTTTTCAAGAAAATATATATAAAAAATAAAAAGTATATTATGGTATGATGGATCGATGTTTTTTGGTGTTTTGGGTGGTATGTGGATATGGAATGGTACATGAGGTGAGATTGCAACATAGGTTCTTTAAGTTATGGTTAGACCTCCTCCCCCAATTATAAATTGAATTCGATGTTAATTATGTCAGGTGGTGACTCGGCAATTTGTCATTAACTTCCATGATAACATATTTGCAAGATGAATTTGGATGATTGAAAATAACATGTAATATGTTTGATTTTTTTTTTGACAATACGAACATATGTGTCATACTGTCATCTTTCTTGAATTTCTTTTCTTTTGTACGTGCATTTCTTCGGCCAACTGAACCTTTTTGTTTGGATTTAATTAGATCTGGGCTAGGGTCAACATCAGGGCTTTGTGCTTCTAGGCACCAGGTCAATCAGTCTTTATTCCGATTAAGGTGTCACCTAGGCCGGACTTAACCTTATAATTGGTCTTCATTTGGACTTATTGGGCTTCACGTCCACTAAGTGGTGAGGTTACAAAGTGGGTTCTTTGAGTTATTGTTTGACCTTTCTTTTCAATTCTAAACAATTCAATGTTAATTACATCACATGGTGACTTGGCAACTTGTCATGTCATTAACTGTCATGATAACATATTTGCAAGATAAAATTGTACGAATGAAAATAACATGTATTAGATTTGATTTTTTTGACAATATGAACATATGTGCCATCTTTCTTGGATTTCAATTTTTTGTACATGTATTCTTGGGTCAACTGACAACTTTTCAATTTGGATTTGATTAGACTGGGACTAGGGTCAACATTGGATCAATCAGTCTTTGTTCCCATTAAGCGTGTCACCTAGGCCGGACTTAATTGTATAATCGGTATTTGGTCTTTTTGGGCTTTATGTCCACTCAGTGGTATTATCTTACAGTGAGACTTAACCGACTTAATAGGCTTTCATTCATTAGGATAATAGGGTTGTTCACTATTTGGTTCAACTCGAAAAATCAAATAAAACCAACAATTTAGTTCAATTTGAATTACCAATCAATTTGGTTTGGTTTCTAGGACTCTTCAAATCAAACCAAACTGGTAATTTGAATAACCTGAATCAAATTAATTATTTTATTTTATGTTATATATAATATAATATTTATGTATCTTTTCTTATAAAAATATTTTTTTTCTAAGAATTTGTAAGACAATCAATGAAATGTATAAGCATGTACACTAAATTTTAATATAATATGATTTTAAAAAAACAAGATTAAATTATATATTGACATATATGATATACCTTGATAAATATGGTTTGATATGGACTAAACCAATCCAATTGGTTTGGTTTGGCTTAAGAAAAAAAAACTTAAAAATCAAGTCAAACCAAACGTTGAACACCCCTATTAATCTTCCATTAGCAGTATTTTTCTGAAGTCAGACTTGATCGACTTAACGAGTTTTCAATGATTTAACAAATTTAATTTCTATTAGGTGATATTTCCCCAGAGTGGGACTTGACCGACCAATGAGCCTTCAATCATCTATTAATCGGCATTTCCCCGTTCGGGGCTTGACCAATTTAATGTGCCTTTTATGATTTGATGAACTTGATATCCATTAGGTGGTATTTCACCAGAGTAAGACTTAACCGACCTAATGGGCCTTCGATGATTTGATGAACTTGACAACTATTAGGTGTTATTTTCTTGGAGTGAGACTTTATCTACCTAATGGGCCTTAAATCATCTATTAACTTTGTTGACGCCTAAAAAAAAAGAGGTGCCGGAAAATTCACAAAATAAATACAAGTGGACAAGACGATGCAATTCAGCCGTCGAAGAATAACGTTTACATACGTTTTCCGAATTCGTCATAAACGGCACCTCGTCGACGAGTTCAAATTGACGACGATGTTCGTACGAAGAGTGTCGAAGCTCTCGTACAATATTTTCACATGTCAACGAAAGACGATCGAAGACGTCGAAGCACTTTTCGATCAATTTTAGTCATCGTCGAAGCTTCCGCAACTCATGTATAACAGTCCGACATCTAGACGAAGGACAACCAGCGGCATCGTAAAGCTCTCCCGTTGGTTTAAAGTATTGGTCGGACTTTTACAGCTTCCGACAGTGGCCTGATACGTCGACAAAATAAACCGGGTGTCACGACGACCTTCCGGCAGCCTAAGGGTCCGTCGTAGCTCTCAACAGGAGCAACGTCTTTGAAGAGCATTGATCGGCTCATGAAGAACCAGAGCTAACCGGCGTTGAAGCAACGCGTTCGACGTCGCCACTTTGCCAAAGATGTCCGGGCCTTGTAACGTCTCCAAAAGATTTGAATGCCATGGTTTGTGCGCACGTTACATATGCGTAACGGCTGCGTGCGGACAAGCCTCCCGCATCATCAATGGTAGCCGCAGATAAGGAGCCGAGGGGGGGCGGCATCAAGGAGGGGGGATTTTTCTACGCATACGGCAGGGAGTTCATTGGAGGGCAGAGGGAGGAAAGGGAAGGAAGAAGGAGAAGCGTAGAGGAGGAGAGGGTGAAGGTGAGGTTTACCCTCGCCGTCGTCTTCCTCCCGGAACCGGTCGTAGTCTTCCGTTCGTCGTCGTCCCTCGGTGGCAAGCCTCTGGCAGCTCTCCGTCCGTCGTCTCCCCTACCGTCCGCAGCCGGTCGCACCCCTCGTCGCCGCGGCGTCTCGTTGATCCACCGCGAGCCGCCGTCGCTTCTCCCGCAGCCGCAAGATCCCCTTCCTTCTCTCTCGTTCGCCAAGCCGCCGCGTAGACCGCGCGTCCCAAGCCCCTGCGCCGATCGCCCTCGCCCCCTCCCCTTCTTCCTCTCTTCCCGTCTGCGCGCAGCCGCCCCGCTGCTCCTTCTTTCCCTCTCCCGCAACCTGTCCTTCGCCGTCGCAGCGCCTCTCCCCCTCTCTCTCTCACCTCCGCCCACAGCCGAAGCCGCGAGGCCCTCTCCGTCTGCGCGCCCCCGCAGCAACCTCGCGTCCTCCTGCTCCTGGCCAAGTGCACACCGCCGCCGTAGCGTCCCCTGCTCTTTCCCTCTCTCTCTCTCTGTCCGCCCGTGCTCAACTCCGCCGGCGCCGCAAGCGTCTCTCTCTCTCAGCCCGCAGCCGCTCGCGTCTTCCTCTCCGTAGCAGCCGCAGCCCCCTTCTCTCCCTTCCCTCTTCTGTCTCCACTAAACAGCCGCGCATTGCCTTCCTTCTTTTCCTCTGTCTCTTGCTCCCTGTTGACGCAAGTTAGCCGCTCATACCTTGTTTGAACCAGTTTTGTGTCATAGCCAAACTAGTCATATGACCCATTTTATGTCATTTTCTTTCATCCTCGGTCAAAAGAAAAATGGGACGGCAGACCGATCGGAAAAAGATGGTGACATCCATTGATATGAGATGGTTCAAGTTTAAGTTTGATGTTAATAAAACTCACAATTAAACCGATTTGAGACTAATTGGGGGCCGGTCCAATCGGGCACGCTCTACGTCTCAAATTTAAACTTAAATAATAAATCGATCCAAGACTAATTGGGGGCCGGTCCAATCGGGCACGCCCTACGTCTTTGGAAAATAATCAAACAATCGAGGCTAATTGGGGGCCGGTCCAATCGGGCACGCTCTACGCTTCGGCATAACTTAAAAGAATAAAAAAATAAAATTAATTTTGATTAGCATATAAAGGTCAAAATGAAATGACCCCAATGCTATATCAATTTTCCCATCAAGGGATTATTATATCAATTTTATATGATGGCTAAATGTATGTGCATATATACATGAATGCCAAAATATAAAACCGATATAATATTGATTATATCGATGGGTTGCACCCACAAACCTTAAACAAAGGTCGGTGTACTTAAACCCAATGTCGATGTGATCCATTCCATAATGCCTATCAAAGGCTCAATGGTTTCAAAACCGATTTGATTCATTGTAATCATGATATCATTTTATGTTCATCTTATTTTGTAAGTTGTACATTTTTTTCCAATTAATGGAAATTACATGGTGTATGTATTTTTGATGTCAATGAGAGTTAGAATAGCTCCATAAGTTATATGGAATGCAAACAAGAAGAGAATAATTTAAAGAAAGATTATGTTAAATTCATAACAAAAAAAATTAATTAACTAATTAATTAAATAATCCGAAAATACCAAGTTAATCAAAGTTAACTTTCATAAATTAAAATTAACTTTAAGATAATTTTAAAAGTTAAATAAACAAACCAACACATAAAATAAAACAAAACATAATAAATTTTATGAACATAACATACCTATTAAGATTTAATACCAATTTAATCTAAGAAGATACATAAAATATATCTAATTAAGTTAAAACTAATTTTTATACCCTTAAATCAATCAAAATATTAAACAATCAAATCTCTTAAACTAATTAATTAATGGATTCAATTAAATAACAAAAACACATGTAATCATAATTGATAAACAATAATAATAAACAAAACAAACAAATATTACTTAAGATTTTTAATCTTAACATTTCCAAATAATTATATAACATTTGAATTAAACAAACTTAACAAATTTAAAAATCAGTCAAAACAACTTTAATTTAAACAATGAATCAAATCTTAAATCAGCCACAAAAGATATCAATAACAAACCAATTAAATCAAAATTTTAAATCAAATCAAATCAAATTCAATTTTAAAAATAAAGGTTTGCATTCCATCGAAGTTATGGGGCCGTTGCTCTTATTATGTTCATTTCATTTGCGGATGTATGCTATCGTTTCAAAATTGCTATGGCGGCTAATCAAGGGTATTCGAATGTTTTTCGATATAATTAACATCGGGTCTTCGCACCACCCGATGGGGAGAGGTCAAAACGATTTTCTTTAAAGAACCCAACCTCGAACTTGAATTTCTATGTATATCGTCGGATTAGTTATACTTCTATGGAATATCGATATTTTCATAGTTGTAAAACCGAAATTTGACGAATAAATTTTGGATGAGATTTTTGGAAAACTATTCTTTAAAAATCAAAATCCTTTTCATGTTTAAAGCTCAAATCAAAAAGAGGTATTTTCAAAACTTTTTTGAAATGCTCAAATTTTCAATTTTCATATATACATATTTCGAAACACATATATACATGAACGAATTTCCAAATTTGATTTCAATCTCAAGTTTTGAGGTTATATATACATATCTTCAACAAAATTTTCAAACTTTCCAAATCACAATCATACCAATTCCAATCACACCAAATCCAAATTTCAAACAACCAGATTTTATTTTTAAAAACCAAAAAGTTTTAAATTTTTCGAGGTTTCGCAAACTTGTATTTCCCTTACTGGGGCTTGTCCAACTTAATGGGTCCTAGGTGTTTTCATCCATTATTTGGTATTCCCCACCTGAGAATTGACTGAGTTAATGGGTCTTAGGTATTAATGATGTACAATGGCTTCTTTTTTATCCACTAATCAACATTTCCCACTTGGGCTTGACCGGCTTAGTGGTTCTTCATCGATTTTCATTTATTAACTTGCATTTTCCGCTTGGGGCTTGACCGGATGAATGAGTTTTGAATTACTTTGGTTTTGATGATTTTCTCTTTCATTTACTAACTCGTAGTTTCCCAATTAGGACTTCACTGAATTGTTGGCTTTTATTGATTTGGATGTTTTCTCTCTCATCCACTAGTTAGTATTTTCCCATTCGGGACTTGACCAAATTAGTGGGCCTTCATCGGTCTCATGATAGGGTTAAATTTGATTTATTATGATTTGTTTGAGAATTTAGTTAGTTTATGATTGAACGTACTGATCTTTCATGTTGTTGGGCCTTCAGTCACTCCTTGGCTTACGTTGGATTGGAACTTGGCCGAGTGTTGCTTCTTCTGATTGAGCTTGATTTTCCTTGTCATGGGTATTGCATTACTTTGACAACTTTATTTGATGTTGATGTTTAAGCAAACCCTTTATGACTTAATGGGCCTTGGACCAACTTGTAGGTTCATGTGTCGATGAGAGATGGATTGAGTCTTGCTTCTTTGAAGTGGACATTTGTTTTTTTAAAGTGGTCTTGCATGTCTTGGCATTCTCCTTTGATATTGGTTGATTGGGCATTGCTTCCTCGTAATGGGTCTTGCACTAGGTCGATCTTTCTTCACTTGATTTAGCACCTTTGAACTCTTTTTTTTTTGCTCTTTCTTCTTCTTCTTCTTCTTCTTCTTCTTCTTCTTTGTGGCTTCTTGTGCCTTGACATCCATTAGACATCATTTTCCCAAAGTGAGAGTTGATTGACCAAACAAGCCTTTAGTCATTCATTAAGCAGTATTTTTTTTGAAGTAGGACTTGATCAACTTAATGGGTCTTTAATGGTTTGGTGAATTTGACATCGCTAGGTAGTATTCCCCGAAGTTGGGCTTGACTGACCTAATGGGTGTCTAATCATTCATTAAGTGAAATTTTCCCGAAGTGGGACTTGACCGACTTGATAGGTTTTAGGTCATCTATTAATCGGTATTTTTCAAAATAAGACTTGACCGGCCTAATAGGCATTGAATTACTTTGATGAGCTTGACACCCATCAGGTGGTATTATTTTCAAAATGGGGCTAGATCGATTCAATGTACCTTTAGTCATCCATCAAGTGACATTTTCCCGAAGTGAGACTTGACCGATTTAATGGGAGTTTCATTTAACTTGATAAACTTGACATCTATTAGGTGAGATTTTTTTTGAAGTTGGACTTGACCAACATAATGTGTCTTCATTTATCAATTAAGTGACAATTTTCTGAAATGGAACTTGGCTGGCTTAACGAGACTTCATTTGATTTGATGAATTTAATATTTATTAGATAGTATTTTCCCAAAATGGGGCTTCACCAGACTTATTGGACCTTCAATGATCTTGATCTTTAATTTTTGATGATTTTTTTATCTACTAATTGGCATGTATTTCCCTGCCTGGGGCTTGACCAAGTCAATATGACTTGGACAATTTTGATTTTTTAATGATTTTTTCTTTTATCCACTAATTGGTATCTCCTTGATTGGGGTTTGACCTACTTAATGGGTATCAGACAATTTTTATCAATTACCTAGTATTTCCCTGTTGGCGCTCGACCGTAATAATGAGCCATCAGTATTTTTAATTTTTGATGATTTCTTGTTTTATACACTTATCGGTATTTCCCTGAGTAGAGTTTGACCGAATTAGTGGGTCTTGAACAATTTTTTTGGTCTTTGAATGTTTTTTTTCTCTTTAATCTACTAATTGGTGTTTCCCTAATTGGGACTTGATCGAATCAGTAGGTCTTCATTGATTTTTATATGACTTCCATTTATTAACCGATATTTCTCAACTGGGCTTGACCGGATTAATGGCCTTTGGTCAATCTTTATATTTTGTTGATTTATTCTCTTTCATCCACTAATCAACATTTCCCACGTTGGACTTTTTCGAATTAATGGGTTATCAATGATTTGATGACCTAGTCGACTAGTTTGATGATCGATGTAGACTTGATTGTCAATCCGTTTGGTTGATTGTCGATGTTGACTCAACAAACTCAGGTTAATCCAGTTTGGTCTCGGTCAATTTTGGTTGATTGTTGATTTTGTCTTATTGACTTATTTTAACTTTGGTCAACCTTCATTTAATCTTGGTTTGATGTCGGTTCGGTTGAGCATGACATCGGTCAACTCTCATTGACAATTTAATTGTGTCTAATCAACTAGTTTTGACTTCTGTCTTCTCTCATGTGATCATAACTTGGTGCTCCATTGATTTGGTTTGGTGCCAAATGGGCTTAGTTTCACCTCAGTCAACTTCTATTGACCGTTGATTTCATGTTCAATTTTCTTGCTTAGATTTTAGTTAGGTCTTATTTGACCTCGACTTGGTACTTGACTATTCTAGTTTGATACTGAGTTGACCAGGTTTGACCACAGTCAACTTTGTTGACCGTTGACTATGGCTTACTTTGACTTTGGTCAACTCTCATTCGATTCCGAGTTGGTGCCCGACTTGTCCGGTTTGATACCGAGTTCACCCGGTTGGACCCCGACCAACTCCTATTGACCATTGATTTTGTTTCTGATTGGCTTGTTTTTATTTTGGTCATCTTTCATTTGATCTTGATTGGGTGTCCGATTGTTTGGTTTGATATCGAGTTGCCTTGATTTGATCTGGATAGACTCCTGCTGATCGTCACTTTGTTTTTGGCTTGCTTTTAGTTTGGTCAACTTTCATTTGACCTTGACTTGGTGCCCAGCTGGTTCAGTTCGATTTTGAGTTGGTTTGATTTAACCTGAGTCGATCATATTGATCATAAACTTTATGTTCAGTGAGCATGCTTTGTCTTTGGTCAACTTTTATTTAATATCCCGACTTAGTACTTAGTTGGTTAGGTTTGATATCGAGTTGGCCTAATTTGACCTAGATTGACTCTGTTGACCAATGATTTTGTTTCCGATCGGCTTGTTTTGACTTTGGTCAATTTTCATTTGATCTCAACTTAGTGTGTAGGTGGTTTAGTTTGATACAAATTAGTCCTCTTTGACCTAGTCGATCTTGTTGACTATTGACTTGCTTGGTAACCAATCACGTCTTGACTTAGTAGTCACGAGTCTTTATTTGGCAACTAATCAAGATTTGACTTGACAACCAATCGGGCCTACATTTGACAACTAATTGGGTCTTGGCTTGGTAACTGATCAGGTTTTGACTTGGCAACCAATCAAGATTTGACTTGACGACTGATCGGGCCTACATTTAACAACCAATCGGGTCTTGGCTTGGTAACTGATCAGGTCTTGACTTGGCAACCAATCGAGTCTTCGTTTGGCAACCGATCGAGACTTGTCTTGACAACTGACCGGGTCTTCATTTGGCAACCAATCGGGTCTTCCGATCAGGTCTTGACTTGGCAACCAATTAAGTCTTCATTTGACTATTGAACAGGTTTTGACTTAGCAACTGATCAGGTCCTAGCTTGGCAATCAATCGAATCTTCATTTGGCAATTGATTGGGTCTTGACTTGACAACCAATCAGGTTTTCATTTAGCAACTGATTGATAACTTGATAACCGGGTCTTCGTTTGGCAATCGACCGGGTTTTGACTTGAAACTAATTGGGTATTCATTTATTGACGAGTTAATTGAGGCCTTGATGTAGCATAATGGACCTTGAATGTTTTAAGCATATGCTTATAGAGTGCGGATCATCTTAGGTGGCCGCAGGAGGGAACTTCCTCAACCCCTCAATTAAAAATTGCCACAACTCTCAGGCCACTTAAGTGGTGGTTCAATATCATGTTATTGAACTGTTATTGAAATGGCTGAACTATTATTGAAGTAGCAATTAAGTAACAATTTAGTAACACTTAAGTAATAGTTCAATTACATGTTATTGAAGTTACTGAACTGTTACTGAACGCTTATTGAATCGCTACTGAACCATTATTTCCAGTAATGGTTCAATTATTTTAGTAGTGGTTTAGTAAGTTGATACTAAATTGCCACTTAAATGATCTGGGGTTGTGACAGCTTCTGATTGAGATTGAGGAAGTTCTCTTCTTTGAGCGTGTGAGGTGATTTGAACTCTATGCTTATACCGTCTCTTGGGTGAATTTTATCTTGTGCTTCTATTATCATCTCTTCATCTTCTTGGCTTTGCCTTGACTGAATTGGTCTTGGAGAATGCTTATTAGGCTTTGCGAGCCTTTGCTCTACTTTCTCTCTGCTTTGGACTCCTTGGAGCTTCTTTCTTTCTGTTCCTTTTCGCCTTGAAGCCTTCAACGTGGAGCACCTTGTTTTTTGGTTGCTTGTGTAAAAATGAAGTCTCTTTTTTATATAAGATGGGAAGAGGAGTATTTTGGCCCAATATTTCTTGTTTTTAAGTATGTGAGAGGGGGTGAGGACACTCTTTCAACTTTGATCACTATTTGTTTTTTCTCTAGTTGTGAGAGAAAATGGTGAGGGTAGTATAGACTTTATTCTCTCTTTTTGTGAGGGAGAGTGGTCATTTACACAATTAACCCTCAAGATCCACTTACAAACGGAATTTCGTATGGGCCCTTTGTAGGCGATTTTAATTTCGCAAATCTTGAAGATTATGAGCTCAAAAGGTAAAATGGATGCCCATATGTTTACATAGGCAGCATAGGAGGTAAATTCAGTGTAATTCAAGGATTACAGGATCAGAATCGGTCATCAGATCGACCATGTCCAATCCGATCCATCGGAAGAAAAATTGATTTGGATCGATCTTTTAAAAGACCCTAAAAGAAAAAAAAAACTAAACCAGTAGCTATATTGGATTCCGATCTAATCTATTTCATTTTAGGACGATTTCGAGTCCAAAATAGGCCCAAAATCGTCGCCACGGCGGCAACTCGCCGCTGCTACGCCTTCCCTGTCCTATCGGGTAGGGAAAACAGTCTTCCGTTGGACCTTACCCAGTAAGCCCAGGCTTTTTAAGTCACCGGATCCCAACCGGTAGGGTTAAACCCTATCGGTTTTCGTATTGGGTCCAATGGACCTGATACGCTTTAAAAAGCAAGATCCAGATCCATTGCCGCCGGGTCTCGATGGACCCAGTAACTAGGGGTGTAAACGGTTCGGTTCAGTTCGGTTCGGTTTGGGCGTTTTTTTCCAAACCGAAACCGAACCGATAAGGGGAACCGAACCGAACCGAACCGGTTCAGTGAAGCCTGAACCGATTGTGGTTCGGTTCGGTTTGGTTCGGTTCGGTTCATCGGTTTAATGTATATTTAAATAAATAAAAATAAACATAAAATAAAATATACATTATAATAATTATTTAAGATTAATACGAAGACTAATACTTTATTTATAATATATAATTATATATTTATACTAATTAACTTAAATTTATATTAATATATATTTAAAATTGATATAATATATATTTAGATGTAATATAATATGTAAATAGAGTGGGTCAAACTTTGCCAAATCGGGTCAACCGGTTTACCGGTTCGGTTCGGTTTGGGGAGATGCCAAACCGAACCAAACCGAAATTATCGGTTCGGTTCGGTTCAAGAAACCGAATGGATAACCTGTCAAACCGAACCGAACCGATCGGTTCGGTTCAGTTCGGTTCGGTTTACCGGTTTACCGGTTTTACTTGAACACCCCTACCAGTAACTGCTCTTATCGGGTGGGGAAGAGGGCTGCTGCGGCAGGACAGCTGCCGCGGCGGTCTTTGGGTCGATTCTGACGAGGAATCGCCGGAATCAATCTAGAATCAACTAAATTGGTCGATTCCGGCACCGACTCCACCCAGAAACACCGATCCGGACTGATCTTCTATCCGGATTGGTAGTTTTGCCAAGAATCAGATTAGTCACGGCCGATCTAATTCAAGAATTGGCCAATTCTACGATTTATGGTGTAATTAGGCCCATTTGAGGGCTATTAGGAGACTTTAAGTCTTAAAATTACGGAAAAATTGTGTCTTGCATATAAATGACTTGTTTGCCATGATTAAGGCCAATGTTTCAATGGATAGCTCATTTGACCAATGTTTCTTACACTAAACTTCTACTTGATGAAAACTTTTCTTTTTTTTCTCTTTCTTTTTTATTCTTTTCTTTTCTTTATTTATTCTTGACTATTTTTTTTTACTTTCTCTATATTTTTCTACCCTTCTTGTTTTTTTCACTTTCTTTTTTTTCTCTTCTTCAATGTTCTTTCTCTCTCCATTCTTTTTATTTTTTATTTCTTTTATTTTTATTTCTTCTATTCTTGACTACTTCAACACTCAAAACTTTTTGTGTTTTACTATTGTTGTTACTATCATTAATTTTTTTACTGCCACCACTTATTGTTATTTTTTTCTTTGATAATTTCTTTGGTTTATCTTTTCTATTTTACTTTGAGGACATTAACAGGAGTCAATTCCTTTTTGTTGTTTTTTTATTTCCTCTTTTTTTGTTTATCTAGTTTCAGGTCCTAGATGGACTGTCGGATTGCTAGACCTGAACTAGCCGGCCTCCCCTTCTTTCATTTGTACTTCAGCTGGCCTCTTTTTTTTGTTCTTCTTTTGCAGGGAGATGGATCGGTACTCTGCGCATCCCACACATTTTGCCTGAAATGTGAGGAATCATGTGACCATTTCACTCAATTGAACCTCTTTTTCTTAAGCCTTCAGCTTTCCTCTCACACAACCAACAAATTAAGGTGGCTAATTTCATGAGATTGAAGCACTAAGCAATATCTGTAAATTTCTCTTCGTGTGCTTTAAGGCTTTCGGTTGCCACTTCTATCCATGGAATATACACAGCATAAAGATCCAATAGATGTTCTACGACTCCTAACGTTTCTGAACTTACAATACTTGGAGACATAATAAAACTACTTGATAACCAGTTATTGTAGTATGTGTTAAGTAACTTTCATGACATTGAGCTCTGATAAGAGAAAGGCTTTCCTTCTTTTTATGGTTTTCTCTGCATACAATGCAGCTGAATCAGACCAATATGATGAGCCTAAAATCAATTTGCTGCATCCGGGCAGGGGCTAGTTACCAGGGAGTTGGTCCATTGGATGACCTGACACATAATGTTCAAAATCACCCACAAACATTGACAGGCTTCTTCTTTTTATTCTTCATGATGGAATAACACTAGCTGTAAGAAAATTACCTCCAAGATGTCAGGAACCTACGAAGCCAAAACAAAGAGAGTCAGGCAACTCGAAACCAAAAGATTAATCTCTTAAGATAAAGAGCAATTCTTCTAAAATGTCTCTGACTGGATACATGGAATCCCTTTGTTGTGAACCAAGTGTTATTCTGTGTGCTTGGGTTGTTGCCACTCATAATGTTCTAAACCAAAAAGAAACAGTTCTTTTAACTGTCAGCCCTTTGCACCTGAAGCTTGTTTGCTTGGCAGCAGTACCCGTACCAGAAATGCATAGCCAACAATGTCCACCAACCTCCAGCTTCCCATGCCAGATATCATGAACAGGGCATCTGGAAAAGCCATTCTTCATTACTCTTCGATATCTTAATATGGGATTCAACTTCTGCCCAGCTCCCTTTCTGAGAACTCTTTTCAAGCATTCAGCTGCCACTTCATCGAACCATGGACTATATACAGTATAAAATGCTACTTTTTTTTGAAAGGGCCAAGACCACAAATTCTTGAATAACTAAAAGGGAAACAATACAACATAAAAAAGAGAAATAGTAAATAGATAACAAAGCAATAAAAGAGACCCACAAACATAACTTCCGAGATGATAGTGAAGTTTGAGATCCTACAAAACGAAAGGACTGAAAAGCTGAAGTCTGTCAAGAAATGACATCCGATGGATAAAATGCCTTGGTGTTTGAATTGATCATCAAAAATCCACTTATTCCTTGTATGATTAATAGCCCAGAAAATTACAGGTAATATGAATCCCATAAACCGGGCTCTGAGTCCCATGGGTTCAATTGTGGCCAAATGTGAAGTAGAGAAGGAACATTAACTTCTTTGCTCCATGGAATCTTCCACACCTTGAATAAAACTCTCCATGGATAATTGATTACAACACTTATTGTAAAGATATGGTCAATATCTTCATTCTTGATTCTTCAGTCAATGCAATGACTTAGACACATCAGGGAAGATGGAGTTCAAATGACATTTAATAGGAAAATGATGTCTACAGATCTTCCATAAGAACAATTTGATTTTGTTGGGTAGAAAAGATTTCCACACATCAAGATACCACATTACTCTAACCCCTCGTATTGATAGTTTACCTGCTGCCAACTTAACTGTGAAAACTTTCTTTTTAGAAGGCAACCAAGTAAGTTCGTTCTCTTTTTCCTTAGTGCATTCAAGTTTGTCAAGGATATTCAATACATTAGAAAGATCATAAATTTCCTCCTCCTTGAGAGCCTTTTTAAAGGGGATGCACCACTTATATAATTTAATTGTTTTGGACAGTAACTTGAGGATGACAGCTTAAGCTATAAATGGTAGGGAATAAGGAGGCCAATGATTCATAACCTCATTTATTCTCTCAGAATGAGATCTGAATACCATTGCCAACTTAACACTGCAAGAGGATTTGAAAAAATCCCAATTATGCATAATACCTTTCCATATGTGGGAAAGTTTGCTCCTGTCTTTGAAATCCCGTATCCAGGTGTCATTTGTGCGAATACCATACTTGGATATCACCACCTTGGCTCACATTGCTCGACCATTGCTGTTCAATTTTTACAATCACTTGATAAGTAAAGCAATATTAATAGTTTTCAAAGGAGCCAACCCTACACCACCTTCATTAGTGGATCCGCAAATATGATCTCACTAAACAAGGTCCACAAATATGATGCTCTTAAGTTTAGCACATCCTTTAAGAACTTTAAGTACAGAGAAGTAGAGGGGATGCTTTGCAACACTGATTTAGAGAGCTACCATCTGTCACCCACTATTAACATGCTAATCCAACCTTACAATTTGCTTTCCATTTTCTATATAACACACTGCAAGTCTTTACTCTTGGCGCCTTTATTTGAAAAAGGAAGTCCAGATATTTTATAAGGAAAGATGCTAAATCCTTTGTAGTGCGACCCTTTGTTCCTTTTTAATGTTCACATCCACAAATTCACATTTCTTTATGTTAATCTTTAGTTTTGTCACTGCTTGCAATAGGTGAAGCATAACTCTCAAGGTAAAACATTTATTTAGTTTAGTTGAGGAGAAAAGAAGTGTCATAAGCAAATAGGAGATGCATAAATTGTTCCTACCAAGCCCCACTTCTATGCCTTGAATTAGACCATCATGCTCTACCTTATCTCACATAATGTTAAGGAGCTGACTAGAATAACAAAGGCAGTGGCAAGATAGGATTCCCTTACCTAAGACCTCTCGAGAAAGAAAAGAAATCAAAATCTCTGCCTCGTTGAATCCCATTTGATCCACCTTTCCTTGAACCCCATCAGGTACATAACTCTAAGTAAGCAATCCCATTTAATTCTATCATAAGCCTTCTTAAAGTGCAGTTTTTGGAGCACACATTCTTTATGTTTGACTCTTTAGTTTTGAAGGCATTCATGAGCTGTTATAAAATTCTATAAAATATATTTGCCAGGGATAAAAGCTGTCTAAGATGGGAGAACCAACTTGTCAATGAATTTACTTGGTCTTGAAGCCATCATCTTTGTGATAATCTTATAATTGTAGTTTAGGAGACTAATGTGTTTGAGGTCTTTGATTTCATACACATTCTTTGTTTTTTGCTATTAAGACTTGAGTGATTGAGTAAATAAATTTGATGTTGGTCGGGTTCTCTTCAAATTCGTTAACTAATGCTATAAAGTCCTTGATGATGCTCCAACAACGTATGTAAAACTCTATGGAGAAATCATCCGGGCCAGGGTCCATATCCTTCAAAGTGTCAATCACTTCCTTTTTAGAGAAACTTTCAACAAGAGACTCAGTCTTTGAATCTTCTAATCTTTTGGAAGGATTAAAGTTGATTTAAGGAGCCCATTTTCTATCATCATTAAAAAAGTGACTGTAAAATTTAAAAGCCTGGAGACTATCGACTTGGTTTCTAGGTTGCCAAGAGTAGATAGAAAATTATGACTTGAGTAAAGAAATGACTAAGAAGAAATTGAACTAAAGTAGAGAGGAAAGTCTAAGGAACACCACCTCTTCGTTGTTATACCACACTCACTTTGATCCCAAGATGATCGACCCTTGGCGTCACTTGTGATGTGTAAAAGGTGTGGTCACCAGGAGTTGTGGGTTCTAGAGTTAAAATGAAGTATAGACTTGCATGCTTGGTGTGGAAGATGGGTGATATGGGTTCTGGCTTCTTCCTTTCCAGTCGGCTAGAGACGAAGAGCTTGAGAGTTCTTCTTTTGATCTGATAGACGTATGGCTAGTCCTTACTAGCTTCTCCTGCAATGTCTGACATAAAACAAGAAAACAAGTGACAACGATTAGAGCTAAGAAAGTGAAGTAGCCGTATAAGAAATATGTTTAAAAACGACAAAAAAAAATGTACTGACCAGATTGTGACTAAATCTCAATCCCATTATTTTTTTAAATAAATATGATGCAAAGCATGCAAAATGATGTAAAAATGATGAATATTGATTGAAATATGAGTTTAGATGAATAGAGAGCAAATATGGGCCAATTTGGTGAAGAAACGGAGGACTTCGGTGCCTATGTAGATGAACAACCTGAAGCTAGAATTCCCACGGCACGATTTTGTTTTGAAGCTCACCACAGATAGTACGGAGCTCGGATTTGATTTCTATTTGTTGCAAATGAAAGAAGACAGGAGGAGAAAATTTTCCATTGTTGGTCAAACAATGGGTTTCTGGAAACCTAGGTGCCCCAAGGGAGGAGGCATTTGGTGCCATGGTGAAAGGGGCGCTAGGCCCTTTTGGATAGGTCGCTGGCGCTTTCTTCTTTGCACCCGTTTGAGCTCGTGGATGTTGTTTAGGGTGCTGGTGCAACTCCTTGACGTCCTCCTAATACCTAAGAAGGTGTAAGAGTCATGGTAGTGCAGTATATTGATGTAGAACGAAGTAGAAATGAGAGGGAAAAAGTGAGCAAGACTTAGAAGAAATGGGGAAAGGGTGGCCGAGCGGATAGTGATGTAGTTTTTCAACATCTTGTTGGTTCTCCTCCAGAATGCTGAGGGCGTGCTCTCTTTTATAGATAGGAGTTGGCATGTCTTACAAAGAGTCACCATTAAAGGTGACTTTTAAGTTCTGAGGCCCGAAAAGTCACCATAAGTGTTGTCCCCTCGGTTGTTGAGGTAAGTTATGGGTCTCTTCTCGGTTCCTCCAGGAGGCAACCCCATTAAAATTATCTTGAATCTGAATAAAACTCTTCATATTCTAGAAGATGGGCCATGGACCAAGGTGTGCATTACACCCTGTTGACTAGTGTGCCAGGTGCCCTTTTGACTGAGGTGCCAAGGGTATGGGGGAATTATCCAAAAACTATCGGAAATCATCAGAAAACTTTATAAATTATTGAAATTGTCAGGTATGAGTGTCATCAAATTTTAAATCATCGAAAAGTTTTGAAAATTATTGGAATTATCAGAATTATTGGGTATGAGTATTATCAAACCCTAAATCATCGAAAGTCATCGGAAAGTCTGGCTGGTATTAGTATCACTCATGAAAGCAAGGGTTCCAATCTTTCCAATTTTAGCAATTTTGACATGTCTACATAGACCAATCTGCTTAGTGCCTTCGAAAACAGAATTAAAGACTCTTGGTTTGTGGATGGAATTCTTCTCCCTGATGCAAGTTTGAGTGTGGAAGAACTTTGTGTTTTTATCACTCTTCTTGAGCCACAAAATTGTCTGACTCTTTTCCACTTTAATATCTGATCTTTAAACCCGTATTATTCAATCTTTCAAATTGATCAATCTTGGAAATACACTCATTTCTAACGTTGGCTGAAATATTGAAGTGTTGGCCTACCCACCTCTTCGAGTGCTTCTTGTGCATCTTCAATTTGCAAACAAACCTATTAGAAGTTAATGGAGCATTAGAGATCGCCTCTCCCCACCATTCCCTAGTCAGGTCTTTGAAACTAGGCTCTTTGTACCCTGCTAGCTCAATTATGAATTTATTTGTCTTTGTCTTATTGACTCCATCACATTTGATACCAACCATACAATGATCATAAACTATTCTGGGTAGCTGTAAGTCTTCTGGCAGAGAATAAACTACAACCAAGGAGAGATGAGAAATCCGTTCAGCTCAGATTTAAACCTAGCATCAGACCAAGTGAAATCCAAATTGAAATTAGAGATGTCTATTAGACCACAGTCATCAACAAAGGGACATTTCCTTCACTCAAAAATCTTGTTTAAGCCTCTCTCCAGGATATCAAACTGCATTGAAATCACCATATGCCATGCATAATCAATGTGATTCTCCACCACCCCCTTATTATTAGAGAAGGTGTCCTTTTCAGACCCATCTACAAGGCCGTAGACATTGGAAAGAAACCGTTCATTGCCATTTTCACTATCTTTAACTTGAGAGTTTGGAAATGTTTATTTTTGCAAAACTCCTTATAAGTGAATCTATTATTGTCCCAATTGTCCCATATCACTGCCATGCCACCGCTGATCCCAATAGAAGGAATGCAAGAGAAGCATAGATCGCGGAATCAGCCGATTCTTGGATCGGATCGGCCATTGCCGATCCGATTCTTGGCTGAAGAACCGATCCGGAAAAAAGTTCCGGCATAATCGGTCGGGATCGGCCGGATCGGTCGGAATCGGTTGTGAAACCTCGAAGATTTGAATATAAATATATAAAATATATGTCGCATGACATGGTTTAGTATGGTTTGAAAATTCATTTGACTTCCGTCTATTTGGGAAATGAACTTTTGTTATCTCATCTTTGGCTACTATGAAAGTATATGATATTTCATAGAAAATATTAGCCAAAATATGTGGTATGCATATAAAATATATATATCGAGGTTAGGGTTCATAAAGTTTGTCTTTGGACCTCTCTCCATCGGAAGTTGCGAATTTCCGATGTTAATTACATCGAGATTCTCGAACACCCTTGATTAACTGTCGTAGCAACTTGTATATGAAAGAAAACATTCATCCACAAAATATTAGTGTATAGGGATTATGGCCCATAAAATCAATGGAACACAGACTTAATATTCAACTCTGATAGCATAGCGACCATATGAGGTCAAATGACGATGCAAAACTTAGTATCTAAGCTTAAGAGTATGGGCAAGGATTCCAACAGTGCCTTGCAAGAGATTAGTCTCTCAACTCAGTGTCTTATATCAAGACATAGGTTGAATTATCAAGATCTGAGCATATTCAGATCGAAATCTATGTCAATTTCATTTAAGTTCTTGTATATTGAACAGAATGAAAACATTCAATAAGTCAAGGCTCTTTGTGTCATCCCTATTTGAGTCTATTATCTGAGACTCGGTGATTTGTTTAAGTCACCGCTCCTTGACTTAACATATGCTTGGATTTAGGAAAGGACCATGGTCTCCTTTCATGTCTCACCTAACCGTAGGGTTCAAAAGGATATCCTAGGCTTAGGTAATTGGTCACTTTATAAATTCAAGTCTTAGCATCTTAAACTTGATAAAATGGCATATGTGCCTGGTCCAGATGTCTAGACCCTCCCCTCTATCCTTGTTTAAGGCAGGTTAGAAGCAAGGCCGAAGGCCTAAAACTCCCAGGACTCCAAAAACATGAGTTTTGGGATGTGAAATCTCACAGTACTTTGAGAATGGCAGGTTCTGCCTGTGTACCTCATAGGTTCGGCCTCTAAGGTGAGAGATCAATCTCCCTTTATCCATCTTAAGGGATGATATAACACCCTAAATGCCTTGGCCCTAAAAGTCAGGTTTGATATGTACTCTTGGAATTCAAGAATAAGGCTCTTGGTAGCCTATATGATTCTTGCTACCGTGCATATGTAGAGCCTATTACATGATTACCAATAGGTGTATATCACTTATAAAAATGGGGTATGGCAATATACTTCCAAGTACCACCTTAATTCAGGCCTAGACCTACCTCTGATATGCGCCAAGGAATGATTATATTAAACCATGCCTGGAGGTGTTATATCCATCTTATAAACGCAGCTGTACAAGCATTTTGCTGAAAGCTGGGTCCCCTGTATGGACTTCACCTTAGGATCCTAAGTGTCCGAGATGATGATCCCAAATAACCTAGGCCTGAGCATCTATCTCCTAACATTAACCCTGAAATTGACCTTTAGACTAGTCACTAACCGGGGCTAAACCATATGTGAGGATCTGCCTAAGGCCTGAAATATTATGCGAAATACGGCTTGTGTAAGCCTGACATACCTCTATTTGGCCTATAGACTTGCCATATAAGGTCTTCTACGCATATTATAGGATATCCATCTTGACCTCTTCCATAGTCTTATTATGCTCAGACCTGAGGACAGCCGAACATCTTCTCCTTGTTAACCAGGTGACTTGTGGTCGAAGCTGGTACTCCGATGCCCAAGATGCCCTGGGCATCATTACGATTCAGACTCAAATCTGAATGCTGAAATTAAACTGGGACAGGTCACCATCCGGCACTGGTCCATGGGTTAGAATCTGCCTTATGACAGATATTATATTCACCTTTCATGGAACCTGAAATCTCATACGAAATCAGGCTTGCATATCCTTGCTTCGGCCATGTAGAACCTTGATATAGGCCATGGAATATCCATTCTGTCCTCTTCCATAGGCTCTTAGAAATCCGATTATGCTCAGATATAAGACCATCTGATGACTTCCTTTCATATGTTTAGAAGACTCATCAGAGTTCTATTTTAAGTTAGGCCCTATAAATTCTGAGCCCTGACCGATATCTGATCCTGATATGGGTCTTAAACTGGCTGATACCCTATACTAAACCATGCCTTGAATACCTCCAATCCGACCACAGACCTATCATATGGGATCCTCCTAAAGATCATGGAATGATTGCCTTATCCCCCGGCAATCTCAACAGGCCATAGAGTGTCTCTGCCGACCTTACTCTCCAAACTATGTGGTGCATGTATGTATATAAAATGGTATATTGACCATCACTTCCCGAAGTCCAATTAACAGATTCTATCTCTGAATACAAGATTGTATATGGAGATACCGCCTATGCAGGACTCATATATCCAATGGGGTTGGCCTGCATTATGTTTAGGCTATATAAACTTACTTCAAATTTGAAGTAGATATTGGAAGTCTGGGAACTTGCCATCCTGGGATTTTATTTTTTAGTTTTGGACTGGTATTCATATGCCCACCCTTTCTCTCCTATTGGTTTTGTATAAGTAGATCAGGTCTTAGACATCTATGTCCAAAAATCAGATTTCTAAACTGTTTGGAACCTGACAGCTCAGAATTCTGCCTAATTTATAGTTAGACCTTGCACACTTCCTGCCTTCTTATTTTCGGAATCAACTTCTTCAATCAGATGTATATATATGAGAGAGGATCCTTGATCACCATCAGATGCATATTATCATATATATATGATTAAGATCATAGGGTATGAATTCCAATTTCATTATATTGAGGCCATCTCATCTTGAATACATCAGTCTGCGGTTAACCTTCTCTTCCTTCTTTTTTTTTTGAGATGGGCTTGTAGATTGTATATATAATACTCCAATCTTGCCATATGTCATATGTCATATGTCATACAACCATAGCCTCATCATGTCGAGGCTCTTCACCCCTCCAGGGAGTATATATGAAGATGAGTCTTTATATCACAAGAGTCCTGCTCTGCAGCTAATGTTCTCCATTATAAGATGGATCAAAAGGACCATATATATGTCTATAATCCTGTCCGGGATATGCTCATGGAGCTAGGCCCAATAATAGGCTCCAATCATGTCCTGCTATGGGTGTAGGCCTGACCATAGGCATTCGCAGCCTCCTGATTTTATAATCAGAGGGTGATTTATCATAACTTGTGATTTTCTATGGTCGGATATCATGACCAGCTTCAAGGCCCGGTTGGCCATCTCCCTTCCATGCCTTGTACTTTATCTAAGGCTACCCGGGGAATCTTTGGTCCATCATGTGGGCTCCAAAGAGGCCGGGTATAACCTTCCTTCATCTTGGGGCTGTCAACTCTCCTTCAATTTCTGCTGCACTGACCGGACTCTGAAATCCCATGCTTCTAGAATTTTAAGACCAAGGGAAACTCTAGAGAGGGGGGGGGGAGGTCGAGAGGGGAATCAGATGCATCTATGGTATTCGCATATATATATATATATATATATATATATGAGGAGACTTCATACATGGTAGTGCAGAGGTGCACCCGGGGGAAGGAAACATAATGGACCCAATTATGAGGGTCAAACAGAAAATTGGGGCATGGCTTACATGTGTCCAGGACAGTGACCATCACTTTGGTATTTATCTTAACCAAGTGAATCTATCTAAGAACACTAATCCTTGGCCATCCCTTGGTATCCGGAAAATGAAATCTTCTTATGAACCTGACCCCTTGGACTATATAGGAAGGTGGGGATGGATTTCTGGTTAAGGGTAACAACCATATGAGCTCGAGGGACTTCAACATCTGTCTAGGCACTCTCGACCTAACCAAGGTGACATCCTAGACATATTGGGCAAAGGATATAGTGTTTAGAAATGGCCGGGCAAGGAGGTAGATATTGGCATGTCAATGGATATGGTATTTAGAGAGGGACGGGTAGGGTGATGGACATGGTACCCTACCTTGTGACCTTCGGACCTTGCACCTATCCTGCTGTATGACAGTGACCGCAAGCCCTTCAATGCCTCTTCTCCTTGATGCTTCGGAAATGCACCTGATCCCACTTGCTGAAGTAGCTCTGGCAGGATCTCCCCCTTCTCCTTCTGCTTTCTTCTCCTCTCCGACCCCTGAACATGGGCGGGGGCTGGCCCTTTTATAGGCCACTGGATGGGTGTTGTTCACCCGGGGGAGAGTGGGCTGCAAGGTAGTGTGCGCATGGAGGGAGTGGAGAGAGTGGGAGATCATGGGGGGACAGGTGGCAGTCCCCCTCCTCCTATATTCCCTCTCGCGAGGGAGCATCCAATGAGGCATATCTCATTGACTCCCGGCCCCTCATTTGATGAACATCCTTGATCAATTGATGCTCCATCCAATCATGGCCCTTCATCCCTTAATTGGATATTAATCTCATTAAGGATCCGGTTGATCCATCATGATGCTCACGCTGGCCATCTAAGAGATCTAAGGTCCATTTGACTTGTTCAAACCTCAATCCGGCCCTTGATCATGTGTGTCCTTGCAATTAATCAAGGCCCTTGATCTCTTATTGGACATTAATCCTATTAAGGATCCAATTTGGCCATCTTATCATACCGGACTGTATTGGGCATATATATATCCCATCCGGTCGATGGGTATTCCATCAAATCTCAGCCATCCATCTCCTTAATGGATATTAACTTTGTTAAGGATCCAAGAAGGCCTTGACATCCGGTAGTCAATATTACTCATAATCTGTCCATCGGATACCCCATCATGGTGGATCCATTGGATCTTATCCCATTAAGGATCGATTGGGTCACTTTCAGTGGACGGGGAGGATCCATGCTTCAAATAACTTGTTGATTGATTGATCCTGTCCATTGGATTATCCCGGATCCTTTTGAATTGTGCAACCTGTATTTTCTTCCCTCCTTCCCCCGCGGATCCTCCTCCTATCTGTTTTCTTGTTAAGTCTTCTTATTGGAGATAAACTCTCCACCCACGAGGCCTTCTTCTAGTTGGCTTTCTTCTTCCTATTGCCGCACCCTTCCTCTTCTAACAGGCCTGCCGCAGCTTGGGGATTGCCAAGGAGAGCCATTGAACCTGCTGATTAAAGCTCCCGGGTGCCCTCTTCTTCTCCTTGTGAAGGTGAGCAGGTTTGTTCCTTCTATGTATGGTAGCTTTCTTCATGCTTTCCTCTTCTTATATTTTTCTGTCGGCAGTATCTTCATTGTCCCATAGTATACTTGCATTTGCATATAGATGAGTAGCCGGCTATGTGGGGATGTCCCTATATGTCCACCCTCGATTTATATACTCGGTTCCGGCTCTTTCTACGCATCTTCTTCGGTCGGGTCTTTATCCCATTCCTTTTTCTTTGACCGGACGGGGCATGCCCTTTGAATATATCGAGGGCCCGGCCTCCCCTAGGCTACATTGGATCCCCTTGAATGGTGCTCCAGAAGGATGCTTCTCCGAGGGCTTCGAACGAGAGCTAAATTAGCCTCCAGGGATTGTCCCCGACCTCCTCCTTGGCTAGACGGGACATATGTCCTACAAATATATATATAAAGTTGAGGACCCGGCTCTTGATACATAGACTTGGGCTTTCTCCCCGATTTCCGGGCCAAATGGATGCCCTTTAGCATGTTGTTCAAATGAGGATGGCTGGATTTTAAACGGAACCCGGATGTGGCTTCGTTTATCACATTCCGGCCCTTTCTTTTCAAATTTCTGTTGGGGGCGGGAGATATGTTGCATGGCTTTGAGGACCCGGCCCTTGATGCGTCGGATTGGGTCTTCTTGAGTGGGATCCCTTGGCTGCCACCCTCTTTTTTCATGTATATCAATCCGGTTGTAAGCCTCTCATTTGACAGCCTATCACCCAAGTGATTATAACCGGATTTATTAAACGAACGGATTTGGCCTCTGTTTTGCTATTTCCGGCTCTCTCGTGAGCTATAATTAATTGAGTCTCCACTCAATTTCTTCCGTACGGAGGAGATAGTTGGAATAGGAGCTCTATAGCTCTGCTATGTGACATACCAACCTTGCATTGTGCATGCTTTTTTTTTCTCATATCTAACACGGTTTCATATGGCCGAAGATGTGTATTGGGTAAGTATGTGTATTTACGCACATGCGGCACCGATCGGGGCTTTGCTCCAGCCCCCTCTTTTCTTTCTTCCCCATTAGTCTGGGGTAGCATTGTATCTTTTTGGACAGGATGGGACATTGAGTCCCCCTCTTGTATACTCAATTCCATATATGAAATTGACCCCATTTTCTTTGATTCATATACCGACGGTAGGCCATAGGGAATTAAGCATTTTATTCCCCATAGCTCTTATATCCTGGAGTCCGGGTGCTGTAGAGGGTGTTGATTGTGGGCCTCTTTTGTGCTCACTACCTTCTACCTTTTGTTTGGACGCATATGTACCAATCCCACCCGGATCTAGCCTTATATGGCTCTTCTTCTTTCATGACTTTTCCATGTATTTGCATCCATCCCAGTTTGCTCCACATAGTGATGTTGGAGTGGGGGGAATTAAGCATTTTTTAATTCTCTCTTGCGTATGTATGAAATTTTGAGTGCCAACATCGGTCCAGAATCGGAATCGGATCGACCGAATCGGTTGGGATCGGAATCGGAATCGGAATCGGAATCGGATCGGGTTTTTTTTTTGCTTTTTTTTTTTCTTACCGATTCTGGATCGATTTTCTTCCATTGGATTGGTCGGAATCGGTCCGATCTGATCCGATCCGGATCGGATCGGTACCCACCGATCCCAATTCCGATTCCGATCCCGCGATCCTTGAAGAGAAGCCTTTTAGTCTGCCAACGTTGAAAACATCAATCCTATCAACATTAGCAAAAGTCAGTTTTGGTTTCTCGAAGAAAATGATAGCAGCCAAGATAGATGGTTTTGTTAGTATGTGTCGAGTACCTTTTATGACGTATAGCTTTGGAACTTAATATGCTTAAAACTTAAAAGAACATAGGGTGATTCTGTAGAATTAGTTTGCTGGCTGGAACTTATTATTTTTGGATTAATTCAATCTAATTATGACTTATGGATCCATGACTTGACTAAGCATCTATTTGGTTGTTTGTAAAAGTAGAATCTGAAAAGATATTTTTTATGAACTACGTTTTATGAGGAAACTGGAATTGCTATCCACCTTTTGGTTATCTGCAGATCATTTCCCATGAAAAACGTGATCTTCTATTTGGTTAGGTATATACCTTTTTTCTGGGAAATGTTTTAGCTTACTTGTTTGCAAAATAAGCTTTTAAAATTCATAAAAAGCTTTTTAGTTTATCAACTTATATCATGTGCATCATATTGTGTTGACGTAAAATAAAATAAATCATAAAAAAATTATCTTTTATAGTATATTATTATTTTACAACAATTTATTTATAAGTTATTTGCTTTACATCAGCATAATGTTTTCTTGCGTGATACTGTGTTAATGTAAAATAATAGATATTTTTGCATGATTTATTTTTTCCAATTAAATTATTAACTTTCAAGTTTATTTCAAACTCATTATACAATTAGCTATTTTATTTAAAAAGTAATTATTTCGTTGAATGCTTTCGTTTTAGAGATTTAGTATATATTCAAACGTTTACAATTATCGTGAAAACTGATTCAATCTTATTTTTAAATAACTTAAAATGTCCTTAAGATTTTTTCATGGTCCATTGCTGTCATGTGCTTGGTAGAGAAAAATGGCATCCTCAAATTTTGGAGATGGTAAAATCCAGGTTTCATGTAATTTAGGGAGAAAAGTTTTAGCTGACTGTACTTTCTTGTGTAACTAAATGTCAAATAACTTTGCTTTTCAGGAAGGTTGGTGCAAGAGGCCCAATTTATGGGCAACCAAATGGCCTATAAGTATTGCTATTGAATCTTGCTTAGATGCACTGTTAAAATCCAAATTAATTCGTAACTGGAAAGAAGTATGATAGGGGGAGATAGAAGGAAATGATCATGACAAAAGATAACTTAAAGTGATCTTTATTTTGGAGATACGAGCTGTTAAAGGAATAAACCATGGCAAAAGTTAAAATGAAATTTGATGATCTTTATCTTGGACATATGAGATCATACTCAATTGTGATGTTGGGCAGTCTGCATTGTCTACTTCAAACTGTCCCACCTGGAGTCATCAATCAAGTTCTTCACTTTTCTATTTCAAATTGTCTCAGTTGCCGTCATGCATCAAGTTTCCAGATTGCCTTTTGACTTGCCTATCAAATGTGTTTTTAGGCTGTTGGAAGATGATAAAGAATGCATCTTGTTCAGTATCCTTTGGTATCATACCATTATGTACACACTTCATTCCAACTTGAGGAGAATAAACTGTAGTGGAATTTTTCTTCATAACTTGGACTAGATAATCCTCAATATGAAAATATCACTGGCAAGTCTGATCTACATTGAGTGTGCTCTTTATTGAGCATGACTCTGGCTTATGCGTAAGCTATTAGAGAAAAGTACAGGCAGTCATGGAATGACTAAGAGAAAGGCTGTGTGAGAACCTCATGTTTTGCAGATTTTCTGAAAAAAAAAGGTTTTAAGTATCTCCTTCAGGCTAATTAAAAAGAAAATAGGTGATACCCTCTATTAAGTGGTCCAACGATACTTGTAAACATAAGTAGAACCAAGGTTTCGGACTCTTCTCTACTAGATGATGCGAATATCCGGCATTGACTTACATTAAGCAACGGCTCAAATACTCTTGATTAACCGTTGTAGCAACCCATTTAGGAGAGCGTGCACATCTATAGAAAAATAATGAACTTGAAAGGGCTGCGGCCTTCTAGGTCCGATGAGATACAAACCAACTGTTTGGGGTTGATTTTATTTGGTTTAGAGTTGATTGATTTTTTTTTGATAAGTTTTAAGTTTGATTTTATGTTGATGTTGGATTGTTTGATTTTTTTTGTTTGATTTTGGTTTAATTTTAGTTTTGTTTTGGTTTGTTGTTGTTTTTGTTTTTTTATTTAGTTTGGTTATTTGGTTTGATTTGATGTAAGTTGGGTTTGATTGGTTCAACGTGATTTGATTTTGGTTTTAGTGTATTTGGTATGTCTTAAGCATTTTAGGGATTTAGTTTGACATGTTTGGCTTTAGCATTTCAGATTTTGTGATAATCTGAATTTTCTGTTTTTAGGTTGATTTTTGGTGTATTTTGAGTGTTTGAAGTGTTGTTTATTTAGTTTTCTTTGAAATCATTTAATTGTTATTCAATTAAGAATTTAATTTGACAAGATTAGATGTCTTTTTAAATGAAATTCCAGATTGTGCCAATCTGATTTTACATGTGTTTCCAGATGCGTTAAAGTCTGATTTTATTTTATTTTTGTTTTGAGCCATTAGTTATCTTTTTATGAAGTTTCCAGATTGGTTAAAGCTGATTTTTTTTAGATTAAGTTCGATGTCTTTTAGGTGTTGTTCATAGGATGTTTGGTTGTTACTTAGTTTAAGGTTTTCATCTTATTAAGTCAGGTGAGTTTTGAATGAACTTTCAGATTTATTTTCGGTCAATTTTTTATTAGCTTTTAGATTTGCTTATGTTGTTTATTTCGTTTGGGGTTTACATCTCATCTGGCCCTATGGGCTGCTGCTCGGTGCCCAGTTTCATTTCATTTCATAAGTCAGTGTACAAATAGATTGGATACAACATTGGGTGAAAATACTGGCATTCCTTCCCCTAATGTAAATTTTTATATGGTTTGAAAATTTTGGCATTACAATGGCATGCCAGCTTATTCCAACCGATATGAAATTTACACATTCAAGACGACAAGTGTTTTGACTTGCCATATTGGGGGAATGATTGTTGGCTATGGGAACCGGCCCGTGCCGTCACCTAGATTGACGCTCTAGGGTGTACCTACGGAGTCGTCCAAAATATGGAGTACGCATGAAAGGGTATTTCACTCCTTATTTTAGTTTGGCTTTTTGCATTTCTGTTTTTTTATTTGTTTTATTTTTGTGTCAAGGCCTTTTGGGACAGCTTGAGTTACATCGGCATTTATAACCGGTTTTCGGTTCTCCTTGGGCTTGGCGGGCCCACCTTGGACCTTTTGTGCCGGAAGGGCCTGCTGGAGCTTTTGCGGCCTTCTTGCTCTATAATCTTGAGCCACTAGGGGGCTGTTGAAAGGGCACTTTTGGAAGGCAAAATAGGACCCGTGAAAGGGCCACCCAGTTGAGCCACAAGAAAGATGCTGTCCCTCTTTTTTGGCAAAGCCGAAAGGGGGCTGTCAAGAGGTCTTCTTTTTTTTGTTGAGCAAGCTGGACCCGTGGAAGGGTCATGGTTTACTTTGTTTCTTTGTTTCTTTATTTTTTTGAGGGCAAAACAAGACCCGTTGAAGGGCCATTCGGTTGAGCCATAAGGGAGGTGCTGTCCTTTTTTTTTTTTTTTGCAAACACCACAAGAGGGCTGTCAAGAAACATTGTTGGAGCAAGTTGGATATGTGGAAGGGCCATTCAACCGTTTTTGGAAGGTAAGGCAAGACCCGTGGAAGGGCCATCCTGTTGAACCATGAGGGGGTTGCTGTTTTTTGTAGAGCCACAAAAGAGCTGTAGGGAAGGCCGCACAAAGGGGGCTAAGAAGGACCTGTTTGTAGGGGCCGAAAGGGGGATGGGTAACAAAGAGGCTATTTGGATAGGCCGCAAGGGGGCCAGCACAAAGGGCTATTTGTGAGACTGCTGCAGTTCAGGGGATCAGTTAAGGACAGAAGGATGGTCTGTTTAAGGGGGTTTGAATGGACCAGATTGGTGCTTGTCCGGAGGCCGGACAGAGACCTTTTTTGAAGATAGGCCGAACGGGGAGGGGGGGGACGGGGAGGGGGGGGGACAATGGGTGCACAGCGTAACTTGTTTAAGGGATTGCACAAGGGGCATAACAGGTTCTATTTTTGGGGTATTTGGGGTGTTCAAACAGATGGCCAAACAAGGGGACTCGACCTGCTCTTAAGGGGGGGTTGTATGGACTGAAATGGTGCTCAAACAAGGGTCATTTGTGACCTATAAAGGGGGGCTGAACCGTGGGGTCTTCTGGTAGGCCAAAAAGGGGTCTAAATGAGGGCCTGTTTAAAGGGGTTTCAGGTGGACTGAACAGGGACCAAACAGAGGGGCTTTTTTACCTGTTTAAAGGGGTCTGATAAGGCCTGTTTAGGTGTTTCTAGATGGACCAAATGTATGACAAAATGCGGGGATATATGACCTGTTAAAGGGGCTGCGCAATGGGCCAAAACAGATTCTGTTTAGGGTACTTAAGGGGCTGCATAAGAGCCGTTGGGAGGGGGTCGAACAAGGGGTTCTCAACAAAATTTGGCATGGGTCAGCCAAGCTTTGAAGGTCTTTGGGTTGCCGATGTTGATGAAGGCCAGCTTAGGCCATTAGAGGGGGTTAAGAAGAGAATTTAGAAGAGGTGAGGGGAAGGTGTCCTTAGAGGACTACATAATTAGTATGTATATTTTCCCTACCTATTATTATCCTTCTCTTTGCGTCGGATGAAGAAGTTGGGCTAGTCCGCCCCAAAGAAGGCCGCAAGGGGGGCATAGTGATGGAGGTGCTCGCCTCAACTGCCTAGGCATTTGAGGCTGGAAAGGCGCTGGCAAAATGCCTTGCCTTGTCCCAAAATGCCTCACCCCGCCCAAGTCAAACAAATCTGGTCAAACATGATCCATTTCTTAATTTAATTATGATATTTGTCTTCTTTTGTTATTGATTTCTACTCTAATTAAGTTGTTATGCTATGTTATGCTTGATTTGTACTCTACTCTTGTTAGTTGTTATGATGTTATGTTTGTTATTGACATTCTTTTTTTATTATAACATTATTTAGTGATGGCTACAATATATAGTTATTAAAATGATGCATTTATTTTAATATTACAAGTATTTTTTAGATTTATTTCAACTATTTATATTAGATATATGTATTATTTGCAGTAAAATAATTAAACAATATAAAATGCCTGGGGGACGTCTCAGGCGCCTGAGGCGAGGCGCTAAGTCCCTCGCCTCAGGCGCCTCACGCCTCGGATAACATAGAAAGGGGGGGTGCTCCTTCTCCTTCCTTCCTCTCCTCCTCCTTTCCTTCGGTTGTAGGCATAGATTGCAGAATCGGCAGATCCGGATCGAGATCGGCCAATTCTTGGATCGGGTCGGCCATGGCCGATCCGATTCTTGGCAGAACCACCGATCCGGATAAAATGTCCATCGGAATCGGACTGTTTGGTCCGATTCGGGGCCATAATCGTCCAAATCGGTGGATTTTGGAATGATTCCGGCGATTCCTCATCGGAACCGACCGGAAAAATTGTCGTGGTGTCCCTGCGGCCGCCGCGGCTATCTTTCCAGCCCTATCGGGTGGGAAGAAGGGCTACCGGTAGCCCTGGATCCAGTGACTTAAGTCACCAGATCAACAGGGTGGGGGGCCGGACCGGTCAATTGGACCGGTCTGGGGTGACCTAAGTCACCGGATCCAGCTACCGAGTCCCAATGGACCCGGTATATCGGGCGGGGAAGACAGCCGTGGCGGCCACAAGGCCGCCATAGCGATGTTTGGGGGGGATTCTGGCCGATTTCAGCCCCAAAACATGCTAGATCAGATCGGAATCTGATCTAGCATGTTATTTTAATATTTTTTTAATGTTTTAGCACCTTTGAAGAACCGATCCGGAGCGATTCCGGATCGAAATTTCTTCCGGAAGATTGGTTGGAATCGGATCGATCCGATCCGATCAGATTGGATCGGTACCCACCGATCCAGTGGCCGATTCCGATCCCGCGATCCATGGCTGTAGGTGGCTGGTGGATAGGTGCGCAGGAGGGCAGCAATTGGTGCAGCAACCTGTCGGCATCAATCCACCGGTCCCCTTGGCCTTGGGCGCACTTCATTTATTATAGGAATAAAGGGGAGACCAAGGGACAAGTAGGAGTGAATGTAAGATGGTCTTTGGCTTCTCCTATGTAGTTAATTCCATTTAAACTATTGGGTTGTCCTAGGATTTAATTGGTTTGAACCTGCCATTTGAGTTCTATGTTGACTTGTCCCTTGAGTTTCCCATGCCATCAATGAGTCAAGGCTGAGATGGCAGGTTGAGCTGGCCGCTGACAGGACCTGCTGATGTGGCCATTTGACTGAACCTATTTAGGCTTGACCACCGCCCAACTTCCTCCTCCTGATGAGCTGTGCTCAATGGGCTTTCAAGGGAGCTAGTAAATAATTATTTAAATCAAATAAGGGCGTGGACTGGCTAGGAAATGCACCAATGGGCCATTCTAAGATCTGATTTGGCCCAATTGGGGAGTTGGTCTAGCTGGGGATTGGCCCAATTGGGGTCGGACCTGCTGGGGACTGGGCCCCTACCTCTCCCTTTTTTATACATGTTTTTTTTCTCTTTGTAAAAAGTTGACGCCAACAGGCTGCCATTTTCATCTGTTTCTGGAAGGAAAATAGACAGTTGCTTAACTTGACTTTCGAACAAATTTTAAGAAAACGCTTCATACGTGATTTTAGTGTTTAGGTTGAGAGTAAAAATAGAATATTAGGGACTGGAACAACTTGAATTGTATTGTGAATTGGTCACTGACGAGTGTCAGATGATCCTCTTTGACGTGAGCCAATGTTTAGCCCTGAAAGCTGCAGTGTCTGTTTTCTCTTTCCTTCAATGTAACCTACACATTTATTATAATTCTCTTTGTTTCAAGATCATTTATTTTTAAAACAAGATTCTTCTTTCTGGACTATAAAACATGAGTTTTGTTTGGTTAACTTTGTAAAAGGTATGAAGAACAAAGTAGGGGGCCACATGATCAAAATGATTTTACAAGTATTGTGTGTTCTTGTTTCTCATGTAATGTAAACCAAGAACGATTCTTTCAAAATACAATGTTTTACATTAACAGATTAACCGAACAATTGAAAATACTAAAAAATGGAACAAATGCACTATTTTAGTTTTATAATCAAACATGTAAGTCCTTAATGTCACTACAAGATCTAATGAACTACTTTCTGCACTGCTATTGCCCTTCGTTCTCAAAGTGTTCAGTTTGATCTATACTTAGGTTGGACTAAGAAAGTATGAGATAAGAAGCTGCTGCTTTATTTATCTGTTCTCATGGTCGTAGTTGACTCTTGCAGCAATTCCGTCACTAAGAGCTCGGGACTGCTCGAGGAATGAGAAGGAAGCCCTCAATTATCTTTTCCTCTTCATTCCACTAGTTAATGTTACAATCCCATTTTTCTTGAAGTCTTTTGCAGTGGTCTGGACAGCTGACGTCATTGTGTTCTTCATAATGTATGCTTGGAAGGTAACTTTTCAAATTAATATATCTTGCCTCGAATCACCTAACCATTACCAAAGCCACCCATTCTTAGAGTATCCAGTTTGTATTGATGGTGTTCATGCTTAAACAGCTTGGGTGGCTTCAAAATGCCCAGTCAGACTGACGACCGGAACAGGAATCAAGTCTCAAAGGATAATAATCTTTCAACACATTTACTTGTTAGTTGATGGGCAGGGAAACTGTAATTAGGGTTCACTTGAACGTCTCACAGAAGCTTGAATGGGTAAATGTGATGGTTCCTTATTGATTGATATCTGACTTGCTAGACGAGATTGTCCATTTTGCAAATATGTTGGCATCATCAGTGTCATTTGAAACATCTTCAGGACCAAGCTAGGGACTTGAGAAAGACCACTGTTGGGTGCCTGATTCCTAGCTGCATAATTGGATTCTCGTTGGTGATCCCAAGGAAGGTGGGGTCCTGGGTCAGCCTGGCCCAGACTTGACCCGGTTGGATCAGGTCACGACCTGGTCTGAATTTTATTTCTTAATGTTAAAAATTCAAAAAAATTATAAACAATGACAAAATGCCAGAAGAATTCCAAAATCTCTAAAAAATAGGTAGTGTGATTAGAAGATAATTTTATTCAATTCTTATATTTTTTATTTACTCTGCATAATTTATGTATTCTTTCTATGTCATTTGAGTTAAGTACATGCTGTTGTACAAGTATATGTAACGATCATGTTTGTCGGTCTCTCCTAAACTAATTCTAGAAGATCTCCAATAACCACTATAACTACTATAGATGGACTATATATTAAAGTGTCTGATGAGGATTTATAATTTCTCATAAACCTCTTGACATAGGGAACTAAGAGTTTTGGGAAGAATCAACTTTATATGTGAAATGTTTATAATATTGACCTCCACCACATTATGTGTTCATATCTTTTATCTCCACTTTATGACCTTGCACCATGATTTGCATCTTGCGTTGAGTGTGTAATACTCATCTTATGTGAAGTGGTACATAGTTGTAGGGTAGATCTTTGAATGCATTGTCCTCTTTCCACCATAAGCAGTGCCAGTGCCTTCTTCATTTTTCGCTTCGTCATCACTACCATTTGATGTTGAATCATCTAGTATTTGATATTAAATTCGGATGTTTGGCTCTGGCATGTCTTCTTGCTCCTCGTTGATCGTTTCCACATTTGCAATGCCAATGGGGTCAATTAAAACTTATTTTCTCTTACCCTTACTTTTCTTATCTTGACAAGAAGACTCTTCGATCTTCTGTCATTTTGCCACAAAAGGAGGAGTTTGAAATCCCTCGATGAGAGGTATGTCGTTGAGCATTCTTTAAGCTCACTCTCGATCTTCTGGCTTGAACTCCAGTTAACTTAGTCCTTCATGATTGTTGACCCAAACTTCTAATTGATTTTGTTAGTCGAAAATTGTGTCCAAGTCAATATCCTCATATATCGTTGGCTCCTCAGTCTGGTGTCCTTGTCTTGAAGTTTCTTCTCTCCATCTTTGTTATTCCTTCTAGTTTTTCTTCATCTTCTTTAAATTCTTGAGCTCTAGTCTTATATTATAGTGACAACAGAACAATTGCTCCAATTTTCATGACATTAACCTATTTTTCTACTTTCTATGGATGAGGTTGAACATCAATCAATTTTTATCACATCCTAAAACCAATGTGGTTTGATTTAAGACTCTTTGTAGCTTGATGTTTTGTTGTGATCCTTCCATCAATCAGTTGCATGACATCAATGAGTGTTAGAAGACAATTGAAATATCCGATCGATTTGAATTGTAAATAAAGTATTGGATGATATATATTTGGACTTAGGAGCATCGTAGCTCGTTGGACTCTTGATGTTCCAAAATAGAATGCTCTCATTATGTAATCATATATTTTGTTGTATGCTATGATCGAATGTTGTCATCACCGAGCATTCTACACATGATCAACTTCACATCATTTGAAAGTTTGTTGGTTGGTTTGAACAAGGGATTATAGTAGTATCCGCCTATTCGAGATTGAAAAAATGACATGAAAATGTATATATATGTTAGTAGAGAGCATATAAGTATGTGAAATATATACATGAATTCATTTAATTATAAAGTTATTACCTAGTACATGTAATAGTAGATGTAATGTTTGTTCCCATCGACGGTTGATGATGTCGTACCACTATTGAAGTTGGACACTATCTTGGTGATCTTATCGTTTATCTATTCAAATACGTCATATAAGTATCCCAAGTCTGCATTCCTATCCCTATCAACTTTCCTAAATAATTTCTCTAGAGGTTACACTATGTTTAAGGTTTTCTTTACAATTCTATAAAAATTTTCACTCTCTAACGTCTCTTTTACCTTCCTTCCTTTTTCTTATTCAAAGGTATAATTCTAGCCATCCAACTACCACATTCTGATGAGGGTAGCATCTGAGTCAGGAGACGTCTTTTTTACATTAAACTCTCTAGAGATATGTAGTGAAACAAATCACATTACCCAAAGTCGTAGGAGCTTTCAACCATCGGTGTGTTCTCACAATAGGTTGAGGATGGAGCTATGATTGTAAATAAAAAATGATATATGTTAAGTTGACTTAACTACCCTATTGATTTGAGAATATTTGCATATATCTTATAGCATCAAGTCTATCGAGTTGGTGGAGCATTGGGACCAATATAAGTGTGGTCTCTTGATCATCAACATCTGTCCGAGTTGTCCGTTACTACTTGGATAACTTATATCATCCTATATCTCTTTAATAACACTATCAATCAATTAAAAAGGTGATCATTGTTCTTTACCTTTTCCATTACATTTACGGACATTTAGTAGATGGTATTGGCTTGGTAGTACATTAGGAAGTTCATCATTGTTATCTTAGTTCTATTAAGAAAAAGACAACGCAAAATTCTATGTTGTAAAGTCAAAAAAGATGAAAATTAGTTGGAGTGTACTAACCGGTCTAGTTGTCTGTCATCAATATAGTTGTCAAGGTGACCAAAACATGTCTCTTTACCGCTTAAACACTTAAGCGGCACTTAAGCGGTGACTAGTTGGAATAGTCCACAGTCAGCCCACCAAATACAACAACATAATCCTAACAATAATGCATATATAAACATAAATTTTATCATTTTATTCAAACAATTAATAAACTAATAAAACAACTTGACCTTGAAGTTAAAGTAATGTACACTATACAATATACGATGAAAACAATTTTTAGTAGGAATAGAAAATAAATATAAGTATACAATCAATACAAGTTAAAATGCAAATATAGATTAAAATAATATACAAGTAAGTCAATTATGAGAGGAAATAGGGCAGGAGGACAAAATTGTATACAAGTTAAAACAATCAATATAGTCTTTACAACCAGGGAAAATACATAAAAGAAGTTAGAAATAGGCTAGGAGGAACAAATGTGGGATAATAGTTGAACAAAGCTAGGTTGAATGGATCTGGTTGGACACTTAAGCAGCTTAAAGCACCCAAAGCAGGTGCTTCTCAAAGGGACAGTAAATCAAAGGCTTGCTTAGGGCTTGAAAATTCACTCAATTGCATCTGCTTTGACAACACATGTCACCAATGTGCATCTTTTTTGTACCCAAATATGTTCAAACGAATTAACCTCTTTTCGTCCTATGGGTGTAAGTCTCGTATTTGACTCTTAGAGCGGAACGATAGAGACTCCATTAAACTTGAACTTAGGGGGATCTAGGCCAGAAGTACACCTATGTCGGTACTAGGCAGGCCGATGGAGGAGACTCTGGCGCATTGGGGGGAGGTCTCTAAATCTCCCATGATATCTTTTAGGAGCCTCCTTGTGAGCTCTTGCTTTCTGGTTCTGTTTCCGGTCTAGTAAAAGTAGATTACGGTAGGAGCCTCTAAAGCCGCAATGCGCCCTTCTCCTCGCCAAGCTCTATCAACAGGCCCCTTCTTTTGCAAGACTTAAAAAGGTCTCTCATGGCCAAATTTGGATTAAAGTGTTCTCTACCATGGAATTCGGCCTTCGGGGTCAACCTGGCAGCTTCCGTAAGGAAGGCGGCGCAAAGGTGAGAGCAACTCTTAAACACAAAATACACAAGATATGGGACCCCCAAGAGAGCATCAATAGAAAGGGGCCGGCGTAACGAAGAGAGAGTTTCCTTGCTGTGTTGTTCCCGCAAGCACTAAGCTATACCGGCTTGGAAGAGATCCTCTCCCCAGCCAAAGCTCAAAGAGAAATGGGCATTCTCGGTGGGGCCTCATCCAACCCACTACATAGTTTTGTAGCGCGCGTATGCAAGCAGCCAAGTTCGTCTAGGCGAGAGATCGTCAGATAAACCTTGAAATTAGGTGGCTTCACACAAACCAATCGACACTTGAATTCAAAAGACAAAAGACCAACCTAAACGTAGCTCGAAGATCAAAGGAATTGTCTGTGAGGCTTCGCCGACTAAGAACATAAAATGACTTGGGGGTCCTTTTTTTCTAACAGCAGAGGCACTTGCGAGAGGTTAGGGACCTAGGTGCCGAGGAGAGGGCGCAATACAAAGACTTTGAGCGCACTTACCATTTTATCGCTTGCGGACAAAAGTAGTAGTCCCCGCGAAGCTTTTGGGAAGAGGGGTAGTCTTGTGTGTAAGCATAGCATTTCTGGTCGAACCTTCCCAGGCCAAGGCCCTCACAATGGGTTTCTGAATAAGAGGGTAGGCAGGCAGTCTTTCTCCAAAGGGGCAGTAGCTCAAGAGACCACGTATAGCCTATAGCGCCTGGTTTCCAGGAGTGACTGAGCCTGGAAGACATAATGTCTAGTCGGTAAAGGAAAAGGAAAGCGGATTTCATTCCTCCAGACCAGTAATTAGAAGATCAAAGAGGCTCAGAAAGCCACGGGATGTGAGGATTTTCTTAAGGATGGGGCCCCCAAGTATGGACTAAGGAGAGATCCTCTCCCTAACCATAACTCAAAGAGAAGTGGGCACTCTCGGTGGGGCCTCATCAGGAGTCAGTCTCAGAGACCTTGCCTTGGTTCATCACCGGAGGCGCCCCCCATGGGGGTCCATTTTTTCTAACAGTAGAGGCGCTTGCGAGAGGTTAGGGACCAAGAGCTAAAGAGGGGCCTCCCAGATCAGAGCGAACACTCGGCCCAGTGTGAAGCCGGGCTATGGCGTAGCACACCTCATGGAACCACCCTATCTTTGAACCTTTTAAATGATCGAACTTACAGATATGAACTGAGTGCCATTTGATGAGTAAGATCGAACAAGGGAGAGGGATAGCCTTAGAATCTAAGCCCTTTGAAGCGCTAGTAGTATCCCCATCCGCACCCGAATTGGCTAAATCTAGTATAGTGGGTGTTGGAACAGGGGACTCTGGAAGACACTATTGTGGTAGCGGAAATGGCGGATTCACCTGCTACATTACAATACCTCACTCCGTTGAGTATAGCAGTCATTTACCTTGAGATTTGTTGGGGTAGAAGGCTGTCTCTTTGTGAACCATTTGTCAGGGTGTGAACCATCAGTCTAACGGGAGTACCATCTATCGAGCATAAGCTTGCTATCGTCAAACGGAAGTCGTCAACAGGAGTTTGGGGGACCTTCTGAGATGTTTAGTAGGTGACCATATCCGGACATGGCATGTTTTTTATTATCTTCCACTTTCATTGGAAGATAAATGTTGTATCTCTTTCGAGTTCATTTCAGGCACTATCTTCCTAATGTCGATGATTGTGTCAAACATGCCCTCATAGTATGATCCCTTTGTGGTGTTTACCAATATGTTGTGGTGAAAAATCATCTTGATGCCGTCCTACTTGATCTTCTCCATACAAAGCTTCAAGTTCTTCATTGTCCCTATGATTGTTTTTTGTCGTTGCTGTGGGTAGGTGATTACGAGATCCATGAGTTTTACTATTGGGTCTTCATCTCGCGTGAGATTGTGACCTCCTCCTCTTGTCGGTCGTTAGACCGTCTCCCGCTTCTTTGTCCACTCCAACTTCTTGAATCTTGACCCACGTATTGAGTGGTGTGTCAATGCATGTTTTCGTTTGCAAACGACATTTGACTTGCTTCCATTGCTCGAAATAAGTCATTTGTTTTTAAAGACAATCGTTAAGTATTAATGTGTAAACGATATTTGATATGAATTGCTTTAATGAATAATGATAATCTAATGTCATTGAAGCCTTCATCTTAAGAAAAACTTGTGCTGTTGGTTGGTCCCGTATATGTGGATCGAATGTTTAACATGTTTAAAAACTTCTTTTGGAATGGCATCTTTATGTTACTTTGAAACTCCATTTACTTGTTGTTTTATTGCTTATTAGTGTCCGTAAAAATGAGCTATTACCTTAGATGAAGTCTGTATACATGGGAGCACATAATTTTTCATATCGGAGAAATTATATTTTAATCATAAAATATTCCTTATGTCTCTTTCTCATAATATTTATCTTGTAATTTTCTTTTTGGCATGGAGATCAAGTTACCATATAATCAAGTCGGATTGTTTCAGGTTACATTAGAAATTTGTGTCTCAAATTGAAGAAGACATTGAATGAAACGAAATTGATATGTAATGACATTTAAAAAGTGTTTAAATTAATTATTAAACAAAAATATTACGTAATTGTGATTAAATAAATAAATAAATGTGAAATAAAGTTAAAATGAATGGTTAGATAACAACTTATTAACTTAATTAAATAAGAATAAATTAATCTCAAAACAAAATTAAATTAGTTGTAAAATAAATAAATTAATAACTAATGACAAAATAGTTGAAGGAACAAAAATTGATCTTCCAGAGAGTAGATAGATGGGCAGAGAGAAGACCCCTTTGGGGCCTATTTAGGGGCCTCTAAAACACTCCAAAAGTCACATGATTGCTCTGTCAATTGTCACATGATTAGATCCGACTTCTGAGCGGTACGATCTCAATGTTTGAATGACCATGGGTTAGACAGACTGGGTCGCAATTGGGCCGGTCGGCCCAAAATAAAAGGTTGGGTCAGATCCTGACTCAGCATTCCATGAGTGATTCTGTCAAGTTTTTCAGTAGAAGAAGACGTGGCTCAAAACTTGTGAACAATAAAGGAGTCTCTCCGGTTGTCCTTTAGTTTTATTTGATCTCTTATTTCATAATTTCATTAGAGGATCCTACCTTTTGTTGTTACAATTTTTGTGTTAAAAATATATATTTTTTACTAGCTTCTAGGTAGATTTTGGTAGATGAGCAGTCGTAGCATCAAATCTGAGCAGTTCAATTACATTTAACATACTCAGCATCTAATCTGAGTGGCTGAATGACATTGACGCTTATGGAAATGGACGGCGGGATAGCTCGCTTGTGTGGTTTTTCAACGTTAGGATTTAGAATCATTGATTTAAAAAATTAAGGGTATCATGTAGGTTTGGTTACGCAATAAGTTTTATACAAATTTGTGATTAAATTATACATTAAAATAAAATCTAGTGCCCTGTTTGGTAATACTATTAGACATCTTTATCACTATTAATTTTAAAATTAATATTGTTGGTAATCACCTCAAGGTGTTTGGCTAATAGTATCAATTTTAAAATTCGTAGTGCAAATAACACATGTTATGTAATACAAGTGTCAACTTGTATCAATTTTGATAGTGATACTCCATCTTCTAAAAATATCAATATCAATACTAATATAGTATCATCTTTGATACTCTAACCAAACAGGCCATAAGATAGTTAGAAGGGATTTTGGTTGCACAAGTTCATTTTTTGCTAAAGCTAAATCTAAGACAATTAGAGGCATATAATTATCAATATCATGTTTAGTAAGAAACGATGAAAAATGGCAAGGAACGCTTAACTAAAAAAGGTACTAACCATGAAGAAAAATGGTCTCATCACATCTTTTTATTTTAGAATTTCTTTAAAATATATTTATCTTTGTAATTATTGTCAAAAGACTTTTTAACATGTCACAAAAATGTTGTGTAACGTAAACTAAATTAGTGTGCAACCAAATATGTATTAATGGCAAAAGATTATCATGTTTTGTGATATGTGAGAAAAAAAAGAGTAGGATTCATGTATAATAACCAAAAAGAGTGAGCGATCACGTGAAAACAAAGAAGGTTTCAATTTTTTTGTCTAAAAATATCTATAAAAAAATGTTTTTGTAAACATTACCCGATACTTTTTTTCAACCACATTACAAAAATAATTTTTTATAAAAACTCAATTTATCATGCAACTTAACACTTCCTTATAAGGTGACCCGTATGTCAAATGAGTTTTATAATAAATTTTTTATCAAAAGTAGTTAAAATGGTTTGGTAATCATGAAGAATATATTTCCTAAAAGATTTTTTTCTTAGGAAAAAAAAGAAAAAAATGAGTTGAAGCTTCTTTTCTTCTTCCATGTGGCTGCCACCTAAAATAACGATGATTATACGCCAATTTTGACCAAGACTTAATCATGGCTTTGATATTACTACAAGGAATCGTTTTACAAAATTTTATGTAGAGGAAGCGATAATTCCTATGAGATCATGTTGATCTTGTCTCAATTAGAACTAAATGACAAAAATCGAAAATTGAACTCTACGAGTTCGAATATATCTGATAGGATTTATCTAATCTCTTGGAAAGGAAGAAAAAGAATTTATTAAGATTTTTAACTATTCAAATGCCTGGTCTCTAGTGGCATCCATACAAACTTCATCAATAACATATTATCCTTTCGCATTGAGCTCGAGAATATTTCTCGAATAGAGTTTTATCACCCATAGACATCTTTTAGAGAGAGGAGGAGGTAAGGAGGAGTCTGAGAATGTGATTTTGACCTTTGACTTGATTGGGTTTGGCTGAAGTCATTAGTATTTATAGAAAATTTAGAATTTTTCATAGAAACGTAAAATCTCCATAAATTTTGTTATTACCTCGATACTTATGGATAAGTCCTTATGTATGTGACTCATTAGACTTAATAACCTATTTGATTGAGGTCTAAATAAAATTGAGCAATTTTATTAATTTAAATAAATCTGTTGTCTGATAATAAATTAATCGACTTATCGAGCATGAGGGGTAAAAGTCATATAATATGATCCTAAATAGCTATGGAGATAATCATATCTCTATTGAGCTTTTCCATCATCAATTATCGCATGGATATTGATAGAAATGTATGCCCTACAAGCCAATCATATATGATATGATTCGACATTTCTAGAAATATCTTATTCAATTAATTAGGCAAATCTTCATTATAAGCACTTATTAGAAGCGAATATCATAATGAAGTCCTTGATCAAATACAATGATGATTAAATCATGATGAGATCATGATAATGAGATTGATCATCTAGAGGTATTTGATCCAAATGTTCCTAGTTATAGGATACTTGAGACGGGACATCAAGGATCCTGATAGACTAGTGTATGTGATGTCTTCCCATATGATGAGGACGACCGATCTCATTGGTCATTAGTGTGGAGACACTGAGATACACATACGTGCTCATTGGGCTGAATGAGTTCACTGAACTGACCGAATTAGAAACCCTGAATGGCATCTTACCGAACTGTCTATCAGGGTTTTCTATCATCACGGTTGCATGGTTGGACCTTTGACCTTTGAGTCGCCAAAGATGCCTTGTTGGGTGGAACTTGTGCTTTAACCATTGACTTATGGATCACAATTTAGATGGTCCTATATAGCGATGGATCGGGTACAAGGAAAATCTGATGTAGGCAATTGAGCGGACAACAAGGGATCGTCCACTCTCGGTAAGTGAGAGTGAATGTCCTATGGGATAATACTCTAAATCCCTGGCCAGGGTAGATAGGATAATTGGAAAAGGAGTTTTCCAATTGATCCAATTCCGAGTACAGGATCCTATAGAGTCGGTACACTAAGGAGTTGACAGTCGATGCCGTACTCCTTTCCGACCGGGACATTGGATGGATGAGGGTTTATATCCATGTGGTAATCGATGATGGAAAGGCTCAATGGAAATGAGATTATCCTTATAGCCATTGGGGATCGTGGGATGTGGCTTGTACCCTTCATGATCGGTAGGCCGATTAATCTGTTATCGGATAATGGATTAAATTAAATTAAATAGAATTATTCTATTTTATTTAGGCCTCAACCAAATAGGTTATTGGGCCTAGTGGGTCACACACAAAAGGACTTATCCACAAGTACAGGGGCAAGGACGTAATTTATAGAGATTTTGGGTTTTTATGAAAAATTCCATAATTCTCTATAAATACTAATGGTTTCAGCCAAACCCCATCAAGCCAAGGGTGAAAACCACGTCCCTAGCCTCCTCCCTACCTCCTCTCTCTAGAAGGTGTCCATGGTCGATGGAGCTCCGTTCGGGAAGAGTTCTCGAGGCCGGCGCGAAGGGAGAACCTGCTGTGGATGAAGTTCGTGTGGATACTGCTAGAGACCGGACACTTGAACGGTTTGAAGAGCTTGAGAAGCTCATCTCCTTACTCTCCATGGGATTATATGAATCCCTATCAGGTATATTCGAACCCGATTTGATCGGTTTTCGGTTTTCGTCGTTCGATTCTGATTGAGACGGATTCTAAAGGAACCCATAGGAATCGTCGCTTTCGCTGTACCAAATTTTAATGGACGATTCCTTACAGTGGTATCAGAGCCTGGTTCAAGTCTCAGTCGAAATCGACGTCGAATCGACATTATTTCATGTTATTTATGTGTTTCCGTATCTGTGCAAACGTCTATTTTGACGAGGCCACCATATTCTGTGTATGACTCAGATAAAATATTGGTTGGCCTTGATAGAATCTCGTGATATAGGGCTTTCCAACTCCGCAAACCGTTTGAAGTTTGGATCTCTGTAGTGTTCGGGAGAAGCATCAAAAGTTGGTGTTTCTGTCATGCTCGAACCGACACCCGGATTTGGGGATTTTGTGAAATCTCCGTCCACAGAAGAAATTGAGGCTTGGAAAAGGTTTTGGAGATTGGTAATATGATTACCTAGCCTTTACCTTTGATATCCAGCTTTTAACGACGGCGGAGGATGAGAATTTTGAGTTTTCCAACGAACTAGGGTTCTGCGGAATCTGGCGGCGCCGACTTGTTTCTTCCTGATTTCCCGTTGATAGAGAATTTTTCTATGAAGGGATATATACATATTTGGAAACGTCATATGATGAGGATTCTAAATTGTATTTTTAGAGAATATTTGGCTTTCTGGATAAGGAGTTATCCTCGTTGCAAAATAGAGATTTCTGCTACGGAATTTGGGTGACCGCCACCTCTTCTTCCACATTTTTCGGACGATTGGGATTTTTCCTAGATATGAGGCCGACTGTTTTGGATTCCTTATTCGATAAGGATTCCAACGCATATGTTTTCGGATTTTTCGGAGTCCGGGATAAGGAGATAAATCCGATTCTATGAGATGGATTTTCTCCTGATGAACAGTGCTGGCCGCGACCTTATCGGGCGGAGAAGGAGGATCCGACTCGGACCCGGATCCAGATCCGGGTCAACAGCTGGTTTGACCGGGCTGGCGCACAGGCGGCGCAGACGCCGTGGCTGAGGTGGCGGCGCAACGCGCCAGCGCTCGCGGCGCATTGGCGGCGCACGCCGGACGGGCGCAGTGCGCCGCCATACGCGGCGCATTGCGCCAGACACCATTTATATGCTTTTAAAGTGTTTAAAATCATAGAAAATTTCGAAAAATTGCCAGAAAAATCCAGAAAATTCTGAAAAATTCTATAATATTATTTAACATGTTTTTAAAGTGTTTAATGACATTTTAGATGATGTTTAGTTCTATTTACATAGATTCTCTCATAGTTAAACTTTAAAATTGTTTTAAAGGTTTAACTTAAATTATTAGTGTCTTAATTAATTCTGTAAAATGATATTTTACAGAATATAAATTGGGACATTAATTTCTGACCTTGCACAGTATTGGGAATGCATGAATGTTCTAAATAGTTTAGTTTTATATGTTCATTTCATATAAATTGTTTATATGTTATTGTCATGTTATTTTCATGTTATTTATTTCATGAAAATTCGACATACATGAAATTGAGAATTTAAAAATAAATTATATAATTTTATGCTGATATATATGATATATCTCATATAATTATCACGTATGCGCTCTATGTTCATGTGATGAATGTTAGTGTGTGTATGGAGGCGATCATGGACTTAATTGTGCTTGGCTTGTGATTGCTTTTAATCGTGTTGGTTATGTTATTAAATGGGGCCTGCGTGTGCCTCCTCTCTCTCTATACAATCTGATTGTACATTCTACCTCCCTCCATTAATGTACTCCCCTTGGTTAAAACCAAGGTTTCTTATTGAGTTATGTACATTCGTGGGGTCTGCATACCCTTAAGCCGCTTGTAAGAGTTAGAAGCCGGTTCGTTGAAGGTTGGAGAGCGGGACCACTTGGAGAAGCACCTTCTGAAGTGGGAGCATACCAACTCAAGCATTCGAAGCAAGGATTTGCACCTATAGGGGTGCCTTAGGTGCATGCTTAGGGTTAAGTCCACGATCACCCGATTTTGTGCATATTTGATATGTGAATGTGTGCTACAGTTATACCTTAGATATATGATATTCCAAAGGTATTATATATACTTAGCACATATTATTGATGAGACTAAAATAAAATCCCTCCTTGTCATAATTAGGTTGATAAACGTGTGACATTAAGAATGACTCACGTAGCCTTCCGTTGTTATGGTCTTGATGAGCCAATCTTAGATTGGATGGGTTTGTTGTGTTTCTCACAAGACTCATTCAGCAAGGGATTGGTGATCATGGCCAAGGCATTTGCCGAACTTTAGGGTGGACCATTGCATGGCCTTGTTGTGTTTCCCACAAGGGCTATGTTAAGAATTCATTCTCATAACGTAACAAGAGGATTTGACCTAACTAGAGTATATAGCTTATTGTGTTTCCCACAAGGTTATAACTCTAGAGGCTGAATGACTAAGAATTGCAAGGGTTGCAATTGGTAAAAGTTACCTACCTATTAAGTATGGGATGACTTGTTGTGTTTTCCACAAGGTTGTCACCATAAAGTTAATAGGTCTTAGTCCCCACTAGGATTTCATCGTGATATCCCGTCTTTGCATAATGAGGGTTATGCAAATTGCCGAAAATTAAGTGGGAGCATAAATTAGATCAAAGACCATATCTTAATTTTAATGAATGTCTACAATGTTATATTGATAAAGTTATATCTTTGTTGTAGAATACGATAATAATCCACCATTAGTATGCCATATTAAATGCCATATAGCTTAATGGATCACACTTCTGGGACGGTTTAGAACTAAGAGAATTGTTCTCATAGTTGACCAATTAACTATTCTACTTGAGAAGTAGGTGTCTCCTAAATTATCTAGTGATATGAAAGAAAGATAAGATCTTATCTCATAGACAAGATGCATTGTTTGTCTTAAACTAGATGTTAGTATCTATGAGACATAATTATAGAGACAACATGGATAGATGGATATGAGATCCATCATGGCTCATAGTGATGAGCTAACTAAAGGGCAACTTAGATCAACAATACATCTTAATTACTTCTTGTTGGTGAGACCAATAGTAAGAAGTAAAATCATTAGATAGAAATAGGAGAGAGTTAATAGTAAAAGAAGGTGGTCAAGATAATAAAGCCAGAATAAGACATGATTCTTACACTGTCATGATGATGATATGTGAAAGAGGAAGTACAAAGTGTTTTTGTATATAATGCAAAGGTGAAGCTTGAGAAGCTTCATGTATCCAAGTCATTGGCACTTACTTGTTTTAAATATACACTTAATGGTATTAGATACTATATGTGTATATCATAATATTAGATACTATGGATGCATCTATTGGTATGAGATACCAAATATGCATCTTATATCTACAAGGAGTTGTAGATGATAACAAGTAAATGAAGGCTTAATAAAGAAGTTGTTGACCTACATATGAAATGGTGCAAAGTTGCATCATTATTAGTGGGAGGTGCAATTCTTTAATAGCCTTATCGAGATGTCTTAATAATTAATATTGCTATTATATCCTTCTACAAGAACATTATATGATTTCCTACTTGAATAAATGTTGATTCATTCTAAGTTATGGAATTGATAGATGTTCTAATAGATTGAATGGCAAAGTGTTTGCCAGTGGGAGCTTAATGAATTGTTAATCATATTTGATATGTTAGCTCTCATGTTATGTGTGAATATTCCTTTTAAGAGGAAATGGGTTGATTTAGATCAATCTACACTTTAGCTTTATATAGACATGGAGAATGGGTTAATGAGTTATTAGAACTCGTACATTTAGATGTATGTTAGCCCATATCTAGTAAGGCTAAAGAAGAATATTTCTACTTCATTATTTCAAAGATGATGTCTCACTGGGTTTGGAAACATGTACTTTATGAAGTACAAAACTAAGACATTTGAGAAATTATTTGAGATTAAGAATGAAGCGAGTAGATACTAATGGAAAGAGTATTATAACTCTTTGATGAAATCAAGGAGGGGAATACTTAAGTACATTATTTACATATAATTGAAGGATAATAGAATCTAATGGACACCTCTTTACACATTTTAGCTTAATTGAGTAGTTAAAATGAGAAGTCATGTTATGTAAGACATAATATGAACAATGACAAGTTTTGCAAATTTCCTCTTTGTCTAATTTTGGTTAAGTACTCGTTATAACCACTTGATCTTAATAGGTATCTTCTAAGTCTGTTCTGATTATTCCATATAGGATATGGAAAAGGGGTTAAAACTTGACCTTAAGCAAGTTAAGGTTTCGGAATGTCCGAATTCGGTGAAGAAGAATAACTCTAACAAGTTGGAATATAAGACTATGAAGTGTTGGCTTGTGGAATATCCTAAGGAAACTTTTGGATATTAAATATACGACCTTTATGTATAAGGGTATGTGTTACTTCAGCTCACTATATTTCTAAAGGAAAAGTTCCTTCTTAAGAAAGATAGTGGGAGCAAGGTATATATGGAAGATGTTCCAAGCCACAACCCGCAACACTTCTATTAAGGTGCTAGTTAATAATTACACAAAGACAAATCATAGGTCTTTACTGTGGTCCATTCTACCTAAGAGACATGTGAGACATATCTCCGATAGATGAAATGAGGCATAAGATAATAAGGATATTGATCCTAGGATCTATATAGAACCAATATGAGATATTGATTCATTAATGGGAAGAGACAATAAAATCCGATATAAACTTTATCTATTCTAATCAAGTTTAGAACTTGATAGATCCACCTAAGGATATAGTATCCATAAGGAATAAATTGATCACTAAAGAATGGATAGGAGTGGATTAGAAGGTAGATACCTTCAAAGGTGAGAATAGTTGAAAAGGATATCATTGAAGTCAAATGGTTGACAATGATGAGATCTTTTACCTATTCCATGGATTAATCCATTCAGATTTTGATTGTTACACTCTATGATTATGAGATAAGCTAATTGGATGTTAATATAGTGTTCCTCTAAAGTATTTTGAGGAATAGGTGTATATGATACAACTATAGGGAATCAAGTCCCAATAACATCTAAGAAGAGTGTGTAATAAGTTCATTTATGGACTGAAGTAAAACTTCCCATAGATCATATATAAGGTTTAATGAGATTAAATCTTATGACTTCGTTAAGAACGAAGAGGAGCCTTGTGTATTCAACAAGATAAGTGGGAGGCCAAGTTACTTTCTTGACATTTTATGTTGATGATGTACTACTCATTAAGAATGAAGTAGGTGTGTTATCATAAGTGAATCTAGCTATCAAATTGATCCTCCAAACACAATTTGGGTTTTGAGATCTATGGAGATAGATCTAAAATCAATGCCCAGTTAATGTACGTAGTCACCATAGTCAAAGGGTTTGACATGATAAACTCCAAGATAGGTTTCTTACCTATGAAGTGTGGAGTTGATCTCGTAAAATGTTGTCTTTGTAGACTTCTTGAAAGATAAAGAGATCACATAAATAGAGCCCTTATGCCTTTGTCATAGGGTCTATTATTTATATGATGCTACGTACATGATGTGATTAATGCTCTATATGTTATGAGCATTCATCAGGAAGATCCAGGTGAGAGTCACTGGATAGTTTAGAGAAATATCATCTGGTACTTGAGATGGACTAAAAATGTATTTCTATACATTGGAGGGTAAGACTTGAAATCTTGTAGCTTTTCAAACACACGTTTCTAATCAAATAAGTTTGATATTAAGTCGAATTATGGTGGTGTTGAGTTGAAAGAGTTCTATGTGATAGAACACCGTAAGTTCTACAAAGATATGTAAACAAGTTTACATAGTGGTTGCACACTACTTGAGAAGTAGTCTAGATGAAGTTTTTCATCTACATATTTGATATGGGATTGTCTCAATTTTCTCCGAAGTGTATCATTGTTTTGAGAAAACAATGGAGTAGAGCCAATGTCTCATCGAAGTTTAGAACTTCGTGGCGATACCATACAATCGTAGAGATTGCAACCTATAGAGATATAATTAAAGATAAAGTATCTACCGTTAATAACATTGCATCCACTAATCGAAGCATTCTCAAAGAGTGTTTCGAGCTTCACCTTGAGCCGATACAGACGGTCAGATGGTGATTGGCTTTAGTGCAAGTGGGAGATTGATAGAAATGTATGCCCTACAAGCCAATCATATATGATATGATTCGACATTTCTAGAAATATCTTATTCAATTAATTAGGAAAATCTTCATTATAAGCTCTTATTAGAAGCGAATATCATAATGAAGTCCTTGATCAAATACAATGATGATTAAATCATGATGAGATCATGATAATGAGATTGATCATCTAGAGGTATTTGATCTAAATGTTCCTAGTCATAGGATACTTGAGACGGGACATCAAGGATCCGGATAGACTAGTGTATGTGATGTCTTCTCATGTGATGAGGACGACCGATCTCATTGGTCATTAGTGTGGAGACACTGAGATACACATATATGTGCTCATTAGTTGAATGAGTTCACTGAACTGACCGAATTAGAAACCCTGAATGGTATCTTACCGAACTGGCTATCAGGGTTTTCTATCATCACGGTTGCATGGTTGGACCTTTGACCTGAGACGCCAAAGATGCCTTGTTGGGTGGAACTTGTGCTTTGACCATTGACTTATGGATCACAATTTAGATGGTCCTATATAGCGATGGATCGGGTACAAGGAAAATCCGATGGAGGCAATTGAGCGGACAACAAGGGATCGTCCACTCTTGGTAAGTGAGAGTGAATGTCCTATGGGATAGTACTCTAAATCCCTGGCCAGGGTAGATAGGATAATTGGAAAAGGAGTTTTCCAATTGATCCAATTCCGAGTACAGGATCCTATAGAGTCGGTACACTAAGGAGTTGACAGTCGATGCCGTACTCCTTTCCGACCGGGACATTGGATGGATGAGGGTTTATATCCATGTGGTAACTGATGATGGAAAGGCACAATGGAGATGAGATTATCCCCATAGCCATTTGGGATCATGGGATGTGGCTTGTACCCTTCATGATCGGTAGGCCGATTAATCTGTTATCGGATAATGGATTTAATTAAATTAAATAGAATTGTTCTATTTTATTTAGGCCTCAACCAAATAGGTTATTGGGCCTAGTGGGTCACACACAAAAGGACTTATCCACAAGTACAGGGGCAAGGACGTAATTTATAGAGATTTTGGGTTTTTATGAAAAATTCCATAATTCTCTATAAATACTAATGGTTTCAGCCAAACCCCATCAAGCCAAGGGTGAAAACCACGTCCCTAGCCTCCTCCCTACCTCCTCCTCTCTCTAGAAGGTGTCCATGGTCGATGGAGCTCCGTTCGGGAAGAGTTCTCGAGGCCGGCGCGAAGGGAGAACCTGCTGTGGATGAAGTTCGTATGGATACTGCTAGAGACCGGACACTTGAACGGTTTGAAGAGCTTGAGAAGCTCATCTCCTTACTCTCCATGGGATTATATGAATCCCTATCAGGTATATTCGAACCCGATTTGATCGGTTTTCGGTTTTCGTCGTTCGGTTCTGATTGGGACGGATTCTAAAGGAACCCATAGGAATCGTCGCTTCCACTGCACCAAATTTTAATGGACGATTCCTTACAGGATATAAGTCCCCATCCATTCAATGTCTTGATCGGAAAGGAGTATGACAACTCCTTAATATACCACTCTATAGGTCCATATACTTGGAATCGAATTAATTGAAAAATCTCTTTTATAATTATCTTCTCTACCCTAGGCAGAGATTTAAAGTATTATCCCATAGGACATTCACTCTCATTTACTAAGAATATATAATTTCTTATTATATGCTCAATTGTCGTAACTGAGTTTCCCTTGTACCTAGTACAGTGCTATACTAGACCATTTAAATGATGATCCATAAGTCAATAGACAAAGCACAAGCTCTTCTCTACAAGGCAACTTTGGTGACTTAGGTCAAAGATCTAACTATACAATCATGATGTTAGAAAATTCTAATTGATAGTTTGATAAGATACCATTCAGAGTTTCTAATTCAGTAAGTTCAGTGAACCCATTCGACTAATGAGAACTCATATATGTATCTTAGTGTCTTCACACTAATAACCAATGAGATCGGTCATCCTCATCATTTGAGAAGACTTTACATACACTAGTCTAGTTAGATCTTTGATCTCCCATCTCAAGAATCCTATGACTAAAAATATTTAAATCACATACCTCTAAATGATCGATCTCATTATCATGATCTTATCATGATTTAATCAATTATTGCATGTGATTAAGAACTTTATTACATGTATACATTTAATAAGAGCTAGTACTGAAGATTTAACGCCGGTCGAGCATAGCTCGATTAGCATTGTCCCTGCTCCTGGGGGAGCAGGGCATGGGTTCGCCTCCTGGCGGCTACAGCTGAACACCCCCTAGGGGGGGTGATTTGTGGGGATCAAGCATGGCTCGATCCCTCGCCACCCGCGGTGCTGCGGGGCTTCAAGGCCACTGGGCCAGCGTCCAAAAAAATGAAGATTTAACCTATTTAATTGAATAAGATATTTCTAAAAATGTTAAATCATATCATACATGATTAACTTTTACAGCATACATTTCTATCAATCTTTCACAAAACACTCCGCCTTTTTTTAAAAATGACACCACTATCGCCAGGGTTGGTCACCCACATTGTATGGAGCTTTGGCACCGCTTCTCCTTCTCTATTGTGTGCCTAATATCTTTCATGATTCTTCTTAAAAAAGGCTTTGGCATCACTGGAGCTCAACCGTTGGCTACCACCATTGTCGCTTCTAGCCGCCGCCATCCCCCTTGCACGAATCATTCATTTATGTATGTATAATCCTTAAAAGCCTTTAAGATTGTTTAAACTTGTTTATTGTATGTCGAATTAGATGTTTGGTTGCAAGACTTAGGTTTATTTGAATGTGATTTAGAGTTTAAGCATGTTAATTTCATTGGTTTTAAGTATGTAAATTTCTTTGGTTTAAGTTTTATATGAATATTATTTATAGCCATTTTAATATTTTTAAGAATATGTTAATCTTATTTTACACATGTTTAGTTTGTTAAGAATTATTTAAATGTCAATTATACTTGTTTAAATAAATTTATTTAGTGTCTTTTATCATCTATTGTATTTCTTTGAATTTAAAAATACGTTAAAAAGAGGGTCTCACATTTTCTGTAATGATTCTGACTATCTTTGGTCATCGGATTTTAGACAAGGTATAAGTGAAGTAGGGGGAAGGCATCAAAGACATACATTATTATAGAAATCTCCCCAAACATAATATTCAATTTTATTTGTATAAATATCATCATTCATTTTAAATAAATTATAAAATAATTTTTAGTTTTAAGATAATATATAGCAATTGATGAATGTCTAAAAGTCAAAAGAATCGGATGCTAGGTTATCTCATAAATCATTCACTACTGAGGAAGCATTCACCACTATCTTAGGCAAAAATAGGTTGGGACATATCCGATGTGGGGAGAGATGACATACTCGTAACACTTAATATTTTATAAATGGTGGTGTCACTACCTCCACGGTTCCGCTAATTCAGGAGTTGATAAACAAAGTGGAGAAGGAAACCATTGAGTTAGAGAGATAAAACAAGGTAATTAATTTTTTCTAACAACATATGTTCGACTAATAAAAGAGCTCTATGGACACAAGTGAGTGGCTAACATAATAAATATTTGCCAAGCTTGATTAAAGACTCCTCTCACCCATTGATCTATCAAGTTCGAGGCTATCTTTGATAAAGAGTGATGGAGAGGATGACACCGATGTCGATAAGGACGAGGAGGATGAGGACGAAGCATCATTTGGAGATGATTATTGACATGTTTGTATTTTATTTTTTGAACATGACTATTTGTTTTGTTCTATTCATATATAATCTACATCATAAACTATTTGTATCATTCATTCAATAGTTTGTATAACTGTAATTTGCATTTTATTTTAATAAAATTGGCCTAAACAATTTTGGGATTGTGTATGGAATTGTGTAAAGAATTTTGATGAATGAAAATGTGGGATTGTGTAAGAAATCGTTTGTATCATGTCATGTATCAAAAAATATATAAGTTGATTGAATATCTATACATATTTGTAATTATGCATGAAATTTTTTATTTTATTATATTATTTTTTTTTTCTTCACAAGAGTAGTCGCTAAAAATTATATTTGTGATGGTTAAACATCATCGCCAAACCAATCACCCTAACTCTGGAGATTGTTCTGGGAGTTAGAGTGATTGCTTTGGTGACATCTGCGAGTTATCAGCAATAAAGATATTGGTGACGGCTAGCTCCCGAGATATCTTCGAGACAGAGATGACTAGTTTGATGAAGACTGAGTTGTTGCCCATATTTTTATTGGCAACCGCTTGCAACCGTTGCCAATATCCTCTTGTATGAAAAGAAATTGGTGAAGGTTGGTGGTCGTTGCCTATATCTTTAGTGGCAATGGCTTTAGCAAGTAACGGTGACGAACTTCAAGCCCTCAATTATACCATTTTCTAGCGATGACTTTTGATTAACTGTCGCCAATACCATTGAGAACGGATTTATTCATTATGGCCTACGAAATCATCACAAATTATGATTGATAGACGGTTTTATGATGGCTGTATCTCATGCGCTTAATCTCGTTTGCTTGATATTTTGAAGGCCACCGTAGAAATACCCTCTGTGATTGTTCTCTAGTGATATCTCAAGAACGGCGACGTCAAGATCTCTTGTGCTTAACCCTTGTCAGGTGGACGGGCAAGGTGTACGGCTACGTCTTACATGGACGTGCATGACAGTATATGGCACAAAAACTTGATTTTATGATTGTGTCAACATGTATCATGTGATATTTTTGTAATATACTACCTTTTTGCAGATCATAAACAATAGAAGGGTATAACCAAAATGCAGCTTGCTTGTTCATGTTGTCATTGGTATAATAATTAATATCAGTATTCACTTGCCATCAAAAGTTATATTTTCTTGGGCTCAAATCCTGTCTCTAGTCATTGACACTGATGTAGTCATATTTGAATCTGGTAACTGGTAAGCGTTACATGTTAAATTTTGAAATATCAAAATTGTTGTCCCCGCGGCAACCGTGGCAACAATGGTCAATATATATATATATATATATATAATTGTTACTTGTGATTATAGGTGGACAAAAGTAAATGAAAATAAAGCGATTTGCATACCAACCTGTTTGCTAACAATACTAAACACTTGTATCACTAAAAATTTCAAAAATGATATTGATATAAATCATACGTTGTACTCATCTCAGGTAATGGAAACAGAACACCTGCCAATAGCTCATGTCTTCAGGAAGCTTCAGGCTGTAACTGCTACCTTAAGCGACTCTAGTATTTTATCATCAATGTCAAACTTCATTTCTTTTGCATCCCTGCCGATGCTGACATATTCCTGGAATCGCTCTTTGAGATCTACTGGAAGGTTTGTGGTGCTGCTCCAACCCAATATCTCCTTGGCAGCTCTTGGCTCTGCATAAAAGTGCTGCAGGTGCAATGCAAAGGCAAACGTTACGTGCATTCACTTGGCTAAGTACTTAGTTCTAAGATGAAATAGAATACTGAGATTTTGAAATAATACCATATTTCTGAAGGGAAACGCCTTCTTTGCGTCAACACCGACAACCTTGGGGTCATAATAGACAACTTTGGGTTCACGTCCAGCAGCTTGGGCACACAGTTTGACCAGGCCGCTGAATGTAACGGCGCGATCACTCACACAATTGAATATGTTTCCATTTGCAGCACTCGGGCTCTCAACAGCCAGAGTCAACATGCTAGATAAGTCTCTAACGTGTGAAATGTTGGTAAGCTGCATTCCTGAACCAGGAATTGGAACTGGTCTGCCACGAACAATTCCTGTAGAAAAAAAGTACATGAGACTACCTGTTTCCAGGTAGTTGTGTTTTCTTTTTACAGCATTGGATGTGAACTTGAGATATTTAAGCCTATAATGTGTTGTATGATTTGATGCAACATACATAAATGGCCTCGAGAGAATTATTGAGGACCAAAATTGTACTCTGTTCTACCCATCCTTATTCCCTAGTTGAATGAAATTTTTAGCTGCCCACCAACAATAAGACAACACTGTTTATTCAACATTGTTGGACAACCAGCAATCAGCATAAAAAAGAAATAATAGGACTTTTTCATGAATTGGGTTACGTTACAGAAGTAGAAATTGCAATTTGACATACAATAGGAGCCCAGTCTGATAATGATGCCCAATAATACAGTAGTCGAATGTATTTTTTAAAAATTATAAAACATGGGTCAGTCCAGTTCAAATGTTTAAACTTCAAATCCACAAAGTACTGATTGAGAGCATGAAGGCAGTGGAGAGAAGACAAAAGCTAAGTCACTGATGTGCTTACTATCAAAGAACCATTCCTCACAATCTTTGTTGTTTCCAGAGCCTATCATGTACTGTGGGCGAAATATTGCCCAGCTATCAAATGAGACCTCCTCAATGTATTTTTCCACAACCACATGACTTGCATCACCTTTAACAGGATCCTGCAAAAAAGACACAAGTGTTCTACACTCAGACAGACAGGAATATTGCCAATATAGTACGGTTAACAGAAAATATTGTTCGACTGGACTTCCAAACTTTCTAGAGATTGAAGATTAGGCAAAGTTGCCTTCTCAGTTACCTAGTAATGCATTCTGAATAAAAATCTTGCTTCTTTTGCTTTTTACACCCCAAGAGATTGTTTCCGTTTAACCTATTTATTAGAAGTGATGCAAAAGCTAAAATACGTCAGGAAAGTGCAGTTCCTTTTTACTTGTCACTAGATTTATTGATATTGAAAATTGATGATGCATCAAGTGGAAATCAGATTGGTAACCTTATTTCCTTTTGAAGGTTTACACCAAAAGCATGTTTTAAGGTACAATCATGCTACCTGAAGGTGACAGGAAGACAGTAGAAAAGTTGTTTGCCAAAGGAAGAGAGGCATACAGTGTCTTTATAGACAAAGGAATATCATGTAAAACAGAGGATTACATAGAGGACAAAGTCTTGTTTCTTGTAGCTACAATTAGGTAGAAGTTACGTTGTAGCCTTCGTCCATGATATCATAATCTGAGACAATGCCTAGGAAGAAATTCTCTATCAACGACCCTTATGTCATAGAAGAATAATGAACTTGGCTTAAAATGTCATTTTTGCTTAATTTTCTCTTTCACCAACAAACCATCTAAATTATGTAGGTCATGGACACTACTCTAAATTACTAGGGATTTTTTTTCACCTTCGGGCAGAAACGAAAGGATTATGCACAAATGATTAATATGGATACATATATGAATACATGTGTCAATTTCCAGTTATTGATGTGTATATAAGCTTTACTAGAGTGTGCCTTCAATCCAAGGAAACTTCCTTTTATTACTGAATCTAGCTTGAAAATGAACATTGCCCCATCTGGGGGCAGTTTCATTTTTTTCAAATGTGGGAACTATGAATTTATATGTATGATGGCAAGTGAGGGGACACGTGTATAATAGCAATATGCAATTGAACCAGACACCAATAGCCACTTCGACCTATCTACCTAATAAGGCCCTTCATACTAGTAATTGTTAGATTGAAAATGCCTTCTCCTATAACACCCTGATTTAAAAATATGTTAAAAGATTAAATCAATGAAATTATGAACAACTCAAGTAAACTATTTTTTGGAGATTGAGTTGAAAAGAATTCAGAAGTTAAGTGTACTTTGTTAAGAGTAGTCTTATAGTGGGTGATCACTGAAAAAGTTACTGATCAGTATAGTTGTTGGGTTAGTCAACTAATGTATTCACTACATACGATATCAGAGCTACAACCTAACTAGAAGATCTATTGTGACCTACTTAAGAGAGAGATTGTAACACTTTGATTTAGAAATATGTTAAGAGATTAATTTTGTTGACTAACAACTTTGATTAATCATTTTTTGAAGGTTGAGTAGAAAAGAACTCTGAACTTAAGCGTGTTTTGACAGGAGTAGTCTCAGGATGAATGACCTTCTGAGAAGACTACTGATTAGTATATTGTTGGCTTAGTCACCAGATTTAGTCATTACAACTTCATTCATTTTTATAGATGTATCATCAAGTATAAAAAATCAGGCCAATCTATGGTCCTTATGTATCATATTGGTTTCTTTGCCCAAATGTGACAAATGTGCAAATGTGATAGCATGAGTGGACATTAAGTCATTATCACATTAATAATAGATTACATTCAAATTATAATTTTTATCTTTAAACTCAAGGGGAAAAATTGTAAGCTCAAAGAAAGGGATTTGTACCTCATTGAAGGTAAACAAACGAAACAATGTAAATCCATTACATGCAAATGCCTTCATCGTGAGACATTGAAAGTTGTGTAATGTTCTTGAAAAAATCGGGTTTCTATTTTGTGGCTAGTTTTGCTTATTACTTGGATGATGAGAAATAGAACTAATCATGCAACATAAAAGTACCACTTTTGTGAAACCAAGAAAAGTGATCAAGTAATGAACTCCATGAAAGGCCAGAAAAATCTATTGCAGCATCTAAACATGTACTTGGGGGATACAGTCCATACAACATAAGTTTCGGTTTATGGTACAACCAAACTATCCAATCAACCAATAATGGCATTTATCAAATAATGTAATGAACTATGGAATACAATTCTCTTAAAGACATTTGTGAATGTGTTAAAATATATAACTAAATCACATTATATCCTGCTTGTTTAAGTTTGGCACAAATATACAGGATCAATAAGACAACCTGCAAGTTTATTTCACTGTTCAAAAGGAATCTACAGACTGTGAAACACAAGAATCATGAGATCTTAATACTTTTGGTCAGTACTGAGTCCACCTATCATCCTTTCAGCTATAACCAATATCTCTAGCATTAACTGCCAAAATTTATTTCCAAATTCTAGAGTCCAAATTCATTCAGCTTGAGGAATAATTTGCTTCTAACATTTCCTGATTTAGAAAACATCCAAAAGATAGGCAAAGTGGCCAGTTTTATCAACCCCGATAAATAACCTGATTAGCTAAGTGACACCAAGAACAAAATATCTGAAGTTCAGATCCATAAAATTGGACAAAATAAGCTAGACTTCTGGAGTCATGTGTACCTAAATGTAATCTCACCAGATTTTTGTATTCTATCTCTCAACAGCATCTGCATAGCCAAAAGTCACAGTCCCCTGGTCCATGTAAGCTAACCTTTTAATATTTGTTAATTTAAATGAAAACTTGAAGACTACTACTATAAAGAGGAGTCTAAGGGTGTTTACATGTCAAGAGTATAAGGAGGGAGGCCTGCCTTATCACAGATCAGTTATGTGTGGAGACAGACAGATAATCAAAAGGTGAAAGCATAAGACAGTACTATATAAGGATACATCACTTAATGGACTTTAATTGACCTATTTCATGCTTGAAACATGTCAAGATATGCATAACTATAGCACATTTATCCAACAATAATAATTAACAAACAACCATTTCTTTGTGATAAAATGATGGAATTCATTGCAGAATCAGGCAGATCAGATCAAGATCAGCCGATTTCAGGATCGGATTGGTCAGTCTCAATCCAATTTTTGCCCGGAGGATTGATCCACCCAGATATCCTGCCGGAATTGATCAAAATCGGTCAAATCGGGCTGAATGGGGGCTAGAATCGAATCGGCTGATTTTGAACTAATTCCAGTGATTCGTTGCCGGAATCAAGCCCTCTGCAGCTGCCACAGTGGCTGCAGTAGTCTTCCCAGCCCTACTGGGCAGGGAAGGAGGACTTACCAGGTCCCGGACTGGTAAGGCCTTAAGTCACCGAATCCACCTGGATCCGATGACTTACTGCTGTGGCGGTCTAGTGGCCCCATTTTGGAGCCGAAATTGTCTCAAAAGGGAATCCAATCTAGGCCTATATTCCATTTTTTTTTCATTTTGTAAAGACTTTTTGAAGAACCAATCCGGACCGATTCCGGATTGGTTTTCCTCCCGAAAAATTGATCGGGATCGCCAATCCAATCCCAATCCAGATTGGATCGGTACCCACCAATTCGGGTACCGATTCCAATCCGGCCATCGATGTTACATACTGTAAATAGAGCATACCCCTTCAACATGAGGAACCTCATCGCTTGTCTTATAGATTCCAGCACTGCTGATGTAAAGAAATTGCTTCACTCCGGCACTTTTTGCCCAGTCAATTACAGGCCTGAATTTGAAGATCGTAACAATGAGGAAAGAAAGATTTCAATTTCAGTCTAACAATTGAACTCTAATGAAAGTGCACAAGCATTGCCATTGATTTTGTCATCCTTGTGTGAGGCCAGTTATATGAGAATTAAGTGAAGCGTCCATTTGGAATATGTACCTAGGTTATTCTTTATTTCTAATTCCTAGCTAACTAATGTCGGAGATAACATTGTTTTGCTGAAGACAATGAATGCATTCTTACAGCTAGAAGTAGCTAGCCCAATTGGCAAATGTGGAAAGTTAATTTTGAAGCTCAGTCTGATGTCGACAATCTTCTTCAAGTCCCCTAAGGTCCAAGGATTGGCACAAAAGCGGGGCACAGGATAGCTTTGCAGATAAACGGACAGAGAAATGTCACGGTGACTACTTTAATCTGAAAGTCTAAATTCTTAATTTCACCTCTAATTTCTTTTCATGCAACAAAAAGTAATTAATTTTATTAAGACATTTATTTGTCAAACAATTTATCATTTAATTAAATTATATTATGTGCAAATATTTTACTTGATTCTATAACCAAGTAAAGATGTTGGGTCTAAAAAATAAAAAACTAAAATCCTTAATTTAATTTTAAGAGATTGATTAATACAAGGGTTTAGTTAAGTGCCTTTTTGGTTTAACTATTAAAACTAATACATTTTTAATTTTGATATTAGTACTAGACACATAAGCTGCTAGGCATCAAAAGTAATGCTATGGACTAGCAAAACTCATACTGATGTAGGGTTCTAATACCATGTCCAGACAGGGCCTAAAACTTTAGTTAAGACAACTTATCAAACAGTTTTAACACCGTTAGAGTTTGATTAGTTGCCTCAAACGGAATCTAAGGCCGTCCCATCAAGATCAAACAGTTCTACACCAATCCAACAGAGTATTATTGGCTGTCGGATCCTGAACGAGGGTCCTGCCAGCCGCTCCCTTAGATCAGCATTCGTCCGAAGTCCACCAACTTCCATGCAGTGGCGCCTATGTAACAACTGCCGACGGCTTTTGGCGTTGGATAACACCAACACCAACAGGCACGTTGTGAAGGAGGAGGCCTTGATCTGAACAGAAATAGAAGGGAATGAATAGACAGCAGTATAATACCTCACGGTGTCGATGTCCTTGCCGTTATTGTCTAGCACAACGTCAAACGCCTCCTCGCCTACAATCTTTTCAACTTCTGCCGGGTCGCCCCAGACAGTCCGGCCACCGGAGCTCACCAGCTCCTGCAGAATTCAAAGGGAACGAAACAGAGCGGTGTGTTTAACTCGCACGGAAAATAGTAGAGGAGGAGGAAGACTCGGCATTTACGGAGAACCGGGTGAAGGGTGGCTTCTTCATCTTATCGGACTGCTCTTCGCCGACAGTTAGCACAGTGACGTCGTGGCCGGCCGCGAGGAGCTGCTTGGCCAGGTAGAAGCCGATCACGGCGTGGCCGCCGCTGTTTGTGTTGACGACCAGCGCCTTCTTCTTCTCCTCCGAGATGGCGGACACAGAGAAAACGGAGGGCGTGGCGGCGGCGGTGGTTGACGTGACGCGCATCGGGAGGGGGAACGAGGAGCGGAAGGACGAGGAGAAAGCGGGAGAGTATGTGAGAGAACGGGGAAAAGGTGAGAGGGAAGAGAGATGAGAGGCCCGGCGTGCGGCAGGTGGGAGAGAGGTGGCCGGGGCTGCGAGGAGAGATGAGGCGGCGGCGGCGGCCATGGCGAAACGGAGGGAGTGGGGGAGGAGAAGCGGCGGTTATCGATTTGATTCGTGTGATGCATATTATAAGCTTCGTCCCCCCTCAGATAAGAGGGGAGGGGCGAGGAGCAGCGCTCGCGTCGCGCCTAGAAAACGACAGAGGTCGGTTGAAACGAGGAACCGGATGAGGTTCCGCGACCCGACCGGCCGGCCGGCCGACCGATTTGACTCGACCCGGCGTAACTCGTCTGTGCCGAGTCTCTGGATGCATTTGAGTCGATTGACAATTAAAGAGAAACATTTTATGTAAAATATTTTTTAAAATAAGGTATTTCAAGAAAATGGTTTGTGTATCGTAGAAGTCAAAGTTGTTTAATAATATTTTTTTAAACAATAAGAATACTTCGGTAATTGTTACTGTGTTTTTACCCATGCAAAGTCGATTATATTCTTCTTTAAGATCATCCAAATTTTATGTTTTTATTTTAATTTATTTTAATGATTTTGCACGTGTTTCTTGACAAAAACTTATTCGAATTTAAGATTAAATTTTTTTATAATATTTGTTTATCTTACTACTTTGACAATGAATGCTCGGTTTACTCTTTTAAATTTGATTAAACGACACACATTTCGTGATGAATATCTAGTTGATTTTTTTTAAGTCTTGCATAATTTTTAACTTCAGATTATTTTTTGACATTGTCCATGCTATTAATAACAAATCGAAAGTAACAATTATATATGGTAGAGAAGTTAGCATACATTTATTTCAAACAATTATAATATTGTACGGGTTTTTGTGTTGAATTAGACGTCAAGTAAATCAGAATACAATTATATCTTATGAATTGTATTAAAATAAAATAAATAAATAATATGTCAAATGATCTTCACGTGTTAGGATTGATGCAAAAGACAATTTCAACCCTCGTTACTTCAACCCACGTACAACGGATTTAATTGAGTGTCTTCTTAAAATGTAACTGATATTTTTTTACTTTTAATCATACAAAGTATCTTAGTATTTATTATGTTTAAAAATATTATGATATTTATTTTTAAAATAATAATTTTTATAAATATCTAAACATATACATGCAAAATATCTTTCTCTTGATTAAATAAAGAAGTAAATAAAATAAGCAACGGTGTTTTAAGAGAATTTCAGACGGTGTAAAATTATCTTAGAAAGAAGATTTTAACGTTTTCTTACATTTTTTAATTATTTTTCAAAAAGTTAATATACATCAAATGTAAACTGCTGTTCTCCCAATAGAGTTTTTGAGCAGCCCACATAATAAAAAGAAATAGCAAAAGCTCGGAGAGGGTAAAATTGGAATGTTAGATATAAAAATGGAAGCGTTAACGGGGGCGGCAGGCCGGGTTCGTGCGGTGGCTGGGCATAGGTGTGCAAATTAGTGCTATGGTGTTCAAGTTCCTCTTGTTTATTTTACATGAGTTCGAGTCCAAGCTTGAGTTTTAAGGCCCGTTTGGTATCATAAAATTTTGGGGATAAACTTAGGTTATCCTCTAAATTTTGAGGATAACTTAAGTTTATCCCCAAGTTATCCCCGTACCAAACAGCACATTAATGAATATGTTGAACCCTTGTTCAAGTTTAGTTTGTTTATTAATCAAGCCTAGTTAAACTCGAACTTGAGTAGTAGTTGAACTAAAATTCAATCCACATTCATGTTTAAGTTATACACAAACTCATTTATAAAACTCAAAATTAATGAAGAGTTATTTGCGAAACTCTAAATTTAACTCATTTACGAATCTCCATTTAAGCTTAAACTCAAGTTTTAAATTATTTAATATATTTAAATATAAATATATAAATATTAATACTTATAATTAAATTTTTTAAAATAAATATTCAATAGAATATTTAATCGAGTTACTCGTGAGTTTATCGAACTGAATAGGAGTTTGTTCGAACTCGGCTCATTTAATGAAACAAGCTTTATTTTTTTGTTCAAACATGTTTATTTAACAAAATAAACGAGTCGAGTTGAATTTTTATTGAGTCGAGCTTCGAGCTACATGCCGGAATGTATTGGTTTGTTTGGAGCCCTAGCTGGGCAATGACTGCTCGTGGGCTCACCCGCGGCAGGGGAGACGATGGCATTGATGGTGGCAATCAATGAAGAGGTGACAAGATCGCGACGGCTTCGGCAAAAGTCCCCGGCAACGGCGATGACTATGGCGACAACAATGAGGGAAACGGCCGATGGTGGGGAAGATCCTTGCATTTACGACTAGCAAAAACAGGGGAGGTTTGGCTGGGGCGGTGACGGCGATCTCAACGGCGACGGCGGCCGCGGTGGTGGACAACCAGGGGGCCGGGGATCTCCCTAGGTGGGGGAGGCAACTGGGTTGGGCGGTGATTCCGGTGACTTACAAGGGTGACCAACAAGAAGGGGGATGGTAGAGATGACAACAATCAGAGAAGGGGGAGAGAGTTAACACAAAGAGGGGGAAGGAGGTAGGGCTGTAATCGGGATCGAATTTAGTAACGGAATTATCAGAATCTGTTTTCGATTCTGATAAGGGTTAAGAGATTCTGATTCTGATAATTTCGGAATCGCTATGTTTCAATTTTGATCGAGTTCTGATTTTCGAAATATATATTAAATATTAGTTTTTATTTAAAAATAAGTTAATAATTTATGTATAACTACTAAATTTTGATATAATATCTTTAAAATATTATTGTATCATTTTATCATTTTATATATTATATTTTATAATTAAATTAAATTAAATTAATTTATATTTATTTATTTATATTGAAATCATATTAACAAAAACGGGATCAACCGATTCTGATTCTGATAAATTACCGGAATATCTGATTCTCGATTCTGATAAATTATAGGATATAAAAATAAGTTTCGAACCTGTTAATTTTTATCAAAATCGAATTGAATATCGAAATATTGGATTCCATTTACACCACTAGAAGGAGGGACCAGGACCGTTTTGATCTCCGTGTCCATCTTTTTTTTTCTTTCTAAAATTAACCAGGGCATTACAAGCTACTTAATACTGTCTCGCAAATAATTCAAGGTAATATCTCCCCAAATCGGCCAGACTGAACATAGCTAAAAAAACGTCTTAAGACGATGCCATATATATACTGAGTATACTTTTATTTTAGGGAAACAACATCAATATCATTGTAAATGAAATATCATAGCGATTTATTCAGTTATATGGTGTTTGATCACTTTTTTCTCTTTTTCTAACTTAAATTTAAAAATAAAAAAAATAAAATATTTGATTATGATTTTTAAGTTTTTATTTTTTAAAATATTTTATATCCCTCCTTGTTATAACTCTTTCGAATTCAAAATAGAAAAAAATATTTTATTTTTGAGATAGGCACGGACACGGACGTGAATGCGTTGTCATCTCTCTCTCTCTCTCCGGTGCGGGCTTCCCCCTCTCTCCCTCACAACGAACTCGGTTGCATGTGTTCCCCTTCTATCGGGACCGGATCCTCTATTTACCACGGTGTGCACCCAGATGCACACCTCAACGCTATTCGCCCACGTATCACCGTCAACGGACGCCAGCTGGAAACATGTGAACAAGATAAAAATCGGTAGGCCGCATGCATGCGAGTGAATTGGAAACTGGCCCGGCGCACAAGATAAAAAAAATGCAGGCCGCGCGGGAGAGAACCGAGTTTTTTTTTTAAATAACACACTTTTTTTTAAACTAACACGGTAAAACTTTATATTGTAAATCTAACACACTTTGGTCAAAGTCGAGTTTTTCGACTTTGACCCTAAACACTAAACAACCCCGACTAAAGACGGATTAAGTAAATAAAAGTCGAGTTATTAAAACTCGACTTGTTAAAGTCGAGTTAGGATAACTCGACTTTAATCCAAACCCGCCTCTGCTAAAAAAATCGCGTGTTGAAGTTCTGTGGGAAAGTCGAGTTTCACCCTAGACCGAGAAAAAAGTCGAGTTTCTGAAACTCGACTTTCCCCAGACTGAGAAGAAAACCGCGCGCTGGAGTTCTGTGGGAAAGTCGAGTTTCCCTAGACCCGACTGAGAAAAAAACGCGTGCTGGAGTTCTGTGGGAAAGTCGAGTTTCCGCGAGAAAAGTTTTGTTCACAAGTCGAGTTTTCGTAACTCGACTTGTGAACAAATTCTGAATCAAAGTCGAGTTTGTAAAACTCGACTTTGATTCAGAATTGAAAAAAAAATAGTGCGCAACCGCAGCTTTAAAAAATGAAGTTCAACCTACAAATTCGGTTTTAAAACCCCTTTTCATATACATCAAACTTACAAATATCACATAGAAAGAATCCAACAAACCATATACAAAGCTATGGAGCCAAACATGCTAAAATCCACATACATTTCATTCCACACAATTCAATCCATTCCATACCACTCATTCCATTCCATATACAACAAGGAGCCATACACATGCACATATCGATACAACACAAAGCTATGGAGCCATTTCATTCCATTCCATTCCATTTCATTCCATACAACACAAACCATATACAAAGCTATGGAGCCATACACCGCATATATCGATACAACACAAAGCTATGGAGCCATTCCATTCCATTCCATTCCATACAACACAAACCACATACAAAGCTATGGAGCCATACACATGCACATATCGATACCGCATCATTTGACAGGAAAGAAGACATTAATAAAAGTGCTAGAACACATTCCATATATGCTAAAATCATAATAGAACACAAGTTTAAAAGTTTTACATGTCCAAATGAGAATAAAATAAAAGTACATATCCTATCCTCTCCTTCCTCTCCTTGGACGAGGCTTTCTCCTAACGAGTCTTTGTTCCTCCTCCTCCTCCTCGTCCTCAAGATAAGTTGGGTCCAATCTCTGTGGTTCAACATGGGCCGTTATATTTTCTCCATGTCGACTCGGGCGAACCGGTGCCGATGAGGTGATGCCAATGGATTGTTGTGTTCCTTGTACTTCCATCGGAGTCCTCATCGAGGGATCACGTGGTCGCCTCCGCCTATATGTCGATGGTCCCGCACTCGATTGTCCCGCTGCGTGAGATGAAGGACCGGCTTCATATGTAGATGGTCCGGCTCCATACGAAGATGGGCCGGCCATGTCCATAGAGGGTCCGGCTCCAGTGGCTTCGAAAGTCGGCATTGAAATACGTAATCTTTCATGCATTTGACGTTGAATATCTAAAATATCATGCCGTGTTTGTTCAAAAGATGAGCCATGGCTGGAAATTAGCATCCGTTGAATTTCATGGTGCGTGCGGAGCTGCAATAAAAAAAATTTGGATTGCCATAAATAAATTAATGTGGATAAATACAAAATAAGATTTCATAAAAAGCAGCAGGACTCTTACCATATCTCGTTCAACCGAACCCCTTGGATAATATTGTTCGGGAGCTTCCTGAGATTCCTGAACAAGATATGGAATTGTGTGTTCCATATACCATTGTTCATACTGTTGGCTTTGCTCCTCAATATCAAGTTGCTGCCGGGGAACATATGTATATTCGGCCCGCTGACTCCACCAATAAATATAGTAGGAATATGCATGTGTCCAATCAGTCCCCCACCGACCACGTCCATCTTAACGTTTGTATTGTTTTCTATCACGGGGTTTGACTTGGACAAGTCCGAATTGCCTGAGTACTCGTTCTGGTGCATGGATCTCTATGACCGAACAACAAAGTAGAGGCACCGAAGCTAGCCACAGTGCGGTATTTTCAACCGACAACTCGGGTACGGATTCCAAAATATCCTGTGTGTACGGTTGCCATGTAATCTACAAGGAACACAAACTTGTCTAAGTATAAGAACATGTATCTTGATTTACAAAGCGTACGGAAAAAAATTTACCTGACTAGCTTCCTCGGTATCTAGTTCATTCCTATAAAATAATAATATGAACTTATGCTGCGGTCGACCGGGTTGTGGGTTCCACCTGTTCAAGAAAAAGTATCTTAATTGTAGACTACCAACAATTAATTTAACATGGCTCAATGTAACAAACAAATTACCGATATCCAAGCGGCCGTCGTTCTCCACCAATCGCAAGCGGTATAGGCAAATGCGGTCGACCGACATGAATATGTTCCCACGACCATAACTATGTAAAAAAGAAAGTGCATGTCAATACATAATTTAGATCAAAAATGATTTAAATAAAAGATGTATGAAATATATACATACTTGCAATAAATGTAAGCATCCACCAATCCGGTTGCGTTTCGCCGCCGTAGCCGCACATAATTGGCGGTATAGGAATGCAAGTACCGCCCCGCCCCATGACAATCGACCACATTCTTCAATATCCTCCATAAAAAAAAGATACTGCATGTGGACCTCCGTCCCGGAAGTATCCGGCATCAGAAGAGTGCCGATATACATAAGCATGAGAGCCCGTGTATGATATAGACATACTAAACAGGACTCATCATTATCGTCCGTAGGTAAGTCCTCAGTCCTCTGGCCAAATGTATGAAATAGCCAGGCCAACCTCAAGGTAGCAGGACTTTGACCGTACAGTGCAATCTCATCTCCCTCATCCGGGCGGATACCTAAGAATCGTTCACATACATCTGGCCATGTGTTAAAGTCGCCAGAAGGAACACGGGGAGATGAAATAACCGGGGGCCCATCTATCCTAAGACCCAAAAGAATAGACACATCCTGGAGGGTTACTGTCATCTCCCCCCGAGGAAAATGAAAAGTCGACGTCTCCGGATGCCATCGTTCCGCAAGAGCGGTGATTAATTGCCTATCTAAAATGATGGCACGCAAATGACGCAAATGAACAAAACCTGCTCGATCCAAAAAACCTAATACGATGTGGTTATCAATTGTCCACGGGGACATTTGACGGAAATGCGAGACCAAGTAAAGTGTAGAACCCTTCTGAAAAGTTTACAAATTAAGTGCAATACGAATTAGACGTTAAGCATAAGACTTGAAGTAATGTTACACCATAACACTTGAAGTTAATACCTCAGGATTCGCCGAACGATGCTGATGCTGCTCACGTAGCAGCGAGGCATCACGAGGGCCTCGTCGATCCATGCCTACACATCATGAATTAACAAAGTACACAGAGTTAACAGAAGAATAATTTTAACAAAACAAAATATTGCTCTAAAATGAAATGAATTAATAGATATAGTACCGTGGATTCTAAGAACAACTACAAATTACGCACCGTGGGTTTCTACGGCAAGTTGACCGGTTGTGTCCTCGTTCTTTGCAAATACTACATGCATTTTGTTGTCTGTTCAGGTCACGATCCATCACCATTGGGTAACGTTTAGTTCGTGGTCTTCCAGTCTTCCGGATATTAGAAGGTGGCAACAAAGGAATTATGTTCCTTTCTGCGTTAAATGATGGCTAGTAACGTGCATCCAAGACGGTGTGAAATTCATTCTCGTAACTCTGACGATAATAAGCACTGGTGTACCACTCTGATGCATACGCATATGGATCCCAGTTAACCGAACCAAGAGCAGTTAAAGCATGCCTACACGGAAAGTGTCTAAGCATTGGCTCACAGAAAGTGCATGTAATTGAGTCACGGCTAATATCAACTCAAAATACACGACCATTTGCATCGTTCAAATCCCACTCACCCATATTTACTCGGGCTTGAATGATGATCTCGCGACCTTTTTCTTTCAAGTCAAGCAATTTCTTCTCAAATTTAGTGGTTAGCTATGTTTCCATGTTCAAGCCACATGCACGACGTTGAAAAAACATAAGCCTAAGCCGATGATAAGTCATGTGTACTAAAGCATGAATAGGTAGACCTCTTGCAATTTTCAAGACGCTATTAAAACATTTCAAATAGTTCATTGTCATTATTCCAAATCTTTTACCATCAGTATCAAATGCCAGAGCCCATTGTTCTGGATTCACTTGTATCAACCAGTTGTATGCATCAGGACACCTCAACTGTATGTCCTCCATTCGCTTATTGAACTCTAAACTGTTAGAAGCCATGCCTGCATCGTACATCCTTCTAAATAGATCTTTTCCAGTGAAATGTTTTTGAAAATTTTGTCGATAGTGCCGAAGACAATAACGGTGGGCTGAGGAAACCATCTCTCGATTGCATTCTTGATGCTCACATGCCTATCTGAAATGACACATACTTCATGCCTTCGTTCAGTTATAGATGGAATATAAGACAACATCTGTTGAAAGAACCAGGACCATGATCGATCATTTTCACTGTTCACAATTGCAAATGCAATTGGAAACAACCCTAGATCGGCATCCACACCGCACGCAACTAGAAGTGTACCACGATATTTCCCGTGAAGGAATGTACAGTCCACACTTATAACCGGGCGACAAGAGCGCCAACCTTCAATACATGGCGCGAAGCTCCAGAAGAAGAATAATAATTTTTGGGTATCACTATCACACAAATAAGTATATATCGTCCCTGGCATAGTCAACTTAACCACTTCCATGTATCTTAACAAGTGTGTGTAAGAACTCTCCAAGTCCCCAAACAACTTCTTGAAGGCTTTTCTTCTCGCATTCCAAGCCTTGTGATAGGAAGGTCTTATGGAATACTTGACTTGGACCATATCCATGATGTCCCTTGGTCGGATATCTAAGCGAGATAGAACAATAGGCATAATTAAATGACAAATTGTAGTACATGTCAATTGCCTATGAGCCATGTTGCAAACAAGAGTGGAACATGTATGATTATTTTCAAAACTCATAATTTTCCATAACCCACCGACCCGAGTACTGACAGATGCATGCAACCTCCACTTACACCCCTCACCTCTTGATGGACAAATTAAAGTAAGTTTGGATTTTGTTGATCTATCTGTTCGATGTTGGATGTTCCGCTTCAATGCCCATGTAGCTATTGCTTGTACGACATCTTCTTTACATCTAAAGACATCTCCAACTGAAAGGTCATCAACATTTTCTCCTTCTCCTCTTGGTACAATTGTTTCTTCTCCTCCGGCATCCTCGTCATCACTCTCTATGTAAACGTTGCTTGCGACGGCATTATTGATCCAAGTGATATCTTCGCCGCTATGATATGCATCCACTGTCATAATACTATTCACCATCTCATTTGGTAGTTCTTCGTTGTCACTTTCAGACTCATCACTATCACACTGTTCATCTTGCTCATCTTCTACATCGTACTGCTCATTCATTGTACTTTCACTACTCTGTGAACCTACCACATTCCATGGGTTCACATTGCTTTCAACTTGAGACAACAATTGACCCATTGATGGTTGATTATATGTCTCCTGATTCCAAGTACTACATCTAGCCTGATTGGAGGTTTCTTGAACATCTTTTATAATGTAAAGTATAATATCAGGAACTTCAAGGCATCTCGTTAACAGTGTATGAGTGGTACTGTCATCAAGAACCTCATTCACACCATCAAAATAATTATAAAGTAATCTTAGATTCACTGTCCCCGGGTTACAACCAATTGCATCAAATATAAAGCTCATCAAGTCTTCGTGATTACATCCTTGCAATAATTTCATATTCCGTTCGTATCCACCATAGTAAGAGACGTACTCATTACTCATGGAAATCATTCCATCAAACATGATACGGACGTTGACAACCCTCGATGCCATATTTTTAATTATTTCACACTAACCTGAAAATAATAATGTATTAGAATTTATACCCTTAATCAAATGCAAACGACTATTACCCTTAATCGAATTTATACCCTTCATTCTTCACCATTCCAAAACAATTCTTACCATATCTCATCCCAAGTTTGCTCCCGATTCCGAACCGATCAGAACAAAATTGGATCGGAATCCGCTAAATCCTCAAAATATGAATCAAGTCCGTTTACGAACCAATTCAACCCTCCCCATCCCAAATTAAGCATAAATTGAAATTACTTTCTTTTTATATAATGAATTATTATATCGAAAAAGTATGATATAACATATTCCTCTAACATAATTTAACTCAATTAGTGGGTCCCAATCTAATTTAAGAAAACTTATGAGAATTCTGATCGGCCAATTCTATAAACTGACACGAAACATAGGTATTCAGAATTCAGATCGGCCAATTTATTCAATGATCGAATGATCAAGATTAAAATCAGGATTGGTGGATATCGATCCGATCCGACGGACATATTCGATCCAATCTTGACCAACTCTCCGAAACAAAAATTGTTCCAGAATTAGTTGTGAACGATTTTTTTCAATAAATATCTAAAAAATATATCCAAATATAATGAATCAAAATAAATATAATCTTTGTGATCGATCTCCCCTTTTTCCCTTCCCAATTTCTCCATTTCTCCCTTCCCCTACCCCTCACGGTCTCTCCCGAACGCACAAGGCACCCCTTACGGTTGTGATCGATCATGTTAGTTTCTATTTTTAATTTACTCTATGTATACGTACATACAATGGCGGACAATAAACAACACCAAAAATGCACATTTGGAAGGCACGATGCACATCCCATATTAAATCCAATGTAGTTCAATATATACCTCAATCTATGAAGATATGCCGCCGCCGCCGCCCAGGAGATCCTCCGCCGCCGCCGCTGCCGCCGCCGCCAAGGAGAGCCGCCCGCCGCCGCCAAGGAGAGTCGGGTGAATGTGCAGCGCCGCGGTGAGAATGCGTAGGGTAGAATCGGGGGGGTGAAAGCCGGGGGTAAGAACTAACCAAGGTCGAGTTATAAAAACTTGACTTTAAAGTCGAATTTTAAGAACTCGACTTTAAACGAAACGTTGTTTAAAGTCGAGTTGTAAAAACTCGACTTTAAACTAATCCCGTTTCGCCGTCATTAGTTGGGACGGTTTACTGTTTTCGGTCAAAGTCGAGTTTTGAAAACTCGACTTTGACCAAAGTGTGTTAGATTTACAATATAAAGATTTACCGTGTTAGTTTTAAAAATAAAAAAAGTGTGTTAGTTAAAAAAAAACTCGGGAGAGAACCGGTGCACAAGATAAGAAAAAAGTAAATCGATGAAAATCAGCCGTGCGAGCGAGAACCGAAAATTGGAGCAACGTACAAGATAGAAAGATTCGAGGAAATACGGATGACCTACGCGCCGCCGCCGCTGCGTTTTCTATCTCAGTCGTAACAGACAACGATGAAAAATAGATAGTCTCCTCTGGAGAGTCAACGGTAAAAATCTTTTCGTTTCTGTCATTCTCCGTCATCCTCTCCCCTTCCTATCCCTCGTCAGCCCCACCCAACGTGATCAGCTTGTCCTTAGACGCTAACGGTCGTAGAGAAATAGTTGAAGTCAGGTGAACGTACAAATTCTCTTCATCCTTTGGTTGCTTCATAACTGGTTCATTACATCACTTTAAGATATGCAATTTTTACCATTACGTTAATAAACTACATATTTTTTATTTAGAGATTGATACCACTTATTATGAATTTTTGTTACATTCTATAGACTCCTACGATCAAGGATACATTTACATCTGAAATTACAAGAAAACTTGATTTTGATAGAAGTGGTATTGAACAAAAAGAAGAAAAGTTTATTCTCGAAGTTGGAATGGAATTCGACACGATTGATGATGCCAAAATTTTTTATCATAGATATAGTGAGAAAAAAAGATTTAGCATTAGGAAATGCAGAACAAAGAAGCATAATGGAGTGATCACACACATAAGTTATTGTTGTTCTAGAGAGAGATTTCGTATTAGTGATAAAAAAGATGAAGTCACACCTACCCAGAGACCTGAAACTAGATGTTGTTGTAAGGCACTTTTATCTCTTAGGTTGGTGGAGGTTAAAGAAAAATATGAGATATTTAAATTCGAGTCAAATCATAATCACAATGTCGTTAGTTTAAGAAAAGTACACCTTTTGAGATCACATAAGCATATCAGTACTTCACAAAAGACAAAGATTGATATGGTTTTTAGCTCTAGGATCACTCCAAAAATAACTTTAGACTTAACGAGCAGATAAGCTAGTGGTCGAGACAATGTTGGTTTTATTTCTGAAGATTTGAAATTTTATTTACGCACAAAGCGAAAAAAATACATTGAAATAAGGAGAAGCTACTGCCATATTGAGATATTTTCAAAATATGCAAGTTGAAAATCCCTCATTTTTTATGCCATACAACTTGACGAGGATGAGCTGATTACGAATATGTTTTGGACAGATCCCATGATGGTTGTTGATTATCATCATTTTGGCGATGATGTTTGTTTTGACACGATGTTTAAGAGTAACAAAGTGGAACATCCGTTGGCTTTATTTGTTGGTTCAAATCACCATAAGCAGTGCATAATTTTTGGTGTTGCCTTACTCTTTGATGAGATTGCATCCTCATTTCAATGGTTATTTAAAAGTTTTATAAAAGTAATGGGTGAAAAAAAAACCAAAAACTATCTTAACAGATCAATGTGTTGCTATGGCAAATGCAATTTCAACTATCATGCCTGACACATGTCATTGTCTTTGTGTTTGGCATATGTTCCAAAATGCAGTAGAACACCTTCATCATATTTTTAAGAAAAAATCACAGTTTGTCATAGATTTTAAAAGGTATGCATATGACTATGATAATTCTCATGAGTTTGAGTCTGCATGGAACACTATGATCAATGAATATGAATTACATGATAACAAATAGTTGATGGAAAGATATGAAACTAGAGAGAAGTGGGTTTTAGTATATGGAAGAAATATATTTTCTGCAGACATGAGTACCACACAACATAGTGAAAGTTTGATCTGTGTTATTAAGAAGCATCTCAATTGTCGAGTTGATTTGATGTCTTTTTTTGAGAAGTTTGAAAATATAATAGCTAATTGACGTTATGAAGAGTTGAAAGTAGATCATTGGATGAACCAAAGTACCCAGTATATGCATATACAATGGACAGTTCCTAAGAGTGCAGAAGTAACATATACACCTGCAATTTTCAAAATGCTTGTAAAAAAAGCAAGTGAAATATTTGATTTAGGAACTTTCAGTTGTTGAGATCAAAGAGACCTGGACAAAATACAAAATTAGTCAAAATACTTCAAGTTCTAATTTGATTACCTAGGATTGTATGACTTTATTTGATGACATAGATTGTACTATTTCTTGCACATGTAGAATGTTTGAATTTGTTGGTATACTGTGCAAACATGCGTTAAAAGTGTTAGAAATGAAAAATGCATAAGTTATTCCTAAACAATATATTTTGAAAAGGTGGACAAGAAAAGCAAAAGAGAGAGTTGTCTATGATTATCAAGGTGTGATGATAAGAAATAGTGAAAGGATAGATATTTCTTCAAGGTACGTATAAGAATTTGTGTCTTATGCTTGTTCAATTAGTGACAAAGGCATCATTATCAGAACAAACAAACAAGATGGTTGCCAGCTTTGCCATAAAAATGATGAAAAAAGTTGTTAGTCAGTTGAAGAATACTTCACAAATAAAAACAAATGATATTGTTGAATCTATTATTGTTCAAGATGACATTGTCAAAAGAATTTGTAGAAGACAACGAAGTGGTGGTAGTAGTCACATAAAAAAAGGTGCTTTGGAGAAAGCTCTTGCCAAGAAAAAAAATTATCTACTAAAAAGCGTTTTTGAGATGATACACAATCCACCTCAAATAGAAGTACGACGGAAGCACATGCACATGTTAAATTTTTTTACTTTACCAATTAGAACATCACATGTTTTTTCTTGACTTTAGCAATTATAATATTATCTTAGTTCTTTAAAAATAAAATTTGTATAGCACACAAATCATACTTATCCATCCAATGACATATTTTTCGGGTATGTTCAATTTTGAGTTAACAACATCTCAAGAAGAAAATTCGTATATGCAATTATTACGGGTAAATAATCCTATCTCAGTTTGTTAGTTTAAAAAATATGTTTCATATTAATGAATGTAACGTAGGAACAAATAAATCAAGGGAGAAGAATGTCACGAAAGATGAGACGTGCGCACAAAAAATAAAGTGAAATTTATGCTTCTGTATCAAAAATTACAATGTAAAGACATTAGGTAGATTTTTGTTATGACGTTGAATGAAGGAAATTTATTAACCTAATGTTTTTATGTTTTTATCATTTTTCAAGTACGTAGATCGACACACATGTTGATTGTATGGATTAGTTTATCCCCAAATTTATTTTATCTAAATCGAGTAATGTCCACGCGAATAATAATATTTAAACTTGTTAATTAGATAATTAAGTTTTATCTGTATAATTGTTCTATGAAATAATATTTTTTTCATCACTCTTTTCATAAATTTTAAAGTTAATGATAATTTAGAGCTCGATCTTAATTTGAGAAAAAGAACATTTATCCGTATAATAGTGTTACCAGATTATTAATTTGAAGAAAGATTTAATTTGTCTGTATATTGAATACAATTATTTGAGAGAGACAGACGGTGATTAAAAATATTATAATGATAAATATTGCTGTAAAAATAATGATAAATGTCAACACGTATGTGACCGGGGGCGGTTTGTGTTAATAAAAAAGTATGTTACGTAATACTTCATATATATATATATATATATATATATAGTGCTGAGACTGAGATGTGAAACACAGCGGCGAGAAGGTTTTTTGTATTTCATCAAATTTTTTTTACGGCGAATGGCGTTGAGGTGTGCATCCGGATCAGATCTCAATGTTTGCTACACAGCAGTAAAATGTTAATGATGTTTGCTACACGCAACAACTTTTTATATGATTTTCAGCATATTCTTTTGATAAAATAAAATCTAAGATGACTAAGAACACAATAGTACTGTCATATTTAATCAGGTAGGATGACAAAATCTAAAGTGGGGACCATAATGAACAAAAAAATGTCCCCATCCCTCTTTCTAGTTAAGAACGAACTTTTCAAAAAAAAAAGAAGCATACTTTTATTATAATTCTTATCACCCATTTTTGACGAACTATATTAAAAAAATGGTGAAATGAACTGCCGCCCCCCACTTTCATGGGCGGCTTTATTTTTTAGTCCCACTTCCCGTTTTTATTATTTTACAATCCCATTTTGAAAATCATTAATTGTAACCCCGCTCCTGTACTCACCCGCTATCGTCAAGTGTAACGGATTTCATTTATTTTTTCCCATTTTACCCCCACCATCCATGCCGTTCAACACCGCTGAGGCATGCAAAATGGGAATAATGGATATACATCAGGAAATAAATTTAATTAGAGCTCACACAATAGGCTGTAAATCTTATTAAGTGAAAATGAATGGGATTAGTCGGATTAGCGTAATCTTCCGCGCTAACTCTTGTTATTAGTTATTAACCGCTGTATAATCGACTTTTTATTATAGATATAAAATAAGATTGATATGATATAAAATATGCGGTAAAAGTAAGATATGATTGTTTAATCTTATTATCGGTAAATGCTGTAAAATTAAATTGATAGACTAGATGATGTGAATAAGATTAAATATTTTCTTTAAGTTAGACATATTAACCATATTTATATATTTTTACAAAATAAAATATATTTTAAGAGTTTTTAAGAAAACATATATAAATATATATATACTAAAATCTAATATCATGTGATTTAAAACAAACTAAATGAAAATGTTTATTTACATATGTACAATATTCTAATGAAACATGATTTAAATCGGATCAAATTAATTTATCTTGATTCAAGAGGTTGTTTGATTTGATTTACTTTGAGAACAGCATCAAGAGAAATTAGATGGCAGAGAGGGCCGTATGCTTTGCAAAGGATGTTAGGCCCAAGAGATTAAGGGTAAAATTGGAATTATAAAATATGAGAAGATGAAATTGGCGGAAAGGATAAAAACTTAAGTTATTAATTAACGGACGAAGGATGACAAAATAAAATAATGAATCTAAGGGACTAGAAAATAAATTAAGTCTCAAAATGGGACCAAAAATCAAAACCCCCCCCAAAAAAATCTATTTTATGATGCTACGTACCAAATTAACGCCCAGAGCAGCTGATTCATTTCTACGCGTACATGGCAGCCATGACTTCCGTCACAACTCCTTATAAACAATCCTGCGGTGCCGGCATACGACCATTTCCGCTCGATCCTTACGTCATCTTCGTCGATTTCAATCTCCAGTAGTCTTCAAACCATCTCATCTCTCGCAGTTGCCATCGACTCCAGGGAAAATTAGGAGATGGCGCAGAACGGAAGAGAGAAGGATACCCTCATCCCGGCCGCTCCAGAAGGCGTAGAGAGCGGCGACGCCGTCAGGGAGGCCGCGAGCGAAGAAAACGCACCCGACCCACCGCCCGCCGGCGACCTTACGGGGGGGAAGCACCGCCTGATGGCCGCCATCAGCCGTCTGACGCAGGAGAGGCGGGCCCTCGAGAGGGAGCTGGAAGATCAGGAAAGGAGGCAGCAGCCGTCCTCCGCCGCGTGCGGGGAAGTCCTCCGCTTCGTCGAGTGCAGCCCGGACGGTCTCCTTCCCGTCACCCCGGACCCCGAGGACGGCGCGTGGGACAGGTGGTTCCAGGGTGTGCGATTCGGCAGGTCGGAGAGATCCTTCGGCCGCTGCAGCGGTCGCCGCGGCCGCGTCGTCGGCCGGCGATGGTGGTCGTAGCGCAGGCGCTGCAGTTTCTCCGTCCTCCGTTCAGAAAAAATATTCGTGTCGGTCGACCACCGTCTGGCAACCGAGTGCTGCGTCTTCTTGGAGTGGATGATGTTCACGCACGAACCTGGGTTTTACATCCTTCCTTTGCCTCACGTCTTGTCTTCTCAATTTTCTTCTCGTATATCTCTGCCCCTCTATCTCAACGATTCTCTCCATTTTCTCAATCTCAATTTTATATTGTGATTTGCGTGAGATGCCTGGGTGTACCATAAATTAAGCTTTGTTCAAAAAAATATATAAGTTGGTAGCAAACAAGTTAAAAAAGTGTTAAACAAATATTACACAAGTATATTTTAACAGATGATTTCTACTTAGACAAAAAAAAGTGTCATTCATTTTTCCCTTGTGATGCCTCATCTTTTATAGTTATATATGATCCTCAATTCTCGGGTGAAGGGAACTCCTGCAATCTCCAACCGGGTGATGCCACGTTAGAACATGCTCAATGTGCCCAAACTATCTGATGGAGCAAATAACGGCTTGGAGAGATGAGAAATGGCATCAAGCTGTATATCTTGTCAGTCCTTTTACGTTGTCGTTAAAACCTACACGGCTAGGGGTGGGCACAGTTCGGTTTGGTCCGGTTTGGACCATTTTTTTTCCAAACCAAACCAAACCGAATCACCCTCCCAAATCGAACCGAATCAAACCGAATCATAAACAAATAATGAAAATAAATATTATTTTATTATAAATTATATAAAATTATCATTTTTATTAATACTATAAATCGATTTGGAGATTTTCCAACCCGAACTAAACCGAAAGGGGGTCCAAACCGAACCAAACTGAACCGAATGGGCTGGTTCGGTTTGGTTTCTTGGTTTGAACTGTTTTGTGCCCACCTCTATACACGGCCAAGTCTGCCATGACACAATCAAAAATTTTTTGAATAACATGCGACATTGGATGGTGGATGCCACCAATTAGTAGGGGGTCATCGGAAGCTTGGTATAGACCAGGTCGGTAGCAGGTCTTCATGGCCTCAGTAGCGACTCTTCGGCATCCCAGTAGTGATTCTTTGTAGCCTTGGTAGCGGATCTTTGAAGCCTCAATAGCGGGTTTGTAGATACTCGAAAACAAGTCATCAAAGGCTGTGTTGGTAGCTGGTCATTGAGGGCTCGGTAATGGATCATTAGAGGGTCGGTAGCAAGTCTTTGGAGTTTTGGTAGCTATTCTTCGATGCTTGATAGTAGGTCATCGAAGGCGAGTTACTGAAAATAAAACATTTTGAAGGATTTTAAAAGCAGGAAGGAGAAGAGGTAAGGTGTTCCTCCATTCTTTGTCTGTTCATTTAACGGTGCCCTTTGCCTTAGGTGTAACTCCGCAAGAAATATTGTGTCATCACCTTCTTTCTCGACTAGTAGTCATCCATCGCTGTCGGCATTCTCTTCTAATTGCAGTCTTACTTGTGCCATTCCCTACTACTTCTCATGTACAATAGTAGGTAACATCCCTAGCAAATAACCACGATAAGAAACATATGTAAGACCATTATTTTGAAACATAGAATAGTTCTCCCTGAATTTTTGGAGTAAATGGTTTGTGTTATTTTTGATCTCTCTATTTTTTCTTTCCACATATAAACAGAACGAATGCCGCATTACATACATGGATGCCAACCAAGAATATCAAGAAAGGAGGCATTAGATGTCCTCCGCCACGTGCGGGTAAGCCCTCCGCTTTGTAGACAGCAATCCGGATGGTCTCCTTCCCATCACCCTGGGCCCCAAGGACGGCACATAGGACAAGTGGTTCCAGGGTGTGCGATTTAGCATGTTAGAGAGATCCTTCGGCCACTACAGCGGCGGCCACAGGCGCGTCGTCGGCCGACGATGGTCGTTGTAGCGTAGGCGCTGCAATTTCTCCATCCTCCGTTATAGAGATCATTTGAGTGCTGCATCTTCTTGGAGTTATATTCACACATGCATCGGGGTCTTGCATCCCTTTCTTGCCTCCATGTCTTGTCTTCTTAATTTTCTTCTCATATATCTGCTCCTCTTTCTCAATGATTCTCTTCATTTTTTCAATCTCAATTTTATACTGGGGTTATTTTTGATATGTTGTATGAGATGTTTGGTTGTACAATGAATTAAGTTTTTGTTCAAAAAAAAAAAAAGTCGGTAACAAACATGCAAAAAAATTGTTAAACAAATATTACACAAGTATACTTTAACATATGATTTATTCTTATACAAAAAGGTGCCATTTCCTTTTTTCCTTATGCTATCTAATCTTTATAATTATATTGTAAGGAATTAATACATGACAGCGGAATTTTTTTTAATTCATTAAAACCATAATCTTTGCCTTAGTCGATGTCGAACTAGTAAAATCGGGAACCAAATATGAAGTAGAATGAGAGTACCTCATGGGATTTTCAAAATCCCTCACTATGGATGAAGAGAAGATGTTTGCTTAAAACTATTCAAGTAGGCAGTCTCTAGCGGTATCCACACGATATGCTTCAATAGATGAGTTTTCCCTTCCTCTGGACCTCCAAAAACCTTTCAGATCTAAGTTTGACCATGGGAGATCACCTTCTAGAGGAGAGAGAGGAGGGAGAGAGGCTTCTAGGGATGTGCTCCAGCCCTATGACTTGTTAGGGTTCAGCTTCATAAGCCATTTATTTATAGAAGATAAAATTTTTCACAAAAATCTAAAACTTCTATAAAATTACATTCATGCCCTCATCTTATTAACCAGATGTAATATGTGTGACCCACTAGACCCAATAGTTGATTTGGTTTAAGTCTTAATTAATTTAAAAGAAATTAAATCAAAATTATTATCCGCTAATAATTTTTATAGCTTTCCTGTCATAAAGGATACACAAGTCACATCTTATGATCTCAAATGATTTTGGGGAGTTAAATAACATTCATTGAGCCTTTTCATCATCAGTTACCACACGAATTTAAATCTTCATTCATACAATGTCCCAATCGGTTAGGAGTCCAGCACTGACTGTCAACCCCTAAATATTCTGACTTTATGGAAACCTGTACTATGGTTCAAATCAATCGAAAAACTCTTTTTACAATTATCCCAAGTACCTTGGTCAAAGATTTAAAGTACTATCGCATATGACATTTTCTTTCTCCTACCGAGAGTGAACGATTCATTGTTTTCTACTTAATTGCCTCCACCGGGTTTCTCTTGCACCCAATACATCAACTATACTGGACCATCACGATGGTGATTCATAAGTCAAGAATCAAAGTACAAGATATATCCGGTAAGACATCTTTAGTTGCTTTGGTCAAAGATTCAACCGTGCTATTGAGATGTAAGAATAATATGATAGATAGTTTGGTAAGATACCGATCAGGTTTTCCTAAATTGGTCAGTTTAGTGAACTCATTCCACTAATGAGCACATTTATGTGTATATCAGTGTCCTCACACTAATGACCAATGAGATCGATCATCCTCATCACATGAAAAGACATCACACACTAGTCTATCTAGATCCTTGATGTCTCGTCTCAAGGATCTTCAGTACGAACATTTAGATCACGTACCTTTAGATGATCGATATCATTATCATGATCTTATCATGATTCAATTATCATTGCATGTGATCAATGACTTCATCACGATACACAATTTTAAGAAAAGCTAGTAATAAAGTTTTTCCTATTTAATTGAATGAGATATTTATAAAAATGTCGAATCATATTATATATAATTGACTTGTAAGGCATACATTTCTATCATATATATGATTCTCAATTTTTTTATCATGTCTCGTCAAGCATGATAATGTTATGTCTTTATGAGATGTTTGGTTGCATGATAAATTTTGTTAGAAAAATTTATTTTTTCAACAAAACTTGTTAAAAAGGTGTTTGATAATCATTATATTTTTATATTTAATAAATAATTTTTTTCCCAGGACAAAAAAGAAGAGATCAACTTCTTTGTGGGTCTCCATCATTTTTTTTTAATTATACATGGTTCTTCATTTTTGTATCTATCACCTTTCTCCAGACGTGGCATTAATTTTATATCTTGACTAGTTTAGATTTTATTTTAATACACCATTTTGACATGAAAATACATAAAATTTATGGTGCAAACAAATATCCTATTAATCGTCTTTGATTTTATTTTAATATAAATTTTATCGTAAAAATACGTAAACAATTATTGTGTAACCAAGTGGCGGTTCCAGCGTACACCTAAAGAAACGCATGGAATAATGAGGAGCAGCTTTTAACGAGAAATGTGGGAGTTCTGGATCTACGAATTTGAGGATTATTTACCAATAAAGTATACTTTTAGAAAATGATACCCAGGGCCGATTTGACGGAGCAAATTAGGTCTCTAAAATACAAGATTTGTGATGAGAGAGGTCAAAGAATTTGAGATTCTGCCGTCGTATCACTTTTGGGCTTTTATATATGTATTTGTAGTTGAAAAACCTGAATTTGCTTAAACAGTCTAAACATATCTAGTAGATAGATTGTGTATCTTACTTATCAAAATATTGCAATATACTCCTAAATTGTCGTTTTATCGTAGTCTATTATCAACTAACTAGTAAGATATTCGTTAATAATCTATTCAACTTCTAGAGATCTAGATCGAACAGCTAATGACCATTAGGTACGTAGGAGGTGACAATGGTGGTGGTGTTCACAGTTCCGTTCAATTTAGTTCAATCGGGTCTAGTTTTGAACCATATATACACCGGTCGAGCATGGCTCGGCTGGCATCAATCCTACTCCTAGGGGAGCAGGGCCGAGTTCGCCTCTCGGCAGCCGCAAGCCGGGCGCCCCCGGGAGGTGACAAGCGGGGATCGAGAGGGCTCGATTGCTCACCACCCGCGTGTGCGGCGGGTTTCAGAGCGTTGGGCCATGTTAAAAGAAAATAAAAAATTTGAACCATACTTTTTAAAATCGAAAGCAAACTGAACTGTAAGACAGAAATGAACCGAACGAGTTTCGTAAAATCCCAAACCAAAAAAGAACCAACCGTACTATTTGGTTAGGCTCAATTCGTTCAAGTTATTAGTTTTTTATTATATATAAATTTAAAATAATTAAATTTGAAACAAAAATAACTTACATTAAAATATATTAAATTTATTAATAATGGGCCGTTAAAAAATAACCCGAAGGATCAATTTTAACTTGATTGTGAATGTTACCTAGCTAACTGTTTGTATGATTTCATAGATAAAAAGTATCGAGCTACTTCCGCATGACAATGGATGTGCGACCAAAAGTACCAACCAGGGAGATCTTTCGAAATTTTAATTCGATTTTAATAAAAGTTAATGGAATTGAAACTTATTTTTGTATCTTTTAAATTATCGAAATCGGATATTCCGATAACTTAACCGAATCGGAATCTGTCCGTTTCATTTCTGTTCATCCGATTTCTATAACAAATAAGTACGTATAAGTAAAATTAATTAAAATAATAGTACATAAATCATAAAATATAATATATAAATTAAAAAAATTGATAAAAATATTTTTAAAATATTATATCAAATTTTAGTAATTATACGTAAATTATTAACTTTTAATAAAAATTAATATTAATATATATTTTAAAAGTAATCAAATTTAGTTTTGATTTTGATTATGAAATCAAGATATGATCAAAGACATAACGCAACGTGACACAATGATTTCAAAATTGTCGAAATCAGAATTAGAATCTCTCAACTCTTATCGAAATCGAGATTAGATCTCGGTGATCCTATCAGCTGACCTATTTATGGCCCTAGTTCTCACACCCCATGCTATGCTAGTAGCATTGCCCGATTGGCAGCCGACGCGGCCCAGCCAATGTATGCCGGCCAAATGTTCAAGCGGCTCAACCACCTAGGTGCATCTAGCCTAAGAATGGCCAACCTCATTTAGGGGTGTCAATGGGCCGGGCCCGGCCTGGCCCGAGGTCGGCCCGCTTAGGGCCCGGTCCAAAATATATTGGCCCGGCCCAACCCGGCCCGCACTATATTCTTGGCCCAGCCCGCAAAAATTATTGACTTGGCCCGACCCGGCCTGGCCCAGCCCAACTATATATTTTATAAATAAATATTTATTAAATATAATAAATTTAATTATTTAAGATAACATTATAAAATTAATAATAATTTAATTAAAATATATATGCTATTTTTGACATAAAAAATTGAAAGTTATTTGCCCCGTTTTAGCCCGCGTCGGCCCGCTTCGGCCCGTATGTCGGCCCGACTAAAGCCCATGGGCCAAAATGTTTGGCCCGTCAAATGACCCGCAGCCGGCCCGGCCCATTGCCACCCCTAACCTCATTGCGCCAACATGCAAGGGGGGGCTTCTGATCTAGCCCCGCACCTGAAGAGCAAAGCAACCCTGGCCAATGCGCACATGAGGAGCCAAGTGGCCCAGGCCCATTTGTGCGATTGACCATGTAAACCAATTCACCAATTCGATTTAATTTAGAGATGGGCCGATCAAACTAAACCGATGATATTTCATCAGTTCATTTTGGTTTAAAAAATCGAACAGTCAACCCCTAAACCAAACCAAAATGGTCATTTCGATTTGATTTACTCCGATTTTCCTATTGGGCTGGCAACGGCCTGGCCCAGTGCAAGGGCTTACAAGTCTAATTCTCGGTGGGTCAACATACAAGCTTAATATTTTGGCAAGCAAACTTTAATTGGGCCATCAATCAAGACAAAGTGAACCGATGGGGATCAAATGAGTCTTTGGGTGCATTTGGCAACTTGGCTGGAGTACTTCGTTTAGAAGTACCTTTTACAAGAAGGTGCTTCAACGAGAAGTGTTTTTGTCAAACAGAAATAAATACAGTTTGGTAACAATTTTATCACATAACAGAAGTACTTCTCCACACGTATAGCACTTATTTGATATGAAATATCTGATTGAAATAATACATTCATATCTCAACAAATCAACAAATATTTTCCCAATATATAATATACTTTTCAAATATTTAATTTGCTAAAGAATCTCTGAATGTGCTCACTATCTGCCTGCCTTATTTACGGGGAATATGTCCCGGTGGTGTTTATAACATCGAACATGTCTCAACTTCAAATTCTACACATTCTCTAAATAGTTCATCTCCTAGATCTACTCTTCGTATGAAATTGTGTATTGTCATCGTAACAACCACAATTTTTGCTTGTTTCATCGAAGAATAAGATAGCGTGCCATTAAGAATTTGTCAATGCTTCTTAAGTACCCTTAAACATCACTCAATAATATTTCTTAATGATGAATGAACATAATTGAAAGCTTCTTTTTTATTTCGAGCACTATGACCACGATGATCTTGCAAATGGTAACAATTTCAACCATATGGTACTAGATACCCAATTGTATTTGTAAATCCTACATCAACCAAGTATTATTTTTTTACGAAGAATACATAAAAAATTTAAATTTTGAATGGAAAAAATGTATTATTTATAAAAGATAGTTATTTCTGTGCTGGTGGCTTTAGGAATCCAAAATTCGCATCGCATATATAATCTAATAGAATTTGTGTATCATGAGATGTTCCTTCATGCCCTTCTAAAACACATGTAAACAACATATGAAAATCATAAATGGCTAAAATATTTTGTGTACATTTCGACTTTCTTCCACTTATATGTGATAATTGTTATGGACTTGATGCAAATTCATCTATATGAGTTCCAGCTATTGCTCTAATACAATCTTTAAAATAGGGCATATATTTCTCATTTTTCGTAATGAACTCTGGTGTGTCATCAAAATGTAGAGGAACAATATTTATTCTGGCATACTTCTATATAACATTTAACAAACAATTAAAATGGTGGCTACAAGTTTCTCTTGATCTTTGAAAATACTCTTGTATATCCCAATTGAATAATTTTTGCCACTAATGATAATAAATAATACAATTACCTTTTCAACAACGACATATTTTATGTCCATTAGAAAATTGCGTTTTCTAAATTTATAAAAAATAAATAAAAGCCAGAGATTCCATTATCAACATATTATACAAATGCTCCTAATGCCTTCTTAAAAATTCTCGAACTTTATGAAACTCTCTATGTGGAGATGTATGACATGGCTCTTCGTATAAATATAATTCATTATAAACATTAAGACTTGTTGCAAGTACACCAAGCTCTTAATATTTGTCATCAAAGTCACTAAACTAATTTCATAATATGAGCTATTGTTCCAAAAGATGACATAGAATAATAATTATTATTTGTGCTTATCCTACATAATAAGTGAAAGGAAAATATTTAACAAGTTTAACAAGAAGTAAATAACAAACTACATTAACAACTTTAACAACACTAAAGACAAATTGAACCACTGAAAGAACAATAGAAAGTAATGATTTAAGACAAAATAAAAAACTAGCAACTTAATATAAAAATTATCGATACTCTTTCTTCACAAGTCTTGTTTGAGCCCACATATGGAGACGTCCGCCAGTTCTAATCCGGGTATGTCTTTAAGCATCCTTGTAATGTCACCAACATTTGATACATGCTTGCTTGCTTTCTCCTTTCTCTTTCTTCTTGATTCCACGGCTGCCATAAGATTATCAATTTGTGATAACATCCTGACATGATTTTTTATTTTTGTTCCTTAGTGGAGAAATTGGACCCAATAAATGTTCTTTAGTGCTTTTGTCATTTATATTTGTCTGTTCATTAGGTTCACTTCCATTATCTTCATCATGTGGAGAAAGATTTTGAGCCTTTAATCAAGTGATTGAGGAGTTTGTGTCTCTACACATTCAGGACAGTTTTTTGACGGATTGGTAATATTTTATCATGTTCCAAGTGTTCTTTCAAATATTTTATTCTATAGATCTTTATGTTGTAGCCCCTTTCTTTTGAAGATACTAGCTGTAGAATATCTCTAAACAAGTAAAGAATTTTAACCAAATAAAATATTATATTACATGATACTAAACACAAATAAATAATCATACATACTAAAAGGTAATCATTCCATCACTCTTCAGTAGCTGTTACAATGTTTTTTACCCCATTCCATTCAAGACTAGTTGTGTTCTTCTTTAATATCATCCAAGTTTTATACTCTTGTTTGAACTTATCCCAATAGTTTTTCACATGTTTCTTATCAAAAACTTGTCCATATTTAAGATTAAGTTCTTGTGTAACATTTGTCCATCCCAATTTTGATAAGGAATGTCCACTCTTTTTATTTAAATCAACTTCAGTAACACATATCTGATGAATGTCTCGTTAGTTTGTGTATCCCAACTAACTTTTATCTTTAAAGTAGTCTTCTCTTTATCCATTCTATAATGAGAAATTAACAATATAGAATATACATGACAATATTAATATAATTATATCCAATGAAGTTTTGTTTGACATAAATAAGCTATAAACACTTGTAAAGACTCGACTGACATGTGAGCACAAGAAAAAAATATATCAAGCATTGTAAAGTTTTATAATAATCAATAATCATGAGAGTTAAAATTAAAATTAGTATTGAAGATGATTAATATGTAGCAATGTTAGTAAATTCACTCTCTCAGTAGAATCTTCTCAACCTGAGTTGACAAACCCCCCACCCCCAAGAGATAGAAGGATGTGCATCACAACAATGTAGGAAACTGACTGGACGGGCCGACGGCAATTGATCGACACAACCCCAACTGTCAATGAAAGTGATGAAACTAGCAGGCCAAGGCAGAGGATGCTGCATTGTAGGACTCTCCATGATGACACGCCGCCATTCTTCCCTCCTTCCCTACCGTCATCAATCTCCAATCGTGCTCATTGTGGCCAGTCGTCAAAGTGCCTGTGCGTAGATTCTGATGAATGGGAGGTATCGAAGTGTGAGGTTCCAGGTGCTAACGAGCACCGTCAATGACATCCGTACGTGAGACCCCCCTCCTCCGCGTCATCCACAAGACCCCCTGCTGGTGAGCACCGTCCATGACCCCCCACCCTCCATGCCATTTGCGAGAACCCCCTACCCCCTACCAGTGAGCACGCTCTACAACACCCCCCCGGGCGCACCTCACTAGCACGCTCCCTCCGCGAGCCCCCTGCGCCGGCGAGCCTCCCTTCCCCCGCGTCCGCACCCCGCCAACAAGCTCCCTCTGCGAGTCCCCCCCCCCCCCCCTCCGATTAGTCCACGAGACCCCCTCCCTCGGCGTGCCAGTGAGCACCCTCAACAACACCCCTCCCCACCGTCGACTTCCTTCCCCCTATGAGTGGACTAGCTCGCCATTAACCAAAGTATCACTCACCATTAAAACAAATACATTGAAATGCCTACCAGTGCATTGCCGACGATGGAGGACTGTGGGCGTGGGGGAAGACATCTCTCACAAGGGCTTGGAGGGAGCGATGGGTGAGGTCTGCAAGTAAGATAAACCTAACATCACTAGGCCGCAAGATGGAAGAAGAGAGGAGGAGGGAAGACCCAAACCTGAACTTGTGTGTCAACAACAGGACATTACATATCGGAGGAGGAGGATGACAATCGCGAGCCTGGTAGCACCAAAGTGGGAGGAAGCCGGACAACGATAGCACCAAATGGGTCAAACAGCTTTTCTCGTGACAACAACTTCTCCAAGGAGACCCGAGAGCACCACAGAGGCTACGGGATGAGTGAGGGAGGAGAAATGTCTGCGGAGAGGGTGAAAGTCGGAGTGCTTTGCGGTTCATGGAAGGAGAAATTATCTTCTTCCCGCTTCCTCCTTTGGTGTGGTGGAGAAGTGGACGTTAAATGATAACCTAACCGATATTGTGAAAATAAGAAGCACTCTTTGGAAGAGTGAAAGTGAAAAAGGAAGTGCTTCTCGGTGGTTCCCAATGCCCCCTCAACCTTTGTAAGATAACTTAATTAAAAATATTACTTCTATTGATTGAAAATATATTTTAATTTAAATTTATGATAATAATGTATTTATAAGATAGAAAATTTGTCGAGCTAAGTTAACAATTTTTATTAATCAGGTCAGGTTGGACCAGCAATATGATAAGAGTCAGGCTAGCTTGGCCCGATGTATATTTGGAACGGGTTGTTAAGTGGGCACTGTGGGCTGGACCTAGCCGGGTCCACGGACACCTCCTTAACATTAGACATAAGAAATATATAAAATGATAAAGGCTTTTTATTAAAAAGGTAAGAAGTTAGGGTTCGCTTAATTAAGCTGCTATTATGCCTTCATAGTCAAAAATAAAACAAGAATATAAAATATATAAAGATTATTTTGTTATATTAAATTTTTTAAGTTTAAAATACTTTAAATATATGTACTTTTCCATTTGATAATATATGTATTAATTACCTTATTTTCATAAGTAGACATTTTGAAATAAAAATGTAAATATTAAAAAAACTCAGGAAACAGCCTTAGAGTAAGTTTATTGGTGGCTATCGGTATCTATCACTCATCTAACGTTTATATCACTAAATATTTTAAAAATAAATGCATAATCATAAAACCACCCAAAAAAGGAAAAACCCTGAGGGCAACTTTTTTAATGTTTATTCATATTTTAAAATTTTAATTTTGTTGATTAAATTAAAATTAAAAATAAAAAGCAAAATAATAAAACCCAATGAAAAGAGGATAACCCTTTGCTTAGCCTTTCCATTGGACCTTTTGTAATAATAAGCCCTGCCACTGTTTTATTTTTTTTTCTAGCAATACTGAGTTCATTTACCAACATGCTAAGAAAATTTAGTAATGTAAAACAGAATATCCTATCAGCACTGTGTAGAAATTGCCATATAATATGTATACATACGTATATATTTGTATATATATATATATATCCTTCCAGGCCCATTTTCACACACTCCCTTAACCCCATACTCTCCTTTTCTGTGGAAATATATCATTCTCTGATATACAGCTTAAAAAGAAAGATTCTTTTTACCTGGAATAAACCCCAATTAGCTCGGGAGTTTTGGAAGTCAAACGTGTAATCTGAGAACACTATATATTACAAGAATATTTATAGAAAATTTAGATATTACCACAAGTATATATACACGTTAAAAATCTATACTTTTGAATTAAGAGAAAGTATATCGTGTCTTGAAAATTATTCTGATTGTTTATAGTCCTCTTGGGTAAAACCACAAAAACTTGACAAGGGAAAACAGATATTATTATGTTTAGTCACAGTCTTCCTTCTCGACCATGTCGGCAGCCCCCACCTTTGACCTGCAACCGCCATGATCTGCAGCCGATCAGGAATCGCCGCCGTAGACCACACCCCATTCCCACCGCCACCCACGACCGGCAAGAGTTCAATCTCTGACCGTCCTCTTGCACAGCCTTCATATCCTCGAGCTCTCCCGCGCGCTTTCTCACGCCCGCTCGGTTGCCGCCGGCCGGGGTCATCCTCCGACATGACCGAAGTTGCCGCCGACGCGTCATCGGCAAGGCGTCCCGGCGACGATCAGGTCGACGAGCACACCGTCGAAGCTGATGCTGCAGGGGAAGCGGTTGGCCCCCAGATGGCCTGGGACCTCATGGGGAGGCGACGGCTCACGGTCGCCGTCCGCCGTCTGGACCAGGAGATACGCTGCCTGCAGGAGGAGCTGGAGGAGGTCGAGCGGCGGCTGAAGCCTTCCTCCGCCGCGTGCGGGGAGATGGCCGCCGGCGTGGATCGCGCCCCGGACGCGCTCCTCCCCGCCACACGAGGCCCCGAAGACGTCGCGTGGGACAGGTGGTTTCAGCCCGTGCATAGCGGCAGAGACGGGAGCTCTCGCAGGAACGGCGGCGGCGGCGGCGGGCGCCGGTGGTGGGCGCAGGGCAGGCGGCTGCTCCCGTCTTCGTTAGGACTGGGCCATGCGGAGGTTGTATCGCCTAAGTAGCTCCTCCGGTCTATCTATCTCATCATGTATGAGTATGTACGATACACAAGTACAAATATAGGCACCATGCACCTCTTCGTTTCATGCGCTCTTTGGTTATGTTTACTGTATCAACAATGATATTACGACAATTTTGATATACATAGATATTAATTCATACTTTGTTTTAAGTTTGTGTTGACATGGACTTTACTCGAAATAAAAATGTCATCTAGATTTGACCTGTTCATCCACTAATTCTTGGCGAGCCACAAGAGCAGCCATTGGTTCATTTAAGGGGCTGCTCGATCGGCACATCTTGGCAACGAACTATTGTGAAGATAAATTTGATTTATCTCTTAAATTTTAAGAATAAATTAAGTTTATGTTCTGAACAATTTATCACAAAATGGGTCCAAAGAGAATAAACAAATCAGTTCCCGAGAATGAGCAAACCTTTTTAACAATACCTTCGCTGTTAGCTTCTGGTTTGAAATATTTTCATCATAATCTTGAATGAGTTCACCTTAATTTTATGAACAAGGGATAAAATTCTTCAATGAAAATTGGGAGTTTCACATATATTTAACCTTCTTATGTCTATAAAACTCTTGTTTCGATGTACTCCGTGCCTCACTCAACTCTTATGTCAGATCCACTATTGGGATAGGATTGGCCCACTTCAAATAGTTGATTCGGATCTAATCTGAACATAGGTTGGATTCAAAAGTGAGAAAATATAAAAATTTAAAAAATTATTAAAAAGTTAAAGAAATTTTGCCTAAAATATATAACAAAATTTTTATACTTAAATGGTAGAATGGGCTTCTTCCGCAATATTTATATGGTCAACTCAAGTTGATGTGTTCCGAGTACATAACAATATATGAAAGCACATGTTCATTGTACTCTTTGCTCCCGTACAATTATCCTACAATGATATGAGTAAAAGTCTTCCTAATTTTATCTTAGTTCCATAGTATAGGTGAAGTACATAGAAGATACGATAGATGATTATTGTGGTTTCAAGAAAAGATATTATTGATATGTAGGATATATTAAGGGTATGATTATAACTGATATGTATGATATTGTTGATGATGACCTTCTTGAGCATGTTGTACTCAATATCTTACATTGTATGTGTGTAATACACTTTGCAAATGAAGCACTACAAACATATGTGAAGGCTAAGGGTGGGGCTCTCCTCCATAAGGTTCCTTAATCATTATCAAAGTGATCATTGTTAGTATTTGAAACACATGATATTGGGCATTCACAATCAACTCTAATATGTCATAGTGGAAATCAAAGTTTAGAGTCGAAAACCCACAACTTTGAAAACAGAGGAGGCAAGAAGGAAGGCGAAGCTCAAAGATAATAATGTAAACAGTGTACTGAATGCACACATATTCAATCTCACTATAGGAGTACATATATTACAGTGTATATAATGGCATGAATGACATTCCCACTATTTTGGTACAAAATCAAATGTTGGTGAAATGAAAGAAAGACGTATGTCTATTTGGCATAATTTTAAATCCATAAATAACTATGCACAATGTGATGTACAATTCTAAATTAATTTTTTGGATATCTGAATTGTAATACTCCTCTCAAGTTGGGGATAATAAATATTGATCAACTTGCCTTGTAGATAAAAAAAATGTGCCTTAGTTAATGTTGTGGTAAGTAAATCAACATGTTCTTGGCTGGAGACATGGATGGTTTTAGTTACCCTTAAAATTTTTTTCCAAAACAAGATGGCAATGAATTCTAATGTGTTTCGTGCATTTATGAAAAACTAGATTTGCACTAATATGAAATGTAACTTGATTATCACAATATATCTGAGTAGGACATAGGTCAATACAAAAGTCTTTGAGAAGATGTAAAATCCACTGCCCATCACAAATGGCAGTAGCTTTGGTATGGTATTCAGATTTTGCGAAAGATCTAGAAATTGTGGCTTGTTTTTGTTCTCCAATAAATTGAAGACTGACCAATGTAAAATACAATTCTTGTGATGGATCTCTTGGTAATTGGACATGCAGCCCAATCTGCATCAACATATATATGAATCTTAATTTCATTATTAGAAGGAAAAAAATACACCATTGTCGGGGGATCCTTTAAGAAAGCGAATAACCCTTGTAACTACCCTACAATGATTCTCACAAGACTCATTCATGTTCTAACTTAGGACATTTACTATATATGTAATATCTAATTAACTAATAGTCAAGTAGATCAATTATCGACTAGTCTTCAATACTATGAAACATCTACCAATTTTTTAAAATCAGTTCTATATAGTTCATGTTGTTGTTCTAGGAGTGTGTTAAGTAGCTTGGCCCTCATCAAACTAATTTCTTTGAGCAAATCTAAAGTATAATTCTACTAATTCAAGAATATTCAGCAAGCTCTAAGCCAAGGAATACATCAATGCTCTTAGTCGTTTAATATGAAATTGTTGGTCCAAGGTATGTTATAAAATCTCCATTATCTCCAAATCACTTTGTATAATGAAGATATCATCAACATACACAAGTAATACTATAAACAAAGCATTATGTGTGCAATTGAAGAAAGAATAGTCAACTTGTGGCCGTTTAAAACTTGATTTTGTAATCACAACAATCAACTTCTCAAACCAAGCCCTTGACACTTGTTTTAGCCCATAGATAGATTTATGTAACTTGCATACTAAGTTCTTCCCCTCAACATGCAAACCCGGTGGAATTTTCATATAAACCTCTTCCTCCAACTTACCATGTAAAAAGACATTATTAACATCGAATTGGTGAATCTTTCAATTCCTAATTGCAGTAATGGATAACATGATTCTAATAGTGCTTATCTTAGCCACGGGTGCAAAATTCTCATTGTAATTCAGCCCCTCAATTTGTGAAAAACCCTTTGCAACAAGTCTAGCCTTGTGTCTACCCGTAGATCCATCCAAATTAAACTTAAATTTGTACACCCATTTATAACCCACTTTTTTCTTTCCCATAGGTAAGGTAGTTAAGCTCCAGATTCCATTATCATGCAATGCCTTCAATTCTTTGTCCAATGCTTAAACCCATTTCTAAGAAGTGCATGTTGTATTGTAGCCATTTGGCTCACTTTTAGTTGTTATTTGATTTAGAAATTTCATGTACTCAAAGTTGAAATTGCAATAGCTCAAGGTGTTCTATATAGGATATTTGATCTCTGTAGCCTTTTTTTCTTTAGCTATAATGGAATCAATATTGAAAGAAGTAACATAATCACTCAAATATTTTGGTGCTTTTCTAATTTGATGAGTCTTAAAAGTAGCAATTTTCAAAATTCATGTTTTAATGAGAGATTAACAGTAGGAAACTTGTTGTAATGTCATTATCAATATGTGAATTTCGACTGCTATCTTCAATGAAGACATGTAGAGAAAACAGTTGCACCAAAGTTACATCAATAGCTTTAAAAGGAAAAAAAATGTGTTCTAACAACACAATATTCCTACTGGTGGAGACATCTCCAATAGACAAATCTTAAAGTCGTTAACCTTTTTGCTCAACTAGGTATCCAATGAACGTACAATTCTTATTTCTAAGGTTGAATTTAACATATTCCAAATGACTGGTGGAAGCATATGCAAGACAACCAAACACTCTTAACCATAAGTAATCAGGTGATTGATTAAACAATTTGGCATAGGGAGTGTCTCAACCAATAGATAAAGATGGTTGTTGGTTCACAAGAAATGTTGCAATTAGTATGTAGTCTTCCTAAAAAACTTAGGTGGACTAGCTAGAAAACTAATGCTCTTAGTAAAGTCAAGAATATGTTTATATTTTCTCTTCACAACACCATTCTATTGTAAAGTTGCAACACAAGTTCAGTCATGCGAAATTCTATTGTTACTAATACAATTCGTAAATTTAGAAAATAGAAATTCTCCTCCATTATTAGTCCTAATTTGCTTAACATTTGTCTTAAGATGACAATGACATAAGAAAAAAAGATTGTAAATATATTGATGATCTGAGATTTAAAATGCATATGGTAAATCCAATTGAATCTACTACAATCGTAAACAATGATTAAAAAAATTGTTCTCCAACTCTTGATTCTACATGATAGGGACCAAATATCAATATGCAACATGTTGATTACTAATTTTATTACTGAAGGTGAACGATAGCCAAGATTGTTTCCCTATAGGACAAATATAACAAGTAAACCTATCATTAACCTTACAAGGCAAAATATCTCTAAGGGTAGCAAGCTTTGCATTAGATCGTTGCCCAAGCCTTATATGCCATAGTTTAGACTCATTGGCATGACAATCACATTTCAGGCAATCTTATTGCTATCAAAATAGTATAATCGTCTTTTTTCACGACCCTCCCCAAATTTTTTCTTGATTTTCCAATCATGTACGATGAAATGATTCAGAAAGAATGTCATAAGACAATTAGAATTCTTTGTTATTTGGTTGATAGATGTGAGATTAAAATGTATGCAAGATATCACGGAAGTTGATCTCATTTATTAAGAAAATAGAAGAACTCTTTCCTCTAACGTAGTATTGTCAGGTAGAAGAACTCTTTGTTGCCCATTCATACCTATCTTAGAAACAAATGTAAATGAAATGAAAAAACAATACATGTGTGCCCATTTGGCATAATTTGAAATTTGAAATATGTAAATACGCGTGCACAATGTGATGTACAATTTCAAATCAGTCCTTCGGATATCCAAATTGTAACTGTCGTCACTTGAGTCATTACCTATATCCAAATCTATATAATTTCTATAGATAAATTAATATTTGTTTACTTTTATTTTTATCTCTTTTATTTATTTGATGTACAATTTCAAATCAGTCTCTTTTATTCAAATCTCTTTTAAATTGTAACCATCGTCACTTGAGTCATTACCTATATCCAAATCTATATAATTTCTATAGAATAAATTAATATTTGTTAACTTTTATTTTTATCTCTTTTATTTCTTTGATGATGTGTTGGTCTTACTTCTTTGATGTTTGAGGAGATATTTGATATTCTATAGATAATGGTACATTATATAATTTTTACTTGATCACGATTATTTGTGTGGAACTTTAGTCCTCTAGCTCCTTGTTGGTCATTTATCCTAGCTTGTAAGATACATTGTTTAAAAATATTCATCCAAATTAACAGGTTCTTTGACTATGATTACTACTTGTTATGGCCAACGAGGGACTTTGACCTTTAGAGGGTTTTGTTTAACTTCAACCTAGCAATATGGCCAAAATATATATACTAGTTGCTCCAAACTACTTAAAGTTAAAATATTTCTTTGTAACGTATGACTTAAATTGAATGCTGACCAATTGTGTTCATCCCCAATAGTAACATAGGACAAATTTTAATAGCATGTTGTCTTCCTATGATTCATCCCCCAATCAACTATTATATATATGTTTACTTGTGGACAATAAGCAATATTAAATAAAAAGTTACGGCATGTACACATCAAAACTAAACTATGTTATTGATCTTTGTGCTCTAAATGTTCCAAAATGCATAAATCTCAATGCGTATCCATGCAACTTGTTGTATAATATGATTAGCCATTTGATGTGTCATTTGATGTGTTAAATGATACCATATGTATATCTTGGATTGAAGAAACATCCTAAATTTGAAAATTTTAAAAGCCAATTAAAAATTGACAATTAAATAAGGAAATAAATAAAAAAGAATTACTTTATGCATGTATGTAGAGGACTAATACAGCATTCTAGTGACAGTCAATTATCTTTTAATCATTTGTTATGGTGATTAATCAGTCAATTATCAATGGCATCATACATCAATGGCATCATATAAACTATGTTATATAATACACTATCATCGCTGTAGTCTCAACAATAGCTTTTTATTATTTTATAGAAACCATCATTTTTGATGTCTTTTGCATTTTCTCTCTTACTCTTGTCACATGAACTCGCTAATTGAAGGAGATGACTCCTTTGTTACAGATGAAGTATAATGAGCCGTAAATCTATTGCATTGGTGAAGAAGCTCTATACCATTGTTTGCTAAAATACCCTATTTGAAATTAACAAATCATTTAACTTATAATAGGTCATTTAGAAGTTTAAGAACGAAGATTGACTAAACATTTAAGATGAACCCGACACCATATTTAAAATATGACACTGATGTGGTATATTCATATCAAAAATAATAATAATATGATTTTATTAAAAAGTAAATACTAAATTTTAAAAATTATGACAAATATGACAACCTTAAAGACTTTTGAAAGCCGTTGGAGTTGAAGAAAAGTGTAAAGATTATGGCATTGAGGTGTAAATAGATTTTGATATTCTAAAATTGGGATTCGATTCCAATAAAAATTAATAAGTTTGAAATTTATTTTTGCATCTTATCAAAATTCGAATCTAATGTTTCAATAACTTATTAGAATCAGAATTAGTTGATTATGTTTCCGCTTTAGATAAACTAGCATACACTTTATACAAATAATTGAAATAAATTTGTATAAAAAATAATTTAATTAATTTTGTTTAGAATCTAATTTAATAACTTTAGATAAACTTTTAAAAAATAAGTATAAATACAAATAAAATTAATTAAAATAAAATTTAATAAACTTTGAATTTTAAAATGATTATATAATATCTTAATAAATATGTGTAGATTATTAATTCATTTTTAAATAAAAATAATATTTAATATATATTTTAAAAATTATTAAATTTGATTCTTTATAATATTCATGTTTTCTTTGCGTGATTAGAAAATTCCAATCGATATAGATGAAAGGAAGTGCTACTAGACTTGTCTCGCCCAACTTCCCAATCTGAACAGAGATTCTACCAAGTTCCTGGCCCATGATAAGTCTATATAAGAAAATATTCTATGAAATTCCTAGTCTATAACATAAGCTCAAACCCTTCCAAAATTCCACCAATAGGTAGGCTGAATGATTCCAACACTAATGGGGTGTTTGGTTGCATGATAATTTTTTGTACACTTTCATGATAAAAAATTATATTAAAATAAAAAGTGAATCAACTCATGACATAAAATTATCATGTTTGGAGGGATGTGATTACAAAAAAGAGTAACTACCACACTTAGACCAAACAAAGTGGGGGACCAAAAAAGACCCTCTTTTTTTGTTTAAGAAAAAAATCACTTTTAAAACATAAAATTGTCATAGTTACCAAAACACTTTTTTTAACAAATTTTCTTACAATTTTTAAAAATTAAAACAAAAACTCTTATTATCATGCAACCAAACACCCCCTAAGGATAACACTTAATGCAAAACATTAGATTTGAATTTTGTTCACCTTCTTCTATGAGATCATCCTCCTTAATTTCATTACAATGTCAATTGTTGTCGTAGCTATTAAGAATCATTTTGAGCACAATGAAAATTCTAATTTTTTAGATTTCATAGTTGAAATCAAACAACATAATGAAAGGTAAATTAGCATTCACAAGATTTGAAAAAAATATGAGAAATTGATCATGAGACAATTCATGCTTTCCAAACTATCTAAATGTATGACCCCTAACACAATCCACATGATCTTTCTGTGTAGATGGTTAATAGTGTATGCTAGACTTCATGACTCGTGTGCCACCGAGGTAGAGAGGATGTTGGAGAAGACTACGGTCACTACCTTGGCTCTCTTGTAAGGGTTTGACCTTGGTCATTGTTATTCATAGAATGGATAGCTTCTATTATGTACGACAGAATAACAGCCTATTTAGTTCGAAACATATTAAAAAAATTAAATTAAATCTATTATTTGATATCAAATTTAACCAATCTTCTAATTATATGGTATAAGGCACACTACACCCCTTTGAGAAAAAACTTATCTCTATTGAGTATTTTCGTCATTGAAATTTCGTCAATAATTAATTTCATATAACTAATAAAATTTGATATAATTTTTTAAAAACTTATTTTTATCAATTTTCAATTTATATATTATATTTCATGATTTATTTGACTTTATTTTTATCGACATCAGATAAACGAAAACAGAATCACCTAATTCCGATTTTGATTCTGATAAACTATCAAAATATCCAATTCCGATTTTGATAACTTATAAGATAAAAAATTTTCAAATCTGTTTATCAGAATCGAATCAAAATTTCAGAATATCAAAATCAAATAGGGATATGACATGGACTTAGAATCAAATCAATCAAAAATTTCTTTTTTATTATTCACCATAAGAATTTAAATTACTTGTCTTATTGAACATTCTCCTTCATCTTACCAAGAGTGAATGATCCCCTATTGTTTATTCGATTGTCTTTAGATTTCCTGTGTACCTTGACTATATTGTTGATATTAATAAAAATGTTGTTGATATTAATAAAAATGTCTTATTAGTCTTATTTGATATGATTTGATATTTCTCAAGAAATATCAAATCATATGTGATATATTCTCAGAAAATAATCATATTTCTTGTAATTTGATATGATTTGATAATTCTTCGTTATTTGCAATAATTAAAATAATAAAATTAATAATCTAAATGTATGAGATTAAAATATTTAAGAATTTGAATAAACTAATATATGTGATATTCTCAGAAGATAAAAGTGACTAATCTCACTAATCATTAGTGTGGAATAAGTTTACTGAACGAATCTAACTTAAAAATATTGAATGGTATTTTACCTAACAATCAATCATATTTTTCTATCATCATGATTGCAAAGTTAAAAAATTTACATGAGTAGATATGATAAAAATTATTGGACATATCTTGTACTTTAATTATTGACTTATGAATCACCGATATGATAGTCTAGTACAGTTAATGGATCGGTTATAAAAGAAATATAGTCAAGATGATTGAGCAGACAACATGAGATCGTTTACTCTCAGTATGTGAGAAAGAATATCTAACGAGATAATACTCTAAATCTCTGGACATAGTAAAGATGATATTTACAAAAAATGTTTTCCAAATGATCTGATCCTAAGTATATGATACTAAAGTGTCACTAGATTAAGTGGTTGAACAACCTATGCAGTACCCCTATCTGACCAGGGCATGAGAAAGAAGAGAATTCATATCCATACAATAATTGGTGATGAAAAAATTCGATAGAGATAAGATCATCTTCTGAGTCATTTGAAATTATAAAACATGACTTATACTTTACATGAATTGAAGGCTAATTAAATTTGTTATTAGATAATAAGTTTAATTTAAAAGAACATGTAAGTCTTGACTTAATGGACTAATATGACTAGTAAGTCACACTAATCTAGTATGGGGGTAAACACATAAATTATAAAAATTGCATATTTTTATAAAAAACTTTAATTTTTATAAATATTAGTAAATTGAGCTAAACCTTAATTAAGACAAAGGAGTCAATTTTGTGGTCATTTCTCTACCGCACATTCTGCCACCTTAAAGGTAACCAAAAAGTGATGGAACCCTGTTTAGGAAAGTTGGAAAGTCTAGTGTGGTAGAGAATCTATCTACATTAGAAGTTCACATGGATACCATTAGAGGACATGGAGAGAGAGTGTACTCTTGTGATCTTGAGGGTGTTGTTGAATACTACGAAAGTATATTTGAATATGTTCAAATCTAATTTTCTGTAATGTCATTCAATTTCTATTAAGACAACGTTAAGACAACGTCAATGAAATCTAATCATTTAAGATTTCTAAATCAAATAAGTTTAAATGAATTCATTTCACTAATAAAAACATATGTATAACTCAATATCTCTGCACTAATGATCAATGAGAACAGTCATCCTCATCGTATGATAAAGACATAAGCAAATTTATCTAAATCCTTAATGTTTATCTCAAAAATCTTATGATTAAGAATATTTAAATCAAACATAAATAGATGATTAATATCATTATTATGATTAACTTGTAAAATATACATTTCTATCGGTAACCCTATTCTCTACTTGTTTCATCTAAATTTGTATATCTTGGATTTTTCTCCTTATTGAATATGCAACATGATTTATACTCAACCAACATAATCAACATACCTGATGTCGTTAATCTTAAGTCCAAGTTTATGTTGAAAAAACAACTTAAGATATTCCATCATGTAATAAGTTCATGAGCTTCATCCCAAATTTTTTCCAAGATCCTCTCGTAAACACCTAGTGAAAGAGAAGACAACTAACCCAAGATGTATCCCAAGTAACTTATAAGTGTATTGTATAGTAATGTCAAGTGTTGTATACAAAGTTGAATCTCTCAATTATCCAATGTAAGAGGAGACAATTAACTCATACACAATCTAAGTTGATTAAGAGTGTATTGTCAAAGTCTTGATTCTATTATTCAATATCCTATAGTGTTGAATGTTGTGTCCAAGATTGATCCTCTATCCTATCATATGCACTTAGTGAGAGATGCATCCCAAACAATTTATAAGTGTATTGTATGGTAGTGCCTAGTGTTGTAGACAAGGTCAAATCTCTCATAAGTACTCAAAGAAAGAGAAGACAAATAACTTGAAATTAGACGACAACACTGATTTGTATGTGACTAGACATACATAAGTCAATCGAGTGAGAGGTGAAATAGACAAAGGAAACAACTGATAATTAGTGGTGAGAGACAAGTGACAACAAACGTCTAATTGAATTAGTATGACTCAAAGATAAAGTCAATATTACTAGATGCAAAGATGGTCAAACAACAAAAAATGAGTTTGATTCGACAATAGAATTATATTTTCAATTCTAATTACAATAAGCCAATGTAAACATTCTTTTCATATAATACAAATGTGCCTATTAACATATACTCTTAAAATATCTACTTAACTCTACTTGTGCAAAAAAACTATCATGCGCCCTTGTGAGTGTATGTGTATGATTATAAAATATGACTCATGTTATTATTGAATGTTGTGAATATCACACATTGAAGATTCAATAAGTCTTGACAAGTGATAACAAAGTCAATACCAAATCATGTAATGAATTTTCTTTTTCAAAATCTACTTTATCTCTAGATAGAGATTATTTATTCAATCCAAACGTCCATTAATACAATCACCAACCTAATATCAAGACCTTCTAGATCAAAATAGCTAAACTTACTCCATAAATTAAAAGATCTGATTATCAATTTACCATACAAAAACATGTTCTAAACAAATTTTCTACTATGTTATTACTCTAATAGCACTTCTAACCCCCCCAATAACCCGAAGAAAATATATTCAACAACGTAACAAAAAAAAACAACGCCAAAAATACATAAAACGATGATATCAAATATTATGTCACCTAAGATTCAAATGAGCACCAAGTGTTTACAAAAACTAAGTAATTCAATCTAACCTGAAGTACATTTGAGATGATATTAAGTTTAAGAGTCAATTGACTTCCCAAAGTCTGGTATCAAAACAGAAAATGTTAAACTAATTAACAAGTGTTTACTAACCATGATTCATAAATACTTCTATAACAAGTGTGTTTACTAACCATGATTCATAAATACTTGTTTAACAAGTTTGTAACATATGTATTTTTGTATAAAAATTTATTTAATTATGCAACCAAATATGCTACATATTTTTAACATAATTAACTAGCTTTATTGTTCAAAAATGTTAATCTTAATTCACTGATTAAAAATCTATATAGTTTCAAAATAGCTTCCAAAGGACAAATAACAGTGAAATGGATAAAGAAGACATGCTCAGAACAGGAGTTACCTTCTCATTGATATGGACATCTCTGAAGTCTGACATGCGAAAAAAATTTCCCAGTTCATCATAGCATGTATCATCAACTTAGTCCGAATCAAAATGTTTGTTCTCATGGTGTGTTTAGTTGAAAATATAAAAAAGATTTTATGCATTTGAATCCCAAACATCACACAATCCCGTCCAAATCAAATATATTATCTTCTCTCTCAAATTTTAAAAACTATCAGGACATGAATTATAAGATTCAACCGTTAGTGAAGAACGCAGCCTTAATGTTACTGTCAAACTATAAAATGGGGGTATTGGAACCCTTTACATGAATATGATGTTAACACGACACCAACTGTGTTGAAAACAAACACGAGAGACATCGATGCAACAAAACACGGATAATTCGGCGAAAGAAATATCAGTCAGTAGCAATTTCCAACAGGGCACGGCAATGGTCGATAAACTTGAACCAGTTGAAACGAGAAAACGAGAGATACATCACCCCCATGTACCCTTGATTAACGGTAAAAGTCAAGGAAGTTACCATTCACAAAGAAAAAGATAAAAAACATGGCTAAAACAGCTCTCATTTCTTTTCTAGGTCAGCATGTTGAAAATTCACTCAGCATAGCGTATATATTCCCAGATAGAATGGGTTATTAATCATAGAGCTGCGGAAATGCATAGTATCGCAGGGCACTAAAATGTAACAAGTGAAACTTCGATATGAACCGATTTGAGAAACTAGGTTCGCCATGAGGGCAGATTAGCGACCCCCACAGACGGAGAGGCTGCATATTATATAACATAAACCAAAGAAAAATGCTGGCTCAGAGAAATGAACCTTTCTTCTCATTGGTATAGATACCTCTGAAGTCTGACATGCGAAGAAGTTTCATGATTCATCACGGCAGCGACGTATCAAAACCAAGAGCTCTGTAGCTCTGCACGCGGAAAATAAGCAAGCTATACTAGCATTCACCTTTTTGTTTTCTTGAAACTCCGCCTCTGACCACCCAACGAGCCCAATTACAGCCTATCCTGCCTTACCGGAGAGTTGCAGATCAGAAGAAGTGACCTTCGGACGGGTAAAAGGCCAAAGCGAACCAAGTATAAAGAAAAAAAATTGTTCTACCTTTCACCTCAGATGCTTCCCTCCGTATGATTTCGACAAAACAACACAAACCACAGCGAAGTGGATCATATGAGGATCATCAGAGACGTAAACACAAAGAAACATACGTAACGAATCACGTCTTGCGGTTTTCTCAGCACCTGATCCAGAAACAAGGCACACGAGATCCTCACAAAAAAAGGGGAAGAACGAGAGGATTGCGGTGAAAAGATAAGAAAAACTGGCCACAGAACAAAAAAACGCCGCAGGGAACAGCGGCGGATGACTGAACCTTACCAGAGCTTAATAGACCTCTATAGGGAAGAAATTCAGGGACAATCCAGAAACGCCATGGCCGCAGGCAGCAAGGTTTAGTTTCGTGAGAGCAGGCTGCGGCTGATAAAGTTTATAGGCGCCGATGGTGTTCCAACAATCTCCTAAAACCCTAACGGTTCTGCGGACCCGAAGGATCCGATAGGCCAGCTGTGATCACGGAAAGACTACCCTCCTGTTTTATGATTTTTCTTTTTTTGGGGTCGAGCTGTTTTATAATTTATCCGACTCTGCAGTCGAGAGAAATAGTGGCCTAAACAAAATCCTAGACCTATGAATTAGATTCAATTTTGATAATCATTAATAAATTAAGTATTACTTTATTTTTTATACTCAACTCAACTAAGACTTTTATTTCAAACTAGTTAAAAAAACGTGCTTCACATGTGTACATATGAAATAAAAATATTTTTAATGTCTGTTGAATACTATAAAACAAATAAATTTAAAGGTAAAATAAATGTAATTTAAAGGGAAAATAAAAACAATAAGAAAACTCAATAAACGTCATACAAAGATCTATGAGTTTGACACAATTTTTCGCATATTGTAATAGATAAGATCCAATATCTAATCACTCGAGAAATAATATAACATAAATTTGTATGACAAAAAATAAATGTATAACATCTGGACAAATTAAAATTTTAGAATTCACAAATATTTAAAAATTCTATTACAACTTGGATTTTTTGGAAATCGGTTCCTTCATTTCGCAATTGTATGGATGAATTAAAAAATATTTTAAATAATTATACATGTACAATGTAAAGCACCATCAACTTTGTATTGATTAATTTGCCTACCACTCTTCTTCCAATAAATAAAAACTTTCATAAACAAAAAGTCATTAAATTGAAGAAGTGTGATAAACAATTTTGACAAACAAAATATAATTGCTATCAGCAAATTATTCGATAATCACACAAAATTAATAAAATACTATATTGAAATTTTTAAAAGTGACTTTTCAATGTTGTAATCGGCAAGGGTGTGGCCATTCTCAAGCATCTTTCTGGCAAAAGATAAAACACTGCTGGTCCGAAGGGATGCCCTCCTTGTCTTGAATCTGGCAAGTATGAATATAAAATATATACGTTCGGAGAGTGATAATTTTTAAATGTTATGGTATAGAAAAGGGATATGACAAGAATAACAAGTTACCATGGACAAATGAAGTTGAAGAACAAAGGTCCTGTAGAGTAAACGTCTTTTGCACTCAAATACTTATAGTGACCTGGACTCCCCCAAAAGTCAAACCAAGCTATGCTAAAATACATTCCTGAAAGTGTAATTCTCAATGATAATATTTAACCACAATATTTACAACAGATTATTTAACAGGTTTCTAGTTAGTGGCAGGAAGCTTTATATAAGCTAAGAAGCATGTCTTACAAGTCTTAATAAAAAAAGGAAGTAAAAGGGGTGCAAAAGCTCATAAAAGAAAATATTTTTAAAAAGGGAATCATCAATTAGCAGTCATTCACACGAAAGGAGAGGAGACGAATAAAGAGACTAACTTGCAGTTTTATGGTGCTACCTAGAAGTTGGGGGACCTAAAAGGTGATGAGAATTTTAGAAAGCTTCAATATGTTATTGAAAAGATGAGGTTAATTTGTTTAAACTCGAGAATAAAATGTCAAAACAGAGAATGCACTTACTCGAAACTTGAATAGGCTTAGATGGGCAAGGCCTAAAAGTTGACAACCATTTCCTGCTGGAAGGTTGAGGAGAGGTGTTCTTATAATATACGATCATAAATAGTGATGGCCTCATTAAGACCATAGCTTTGAGCCTTTGGGTAATCACTCAAAGATTGTCATACAATTTTCAATATATATCTGCCTTTAAAGAATGCTGAATAAATCAACCAGTTCACTGTGACCCACTTCTATTATACATTGCTTTGGTGGAGATCTTTTAGCTGTAGGTAGATAGGCCGATCAATCTTATATCTTTGACAAGAAAGTCATTATCTTGTCAAAAATTAAAGCAAGATAACTATTAATGACATATCAAATGACCCACAGGTGATTCTAACAATTTAATATCAATCCAACTTGTATTCTATCAGTTCACAGAGACACAGACTAAGGGTCCATATGTTTATAAGCTGATCATTAAACATCTACGAAATAGCAAAATTTTAGAAGCCAACCATCGACATAATTTCTCCCTTTTTACCCATGTGATAGCTTCATGATCCCGAGGGGCAACTTGATGCTAAGGCCACAAAACGTTAGGTTCATATTACCAAGGAAGAAACAATAATTACTATTTCATTATACCGATTCTATAGAAAGATAAAAGTTAAATATCACATAAGAAATTCTTGCACCAGTAAAATAGAATAACAAGAGATTACTTGCTCCTTAACAACAGATAATGGTACACCCTTGCAAACGACAATACACTTGTAGTGCCGATAATGAATTTTAGTAATTTACGAATATCCACATGCAAGGTTACTATGACATCAGCCTCAACAATATTAAAAATACACAACATGGAATAGAACGAAAGACATCATTAGGACAATCCTCCCTGGGCCACATATTGTACTGGAATAAAATTTTCCAACTGAGAATAGCTGAAATTAAAGAAAACTAATTTATTAAAGGCTAATTCATTATGCTTCATGATGAAGTAATCTGTAGTTTTAATGTTTCAAAGTATAGTAACTATGAAATATCAATTTTTCAACATTGAATGATTTTTCCTTTAAGTAACCTACATTACACCTTGGTCCTCAAATATCTTGTACAAAACTTTAGTTCTCAGATGTCATCCGTCACATTGTGTTGTAAATTAACTTATACAATCACATGGTTAAAAGGTTGAAAGCTCAGCTATGTATTCAACCATGTATGTAAAAAACTTTGGCTTACAAGAGAAATAAAAATAAATGTCATAAGGCAAGTAATACCTAAGTTTGCATAACATCACCAGCAACAATGTTGCCAACTGTTCGGAGTGCAGGAATCAACACAAATGGCGATGGATGGCTGAAGAAAGCAATATGAAAATATATCAGGTTTATGCAAGACCAAATGAACTTACAGGACAAGCAAATCATGGAGATGATGCTGATGATGGTGATGATGACAATAATGAACAAACAGACAGTGGAAAAAAACAAGCCAAGATATAACTCCTGGTACATAAAGAAGTAGTTCAAATCTGAGGGCAAACACCAGTTTCAATAATAGCCTGAATTTTGTCATTTGTCCTGTTAGAGAGGTATGACAATGCCCAACAAGCATCGGTAAGGACTTCCTCATCATTTGAATGTATGAGGCAAACAAGCACCAAAAGAGCAGGTTTTATCTGCCAAAGATATGTATGTCAGAATGGCATGGACAGAAAAAAGAGAGAAAAGATAGAGATGGTAGGGTCTAAGTTAGCAGAAAAAAACATGCTAAAAAATTGGTTGTGGCTTGCCTCTACAAAAGTTGGACAAGGTCCATGGTGCATTCCTAAGCATGGACAATTTCGCCTGCTCATTAAGTTTGCTCAAAAGTGGTATTAATGCACCATGTGCCAGAACAAGGTCTCGGCATCTTGGAGAATCACCAGCAACATTGCCTAAGGCCCATAGAGCCTGCACAGTGAGCACAGCACGAAGACAATGAGCAAGCTAGACTTGGATTATAGTAATACATATTAACGGTTTAACATAAGACGTGTAGAAGCATACCAACAATTTTATATCGAGAGAAAAGGATGCTTACCTGCTCATGGACATCATCACTGAGCAAACTAAGAAGATTGACAAATATAGGCAGTTGCTTCCAGTATGTGGAAGATTGCGCTTCTATGAAGTGTCAGTTGCTTACCTCTGTCAATTGACCCTAAGGTCTTCAGTACCGGTGCATCTTCAGCCTCTGCCATGACATATATATTCAAACTTTAACAAAAAGCATCAGAATGAGAGCATCACTACGTTTGAAATTCTGCAATTCAAACTCAAACTTTTTTTACGGATAAAACCCATTAAATTTATGAAACCAATTAATCTAAAACTAAAATCCATTCAAAATTTCTAATCAAAATAGATATGCACACTACATTGTCATAGACGTAGTACAAAAAAATCATTAGAATGATGATAGTAAATGAAGTGAATGGCAAAATAGTTTCTAAACAAAGTTATCTTATGGCTAGGTCTTTTATCATTTTGTGGATTTATATAAATAGACAAATAATGTATTTAGCATTATTATAAAGTAAAAGGAGTCAAACAAAAAATATAAAATTAATTTTGAATAAAAATCTGAAATAATATTTTTTAATAATGCAAGAAATGAGGCACTACATAGATTCTTTACAACAAGAATATTTATAGCCTTTGTTTTTTTAAATAAAAGAATGCTGGCCTTGATCATTGGAAAGATAAAGGCATGCACTGTACCAACCAAGGTTAACTACATGCTTATCATGGTAACTTATTGGAGATTTAAAAGCAGAAAACTGCTAAATTTCAGAAAAAAATTTAAAAGGTGATTTAGTAAGATAGCATTAGGGGTGAAGGGCCATCACCACCAGAAGGGAATATCAAGGTGTTAGATAAACGACGATGGTAAATGGCTACCTTTCAAGCCCCCTACCTGCCAGGTGGTTACTTAAGAAACCCACATCTGCCTGCAACCTTACCGTGATCCAAAAAACATGCCTATTCCAGTCCCCCATCTACTTTCTTGTCTTTTAAAAAATGTTACTACTTGCCACAGAATATTCTTGATCTGAATGAAATTATACCGATTTACTATTGTTCTACACCCGCCAAATAGACCAGAGAATCCTCTTTTTTTAAAGGTGGCAAATGACACAGTTCATTTAATGCTTACCTAAAAAGAAATAGTTACAAACCATTGGAAGAAAAAAGAAAGGGAAAGACAAGAGGAGATTCTAGGGGCATATTACCAAGGCGGTAGGATGTCGCTAGTTACACACATATATTGATGTGTTCTTAGATATCTCTATGAATAATGGGTGTTCTTAGAAATCTCTACGAATAAGTGGGTCAAAAATCTATATGACCAAAAATTTGATACTAATAAGTTTAGAAATCAGATGTTACTTTAACTCTCATTTTGTTGGCTCTAGGAGTGATGTTGCTTTCATAAAAGTAACTCAAGTAATATAAGAATTGTTTGTTCTTGGTTAAACTTGTTTTTTTGATGTTAGAAGGAGGGGTCCAAGATGTTTGGTGTAATGAGAAATAGAATAAGTGCATTAAATATGATTCCTACTTGTAAAACCAAAATATGGCTAGGAATGGACTGTGTAAATCTATACAGGACTGTGCAACAGTTTATGTTTTTAGTTTCAATTAGGTTGTTCATAGCCTAGATAAGCACGTAGGTTGGATGTTGTATCACTTAAAATTTTGTAATGTTAAGCTCTTCTTCTTGATTACCATGAGAATCATGGGTAGTAATGAGGTATGTAAGAGGTGCATATTACATTATCCATATTGACTGGCCTTTGCAATTTGTATATACATTCAAATATTTTATGTATTCTGAAAGCATAGCAATCTCAGGAAATTTATGTTATAACTTGCAGAGTGAATAAAAATTTAAATATTTAGTGAGTATAATTTTACTACCATGAAATCTACTTTGACTTCTAGAAATAATGATAAAAAACCCATTAATAAAGCAGACCAGGTGGGATCATTGAACTCTTGAGATTTTCCCTTGAGTTGCTACTGAAACTTGAATTTGTCCATAAGACATAAGAAAAACCAAATTCACTAATATGCCTTACATGAAATAAAATGTGTTTTTCTGAGGATAAAGACACATTTAGGCCCCCTTCTCTAAAACAAGGGCATTCCTCCAGCTGATTATGCAATCATTTCTTTCTACCCTATCTCCAAACTACTACTGTATCTCACAGTTCCCAAGTGGACATTTAAGAGGCCAAAGAGTTTAAGTACATCCTTTTCTTATCTAACCTGGATAGAAACAGAAAAGAAAGAAATAAGATGGACATGGTTTGCAGATGAAGGAGGAATAAGTTTACCACTTTTGGATGTGGTCAACTCATATGCTAGACAGAGGACTATGAGAGTGTTATACACTACATATAGCACATAACAGATTTTGGCTGTAATTTTTTAGAGGTAAGAATGCTCTACAATACATATGCTCGGGAAGAGTTGTTAAGTTTTAAGACCCCTCCGATATTAGTTGCAAAGCAGAAAAATCAGAAAAAAACAAAAAATCTATAAATCTATGAAATCTTCAAAATCAAAAACTCCAAAATCTGAAATTTTTTTCCACATATGCTAATCATATTTCGACCTGGGTAAACAAAATTGACATGTTTAGTCTATATTATAATTATGACTACCAGCTCATTGTTTATAGGCGCGATGACATTTCCTGCTCATTTATTCATACAAGGATGATGATAAAGAAGCTTAAGCGCTTCTACATTTTTCGGATGAGAGCAAAAGAAGAAAGAATACCAAAGCTACGGCATACTATATAAGATACTTGCCAAATGCTGCTCCTTCATGCTACAAAAACATAAATGACAATGTACTGAGAAAATAAATTGCAAAATGGTGGACTGCAATACTGTATAAAGCAGGAAAAGGACAAGTGCTAAATATCCTACCTGGCAACCAATAAGACGAAATAAGGGTTGTTGTAAAGCAGGCAACTTTTCAAGGAGGTCATCACAAGATAATTCTCTTGTTCTACTATGCCCCTGAAGATTAAATAAGTTAGAAAATCTAAGATAGAACAAATGTTGCTTCATATTCGGTATAAGAAGTGAATTTTGACAGGGATTTATAAACAAAGTACCTTTGAAAGCTGCCTACTTTATAGTTGCATGGTTATAGCCTTCATAAAATTAGTCATAGAAATTTTTTTTATTAATGTACCAAATACCATCATGAGCAAGTGAGAGTTGATCACGTAAATCTTAAAAAAATGAAACTTTCTCCCTATCAAAAGTTTTTGAAAGTGACAAGCCATGAGTCATTTATTGATAAAAGGAAGGAGTATAAATATTACAGTAAAAGAATAGAAGCATGAGAAGGTAAAAAAGAAGTTTTCAGATTCCACCGAAAAGAAGTAATCACAACACCAAGCATTTCCAAGTTTACGCATCACAAATCCCAAATCTAGAAAAAGAAAATGATAATGTTGCTCGAACAGTCTTCACAGTTTCATATAACAAGGGAATAATAATTTAATGAAAATAACAATGGCCATAATGCAATGAAAGGGGAGTTGGAACCAATAAATGAAATTAAAAAATAACAACAAAAGGGACCTGTTCATCGTCCTTAATCAAATGAAGAAATTGATCGTCATATTTCAGAGCATGTGACTTGTATGCACATGCACTATTCCAACGGAGGTAGCATCATCCCTACTGATTTCTATCCTCTTGAATGAATATGTTTGATTTTCTAAGTTGCACGAATATAACCTGAGCATGACCTGGTGCTCTTGATGAAAATACAAGATACAACGAAGAAGACAAGGGTGATGAATACCATAAAGTTTTTAGATAATCTGTCGGGTGAGCACGCCAACACTTGGTGGACAGGCATCCTCTACATTGCCTTGTTGAGGAACCTCAGCCCTGTAGAAAGGTGCCCCTGCAATGCCCCCTTTGTGCTGCTATCCTGCTATTCCCCTGTGCCGACGAACATCTTGCCAAGGTCGCTAGCGATGTCCGCGATGGTGGCACCGAGGTTCTGGTGCTGTGCTCTTGTGTTACACATCGCTCCCAAAATCACCTAATTCCCACGATGTTACCAATGGAAAAAATTAATTAATTAAATACGTAGTAGATTACACATATATACCTTGGTGATTGTGGCCTGGGGGCACCCCGTCGGAAGCTTGTTCCTCTAGGTACCAGAGTATGCGAGGAAGACGGGGATGGAGAGCAAGATGGCCAAGGTGGAGATCCCGAAGCCCCACTGCCAGCCCTTGTTGTCCTCCCCCTAGACGACGAAGGTGACAGTGATGAGGGCGCCACCGAAGAGGCAGAAGACTAAGTAATTGAAGAAGGTGGACCCTTGCAACCTCGAGGGGTTCCGTCGTCGAATTGCTTGGTGCTGTGGGCCAATAGGGAGCCCTTGGTTCCCCCCGACGCCAAGAGCCACCAGGTAGAGGCCGCCGAAGAGTATCGCAACCTTCTCCGACTGTGGAGACGGCTAAGGCGAATCGGATGAGGCGGGAAGAGGGTTACGTAACGATGAGGGGGAGATCGCGAGATAGCAGAAGGAACCGAGTAGAGAGGAGGCGGGGCGGTGGAAGGGCTCCAAAAAAAGTATACCCATCATACGGTTCATGACAGGATGGCGTCCATTGGTCCATACATTCGACGGAGGAAAAGAAACACTTTGTAATCTAATGGTCACAAATGAGAGGACAAAAAATCAACACTCCCATTTCTTATATTAAGTTAGATTATTTGGGGTCAGTCATATAGATTCTCTTTTTCCACTCATGTCAATTTTGTGTTATTTCTTCAGAGATATTTAAACCATCTAAATCATATTGAATTATCCTCCTCTAAGTTAACTTAAGTCTACCACGCCCTTTTTTTGTTTATGTCATTTTAATATTTTTTATCTTTCTAATTGGAGCCTCTTTAGATCTACGTTTTAATATGTCCAAACTATCTTAATCTCCCTTCTTTCAATTTGTCTACAATTCTCATTACTCTTACATTTTATCTAATATATTCATTCCTTATTTTATCTAATATAGTGTGACCACTCATCCATCTTAACATTCTCATTTCGGCAACACTTATTTTAGAAGTATGTTTTTCTTTTATTGTCCAACATTCACTGCCATACAACATTGCAGGTCTTATACTTGTACGATAAATGTTTTCTTTCAAATTTAATTGAATTTTATGATCACATAGAACCTCTGAAGCCAATCTCCACTTCATCACCTACTTTAATCCTATGATTAACGTCTTCATCACATTCTCCATCTTTTTGAATAATTGATCCAAGATACATGAACTAAGTTTTTTAAGACAATATTATTCTATCTAAATTGACTCCCTCACCTACTTCTCTTTGGTTTTCATTAAATTTACAATGCATATATTCTATTTTAGTTCTACTTATCTTGAAACCTTTAGTATCCAAAATATTTCTCCACATTTCTAACTTTTTATTCACTCCTTCTTGTGTTTCATCTATTAATACGATATCGTCTGCAAATATCATACACCAAGGTATATCATCTTGTATAGTCTTCATTAATTCATCTATAACTAATGTAAAAAGATAAGGACTTATTACAGACCCTTGATGTAAGCCAATTGAAATAGAAAAATCTCTTATTTCTCCACCAATTGTGCATATGCTAATAGTTACATCATCATACATATCTTTTATTATTTGTATATACTTAACAGGCACCATCTTTTGTTCCAACACCCATCATAGAACCTCTCTTGGTACTCTATCATAAGCCTTTTCTAAATCAATGAACACCATATGTAAATCTTTCTTCATATCTCGATATTTTTCTATTAAACTTCTAATAAGAAAAATAGCTTCAGTTGTAGATTGATCAGGCATAAATCCAAATTGATTAGCTGAAATATTTGTACAGCTCTATAATCGCCACTCAATTTTCTCATAATTTCATAGTATGACTCATGAGTTTGATCCCTCTATAATTTGCACAATCTTGCATATCTCTTTTTTTCTTAAAAATATGTATAATGATGCTCTTTCTCCATTCATTCGACATTCTTTTTAATATTAGGATTTTGTTAAAAAGTCGAGTTAACCATTCCACTCCTCTTCCAAACACTTCCACACTTCAATAGGAATATTATCCGGATCATATGCCTTACTTGTTTTCATCATTTTCAATGTTTCTTTAACTTCTAAAATTTGAATTTTTCTAATATAATTTAAATTAAAGTTTGTCACATTCTCCATGTCGTCTATGTTTTTAGCAAAGTTGTCATTAAAAAGAGTATCAAAATAATTTTTCCATCGTTCTTTGATATCATCATCTTTTATCAACATTTTTTCTTCTTTATCTTTTATGCATCTAATTTGATTAAGATCTTGAGACTATCTCTCTCTCATTCTTGCTAGTTTATAAATATCCTTTTCACCTTCTTTAGTTCCAAGTTTCTCATACATATATTTAAAAGCATCATCTCTTGCTCTTCTAATAACCATTTTTGCTTCTTTTTTTGCTATCTTGTATTGTTCACAAGCTTCATTGTTATCACATTTAGGCAATCTCTTATAACAATCTCTCTTATTCTTTATCACCTTTTGTACTTCTTCATTCCACCACCAAGTCTCTTTTTTAGGTGGACCATGTCCTTTAGACTCTCCAAGTACTTTTTTAGCTATCTCTCTAATTTTTATAGTCATATTCATCCACATAGCATTAACATCTATGTCTAACTTCCAATCATTTATCTTTAAAAGTTCGGTCTAAATATTTGTTGTTTTATTCCTTTTAACTCCTACCATTTTATTTTAGGAGAAGACTTTCTTTTATATGTGTTTGTTTGTGTTTTAATCTTAACTTCTAAAATCACTAACCTATGTTGGCTTGATAAAGTTTTACTTGGAATTACTTTACAATCTTTGCAAATAGCACGATTAGATTTTCTAATGAGAATGAAATCAATTTGACTTTTATTTTGTCCACTTTTAAATGTTATTAGATGAGATTCTCTTTTAATAAAATGAGTATTTGTGAGGATAATATCATAATCCATAGCAAAATCTAAAATATTCTTCCCCTCTTCATTTAAATTTTCATATCTAAAATCTCCATGAACATTTCCATATTCATGACATTTGTTTCCAACATGTCCATTGAGATCTCCTCCAATAAATATATTTTCTTCATTTGGTATACTTTGCATAAGATCGTCTATATCTTCCCAAAATTTTTCTTTAATCTCGCTACTTAATCCAATTTGTGGAGCATATGCACTAATTACATTAATTATTTCTCTTTCTATAATCATGTTTACCATAATAATCTTATCTCCTACTCTTTGTATTGAAACTATTGCATCCTTTAATGTTTTATCAACAATGATACCTACACCATTTTTATTTCTCTCTTTTCCTGTATACCATAGTTTATATCATGTATTTCTTACTTCTTTACCTTTTTCTCCTATCCATTTGGTTTCTTGGATACACATAATATTAATCCTTTTCCTCTTCATACTATCAACAAGTTCCATAAGTTTTCCTGTAAGAGATCCAATATTTCAAGTGCCTATTCTTATTTTTATTTTAATATTTTCTTTCTTACATTTCTTTTTATAATAATACCTATTTGCATTTGAGTTTATTCTATAACTCATATCTTGCTCTTTATTATGGACTAACTTCTTTACCCACACCCATCCTTGATGTGAGAACCCTTGCTTATTTAACACCACAATAGGATGCTTATGTGGCGTGTCGCATGTGGGGAATGCCCTCACCCTTGCTGTATTTTTCGCCACATCCAGGTTTCGATGTAACGCGTCGTTTGATGACTACGCCCCAACGTTTATATCATTTGAATCCATATCATGAGATGTGACTTTATTTTTACGTTTATAAATGATTGAAATTAAAATAAAATATGTTGACAATGTATTGAATTAGAATCAAAGGTAATTAATTTCTTATCTATTTTTATTTTAATAAAACAATATATGTTTTAAAAAAGCAATATAATAATAAAAATAAAATAATAATGATTAAAATTATCAATTATAAAAAATTAATTTTTTACTAATACTTTATTATTATTATTAAAATAAAATAAAATAAAATAAAAATATTATTATTTAAATTTAAATTTAAAATAACTAAACCCTTATCAAAACTAAAATAAAAATAAATTAATTAACTATAGATTTCACCCCCGTTGGCAGCTCCATCTTGGGTGAACACATGAGTTGCAAGTTGCAACTCAGCTAGATGCATCACCAATAAATGTTAAGGAGCCTAAAGAATTATAGGTGTTAGATTGTCCGATAAATTCTTATAGATTTTCATCATAAAAACATATTAAAATAAAATTACTAAGCAAGGGTTCTAAAAAACAACAATAAAAGCTAGAAATCGAACTATGGCCATTTAAGTTTTATTGGGCGGTCTTAAAAAAAGTATGAAACTAAATCATGGCCTATTAGGTCAATTGAAACTAGCTACCAATTTAGATTGATCTTGATGATCAAAAAAAATAGAATATGAAATCAAATTATGGCCATTTAAGCCAATCTAAATTGGCACTAGTTTGGATTGGCCAACACGGCCATAAAAACTAAAAAAAAACTTAAACCCCAAACCATGACACTTTTGAATTGGCCTAAATGACCATAAAAATAAAAAAAGGGTTATAAACCAACCTTTGCCATTTTAGGACAAACCACTTTTGATTTACCTAAACAGTCTTAGAAACCAAAAATGAAGTTCGAAACAAAACCATAGACAATTAAGTCAATTCAATTTACTTACTGGTTTGGATTGGTTAAAACAGTCATACAAAGAAAAAAAAAGTTAGAATCTAAATTGATTACTAGTTTGGAATGGGTTAAATGACCATAAAAACCAAAAAAGAAGTACGAAACCAAATCGTGGTCATTTAGGCCTATTCAAATCGACATAAAAAAAGAGTTAGAACTCAAATCATGACCAATTATATAAATCCAAATTTGGATTGGCCTAATTGGCCATAAAAACTTAATAAATTAGAAACCAAATCTTGGCTATTAAGTCTCCTATTTGAATTGACCTAGACAGCCTTAAAAATGAAAACAAAAAAGAGTTTGAAAGCAAACGTTGGCCAATTAAGTCAATTCAAATTGGTTATCAGTTTGGATTAGCTTGAATAACCTTAAGAATCACAAAAAAAAAAATGAACCCAAACCATGGCCGTTTAGGCCAATCCTAACCGGTACAATCATAAAAATTAAAAAAAGAGTTAGAACTCAAATAATGGTCATTTACCTCAATCCAAACAAGTTATTAGTTCGGATTGACCTAAATGGATGTAAAAAAAAATTCAGAACACAAATCATGACCATTTAAGTTAATCCAAACTGGATTGGGTTAAACAACCACAAAAATGAAAAAGGAGTACAAAACCAAGCCATGGCTGTTATGGCCAATCCAAACTGACTATCAGTTTAGATTGACTTAAACGTCCATAACAATAAAAAAAAGAGTTAGACCCTAAATCTATTACTTTGGATTGGCCTAAATGGTCTTAAAAAAAGAGTGTAGGAAACCAAACCATAGCCAATTAAATCAATCCAAGTAATTGGTTATCAATTTGAATTGGCCTTAATGACCTTAAAAACCAAAAAAGGGTGATTTCTCTTTTTCTCCATCCTTCAAAATCTACTTTGGCTTGACCTCTAATATCGTTGACATTTTAGGAATCAAGAGAAGTGGCAACGATATTGGAAGTCAAGAGAATGGAGATGATGGTGGTCGAGAACAAGAGAAGTCACCAAACCTAAGGCTTTTTTGTTTTTGTTTTTAAGGCTTTTTAAACCAAACCAAGCCTGTTTGGATTAGCCTAATAGTCCATTTATATTAAACATAAGTCATTATTATGTTGTGGATAAAGAAATTCAATAAGAGTTGGTGGACATCCTAGGTCAATACATCATTTCAAGTAGGTGGTGGATCACAGGTCACTCAAGTGGATCCATTGCTAGGTCTGGTGGATCTCATTCTTAGAGAGATCCACCTCTTAGTGCATCTTAGGTAGGTGATTCTTGACCTACATTGGGGACACTTGCTGAGCCTAGACTATCTCAATTATAGGTTTTTTAGCCTAGTCCAATGGTACCTGCATCTCTTTATAGTCTTATGTCTATAGTTTATAAAATATTTTAAAATCATTATAGACATCAGTTTTTGATATGCTCTTGTTTTGTATTTAATTAGTTATATTTAGTAGACATGGGAGAGATCTGGCCAAGGAGAACATTAGTGTCTGGAGAGATCTTGAATGCCAAATTGGTAGTGGGCTCGAGTGTAAGTCTGCATGGTTAAGAATTTATCTCATACTTTAGAGTTTGTTACAAAATACATTGTAATTATGAAAAAAAAATTACAACACTCTTTCACAAGAGAGGAAAGATGCAATTTTCTGAGATCTTGAGGTAAATATTTCGATTATATTCATAGTTTCAATTTATACATTATGTTTAATAGTGTATTATTAATGATTATCAAATTTCTACAATTTTGCAACACTATTTTACATTTAAGTGATCTGCATCTATAGATGCAAATATTTTAAAATGTACGGGGAAATACAAAAACTATATAAAGAAAAGTTAATAACACATATTTAGTTTTTTTTCTTCTTTGTTGTTTGTTAAAACTAATAAAATTTATGTATCTAGTATTTCACAGGATGGTCACTAGAGAAGGCCCATGAGATTGTACCTCAACAATATGAAATGGACCATTGGTATTATGTCTGTAACAAATGGACCAAAGATGAAAATAAAGTAAAAAATCTTGTTTATTTAAATTATTTTTTATTGGAGCATGATGTTTCATCAAATATTTAACTCTTATAGTTTTTAAGTAATTAGTAAAAAAATAAAGACAATAGAACTCATCTATCAATGCCATATAGAATAAGAATGACAAATATTCATTAGTTAGAAATAGTTTTTGTACATATTTAATTCAATAGTTATTTATTATTGAGTAGAGTTTCAATGTATTATAATAGTCTTAATTACTTTGAAGAGACACAAAATAAAGGACACCGCCCAACTCGTTGAGAGGTCTTCTAAGAAAGTTGTTGAATAATGGGAAAGATCTAATTTATTTGTATCATCTTTCATTTCAAATAAATCCTAATATAATTCTTAGTTTTTGGGTAATATGCAACAATTAATGAATGTCCCAAAGCAAGCTAATGTTGGGATATTTGAGCATACATTCATTACTAAGGAGGCATTCGACACTGTCTTCGACAAAGATAGGCTGGGACAGATCCCATGCGGGAAGAGATGACAGACTTGCAACACCTAATATGATGTAAAGTAGTAGAGATGATAGTACCTCCACAATTTTATAGTTCAAAAATTGATTAGCAAAGTGGAGAAGCAATCCATCGAGGTAGAGAGACAAAATAACCAAATTGAGAAGTAAAACACGGTGATTGATTCTCTTTAATAACAAATATCCAACCAATAAAAAGATTTTACAGATACCATCAAACAGCTAACATAACAAATGTTAACCATTTTTGATCAAAGACTCCCCTCACCATTGAGCTATCAAGTTCAGGACCTCAATAATAGAGAAAGAAGGACAATGGAGGGGACAACAACGAGGCTAAGAACGATGAGGACAAAGATGCTTTGACATCCTTTGGAGAAGATGATTGAGACATATTTTGTATGTATGATCTTTGTTATTTGGACAAGTCATTTATTTTCGTTCTATTTATATGCAATGTACTTTGTCCATAGTGTGTTTTTACTTTGATTTGTGTATTGTATACAAAAGTGTGGTTTGTGGATGAATGAGTTGATGAATTGTGGTTTGTAGATGGAGTTAAGATTTATGTATGAATGAGTTGTGGTTTGTTGATGAATGAATTGATTGATTAGGAATGAAATTGTAAATGAATAAAATTATATAATTGTTTGTTTTGTAGAATGTAGATAAACATATACATATTGATTGTACAGTCTTGCTTGGTTGTAATCTCGTATAATTTTTTATTTTATAATATTAAAAATAATTATTTCTTAAGAATTATTAACAATGACTTCGAACAATGATTTGTATGATGGTTATGAAACAATGGCGATGCCTAGACAACCATTGCCATAAAAGATATTGTTCTCTTACATGAAAAGAGGGTGGCAACATATGTCAGCCATCGTCAGCATCTTTTCTTGTGATGACTGCATCAATAACAACAACGACTGTTAAACTATTGATTATAACTCTTTGACGGTGTTACCAAAATCATCGCATAAAATAATTGGTGAAGGCTTCAAACTCTCGCCATTAAGCCTATTTTTTGTAATGTCCTATCCTATATTGGTAGCAAAAGAATTAGGTACCGGTCAGAATAGATTTCTTAAAAGGATACTGATTGATTATTGGTCGCAAAAGAATTAGGTGCTGGTCATAATAGATTTCTTAGAAGGATGCTGATTGGTGGTCACAATAAGTAGACTGTAAAACATAGGGTCTGTTTGGTTGGGTGTAAAATGATTGGCCTGAGCATGTTTTCGTGAAAACCAACCCCCAGCTCATATTTGGATGGCAAGAAAATCGGGGGTCAATGAAAAAGTAATATGTTGACTACATATTTCACGGATTTTGGCATCCAGATATTCATTCCGGGTGCCGTTTTCAAGATCAAACGAGAAAGGTTGATAAAAGTAAATATTAACATGTTTTAAAATTTTAAATAATAATATTATGAAATTTTAGTTTTTAGGAAAATATTATAATATATAATATTTTAGAGTGATAAATATGATAGATAGAATCTATAAAAAATAATTTAGTTAACATGTGTATTATTTTATAATTTTTTTATATTAAAATTGAAAATGTAAAATTGTTAACGGTAATTTAGAAACAACTAAATGATTGAAATCGACTTCAAAAACTAAATTATAAATATTTAAATAAAAATATGTTTTCAAAAAAAATATATGTAACCAAACAGTGTATTTTATTTTATATTTTTTGGAAAAGTTATTACGTAAAATTGCTTTACTTGAAATTATTTTTACATGGATCCGGATAAACCCTTACTTAAAATTCATTTTTATAAAAGTAATCTACATGAAAGAAAATTATTTTGTTAATTTTTATATTATTTATAATTATTATTGTATCGAATTTTAATACATTAAAATTTGAAGAATGATTTTAAAACATATAAATGAGTGAAAATATTTTTAGAAAAATAATTTACACGCAAACTAATAGTGTAATATATTTTAATTTTTTTTAAAAAAATATCTGAAAAATATTTTACTTTGATACTACTTTTCATGAAAAATGATATACTAGCATCCAAACGGTGGAAACTGATTTCAATCTCCATGAAAAAGTTGTTTCATGAAAAGTATATTCAAGTATTTTGTTTTTACGTAGAACCAAACGGACCCATAGTGTGTGGTGGTTTCCATTACCCGGATACATACCAGAAATTGGGTGGTGGTGTGACCACAGTAAGATATCAGTACCGTATAAGATAAGCCTCTCGCAACAGTGGAGGAGGATCTAGAATTTTAACTTAGTGGATCATTTAAAAAAAATCATCGGATGTTTAAATTGGTTTAACAGAAATGTACGCAAACTTTGATGAAGTTCTCAAAATTATGACCCCCGAGATCAATGTAGATCTAGCACTATCTTGAAGAGGCGGTGAGATTATCCAGAAGATCAGGCATATATATAGCGAGAGAGGGGGGGGGGGTGAGAGTCCATGCATGTGGTCCTCACATGGGTTTGCGAAAATTGGCACTTAGTTTAGGCATGGCCCGACCGACCACTTAAAAGTAGGGCCTAGAAGGGCCTACTAACAGGGACCGGATCCTCTGTGCACTACGGTGTGCACCTCAATACACACCACTTCAATAAACTATCTTATATTCCACTCAAAATAATTATTTTTAATATTTTTAAAATTGTGAATATAAATAAATATCATCTAATAATATATTCTATATAAATTAGTATCAAAAATATTTTTTACATATTTATTTAAATTAAATGCATAATTAACTTATAACAAAGTATAAATGTTAAAATTATTTGATAATATTATATTTTTATTGATATATGATATTTGTTTATATTCACAATTTTAAAAATATTAAAAATAATTATTTTGAGTGTAATATAAGATAATTTATTAAAGTGGTGTGCATTGAGGTGCACACCGTAGTGCACAGAGGATCCGGTCCCCTACTAACAGCTCTATTTTCTGCCTTGCGGCCCCGCCATGCTCCACTTGCACGGAAGGCGCCGCCCGGCCGGTTAAATTTAGATCCCCCCTCATGGCGTTGATGGAAGAAGCGGGTGGGCATTCCCTTGCTAATTGGTGGCTGTGGCTCCTTTCCCTGTCCTGCTCGGTGCGCCCTTCTCTCACCCACAGCCCCATTGACGCCGACAACCGCCCCGCCACTGGCCGCCGCCCACTGATCACCGCCCCTCCCACTACCCCCTCCATATACCATCCCCACTGGCCGGAAATTGTGATCGTGACACGGTGATGCCCTCGGGCAAACCAGAACAGCAGGTTGATACGATACCAGATCCATCCTGCAGCAGTGTGATTAGAAAGAATATGCAAGCGGCCGGCGACAGAATAAGTAGATCCGTCGAACACCTTCTTCGCCTCCCCCACCATGACATGTAGAGTTTTCTTTTTCTTTTTTTTTAAGTAGCACGTACATCTTTTCTTATTTTAAAAGTAACATGCTAAATTTTTTTAATGTAAAATTAGCACGGTTTGGTCAAAGTCGATTTCGCTATATCCAACTTAAACTAACGACGGTCGGATATAGTTGTCTGAAAGTCGAGTTTGTATTACTCGACTTTCGACTTACAAAGTCGAGTTTACAAAACTTGACTTGTCTTCGACTACTATTACCTCACACGTAAACCCTCTTCCCCCCTTCTACCGCTCTTTCACCGCAATGGGGCAAAGTCGATCGGCGGCGGCGGCGGCGTGACTCCACGGTGGCGGCGGCTAGGGCGGCGGACGGCGGACAGCAGCAGCTGAAGGCTGCGGACGGCAGCGGCGGCTAAGGCGGAGAGGGCTCCGGCTGAAGGGGTGGACGGCTAGGCTTCCGGTAGGGAGAGCTCCAATGGCAAGATTCCTAGCAAAATCCGGCTAGGGCGGCTCCTCCAACATTAGAGCTCGATCGATCACAATTAAAAGGGAAGGTAACAGTTGAGGTTTTTTAGATAAAGTTGAACTTGAAATTGTAGTTTGGATTGTTAAATTTTGTAACTCCAATATGGATTTAGTTGAACTTGAATTTGAATTGTTTAATAAGAATTGGAGTTTTTTAATGTTGATTAACTAGAATTGGTGTTTCTCAATCGAAGTTGTGGTTTTATAATTGCTGGTTAATTAGATGTTGGTTGATTAGAGTTTGGTTTTAGAATTGTTTAATTAGAATTTGGATTTTTTTGATTGAAGTTGAAATATGTTTTTAGTTCTTTTGTTTATATGATATTGTTTGATTAGATTTGGTGTTTTTTAAGTCGGTTGTGGTTGGATTTATTTAGATTGCGCAATTTTATTAGATATTACTTAATTATATTTGGGGGGTTCTAATTTAAATTGGGGTACTTTTAATTTATTCCGGTCATTTCAAAAGCATCTCTTGTTATCCTCTTAGGCCATCGGTTCAATTCATTGCACACAACTAGTCGGACTGAATGGTCTAATTGTCTGAATACTTCAAAAAAATATTTTGAATATAGTAAGTTAGGTTAAAATGTGATCAATAATCAATGGCTTAATATAGTAAGTTAGAAAATTAACGGCTTAATATTTTCATGTTACTTTGAACAAGTTAAAGATATGACATCCAAGATAATCAATGTCCGTATAATGTTTGATGTGATACTTTTAGTAAGCAATGATTATGCTAATTATTATGGTGGATATGAACGTAATATTAAGATATTGCGAGGATTTAGTCATGAAGACCTAAAAGGTTATATATTCGATGCAATTGAATGTAACCCAGGATCAATAAATTTTATGTTAGCTTATAATTATTTTGATGGTGTCAATGAGATTATCGATGAATCAACTACTCAAACTCTATTGACGAGATGTGTTGAGGTTGATGATATCGTACTGTACATTGTAAAAAAATGCCTCAGGCATCACAACCCAAGCTGGATGTAGTACTTGGAATCCATAGACTTATAATCAACCATCCATGAGTTAGTTGTTATCTCAAGTTGAAAGTAATATTAGTCCATGGAATGTAATAAGTGATTAGAACACTGAAATTAATTTGAATGAGCAATACGAAGTACATGATGAACACGATGAAACTGATGGGTCCTCAAATGATAATGAAGAAGTACCGTACAAGATAGTTAATAGTATCTCACGATCGATGAATTTCATGAGGTCGAAGATACAACTTGGATAAATAATGCCATTGCAACAAATATTTTTATAGATAGTGATGAAGATGATGTCGAAGGGGAAGACATAATTGTATTAAGAAGGGAAGAAGAGAATCTTGATGAACTTTCAGTTGGAGATGTCTTCAGATGTAAAGAAGATCTTATACACTATTGCTGCGTGGGCATTGAAACATAACATGCAACACTGAACATATAGATCAATAAAGACTAATCTTACATTGATTTGTCCATCAAGAGCTGAAGGGTGTATCTGGAGATTACATAGACATGTTAGCACTTAGGTCGGAGGGTTGTGGAAAATTATGAGTTTGACAATAATCACACTTGCTCCACTCCCATTCGTAACATGACCCATAGACAGTTGACATGCATAACAATTTGTCATCTAATAATGCCCATCGTTTGATCCTGTCTAGTTATCTGACCAAGGGACATCATAGATATAGTGCAAGTAAAATATTCCCTAAACCTTCTTATTGTTATGAATTTCACATTATTCTAGATGCTAGTTATTGGCCATCATTTGGTCCAGACAGGAACATAATACAATTGTTACCACCTGCTAATGTCCAAAAGAGTGGTAGGCCAAGAAATAAACGGTTACCAATGGTGATGGACCGTAACTCAAACAGACAACAAAATAAATATAGCATTTGTAAACAACAAGTACATAATCGTTCCATTTGCCATACGAATCCATGGTGCGTATAGATTGTAATTGAAATTCATTTTTAGCAATTTTTAACTTTTGTTTGTTCAACTTTTTTACCCTATATATTGTTAAATTCTTTTAAATGTAAGTAAGACATTCAATTACTTACATGTTTAAACTTAAACTGTAGACATGGAGCGAGGTCCTCGTGAAACTTCTCTGTTACGGGATTAGTCACACCATCGTTTGACAAATCCTGAGGTAAAAAATACTTTCATACACTTAATCATGCATTACCATTTATGTATGTTGTTCCCGCATATATTTAAATTACAGCTTCATCATATTCAACTTTACAAATATTTAATTTTGTGTTAGGTATTATGAAGTGTTTTATTGTTTTATTTCATCCATGTTATGTCCTAATATATTTTTATATATTATATTTTGTTACATAATGGTTCCACTCTCTTCTTAGTCTCCCATTTCTGTCAAATATCGTTATGGCCGATCGATAATCATCTAATTTTGGAGTTACTAAAAATTGGTGGTTTTGTACATTTACATCATCTAAAGTGGTTTACTTTTGATAGACAGTTGATTATGGCTCTCGCGGAACGATGACGTCCCGAGACTTCTACTTTCCATTTACCCCAGGGAGAGATGACCGTCACACTACAGGATGTATCCATCATCATGGGTCTTAAGATAGATGGTCCCCCCATCATTTACCCACCCTGGGTACCATCTTAAGAGTTTATGAGCTGGGAGGACGTTTGCCACCGATACTTGGGTGTACGACCGATAGAAGGGGAAGAGATCCCACCATATGGTCAAAGTCTATCTACATTACGGTTGCAGTGGTTGTATACCACATTTGGGCAGAGGGCGGGTGAGTTACCCATCGATGAAAGTGAAGAGTCTCGCGCCGTATGTGTAAATCATATTAGGGCTCTTATGCTCACGTACATTAGCACACTCCTACTGGATACCTCGGGAACCAAAGTTCATATGCAGTATTTATTTTTTATGGATGATTTTGAGGAGTGTGGGAGGTTGGCATGGGTGTCGTGGTACTAGCCTACTTGTACTGCCAATTATGTGCCGCCATGGCTATGAAATGCATCCGAATAGGTGGATGTCTACATTTGTTACAAGTATGTATGATTTCATTAAAATGAATGTTATCAATTTCTTGTTTACACAACCCATTATGTTAACTTCTTCTTTACATAGATATGGTCGTGAGAACACATTCATGTCGGTCGACCTCATATGTCACTAAATGTTGGAGATGGTGAAGAAAGACGACCGCTTGATATCGATAAATTACGAACATATCCATGTTGCAACTGATTTTTATTTTTTTTATCATTCGATTGTTCATAATATGTAATTTATACCGGTGGAATCCACTACCAAATCGACCACAACACAAATTTACACTATTATTTTTTAGAAATGAACTTGACGCTAGGAGGCTAGCTAGGTAGATTTAAATTATATTTTCAATTACTTATTCCAATTTATCAAAAAATGCATGAGTCGATAACTTTTTCTCAAAAAAAAAAAATTTTGTGATATAGATTACGTGCAACAAATTTTGGAATCTGCACCCGATGTGTCAGTAGAAAACACCCAACTTTGGCTAGCCTTAATTGCTCTCTTATGTTGTTCGGTCATTGAGATCCATACACCCGAACGTGTACTTAGGCAGTTCGGCCATGTCCAAAGAACACCACATAATGGAAAGCAATATGAATGCAAAGATGGACGTGGTCGTTGGGGTACCAATTGGACGCAAGTATATGCGTATTATATTAATTGGTGGGATCGTTAGGAGGAATTTGTTTATCAACCTCCTGAGGAGGAGATTGATTTAGTTTCACAAACTCAGCAGAACAATGGTATATGAAACAAAATGTCTTGTATCTTGTTAGGAAAACCCTTGAACCTCCTGAGCAATATTATCCAAGGGGTCCCGTGGAGCGAGAAATTGTAAGATTATGTCATTTTGTTACAGCTTAATAACTTTTTTAAAAAAAAATATTGATTTGTTTGTTCGTATAACCTTTTTTTCAGCTACATACTCATCACGAAATTCAACAGATGCCTTAATCTTAACATGTGTATTAGCTTGAGCAAACAAGAGATGACATCTTGGATTTGCAATGACATATGCACGAGAAGCTCTATATCACGATACCATCAGTTGAGTCCACTTTAGATCCACTACAGTCTTCATCCGGACACTAGATACAACCTTCTTTCAGTTGGAGTGGACGGGAAGGTGTTGGACCTTCAACATCTACGAGGGCGGGGTTGTCTACCTATGTGCGGAGAAGATTGTGTGATCCCTCGATGATCACTTTGACGTACATTGGCTACAGGTATCAAGAACGAGATGTGATTGACAATCCCACTCCATCGGCACTGATGCAGCCGAGTCGACTTGGCGAAAATGTAGTGGCCGATGTCTGGCCAAGTAGGTTAGAATTATCACTTCCTGAAGAAGAGGAATGGTGGCTTGTTTAGAGAAGGCTTCATCTAAGGAGAGCAAGGGGAGGGTGATGTATGTTTTTATGGATATAGTTGTATATATTTTTTAGTAATGGATATGGTTGACTATGTTATAACTTATATTTTCATATAAAAAAGGCATGAGTTAATTCAAATATCTTGTATGAATATGTGTATGTGATGTAGTGTGGTTGACTTTTAATGTATACATGTGATATAGTGTGTTATTTGTGGTATGGAATGCATGGAGCGATTTTGTATGATTTCTCGTCATTTGGGGATCTCAAGTTTTGAATAAAGTTGTATGTTCATATGTGTGAATGGATGAAGATGTATCTTATATGATTTTTGTATGTAAAGTGACACAAAGTTGTATGACTTCTATATTTTTTATGTTATAAAGTGTTGATTGGTTGTATTGAATAGAGTTTTTTGAATGGAGTTATTTTGGATGGATTTGATTCCATTTGAGGCTTACAAGCTTGTATAAAGTTGTATATTTGTATGGGATGTATGGAATTGTATATTCATATAAAGTTGTATCGTTCAATTTGAATAGATGAATTGTTTGGGATGTAATTGATAGTTTTGAAAATTAGATGTGCTTGAGAGTGTTAATTGGTTATGTTAAATGGAGTTGTTTTGAATGGATTTGAATCCATTTGATGCTTACAAGCTTGTATAAAGTTGTATATGGGGTGTATGGAGTTGTATATGTTGTATCGTTCGATTTGGAGAACTCATTTGTATGAGATAGATGTGTTAAAAAGTGCAGTCTCACGGACTACACTTTTTTTTAGATTCTGTCTGAAAGTCGAGTTTTATCTGACTAACTTTGAACCTACTTAAAATCGAGTTTAGAAACTCGACTTTTACACACAAATCGTATGAAAGTCGGTCTGGTAAAATCATCCGAATAGGTGAAAACTGTTTGAAAGTCGAGTTCTTTCACCTACTGTGTTGTATTGATGAAAGTTAAGTTTTTGACAGAAATATTTTTCACCCATCTGAATGAAAGTCGAGTTGTATGAGATTGACTTCGAACTATCTTAAAGTCGAGTTTATAAAATTTGACTTTTGAAAATTGAGTAATCAAAATCTGACTTTAACATAACCACCCGTCTGACGTCATTAGTCAGTCTCGGATAAAATCGGATACGACAAAATTAACTTTTTTCGTAAATCAAGTTTTCAAAACTCAATTTCGATGGAATACTAGTTTTACAATAAAAAATTTTAGCGCGTTACTTTTAAAATAAAATTTTTAGAAGAAAGCGTGCTACTTAGAAAAGAAAAAACTTCATGACATGTAGCTGTCGGCGTGCGCCGCATAGTTTTACTACCACAGCGCGCATGCGGGGGCGGCGGAGCTAGCCGCCGCGTGTATATATAGGCTGCCATGGTGGTCGATATCCTTCATCCTCCGGCCCAGCTGAAGTGAGCTGCCGCCCGCCCTCTCCATGGATCTTCTCCTCGCACTCCAGTACGCCCTGTGCTTCCTTGCCTTCCTGTCCCTCTGGCGTTCTCGGATCTCTAGACCGCCGGCTTCCAGCAAGAAGGGTGAGCAGAAGCTGCCCCCGCAGCCCGCCGGGGCGTGGCCGCTCGTGGGCCACCTGCCCCTGCTCGGGGAGACCGAGATCGCCGCCCGCACGCTGGGGCGCCTGGCCGACGTCTACGGCCCCGTCTTCATGCTCCGCCTCGGCTCCCACCGCACGCTTGTGATCAGCAGCCATGAAGCTGCGAGGGAGTGCTTCACCACCTGGGACCGCAACTTCGCCTCCCGCCCCCGGATCGCCGCCGCCAAGTACCTGGGCTACGACAACACCATCCTCGGCCTCACCTCCTGCGAGTCCATCTGGCGGGAGATGAGGAAGATGTCGGCGGCGGAGCTCCTGTCCCCTACTCGGCTGGGGAAGCTCCGGTACATGCGGGAGGGCGAGGTGGATGCTCGGATGAGGGAGCTCTACGAGCTCTGCGCGGCGGAGGGGCGCCGGCCGGCGGTGGAGATGAAGCAGTGGTTTGAAGATACCACGTTAAACGTCATCGTCGGCATGGTCGCGGGGAAGCGATACGAATTCTCTGAGAGGAATGTTGGCGGCGGCGGCGGCGAGGCGGAGCAGATGAGGAGGTTCCAGAAGGGTCTGGCGGATTTTCTCTACCTAGCCGGAGCATTCGTCCCCTCCGACGCCCTGCCGTGGCTCGAGTGGCTCGACCTACAGGGCTACATAAAGGCCATGAAGAAGACCGCCGCGGAGCTGGACGCCGTTCTCGACGTCTGGATCGAGGAACACCGGCAGGGGAGGAGGTCGGCCGCCGGCGAGCAGGACTTCATCGACGTGATGCTTTCGAGCATAGGCGGAGCTAACCTGGGCGACCTGGATCCCGACATTGGTATCAAAGGAACGGTTCTGGTAAGAGCTCTCGATCAGAGAAGCATCTGAGATCATGATCGAATTAAGAGAAAAATTTTAAACTAACATACGTATTTTAAAAAAATATTTTTCTAAGATATGAACACACAATTTCTCTTTAAATTAACCCACTTTGTTATAAGTTCAATTTCTCAAATCTAACTTTAAAGGAATGAACTATCAGAAGGTGAAATTGAATTCGATTTAATTCTAAAATAAAATCAATCGTACGAATTATATAAGACTTCACAGGTTGAACCCATCCTCGATCGGGTTCGTGACTTCATCTTAGAAGTCCAAGTTTCACAATCTGACTTCACCTGTTCCCTAGAAAATCAGCGGCTTCATGTGATAGTTTAGAAGATAATTCTGATGTGTGTGTGTTAGATTTAGAAAATAAAATTTAAAATCGATTAATTTCAAAAAAATTTCGATTCTCAGCATGTTTGATGTATATAAACAGTACGTTAAATGTTCCCGTGTGTGGTCGTGGCAGAGCATGGTTCTCGGCGGCACAGAGCCGTCGGCGGTCACCATGACGTGGACATTGGCCCTGCTGATGAACAACCGCCGGGTGCTGGACAAGGTCCGGGAAGAGCTCGACCTGCACGTCGGGGCCGGCCGGAAAATGGAGGAGGCCGACGCGACCAACTTGGTCTACCTGGACGCCGTCGTGAAGGAGGCGATGCGGCTCTACCCCGTCGCCCCTCTCTCGGTGCCGCACGAGGCCTCGGAGGACTGCCGGGTGGGGGGCTACCACGTTCCGAAGGGCACTCGCCTCTTGACCAACCTGTGGAAGCTCCACCGCGACCCGCGGGTGTGGAAGGACCCCCTCGAGTTCCGGCCGGAGCGGTTCCTCGGCGGGGAGGCGGCGGGGGTGAAGGCGGGGGGGCAGCATTTCCAGTACCTGCCGTTCAGCTCCGGCCGCAGGATATGCCCCGGGATCACGCTCGCCCTCAAGGTGATGCTGCTGGCGCTGGGCCGCCTCCTGCACGAGTTCGAGCTCGAGACGCCGGACGGCGGCGCTGTGGACATGGGAGAGGGGCCCGGCATGCACATCACGAAGGCGGCGCCGCTGGAGGTGCTCCTCACCCCTCGTCTCCCGCGTCGGTTCTACCAGCAGTGACCGCCGCCGTTGTCACGACTGTAGAGCTCTGCACGGGTCGTCGTCGCAGAGTCCCACCCATCGGGGTGGGTCGTCCAACGAGCCTAATGGGAGTGAACTCCACTGATGTGATGTATTGTCGGTCTCACCTCCAATGAATGTGGTCCGAGAAAATGTCGGTCTGGTAGTTCAGAGAAAATGACCCTCGAAATTGTTCTTACCGCGAAATAGAAGAGGATACTTTTAGAATTTAGTCCTCTGATTTTAACCTTTATATGGAAATGGTACGTTTGAAAATGATGTTAAATAATCATGTGCATTGTATTGCCGGTCTGGTAGTTCAGAGAAAATGACCCTCAAAATTCTTCCAGCCGGGAATTAGAAGAGGATGCTTTTAGATTTTAGCCCTCTAATTATAACCTTTACGCTGTATCGAAATGGCAGGTTTGAAAATGATGTTAAATAATCATGTGCATTGTATTACAAAGATGCCCTTCCTTCAAATAAATAGAGCCACAGGCAGAGGTGCGTAGGGCTCGGTTTGGGATCATTATTTTTTAAATAGAACCAAACCGAATTAAATCTTCAAACCAATGTAATACAAATTTTTTTGAATTGTTTTAAATTAGAAATATATAAAATATTCAAATTAATTAGTTTTTACATATATATTGATTTTATAAGTTCTAAATAATTAAAATAAATATATTATTTTATTTTAAAATATATACATATCATTTTATTAATAATTTATTAACTTTTAAATAATAATTTATTTAATTTTATTTAAACAGTTTGGTGTGATTTGATTCGATTTGAGAACATTTGGGTGTTAATGAAAGTCAAAGAGGTTCAAACTGAAGCAAATCAAACCGAACAACGGTTTAAACCATTTCATGCATATGTCTAGCCATAAGGGATAAGGAGGGCAAAATATGTCTCATAATGTAAAGAGAAAATATGAATATTATAAAGAATCACTTAATAAAATTTGGTGCAATGAAAACGACGATTCATTTAAATTAATAAAAATTTCAATGAGAAAATCTGTAAATTTTGAGAAGTACGAAAGTTTTAGAACATCACAAAATCTGAAATTTGTTATTCTCCCGAACCCAAATGAGAGAATTTATGCAAATCTACCTGAAAGTTTGCAAAGTTCTAAAAAACTAAAAAAATTGAGAAAACCCGAAAATTGGGAATATGAGAACCAAAAGAAACTAAAATTGAAACTAAACAAGAAATCTCTATATTCTAAAGTATCTAAATATTGTCAAGTGACATTTAAAGGATGACCACGCCATTAAAATATGGCAAATCTAACAAAAGATAAACCATCCACAAACTAGAAGAAATCCACACTAGAAATAACTTTTATAGAGCACCCAACGGAGACCAATCACATAATTTACTAGCAAAAACCATAGTGGTATAACCAAAACCAGCATCACATCTAGCAGAAAACAGGTCCATAAATAATGCATCACTAACATATTTCTCGATACCCAATAAGCAGAATCTTCAGACTAAATAAGGGCAAGAAGGAAACGACCACAAACTAGCACTCGGTTATATAGAATATTTAAAATCGAATACAATACCACCCAATCAGCTGTTTTCTACCAACTTAAACCTTTACCTGTCGAACATGTTCCTAAGATATTCCAACACCCAGATGCATTTTTTGTAAGATGCTAATTAAGGTCAAATGTGAACAGTGCGCAATCATCACAACAACCTTCAAATTCTGGGCACCAACAGTTACCGATGCCTAGGTTAGAAGCTTCAGAAACAAAAGCAATTGGCAAGAAAGAAATATGAAATTTATGCAGGAACAATGACAAGTAGTTCAGGCTACACAGAAATATTCATAAATATGTCATTTTGTATTTCCATGAAAAAGAAAAAACATTTATAACTCAATTTCTAAAAAAAAATCTCCAAGAGTACGAAGCACCAACCTCCTAACCCATGCTCACGCCAGGCTACTCACTTTCTATGATATGTGCTACTGGTAGTGGGGGTACCTCTCATTTATCAGAAAATAAACTCCCTAGCAGTATGCCATAGAGAGTACCATACGTGAGAAAAAAAAGTGGGAATGGGAGAAGACAACGTAATTTTACATAACCAGGGAGAAGTTTGCTGGCGATTAAATTAGACAATCTTTCATTTGACAAACAATGTTTCTTATACCAGCCCCCTTCCACGTTCCTCCTCCATGGTGCCTTAATCATCCACCTTATTGTCAACACTCAAGCGTCCGCAAGGTGGCAGTAAACCAAGATAAGCAACGGAAATCTTTTACAAACTACATATTGCATTCTCCCACTTCTATTAATCCTTTTTATGTGTATTAGTTTAAAACATTCTTTTGACTCAGTAAGGCTTGGAAGGGGTCCTGGATTCTGCCTCCCAGACAAGTTGATTTAGAGAAAAAAAGAACTCAACTTAGGCTCCGTTTGATTAGGCTTATTGAAGCTCTTAACTCTGAATCGGTCAGTGTTCAGATGTTTAGGAACGTTTGATAAAATAGCTGAACCCTCCTCTAAACTAAGCTCTGAAGTCTTAATATCATCTGAGCCATTCAGATCGGCGCCCTAGCTTTTTCATTTTCAGACGCCGTCTCGCTCGTCCGCGCGGTCGCCCCCGAGATCGACATCGCAGCCGATCGTGTCCATCCAGTCGGGCATGCGCGGAGGGGGGGCTCCGGCGGGGGACTGCGCGGAGGGGCTGCGCGGAGGTGGGGGCTGCGCGGAGGGGCTGCGCGGCGGGGCTCCGGCGGGGGGCTGCGCGGAGGGGAGGGGGGACTGCGCGGAGGGGGGGGCTCCGGCGGGGGGACTGCGCGGAGGGGGATTTGCATCCGAAAGCTGCCCCTCTTTTCCCTGCACGAATCCACGGGAGGCGCCGGCTTCTTCCACCGGCTGCGACGGTGACGGCGATCGATCGATGCGCATCTCGACGTCGGAGTACTGTTTCAGCTTTCAACACCTCCGCCGGGGGAGCGGACAACCCGCCGGCGCGTGGCCTCCGCTACCCGAAGCACACTCGGCCGGATCCCAGAATATGGACAGCAGCTCGGCGGTGGCGAAGAAGTGGGGGTTCCGGTGGCTGTCGGATCAGTGCGGCATGGTGGCCCTCAGCTGATCTCTTCTCTCCCAAAGGAGCAACAGTTGATTCTGCCCATTCCGGAATCAGAATCGCGCGCTCATCCTCAATACGTACCCATTTCTTTGAGAGACGGTGATTAGATAATGACACCACCCCAGTTTCCGATCGCTCTGCAAACTCCGACGTCCTGTTGTTCTTTTCTTCTCCCCTTTTGGGCGATGGAGATCAGATGACCAGGGACCCCATCTCGCCGCCGCCGTAGCGGTGCCCAAGATGGACGCCGCGCAGCTGGCGCGCTCAGCTCCAGAATCAGCCGGCAGCCATCTTTGACAGACAGGGAGCATCAAGGTGGAGCTGGAGCGCAGCATGCGTGCGGATCATCGTCTTGGCCCGAAGGGGGGTGTCTGCAGAGCACGGTGGCAGCCCGGCAGCCCGGCGGATCATCGTCTTGGTCCAGAAGGGGGGGCTCCGGCGGGGGACTGCGCGGAGGGGATGCGCGGAGGCGGGGGGGCTGCGCGGAGGGGCGGGGGGACTGCGCGGAGGGGGGCTCCGGCGGGGGGCTGCGCGGAGGGGGGGGGGGCTGTGCGGGGGGGCTTCGGCGGGGGCTGCGCGGTGGGGCCCGGCGGGGGCCTGCGCGGAGGGGGCGGGGGGGACTGCGCAGCGAGGGGGGCTGCGCGGAGGGGCTGTGCGGGGGCGCTCCGGCGGGGGGCTGCGCGGAGGGGGGGAGGGGGCCTGCGGGGAGGGGGGACGCGCGGGGGCTCCGGACGGGGAGGGGGGGTGCGCGGCACCGCGAGGGGGGGGGACGCCGCATGGGAAAATTAAGCGATTGATTCAGATTTTTTTATCAAACAACCTAAAGCACTTAATCTAAAGTAAATTAAGTACTTTTTTACCACTCATTGAGAAGTTAGATGTAAAATTAAGAGTTTAGATTTTCAGATTAAGCCTAATCAAACGTCACCTTACTCTCGGTGAAACTGAAGCCGAAGTTTGATCTGATTTTCCCCTTCTCTCCTCTCCAATTCTTCAGCTGAGATAGAAGCTGAGCTCAAAGCGTGCCCATCTTACCGTCCTCACTGTCCTCTATGTTTATTGATTAACATCACCCTTTGACGACAAAATAGGGAGCGGGGAGATGACGGCAAAGAGAAGTTATTTAAACATTTGAAGGACGGAAAGCATTGAGAGAGAGAGAGCACGACCTCATCAGACCCAACATTTATTTCCCTTTCTTGGTGGCAGCAACCCCCACTACTCCTTGGCAACATGAAAAGCAAACGGGCGGCAAGAAGCCGAAAAGTAATAGTCAAACACCTCCAGTGCACGCCCATGTATAGTCAAACATATATTCCCCATCGCATGCCAGGCCAGGCCATGCGCGGAGCAAGGAGGCCACAAGCGCCACCAAGCACTACCGTCCGCCACTCGCTCGGACATTTCTACAAGCACCTCCAGTGCACACCCACGGGCCCCCTTCCTTGCAGCCTTGCAGGTCCCTCTTGGCAACCATCCCGGACGGGCGGGCACCGCGATGGTGTTCCGCACATGATGGTTCACCTCTTCTCCGCCACTGTCGGCAGCTAGGGCTGTAAACGGAGCGGATACGGAGCGGATATGCCATTTCCGAATCCGCTCTGGTAGTCAATTCGAATATCGGATATCCGCTCCGGTTAGAATTCGAATACGGAGCGGATCTTCACAATCGGATATCTCTCGGATACGGAGCGGATACGGATAATATCCGCTTCGCTCCAGAACCTGCACAACTTATAAAAATGTGAAAAAAATCTCAAAAAACCTGTAAATTCACAACAAAACAAGGGCAACCTTTTTATGTACAAAAGGGGCACAACCACCTTATCTCAACCAATTATCCGTCAAATGCAATTAACCACCAAGAAGAAAAAAATTCAACCACAAAATTCAACCATAAAGTCTTTATGAAGCATACAATATTCATCCAAAAATTTCAACCACAAATTTCAACCATAAAGACTTTCCGAAGCATAGAATATTCAACCATATAATTCTAAGTGCAATCAACCACAATCAACCACAAAAAGAAAATAAGTGTCATCAAATACAATACCAAGTGCCAACAAATACAAAGAACAAAACAAGTGTCATGAAATTAAATATTTTAAGTGTCCTCAACATTGCAAACGTCAAATATAATAAGATATGCCACCACCGTTGACATACTCCAACCAAAGCTTCACATATATGTCATCAATCTACAAACAAATGAACAAATTATGTAAGAAAAATGAATACAATTAACATGATAATATCTTGAAATTTACTTACCAAAACTTTCTTCCTCATTCTTACTTTCTCAAATGATAATTGGAGAATTGTCATCTGAAAATAATAACAATAATAAGTAATGTCAAGTCTTGAGTACAAAGTAATGTCTAAATTGATGTGTAAAGAATGTGATGACTCACCTTTCTTTTTCGTTGAAGGCAACCAATCCGGGTGCAGTATTAATGCTTGAATGGTTTCTGGAAGCAAAGATGATCTACTATCATCTACAACTCGTGAGCCTGTGCTAAAAGCTGCCTCAGAAGCAACACTCGTGACTGAAATTGCAAATATATCCTTTGCTATTTTTGAGAGAATGAAAAATTTCTTGCCATAACATTTTCACCATGTTAACACATCAAATTGTCCTTCATCGGGAGAATGAGACTCTTCTAAATACACATCCAACTCAGTTTTCTGACAAGTCATAGAAGTTCTCTCACTCAAACGCTTCTTAAAAATATTTTTCAACTCATCTATTGTGTCATCACATTTCTCCTCCAACATACAAGACTTGCTAATAGCATTGGAAGATGTCACATTATCATCACAAATTTTCATTGCATACTCATTATAAAGTTCGTGAAGAAACAATTTCACCTTTTCAATATAAATATGTGCACTATCACCATAGATTTGTGCATAAAGAATAATCACAAAATCAAACTTCCAACGAGGATCAAGGATGCAAGCCACGGTCAACAATAGACTACATTCATCCCAATATTTTGAAAATTTTGCTAACATCACAATAGCCATGTTGCGTATGTAGTCAACATCACTTTTAATCCATGTACGCAACTTGATATGCACAGCACAAATATCACCAAAATATAGATTGGCAGTAACATATTTTGTCCCAGAAAGTGTCAATGTTGCTTGATAAAAAACTTTTAAACATTGAAGAACATTTGAAGCTATTTGCCAATCAAGTGGAGAAGGACAATCACAATAATCATGATCAATTTTGCAAGCCGAATAAAAGCATGTTTCAAATCAAGGGCAGTTAATAACATCAAATATGTAGAATTCCATCTTGTAGGTACATCCAAACATAGACCCTTTGAGGTTGATAAATGCTCATGCAACAATCTTCGTTTTGAACATCTCCTTTTTCTTAGGTGTCTTCCTCACATAAGCCACACTTTTCCGAATCTTTTCAATGAATTTAGATATCACACCTAACCCTTCTTGAACAATCAGATTAAGAATATGAGCAGAACACCTAATGTGAAAGAACCGACCTTGACATATCAATAAATTCTTGTCCCCAAGCCAACTTTTAAGATCTTTAACCATTGCATTGTTTGTTGAAGCATTATCCAAGGTTATGCACACAACTTCTTATCAATATTCCATGTCAACAGTTGATTTTTCACAACTTTAAAAAGAACATCAGCAGTGTGTGGAGTTGGAACATACTCAAATGCAATAATCTTTTTTGCAACAACCATTGCTCATCTATAAAATGGGCTGTCAAACATGCATAACCCATAGTTTGTCCTGAAGTCCACAAATCTGTGGTGAGAGCAATTCGGGAACCTAAGCTATCAAAAAGTTTGTACATCTTTTCCTTTTCTTCTTCATAAATCTTCATGACCTCATTTCTAATAGTTGTTCTACTACAATGCTTGAATTGAAATTTGGAGATTTGAAACAAAAGTACCAAAGTACTCATACTCAACAAAACTAAAAGACAACTCATGCTTTATGATCATATTTGCAAGATCTCTACGGCTACATTGTTGATCAAATTTAAAGTTGACAATTTTCATATTTGATTCATCCGTAGATTTGGACATTGTCAACATGTGTTGTTTGATGTCACCATGAACTTTTTGTGGACATCTCTTAGCATGATTACTCAAGTGGGTGGTGCCTTTTGAGCTAGAACCATCAAATGCCCTTTTGCAATGAAGACACTTTGCAATATCCCTACCATCTTCGGTTCTACTCTTCTCAAAGTCTTTCCAAACTTGACTGAACATAATTTTCTTTTTTTGGGTAATGGAGGTTTTGTAACGTCTCCTTCAACAATTTGAATTTCATCACCTAGTGCCGTGGGTTGTGTGCTTTGTGTACCATCACTACTCTCATTGATATTGTTACCACTAGCACTAGGGATGACCGCATTTAAACTGGACGATCCAACATTACTATCTACATAAAGAGGCAACATATTTCCTTCCATTGACATCTACAAACATACGTTAAATAAGTCAAACAAGTTAACGCCGATCACAATTATTACATTGACTACCACAAAGATATACTAGCAAAACAGTATATAATTTCTGGTCCAACCGCCCTGCACGGAGCAAGACAGCAAAACAGACTCCAGAGGGCGCAAGACAGCAAGACAAAGAAGACGGTATTTCGATCAAATATACACTCGCGGAGCAAGACAACAAGACAAACAAGACGGTATATTAGGGCGCGCACGGCAATCCGAGCAAGACAGCAAGACAGCTCGGCAATCGGGAGGGACCGAGAGGGAGGCCGAACAGGGGGAGGGGGGGGAGATTGGGCGCCTGCCTCGGTCGGCCGAAAGGGAGGCCGAACAGGGGGGGAGATTCGGCGCCTGCCTCGGTCGGCCGAGAGGGAGGCCGAACAGGGGGGGGAGATTGGGCGCCTGCCGAGTGCCGCCTGGCAATCCGGGAGGGACCGAGGGAGGCCGAACGGAGGGGGGGCCGAGGGGAGGGAGGCCGAACGGAGGGGAGGGAGGCCGAACAGGGAGGTGATCTGGCGCCTGGCAATCCAGGAGGAGGCCGGAGGGGGAGTTCGGGCGCTGGCAATCCGCCGCCGCCGCCGCCGCTAGGGAGGGAGGGCCGGAGGCTCCGCCGCCGCCGGCCGGGAGGCTCGGGAGGGAGGCTCCGCCGCCGGCCCGCCGGCCCAGGGACCGGGACGAGGATGCTCGACCGCCGCCGCCGGGAGGGTCCCGGACGGAGGGAGGCAGGGAGGCTCCGCCGCCGCTGCCGCTGGGACTGGGACGAGGAGGCTCCGCCGCCGCTGCCGCTGGGAGGGTCCGGACGGAGGGAGGCAGGGAGGCTCCGCCGCCGCTGCCGCTGGGACTGGGACGAGGAGGCTCGGCCGCCGACGCTGGGAGGGTCCTGGGAGGGAGGGAGAGCCGAGAGGGACGCTCGGGAGCCGGGAGAGTCGGGAGACGGAGACGCGGCGCTCGCCGCTCGGGAGGCACACTGCACAGTGAGGATGCGGCCGGGCACGCGGAGTCGGGGGCTGGCGGAGAGATTAGGGATTCGGGGGGTGAATGATCCTGGCCGTTGCATCTTACATCTAATGGTTCATATCGAACCGGATCTTAACCGAAGCGGATCCACTGATTCCGAATCCGCTCCGTTTATATTTCGGATAATATCCGAATCCGAAATAAATATCCGCCGGAGCAACCTAAACGGATAATATCCGGCTATTCGAATACGAATTCGAACCGAATCCGGATAATATCCGGATCCGTTTACAGCCCTATCAGCAGCACCCTGGTTGCCGAGGCCTAAAACCCTACTCGAGTAGGAAGAAATCGAAGCCGCGTCCGCCATCCGGCGATGCGCTACGCCGGGGCTCCCAGGTTGCTGCTCACGTAGTTGAAAGACGGGTTTCCACGGGTTGGTGCGCCAAGATCACGAGGCCCGCCGATCCATGTAAAATGAGAATTGGACTTCTCATTGATCCCTCGTAGACTCTTTAAAGGGCTTGAGCCCAACCCGAAGTCGACTTTTTGGTGGGCTAATGGGCCAAACCCACCCAACTCCTGTTGAAATGCTCAGTTAGTAATGAGTTGACAAATTCACAAAGATTATATGGGAAACTAATTTATATTGAATATGTACCCCTAAATTATGGTTATCGTTATGTACTCTGGAAAACGTTGACATATTCCTTTCTTAGCATGCTTTACATTTTAATAGATATAACTTGACTGTAGCTACTCTAAAGAAAATACTAAATTTTAATTGACAAATATACAAAGATTATATGTGGAACTAATTTATAATGAATACGTACCTCTAAATTATGGTTATGGTTATGTACTCTTGAAAACTTTGACATATTCCTTTCTTTAGCCTGCTTTACATTTTAATAGATATAACTTGATTGTAGCTAGCTACTCTAAAGAAAATACTAAATTAATTTTACTTTTTAGTTTCTCTGCTACTTCCTCAACCTCTTTCTTCCTTGTCTTTTTATGGGGTTTCTAGGGACACCGTTGTACCACATTTTAAGAGTTTATAACTCTTAAGGGGCTATACCTACAACAATTCAATGATTTTAGGGATACACTAAACAATACTTTGTCTTGAGGCTATGAGTCCAATACTGATTAGTTTTAAAGGTATAAAAGTAAAAATCTTGCTTAAACAATACCAAACATAAGTGGAGGGTAGGGGTGGGCACGTTCAGTTTGGTCCGGTTTGGATCATTTTTTTTCAAACCGAACCAAACCGAATCACCCTCTCAAACCGAACCGAACCAAACCGAATCAATTCGGTTTGGTTTGGTTTGGTTTGGTTTAAACCGAAAATAAATAAAAATATTTAAATTAATTACTTTTTCCATATATATACTACTTTTTAAGTTAAAATAATAAAAATAAATATTATTTTATTATAAAATTTATAAAAATATCATTTTTATTAATACTATAAAAAATTTTTATATTTTTTTGATTAAATCGATTTAAACGGTTTGGTTTGATTTAAATCGGTTTGAAGATTTTTCAAACCGAACCAAACCGAAAGAGGGTCCAAACCGAACCAAACCGAACTGAATGGGCTGGTTCGATTTGGTTTCTCAGTTTGAACCGTTTTGTGCCCACCCCTAGTGGAGGGTATATGTGCTTGTATTGTCTCCTACGGTAAGCATAAACATACTTCCAAAACATTATCAAGGAGCGACCCCCTCACATAAAACATTAAAATCTCTAAAAGCTCGTGTCGATGAGCTACCAGGGATTCCTCTCATATAGATTTTGCGTTGGTCTCTCTTCGCTTCTCAAAATCTCGTCTTTATTTTCCGTGCATGAAAGCCAAATTGAATTTGAGATGTGTTGAACTTTCCAAGTTGTCCAAGATTTCAGAAAAAAAAATCTCTCCATTCGAATATGAACCAAATGTCACATGAGACTAGAACAGTAAAAAGGTTAGATTCAGTAACAAAATCACTAGAATCTGATTCTAGTCTGATAGGAGTTAAAGGAATTCTGATTCTAATTCAAGTTTGGAATTAATATATTTTGATTTCAATATCAAAATAAAAAATTTAATACGATAATTTTAAATATATATTATATTTTAAAGTTTATTCAAAATAAATTAATAATTCACATATAATATAAATATAAATATAATATTTTATTAATTAATTAATTTTATTTATACGTATTTATTTTTTATCAAAATCGAATAAACAGAAATTGAATCAATTGATTCCAATTTTGATAAATTATCAGAAGACATTCAGATTCTAATATTTTATACAAAAAATAAATTTCAAAACTGTTAATTTTTATTAGAATTGAATCCTAATTTTAAAATTTTGATTTGTCAACTCTCCTACATCATATTGACATTCTTGAACAAGGTCACTTACAGGTGGAAGTCGAATCCGATATTTCAAAATTTCGATTCGATTCTGATAAAAATTAATGATTTGATACTTATTTTTATATCGTATAAATTATTAGAATCAAAATCAAATATTTTAATATCTTATCAGAATTAAAATCAAAATCAATTTATTTTGTTTCTGTTTAACCGATTTTGACAAAAAATTGGTATATATAAATAAAATTAATTAAATTAAGGTTAAATAAATCATAAAATAAAATATATAAAATATTAAAAGAATAAAAATAAAGTTTTAAAAATAATATATCAATTTTTAATAATTATATGTAAATTATTAACTTATTTTTTAAATTATCAATTTTAATTTCGATTTAGATAATAAAATTGAAATTGAATTAAAATTAAAAGATAACGATTTCAAAACTATCAAAATCGAAATCAGAATCTTTGGACCTTATGGGAAACAGAATTGAAATGTGATGATTCCGTTACACCAGGATCTCTTTGCCTACGTTTAACACTCTTTCCTGGTGGGGTTGTATGAATCGGAACAGACTAAAGAAAAGCTTGGTGTCCGACTTCGACGTCGACCCGTCCTTGTTCGGTTGTTCCGGACGGCAGAAGAAGCTCCTATTTTAAATCCCAACATATCCCCCCAACCCCCAGTGCTCGTTAAAGACCTGATAAATTGTGGCCAGTGGAATGACAGAGAAATAACTAGACTGTTTGAACCGGTTTCTGCTTCCAGAATCACCAGAACACCCATCCACCCGGAGGCAAGGTCTGATACTCTTATTTGGCCGATGACCCAAGATGGCCAGCTCACTACAAAATTTGTTTATAGATTGTTAAAAGACAACTGTCTGCCACCTGGGGCCCATCGGAAAGAGAAATTTAGAAGTTATTATGACACTCCAAGATTGCCAAAATTTACCCACAAAAGGTCATCACATTTATTTGGAAATGCCTTGTTAACATTCTTCCCTCTAATTTGGCGATTTCTACCAGATGCCTATACATTGAGAATACCTGCACTGTCTGCTCTAGTGCTGTTGAGAACTTGGAGCACATTATCTTCGGCTGTTCCCGAAGCAGGGCTGTTTGGTTTGCTTCACCCTTGAAGCACAATGAAGATTGGACTAACTCCGACTTCCAGGAGGCCACTCGAGGTTGGTTAAAATGGATGATCCAAGGTGACAGTAACCAGGCATACCTGGGTACGTTAGCTGTATCAATATCCTGGAATATCTGGAAAGCTCGCTGTGCCACCGTTTTTGGAAACCACAAACCAACCCCTTTGAGTATTCTCGGGTTTTTTTTTGAACTAACACAGTTTAACTATAAATTTATAGGACTAACACACCAAAGTTTTTTTTTACAAATCTAACACGGTTTGAACAAAGTCGAACTAAGACAAATCGACTTTATGCAGAAAAGTTTAAAGTCGAACTACATAAAATCGATTTGTAAATTTTTTAATAAAAAGTCGATGAAAGAAACATCGACTTTATAAACTACATCTATTAACACATCCTAAGAATGTATTAATTAAAGTCGATTCAAGATAAATCGACTTTTTACATAAACTTCGAAAGTCGGTCTGGTAAACGACGATTTTGGCACCCGCGGATGGGGTTGTTCCGGCGCCCGAGGCCGGGTTAAAGTCGAGTTCCTAAAACCCGACTTTAAATGAGTTATACTTTAAAGTCGGGTTACCATAACCTGACTTTACTTTTTAAGTGAATTTAAAGTCGAGTTTTGATAACTCGACTTTTAAACGAACACTTTGAAAATCGATCTGGTAAACCACGATTTTGGGCGCCCGCGGATGGGGCTGGTCTGGCGCCCGGGGCCGGGTTAAAGTCGAGTTCTAGTAACTCGACTTTAACAGAGTTATAGTTTAAAGTCGGGTTTCTAGAACCCGACTTTTCTTTTTAGGTGTTTTAAAGTCGATGTTCCATAACCCGACTTTCATTCACGGGATTTTTAAAGTCGAGGTATGTGTGTTCGACTTGTGTGTTGCGGGAAAAAAAAAATTTCTGCACTTTGTCCATTCTTTCCGAACCTGTATGCGCAAGACATCCAAATTTTTTTCAGAACATAGCAAAGCACTTACATTCCATACACACGTGAGTACAACAAAATCCCAAATACTATCATCACAATCCAAAATACCAAAAAATAATGTGGCAACCATTTCAACCCATCACATCCAAATACTATCATCACATCCAACCACATCACATTCAAATAAAACATAACTGTAGCAACCATTGCAACCCATTTGAACATGAGTTTTTCCAATATTTCCCAACCTGTATATGCGCAAGACATCCAAATACAGTATCATTTTTTGTCAAAAGAACAAAACACTTGCATTCCATACATGCATTCCATACACATGCGAGTAAACAAAATCACAAACACAATACAAATAAAACTCAACCAAAAACAAGCATTCCAAACCATTTGTACATCAAAATATCACGAGCCAACAAGTTCAAACATACACAACAGTTTTAATTCCTTCTTCTTGCTCTCCTGACCGGACCTTTTCTTCTTACAACTTTTTCCACTCTTTCCTCTCTATCCTCTTCCTCTTCGGAATGAGCTAAATCTAGTCTACTTGGGGGCACATGTGCATTTGGATTATGACCATGTCGACGAGGGCGTAAAGGTGCCGGTGGAGTATCATGCTCAATGGGAGGGGCTTGGTGCATTCCGTGTTGTCGTTCTACCGGAGTGCTCGTCGATGGCTGTTGTGCATGTGTTGGATGTGATGATGAAGGTCCGGCGCCATCATGTCCACCCCAACAGAAAGGGGGTTGTAGCCATTGACCAACTGGAGATACCATAGGATTTGTTGCCGGCACAAAGGTCGGCATTCTAATACGGAGTTTCATGTGCATATCTCGTTGTAACTCTAATATATCAAATTTCGTTTGTTGGAATTGATAATCATTTCTTGTAACTAGCATCTCTTGAATTTGATGATGACTACAAAGCTGCAATTGAAAAAACAATCACAGAATATAACTATGTATAAATGAAAATTTACCGGTAAATAATTGAACCAAAAAACGTGAAAACATACCAACTCTCGCTCCACGGCGCCTCTTGGATAATATTCAGTTGGACCTTGAAGAGTATTTTGAAGTAGGTATGGAATGGTGCGTTCCATATACCATGATTCATATCGAGTTTGCTCTTCTTCATCAACATCGTCACCGGGAGGTACATATACATATTATCGATCATTCCATAGCTGTATATATCAAGCATACACTTGAGTCCAATCATTGGCCCAACGTCCACGGCCATCTGTACGCTCGTATTGTTCCCTATCCACTGGTTCTCCTTGGATCAACCCGAACTGTCTGAGTAATCACTCAGGTGCGTGAAACTCCATGATAGAACAAGAAATGAGAGGTACAGATGCCCTCCATATTCGGGTGTTTTCCGTACAAATATCCGGCAACGATTCCAGCACTTCTTGCGTATACGGTTGCCATGTAATCTAAAATATTCAAAATTCACACAAATTACAAATATTGTTAAATATAAAGTTACTGAAATGAACTACTTGTAAAAATTCTATTAAAACTAAGATGAGCACAATAATGACCTGAGTAGTCTCCTCTATATCGAGCTCATTCCTATAGAAAAGAAGAGTAAATTTATGTTATGGTCTATCATCTAAACGGTTCCACCTGTACATAGTTAAAAGTTCAAAAATGATGCATATAAGTAACAACACTCCAAGCATAAGGTAATGGTGTGTATAGAGTTTAAATATTTACCAGCACCCAAGTGGTTCGCGCCTTGGTAAATCCACAACCGGAGGTGGTGCATGTGGTCGTCCAACATGAATACGTTCCCACGACCAGATCTGGGTCAACAAAACATGTGGTTTAGATATTGAAACGACTCAACATAGCAAATTACATACTTAATTTCGAATTATAAATACTTACTTGTAACAAATGAAGGCATCCAGCGATCTGGTTTCGTTTAGATGATGTCGCCGCACATAGTTGGCGGTATAGAAAGCCTAATACCGCACTACCCCATGAAAACCTACCACATGCCCCCATGTCCTCCAAAAAGAATAAGTATTGCATGTGAATCTCTACACCTGAGGTATCGGGCATTAGAACGGTGCCAATCAACATAAGAATAAGTGCTCTAGTGTGATAGAGGCACTGTACGCGGGACTCCTCATCTTCGTCCTCAGGTAACTCTCTTGTCCTCTCTCCAAACGTCGTAAACAACCAGGACAATTTCAAAGTAGATGAACTTTGCCCAAATGCTATATCACCCTCCCCTGGTCGTACACCTAAAAATTGGTCACAAACATCTAACCAAGAAGGAAAGTCCTCCGACGGAACACGAGGGGGAGTAACGACGGCAAGACCATCTACTCGTAATCCCATAATGATGGAGACATCTTGCAAGGTGACAGTCATTTCACCTCGCGGGAAATGAAAAGTAGATGTCTCTGTTCGCCAACGCTCCACGAGCGATTATCAATTGGCGATCTAACGGAACCCATCGAAGATATGTCACATATAAAAAACCAAACTTCTTAAAAAAAGCTAACACTATGCGGTTCGTAATGGGCCAATATGCCATCTGTCGAAAATGTGAAACCAAAAACCAAGCAGGTGCATCCTACAAAATAGAAATAATTATTAGAACACCACATAATGTAACATGCTTTGTTTCTCAACATAAACAGTACATTTACAAAATAAAAAAATTTACCTCAGGGTTCGCTGAACGGTGGTGAGCCTGGGCATGCAACAATGAAGTATCACGTGGAGCGCGCTCCATCACTACAAAAATGAACCATTTGTTAATCATGTGACATTTCAAAAAAACAACATGGCTACAAGAATACAATTTTTAGAACACTACATAAAAAAATTAACAGTTACGTACCGTGTATTTCTACGACAGGTAGAACGATTGTGACCTAGTTGTTTACATATACTACACTTGTTTTGTCTACCTGGGTCCCGATCCATCAACATTGGTAACCGCTTATTTCTTGGTCTGCCGATTTTTCGAACATTCGATGGAGGTAATAATGGTATTAAATTTCTTTCAGGATCAAAGGCCGGCCAAAAACGTGCATCCAACACGGTGTGAAATTCAAATTGATATGCTGATCTACAATAAAAAACTACACCTTTAAATACAATCTATGCAAACAAAACATGATTAATAAGGTACCATCAAACATATAATTTGTCAATTTTGATGATAAAATTTAAGGAAAACAATTAAAAGTTGGAATAAAATTTAATTTTACCTTCCTAAACAGCTCACAACGTCTCGCCTTGACACCGGCCGATCCAAATTCCCCCGATGTTTCACAACGTCCACAAAATCGCCGCCTATTAACATGGAAATGGCATCCGGATTGTTAGATGTTGCTGCCCTCTTAGGATGAAAGAAATAAAATGTGAAGATAAACAAACCTGCCGCCGCCGCCGTCCAAGCAGGTTGTCGCCGCCGCCGATGTTAGGGTTTAGGAATGGCGTCGCGTCTAGAATGAGCTGTTGCCGCCACAGCCGCCGCGTCGAGAAATGCCACCGCCGCTGCGTCTAGAAGTGCCGCCGCCGCCGCCGAGAAATGCCGCCGGAGGAAGTCGAAATGCCGCCGGAAGAAGTCGCCACCGTCGCAGAGAAATGCCGCCGCCGTCGCCGCTGCCGCCGGGAATGCCGCCGTCGCTGCCGGAGGACGCCGCGTGGTTGCCGCCGCCGGGAATGCCGTCGTCGCTGCCGGAGGAAGCCGCGTGGTCGTCGCCGCCGCCGCCGCAGTAAAAATCGTCGCGTAGGGTAAAACACAAGGGGGGGGAAGAGGGTAAAAAGAAGGGGGGGTAAAAGTCGAACAAAGTCGACTTTAAATAACTCGACTTTCGACTTTAACCAAGCGTAGAAGACTCGTTTGATTATTGCCCGACTTTATCTTTTCACCTAAAGTCGAACTTTTATATGTCGACTTTGTTCAAAACAATTCATAATCGACTTATTAAAAATCGACTTTACAAAAATTAATGAGATCGTCGTCAAATCGATTAATGGGTGATCGACTTCGTATTTTTCACCTAAAATAGAACTATGAAACACCGACTTTGTTCAAAACGGTGTTAGATTCGCAAAAAAAACTTTTACTGTGTTAGTTCTATAAATATATTATAATATTGTGTTAGTTCAAAAAAAACCCGAGGTTGATCAGATCCCGGCTCTACAAATCACCGGCTGGAAGCCCCCACCTGCTAACTCCTTAAAGCTCAACGTAGACTGCGCCTCCAACGGTTCTTCCGGCGCGATTGGCATTTTGGCCAGAGACTCGAAAGGCTTTCTTCTCTCTTGGCTTGCTCGAACCTCTCGCTTTGCTGATCCAATCATCCTTGAAGCTGAAGCCATCGCGGAGGCTGCATTATCGGACATCTCCAGGAGGCAGCCTACCATTGTAGAAAGTGACGCGAAGAAGGTTGTGGACGCCATCAATGGAGCGGGCCCCGACATATGGAGTGCCCAATCTTTCCTACTCTCAGCGCGTCAATGCCTACTCAACTCCTCCGTCTCTTTTTCTTTCACTCCTAGGGACTCCAACCAGGGAGCTCACCTGCTTGCAAAATGGGCTCTCAAGACTTTACGGCTGGTCTTCGTCGCTTCAGCTTTTGCCTGCGTCTGTAATGAGGCAACTCTGTAATGACTTGGCTGTTGACAGCCGCTTTTGAGTATTAGTTACTAACCCGTTCGTCAAAAAAAAAAATACTCCCATCTTGCGGTGTCTGCATTTACTACTTCGACCCGGATGCATGACTTCCAAAGGTGGTCACCGCTGCATATCATATCAATAACAATAACTCGTACAACACAGGTGAGGATTGGATTTTTCTATCCCGGCCCCCTCCTAGCCTCATCTGCGTCCAAGTACAGTTCAACGCATCTGCTCCATTATGTCATTTATTTATTTACCTCTTTTTATTTGTCATTCTTACATGACTGGTTTGCCCAATAATATAATTATGATGGTATATTGTGATCAACAAATACAAGACTTCGGGTAACATGCATCTGGTTCGAGATGTGATTGTTTTCGTATCTATTCGACTAGTCAAAAGCAGAAAAAGAGTGCTTTCGCTAGGGGTGCAATCAAGTCGAGCCAAGAGTCGAGTAGGGGTTCTGTTCGAGTTCAGGTCGATCAATTATTTAACCATTCGAACTCAACTCGATACTCGACGGACTTTCAAAAGTCTTGATTGAACTCGACTTAATTTAAACTCGACGAATTCGAGCTCGACTCATCGAGCCGCTCATTTATGTAAACGAGTCAACTTAGCTCGAACTCGAATCAAACTCATATTCAAACTCGTTTTTGAGCTCGAGATTGAGTTTGTTTACGGTTTACATAAAAAATATTTTAAATTACTATTTAGACATAAAAATATAATTTTACATAATATTATAAATATAAATATATAATAAATATATTTTAATATATTTTAATTATTTAAATAAATAGTTAATCGAGTAATTAATCGTAAACTTAATCGAGTATTTTATTGAACATTTAAACGAGTTGTTCGTGAACTTATCGAGCCGAGCATGTCTCTGTTCAGACTCGACTCTTTTATAAGTTGAGCTTTTTTTCTGTTCAACTTGTTTAATTAACTTAATAAACGATCTGAGTTGAGCTTTTAACGAGCCGAGTATCAAACCACTCGTCGAGTGTATTATTGCACTTGCATCCCATGCTTTGCACGTATACCTGTAATATTTTAATTTTTTATAAACAAAACAAACAAATAACTTTTTATAATTTTTTGTTCTTCTAATTTTTAAATTATTATTTTTATATTTAAACATTATTAAACATTTACATTAATTTAGATGTGTTGGGGTTACAAGGTTATAGCCATATAGTTGCTGGCAACTTGCATACAAACTAACGATGTGGTGAAATAAACCTTCTCAAAATTCAGAAAGAAACATAGGCAATTTTGATAAAATATAAACAAATGTTCTACATAGAACTAAATAAGTATATTAGATATAAAAAGTCAATTAATTACCACCAAAACTTGATTACTAAATTATTAATATAAATAAAATAACATAATTATAACTTTTTAATTCAGAAAAAAAGGACATCGAAAATACCAAATCTAGCCTTATAAATTGAGAAATATGATATAATATTCACTTAAAGAGAATAATTCCGAATAAATGTTCAATATATAACATTTAAATTGAACAAAAAATTAAAATCTAGGAAAGTACACAAAATTTATGCATGTTTAATATCTCAGATCTCTTTAGATTTGTCCAAGTTCCTTTATCAACCACAAAAACACTGAACAAAATTCAGAACTTAAAAAAAGAGAGGAAAGTCGGTACAAAATTCATTTAATGAAGTGTACATTACACTGTTGAAACCTAAAAAGATTAAGTAAGAAAATCCGGTTTTTCAAACTTTTTAGAATTTACAATTTGACCTCCTAAGAATGCCAACTTGATTTTTTTACCCATTTAATACCAAAATTAAAAGAAAAGGGCACATGTAAATATAAAAAAATAATATTTCAACACTGACAACCGACCATGGAACGAGAGAGGTCCACCGTCGAAGAGGCGCAATACGTGTCCATCGCACTTTGACACCTGGGGGGGTTCGAGATGCACTCTGTCTCAGAAGTCTGCGGGAGGAGCTCGGCTCGTCTCGGAAGATTGGGGCTTCGTTAGGGTTTGGTCTCTGTTTTCCTTCGGGAGTCTTCACTCTGTGGTAGGGATCTCGCCTGAGCTCAGCTCAGTGTCGGAAGTTTGTGCCTTTGTTAGGGTTTTTTTCTTCCCAAGGTTTATCGGTGGGCTTCTCTTGGTGAGTATTTTGGTTTTTTGGTTGGTTCTTGCGGTTTTTGCATTGAAGAAATCTGCCTTTTCTGTCATTTTTGGAGCTGTGGCTCCGGCTGTGGTGTTTCTGTTTGGTTTACGAGGCTGTTCAAGGTGGGGTTTCTAGCTTGGTTCCGGTATTCGGTTGTTTTAGTTTCCTACAAATGCAAGAATATGGAGTCTTATCCCTCAGTCGAGGAGGATATTCTCATACAGTTTCAGCAGTTACTTGCCCCATCTAGTCAACCAGAGCCAGTCCGGGTAGATGTATCAGTAGTCTCTGATAATCAGCGTTGGAGAAGATGTATTATTCTGAAAGTTCTGTCTTCTTCGAAGGTCCAGCCAGCAGGTTTAAAAGAATGGGTACGAAGGATGTGGAATCTGGCTTCACCATGGTCTTTATTAGATTTTTCCGCATGAAGCTTTTCTCTTGATTTTTCAATCGTAAGAGGAGGTTAATAAGGTGTGTAGGCATACCCCTTGGTTTTTTAACAATGATTTGCTTCTTTTGGAAAGGGCTCGGCCCTTTACTACTCCGTCGGAATATAAGTTCTAGGAGGCTGATATTTGGGTTCGCATTTTTGACCTTCCGTATGAACTCCTATCCGTAGATGTAGTCTTGCAGATTAGCTCCCAGATTGGAGTTCCTTGGGTGCCAGCACCAGAAATTGTTGCAGCTTGGAGCTCGTTTGCTCGTATTAAAGTTAAAATCAATGTGCTTAATCCTTTGCCTACTCAGGTCTCGATGGCTCTTCCAGATGGTAGCACGAAGGTGTATGACGTAGCTTACGAAAGGATTTCCAGGTTTTGCTATTTCTGTGGACGTTTGGGGCATGATCATGGGGACTGTATTTATTTTTCAAATTTACTCTCTTTTATTAAACCAGAGTTGCCTCAACATTTACAGTTACAGATGAAGAAACAAATGATATTCCGTTATGGAGATTGGCTAACCACAGGGGGATGCGAGGCTTATGGAGGCTATAGACCTCCGCTGAAACCTTGTTTTCCTAATCTTATGCAGGACCGATCATGTGAAGGGTCTTCAGGGCATGACGAAATCATTGTGCATAAAGAGTCAGCGACAACCTCTCAGGCTCTAATGATTCTTCCGGTCGGAAAGGTTCAGGAGGTTTCTTCATCTCTTCCTTCTGCTTCAAAGAATCCAGGTAATTCAGTGCCAGATTTGGTGGGTCAGCATCAGCTTATATCTGTGTCCGCACCTATTACTTCTCATATTCCCAATGTAGAAGAGGGACAGGCCCTGGTGGGACATGTTAATTCTCATAATAGCAATTTCTCTGATTTTTCATTGTCATCGTATATGCATTCTAAGGTTTTGAAGGGTATGGCTACTGCTTCGGTTTTGAATGTTTCTCCAGTTAAAACTCCTATGAAGAGATCAGCTGCTAGAGAAAAATAGAAATGGAAGGCTCTTAATCAGGTTGTTCGTCAGTCCTTAAAGAGCTCACATGATATTGATATCCCTATAAAGGTAGAGGTTATTTCCCATCTGGATGAAGAGCATTTGGGTGCGACAGCTGGCCCTTCACAGCTGTCCAAGTTACAATGAAATTGGTGGCTTGGAATTGTCAGGGGGGGATGGGTACCCGACAATTCGACACCTGGATAGGTTAACCCATTCTATAAAACCTGATATTTTCTTTCTTTCCGAGACTAAGTGTTAGGAAGTAACAGCTGAAAATTTCTCTAGAGTTAGGAGCATTACTTCTTATCATATAGTTCCCTCTCTGTCTCGGAAAGGGGGTCTTTGGTTGTGGTGGGATCCCCATTTGCAGGTTCAGATCATCTCTTCAACACAGTCCTGGATTAGTGCCATTATTGGGGATTCATCTTCTACCTCTATCTGGCTTCTCATTGGTATCTATGCTCCACTTTTGGATCGAGATAGAGTTATTCTGTGGGCCAAATTGTCTGAACTGATGCAAGAGTTGCAGATCCCTGTTTGCCTCATTGGTGACTGGAATTGTATCAGGGACCAGTTGGAGAAATGGGGTGGTCTCACGCCTAATAAAACTTATATGCTTTATTTCGAGCAATTTATCCAAGATAACAGTCTGATTGAGCTTTGAAATGAAGGGCCTGTGTATACTTGGAACAATCGTTGGATCTTTTCTCAACAGGTTAGAGAAAAATTAGATAGGTGTTTGGTCTCGGATGCTTGGGTCAGGTTATTTCCTCAGGGTCAGGTGCATGTGCTTCCTTCTAAATCTAGTGATCATAATCTCTTATATCTGAACACTAATCCTCCTACTTGGCCGAGAAGGTCCTGGTTCAGGTTTGAGGCCAATTAAGTGAAACATCCTTCGTTTTCTAAGGTTATAAAAGCATGCTGGCTGCAATCCCCTTGCTTGACAATCAATTATGCTCACAAAATGAAATGCATCAGACAACACCTCAGCTCTTGGAATCATTAGGTTTTTGGGAGTTTAAAAGCCAACATAAAGAAATTCAAAGCTAAATTAACTACAGTTCAAAGCTTACAGCCGACTATTGACACCTTAAAAGAAGAAGCTAGATTAGAACAACAATTGGACTGGTTAGAAGATATGGAAGCTATTTACTGGCGGCAAAGAGCCAAAGTATTCTGGCATGTATCAGGGGATAGGAATACACAATTTTTTCATACTAAAGTATTGCATAGGAGGAAATGGAACAGGATCTCGGGGGTTGTCAAGAATGATGGTGTTTGGTCTACTAATTTAAATGATATAAAGTCTATTTTTGGTCAGTATTTCACTTCTCTCTATAAAGATGGGTCCTTATATTTGGGTGAATAGGTTATGGGGTTGCTTCCTTTTCCGGTGCTTAGTCTCCAATAAGTGGAGGATTCGGATAAGCCTTTTTCTTCGGCTGAGATCAAAAATATGGTATCGCTATGAAACCAGATAAGTCTCCTGGAATTGATGGTTTGTCGCCAGTTTTTTTCCAGCATTATTGGCCCTTGTTGGGAAATGAAGTACATGATTTTATTAATTTCATGTTTATTAGTGTCTATGTGCCACCAGCTTTAAACCATACACTTATTACTCTCATCCCAAAACAAGCGAATGCATATCTACCTGATTATTATCGTCCAATAAGTCTATGTAATGTTTTGCTGAAGATCTTAACCAAGTCTATTGCTAGTAGGCTGAAACCCTTGTTATCCAACTTGGTGTCGGAATTACAGACTTCTTTTGTTCCTGGTAGATAAGGAATAGATAACATTATTATAGCTCAAGAGATTAGAAATTCCTTTCGGTGGAAATCAGGGAGAACAGGCTATTTTATGGCTAAGTTAGATGTCCGGAAGGCATACGATAAAATTAGATGGGGTTTCTTACAGCAAGTGTTAACGAAAATGGGTTTTTCAGACCATCTGGTGAAGGTTATTATGCAATGTACCTGTATTGTATCATATTTCGTAAATATCAATGGCCATTTTTCTGATAGAATTTGGCCATCTCGAGGGATCCGCCAAGGATGCCCGTTATCTCCTTATCTCTACATTTTATGCTCTGAAGTGCTTTCCTTAATGTTATCTTAGGCAGCCCAGGATAAAAAGGTGTCCGTAGTCAAGGTGTCAAAGAGAAGTATGGCTATTACTCACCTGATGTTTGTAGATGATCTCATTGTGTGTGGGAAAGCTGATTTGCAGGAGGTCCGAGCTTTTCTTCAGGTTTTCCAAGAGTATGAGGTTGTTTCAGGGCAGGTAATCAATCCATTAAAATCAAAGATATGTTTTAGTAAGAATGTTCCATTATCGGTCAGGTCTAGTATTTGTTCTTTGACTGGTTTTCATTTGGCCACTAAGGATGATTTCTATTTGGGTATTCCTTGGGATCCTATTGGTAGTAAGACAGTGTTATCTGAGAAATTGATCAAGGGCTGCCAAGCTAAACTTGCTGGGTGGAAGGCTAATTTTCTTTCTACTGCTGGAAGGAATACCCTTATCACCTCCACTATTGCTCATTTGCCTTTACATGTCATGTCTGTCTCGAAACTTCCTACTAAGACCTTAAACTAATTGGAATTGCTCCAAAGGAACTTCTGGTGGGCTCATGGGCCTAATCAGAGTAGAAGGATTCATTTTGTTAATTGGAGTTTCATTAAACAACCTAAGAAGATGGGTGGAATGGGAATTAGGGATCTGGAGGCCCTAAACATTGCTCTGGGTATGAAACTTCTCTGGTCTTTCCTTCATAGGAAAGATACCTTATGGGTTCGGCTATTAACTGCCAGGTATCTCAGGAATGCAAACTTTTGGCAGGTTCATTCGAAAAGAAATGGTTCACATGTTTGGAAGTTTTTACTGTACGTCAGGCCTTTTTTTGTCTCTGCAGCTTTCTCGAAGATCAAAGACGGTTCACTCATCCATCCTTGGAAGTATAAATGGGTGTATGATGGAAAGGGCCCTTTATCCCCTAAGCAACCGGGTATTTTCTTTCCTGGTTTGGTTAAAGACCTTATTGTGGCAGGCTCCTAGAATCACCAGCTAATCTCATTTTGGTTTGATCAGATGTCTACTAACCGAATAATAAATACTCCTATCTATGAAGAGTTGGATCAAGATACTCCAATATGGCCTCTTACATCCCATGGTCAATTCACTCTCAAATCGGCTTATCGATATATAAATGAAACAAATGTACCTCCGTGTTCTTCTAACCTTGAGATCTGGGCCAAGTTGTGGAGACCGAAAGTGGGTAAAATACTTTCTCATAAAATGCAATTTTGTTTATGGAAGATTTTATCAAATTCTCTACCTACAAATTTGGCGGTTCATAGAAGATGTTATTCTATTTCTCCCCTTTGTTGTTTGTGTTCTCAGCAGGAAGAGACGTTGCAGCATCTGTTTTTGAGGTGTGATATAGAAGCAAAGCAGTGTGGATGTTGTCTCCCCTCGGTTGTTGTCCGGAATGACAAGCTAAACCCCTGGTAGTTCTTATTGAAATTTGGTTGGACTGGATTTTGGGGAGTGATCACCACATGGTCAAGCTAGGAACTATCGCTTTATTTATCTTATGGCATCTTTGGAAAGGCAGATGTAGGTTTATGGGGTGTTTGGTTGAGTGATAATGGACATTTTTATTTTAATTTTTGAAACTTGTAATGAAAGGGATCTTAAAAACATGTTTGTCTCACATTTTCATTTTTTGTTTTGAAAACATTCGTACACATCCGTCCGTAACAAAAAAAAAAGTGGTCGAGCCCTCTTTTTTTTTTGAAAGCGATTCACCCTGTTATGGGACAAAACCCCGATTGTCTCGCCCGCCCCCCCAGAACTAGAGCATCGAGGCCATCACCGACTGGGCGATGTCGGGGCGGAAGGCCCCCGCGGAGGGTGGGAAGGAGGCTCCCAGCGCGTCCATGGCGAGCGGGGTCCCGGACACGGAGGAAGAGGAGGCCATGGCGAGCTTCCGCCGCAGGCATTAGTAATACCGGTGTCGAGGTTCCCGATGATGGTGTCCTCGCCGAACCTCGCCTTTGTCCAGAGAGATTCCGCCGGAACCCTACCGTCCCTCTCTAGGTTCATGAACCCCCAGGAGTGCGTGGTATGCAGCTTCCTCCCCCTATTTGGGAACACCGCCGTGACCTCCGGGGACTCTGCAGGCACAAGCAGGGGCGCGACGCATTTAGGGGCGGCAGCGGCGGAGATGAGGGACAGATTAATACGAGATTGGAAGGGGAGCTTATGGGAAATCGCCATGGCCTCCTCTTCCTCCAGGTTTGCGGCATCGCAGTGACTAGGTGCTGCCAGGTGGAGTTACAGATGGAGTAGTCGGCGATGGTGTGGGTTTTATTTCATTCCTTGTTCGTTCCCACCCCCATCCACCGCCGCCGGACGACGCCGCCCCTCCAAAACGCCCGCCGGAGTTCGTCCCCCCCCCATGGACAACCGCCCCCCTCGCCCCATGGACGGCGGCCCCCGGCGATCCCCACGGCGGCCCGCCGGCCGTCCTGCCTTCCCTTTCCGTCGCTTCTCCTTTAGATGTGCGGCGATCCGATGCCCTGCGACTCTTGAAGAAATTTTTGGTTCGAGAAAAGGCTGGGAAGAAGGTAAATTATTATTTAATAATGTTTCTGAACTGGATTGTTTGTTTTTCAATGTTTCTGAAAGGGATGAAAATTAAATTTAAAATACTTCCAAACACCTTATTATCATTTTTAAAAATTAAATTATTTTTGCCAAACATATTCATTATCCTGTTTTCACTTTTAAAAATTATCATGTTTGGTATTATAATATAATTTTTTGTCATGAAACTATACAAAAAAATAAAATGCTACCAAACACCCCATTATGTTTCAGTCGATTAATGATAGTCTTGTGCAATTATATCGGAATGCTCTAAGTACAGTGGACTTAAGTCTTGCATTTGGTTTAGGTAAAAGGGATGTGTTGCAACCTGTTGGTCTCCTCCGGAGGTGAATCATTTAAAAGTTAATGTTGATGGTGCCAATTCAAGTTTTGCCGAAGCCATTAGTTTGGTGGTCCGAAATGAATCTGGTATGTTGGTTCTCTGGAAGGCTGAATTCTTGGAATGTTCTCATCCTGAAATTATGGAGGCTGAGGCCATTCTTCAGGCACTAAAATGGGCGTCTGGTTCATCTAAACAAATTCATGTGGAAAGTGATGCTAAGGGTGTCGTTGAAGCCATTATTGGACAGGGGTGCATGCTGTGGCGAGCGGAGAATATCATCGAGCAATGTTTTGTGTTTCTGCCGTCTTTTTCTCATATTACCCTCACTTTTGTTTCTAGAGATTGTAATTTTCTGGCTCATACTTTAGCTAGGTTTGCTTTAAAATCCAAACAGAGCTGGCCCTCTTCATCGGTTTTGCCAAGGGAGGCATGGCATGCATTTTGTAAAGACCTTACTATTTTATAGTTACCACCATGTTGGTTTTCTCTTCCAAAAAAACACAGGCAACCAATGTATTCAGCAGATAAAACCGCTAGCGGCAGCATAAAATATAATTTAATTTATTGAATGAATTAAGAGTATGAAAATTAACTCCAAAAGATGTACATATGTAAAATATGCAAGATCAGTGTATATTGACCAAGCCTGTTGGGCAGTCCAAGCTCCTACTTCCAAGCGCATACTACCATGAAAATTAACTCCAAAAGATTGTACAAATGTAACATATGCAAGATCATTGTATATTAACCAAGCCCATGTACTTCCAAGAATTCTACGTCCTTGTGCCCTTCTAATTATTATTTTTCTTTGGTATATACTACCATGAAGCCTGTCTTTTCAAATTACATACCTCATCATCTAATATGCATTTCAAATTTTCTCATAAAATGTTACGTATGCTTGATAAAAAATTAATATTTTCATTTACATTGATAAGTTAGGTAAGAATAATAATTAAATATTTACATTATCATATAACCTTAGGTTGATCGGTACCTCTTGCCCGTCGCGGGGGGAGGGGGGAGCATCTTGGGTTGGAGACTGCTCGAACCCTTCGGCCGCCAGGTCTACTATGTCTCTGGGGGGGGCAGTTTCGAGTGATGGTCGAGCAGGGGCTCAACCATTTACGACTCTGTGCGTGTGCTTGGCCAATGAGTCACGTGACCATAAAGAAAGTTAAATGTGTTTGGTTTGATTGTTATTTGGTTTGATTGTTATTTGGTTTGATTGTACCAGGTTCTGATTTAGAATTTGGGGTGATAAATGTGAATGGATGTAAACCATTTGGAGTGATAAATGTGTTTGAGATGTATGAATCGGTTGTGATAATGTATATTCATGTATGGACGTAAACCTGCATGAATCCGACAACAAATAAAGCTGTTTTTTTTTTTACATTACAGAAATATTGGCGACGGCTCCCTCAGCCGTCACCAATACTTCTTTTAGCGACTGTGTATAACTTATTGGCGACGGCTATTAGCCGTTGCCAATAGGTTTGTTGGGTATCCGCGGGCTTCAAAAACCTGGTTTGGCGACGGTTGTCAAGCCGTCTCAAATAACAGTATTGGCGACTGTGTTTAACTTATTGGCGACGGCTATTAGCCGTCGCCAATAGGTTTGTTGGGTATCCGCGGGCTTCAAAAACCTGGTTTGGCGACGGCTGCCAAGCCGTCTCAAATAACAGTATTGGCGACTGTGTATAACTTATTGGCGACGGCTATTAGCCGTTGCCAATAGGTTTGTTGGATATCCGCGGGCTTCAAAAACCTTGTTTGGCGACGGCTGCAGCCGTCGCCAAAAGTTATTGTAAAATGCGATAAAGGTATTGGCGACGGCTGACAACCGTCGCCAATACTGTTATTTGAGACGGCTTGGCAGCCGTCGCCAATACTGTTATTTAAGACGGCTTAGAAGCCGTCGCCAATTTTTTTTGGGCGACGGCTTGAGCCGTCGCCAATAATAGTATAAGAGACGGCTTTTAAACGTCGCGTATATGGTTATTGGCGACGGTTTTGACCAAGCCGTCGCCAATATTATTGGCGACGGGCTTATTTGCGACGACTTGGCGACGGTTGTGAAGCCGTTGCCAATAAGTATTGGCGACGGCTTTATGGTCATTGGCGACGGCTTTAAGCCGTCGCCAGTAACAATAATTCTTGTAGTTAATAATAATTAAATATTTACATTATCATATAACCTTAGGTTGATCGGTACCTCTTGCCCGTCGCGGGGGGAGGGGGGAGCATCTTGGGTTTGAGACTGCTCGAACCCTTCGGCCGCTAGGTCTACTATGTCTCTGTGGGGGGGGGGAGTTTCGAGTGATGGTCGAGCAGGGGCTCCACCATCTACGACTCTGTGCGTGTGCTTGGCCAATGAGTCACGTGACCAAAAAGAAAGTTAAATTCTCAACCCGAGCAGGTGGCACGCGCGATGGAGACCTGATGTAGAAATATGCTTCCAATGTAAGGACTTCTAAGCTTAAGTCTATTTGGTTGCCCGTGAAAGGGCCATCCGTATCATATATTTCCTGTTAAACTGCGTAACCGCTCTTGTCTGGATGTTTGGAAAATGTGGTCAAGAAAATATGATACATGGACTCCAGTAAAGAAGGAACTTCAGAATCCCCTCTTGTTCATTAGAATGTCGTTTTTCAGAGGCCATGTTTGCTATCTCCACGGATACGGGTGCAAACGAACCAATACACTCGACAAGTAGCTCGAAGATCGGCTCGATAAAAACTCGACTCGACTCGTTTATTATGTTAAATGAACAAGTTTGAATAAAAATTATTATATTGTATTGTATTTTTAAGCTTGAACAGACTCCGACTCGGCTCGATAAACTTGCGAGTAACTCGATTAAATATTATATTGTATGTTTATTTTTAAAATTAAATTATTTATATTAATAATTATATATTGTCACTTAAATATATTAAATAATTCAAAATTTGAGCTTAAACTTAAATTGAGTTTCATAAATGAGCTAAATCTAGAATTTCACAAATAATTTTTCATTGATTTTGTGTTTTATAAACGAGTTTGTAAATAACTTAAGCTTGAATGTGAATTGAATTTTAGTTTAGCTACTACTAGAGTTCGAGCTCGACTCGGCTCGATTAATAAACGAACCAAGTTTGAACAAGGGTTCAATACACTAATTAAAACTTGAGCTCAAACTCGAACTCATGTAAAATAAACGAGCCGAGCTTGAACACCATGCTACTCGGCTCGGCTCAACTCGTTTGCACCCCTATCCACAGACAACCTGAAAGCTTTATTAATGCCAATCCTTTCCGCATCCAAGTTTAATATTCTTGTTTTCGCAGATTATGAGTTGTGTATTTTTCAAGTTTTAGTTATTAGTAAAGGATAAATTTTAAATAACAAAATTTGTCTAGTTTCAAGTTTGAAAACAGATATCATTATAAGATTAGTTTAGAAAGATAAATTCAATAAAGAATAACTATAAAAAATAATTTATTCGCATATTAAATTAAGTTCAAAAGTATAAAATTCTAGAGAATGATTTAAAAATATCTAACTCAATGAAAATATTTTTTAAAAAATAAGTCATGGACAAGAAAATAATAAATTTGAATTTAAGAAAAAATAATTACCCCTGACCAATTGTGGGTGTTGCCCACTCCGATGAACTTCTCTTGAAGTGTTTGAGAGAAACAAAGTGAAAGAGATATTAGAACCAAAGGGTGTATAGTAACATAATCAAGATGCATATGAAATGACAAAAAGAAATATACTAATCAGATTGGGACTAAATCTCAAAATTTATTTTAATATTTTAAAATAAATAAAATATAAAACAGATACTTAAACACATGTAAAATAATGCTACGATGCAAGAGTATGCAAGAGAAATTGATTAAAACTCAAAACATGAGTCTTTGGTACTTCCTAAACTTAATGGTCAGATGTCAAGATGTTTTGACCTGGCATCTCATTGTTGGGGGCACTAGGAAATGCAAATTGTGTGTAGGAAGGAGAATTGGCTTCTTCCTTCGCCTAGCACTTGTCCAAAGCCTCTAGAGCATCAATGAAGGTCCTTGTGGGTTCCCTGAACACGTTGCAATGCATAGAAATCAAACAAGAACTAAGAAGAGGTGTGTGAGCGTAAATTTTTTGAAAGATGTGCTTGGTGTGAAGTGAGGTACACTTCTCCTTACTCCTCACTCCTTGTTCCACATATATTTTGATCCGCAAACTTTTGACTCACATCGTCACTTGAATGTCAGAGGGTCAGTTTGGGCGTGTGGAAGAGGGGAAGAAATAGAAAAGAAATATAATAAAGTTTAAGAAAATAGTTTAAGAACATCGGAGTGTGTGATGTTTGTAATCTTCAAAAATCGTGCAATGTGAATGAAAATAAAAATGAAAATATTAACCAATGTATCTTAGTGGGGAGATGTGCTTGGTACATTCCAACTTCCTTCTCTTCAGCTAGCAGAGAAGAAAGAGCTTAAAAAGTTCTTCTTTTGTTTTGTTCGGTCAATGCGAGTGTAGCTCACTTTGATTGGATTCTTCCTACAATGTCTGAGAGAAACAAAAATATAAGTGAAAAAAATATTAGAATCAAAATGTGTGTAATAACATGATCAAAATCAACATGAGAATGTCAACAACTGAAGAACAAACCATATTGAGAGTATATCCCAACTCCTATTTTAAGTGTTTTAAAGATGCATGTAGATGCAAATGGATGCTCAAATATATGCTAAACAATATTAAAATGTTAATGAAAGATAAATGGGGGTAATTGGAGATCTAAAAATGAGGCGAAAGAGCCTTAAATAAGTGCTGTGTTTTGGATGTCTTGGTGCCCCGTTAACGGGGTGCTTAGTGCCTTGTTGGTGGGGCACCAAGGTTAGTGCTCCCTTGGTGGAGAGCTTTAGCTTGTGCCCCCTGGTGTGGTACTAGGAGGATTGGAATGGTTGGATTTGCTCTAGGCTAGTGTGTGACCTCTAGTGCGTCCGAGAAACTCCTTGGGGTTCTCTTGACACCAAAGAACATATAGGAAGAGAAAATGAATTGAAATAATGAGGATTTAAGTGGGGAATCTCCGAGATTTAGGAGAAAATCAAGAGAAGAATAAAAAAATGGGGCCTTCTCATGGCCTCTTGGAGGGGTTTTCTAGGGGTTGTAGGGGCTTAGGATTCTCTTGGGACAAGTGCGGTGTATTGTGAGGGCAAAGAACCCTTAAAACATTAAAGAAAAGCCTCTTTATGCAGCCACACAGAGAAAAACTTAGAAAAAACAAATTGCTAACTGAACCTAAGTGTTAGCACCCGTTAACGGGACACCAAGCCCCCCTTATGGGATGCCTACCATAGACACACAAAATTGACTTAACTCGGAACTTAAAACTCTTATTCTATGAGTAATATTTATGATTACATCGCTTAAAATTGTGCCAGGTCATTTTTGAGATGAGTTAAGGATTCTTCGAATCAAACTGTACGTTTTTCGAATAAAATCATACCCTCTAAGCGAGAGTTGCACATTAACCGCAAATGTGCAAAATTGGCTCCATGACTAACACTCAAAGCTCAATCTTTGAAGGTTATGATCGAGTTTTTATCACACAAAATGTTTTTTCGATTGCCACTTGGTCTTTTTAGTCATTGCTATGTCTTTCCAAACAATGTTGGATCATTCTAGTTGCCATCGGGCCTCTTTGGTCGCTATTGTGTCTTTTTGGTTGCCACTTGGCCTTTTTGGTTACTATCATGTCTTTCCGATCATCGCCGGGCCTTTCTGGTTATTGTTGTGTCTATCTGAACAATGTTGGGGCTTCTCAATAACCACCAGGCCTTTCCAGCCGTCGTCGTGTCTTTTCGAACAATGCAAGGTCTTTCAGGTCACCACTGGCTCTTTTCAATCACTTTCATAACTTTTTGCTCTCTATCCTATCTTTTCGGTTGACCATCGGCTCTGTCTAATCACCATTGCATGTTCCACACAATTTTTGGTTGAAGGAACTAAACATGCCCCCACAATGGGGAGTGCATAGGGTGTGCCCCAGTGGGGGGGGGGGGGCAGTGACCACGCCCCCACTGGCAGGCGCACAGACATAGGAACCATGCCCCACTGTGGGGGCATCATGCAATCTAGATGAAATCTTCCTTCAACCGTTTTTCTTCGATCCTTACTCTTTTAAAATGCTTCTAAATTATTATTTTGGCAAAATACCCCATTTTGAATGTGCCCCCACCCTGAGGGTGCACTGAGTTTAGCCATGTCAACCAAGGCAATTTTTTCTTGAAGATGGTAGTTTTGGCCTAGCACGCCCCCACAATGGGGCATGGTCAGCCATGGCCCATGCTGGCCCCTGGTTAGTAGTTTTGGCCGAGCACGTCCCCATAGTGGGGCATAGTTATCCACCCTGGCCCAGGTTTGTGAGTAGTTGATTTAAGTGAGTAGTTGATTTAAGTGTTTGATTAATCATAACATTAAATTAATTCTTAAAATAAATTAACATTCTTTTATTATATATTATTAATTAAATAAATTAATACGGATCTTGAGTTAAACTTAACAAATAAATTTAGCCAACCAAACTCAAGTTAAAATTTCACAAATAAATTCAATTATCAAATCAAGTTCGAGTCTAAAACACAAAGTAACAAATCAACCTCAAACATCAATGACTGATACCGCCGAAGCGACGCCCTTAGAAAATCACAATTGTGAGACTCATTTAAGGCAAGGTCGCTGCTTTTTAAATTCAACTTTCACACCGAAGGCTTATCGGCATCTCCAACACTTCTTTTGTATGGGGTGTTTGGTTGCATGATAATAAAAGTTTTTATTTTAATTTTTAAAAATTATAAGAAAACTTGTTAGAAGAGGTGTTTGGCAACCATGACAATTTTATGTTTTGAAAGTGATTTTCTTCTTAAACAAAAAAAGAGTATCTCACCTCTTTCTTTCTTCTTAAGATCCCTTACTTTATTTGATCATATATGGTAGTTACTTTTTTTGCAATCACATCCCTTCAAACAAGATAATTTTATGTCATGAGTTAGTTCACTTTTTATTTTAATATAATTTTTTACCCATTAATTTCAACGGGTGGAAAACATTATTTCCATCAACAGATATACGAGGAATAATAAAAAAAGAGAATTCAGATATCTTGGAAAAAATGAACGTCGATGTTTCAAAATTATGTTTCTATTTTCATAAAAATTAATGGGTTCAAATCTTATTTTTGAATCAGACATTTTGATTATGTTTCGTTTTAGCTTATTTCAATAAAAATAAGTACATATAAATAAAATCAATTAAAATATGTTAAATATCTTATAAAATATGATATAAAAAGTAATAAAATAATACAACTAAAATTTTAAAGAGATTATATCACATTTTAATAATTATACGTGCCTCCCGATGTGGTTCAAAGGATGGTCTGTAACAATTAGTGCTGTCCAAAATGTCTAAAACAATAGTTTCGATTCTTCAATTTTCTACAACTCCCACTCCAGTTTGTACATATGACGTTAACCAAGTGTTAAGTTGATGATAAAAGTCTATTTTTCCCTCGGACACAAACGAATTTAATTGGTTGCTAAGACCAATATCCTACTTGTAATTTTGCTGGCTACAACAATTTTAGAAGACAACAAAATCAAGATACAGGGTAATTCCTAATACCTGCTAAAAGAAATACAAACCTATATTTAAGGCTCTATTTGATAACACTATCAAATATCTTCATCACTATTAATTTTAAAATTTATATTGATGGTAATCACCTAGAAGTGTTTGATTAATAGTATTATACCTATAAATGGGTCAGGTTCTTCTCAGATCCGTGTAGATCCGAATTCGAACCCGATAACAAAAATCTGAATTCGAAACTAGATCCAAAAATGTTATCCTCTCGGATTTGGATAAGACCTGATCTGAATTTGTCTCGGATTCCCCATCTTTCATCTGGTGTAGAGAACCGAGTTGAATGTCTCGTTTCTCCTCTTCTTCATGCGAGGTGAGGGTTTGTTGTGGAGCTGCAGTGGCAGCAGTGGCAGATGAGGGAATGGGTGCTGGTGTTGTGTCTCGCGTAGTCGGCGCTGGCGGCGGATGAGGGAACTTGTGTTGGCGTTGGTGTATTGCGCGGTCGTCAACCGCGGCGGATGAGGGAACGGGTGCTGGCGTTGGTGGCTCGCACGGTTGGCGGCAGCAGTGGATGAGGGAACTTGTGCTGGTGTTGGTATCTCATGCAGTCATTAGTGGTGGCGGATGAGGGAATGGGTGATGGTGTTGGTGGGGGCTGAGGAGCTGTAGCCACGTGGGCCGTCCACCAGGATGATGTCCCAGGGCATGTCGTAGAGCTGGTTGGGCAGGTTGTTGAGGGCAAGCTTGTAGTTAGAGAAGAGCAAGTTCTGGACAGGGCGGTAGTCCCCTTGGCGCTCCGCCCACGTGGCGGCGAGGAGATCACTCACCTTCGGGGTGTAGCCAACATCATAGGCCTCTAGCACGCCAAGATGGTGCTCCTCGAAGTGGGCGATATAGTACTCTCTCGTCCATGAAGACGGTGGTGACTCCGAAGCCATGATAAAATTATTCGATCGGGTCAGGTTTTCAAGTTGACCTGCACCCATTTACAAGTCTAAATAGTATCAATTTTAAAATTTGTAATGTAAACAAAACATATAATGTAATACAAATATCAACTTATATCGATTTTGATATTGATATTCTAATTTCTAAAAATATCAATATTAATATTAGTATAATATCATTTTTGATACTCTGACTAAACATGTTATACAATGTTGTTAGGTTCATCAAACATACACACTACGCATCAAACAAACCAATTGAGAATCATTTGTGAGAAAATATCCAACTAAACAAAAATTGATGAAGAAGGGCGAGATTAAATATTTCACTGTCAAAAATTTGGAACCGGGACGAATGGGACGAATCAAACCTCTTAGCAATAATCCTTAAAAATTCAAACTAAGCCCCTCTGCACCCGCCACAAACTACAAAGCGAACCAAAAAAAAAAGAAAGAAAAACATGTAGTCAACAAGACAATAGTCATGCCCAATATATGAAACTCCTGAAAAAGAACATTGCTTACCGCCTTGATGCCCAAGCAAATGTTGAAAGCCTGAAACCTTTCGATGCACATTGCTCAGATGCAACCATTAGATCTAAAGCACCCTTCAACACGAGGAACAAGCAGAACAAGACGAAGTGAATAGGCAAAGAGGATATTGTAGACACGCAATTTTGGCCCAGTTGGAGAGTTCAAATTCTTGTTTTCATGGAGAATATTTAAAGCACATCATGTTTTCCGGGCAGATCAAGTTTCTGGCACATTCTGAATGGTGGGTCTATAGAGCAATCGAACAAGCCAAATGCCCCAAGAATAGGGCACCTGGCGCCCTGTTTATAGGGCACCAGGCGCCCTATATATAGGGCACCTGGCGCCCTGTTTATAGGGCACCAGGCGCCCTATAAACAGGGCACCTGGCGCCCTATATACAGGGCACCAGGCGCCCTATAAACAGGGCGCCTGGAACCAAATCCGATCGATTTGACAGGCTGATTTGACCCCTGCAGTGACTTGTCTTGTCGACCTGACAAACCTCATGATGCTAGCGCCCCATATACAGGGCGCTATGCCACATGGCACTGTGTTTTCGAAAATGGCCAAAGTGCCCTCTTTTGGGCTATAAATAGACCCCCATTTGGAGCTTGGAGGAGGTTCCAACTCCGTGCCACTCTAGAGCTCATCCAACACTACGATTCTAAGCCACATTCACCCTCCAAAAGCCTCCAAATCGATCCAAAATACTCCACCAAAAACCCTAAAACCTTCTGTTTCTGTCACCCAGAAATATGATTTTTCTCCAACTTTGAGAGCCCCTATCCGACTCCCCTCATACATCCAGCACCCAAACCACCTTCCACTAGCTTTATTTGCATATTGTCTACAAGGAGGAGCTCTTACTTCGTCACGGAAGCCACCCAGCACTCCGGAGCGGCGTCGCGAAGAGAAGAAGAAAATCTGTTCGGGCCAGACCTAGTGCCCCGTATACAGGGCGCTTTGACCTTGGTCAACGCGCCCCATTAAGGGGGCACCTGCTCCTGGCGCCCTATATATAGGGCACCAGGAAGGGCAGAAGTTTGTTTCGTCGTTTTCGAAGTCCGATCGCCCGTTTAATCGAGTTCTTTTCTCCCTTTTTCGCTTTTGCATTGATCATCATGTTATTTAGCATGTCTTAGAGCATTTTTGCATTTCATATATGTTTAAAACCTACCAAAAATAGGGGTTGGGATCTCGTCCCAATCCGGTTAGTCTCTTCCCATTTGCATGTTTGAATCTAAATTCGAGCACGATACTATGCTTTCGTTAGAACTAATGAAACCTTCACTTGTCTACATGTTTTCTTATGGACATTCTTAGGTAAATCCGATCGAGGCAGAGCTTCAACCGGATTGAAGGCAAAGGATTCACTAAGCTCTCTTCTTTCGGCCGGCCGAGAGAGGAGAAGTCGGAACTCAACAATCTCCCCGCTTCCGAAGGTACGACGGTCATCTTTCTATTTCTTTCTTTCATTCCACCATATTTTGGAGCCCTTGGTTCCTGGCGACCACACCTACATAACACACCACCCACCGACACACACCGAGGCGGGCGTAAGGGTTCCGGGAGGGGGGATCCGCGGATGTCCCGTTCCGGGTGCTTACACCTTTTGGCGACCACGGTGGGACCGACTTTGCTTTCGTGAAATCCCACTTTATTTCCTAAGAATGTCCATCTGAAAATCATGTTTACTTTCATTTCCATGTGAGTCATTTCCATTTCCTTACATTGTTGCTTGTTTACGTTGCTTACTTTTCTTCGAAGCATCATCTTGTTTCTTCCAAGTTTACTTGCTCTCCGTTTATCTTTTTAAAAGCATATCCATCTGATTTCCAACTTTGTTAATCAACTTATTTCACCTTAGTATTTTAGATATCATCTTCTTTGCTAAGTCTAGTTCTCCTTTAACAAATCTTTCAAAGCATGCTTAGTTAAATTAGTTCTTTCTTCCATCCTAGCTTAATTTCATATCATTGTCTTGTTCACTTGCTTCCTACAACATCTCATTAATCATTGTATGCTTTTATTTTATTCTTGGTTGCTTCTTATTCCTTGAAATTTCACTTGCATTTAGTTTGCATCGGAGCTTCGGGTCCGCCCGTCTCCTTAGGACATCCGAGAAGGGAGGCTCTCTCCTCCCAAAGCCCCACACACCCAAACACCCCTCTTGGTGGTTGCCAACTCCTCCTCCGGGGATTCCCTCTCGGAAGGACCGGGTAGCTTCCATCAAGACCTCCGTATGTCCCCAGACGTGAAGGATTCCCTCTTCACTGATCGGGCTGGTTGTACAATTTTATCCCAAAACCCGGAGTACCTATTACCTATCGTTGTGAAAAGAGTGACAACCTTAGATTGCTCGGCGTCGTGAGAGCATAGGGTCCTACCCATTTATTTGAGTGGACAATATTTCTCTTAACAAGCCATTAATTTAAGGTTGAAACAACAAAATTTTTACGTTAATCATTCCAAGTCTTTGCTATTACTTGTTTGCAAACAAAAACCGAAAAGTAAACAAAAATCCCAAAATCACCTAAAAAGAACCAAAACAAAATTTTTTTTGCTTGAGGTTAACTTGCTTGACAACTTGCTTGTCCGACAAAAGAAAATCAAAACAAAAGGGGTCAAAATCAAAACAAAAAAATCCTTGAGCTGTTATTTGCCAACCTTCTTTTTCTGTCGTGTTTATGAATTTGAGGTCAGGTCGAGTTATCGGAATGGCGGATCAAAGATGCGAGCAACTACAATTGGAATACGACCAGTCTTATTTCTACCCTGATGCCGTGTGTGCCGTCAATGAACCTGAAGTTCTCCCTGAACCTAGTCAAACTTCTCCTCGACCCAATCCAAATTCACTTTGGGAGGCATTCTCTCATGCCGACCCTACCCAACTCCAGGCTATCAAAGCCATCCTCAAGGGCAAGTCCCCCACCGACCACATTCCTCCCGAAGGTGGCCTTCATATCTCTACCCCTCGGTCAGTGGCACACCAACCCAATGTGCCCACACATGGCCATTCCCATACCGGGCTCATAGCCCCAATTTCTCCTCATCCGGTGGCTAATCTAGATCACCCCAATACAAATGTTGTTGTCCCTTCTAGACCACCAGTTTATTCTTCTAATCGTCTCAACCCTACTCACCCTTTGGTGCATCCCCCAATATACCCTTCTCATCCGGTCACTTCGGCCCACCAAATCCCGATCCCGGTGCACCAAGCACCCGCTCCTCCTCCTCCTCCTCTTGGGGAACCTTCTGTCGATCTGGCTATGATTAATAAAATCAATCGCATGGACGAACAATATAGAGAACTCAGACGTTTGATCGACGCCAAGGCAGCCCCCGAAATTTCTCTTCCTTTTCTCCCTACTTTTCATCTACCTCCCTCTGAGATGCCGGTATACCGTCGCTACAACGGAACCGGTAATCCCTTCATTCATGTTAAAGACTTTCTGTATGAGTCGGTAATGTGGCAGAACGATCCAAGGGCCCTGGCTTTTCTTTTCAGAAGATCATTGGAGGGTTCAGCTTTAGAGTGGTTTTACTCGCTTGACCCTTCAGAGGCAAGTAACTTTGAAATCGTCAAGGCCAAATTTTTGCAAAGATATCAAGATAGGGTCGGACCAACATATTCCATCACCGACCTCATGGCTGAAAGGATGAAGAACGATGAAGATTTTATCAGGTATGCTGATAGGTGGAGAGCAATGGCAGAAAGATTGACAAATGCACTGTCCGAATCGGAACAAGTTAAGATGATCATCACCAACGCCACTCCCGCTTTAAAAAATGTATTGGCATTACATCACCCTGCCACGATGAGCGAACTCTACGAGAGAGCGCGGTATATCCAAACACAACTCCGAGACTCTCCCATCATGAACCTTTTCGACCCTAGGCCCCGAGTCACCAAAAAAACAACCGCCACCACCGCTGGGCCCGTGACTGAAGGCGTGATAACCAACGAACATGTCAATATCCTAGGGAACCCGCCCATCAACCACTAACAGCAATACAGGAATCCCCAGTATAGAAACCCGCGCCAAATCCAACCGGCACCTCGCCCCCAGATCCAACCCCAACCTTTCCGCCACCAAGCACCGAACCAATATCCCCAACAACCAATACAGACACCAGTCCCCCAGCAACCCCGGCAGTTGGCCGTACAGACCTTTGCACCTCAACCTCCCCGCCAACCGACCACCTACAACCAGGCACCTCCCCCCGCCACCTACGTACCGCGAAGAGCAGGGCCTAGGAGAAATCATTACCCGCCATTACCGTACTCTCTCGTAGATATTTTTAACGCTCTTATGGCGGCAGGGCAGATCTCATTACCGAGAGAAAAGTTGGAGTGGCTGCAGAATGCCAACACGGACAAGTATCGCTTATACCACGGATACCCGGGGCATACGGTGGAGAACTCGCTTTCAGTTTAAAGATTACATCCATGACCTCCACGAGCAGGGAAGTATTGACTGGGGCCAAATGGGCGAATACATCAAGGCAGTGAAGAACCAACCCCAGCAGCAACAGCAGGCACCAGCTCGACAACAACAACAGGAACCCGGCCTGGGAATTATTCAGAACCCGCTACCCGCGCACGCACCTGCAACAGCACCAGAAAACCAGAGGGTTAACCCTATCTTAACCTCCACCGATGAACCCCGCGATAGAGGTCAAAATTGGCAAATCGAGGGACCTGCTTCCTTCATAAACATCAACCCTCCAAACCACGTTAACCGAATCGTTCACTCCATACCTCGAGTTATCCCCGCCAGAAGAAGCCAACCGCCGATTATCTGCACGCCACCACAACCAACCATAACACCACCAGCCATACAACTCCAACCGGGTAGGACCTTGATCCGCCCGGTCGAGCCCCCACAAATACCACCGCCACTAGGACCCATCATTGTACCACCTCGTGCAACCATGCTACCACAACCCACCCGTATCCCTACAACTCGGACCATCATCACTACACCCCTGCCTAGGCCTCCCATCATCCGACCTAACCCTCCGTCTACCTCCACTACACCAACCATAACTCCCCAGCTCGCCACGGTGCTTAGAAGCGGGCGTATGTTCCAAAGAATTTTTCCCCAGGCCGTTCAACCAGGACGACCTCAAGAAGAAGAAGAAGAGCACCCGGAAGAGCCAGTGCCAGGAACATCTTATGATTTGCTGAAGCACCTTGACAAAACCCCTGCGCGGATTTCCATTCTGGAGCTGATTAAAAGGTCCAAAGCTCATCAAGAAGTTCTTCAACAATATCTGCAAAGAGTGATGGTCAATGAAACTCTCCCCCCAGAAAAGATTACATCAGTTTTAACCCCGAGAAGTGAACACCCTGCTCTCATTTTCACTAAAGAAGAATTGGCCGAACCAGAAGCGAGAAAATATGCACTATGTATCACTGTCAGTATTAACAGAACAAATATTGAATCTTGTCTAATTGACACCGGTGCATCCATTAATGTCTTGCCACTAGAGACACTACAGTTGTGTGGAATCCCAGAAGAAGATATTCGGCCATCACAAATCACTGTGACAAAGATACGACAATTCCAAGAGGCCCGCCCATGGCATGGTCACACTTGAAGTCAAACTCGGACCCCGGGTTGTTACTGTCGACTTCCATGTTTTGGATATGGATCCAACTTACACAGCCATCCTGGGAAGGCCTTACCTGGAAGCATTGGAGGCCGTAGCTTCAACCAATCATCAATGCATCAAATTTCCCTTCAAGGGACAAGTTGTCAAGGTGGTGAGTATGCCCGTGGATTGCTTGGTTACTCTCCCCCCTGGCTTGCCGAATCAACCGGTATTTACAATCCTCGATCTGCCGAGGGATAAAAGACAAGCCTAGGCAAGTTTGGAGAAAGAAGAAAGATGACGCCAAAACCCTTGGGTGGCGTATGATGGAGAATCTGGGATATCAAGAAGGCCGAGGACTGGGGAAAGAACTGCAAGGCATCACAGAACCCATCCAGCTAGTGAAGACAACATCAAGGAATGGGATAGGGTATGATGGGACACGTGATAATGGCCAAAAGGCCGGCCAAAAATATTTCCGGGGATGTCTGCGCAAGTTCTTTGATAAGAGAGAAACAATACAAATGATTGAAGAGCAGGAACCACAAGAACAAGTGAAGAGGAAGAAGGTGGGCAACCTAAAGGATGAGACATATATTGACGTATCATGGTTATTTTCTAAAGAAGGGTCAAGTGATGAATCGTTCTGCAACGAGCCTTCTAGTAGTCAAAATCCAGGGCATTCACCAAGTGTCATCTCCTCGGATCTAGCAGACTCATTCCCGACAAATCCATTGTCAGTTCCACCAGATAGCAAAGACGGATGCCCTCTTTACCCGTCTTTGCTTGATTTGTTCCTTTCTCTGTCAATATCTCAACCCGCGTTGGAAACAACAACCAACCAAACCCCCTCTGTGTTTATGTTTAGTACTTCTCAAAAAGATAAAAAAAAAAGTCCTTTTCTCAACCCAAATTTCGCTCGAAGAAACGTCCCAACTCACTCCGAAGGATGACCCGAATCAGGAGGCCACCCGATCTCTGATCGATCTCCTTTGCCCTTCGTCAATAAATTCCACTCCATCCACCTCCTCTTCACCTCCTTATTTACCTCCTTCCTCTTTAGGTTTAGTTTCCAGCAAAAGCAAAACAAAAAACAGAGGTAGAAGAGTTCCAGGAAGATATCTGCATCAGTTAGCTCGGAAAAGCTTAGAATGCGCCAAGCTACCGAAATATTTAGAGAATGCAATCCAGATAGAAGAAATTCGATATGAGGAAAGAAACAATATTGATCCGACTTTAGGGGTCTACGAGGTTGTATCGGAAAAGGATCCTGACACTGAGGATGAAGAGGAGGATTTGGCTGATGCCTATGCATCCGGTTTAAGAAGATTCGAAGAACCATCAGCCACGGTGGATGAACCGACTAAGGAGCTTAATCTCGGAACACCGGAAGATCCTAAGAATATCCTCATCAGTGCCAACCTCGCCCCTTTAGAAGAACAGAATCTAATGGGGGTGTTACAAGAATACAAAGACACGTTCGCTTGGACATACGAAGATATGCCGGGGTTAGATAAATCATTGGTAGAGCATCGACTGACTTTAAAACCTGAGGCTACCCCGGTCAAGCAAAAGTTAAGAAGATTCCACCCCAGACATGGCATTAAAGATGAAGGAAGAGGTCGATAAGTTGCACCAAGAAAAATTCATCAGAGTCGTCCTCTATCCACAATGGGTGGCAAATATAGTCCCAGTCATGAAGAAGGATGGAAATGTTCGAATTTGCATTGACTTCAAGGACTTAAACCGAGCGTGTCCAAAAGATGATTTCCCCCTTCCTCATATCGATGTTCTTGTTGACAACACAGCTGGATACGAAACCCTATCATTCATGGATGGATACTCTGGGTATAATCAAATCCGGTTAGCAGAAGAGGATCAAGAGAAGACCTCATTCACTACACCTTGGGGAACTTATTGTTACGTCGTCATGCCCTTCGGATTAAAGAATGCCGGAGCAACTTATCAAAGGGCCATGGTAGCGATATTTCATGATATGATGCATAAATTTGTAGAGGTGTATGTGGATGATTTAGTGGTCAAATCTCGAACCCAAGAGGAGCATGCTAAGGTGTTGAAAAGGGTTTTGCAACGAGCCAGGGAATATAAGCTCAAGATGAACCCCAAGAAATGTGTGTTTGGAGTATCATCTGGAAAGTTACTTGGGTTCATTGTCAGCAAAAGAGGCATCGAAATCGATCCCAACAAGGCCAAAGCCATTATTGACATGCCTCCACCAAAGAACCTAAAAGAGCTGAGAGGGTTAATTGTTAGGTTACAGTTTGTTCGCCGGTTTATCTCACAAAGACTCCCAAAGGTGCAAACCTTTCTATGAGTTAACCAAGGCGAAGGCCGAATTCAGATGGGATTCGAGATGTCAAGAGGCATTCAATGGTTTGAAGAAATATTTGTCAAGCCCACCTGTGCTCAAACCTCCGGTTCCCGGTAAACCCATGATCTTATACATCTCGGTCTTGGAAGGATCCCTGGGAGCAGTGTTGGCACAAGTAGATGATGAAGGGAAAGAACGAGCAGCATACTATCTGTCCAAAATCTTTGATCCTTGTGAACAAAAGTATACAACCATGGAGAAAACCTGTGCCGCCCTAGTTTGGGTGGTCCAGAAGCTCAAACACTACTTTATGGCCCACGAGGTTAATCTCATCGCTCGCATGAACCCCATCAAATTTCTTCTTGAAAAATCTGTCCTAACTGACCGATTGGCACGCTGGCAAAGTTTTCTCTCCCAATTTGACATCACCTACACCCAATAGAAGGCAATCAAGGGCTATGCAATTACCGAGCACCTTGCCCATCATCCTATCCCAACCTTTGACCCTATCCAGTCAGATTTTCCCGATGAAGAATTGATGTCCATTCGATCTTCTAATGTGGACTCTATATTTTGACGGGGCATTAAACTCCCAGGGTAGAGGGATAGGGATTATTCTTCTGTCTCCCGAAGGTGTCACCATTCCACAGGCTTTTCAGCTCCATTTTCCAGCAACAAACAATATAGCTGAGTATGAAGCCTTGTTGGCCGGACTGGAGGCCACTCATTTCTATGGTGTCACTAAACTAAGGGTAATTGATGATAGTCAGTTGATACTCCGCCAAGTACTGGCCAAATACCGCACATCTCATCCCGGGCTCAGACCATACCAAGAACTCACCACTTGTTACATCAAGCTATTCTCCAAACTCGAATTCATTCACGTTCCTCGTGCTCAAAATATTCTTGCCGATGCTCTTGCCTCTCTCGGCATCTTCACTATCTGTCCCGCTAGGCAGACAGGTTAGGACGATCTATGTCCGCCGACGTACCATTCCGGCAGTAGAAGATGCACGGTTCTTGAAGGTTAAGGAGGAGTTTGAAAGGAAAGAGTACATTGAGCGAAAAGAGGAAGTATCTTTGGTCGAGTTGGAGGAACTAGAAGAGGGCGAAAAACCATGGTATCATGAGATTGCGAATTACTGTCAGGATCAGATGTACCCACCAGGATCAACTGCCGAAGAGAGGAAAGCAATAAGGAGGGTCTCCCAGAGATACACCATCTTAGGCGGGATGCTTTACAAAAGGAGCTTGGCCGGTGTTCTGTTAAGATGCGTAGATGAAGGAGAGGCTGAATTGGTACTCAAAGAAGCACACTCCGGAGTATGTGGAGGCCATGTAAATGCTCAAGCCCTCGCCAAGAAGATTATCAGACAAGGGTACTATTGGCCTACTCTGGAAGAAGATTGCTCGATCTTTGTCCGGCACTGTCATCAATGTCAACTTCACGCCGACAAGATTCACTCTCCCACATCTTCCCTTCACCCGATTCACGCACCATGGCCCTTCGCTATGTGGGCTTTTGATGTTATCGGACCCCTCGGTGACCCAAACTCCACAAACAAAACCAAATCCTTCATCCTAACTGCAACGGAGTACTTCACCAAGTGGGCAGAAGTGGAAGCATATGTGGAGATCAAGGCATCAACAGTCTGCACCTTCATCAAGCGCAACATCATTGCCAGGTTCGGGATCCCAGGCGACATCATCACCGACAATGGACCGCAATTCATCTCTCAGGAGCTGCGTGACCTTTGCATTAGGTATTGCATCAGATTGCGTCATTCATCTCCATATTATCCTCAAGGCAACGGTCAAGCAGAAGCCACCAATAAGACCCTGATAAAAATCGTTAAGAAGACTTGTAAGTCTAGCAAGTTTGCAGACTGGCCAGATAAGTTAGTTGATGCTCTATGGGCCTACCGCACTTCTATTCGAACCCCAACGGGCCAGACCCCCTATGCCTTGGCATTTGGGATGGAGGCGGTAGTTCCATACGAAGTAATCATTCCTTCCCTCCGAGTCCAGATCGATCGAGATATCCCTATGGATGAACGCCGAGATTCTCTTCTCGCGCAACTCGAACTCTTGGATGAAAGGAGACTGGCCGCTACCGAACATGCTAGATCTTATCAAAATAGGCTTAAGAGATTTTATCAGAAGAGGGTGGTGGAGAGAAAATTTGAAGTCGGTGAGGTTGTGCTTAAAAGAATATTTGTTAAGCCGGGCGGTCCCCGCTCCAAACTTCAACCTAATTGGGAGGGTCCTTATGTAATTTCGGTTGTTTATCCCGGTAATTCTTATAAGCTAACTAATGCAAAAGGAGAAGAACTAGCTCATCCCTGGAATGGTGTATACCTCAAAAAATATTTCCCTTAGATCACAAAAAAAATCTATAAAATCCAAAGGTGTGAAGTATCATGATAGCATCAAACGCTTACTTGCCCGGTGCATCAACTTGTCGCTTAGGGAAATGAGAATAGGCATCATACTGCACACACTACACACCTAGTTTTGAGATCCTATGATCGGAAGTCAGAGAGAAAGCTAGGCAACGCTTGGCAAAAGAAGGTCAACCCAATTCCATTCTCTTCTCGTTTCGGTCCAGAATAGATGAAAGGGGTTAGAATAAGGAGTATCGAAAATGCCCATTGCCTTAGTTGGAAAATGTCTCCGAAGGCCTGACTTCTTAAAAAGAAGAAAAGGTACCAAAAGATGGGCAATGACCCCTCAGGTCAGCAAAAAAATAGACCTGTCTGAATGTGTACCAACAAAAGCCCAAGAAAAAGGCTCCAAAAGATGGGCAATGAACCCCTCAGGTCAAAATCACGCAAAAGAAAAGAAAGACCTGTCCGAATGTGGGCCATCAAAGAAAAGGGACTAGAAAGAAGGGCCCGAGGATGTCAAATCCCAAGCAGGCAACGCGGGCACCAGTAGAAAAACTAATTCGACACCCCTGAATCTTAGTAAGGACTTACCACCGAACCACTTCCCTCTTTATCCTTGCGAATACGGTTGACCAACTAGATCCAAGAAGAACCATAGCCTATCAATTGCAAAAGATCAGGAGATCTCAGGCTAGGCACCTTCTTACAGGTGATGCCTACTCTTAGCCCTTAAGTAACAATGAGAAGCACCTATGGCAAGCAGGGCAGAGGATGAAATGATCGTGTCCCTCACACCAAGCAAAAAATCAAATATTCCAAAAAAAAAAAAAACACCAAACAAATCTGTAAAGTCAAAAATCCTAAAAAAAGAAAATATTCAAAACACTAAAAAAATCATAAAAGTTCCGAAACATCAAAAACATTATAAAAACATCAAAAGCCCAAACAAATCAAAAAATCCAAAACACCCAAAAATTTTGCTTCCTAATTGACTAGTTGCCTTTGCATTCATATTTAATTTCAGTCTTGCATGTTTCCTTTTATGCATACTTATTTTCTTCTGTTATTTTACCTTGATAAGGCCTATGTCCCTTGACAAAAGATCAAGGCAGCTTCGCCCTTTTCTTGCAAGGGACTAAGCCTAAATAAAGTTCTAATCGCCTTTTGAGTAAACGCAGGAAGTCAGGAAAAGAAGTCAACAACTATCACCACGAAGAAGAAAGATACAACAAAGATAGGAGGGGGCCGGCACATCACAAATCGCTGCCTCCTCTCGCCGGAGCTCGATCACCCGGAGGTGGCATGGCTAACCTCTCCTCACCTCTCCTCCTATGACTACTAGTCTGAGAGGAACCCGAGTGGGTGGGTCCCCTCAGCGTGGTCCCACGGGAGTCGGAGCGGTGAGAGTGGCTCCGAGACCGAGACTGTAACGCCTGCATCATCAACTGACGATGCTCAGCCTCCACCCGGTTCAGCTCTCTGGAGTGCTCAAGACGAAGAAGGAGGATCCACTCGGACTCTGGCCGTGACAACTCGACCACGCGAGCCTCCAGTCTCCCGACCTACAAGATGACAAAGAGATACATCAGTTATAGAAGAAGCAGTTTGAGAAAAGAATCAGACATGTACCTCCTGTGTCAGCTCCTCTATCCTCTGAGCAGTCTGTGGAAACCAAAGGAGGCGTCAGTCCAAGCATTTCCAGTTTAAAATCATAATGAAAACATCGCACCTCGGAAGTAGAAGAACCAGGATCCGGAATGCCTACGAGGGGCTCGAGCCCGAGCTCCCTCTGTAGCTCCATCACCTACCGGGAAAATGTCAGGAAAGAAAGAAAATGATAACAAGCAGAGCGAGAAAATTATGTACCTTGTCCCGAAAACCCAAGGGATCATCAGTAGAAGGCGGCTGAAAACCCAAGGGATCACCAGTAGGAGGCGGAGCACCCCCTGCGGAAGGATCAGAAATCCTCGTCCAAAGATCCTTGTTCTACAAAAGGAAAATGTCAGAACCAAGCAAAGCAAAGCAAGAGAAAGTCAAGGAAATTCACCTCAGTAGTAAGGACCTCCACCCGTTCCTTCAGCTGGGCAATCTGCAAGAAGAGAAGAAGATTAGCAAGGCAAATGAAGAAAGAAGACAGTATAAGTAAAAGCGGTAATCACCTCAAGAAGGAAACCCGTCTCAGAAGAACTGCTCCCGGGATCGGTGGGAATGAAGGAAGGAGGATCGACCGGCAAAGGGTGAGAAGGTAGCTCGGGACCCGTAGGCTGGCCGAAGTCGAACGGCTCGAAGGGAGGCTCGTCAAAAGCCGTCGGCTCAGGGGCAGCCGGATGGGAACCCAACTCCAGTTCGGCCACGCACTCGCGGAGCCGAGAAATCTGAAAAGAAGTGGAGGAAACAGTTAACAACATTCATTCAAGGAATTAAAGAAAAAAAATAAAGAGTGTTACCTGTCGATGGGAACCTCGGTAGCGACGTCGCTGAAAGAAAGAAGAAAGGTCAGTTAACCAACAATGGAAAGGTGCAAAGTACAGAAAGTACCTGTCGCTCCAACTCGGCCTCCAGAGATGCTGTCCCCGCCCTTAAGCGAGACAGCTCCGCCTGAATGCTCTGAAAGCAACATACAGTTAGACATCAAAGCAAAGGAAGAACAGTGGTGAAAACAACGGGTGCGTACCTCTCCACCCTCGGTGAAAAGGTGGGCAAATGTCGCCATGTAGCGACGCAGATAATCATCGCTGTCAAGCGCACTGGAAGTCACTGGGGTGCCACCCCTCTTCCAGATCCGGACAGCAAACTGGCCCTCCTTCTTCCAGTCGATCTCCTGGATCAGGCCGCGGGTAGAACGACCCAGGTGTGGGTAAGGTGGAAGATCCACCCACTCCTGGTGAAGCCCCAATGAGCGCATCGTGAGACGCACCCAAAGTGGCTCCATCTCGTTCAGGCAGATCAAGAAGGTGTCACGGCCAAAAGCCGGACGACCCTCCGAAACCCACGGCTGCCGATCCAAGTGAAGGTCTGAAAAAGGTTGCCATACCACCTGAAAAAGCAAGGCAGGGCAGTAAACAAGAAGAACCAAAAGTTAAGAAGGAGGAAAGTAACAGAATACCTCATGGTGGGGAAAGCAGAGTAGCTGCCTTCTCAGGTTCTCCACCTGGTAAGGATGGGAAGAAGCAGATCGTGTAGCAACCCAGCTGCCAATGAGAGGGTACTCGGGGTCATCCTTCAGCAGAGCACGGCCCAGGGGGATGTAATAGTAACTCCATACCTGTCAAATAAAAGCTCAGTTAGTCACCAAAAAAGACAAGGCAGAATTGATAGTGAACAAAAGAACAAGGCATACCTGAAGGAATGGAGTAAAGCCGGCTACTGAAACCGGACCGCTCTCCATCGCCAGCGAGGAGAACAGATGGGCCAGCATAGCGGCACCCCACGCATACTCACCAACCTTCGACAGTCAGCAAGAAAAGGGAGGAACCGCAAGTGCACCCCGTCCGTCTTCGAGGCTAGAAGAAGACGGGTGAGGAAGAAGAGGAGGAACCGGCGGAGATCCTGGTCGGCCTCAACGGTGCCCTCCTCACCGACCAGGGAGCGCTCGACGCGTTTCGTCAACTCGTCGAGCACAACCGCCACTATGTCATCCTTACCCACACTAGCGTTGCCCAGACCGAGCAAGTGTCCAACAGCTGTGCGCTTCATAACGCGCAGTCCGCCGGGGCAGTGTGGGACCGGATGACCCAGAAAATCCCGGACCATGGCCGAGTAATCGCGATAGGTCTTGTCGGTGACGGCACGACCGTGAACACGAAGACCCGTGATCCGGGAGACATCCTCCAAAGTAGGGACCATATGCCCCCAGGGGAAGAGGAAGGAATGGGTGGTGGAGTCCCATCTCTCCCTCAAAGCCTGGATTAGGGGGAGGTCCTCCCAGAAGGCGGAGCAGCGGAGCAATGGGCCGAAACCCATCGCATCCAACCGTGCCTTCTGGAAGTCCTGCAACCCCTTGTAGGCATGGAAGACCATTTCCCAGGATATCCGGGACTTGATCTTCCCCTGCACAATCAAACAACCATGTTAGAAACGAAGCAATCATGGATAAATTCAAGAAATGAGAGGTCGAGATTCGGTTATCGAGACGGTCGGAGGAGGATGGAGAGAAGGTAGCTCCGATGAGCCAGCACCGGCAGAGGAAGAAGCGCCAGCAGAGGAAGAAGCACCGGCGGAGGAAGAGGCTCCGGCAGCACCTGAAGCGTCAACGCGAGACCTCTTCGTCATCTGCAAAGCATTAAAACAGGTCAAGAACAAAGAAACGGAGAAGATGGGGGCCTGGTGACCAGGTGCCCCATTTATGGGGCGCCTGGACCAGGCGCCCCTATGGTAGGACGCCTGGCGTCCCTATGATGGGGCGCCAGGCAGAGCCTAGCGCCCCAGCATAGGGGCGCTAGGGGGGCTCAGCCCCCTTCTCTCTTCCCGTTCCGATCCGGAACGACTCCGGATCGGTTTAGTCCCTTCTGCGAAAATGAAGATAACGGAACCAACTACAAGTTTGTAGTTGGAAGGAACTTACTGTGGAATCCGCACGATGCGCTGCGCCCCCCGAAAAGGTCCCGCCCAATAGAAAAACTAGAAAAAGGTGATGATGAAATGAAGAAAAGTGCATGGGTGAAAATATAAAGTACCATGGTCAAAATTTTCAAAATTCTTAGAACGTGTCCACAAGCAATATTCTTCGTGAAAAACTCAATTTCATTGCCAAAACATTGATATTCTATTACTTTTTGCATATTTTTGCTGTTTTTCTGACACTGACAGGACTAGGACACAACTGAAAAGAAACTACATCAAGCAAATCCTGCACCTACATTGATCAAGTCCTAGACACAACAAAAAGCAAACAAAATACATCTGGACACAACAAAAGCAAAATACAACTGACAGATACAGGTCAACCACCGCGCAGCTTCCTCAGCTTCGCCACGTACCGGCTCTTCCAGACCTCGTCTTCATCCATGTAGGCACTTGGCGAGAAGCTCTTGCAGATTCTCCAGATGGCAAGGATGCTCTGGCACTCCTCAACATCCGCCGTCGTGCCCGTCTGACGATCCTTGACAGACGGGATGTGAGAGAGACGAGGGACCTTGAGCCGCGGTTGGCCCAACTGAAGAGGACATCGGTGAGGATTGTAGATAATGAAGGAGGTGCCGGTAATCAACCGGAGATCCACCCCTGGGGTGGGAGAGGCACGGACATTCTGGCGCATAACCGCCTCTCGTGGGACAAACAAAGCCGCCGTCGCTCATCGCCGAAAAGTACAAACGCCAGTCAGCGCGGGTCTTCACTGAGGGGCACTTGTTCTGAACCTTATATTCCATGCAAAGGCGGTTGGTGAGAGGCTGGAGGGGGCTCCGAGCAAAAAGTCGAGAAGTCGTGGCCGGTCCGAAGCACACGTCGAACTTAAAGTGCCAGTCAACCCAGCACATGAACAGAAGGATGCTGCCGTACATAGGCCTACCAACGCTAGCGGAGGTCAAGCCATCGTAAAGGTAACCCAACACCGAGTGGGCTATGCACTCGTTGGACCAGATACCCTGGATACAAGGAAGACATGTAGGGTCGAGCCACCCGTCCTCACACGGGTAAAGGAGCACTGAGGCGAGGCAAGCAGCGACGTCTTTGGCACCAGGCAGCAGAAGGTCCTCATTATCACCGGCACCCTGAATCACGCCAATGGACCAATCCGCCAGTGCTTCGGTGTAAATACGGCCACCTACCATAATGGATCGGGCCTCTCCGGTGGTCATAAAGCCACGGAGGAAGTCTAAACCGGTGACCGGTCCAACAGGGATAAACATGGCCTGGCCGTACCTAGGCATGGCACGAAGCCCCAGAAATAGCTCTACCTCTTCTAAGAGAACGGTACATTCGAAAGAGTCAAAAACAAAGGTGTGTGTATCGGGATGCCACATCTCGAGAAGTGCACCCGCCAAAGAAAAATCCCAGAAGTATTTGAGGAGGTGGTTGGCATGAACGAGGATGCCATTGAAGCCCCACCCGCTGAGAATGGTCCGCACATGAATGTTGATAGCAGCCATTAAGCGGGCTATCCATAGCGCCTGACCGTATCGGCGAGCCCCGGGAAAATTCGGAAGGTCCTGCAAAATAACCGTGCAATCAGAAAAGGTTTTGAAACAGAACAAAGAAGGGTGCCTAATAAAGACACTACCACTCCCATGGACACCCGGTTCCGAATATGGCACGGCACTTCGGAGAAACTTTTCATCTCGTTAGAACCGGTCGGGTGGGAGGAGGAAGAAGCCATCAGAGCAAAGGGAGAAGCAAGGAGCACTGTAGCTGGTGTGGGGGAGAAGAAGGGGAGGTCCCCCCTTCTTATAGAAGCCAAAAGTTGCCTCGGGAAGGAGCAAAATTGAAGTCCGCGCAGGTGCCCCACTTATAGGGCGCCTGGCGCCCTATAAGTAGGGCGCCTGGCGCCCTATAAATGGGACACTTAGTGCCCTCTAAACAGGGCGCCTGGATCCCGGAACCTTGCATGTGTTATCAGATATCTCGCATATATATCGTTGAAGACCTCGAGTCTAAAAGGGCTGAGTCACAGAACCCCTTCAACAAAATCGATGAAGGATTCAGTCACCTTTTGGGCCCGCGGATAAGCCAAAGTCAAATAAACGGGGACGACGGTATCTTCACGGATGTCCTGACCCGTTGTGTTTGACCTATATCTTCAACTATTTTCTTATATTTATTTATATTTCTTTAAACTCAGCATACATCACCATGCATTACCATACAACATCTCATGCATCATCTTTTCCGTCACCGTCTTTCTATAGCTCCTTAGGGAGGTTTTGTTCTATCCGGAAGATCTAATTTTAATGGTTTCATCGAAACAATGAGTTTTTCCATGTCAAACTAAACCGGTATTCTTGAGCAAAACCCAATGAATTTGAAGAACCCAACCTTGATTGATTGGCTCTTTTTCTCTCTCTTCACTTTTCGCAATTTACTGCATTTCTACCGAGTCCAGCACACCATGCAGTTCGGGTCCTGGCCGGTAACAATTCTCCCCACGTGGGATTTTAGTTATTTATTTTCACCAATCAACAAGAGGAAAGGTTTCGATAAGACAAAGGGTAATCTCGGAGTCCGGTAGAGTTTTATTCCACTCAACTAGGCCAATGAGGGCGTGTCTAAATCTACACCTTGGCGTCACCTTTTCAGTCCATTACCACTTCATTTCGCTACGCCTCATTACGCTTCGCTCATTCGCCTACGCGTCATTCATGTCACTCCCCTACAAAGCCGACGCCAAGGCGAGGCAAGCTGTAGACACGCAATTTTGGCCCAGTTGGAGAGTTCAAATTCTTGTTTTCATGGAGAATATTTAAAGCACATCATGTTTTCCGGACAGATCAAGTTTCTGGCACATTCCGAATGGTGGGTCTATAGAGCAATCGAACAAGCCAAATGCCCCAAGAATAGGGCACCTGGCGCCCTGTTTATAGGGCACCAGGCGCCCTATAAACAGGGCGCCTGGAACCAAATCCGATCGATTTGACAGGCTGATTTGACCCCCGCAGTGACTTGTCTTGTCGACCTGACAAACCTCATGATGCTAGCGCCCCATATACAGGGCGCTATGCCACATGGCACTGTTTTTCGAAAATGGCCAAAGTGCCCTCTTTTGGGCTATAAATAGACCCCCATTTGGAGCTTGGAGGAGGTTCCAACTCCGTGCCACCCTAGAGCTCATCCAACACTACGATTCTAAGCCACATTCACCCTCCAAAAGCCTCCAAATCGATCCAAAATACTCCACCAAAAACCCTAAAATCTTCTGTTTCTGTCACCCAGAAATATGATTTTTCTCCAACTTTGAGAGCCCCTATCCGACTCCCCTCATACATCCAGCACCCAAACCACCTTCCACTAGCTTTATTTGCATATTGTCTACAAGGAGGAGCTCTTACTTCGTCCCGGAAGCCACCCAAAGACTCCCGGAGCGGCGTCGCGAAGAGAAGAAGAAAATCTGTTCGGGCCAGACTTAGTGCCCCGTATACAGGGCGCTTTGACCTTGGTCAACGCGCCCCATAAAGGGGGCACCTGCTCCTGGCGCCCTATATATAGGGCACCAGGAAGGGCAGAAGTTTGTTTCATCGTTTTCGAAGTCCGATCGCCCGTTTAATCGAGTTCTTTTCTCCCTTTTTCGCTTTTGCATTGATCATCATGTTATTTAGCATGTCTTAGAACATTTTTGCATTTCATATATGTTTAAAACCTACCAAAAATAGGGGTTGGGATCTCGTCCCAATCCGGTTAGTCTCTTCCCATTTGCATGTTTGAATCTAAATTCGAGCACGATACTATGCTTTCGTTAGAACTAATGAAACCTTCACTTGTCTACATGTTTTCTTATAGACATTCTTAGGTAAATCCGATCGAGGCAGAGCTTCAACCGGATTGAAGGCAAAGGATTCACTAAGCTCTCTTCTTTCGGCCGGCCGAGAGAGGAGAAGTCGGAACTCAACAATCTCCCCGCTTCCGAAGGTACGACGGTCATCTTTCTATTTCTTTCTTTCATTCCACCATATTTTGGAGCCCTTGGTTCCTGGCAACCACACCTACATAACACACCACCCACCGACACACACCGAGGCGGGCGTAAGGGTTCCGGGAGGGGGGATCCGCGGATGTCCCGTTCCGGGTGCTTACAGATATGTTTTAAAAGGAGGCGAATGAAATGAAGAGAATAAGCTGTGAAATTCCAAAAACGCACGTGTGCTAAGGAGATCCAGGTCTATGTTATGATAAAGGCATGGAATACTCTTCCGGTGGCCAATATGGGATAAAACCCTTCAACACTCCCCCTCTCGACCAGCCACCACCGTCAGAGCCACGATAGGAATACACGAGCAGGGCCAAGAGAAAACAGGAGCAAATGCACCGGAAGACAGAGCCTATAGCCTGACCAGCACTGATACCATGTGAAATTCCAAAAACGCACGTGCGCTAAGGAGACCCAGGTCCAGGTTATGATAAAGGTATAGAATACTCTTCTGTTGGCCAATATGGGATAAAACCCTTCAACATAAGCCAAGAGGAGAAGAATGAATAGAAACCCTTCGGTGCAACCAGGTGGATCGATGGCATTATCTCCTTCTCCCGTATGCAACCCTCTTCCATGTAGAGGCCATCACCATGTAAGGGTTAGGGTTTTGAAAGGGGGCGAAAAAGATGAGGTGAATAGGTGAAATCCTTCAACACTCCCCCTCTTGACCAACCACCACCGTCAGAGCCACGATAGGAATACACGGGGCAGGGCCAAGCGAAAACAGGAGCAAATCCACCGGAAGACAGAACCTACAGCCTGACCAGCTCTGATACCATGTGAAATTCCAAAAACGCACGTGCGCTAAGGAGACCCAGGTCCAGGTTATGATAAAGGCATGGAATACTCTTCCAGTGACCAATATGGGATAAAACCCTTCAACATAAGCCAAGAGGAGAAGAATGAATAGAAACCCTTCGATGCAACCAGGTGGATCGATGGCATTATCTCCTTCTCCCGTACGCAACCCTCTTCCATAGAGGCCATCACCATGTAAGGGTTAGGGTTTTGAAAGGGGGCGAAAAAGATGAGGTGAAGAGGTGAAATCCCGTGCAAGTTAGATGAAGCGATGGGAGCCTTTGGGCACATAGAGCTCACTCATTGCAGGGTGTTAATCATCCCAAAATCGCAATGTTGAGATGGAGAGGTCCAGGTTTATAAACATGAGGTACCTCCCCTCATGATCTCACATGAGACTATCTAACTTGCATCCTCACGTGTAAGCTCTTTTGAATTTGACACGTTTACATGTTGCAGGTGACGGCTGATGAGAAAGAGGTTCATTAACCCTCAGCTCTGATACCATGTTAATCATCTCAAAACCGTGGCGTTGAGATGGAGAGATCCATGCATCATGGGATACCTCCCTCGTTATCTCATATGGGACCATCTAACTCAGAGACATCTTCAAATTTTTAATACGTGTTTAGCGAAACCTCAAATGATTATCGACGGAGTGGACAAGTGATTAAACAAATTTACTCGAGCCCACTACACGTTTTAGAGATTCGGTCAACAAATCAATAATTGAATTAACTTTCTTAATTGAATAAAATATTAATTTTTCAAAAAAATAATTAAATTCAGTTCCAATAACAATATAGAAATCAAAATCAAATAAAAATTGAAACATAATAATTTTAAAATCAACAAAATCAAAATTGAAACAACGAAATTTGGATACAAATGCTTTCCCCGGTGAATCGGACCCTCTTCGTGGCCCCGGGGGTAAAAAGCCAATTACCATTGACCAACCAGCTAGGGGTTTTTTTTTTAAATAACACGTTTTTTTTTTAATTTTAAAAAGTAACACCCTAAAAGTTTTTATTGCGGATCTAGCACAGTTTGAACAAAGTCGAGTTGTGAAAACTCGACTTATGAAGAAAGTCGATTTAAGCAAAGTCGACTTACACTAATGATTTTACGAGGTCTAAAGTCGAGTTACTATTACTCGACTTTAACAAGTCGAGTTTCACAAACTTGACTTACACTACGCTTTTACCCCGCCTTGAAATCCCTTTCCCCTTCTACTGTTACCGCGTTCAACCTTTCCCCTTTACTGTTACTGCGTTCGGCTTACCAACCCGAGGGCGAAGTCGACGGTGGCGGTGGCGAAGTCGACGGCGGCGGCGGCGTGAGCCCACGGCGGCGGCGTGAGTCCGCGGCGGCGGTGGCGTGTGCAGCGGACGGTGGCGGCGGCGTGTGCGGAGTGCTTCTGCGGCGGCGGCGGCGGCTAGGGCGGTGGAGGACCAGCGATCCGGCAGAACAAGGATCAATTGAAGGGTATTTTTTTTCCTGATCGATCCTAAATTTTATGCCTATTAATCTTTCAACACACATGCCAAGCCATTTTTGGGTATTTCGACCATAATATCATGGACATCTCGTTGTGATCTCGACCAGCATTCCGGCAGGAGGATTCGGTTAGTTTAAAAGCATCCAACGCTAGGGGTTTGAATTAAAAAGGAAGGTAAAATTAAAATGTTTATTGCTTGATATATGGTTAGTTTTTATTGCTTAATTACGTCGGTGAAAACATCTAACGTTTATTTGGTTATAATATGATTTTAGTTGTTGTTTAATTAGTGTTTGATTTTTGAAATATTGTTTATTTAGAGTGGATTTAGAAACGTTGTTTAATTATAATTATTTTAGGTTAGTTCCTCCGAAGTAATAAATTTTTATATGTTGTTTAATTAGAGGTTTGTTTTAGAGTTCTTTTGTTTATGTTTAATTAGAAATGTGATTCATAAGTCAGTTGTGATTGGGTTTAATTAAATTACAATAATTGTGTAAGGTACTACCTAATTATATTTGGGGGTTCTAATTTAATTGGGGGTACTTTGGCTAGCCTCGGTCCCCCTCTTATGTTGTTCGGTCATGGAGATCCACGCACCTGAACGTGTGCTTCGGCAGTTTGGCCTCGTACAAAGAACGCCGCGTAATAGAAAACAATATGAACGTAAAGATGGACGTGGTCGTTGGGGTACCGATTGGACGCAGGTATATGCATATTGGATTAACTGGTGGAATCGTCGGGAGGAATTTGTTTATGAACCTCCTGAGGCGGAGATTGATATACATTTACAAACACAACAATACGAGCAATGGTATACGGAAAGGACTATTCCGTATCTTGTTCAAGAAACCCCCGAACCTCCCGAGCAATATTATCCGAGGGGTCCTGTGGAGCGAGAATTGGTAAGACTATGTTATTTTGTTATAGCGTATTAACTTTTTTTAACCTTTGTTGAGCTGATTGTCTCTATATATTTTTTGCAGCTACAAAGTCATCACGAAATTCAACGGATGCTTCAATCAAGCAGGCCGTATGAACTCGAGCAAACCAGGAATGACATTTTGGAGTTACAACGACATATGCACGAGAAGCTCCGTATAACGATGCCATCATATGAGTCTAGTTTTGATCCCTCGCATTCATCATCCGGACAACGCCTACAAACTCCTTTTGGTTGGAGTGGACGGGAAGGTGCTGGACCTTCAAGTGCAGGACCCTCTACAGGAGCGGGACCATCTAGAAGAGCGGCACCATCTACATATGTGCGGAGGAGACCACGTGATCCGTTGATGATCACCCCGACCGACGCCGGCTATGGGTATCAACAACGGAAATCTATTGATAATCCCACCCCATCGGCACCGATGAGGCCGAGTCGGCATGGGGAAAATGTGGTGGCCGATGTCCGGCCCAAGAGATTAGAATTATCACCTCCCGAAGAAGAGGAAGGTCGGCTTGTTCGTAGAAAACTTCGTACAAGGAAATGAAGAGGAGGGTGAAGTCGAGTTTTTATGCATATGTATGTAATGCACTATTGGATGTGTTTCAAATAGTTGTGTTTCTGTGGATTTAAATGGTCGTGTTTGTGTTGAATTCAAATATATGTATGCAATGTCTTATTGGATGTGTTCCGAATGATTATGTTTGTGTTGATTCAAATGGTTGAGTTTATGTTCGATTCAAATGTGTGTGTGCAATGAATGTCCTATTGGGTGTGTTCCGAATGATTGTATTGATTTCATTCAAATCTCCTTCAAATTATGTATGAAGCAGGTTTTGTTCCGAATGGATCTATGTTGAGCAGGTGCCTATGTTGAGCAGGTGCCTATGTGTGAAGCAGGTTTTGTTCCGAATGGATCTATGTTGAGCAGGTGTATGATGGACTGGACAAGAGATGTGTGAGGCAAGTTTTGTTCAATTCTATTTCATTGTAAATCCGGAGCTGCCCATGTGTGGTTCAGATCGACATGGTTCAGATTTTCTCCTAAGATGCCGAGCAGTTTTTTTAGGGAGTACGGTTCAGATCGACTGTGGAGTGTGTGTGAAGAGAAAGTTCCTCTTCAACATGCATGAAAGAGCCACTACACTATATTATGAAAGAGGAAGCTCCTCTTCAACATGCCGCAACCAATATTAGCTTGGATGAATTAACTCCTCTCTTCAACATGAATTAGCTCTTTCTGCCGGCCCATCTGCTCCCCACACAGACACCCGGTTGTAGATACACGAATTCGGCCCGATTGCAGGAAGAGCAATCCCGTTTCTATAGTTAACACTTGTTTTCTCCCGATCAGAGAGGTCGGTTTAACATAAAGATGATCAAATTTCAGAAAATCTTGAGGCGTCCCGACGCCGCGACGCCTGGCGTCGCAACGTCAGAGCGCTTGGCATCTCCCGCCTTTTCACCCTTTTGACCGACCGGACGACCACCGTACCCAGAGGCGTACAAAAGTACAGGCGCTCCTCTGCCGGAGCGCCTGCAATCCCGCGCGTGACAGCCGGCTTTTCAGACGGTCAGCGATGCGTTGTCGAAATCGTACTGGGGACCCAGGCGCTCCGCCGTCGGAGCACCTGGATTCCCGCCTGACAACTGTCACCGCAGGCTCCGCATGCGCCGGATTTGCAGTCTGACAGCCGTAGGTCGTAGGTGCTCCCCTGTCAGAGCGCCAGGATTTCCGCTGACAACCGCCGCCTGACACGCAGGGTGGTAGGTGGCGACAGGTATGGTCGGACGTGCTGATCCGCCGACTTGTCGGCGGATTTTCAGGCGCTCCCATGCCGCGACGCCAGGCGCCCTCAGGACGGAGCGCTAGGGTCACTTTTGCGCACCTATAAAAGGAGACCCTTCTCCCACATTTAAGAGGTTCCAAGGGTCCAAAAAAGGATTCTCAGACCCTTAACTCCCAAGAATTTTCTTGAGCTTCCCCAACACCCTTCCACCACCTTCCAACCCCCATTAGAGTCTACCATCCCATCCCCAAGCCTATCCATTCTCCATTACACCTCTTCCACCCCGTTCATTCAATACCACTCAAAACCATTCAAGACACCCGCCATCATACCATTAAAGACCATTGCAAACCATACGACGAGTGCCAAGGAATCTCCAAGATAGGCTAGGGATCCGATCCTTCGTCATTGGAACCGGGAGAAGATTGCATTGAAGACTGCCGCAGAAGGACTGGAGCGCTCCCCCGACGCGACGCCAGGCGGCCTGTCGTCGGAGCGCCTGCATTTTCCTGACGCCAGAAGCACCGGGCTTCTCTACGATCTTCTTCCTTACCTTACTCTCTCCTTTATTGTTCATTTGGGTTTCATTATGCATGTTGCATTAGTATAGCATAACGCATCTTATTCATAGGTCATTTAGATCCTCCCTTGAGAAGGGGTTAGGAGTTAGTCCTAATCCGGTTCGTTCAACCCCTTTTGTCATTGCTCTTCTTTCTTACGAATAGTTACTGCTCCGTCTTTAGTTCTAATTGTGGTGCTTTCATTCATACTTTCTTTTCAGGCAAGCGAGTTTCTCCAAGGCTCTTCTTCCCCGGCCGGCCGAGGAAGGAGAAGATAGAACCCCCGCAATCTCCCAGCTTATCGAGGTAACCGGTCACCCTCACTTCCTTTACTAGTTCATTTCTTTTATTTCTATCATCGGAGCCTCTCTGGCTCTTGGCGACCACACCATCCCTTCCCCTTTCGGTCTATAGGTCAAGTTAGTGTTGAAAACGCCACCGGCTATCTGATCTTCTTTCCCCTCGATTCTCCTCACGACCCGGACCGATCCTTCGATGCCCAAGTGACATCAAGGGTTGAGTAGTCCGGGGATCAAGGTGAGTGCGGAGAAGGAAAGAAGGAAGGAAAGCAGGCAATAGAACGGTCCGTCGGAATCATCCACGACCGTGTCTATGGCGTGATTAACACGAACCCACCCTATCAAGACCGTAAGTAAGAAAGGAGCGCACGCGACACACGCGCGGGGACGTACCTCTCCCTCCTCCGCGGGCTATCCCCCCCCCCTCTTTCCCGGCGTCCACATCTTTGGCGACCACGGTGGGACCTCTAAAGCCAAGGGAAAGTCGCTTGCCATATTTCTTTGAATGAAAGCCTCCTCCATCAAGTAAGTCTTCTATTCACTCTCTTTATCTCCACGTTTTATTTGTATTTCGTCCCCCTCCTTTAAAAGTTAGAACCTCTCTTGCTCACCGCGTGGGCCCCAACTCCTTGGCTCCCGCGTGAGCCACACCCCCCCCTCATTTCCCCACTCACCGCGTGAGTGGTACAGCGTCGGCCCCGCGTGGCCCTCTCTTTCTGTTGATCCTATCAAAGGGGCATCAGCTGCTACCCTTTGCTAGGACGTTTGCAAACCAAGCTCCGCGAGCTCAAAGCATCTACAAGCACCGACTCCCCGCGCGAGTCAACTCTACTTTTAATACCTTTTCATTTAAAAAGCATTGTCGTTTATTGCTTTCTCAGCATCATATCACCTTTATGTCCCCGCGGGACCCTTGCTTTATAACTTTTCTTAAAATTTGCTGATTCCCGTTAAAAGCGTCCTGATACCGCGACGCCTGGCGGCGCGGTACCGGAGCGCCTGAAATTCCCCGAAACTGCTTTTAGTTCCTGCTTCTTGTTTCACTTCCAACCCTTTTCACTCTTACTACCTTCTAGTGTTCAAGCATGGAACCTTGTCTTAGTGTTTAAATTTCTTTGTGCACCATCATCTCTTAAGCTTCTTTGTACTTCTCTCACGTTGTGTTGCTTTTATTTTATTTTGCTTGCTCCTTTATCCTTGCTTATTCTCTTGCATTAGCTTGCATCGAGGTACCGGTTCCATCCGGCCTCGTAGGTCATCCGAGAAGGGGGGCTCACTCTCCTCCCAAAGCCATACACATCCAAAACACCATTCTTGGTGGATCTCGACTTCTCTTCCGGGGATTCCCTCTCGGTTGACTAAGTTGGTTTCCGCCAAGGCCTCCGTAAGTCCCCAGACGTGAAGGATTCCCTCTTCACCGATCGGGCTGGTTGTACCATTTCCCCAAAACCCGAAGTTTACCCATTACCTATCCGTGTGAGAAATCGTTCCACCTTACGTTGCTCGGCGTTGTGTGAGCATAAGGTCCCACCCATTTATTTGAGTGGACAATACCTTGCTAAACAAGCCACTAATCTAAGGTTGGAATAAAAAAAAATTTGCGCTAAGCATTCCAAGTCTTTGCTTTAACTTATTTGTGTAACCAAAAGAAAAAGGAAAAAGGGGGGGAGACTCTCTCCTACAAAAAAAAAGAAAAAATCTAAAAAGTCACCAAAAGAAGTTGTTCCTTTGAGGTAAAAAACTTCTCTGATCACGACAATCAAAGAAAATAACCTCTAAGAAGCAATCCAAAAAATCTTTGTCAAAGAAAACTTTGTTTTCGGATAAAAACTTGTCTTCTAGAATTAAACAATCCAAAAGAAAAATCTGCTCAAAAGAAAACACCCAAGAAGAAGAAGAAAACTTCGTCTTTCTTTGCTTTATGCCTGTGTCGCTCAGGTCCGGACGAGTGATCATGGATCAACGTTGCGAGCAAGCAGAGTACGAACAGGCCTACTTTGGGGCAGAAGGCGAGCCGTCACTCCTTCCCGACGCTGTCTATGCCGTTAACGAACCAGGAGCCCCCGCTGAGCCGGATCAAGTCTCTCCTCCACCCAACCCGGGTTCCCTTTGGGAGGCATTCTCTCATGCCGACCCCACCCAACTTCAAGCCATCGAGGCTATTCTCAAGGGCAAGTCGCCCACCAATCATGACCCCCTCACCGGTGGTTTACGTGTTTCTACCCCTCGCTCGGTAGCACGTCGACCCGATGCGGCCGCCCATGGCCATTCCTATACCGGGCCGTCGCCCCCAAGTTCTCCTCATCCGGTGGCTATCCTAAACCACCCGGATCGAGGTTTGGCCGCACCATCACGGCCACCAGTCTTCTCTTCTAATCATTTCAATCTTCCCCGTCAAGCAGCGTGTCCACCAACCCACATTCCATGTCCGGCCGCTTCGGCCTACTTAGCCCCCCCTCCGGTGTATCAAACACCCCCTCCTCCCCCGATTGTTCGAGAGCCCTCTATTGACCAGGCCATGCTAAACCGCCTAAGTCAGATGGAGGAGCAGTACAAAGAAATTCGCCGCCTGGTCGGCACCAAAGTTGCCCCTGAAATATCTCTCCCGTCGCTCCCTACTTTCCATCTTCCTCATTCCGAAATGCCGGTGTTCCGCCGATACAATGGGTCCGGCAATCCCTTCCTCCACGTCAAGGACTTCCTATACGAATCCGTCACATGGCAGAATGATCCGAGAGCCCTTGCTTTTCTATTTAGAAGATCATTGGAGGGCTCGGCGCTTGAGTGGTTCTATTCACTTGATTCAACGGAGGCCGGTAACTTTGATGTTGTCAAGTCCAAATTTTTGCAGAGATATCAAGACCGAGTCGGAATAGCCTACTCCATCACCGACCTTGTGGCTGAAAAAATGAAAGCAGATGAGGATTTCATCAGGTATGCAGATAGATGGAGGGCCATGGCAGAAAAGCTCACAGATCCGATGTCAGAGCAAGAGCAGGTCAAGCTGATCATAACGAATGCAACTCCAGCCATGAAAAACATGCTTGCCCTTCACCATCCCACCTCCATGAGTGAGTTATATGAAAAGGCGCGGTACATCCAGACCCAACTTCGGGATTCACCTATTATGAGCTTATTTGATCCCCGACCTCGGGCTACCAAGAAAACCTTTCCTTCCACCTCCGGACCAGTAACTGAGGGAATAGTAAGCCATGAGCATGTTAGCGTTGTGGGAAATCCGCCTAACAATTACTCAAATCAACATAGAAACCCTCCTCCTAACAGAAATGCTCCAGTCCTCCAGCACCAGTCTCGACCTCAACTTCCCCCACGGCCTCCCCAGTACCAAGTCCAACAATATCGAGCCCAGAATCAACAACCCTTGATGCCCCGAGCACCACAACCCAGGGCCCCAGAAACCTACCACCAGGCCCCTCCTCCAGTTGCACACCAACCAAGGAAAACCGGTCCCCGACGAGAGAATTACCCGCCATTGCCTTACTCACTTACAGACATCTTTAATGCCTTGATGGCCGCACAACAGATAGAGCTCCCAAAAGAAAGACCTGTCTGGCCAGGCACAGCAAACACTGGACGGTATTGCATGTATCACCGCTACCCGGGTCATATGATCGAGGATTGTTTTCAGTTCAGAGACTACATTCATGATCTTCATGACCAAGGGAGTATTGATTGGGCACAAATGGGGGTATATATTGAGTCATTGAAGACGCAACAGTCAAGACCTCGAGGGCAGCAACAGCAGCAACAACAACAACAACAACAACAACAACAACACCTGCAACAACAACCGCCACATGATCAGGGCCTCGGGATAGTGCGCAATCCTTTGCCAAACCATGCGCCCGCTCCAATGGCAGCACCACCTCGCCATCCCATCAATCCTATCCTAACCCCGGCCGAAGAATCGTCCCGCCGAGGACAAGATTGGCAAATGGACCCGACCGCCTCCTTCCACACATACACCCCTCACCACCCTGATAGGGCCATCTTATCCATTCCCCGTACCTCTCCTAACCTACCACCTATCATTCGTACACTGCCGCGACCCGCAGAAGGGTCTACCACCACAACTCCTCCCCCCTTCGGACCAATTATCCGACCCCGTGCGCCACCTCCCTTAGCCACTATACCCCCCCTACCGCCCATCATTAGACCAACACCCCCGTTAACCAATCCCGTACACATCATGCCACTAAAAACACCACAACCATCACCCCTCCCCATTCGGCCCATTGGCCCAGTAATGACCCCCCTTAGCCCTATCAATACCCCACTCGCCTCCACCTAAGCATACCCGGTCCGATCATTTAGATCACATGCCAGTCCCCATCGAAACATCATCCGCCGGGCCTACACCACCTCTTGCCGCCATCCTACGAAGCGGACGCATGGTCCAACGCGTCTTTCCCCAAGCCGGTGCAGCACAAGCAGCCCCAGAGATCGAGGAGGAACCGGTCGAGGAACCGGTACCAGGAACTACATATGATCTGCTGAAACACCTTGATAAAACGCCAGCCAGAATTTCTATTTTAGAATTGATCAAACGGTCCAAAGTGCATCAAGAGGTACTTCGACGGTATTTACAAAAGGTGCTTGTCGGTGAAAGCCTCCCGCCCGAGAGAATCACCGCCGTCTTGGCTCCCGGAGTGAACATCCAGCCCTAACTTTCACTGATGAGGAGTTGGCAGCTCCTGAAGTCAGGAGGTGTGCATTGTGCTTAACAGTAAACATTCGAGGCACACCGATAGATTCATGCTTGGTGGATACCGGTGCCTCCTTGAACATCATACCTCCCGAAACATTGAATTGTTGCGGCATTTCAGAGACGGAAATCCAACCCTCTCACATCACTGTGACGGCATTCGATAACATGAAGCGGCCCGCTCACGGCACCATTTGCCTTGACGTCGAGCTCGGTCCCAAGACGATCGCGGTCGATTTCCATGTGCTAGAGATGGATCCTACCTATCGGGTCATTTTGGGTCGCCCTTATCTCGAAGCATTGGGGGCAGTAGCATCAACTAATCATCAGTGTATCAAGTTCCCTCACAAGGGGCAAATTGTAAAGGTAACCAGTTATGTAACAGTAACACTAGCCTCTTGGATTACCTAGCCGGCCGATTTTCACATTAATAGAACCACCAAGGAAAAGATGGCAGCCAAAGCAAAAGAATAAAAACACAGAAGAACCGATAGGATGGCACATCATGAGGATTCTGGGTATCAAGAGGGCCAAGGATTGGGCAAGTTCTTGCAAGGCATCACGGAACCTATCAGCCCCGCCAACCGACTCTCCAAGGCTGGCCTGGGGTACGATGGGACAATCCAAAACGGCAAGAGGCCTGGACAACAGGCAGTGGCAGAAGGACTTGCAAAATACTTTCTAAGAGGGGAAGTGATCCAGATCAAAGAAGAGGGGCCAGGCTATCTCAACGACATCAACAATCGTCCACGGAAAAGGCAGAAGGTCGACGAAGGTGAGGATGAATTGTTCTTACCTTTATCGTTATTATTTCCGGTCGAGGAGGAAGAATCAAGGAAAGAACCACTTGAGTCGCCAAGGATCAGTAAGCACCTTGACAGTCAAATCTGCCATTCTCCCCTAATCATTCCACGAGGGTCTTCCCTCAACCTCTCATTCTCCGGGGCCGAGTCCCTCTCTCAACTAAGTCTATCCCATGGGCTCCCAATGCCCTTCTATGGCAGGCCCTTCTCGGCCCACGTAAGGAGAGAATTACTCCCGTTCCGCACAATCATCACCATTGGGCCCGAGAGCCCACTCCATTCTACATTAATCAAAGCCTTTGCCACTTTGGCCATTGAACAAGTTCAATCCCGGGACGACCCCGATGACCCACTCAATTCACCAGTATTCCCCCTCCTAAGGTCAACCGACTCATCTCTAACCGAGAGAGGGTCGCAACCCCATCCAAAATTTTTCTCAAATTTTCACGTTCCTCTCCCTTCGTAGCGAAAACAAGGCCGTAACCCGTCCCGTACATATGGTTGGCACCGCCCAAAAAAAAAACGTCCTTCTCACGACTCGCATTTCGATCGAGGAAACATCCGTCCTTGCCCCCAAGGGCCTTCCAACCTCAGAAACCGAGTCCTTGAGCGAGTTGCTCTACCCTTCACCTCCTGTAAATATCGCTTCTCCTAATATCTCCTCTCCATCGTCGTCTCAGTCATTCCCCCTAGGGTCGGTGTCCAAGAGAATCCAGGCTAAGGGTAAGAAGGTACCAAATCGATATCTGTATCAACTGGCTGACAAGAGTTTAGAATGCGCGAAATTGCCAGGATTTTGGGATAACAATATTCGGTTGGATGAAGTCTTCTATGAGGACGAAGAAAACATGGATCAATCCTTGGGAGTATATGAAGTCGGTTCAGAAAAGGACCTTGATACAGATGAGGAAGAGGATATAGCAGATGCCTATGCTTCAGGCTTGAGGAGATTCGAAGAACCCTTAGCTTCTGCTGATGAGCCTACAAAGGAGCTTAATCTCGGAACATTAGATGATCCAAAAGTTGTTCTCATCAGTGCTAGTCTATCTCCCTCCCAAGAATCAGATTTGATAGGGACTTTGCGGGAATACCGGGATACATTTGCATGGACTTACCAGGATATGCCGGGACTAGACAACTCATTGGTCGAACATCGCTTGACACTTAAGGATGGAGTCGTCCCGGTAAAGCAAAAGCTTAGAAGATTCCACCCGAAGTGGCCCTAAAAATGAAAGAAGAGGTCGATAAATTGCACCAAGCCAAATTCATCGAGTCGTCCTCTATCCTCAATGGGTGGACAACATCGTCCTACTAATGAAGAAAGATGGCAAAGTCCGCATCTGCATTGATTTTAGAGATTTAAACAAAGCTTGCCCTAAGGATGATTTTCCCCTCCCTCATGTCGATGTGCTTGTTGATAATACGGCCGGTTTTGAAACCCTTTCATTCATGGACGGATATTCCGGATACAATCAGATTCGGCTAGCGGAAGAGGATCAGGAGAAAACATCGTTCACTACACCTTGGGGAACGTATTGTTATGTCGTCATGCCTTTCGGATTAAAAAACGCAGGAGCTACTTACCAGAGGGCAATGATGGCAATTTTTCATGATATGATGCATCAATGTGTAGAGGTGTATGTGGATGATTTAGTGGTCAAATCCCGAACCCAAGATGAACATTACGAAGTTTTAAGAAAGGTCTTGCAAAGAGCTCGAGAGTTTCGATTAAAAATGAACCCGAAGAAGTGTGTGTTCGGTGTAGCATCCGGCAAATTACTGGGTTTCATTGTTAGCAAAAGGGGAATTGAGATTGATCCCAATAAAGCCAAGGCTATCATTAATATGCCCCCACCAAAGAATTTGAAAGAACTTAGGGGGTTGATTGGAAGATTGCAATTTGTCCGCCGGTTCATCTCACCACATTCTCAAAGGTGTAAGCCATTTGACGAGTTAACCAGGGCAAAAACGAGTTTAAATGGGATCAAAAGTGCCAGGAGGCTTTTGACGGTTTGAAGAAATACCTTTCTAGCCCTCCTGTACTCCAACCCCGAATCCAAGCAAGCCTTTAATTTTGTATATCTCGGTTCTAAGCGAATCTTTAGGTGCCGTGTTGGCACAAATAGATGAGGAAGGGAAAGAGCGGGCTGCCTACTATCTCTCTAAAATCTTTGACCCTTGTGAGATGAATTACACCACCATGGAGAAAACCTGTGTTTCTTTGGTTTGGGTGGTACAAAAACTCAGGCACTATTTTCTCGCTCATGAGGTCAATCTCATCGCCCGGATGAACCCTATTAAATTCCTCCTCGAGAAATCTGTCCTCACTGACCGACTCGCCAGGTGGCAAAGTTTTCTCTCCCAATTTGACATCACTTACATCCAACAGAAATCAATCAGAGGGTATGCCATTGCCGAACACCTGGCTCACCATCCCATCCCTAACTTTAACCCGGTCCAGTCTGAACTGCCCGACGAAGGGCTCTTGTCCCTCCACCATTCTGAACTATGGACCCTTTATTTTGATGGTGCTTTAAATTCCCAAGGAAGGGGAATCGGAGTTGCCCTTTTGTCCCGGAAGGGGTTGTTATCCCCCGAGCCTTCCAACTCGTTTTCCCGCCACCAACAACATTGCCGAATACGAGGCCCTCCTAGTGGATTAGAGGCTGCTCGCTTCCACGGAGCCACCAATTTGAGAATTATAGGCGGCCCAACCGATTCTCCGGCAAGTGCTCTCCGGATATCGAACATCTCATCCCGGACTCAAACCCTATCAAGAACTCACTTCTTCTTACATCAAGCTCTTCACTAAGCTCGAATTTGTCCATATCCCTCGTGCTCAGAATATCCTTGCTGATTCTCTAGCATCATTGGCATCCTCTTTATCAATCCCGCAAGGTGTATCTGATAGGACCATTTCTGTCCGGCGGAAAATGATACCTGCTATTAAGGATGCTCGATTTCTCGATATCCAAGAGAAGTTCGCGAGGAAGGAATTGCTTGAGCAAAAGGAGGAATTGTCAATCATTGAAGTTGAAGAGCTAAACGAAGAAGAAGAGAGGCCATGGTACCATGAGATTGCTCAATATTGCCGAGACCAGACCTACCCGCCCGAGCTTACATACCGACGAAAGAAAAGTCGTCGAAGGATTTCCCGAAATATCTAGTGCTTTGGGTGGAACACTCTTTAAAAGAAGCATGACAGGAGTTCTGTTGCGTTGTGTGGATGAAAAAGAAGCCGAAGTAGTGCTCGAAGAAGCTCACTCGGGGGTATGTGGGGGCCACGTTAGTGCCCAAGCCCTTGCCAAAAAAATCATTCGGCAGGGGTATTACTGGCCCACATTGGAGGAGGATTGTTCCATCTTTGTTCGGCACTGCCACCAATGTCAGCTCCATGCCGATAAGATCCACTCTCCGGCATCTTCTCTCCATCCTATCCATGCCCCTGGCCTTTTGCTATGTGGGCTTTTGATATCATCGGTCCCCTTGGTGATCCCAATTCCACGAACAAAACCAAGTCTTTTATTCTCACCGCGACGGAGGACTTCACCAAATGGGCCGAACCAGAAGCTTACTCGGAAAGCAAGGCATCGACGGTGTGCACATTCATCGGGCGCAACATCCCGTCCCGATTCGGAATCCCCGGCGACATCGTCACCGACAATGGGCCCCAGTTTATCTCTCAAGAGCCGCAAGACCTTTGCAACAGTATCGCATAAAATTGCATCATTCATCCCCATATTACCCTCAAGGCAACGGTCAAGCGAAGCCACTAACAAAACCACGATAAAAATCGTTAAGAAAACATGTGAGTCCAGCAAGTTCGCGGATTGGCCAGATAAGTTGATCGATGCTCTATGGGCCTACCGCACTTCGGTCCGAACTCCGACGGGCCAGACTCCCTATGCCTTGGCATACGGAATGGAGGCGGTAGTCCCATACGAAGTACTCATCCCTTCCCTCCGAGTTCAGATCGATCGAGACATCCCTACGGGTGATCGGCGAGAATCTCTCCTAGCACGGCTCGAACTCTTGGACGAGAAGAGGTGGCCGCCGCCGAACATGCCCGGACTTATCGAATAGGCTTAAAAGATTTTATCAGAAAAGGGTGGTTGAGAGAAAATTCGAAATCGGTGAGGTTGTGCTTAAAAGGATTTTCATAAAGCCGGGCGGTCCCCGCTCAAAACTTCAGCCAAATTGGGAGGGACCCTTTGTAATTTCGGAAACCTACCCTGGCAACTCTTACAAGCTAGTTAACGCAGATGGAGACGAATTGACTCACCCTTGGAATGGACTCTATCTTAAGAAATATTTTCCCTAAAAACAACAAAAAAAAATGTAAAATACCAAAAAGTCGTGGAAGAAGTTTACTCCCACCTATCCTTGCTTGCTATTAGGACCACCTGTTCAGATGAGGGTTAAGGATAGGCATCACACTATGCACATCGCACGCCTAGACTCGGGATTCAATGGCCAAAGCCAGAAAAGAAAGTCAGGTAGCACTGGGCAAAGAAGATCAACCATGCCCTATTCCTCTCTCGCTTCGGCCCGAGGAAAGATTCAAGGGATTTCGGGCAAGGAATACCGAAAATGCTCACCATCTAAGAAAAGGGGAAAATCCTATAGGCACCAAAAGATGGGCAATGAACCCTCGGGTCAACCGAAAAAATGCATAGACTGTTCGAATGAGTGCTTAAAAACAGCCCCAAAAAGAAAAGGCTCCAAAAGATGGGCAATGAACCCCTCGAGGCAAAAATGACTGTCCGAATGTGGGCCACAAAATGGGCAAGAAGGAATGACCCAAAAGGATTTAAACTTGGCGGATGGGCGTCGGTACGGGAACCCGCTTGATATCCCTTGAGTTTGGCCAAAGGCTTACCTTAATCTCTTCCTTCTTCGACCACCATGGGTAGGGTTGATCAACCGAGCCGGCGGGATCTTGGTTTATTGAAGGCGAGAAAGCCTAAGAATCCCGGAAAGAGGCACATCACCTACACGTGGCACTTATCCTTAGCCACTACCCTACTATGAAAGGGGGAACCTAGTTGCAAGCAAGGCAGATGGTGAAGAGCGTCTACTTCGTCCACAAACGAAAAAAAATGAATATATCTAAAATCCAAACAAATCTAGAAATTTCAAAAGAACAAAAAAAAAAAAAAAAAAAAAAAAATCTGCAAAATCCTCAAAATCCCCCCCTACAAATTTGAATATCCAAAACCCCGAAGAAATCTATAAAATTTAAAACCCAAAACTAAAAGTTAGTGCTTGTAAATTGACCGCATGTCTAGTTGCATTCATGTTTAATTTTCTGTCATGCACGCTTCATTTTTGCCTAGTTAAAAAGGCCCATGCCTCTTGACATCTTGCAAGAGGCTAAGCCTAAACAAAATCTAACCGCTCTTCTGGTTCAGTAAGACAGTCAACAGGTGCGAAGATAGAAAAGAAGAAGAAGCAGATGGACAAAAGAATCCACTATGGGCTCAAACTGTATACAAAGTGTATCATGTGGCAGAGGGGGCCGGCACATCAGAATCGCCGCCTCCCTCCACCACTGGCTCCTGGGGAACCGGCTCTGCTACAGGAGGGGGAAGGGGAGTCCTCTCACCACCCGCTCGAGAAGAAGTGCCCGACCGGCTCGGGCCGCGAAGCGTCGTCCGCCGAGAGTCGGTTCGATGTGACCGACCTGTGATCGAGAGCGGACCAGCTCCAACAGCTCGTCGCCCGCCGTGTCTCCATTGCCGGCATCTCCTCCGGATACGGATCCGCGGCCGGAGGATCTGCTCAGTCTCGGGGAGGACCCGAGCCCTTGACTGGTCTGGCTGCAAGGTCAAACGAAGATCAACAACAAGCAAAGAAAAGAACAAGGCTGAAACAAACTCGAGAGACTCACCCCCGTCAGAAGGGCGGAGTCGGACGGAGGAAGTCGACTCTCCGAATCGGCCACCTGGGCCTGAAGTCGAGCGACCTGCAGAGAACGGGATTAGATACCGCAACGAAGCAAAATAAAGCAAACCAGGGAGCATACACGATCCCGGAGGGCTCGCTCCGTCTCCTCGGCAGCTCCTCGTGCACCATCTAGCTCGGCCACTCGGGCCCGCGGCCTCTCGAACCCGCACGGAACAAAGATTAGAGCAAGGCAACCAAACGGCAAAAGGAAAGAAAAGCGAGAGACTCACCTCCTCGCGGAGAAGGGTCTCCGCCTCGATGGTCCCTCTCGCCGGGACCTCCTTGTCGGCTCGCCGCCGACGGAACCTCCGCCTGCGGGAAGTACGCCGCCGGCCCCACCGATGCCGGACTCCCTACAACCGGCTCGAAGGCCGCCGACTCGCCCCCTGCTCGGACGGCTGCGGACGGATGGCTCCCCCTCCTCCTCCATCGAGGGTGCCCCCGAGAGGTGCGGCGGCGTCTACGCGCTCGCGGAGGCCGCCGGATGCCACGCGGCCCTACCTCTCCCTGCGACCTCGGAGATGGAGCCGCGGCACGGCGAAAAGAAAAGACGATGTGAAGGCGATGAAAGAATCATCATGAATAAAAATCGGGGAGAAGAGCCGTACCGAGCGAGCCGGGCCTCCGGCTCCCGGATCCTGTCATCCCGCTCCGTGATGCGGTCACGGAGGCGGGTGAGCTCTGTGCAGGTCGCCTACAAGGAAGGGTTGGTCGAACGAACAAGCAAGCACAAGAATAATCGAAGGAGAAGCAACGTACCGTGTCCGTCACCTCGAACGGGTGACCGTAGAACTACGTAACCGTCGGAGATACTCCGAGCGGTCGGTCGCACGGGAGACCACCGGGGTGCCACCCCGATCCCGGATCTCCCGGGGCCGGCCGGCCCGACTCTCGCCGGTCCACCTTGTGGACCAGCCCGCGAGTGCTCCTCCCCATCTTCGGGTAGGGAGGAAGAGTCACCCACTCTGATTGAACCCCGGTGACCGCATCGAGAGACGGCGCCACGGGGGCTCAATCTCGTTCGGCGGATCAGGTAGGTGTCCCTACCAAACACCGCTGGGACTCCACCACCCAAGGCTGGGCGGTGTCATCGTCGTGGAGATAGGGCCCCCACACCACCTGCAAGGGAAGCAAACAAATGTCAAAAAGCAGCACTAGACAAGACAAGCCAAAGCGTTTAAGGAGCGGAAGCCGAAAACACTTACCCGGTCATGGGGAAGGTGGAGCAGGGCCTTCCGCGAGCTCTCCACACAGTGCTTGGTGAGGAGATGCGGCCCGGTGTGCCACCCATGCCGGAGGATCGGGTATCGAACAGGTCGCGTCCGTGGCACCGCCCGCCGGAGGGGCAAGTGCAGGTAACTCCAGACCTGAGAATGGCAAACATGTCAGATACACAGGTACGAAATATGCAACTTATTTAAAATAGACTGTGTAAAAGTGATTACCTGGAGAAAGGGAGTGAAGCCGGCAACGCCAACAGGGCCCGACTCCATGGCAAGGGAGGCAAAGAGATGTGCCAACATGGCAGCACCCCAGGCATACTCGCCTACCCGCGAAAGGCGGGCGAGTAAGGGCAGGCATCTCAGGTGGATCCTGTCACCCTTGCTGCCCAGCAAAAGCCGGGAAAGCAAGAACAACAGGAACCGACGGAGGTCCCTGTCTGCCTGCTCCGTGCCCTCCTCGCCACAGAGCTTCTCCTTCACCTCAGAGGTCAGGCGACTCCTGACCTCTGAGAGAAGGGCACCCTCCTTGGGGACCGCTGCCGAGCGGAACCCCACCATGTGCCCGATGGCCTCCCGCTCTAGCATCCTCGTGCCGCCGGGGAGGGTCGGAGTGTCAACCCCCCGGAGGTCCCGGCAAAAACCGGAGTAATCCTCATAGGTCTTGCCGGTCACCGGCCGACCGTGTGCACGTAGACCCGTAATACGGGTCACGTCCTCCAAAGAGGGCACCATGTGCCCCCAAGGGAAGATGAAGGAGCGGGAGACCGAGTCCCACCGCTCCCTCAGGGCTGGATCGGGGAGAGATCCTCCCGGATCGCGGTGCGGGGAGAGGAGCGGACCGAAGCCCATGGCATTCGGTACGCCGCCTTCGGAACTCTGCAGCCCCTCGTACACACAAAGGACTAACTCCCACGAGATGCGGGAGCGGAGCTTGCCACATATAGAAAAGAATATCTTGTCGGTTTCATAAAAGTGCAGGTGAATTATCAAGAGCAAGGCAAGATAAGGGGCTTACCTCAAGACGGGGCTGCGGGCGGGCCTCTGGCGCGACAAGGGGATCCTCCTCGGCTGGCGGAGGCGACTCCGGGGCTGGCGGGCGAGGCCTCCGGCGTGCTCGGGAGGTGCGTGGTCGCCGCGCCATCTGCAAGACAGAGAATCAACAGGTTAGTGTCATACAGGAATGAACAGAAATCAGAAAAAACCCAGTTTCCGGAAATAGCAGGCGCTCCCCCTTCGGAGCGCTTGTGCCGACGTCTCGGGGTCAGAGCGCTAGCTTAGCGCTCCAACTTCGCGACGCTTTTTAAAGCGTCGCGAAGACAGAGCGCTTGAATAGCGCTCTGCCTTCGCGACGCCAGGCTCCAGGCGTCGCCGCTTCGCGACGCCTGGCCAGCTAGATTTGACCGACTTCGACACCGTCGAAATCGGTCGAAAAATTTCGGAAATCTCGGAAAACTCATGTCATCGGAAAGATCATAATCTATTCTACAACTTCCAAGAAGAGACCGACTGACCTGGATGAAGAAGGAAGACGCACGGAGCTCCGGAAGGCGCGACCTTTTTCAACTGGAACTGGGAAATGCTCGCGTGAAAATGAACTTACTACAGTAACTCTGTATATATAGTGAAGGCAAAATTTTTTGAAAAATTCCAAAAAAATCTGAAAAAATCTCTATAATTCCCTAAAAATCTCAAAAGTTACAAAACCACCAACCCCGAGGACCTTCCATCAACGAGCGGGTCGAAAATCGAGGGGAATGTGAAGGGCCGCTGAAAAAGCCCGGTAGTCCGGATTCGGGACGCCTGGCGTCGCCACTTCGCGACGCCAAGCGTCTCGTTTCCGGAGCGCCTGGAAATTCAGTAGCCAAAAATCTTTGCCTTAACATTTTTGACTTTTTAACATCTGTTTACTCAATGCACACATACATGCACATGCACTCTTTTGGAAAATTCTGACAATATTGCAGGAAGAAAACAAGTTCAACAACAAACAGCCACGCAGGGCCACAAAAGACAAAGACAACATAAGCAGCCGCACCCGGCTTGAAAGTACAACAACATAGACAGCCACGCAGGGCCCAGTAGAACAACAGAACATAATCTGGCCACACACGGCCCAGAAAAGACGACGAATCAAGCCCGATCATATAAGAAGGACACGCAACCGGGCGAGTAGCGCGCCACTCGGTCACCCTCCTCCTGAACATCCTCGGCCACCTGGAAAATCCTGCAGGCACTCCAAAGCTCAATGATGCTCCGGCACTCCTCCGCGTCGTCAGGGGTACCAAAATGACGATCCTTGATCGCGAGGAAGATGAGAAAGGCAAGGCACCCTAGACCGAGGGGCACCGATCCGAGGGAAACGGCGGTGTGGGTTGTACAAGACAAAGGATGAGCTAGTAATCAACCTCAAATCCACACCCGGAGAGTGGCGGACTCGAACCTCCCTCCCTATCATGGGAGGAGGAGGGCATAGAAAGGCGAGAGAGGTCGTTGGCTAAGAAGTACGCACGCCAATCTGGCGGGTCTTCACTGATGGGCAAGTGTTCACAACCCTCTCTTCCATGCCTAAGATATGGGTAATGGTGTGGAGAGGGCTATGGAGAAAATAACGAGAAGAAGACACGCGATGGTCGGCCACACTGAACTTAAAGTGCCAATCGGCCCACGACGCTAGGAGGAGAAGGCTACCATGCATAGGCCGGCCGATGCAGGCTGAGGGTAAGCCGTCATACAAGAAGCCGAGGACAGAAGTGATGATCCTCTCCCTCCGCCAAACACCCCGGATCGGATAGACACCCGGGGTGAATCCGGCCGTCTTCGGCCGGGAAGAGAAGGGTGGAGACAAGAAGGGTGGCAGCCCCCTTCATGCCAGGAAGAAGGTCAATGTCACTGCCAGCTCCTTCTATAGCACCAATGGTCCACTTCAGGAGGCCCTCCACACTGATCCTGTCCCCCAGGATGATTAGACGGGCTGAAGTAGGACTCATGAATTCCTCGAGGAATTCCTGAGAAGACAAAAGATCGGTGGGAACAAAAGTAAAGAGCTCCTGACGACTGGGGACTGCCGGAAGACCAAGAAGGATCTCGGCCTCCTCCAAGAGAACGGTACACTCATAGGAGCCCATGATGAAAGTGTTGGTTTCCGGATGCCAACGCTCCACTAGAGCACCGAGAAGGGAGAAGTCCCAATGATACTTCATGATGTTGCAAGCATGGGTGAGAAGACCCAAGAGGCCCCACTCGCGGAGGAAGGCACGATTGTGGTAAAAGAGGCAAATGATGAGGCGATTCATCCAGTCGAACAGCCCCCGGCAACGCGCACCCGGGAAAGGGGAGACTCTGCACAAGACAAGTTCGGACGGGGTCGGGAACTGTCATCGGAAATAGCGGGCGCTCCGACGACGCAACGCCCGGCGTCGTGAAGACAGAGCGCTTGGATGAATCCGACAGAAAACCAGAAAAGGGCAGAAATGGAAGAAAGAATCGGCCTAAAGAGGGCCCACAAGAAAGCAAAACGATGAAAAAACGAACTTTCAAAGACAAACGAAGGTAGAAACTTACCACTCCCGCCGAGACCCGATTCTGAATGTGCCCCGGAATGGCTGAAAGCCTCTTCGCCTTCAAAGGAACATCGGGTCGGTGTGGAAGCTCCATGGCAGCAGTGAAGAGCAAGAAATGGGGAGAAGATGGAGCAAGGGGTGGCCCAAGGAAGTGGAGAAGATTTCTCCCCTCCTTGGGCGGCCTAGGGGTCAAATAGGGGCGGGGAAGAGAGAGGGGGAGCTCCCCATTACCCACGACGAGACGGGCGACAGGCCCTTGACGGAAAGCTGCGCAGGGTTGCAGGCGCTCTTACATTGCAACGCCTGGCGTCTCGTCGAAGGAGCGCTTTAAAGAAATCCGAAAAGAAGAAGAGAAAAATGATGAGAAATGGTCAAGATCAGTATTTTCTTGCATATTAAGTATAATAATACTTGAAATGTTGAGGACCACAAGTTCTAAGAACGCCGGGCCCGAGAACCCCTCCAACAAAATCAAGGACGGAACGGTTGTTCAATGAACTTGCGGATAAGCCAAAATCACGAGCTTTGGGGACGACGGTTCTTGATCGCATCACGACCCACCAGTCGTGATCTATATCTTCAACTATGTTTCTTAATGTTAATTTCTATTTCTTTCTTTCACCCAGCATGCATCCGCATACATCATCTGCATTTTATCATCATTATGGTTGTCTTCATGAAGATCATTCTCTCTGACAAAGCAAACGAGTGTTTATATTGAGATGAGAAATTATTCCAATCCGAGCCAGATCATGTTCCCGCAAGGACCCGGATGAATCCCAAAGACTTAATTCCGGTTGATTGGAGGTTCTTTTGATTTCAAATCAACCACATTTCAGCCCTTCTTGGTACAAGCACACCACAAAGTTGGGCCGCTAACCAAGATGAACTCACGAGCCGCGCTCGGAGGTTCCCCGCACGCAGGGGGCAGGCTTTTATTTTCCTCTCTCGTGCCCACGGCACATCTCGTCTCCAATCAACCACGAAAGCAGTCTAGAAGATACAAAAGGCAATTGCGGAACTTGAGAAGGCTCAATTCACCTGGTCAGGTCGTGAGTCGCGTATCTAAATCTACACCTTGACGCCAGTTTTTCAGTCCGCCATCACTTCACTCCGCTCCACCTCGCTACGGTCACTTCCGCTACACTCCGCGTCGCTCCCTTGCAAAACCGACGTCAAGGCGAGGCAAGCTGTAGATACACGAATTCGGCCCGATTGCAGGAAGAGCAATCCCGTTTCTATAGTTAACACTTGTTTTCTCCCGATCAGAGAGGTCGGTTTAACATAAAGATGATCAAATTTCAGAAAATCTTGAGGCGTCCCGACGCCGCGACGCCTGGCGTCGCAACGTCAGAGCGCTTGGCATCTCCCGCCTTTTCACCCTTTTGACCGACCGGACGACCACCGTACCCAGAGGCGTACAAAAGTACAGGCGCTCCTCTGCCGGAGCGCCCGCAGTCCCGCGCGTGCCAGCCGGCTTTTCAGACGGTCAGCGATGCGATGTCGAAATCGTACTGGGGACCCCGGCGCTCCGCCGTCGGAGCACCCGGATTCCGGCCTGTCAACTGTCACCGCAGGCTCCGCATGGGCCGGATTTGCGTCCGACGCCCGTAGGTCGTAGGTGCTCCCCCGTCGAGCGCCGGGATTTCCGCCGACAACCGCCGCCCGACACGCAGGGTGGTAGGTGGCGGCAGTATGGTCGGACGTGCCGATCCGCCGCCTTGTCGGCGGATTTTCAGGCGCTCCCATGCCGCGACGCCAGGCGCCCTCAGGACGGAGCGCTAGGGTCACTTTTTGCGCACCTATAAAAGGAGACCCTTCTCCCACATTTAAGAGGTTCCAAGGTTCCAAAAAAAAAAGAGGGATTCCCAGAGCCTTAACTCCCAAGAATTTTCTTGAGCTTCCCCAACACCCTTCCACCACCTTCCAACCCCCATTAGAGTCTACCATCCCATCCCCAAGCCTATCCATTCTCCATTACACCTCTTCCACCCCGTTCATTCAATACCACTCAAAACCATTCAAGACACCCGCCATCATACCATTAAAGACCATTGCAAACCATACGACGAGTGCCAAGGAATCTCCAAGATAGGCTAGGGATCCGATCCTTCGTCATTGGAACCGGGAGAAGATTGCATTGAAGACTGCCGCAGAAGGACTGGGGCGCTCCCCCGACGCGACGCCAGGCGACTGTCGTCGGAGCGCTGCAATTTCCGAAGCCAGAAGCACCGGGCTTCTCTACGATCTTCTTCCTTACCTTACTCTCTCCTTTATTGTTCATTTGGGTTTCATTATGCATGTTGCATTAGTATAGCATAACGCATCTTATTCATAGGCCATTTAGATCCTCCCTTGAGAAGGGGTTAGGAGTTAGTCCTAATCCGGTTCGTTCAACCCCTTTTGTCATTGCTCTTCTTTCTTACGAATAGTTACTGCTCCGTCTTTAGTTCTAATTGTGGTGCTTTCATTCATACTTTCTTTTCAGGCAAGCGAGTTTCTCCAAGGCTCTTCTTCCCCGGCCGGCCGAGGAAGGAGAAGATAGAACCCCCGCAATCTCCCAGCTTATCGAGGTAACCGGTCACCCTCACTTCCTTTACTAGTTCATTTCTTTTATTTCTATCATCGGAGCCTCTGCGGCTCCCGGCGACCCCACCATCCCTTCCCCTTTCGGTCTATAGGTCAAGTTAGTGTTGAAAACGCCACCGGCTATCTGATCTTCTTTCCCCTCGATTCTCCTCACGACCCGGACCGATCCTTCGATGCCCAAGTGACATCAAGGGTTGAGTAGTCCGGGGATCAAGGTGAGTGCGGAGAAGGAAAGAAGGAAGGAAAGCAGGCAATAGGACGGTCCGTCGGAATCATCCACGACCGTGTCTATGGCGTGATTAACACGAACCCACCCTATCAAGACCGTAAGTAAGAAAGGAGCGCACGCGACACACGCGCGGGGACGTACCTCTCCCTCCTCCGCGGGCTATCCCCCCCCCTCTTTCCCGGCGTCCACACCGGTCAGGTCCTGTTTGAGACTCTGGACAAAACCTTGTCCGGTCTCCACTTCAGGCCATTCTCGGCCCAGTTAAGCCCACCTATACAGGTCTGGTTCTACCCCCATCTGCAGCCCCTAACACTGCCTGCAGAACTCCCTAAACAGGTCCCCCTGCCCCCCCCCCCCCCCCCAAAAAAAACCTCAATGTCCCCTGCATAGCCCCCTCGACTACCCTTAAAACAGCCGAGTCTGCCCCTTGCGCAGCACCCTCAAGCAGCCCCTTTGTGGCCCCTAAATCTATTCTGATCAGATTGCTAAACAGGCGTAGTTTTTTTTTTGTGCTGGAAGAAAGTCAAGTTTTGCTAACTCGACTTTTCCAGGTTTTGGCACAGCGAAAGTCGAGTTTTGGTAACTCGACTTTCAGGTGCATGAAAACGCTCATGTTCTGTGGGAAAGTCGAGTTTTGCTAACTCGTCTTTTTCAGGTTTTGGCACAGCGAAAGTCGAGTTTCCACTGGCATGAAAACGCACATGTTATGTTGGAAAGTCGACTTCTCAGGTTCTGCAATAGAGAAAGTCGAGTTCTATTAACTCGACTTTTGACCTCTCTAAAGTCGAGTTTCTTATACCCGACTTTTAAAAGTCGAGATAATATAACTCGACTTTTAAAAGTCGATAAAGCTTTACTCGACTTTTGACTAACTAAGTTTAGCGTTGCAAACCCGAAATTCTTACAAAGTCGAGTTTTGAAAACTCGACTTTGTTCAAACTGTGCTAGATCCGTAATAAAAACTTTTAGAGTGTTACTTTTAAAATAATAAAAAAACCGTGTTATTTAAAAAAAAACCCCAGCTAGGGACAGAGAATACTCTGCGTGCAATTTTTGCCGTTTACAAGGCGTGCCCTCCACCTGGGCGCCACGTCAACGTGGGTCCTCATTTTTTTACTAACTTGATTTGATTCTACAGGCCACCCACCCCTTCTCTCTCTTCGGAGTCTACTAGAAATGTTTATCTCTATCTTTGTATACGCCTTCGTAGTTTTGTATCATCTTCTTCCTCTCCCGGTTGACTCTGAAACAATTGATGGCGGCCATCCATCTGAAGGTCTCCAAGAAGCACCACAGGCGTCTCAACAACCCCTTCCCCCGGGACCCGAGATGTCTTCCTCCCCTGCGCGGCAGCCTCTCCTACAATCCCGCCTCCTTCCGGCGGCGCCGAGCCTTCCCGATCGGCGATCATTTCCTGCTCGGCTGGAGTGCCGCCGGGGGAGGGCTGCTCTCCATTTCCCACCGGTCTCAGCCGGAGCTGAGCATCTGGTCCACCGTCCCAGGAGCCGCCTTCCTCTCCGCGGCGTCCGCCCAGACCGAGGCCGCGGAGAGCAGGGGCTCCTTCCTCATCGAGGACGGCGAGGTCTTCTGCGTCTGCGATCATCAATCCATCGAGGACATCAGGGTGCTCCGAAGATCCGACCTTGACGAGAAATCCGAGAACTTCGAGCTGATTTCCCACGCCTTGCCGTTGGAACCCGGGGCGGATCCCCCTGCGCAGCCCGAGGACACGAGGTTCCCGGTTTGCCTGATCACCGGATGGGTTTTCGGCAAGAACAAGGCAGAGAAATCCCGGCGGAGAGGTGCCCATTCCAATACCGGGGAGAACACGGGGATTGGCGTGTCATCCGGGAGGCCCTCCGTCGAGGCCAAGTATTGGTTCCTCCTATATCAGAGGACGGACCACCAGGTCGGTTTCCAGGCGATGTTTGGGGAGCCCGTCGCCGATTCGGGCGGCGGCGGCGGCGGCGGCACGGGAGCCTCTCCCGCGACAGCCGCTCGTCGGGATCCCCACCGGAAGTTTGTTCGGCTCCGCCGTACACGGCGCTTCTCGTGCCTCCCCTGGCCCAGAGGCTTCGCCCTTCTCTCGTCGCGGCAGGAGGAGGAGGAGGTCGACGACGACGACTTCGCGGCGGCGCCGAAGGTGTTCAACAGAGTGGTGATCACGTATTCGAGCGAGGCGGACGAGAGATTCTACGGCTTCGGTGAGCAGTTCTCCCGCACCGAGTTCAAAGGCAGGAGGGTGCCGATACTGGTGCAAGAACAGGGCATCGGAAGAGGGGATCAACCCATCACTTTCGCCGCCAATTTGCTTAGCTACAGGTAATAAATATATATCATGCTCATTTTTTTCACGCTTTGATTTTTAAGAATTTTCTTCAAACCATATCAAATCAAATTAATTAAATCAAATTAATTTGATTTGATTTAAGTTGATTTGGTTCAAACTATAGTTTATCATAATATAATTTTATTTATTTGTTTCAAATAAAGTTATTTTTTTAGAAAAAATAATTAAACATTGTTAATGTATAAATTAAAATAAATATTTATTAATTTAATTCGAGTTATTTATCGATATGATTTGATTTCTAAATTCATAAAATCAACTGAACCCATATTTCAAACTAAACCTAATCGAATCTAATTACCGATTTTAGATTAATTTAATTTTTCGAGTTAATCCTAGCGAGAACTGAACTGTCGATGATCGACACGACCATATAGGGCTGGAGGCGACTGGAGCACGACATACGCCCCTTCCCCGTTCTACATGACCTCGAAGATGAAGTCTCTGTACCTCGAAGGGTACAGCTACTCCGTCTTTGATCTGACGGAGCCCGACAGGGTGCAGCTCCAGGTGTACGCTGGCTCCGCCCGGGGGAGGATACTGCGGGGAGGGTCGCCGGTGGAGCTCGTGGAGCGGTACACGGAGACCGTCGGGAGGCACCCGAAGCTTCCCGACTGGATCATCTCCGGCGCCGTCGTCGGGATGCAGGGAGGCACCGACGCCGTCCGCCGCGTCTGGGCGCAGCTGCAGGACCACGGCGTGCCCGTTTCAGCCTTCTGGTTGCAGGTGTGTTTATACCGTACGTCAGCGGAGAAACGGCGGCGGCGATTCCCCATCTCGATTCGCTTGATCAGGCGACTTAATTGCAGGATTGGGTAGGCCAGAGGAAGACGGTGATCGGCTCACAGCTGTGGTGGAACTGGGAGCTCGATCAGGATCGGTATCCGAGGTGGTCGGAGCTCGTGGAAGATCTCCTCGCCGCCGGCATCAGAGTGATGGCCTACTGCAACCCCTGCCTTGCCTCTGTACGTTGCGAGAACCTCGTCTGATCCGGCCGCCCGAAGGAGGTCACCGGCTGTCGATGAGGGCGCCCTGGTTTTGCCGTGCAGGTGGACCAGAAGCCGAACAGGCGGAGGAGCATGCTGAAGGAGGCCGACCACCTGGGCGTCCTGGTGAAGGACGCTTCCGGCGCGGCGTACATGGTGCCCAACACGGCCTTCGCCGTGGGGATGGTAGACTTCACCCACCCCGCCGCCGGGGACTGGTTCAAGGAGATCTTGCGGGACATGGTGGGCTGCGGCGTCAGAGGCTGGATGGCGGACTTCGGAGAAGGGTTGCCCCTCGACGCAAGGTTCTTCTCAGGTACTCGTTGTCTCGCGACTCCATGTCTCGGACTCCGCCGGGCGCCGGCGCCCTTCTGGTTCGTGAAGTTCAGGCGTTTTTTTATTTAAAATTTTATTCGTAAAAATAATGCACTGATTTTTCTTTTTTCTTTTTGCAAAAGTAGTATTTTAACAAAGTCGAATTTCTCAAATCAGAGTTCCGGATTTTGAGAAAAAAACCAATCATGACATCAAGTGAAATCAAGGTTTAAAATTCTGATTTTCAAAAAGTGAAATCAGCTTTTAAACTCTTAGGCCTTGTTTGGTATGGTGATAACTTAGGATAAACTTGGTTTATCCCTAATTCCTTGTTTGGTACACACTAAAAAATGAATTTAACCTGGATTAAGTTAATCCAGGTTATTCCCAAAATTAAGGATAAGTACAGGGATAAATCATCCCACCTAATATTTGGGATATCTTACTCCCAAAATATCAATTTTGAGGATACGTGCGGAAAGGGGGGGTGCCGCGGGGGGACATCCGCGCGCCGGGGGGAGCTCCGGGGAGGGGGGTGAAGGGGGCGCCGCGGGGGGAGCTCCGGGGAGGGGGGGGGTGAAGGGGGGTGCTGCGGGGGGGGGGGGGGGGGGGAGCTCCGGGGAGGGGGTGAAGGGGGGCGCCGCGGGGGGAGCTCCGGGGGGGGGGGAAGGGGAGTGTCGCGGGGGGGGGGGAGCTCCGGGGAGGGGGGGGTGAAGGGGGCGCTGCGGGGGGCAATCCGCGCGGGGGAGGGGGAGCTCCGGGGGCGGGGGCGGTGCCGCGGAGGCGGGGGGAGCGCCGGGAAGGAAGGGGGAGCGGGGGGAAGGGGGGCGTCCGCCGGGGGGAGGGGGCGCCGCGGGGGGAGCTCCGGGGAGGGGGGGGTGAAGGGGGCGCCGCGGGGAGCTCCAGGGGGCGGGGGCGGTGCCGCGGAGGCGGGGGGAGCGCCGGGAAGGAAGGGGGAGCGGGGGGAAGGGGGGCGTCCTCCGAGGAGGGGGGTGTCCGCGGGAGGGGGCGGACCGCCGGGGGGGCACCTCTGCGGGGGAGGGGGTGGGGCCGGGGCCCGCTGGTCGCGGGCCGCCGGGGGGGTGCCGTCTGCGGGAACACACTTGTTCCCCGTTGGAATCGGAAGAAGAAGAGGAGCCGATGGCGAAGACGGTTCCGGACGGGACAGGAAGGGGGGAGATGAATCGTGCGGGGTAGGCGAAGGGGGGCTCAGACGATTCCGGGAAGCCAGGGCGAACTTGCAGTGACCGTGCGGCAACGGAGGAGATCCAGGATGGTGCGAGAAGGACGGTGGAGGGCCGTCAGAGGGAGACGATGAAGTCTCTGGGATTGACAGCAGCCGGGAAGGAGGCCGGCCGTTGCCGGAGGCAGAGAGTGGCTGGAATCGGCCGGCGGCGGGGGGTGGAACGGAGGCCGGCCGGTGCCGGAGGCTGAAATCCAACCCTCCCATAGGGGGCGGAGGGCGCAGGCCGATCCTTCTCGCCGGAGGTGGAGCGAAGATCGGAAGAGCTGATCGTCGAGAAGCAGGAGGACCGCGTGGATTGCCCTCTTCGCGGCGCCTCCGAGGTCGCCCAAGAACCTTTGGGAACGCTGGGGACGGAAAGACAGAGCACCAGGACAGCGGGAGCAGACCGGAAATCAATATTTTCTAATTTAATTGGATTTTAAAAACAAATTTCAAATCTGATTTGCACTATCGGATTTTTAAAATTATACTATTTATATCTTCAAATGTATATTTTTAAATGTATTCTTATTTATATTTTTAAATTATATTTTATATTTATTATATGAATATGTAAGTTGGTTAAGATCTTTATCAATATGTTATAGTAAATAAAATAAGACTATAAAAATAAAAGTTAAAATATAAGGTTATCCTCAAATTTATTGTGAACATACCAAACATAGGATAGGTTATCCTTAAAATTTATCCCAAGTCAAACCAAACATAGTGGGGATAAGATTAGTCATAAGGAGAGACTTATCCCTATCCCCTATATTTTTATCCCGATACCAAACGACGCCTTAAGTGCTGTTTAGTAAGAGGATAACTTGGGGATAAACTTGAGTTATCCCCTAAATTTTGGGGATATCCCAGGTTTATCCCCAAAATTTTATGGTACCAAACAGCACCTTAAACTTCATAACCCAACTCTCGTAACTTTCAGATACATTATATATATTTGGTGACCTGGGTTCAAATCTTACAACTCTCATAAAGTAAAATTTTAAATTTTGACTTCACTTTTTGAAGGTTGAAATTTTAACTTCGACTTCACCTTTGTCGCAAGTCAAATTTTTAAAATCAGACTTTGTGTGTTGAGTTTGCAAAAAAATAAAAATAAAAATTGTATTATTTTTATAAATAAGATTTTAAGATACGTTACTTTATATATAAGCAAAAAACACATGCGCAGGCGAGGACCCGGTTTCCGCTCACAACCGGTACCCGGAAGTTTGGGCCAAGGTGAACAGGGAGTTCGTCGACGAGTGGCGGAGATCGAGATCAGCGCGGCGTGGGAAGCAGAAAGAGGAGGAGGAGGAGGAGGAGGAGAGCCTGGTCTTCTTCACGAGAGCCGGCTACAGGGGCAGCCCCAGGTGGAGCATGCTGTTCTGGGAAGGCGACCAGATGGTGAGCTGGCAGCGGAACGACGGGATCAAGAGCTGCGTCGTCGGCCTGCTCAGCGGCGGGATCTCCGGCTTCGCCCTCAACCACGGCGACATCGGGGGATACTGCACGGTGAGCTTGCCCCTGTTCAACTACCGCCGGAGCGAGGAGCTGCTCCTGCGCTGGACGGAGCTGAGTGCCTTCACCGTCGTCTTCCGAACACACGAGGTAATAAAATCACCAGTCAAGCTCTCAACCCCCCTCTTCCTCCATGGCAGCAGGGTGGGTCTAATTTCTGTTCGGCAGGGGAACAACCCGCCGGCGAACTGCCAGTTCTACTCGAACCACAAGACGTTGGCGCACTTCGCAAGGCTCGCCAAGGTTTACAAGGCCTGGAAGTTCTACAGAGTTCAGCTGGTGAAGGTAAGCGCCGCAACCCGATCAGATAGCCGCGCGCCGTTTGCCCACTGACCGAAAAAAAAAACCATGGGGAACAGGAGGCGGCGGAGAGAGGTCTGCCGGTGAGCAGGCATCTGTTCCTTCACTACCCGGAGGACGAGCGCGTGCACCGCCTGACGTACCACCAGTTCCTGGTGGGCGCCGAGATCCTGGTGGTTCCCGTGCTGGACAAGGGGAGGAGAGAAGTGAGGGCCTACTTCCCGCGCGGAGAAGGCGTCCCCTGGCGGCACGTCTGGTCGGGCAGGCTGTTCGGCGGCGGCGGCGGCGGGTGTGAGGCCTGGATCGAGGCTCCCCTCGGCTACCCGGCTGTTTTTGTGAAGCAGGGATCCTCCGTGGGGAAGAGGTTTACGAGGAACTTGACAGAGCTCAACATTACGTGATATTGATCCTGCAACTAAGAGTTGAGATGGATGGCCTTATGTGAACTCCTGAGTGAGCCCCTCATGCCACTCACAAAAATGCATTTAAGACCCATCATGTCAATGTATTTAATAGCTATCACATTATGCATTCAATGTATTTTTGTGAGTGGACTGAGAGGACTCCCACAGGAGCCCACCTGAGGCAATCTCAACTCTACAACTAATCATGTTTTGAGTGTAAATTTTACAAGTCCCTAAAACCTCATGTCGTGAGAAAATAAATTCATGTCACTTGAGAATCCCCAAATGTCATTAGTTGTTTTTTGATTCTTGCGACAAATCTATACCTAATCTATAGAAGCACGAGTGCCCATTTTTTCGTCCTCCCTTCTGCAACCGTCCGATCGCCATCATGCCACCGTCTGATTTTCTCCCCCGTGTTTCAAGCGCCTACTGGCAGCTTCGGCCTCTAGCATCCGGTATCCGCGCGATGCGTTACCTCCTACGATTTTGGTAGCATCGGCTTCCAATGTCCGATCGATGGCTCCGGTTTTGTAACTGCGCGATGCAATTACTCCTGCATTTTCTCATCCCGACGATTAGGGATCCGGTGATGGCACCTACTTCCTTCGAGCTCCCGCGTGCGCCGTTCTTTCCTCCACTGTCCAAGCGTGGACGTTTTGACATTACCCTTGCCATTACTACCTGTTAGTATCCTTCCTCCTTCTGCTAAGGTCTTCTTCAATGGGCGCGGACGTCCCGCCGTATCCATCGTCATCGGTTATACCCACTCTGTCGGCATTCCTTCTACTCACCAAGGTTGCACATATATGGGTTTCTGTTTTTCCATTCCCCGGATGTGGAAAGAACCTCTTCTTCTGAGCTCGGTCTAGGTGAGGTCTTAAACCATGCAACCTCTGTCTGTCTTCTGAGCTCGGTCGTAGGGTTGGATATACTTCAATATCTTCTTTTTCGTTTTTGTTTTATCCGTATTATTCCTAATACATTGTTGTTCCTGAACCTTCGCACAGTTCTGGAAGATGGCGTCTACACACAGCCAACTAATCTTTTATCTGAGTCATACACAGATTATGGTGGCCTCGTCAAAACATACGTTTGTACAGATTCGGGAACACATAAATTACATGAAATAATATCGATTCGATGTCGGTTTCGATCGAGACTTGAATCGGGCTCTGATACCACTGTAAGGAATCGTCCATAGAAGTTTGGTGCAGCGGAAGCGACGATTCCTATGGGTTCCTTTAGAACTGTCTCAATCGAAACCGAACGACGAAAACTGAAAACCGATCAAATCGGGTTCGAATATACCTGATAGGGATTCATATTATCCCATGGAGAGGAAGGATATGAGCTTCTCAAGCTCTTCAAACCGTTCAAGTGTCCAGTCTCCAGAAGTATCCACACGAACTTCATCCACAGCAGGTTCTCCCTTCGCGCCGACCTCGAGAACTCTTCCCGAACGGAGCTCCATCGATCATGGACACCTTCTAGAGAGAGGAGGAGGTATGGAGGAGGCTAGGGACGTGGTTTTCACCCTTGGCTTGATGGCGTTTGGCTGAAACCATTAGTATTTATAGAGAATTTTGGAATTTTTTCATAAAAACCCAAAATCTCCATAAATTACGCCCTTGCCCCTGTACTTGTGGATAAGTCCTTTTGTGTGTGACCCACTAGGCCCAATAGCCTATTTGGTTGAGGCCTAAATAAAATAGAACAATTCTATTTAATTTAATTAAATCCGTTATCCGATAACAGATTAAGGCCTACCGATCATGAAGGGTACAAGCCACATCCCATGATCCCAAATGGCTATGGAGATAATCTCATCTCCATTGAGCCTTTCCATCATCAGTTACCGCATGGATATAAACCCTCATCCATCCAATGTCCCGGTCGGAAAGGAGTATGGCATCGACTGTCAACTCCTTAATGTACCGACTCTATAGGATCATGTACTCGGAATTGGATCAATTGGAAAACTCCTTTTTCTAATTATCCTATCTACCCTGGCTAGGGATTTAGAGTACTATCCCATAGGACATTCACTCTCACTTACCGAGAGTGGACGATCCCTTGTTGTCCTCTCAATTGCCTCCATCAGGTTTTCCTTGTACCCGATCCATTGTTATATTGGACCATCTAAATGGTGATCCATAAGTCAATGGTCAAAGCACAAGTTTCACCCAACAAGGCATCTTTGGCGACTCAGGTCAAAGGTCCAACCATGCAACTGTTATGATAGAAAACCTTGATAGACAGTTCGGTAAGATACCATTCAGGGTTTCTAATTTGGTTAGTTTAGTGAACTCATTCAACTAACGAGCACCTGTATGTGTATCTTAGTGTCTCCACACTAATGACCAATGAGATCGGTCATTCTCATCACACGAGAAGACATCACATACACTAGTCTATCCGGATTCTTGATGTCCCGTCTCAAGTATCCTATGACTAGGAACATTTAGATCAATTACCTCTAGATGATCAATCTCATTATCATGATCTCATCATGATTTAATCATCATTGTATTTGATCAAGGACTTCATTATGATATTCGCATCTAATAAGAGCTTATAATGAAGATTTGCCTAATTGAATAAGATATATCTAGAAATGTCAAATCATATCATATATGATTAGCTTGTAGGGCATACATTTCTATCAATCTCCCACTTACACTAAAGCCAATCACCCATCTAGCTGATCTGTATCAGCTCGAGGTGAAGCTCAAACACTTTTTGAGTAACTAATTCAGTTAGTGGATCTGAAATGTTATTAGCGGTAGATACTTTATCTTTAATTATATCTCTATAAGCTGCAATCTCTCTGATTGTATGGTATCGCCACAGAAGTTCTAACTTCTGATGAGACATCGGTTCTACCCCATCGTTTTATCAAAACAATGATACACTTTCAGAGAAAATTGGGATAATTCCATACCTTAGATGAGAATCTTCATCTAGACTACTTCTCAAGTAGTGTGCAACCACTATATAAACTTATTTACATATGTTGTAAAATTTACAGTGTTCTATCACATAGAACTCTTTCAGCTCACTACACCAGCATTATTCTGACTTAATATCAAACTTATTTGATTGGAAGCTTGTGTTTTTAAAACTACAAGACTTCAAGTCTTATCCTCTAGTGTATAGAAATACATTCTCAGTGCTTCTAAAGTACCAAATGATATATCTCTAAACTATCCAGTGACTCTCACTTGGATCTTCCTGATGAATGCTCATAACACTTAGAGCATTAATCATTTCATGTACGTAGTATCATAAATGTGATAGACCCTATGACAAAAGCATAAGGGCTCTACTCATGCAATCCCTTTATCTCTCAAGAAGTCTACAAAGACAACACTTTAGAGAGATCAACTTCACACCTCATAGGTAAGAAACCTATCTTAGAGTTTATCATGTCAAACCCTTTGACTATGGTGACTACGTACATTTACTAGGCATTGATTTTAGATCTATCTCCATAGATCTCAAAACCCAAATTATGTTTGGAGGATTAATTTGATAGCTAGGCTCACTTATGATAACACACCTACTTCATTCTCAATGAGTAGTATGTCATCAACATAAAATGTCAAGAAAGTAACATCACTCCCACTTATCTTGTTGAATACACAAGGCTCCTCTTCGTTCTTAACGAAGTTATAAGATTTAATCTCATTAAACCTTATATTCAATCTATGGGAAGTTTTACTTCAGTACATAAACGAACTTAATACACACTCTTCTTGGATGTTATTGGGACTTGATTCCCTATAGTTGTATCATATACACATATTCTTCAAAATACCTTAGAGGAACACTATCTTAACATCCAAATAGCATATCTCATAATCATAGAGTGTAACAATTAAAATCCAAATGGATTAATCCGTGGAATAGGTAAAAGATCTCATCATAGTCAACCATTTGACTTCGATGATATCCTTTTCAACTATTCTCACATTTGAAGGTATCTACCTTCTAATCCACTCCAATCTATTCTTTAGTGATCCATTTATTCCTTATGGATACTATACCCTTAGGTGGATCTATCAAGTTCTAAACTTGATTAGAATAGATAAAGTTTATATCAGATTTTATTGTCTCTTCCCATTTATGAATCAATATCTCATATTGGTTCTATATAGATCTTAGGATCAATATCCTTATTATCTTATGCCTCATTTCATCTATCAAAGATATGTCTCACATATCTCTTAGGTTGAATGGACACAAGTAAAGACCTATGAATTGTATTTGTGTAATTATTAACTAGCACCTTAATAGAAGTGTTATTGGGTTGTGGGACTGGAACATCTTCCATATATACCTTGCTCCCACTATCTTTCTTAAGAAAGAACTTTTCCTTTAGAAATATAGTGAGCTGAGCAACAATACCCTTGTTCATAAGGGTGGTATATTAATATCCAGGAGTTTTCTTAGGATATCCCACAAGCCAAGACTTCATAGTCTTATATTCCAACTTGTTAGAGTTATACTTCTTCACCAGGTTGGACATTCCGAAACCTTAACTTGCTTAAGGTCAAGTTTTAACCCCTTTTTCCATATCCTATATGGAAGAATCATAACAGACTTAGAAGGTACCTCTTAAGATCAAGTGGTTATAATGAGTACTTAGCCAAAATTAGACAAAGAGGAATTTTGCAAAGCTTGTCATTGTTCATATTATGTCTTACATAATATGACTTCTCATTTTAGCTACTCAATTAAGCTAAAATGTGTAAAGAGGTGTCCATTAGATTCTATTATCCTTCAATTATATGTGAATTATGTACTTAAGTATTCCCCTCCTTGATCTCATCAAAGAGTTCTAATACTCTTTCCATTAGTATCTCTACTTCATTCTTAATCTCAGATAATTTCTCAAAGGTTTTAGATTTGTACTTCATAAAGTACATGTATCCATACCTAGAGACATCATCTTTGAAATAATGAAGTAGAAATATTCTTCTTTAGTCTTACTAGATATGGGCTAACATACATCTAGATGTACGAGTTCTAATAACTCATTAACTCATTCTCTATGTCTATATAAAGCTAAAGTGTAGATTGATCTAAATCAACACATTTCCTCTTAAAAGGAATATTCACACATAACATGAGAGCTAACATATCAAATATGATTAAATAATTCATTAAGCTCCCACTGGCAAATACTTTGCCATTCAATCTATTAGAACATCTATCAATTTCATAACTTAGAATAAATCAACATTTATTCAAGTAGGAAATCATATAATGTTCTTGTAGAAGGATATAATAGCAATATTAATTATTAAGACATCTCCATAAGACTATTAAAGAATTGCACCTCCTACTAATAATGATGCAACTTTTGCACCATTTGATATGTAGGTCAACATCTTCTTTATTAAGCTTTCATTTACTTGTCATCATCTACAACTTCTTGTAGATATAAGATCATATATGGTATCTCATACCATTAGATGCATCCATAGTATCTAATATTATGATATACACGTATAGTATTTAATCCTATTAAGTGTATATGTAAGACAAGTAAGTGTCAATGACTTGGATACATGAAGCTTCTCAAGCTCCACCTTTGCATTATATACAAAACACTTTGTACTTCCTCTTCAACTTATCATCATCATGATAGTGTAAGAATCCTATCTTATTCTGGCTTTATTATCTTGACAACCTTCTTTTACTATTAACTCTCTCTTATTTCTATCTAATGATTTTACTTCTTACTATTGGTCTCACCAACAAGAAGTAATTAAGATGTATTGTTGTTCTAACTTTCCCTTTAGTTAGCTCATCACTATGAGCCATGATGGATCTCATATCCATCTATCCATGTTGTCTCTATAATTTATGTCTCATAAAGACTAACATCTAGTTTAAGGCAAGCAATGCATCTTTTCTATAAGATAAGATTTTATCTTTCTATCATATCATTAGATAATTTTAGGAGACACCTACTTCTCAAGTAGAATAGTTAATTTGTCAACTATGAGAACAATTCTCTTAGTTCTAAACCAGTCTAAGAAGTGTGAGCCATTAAGCTATTTGACATCAAGTATGCCATACTAATGGTAGTTTATTATCGTATTGTACAACTGAGATATAATTTTATCAATATAACATTGCAGACATTCATTAAAATTAAGATATGGTATTTTATCCTAATTTATGCTCCCACTAATTATCGACAAATTTGCATAACCCTCATTATGCAAAGACGGGATATCACGATGAAATCCTAGTGGGGACTAAGACCATATTAACCTTATGGTGATGACCTTGTGGTAGCACAACAAATCACCCCATACTTAATAGGTAGGCAACTATTGCTAGTTGCAACTCTTGCAACTCTTAGTCATTTAGCCTCTAGAGTTATGACATTGTGGTAGCACAACAAGCCATATACTCTAGTTAGGTCAAACCCGCTTGTTACGTTATGAGAATGGATTCTTCACACAACCCTTGTGGTAGCACAACAAAGCCATGCAAATGGTCCACCCCAAGGTTCGGCAAATGCCTTAGCCATGATCATCAATCCCTTGCTGAAGGAGTCTTGTGGTAGCACAACAAACCCATCCAATCTAAGATTGGCTCATCAAGACCATAACAATGGAAGGCTATGTGAGTCATTCTTAATGTCACACGTTTATCAACCTAATTATGACAAAGAGGGATTTTATTTTAGTCTCATCAATAATATGTGCTAAGTATATATAATACATTTGAAATATCATATATCTAAGGTAAAAAAGATAGCACACAACCACATATCAAATATGCACAAAATCAGGTGATCATGGACTTAACCCTAAGCATGCACCTAAGGCACCCCTATAGGTGCAAATTCTTGCTTTAGATGCTTGAGTTGGCATGCTCCCACTTCAGAAGGGTGCTTCTCCAAGTGGTCCCGCTCTCCAACCTGCCAGGAACCGGCTTCTAACTCTTACAAGCGGCTTAAGGGTACGCAAACCCACAAATGTACATAACTGAATAAGAAACCTTGGTTTTAACCAAAAGGAGTACATTAATGGAGGGAGGTAGAATGTGCAATCAGATTGTATAGAGAGAGGATGCACACGCAAGCCCCATTTAATAACATAACCAACACAATTAAAAGAAATCACAAGCCAAGCACAATTAAGTCCATGATCTCCTCCGTACACACTAACATTCATCACATTAACATAGAGCGTATACGTGATAATTATATGAGATATATCATATATATCAGCATAAAATTATATACTTTATTTTTGAAATTCTCAATTTCATGCATGTCGAATTTTCATGAAATAAATAACATGAAAATAACATGACAACAACATATAAACAATTATATTTATATGAAATAAACATACACATCTAAACTATTTAGAACATTCATGCATTCCCAATACTGTGCAAAGTCAGAAATTAATGTCCCAATTTATATTCTATAAAATCTCATTTTACAGAATTAATTAAGACACTAATTATATAAGCTAAACTTTTAAAACAATTTTAAAGTTTAACCATGAGTGAATCTATGTAATTAGGACTTAAAATTATCTAACATGCCATTAAACACTTTAAAACATGTTAAATAATATTATACAATTTTTATGAATTTTTATGAATTTTTATGGCAATTTTTAGAATTTTTCTATGATTTTAAACACTTTAAAATCATTTGAAAAAGAACTGGCTCATTGCGCCAAGCTCGACGGCGCACAGTGCCCATTTTGCGTGCGCCCGCATGCGCCGCAGGGTGCGCCGGGCATTAATTAGCGTTGCACCGCTGCAGTGTGCCCGCCTGGTGCGCCGGCCCGCGGCTACTGTAGCGACCGGGTCCGAATTGGATCCGGACGTCTTCCTCTCCGCCCGATAAGTGCCGGGGTAAGGCACTGTTCATCCGGAGGAGAGTATCCAATGAAAGCAGGTCCTTATCTCCCTATACCGGACTCCGAAAAATATGGAAAAATATGCGTTGGAATCCTTATTGAATAGGGAATCCAAAACAGCCGGCCCTGTATCCAGGAAAAATACCAATCGACCAAAAAATGAGGAAGAAGAGGTGGCGGTCAAGAAGATTCCGTAGCAGAAATCTCCATTTTCAAATGAGGATAACTCCTTATTCCGGAAGCCAAATATTCTCAAAAAATACAATTTAGAATACTAATAAAATGAAGTTTCTAAATATGTATATATTACTTCATATAAAAATTCTCTATCAACGGGAAATCAGGAAGAAATAGGTCGGCGCCGCCAGACTCCGCAGAACCCTAGTTCGTCGGAAAACTCAAAAATTCTCTCCCTCCGCCGCCGTTCAAAGATGGATATCAAAGGAAAAGGTTAGGTAATAATATTACTCATATCATAAAACTTTTCCAAGCCTCAATTTCTTATGTAAACGGAGATTTCATAAAATCCCCAAATCCGGGTGTCGGTTCGAGCATGACAGAAACACCAAATTTTGAGGCTTCTCCCGAACACTATAGAGATACAAACTTTAAAAGGTTTGTGGCGTTGGAAATACCTATATCACGAGATTCAATATAAGCCAACTAATATTTTATCTGAGTCATACACAGATTATGGTGGCCTCGTCAAAACATACGTTTGTACAGATTCGGGAACACAAATTACATGAAATAATATCTATTCGATGTCGGTTTCGACCGAGACTTGAATCGGGCCCTGATACCACTGTAAGGAATCGTTCATAGAAGTTTGGTGCAGTGGAAGCGACGATTCCTATGGGTTCCTTTAGAATCTGTCTCAATCGAAACCGAACGACGAAAACCGAAAACCGATCAAATCGGATTCGAATATACCTGATAGTGATTTATATTATCCAATGGAGAGGAAGGAGATGAGCTTATCAATCTCTTCAAACCGTTCAAGTGTCCAGTCTCCAGAAGTATCCACACGAACTTCATCCATAGCAGGTTCTCCCTTCGCGCCGACCTCGAGAACTCTTCCCGAATGGAGCTCCATCGACCATGGACACCTTCTAGAGAGAGGAGGAGGTAGGGAAGAGGCTAGGGACGTGGTTTTCACCCTTGGCTTGATGGGGTTTGGCTGAAACCATTAGTATTTATAGAGAATTTTGGAATTTTTTCATAAAAACCCAAAATCTCCATAAATTACGCCCTTGCCCCTGTACTTGTGGATAAGTCCTTTTGTGTGTGACCCACTAGGCCCAATAGCCTATTTGGTTGAGGCCTAAATAAAATAGAACAATTCTATTTAATTTAATTAAATCCGTTATCCGATAACAGATTAAGGCCTACCGATCATGAAGGGTACAAGCCACATCCCATGATCCCAAATGGCTATGGGGATAATCTCATCTCCATTGAGCCTTTCCATCATCAGTTACCGCATGGATATAAACCCTCATCCATCCAATGTCCCGGTCGGAAAGGAGTACGGCATCGACTGTCAACTCCTTAGTGTACCGACTCTATAGGATCCTGTACTCGGAATTGGATCAATTGGAAAACTCCTTTTTCTAATTATCCTATCTACCCTGGCTAGGGATTTAGAGTACTATCCCATAGGACATTCACTCTCACTTACCGAGAGTGGACGATCCCTTGTTGTCCTCTCAATTGCCTCCATCAGGTTTTCCTTGTACCCGATCCATTGTTATATTGGACCATCTAAATGGTGATCCATAAGTCAATGGTCAAAGCACAAGTTTCACCCAACAAGGCATCTTTGGCGACTCAGGTCAAAGGTCCAACCATGCAACCATTATGAAAGAAAACCTTGATAGACAGTTCGGTAAGATACCATTCAAGGTTTCTAATTTGGTTAGTTTAGTGAACTCATTCAACTAACGAGCACCTGTATGTGTATCTTAGTGTCTCCACACTAATGACCAATGAGATCGGTCATCCTCATCACACGAGAAGACATCACATACACTAGTCTATCCGGATTCTTGATGTCCCATCTCGAGTATCCTATGACTAGGAACATTTAGATCAATTACCTCTAGATGATCAATCTCATTATCATGATCTCATCATGATTTAATCATCATTGTATTTGATCAAGGACTTCATTATGATATTCGCATCTAATAAGAGCTTATAATGAAGATTTGCCTAATTGAATAAGATATATGTAGAAATGTCAAATCATATCATATATGATTGGCTTGTAGGGCATACATTTCTATCATAGACATGCCTTTACAATGAACTATAATTAACTACACATGTATATACATAAGCAAATTAGGCTTGTTCTACATTATATACATTATAATTAATATTAATTATTAATAAATAAGACAAAGTAAGAGATTAATAAGTGATAGACCATGAGAACTTAAGAGTCTTCAGTCACTGGTTTTAGATTGGGGAATGGAAATTTGGGGAAAAACTTCAGTTTTGATGCATCGAGGTTTGAATTTTTTTTAGATTTGGAGATTTAAGATCCCAAGTTTGGAGTTTTGAGTTTTTGATTTAAAAAATTAAAGCCTCACTGTTTTGTAGTTATGACTTGCTAGCATCTGAGTTAAAAAAACTTAAGTTTGTTTTTGGTTTTGTTTTTTATTTTTGAGATAGTGATCTAATGTTACTTTTCTCTTCTTTGACTGCATACGATGGGAAAAAAATGCCAAGACCAGGAGCATTGTTTAGTCTTTTTGAGATAGTGATCTAATGTTACTTTTCTCTTCTTTGACAAATAGCAACGAATGCACACAAAGAATCACTACTGAATGTAAAGTTAGTGTTTTGAATTTAGTTTGCATTGTTTTAGGTTTTGTTTGATATTTGATTTATTTTGGTTAAGATGGTGTATTTTATTTTGTGGACATACGCAAACCATGTATCCAACAGTTAATTGTCTATTTTTTATTGCAATATAGCAATGCTATTTCAGATATATTTTGCAATTGTTTTTCTTTTTGAAATTTGATTTGTAGTATTTGACAGGTACATAGGACTACTCATGTCAGCATGATGATTGCTTCGAACTATGTATCTTAGCATATGAAGCATAACGCCAAATTGGACTGAAACACTCCACTTTTATCAGGTAGCTAACAAGAATCATGCTTCAAAAGATCAGATGTCTAAATTGGTAGGATAAGGCTCTCTGATGACCATGATAGTTGGGCATATACTTGCACTGAGATAAGGTTTCTCCTTTGATGAAAAACTCTTTCTACGATTCTGCTCTTTGTAGGCTTGTACAAGAAACTATCTTGAATACAGGTCAAGTATTTAATCTGTCAATGTCATTGCTTTGTTGGCGAATTAAACTGCATATTGGAAATTTCATCCCAATGTCTATCAACTAAAACCATGTGATAGGTTTACTCAATTCCACTCATATAAAGAGGGTACTAAAACAATACAAGAATTCAGAGTTTGGTCTCAGGAAAACTACATGAAAATTTGTTGCAAGTCAATAATGTCAAGCCAGAAAACTTCGGCAGTTGTTTGCTGCAACTCATCTTCTAAAGTGTCTATAACTTGCTCCTGGTAGTATTAGATTTTCATGTTTTCTGCAATTCCAGAATGATATGTAGTATATTTCTGTAAAATTCAAGTCCTTCAACTGAATCTTGACATGATTTTTTTAAGTAATCCATTTTACACATGCTTATACAACTACACAACTCAGTTCATTTTTTTACAAAGATATTTGCTTATATGGTATATTTTGGGTTTCCAAGTCCAACCTAGAGGCTTGATGGGGTTACTTAGTATATGATAATTAGTGAGAAATAATGTAACGGCATAGCTTATTGATTTTATTACGCGGTGTAGAACATATATTGCTTCACATGGTGTTATTTCGTCATTATCTTATACTTTCAAAACATTTACATCAAGCATCTTCAACTTTGGTTTTTTCTAAATGTCAATAAGGTTGGAAATATGTGATTCTGTGCATTTTGTGGTTGACTTTGTTCATACTTTATGGTGCTTTATTTGCATGCATTCTTTATATCCATTGTGTTCTAAGCTGGACACAGGAAATGCTTTTAAAGTTGGTTGTTTATCATGGGAGTAATTTGTTAGTTATGTGCTATTTGCACATGCAGTTTGTGACCAGCATAAAATCTATTTTCAGTGTATATTCTTTTGGCCGGAAGATGGATAGGGTTATGTGGCTCTTTGAAAGCTCTTGCGTAAACAATTAAAGTTTGCTGAAGCCAGATTGGTATATGAAAAAGGCAGCCAAGCGACACAAGGGAAAAATTCCTACATTTGGCGGGTATTAATTTTCTTTTGAAAACCATCTTGAAATATTGGATTGATGTCCTTGATGATCAAATAATTTATGGTACATTTTATCCAATAAGAAGAAATTGAGGATCAAATAATTTTATATTATTTATAATAAATTAATTATTAAATGGGCTGATCCCAATCCAATCGGTCCACATGTTGTTTTGGTTGGGAGCAGATAATATCCGATCCTCCCAAACTTGTGCAAGTTCCATTTTTTTTGGAGAATGAGAGGACTATTTTTGGTAACTTATCTTCTGGAAGGTTGCTAACAGTAGGATGAGTTAAAAGAGATAAATGGCAATTGTTGAACAATTTTCCTTATATTGTTAGAATGTGATTTCTAGTGGAGTCTGATATTTATCATCTATCAACTATTAACATGTACTTTTTCTGGACACAAAGTTGATTTTAATTTGCATAGGCAAAAAAAAATCTTTATATGATTGCAATGACTAATTAGAACATTCTGGCCAGCTTAATAAACTTTATATAACTTGGTTTCACAGTGTTGGGCTGATAACAAGCATGTTGCTACTTGGCATGGATGGGCAGTTTTGGAGATAAAGCAAGGAAATATCAAAAAAGCTAGAAAACTCCTAGGAAAATGTCTTAAATGCTGTGGTGCAAATGAGTACATATATCAAACACTGGTTTTTCTTGAATCTAAAGCAAAATGAAGTGAGCAGGCTCAATTCTTCTTTCACCAGGCCACTCAGTGTATCCTAAAAAGTTGTGTTAGTTGGCTTGTAAGTGTCATACCAACTTATATTTTTACATGGGACGTTGAAGTATATTAGATTTGTTGTATTTACCTTATTAGTATCTTTACCATTTTAAAAGCACAGGCTTGGGCACAAGTGGAAATGCAGGAAAAAAGAACGACCAAGCAGCTAGACAACTATTTCAGGTTACACATCTTAGCATATCAAACACATATATGGTACATTATCTTTATTCACCGTTATGTCTTTCCACTTTGAGTGACTTGTACTTGTGTGCATGCTATTTTGCTCGCATATATATGTATATATCTTTTTTATTGCACAATGTGGGTTTCATCTGATGCATGTAATTCTTTAGTGATAATAGTATAAATGCTCTTCGTAATATCTCAGTGGCACTGCACATAAGAATGATTTTTATTTCTTAACAAAACTTGAACTAGAGAAATGTCTTCATTTTCTAATGCATTCACTTATCTCTTTCCTGATTGGTGACTATTAACGACTTTGCTCAAAACATATGTATATTTACCTGTCACCTGGGAAAGAGAACACGTGGAAAAGTAAATAATCACCAGGTAGTCTCTTACATGGTTCTCATCAGTGTTCGCCGGGTCGCGACCCGGCCCCGACCCGATCGGGATTGGTCCCGATCGGCCCGGTCGCGACCCGGCCGGGCCGACTCTCCCGGCTAGGTCGCGGGGTCGCGCGAGTCACGCGACCGAGCGACCGGGTCGCGCGACCCGGCCGGGTCGCGCGACCCCGATCATATGACCATTGGCAACGGTCATATGACCGTTGCCAACGGTCATGGGGGGGGGGCGCAGCCCCCCCATTCAGCCCCTTGGGGGCTATTTAAAGCCCCCAAGGGGCTCCCCTTACTCCCACCCCCCCACTCTCACTCCCAAGCTCTCATTTTGCTCTCATTGCTCTCATTTTGTTATTCATTTACTTAATTATTTCATTAAGTATTTCATTAGTTATGGTGACTCGTTTGGATCAAGTCTTAGGATAGTTTCCCGAGGGACTGACGAATATGATCGTCATGTGTACATGTATCAAGCTTTGTACTCAACCCAAATGACATGGGGAGAGTACATCAACTACCTACAAAGTGTAGAACACATCACGTTAGAATAAAATTGATGTATTATTTATTTAAATCATGTCATTTATTTTTTACAATTTTTCTGTAATTTTTCTGAATTTTTTTTGCATTTTTCTTATTTTTTTGAATTTTTCAAAAAAAAAATAATTAAAAAATGGGGTCGCGACCCGGTTGCGACCGGGTCGGCCTGGCGGTCCCGCAACCCCTCCATCCTTGGTTCTCATTTCCTGTTGGGGCCATCTTTTCTTTTAACCACTAAAAGTAGACCCCTTAAAATCACATTCCTTATCTATTTGAAGATAGTATGGATCTTAAGTTGATACACAGGCATTCTTCGTCCGAATGGTTTTAGTTGGATAAGTTACCAAGAATATAAATGTCTTGGTATATTTTTGCTGTGTTTTTTGATTCGACAATACCTATTTTGACGACTCTTACTATAATTGGTAGTCGATGACAGTGCAGCAACCAGTAGCAACCAATATCACTCATTTTTTTGTTCAAATTTGTTATTCCCCCATTCTTATTCTTCTTTTCTTTGACTGGACTAAGTTTAGGAGAAGTTTGTCTCTCTCCTTTGTTTGTATTTTTTTTAACATTACTGACCTAGGTTGTTTTGGGATTGACATTTTGATAATGGCTTCTGAATTTGGAATTCCTTTGATTTTTATAATTTAGGTTGCTTAACATTATTTTGATTTCTATTTTTTTACTGAATGTTGACTGGAGCCAAGAAGTAATGATGATTTTATTTACTTAGCTCGTGAAAGCGTTGTACCATAAACAAAATAAATGCACTTTCTCACATGGGATCTCTAAAGATGAAAATGAAACAGAATGTCTCCCCTGTACTGTATCTGGGCAGGAACTGCTTGACGGTTACTCAACACCATTCTGGTTCATTATTCATGAATGCCAAATGTCAGGATATATAGTTTCTTTTTCGGCCTTAGATCTCAGGATAGCTCATTATGCACTTGTATGACTATGTTATGCTAACATATTATTGTGAACGTCGAATGTCAGAACAACTTATTTCCATTGGATTTTAATCTACTGCTATTGAATCTATGGATATTTCTGTCATCCCCTTAAAACCAGGAATTGACCTGGAATTGTGATTTGACCTTGCCAATACTCCTTCTCGTTCAAGTTACACTTCCAAATTATTTCAGTATACGAGAGCAATTTACCAAGTAAATCACATAAGAAAGTGACCCTAGAAGTAAATCACGTGTTGATATTTTAATCCTATATATATGATATAACTAACATGGAACTTAGATCAGTGATGTTGAAATTAATACAAAAAATGATTGAATCACTCATAACTTTTGTTACACCTAGATGATCGACAAGACTATCAAAAAATCTCGCGTGTCTGAAGTCTGAATCAGACGAAACAAGTTGGTTAAGTGTTATCAAATACAGTTTAAGTATCATATTTCTTTCCAATGCATATGTTTAGATTAATAAATTTTTAATTAATAATAAATTGGTATTGTATTATGAAGTAATCATAGTTTTATTTTAAAATGTCACATCATTAATTTATTATTTGATATATACATATTTCACCAAATATTTTATAAGTATAATCCTTTAAAGATTAATTTTAAAATTGTTAATATATCGGTACACATGCGAAGCATGTTCCACGACTAGTATAGTTATATGTATAAGTATAGAGAGTGGGGTCACTTTATTAAATTAAATACAATATCAATTTTTCCATAGGCACCAGACATCTGCGTCAAGATTGCTTCCGTCAAATATTTAAAAGCTGTTTAGAAAAAGAATATCACGCCTTTTATAATGGTACCATCAAATATGATATCGATAAATATTCTTAACAAAAAGGAAACATTGGCACAGGTATCATGACCGAAGTAGACGAGAGCTGCGAAGACATTCATCAAAGACGTGTTATCTAAAATGAAGATTAACAGAGGATATTAATAGCAAAACAAAGAAGGATTTGACTTTTTACGAGAGGTATGATAAGTAACTCTTGCTTACAAGCATACTTGGTGAAGAGGCTGGCAGACAAGAATATAAATCTTCCGTCGAAGAAAAGACGAACAGCTGTTTGTGCATTCCAATCAACAAAGCCGAAGGCCAAAATTCTATTAATGACGTACGGTAGTTACAGAAAAAAATTAATAAAGAACGGCATATATCAATCTTACACATACCTATATATCTAAAGATTCTAAACAAACCAATTAGATTATTTGCCACCAGCATCTCAAAGAAATCTGCGATCGTGTACCCTACACGACTCTAGGCATACGTACAAAGCCACCGCAAAGACAGTAAAATCGAAATATACTGTTACGTTCACGGCCAACAAGAAGATATCCAAGTCGATAACTAGATCTAAGAAAACAACCTAGCCCCACGGGGTACGAAATGAAATTTTAAGATTTTTTTTTTCGATCCAAAGCATACCTCCCGCACCAAACAAAACCTAACCAAACTAATTTGTTGTAATTTGATTCGATTCAAACCATATTTTATCATAATACATATCAGAAGTTGGTTTTATTCTGTCTGATTTAAATCACATACGATAATATTTAACGCATATATTTACATATAGGATTAATTTCACCTTGAAAACTTTTAAAATATTTACTTTGCAAATGCCATCAATATACGTAAATTAAAATAAATGTTCAATCCAATCTGGGTCATTGAGTTTACCAACTTGGTTTTGACATGAAGAACCTTGGAAACCAAACAAAGTCCATTAGTAGTTCAACCCAAGCCAAACCAACAAAATTATTGGTCTGGTTTGATTTTTCTGAGTTAAACCAAACAATGAATGAACACCCCTGCTTCCAAATGAATGGTTTGAGCATTACAGGAGATCCGTTGGATCTCTATTTACATCCCTGGGAGTTTACTTCCTGCCCTTCTTATCATCTCCTCTTCAATATCTCTTTCTTCCCCTCTACATTCCTCTAATCACTTGCGTGTCGACCTTATGAATAAAGAGAAAAAGAATAAAAGAACCAAGGATGAAGATCCTCACTATGAGAACCTCCTCAACTGCTTCATGATGGCATTCTTCTGGCTACCAATCTTAAACGGACTCCAGCTCTTTCTGCGGCGGGAGGACTCAGAGAACAGGCCGGAAGCCAGCGCCTGCTGAAACCAGAGTTCGAAGTCGTCATCCTCGTCAGACATCATCTCGGCGTCCAAGCGGAACGGGAACGGGGAAGAACACTGCCTCTGTGTTCGCTTGTCCAAGCCTACCATGCTTACCCTAAAGCTTGGTCCGTGTGTATTGGCTCTGCAAGCCATCCCCTGCATCGTTACAAAATGGCATTTACTTTTTTGTATCGAACAAGTCAGGTGTATCAGACTCAGGTAAAAGACAGTCTAACATCTGCGGACAAACAATTTTTGTGATCCTCTGAATTTGTACATACATCTGAAACCACTGCATTTCCACTCCCCTTTCTCAGTGATATCCTTCTCCGGTACCTCATAAATTTAAGGTAAAGGAGCCCAGATAACAGGTGCGCGCGCGAGCGCATATACTATATATATATATATAGAGAGAGAGAGAGAGAGAGAGAGCCATTGTAATAAGCAACCTACCAGAGAATGCTCTATAGTCTATAGTTTTATATCAGTATATAACCATGATTCTTATCTGATTACCTGAATTGGTTAATGCTCTATAAGATAAGCCTATATAGACTAATAAAACTATTTTTACATGGACCAAACAATACCTTAAAATATCAAATTAGAAAATAAAAAGGGAAAGCACGAAAAATTGAGCAATCACCCAGTCACTTATTATGTAAAATGGAATTCAGATGCACATTAAAATGTCAAGGGGGCCAACCTTTGAGTAAGAACTTTCACAAAAATGGAAGCAAGTTTGGGGTCAGGCTGGGCCCAAATTAGACCTGGCCGGATCGGGTTGAAACCGGTCCAATTGGGTCGAGAAATTATTTTTTAAAACATTAAAATATAAAAATACAAAAATATAAAATATGAGAAAATAAAAATATGACTAAAAAATTGCACCCATTTCAATTTCAATTTTACATTGTCATTTTTCTACAAAATTTATATATTCTCTCCAAAACATTTGAAAAGAATAAGTAACTTTGAACGTATACACAAGATGATTATACTCATCATTATCTTGTACAATCATCTCAAGATAATCTTACGATAAGATCTCAAGAATCCACCATAACTACCATACATGGAGTTCATGAAAGTGTCCGATGAAGATTTACATGTAAGTTGAGTCATCTCACAATCCTCTTGGTTAAATCAACTCCATAAGATTACTCGTAGTATTGATAGCCGCACAATTGTGTGTTGGTCTTGACCACTTTCCAACTGCACATTACGATTTGTCTTGCATCGCATGTGTACCATTCTTCTCAGATGAAGTGCATCGTTGTAGAGTATATGCCTATATCTGTTGACATCGTTGGACCAGTACTAATTTCTTCTACTTCCAACGTTCCATCGTTACTACTCTTTAAAGTCGAATTATCCAACGCCTAGTATTGAACTTGGATCTTTTGCTTTAACATGTCTTGATTAGCAATGTTTAATGAATTAATTACAACATGCTTATCTTTACACTTTAGTCTCTTACCTTGGCAAGAAGATTCTTCGACTTCTATCTTTTGCCACTAAATAAAGAATATAAAATTTCTCAGATAGAGGTATATTGTCGAGTTCTCCTTTTCTCCTTGAGCTCATTCTCTATCTTCTAAGTTAAACTCAAGTTCACCAAATCTTTCTTAATCGTACAACAGATTTTGCTCATGGAAGATCTCCAAATCAATGCCAAGTTGTATAGTCCCTGTCTCACTTCACTATTTAGAAGCTTTCTCTCTTCACTTTTATTCTGCCTTTTGGTTGCCCCTCATCTTCACCAAATTCTTCGGTTTCAATATCATGTTGTAATGACAATACATCAATTACTCCAGTCTTCTTAAAATCCACCTATTCCCCTACTTTATTTGAATGAGACTAAACATCGATTATTTCTTTCACACCCCGAACCGCTATGATTTGGCTTAAGACTCTTATCATGATCTATCCACCAATCAACTACAAGATATCATTATATGTTAGACGATAATTGAAATAAGTTAAATATATAAATCACAAAAAAATTAGTGAATGGTATGTAATAGAACTTATGAGCATAACTAATCATTGTATCCATGATTCATTGGGTCAGACCGGTGCCACCCCATTTATTGATAGTATAACAATATTTCACTATCACTTATACTATTACAAATAGTTAAGATTTGTTATTATAAATATATGATGCATACTTAAAACTTATACAATTGTTTCTTAGCTATCTTTACCCTCTCACTTGAGATTAACTCTTGTCCAACATATGCTAATATAACATAATCACAAAACACTCATATTTACTTACATACACAGATAAACACACATTTAATTATCACATACAAATATAATTATATTTATGTATATAGATTTATGTATGCACAAATATATATAATATAAAAATATATTTTTTATATTTTTCTTATTTTTTATGATAAAGTTTATATATTTTTATTTTTTTAAAAATAAATAAATCCAACCCATCTGACTTGGGTGCCTTATCGTGGAATTGACACTCTTCAATATCTTGGACGTCTTATCGCCTTGATAACTATGTAAATAATCAATCATCGTCCTCAACCATTTTGAGGATTACCTTTTTAACACTGTCTAAAAAGTCATTAATTGGCTTGAATATCAAACTATAACAATATCTAGAATCAAGAAAATGACTTGACAAGTGGTAACATATCTATGTCAGTAGACGGAATAATAATAAAATATAATATGTATGATTTGACTTAATCAAAAAAAAGTAATTGATGTATGTATATTAAATAATACACAATACGTTCTCACCAATAGTTAGTGCATCCTTCGTCAACTCAAGTGCATCATATAGATAACTCATGTCTACTTTCCTATCTCTGTCTATTATCGTGAGAACTTTGACTAACCAAACGAAAGATCTTCTTTACAATTTGCTAGAAGTTTACACACTTTATGGTCTCCTCAACCTTCCTCTCTTTTCTCTTATCTAAAAGACTAAATTTAACAATCCAACTAGTTTATCCCGATGAAAGTAACATTTGGGTAAGAGGACACCTTTGTTGCATTATACTCTCCAAAGAATTTTAATGAGAAATGAACTAGGTTGCCCCATGTCAGAGGAGTTATCCACCGTTTGTATGCTCCCTCGTTAAGTTAATGATAAAATTATAGTAGTATATAAAAGATTATATGAATTAAGCTACTTTAACTAACCGGTCAATTTGAGGATCCTTGCACTATATCTTCTAACATCAAATCTAACGAATGAAAGGAGAATAGTGCCTAATGTAAACATGATCTCTTAACCATCAACATTTGTCTAGTTGCTTTATATGCAACTACATTGTTCATTACTATTTAGACAACTCATCATCTCATATTTATTTGACAAAATCGTCAATTAATTTAAAGAGATAATTCACATTCTTCATCCATTTGGATGCATCCACGAACTTCCAGAAGGCGGTTTCGACTTGACAATATACTTTGTAGAAGAATATATATAAGTTTTAAATTTAAAATTTTAAAAAGATATAGGTAATAAGTTTAAAATTAAATGCTACTAACATGCCCAACTGTCTATTATTAACGTGAATCATCTTTCTTGCCAAATATATTCAAATGACTTGACATATTGTTTGATATTTTTTACCTCCATTTTAAGATAGGTGTTGATATCTCTTTCGGAGTGAATCTTGACACTCCCCTATCGACGTCTAGTGTAAAGCATGGACTCATAATATAGCCCTTTGCAGCATTTGCCGATATCTTACTATGGAAGAACCATCACGATATTGCCTGCCTGATCTTCTCCTTACATATTCAAAAATTCTTCATTGTTGTCGTGTTGAATGTTTATCTTTGTCGTTAACATGTGATGACGGAATCCACAAGACCTATTACTGGGTCATCATCTCATATGAGATCATGAATTTTCTCTTATTCTTAAGCGTTCGATCTTCTCCCACTTCCCGAACCTTGTCCTATGGATTGGCCAGTGCACTAATACATGTCTTCATTTACAAATGACTTACACCTTGCCTTCATCACCCATATTAAGTCATCTATTTGTAACAATAATATTAAAGATTAAAGATTACATACATACATACATACATACATACATACATACATACATTGATACATACATACATACTGTCATCAAATACTTCATGAGAAAATTTTGGGCACTGTTGTCTCATCCCGTATATGTGAATCTAAAGCCTTACATGTTCGGAAATGTCTTGCCGGATGGTGTCTTTATGCCACCTTGAAGCTCCCTTTATTTGTTCCAATGCTTCTAAATGCCTACAAAATTGAGCTTTTACCTCAGGAGGAGTCCATGTACACATTGCAACATTGCACTTTATCTCAGCGAGAAGATGCTTCAACCAGTAAGTACCCCGTAGGTAATTTTTCATAATATTTACATTGATCTCTCAGCCATAGATATCAAGTTGGAATGAAGCCAAGCCGGATCATTCCGGGTCAAACTGATTGTTTGAGTGTCATGACTTGGAGAAAACATGCTGAAGAAGAAAGCTTAAAAGAATAAAGACAACAATTAGAAAAAGAGGTTAACAACACCATTAAACAAAAAAAGAGGTTAGCAACACAACAAAAAAACACAATACTTAGGCACTAATTAAATGCTTAAAAGTGAAAATAAAAACTAATTAAACGTTTAATCAAAAGAGTTTTAAGGTGAGAGAGAGTTTAAAAGAGTGGAGGAGGTGTGAGGGGAAGAAGAGGCCTTTTATGGGCCTTATATGGTCTCTAAGGGGTCTTGAGGGGCTTAGAAAGCCCCTTAGTCGTTGGCGACTCGATTAGCTAGGTTGCCAACCAAGTAACAGGGTTGCACAAGCTTGCGCTAGTCACACAACCCGGATGAGTCGAGGCATATAGTGGTCACCAGTCCGAGGTTGCAACCGGCCAGTCGCAACCAAAACTGACCAGGCCGGGCGACCCTACGCAACCTAATCGTGACCCAACTTTCTATGATAATGATGACAAAATATTGTTAATCTAGTTGCTCTAGTAGATTTTTAACCAAAGCCTTCACTCTTATACCAATCGAATGGAATCAGAAAATGATTAGTTGGAATTAGAAATTGGCCACATTGGCCTTGAATACTTTTGGATTGCATGATACAACCATGGAAAGTAGGGTCAGGACCCGGGTCCAACCTAGTTGATTTTTAGACCGACTTGCTCGGTCCCGATCTTGAGTCTTCAACCCAATTGAATCCGAGCATGGGGTCACGAGACCCGACGGCCGGGTCACGACCCAACAAAGGGGCCTTCTAACATCCCCAACCCCCCCAATAAAAGGCCCTAAGAGCCTTCCACTTTCCCTCACCTCCCCTTTTACTAATTATTTCATTCTTTCATTCTAAAAGCTCTCGTCACCTGTCCAAGGAGAAATTTATTATCTCAATTTAACTTTCATCTTCTCTACATTCCAAGATATAATATGGGACCCATTTAATTGTAGAATATAAAGTTTTATATATTAGTGGGGTTCCGATTATAATTTGGAATGAAGACAAAATGAAAGTTACCATGGAAGACGCAAGGTGGATGAGACACTTTATCCTCAACACGTAAAATTTGAAAACAAATAAATGATTTTTGTATTTTTGTATTTTTGTATTTTTGTATTTTTGTATTTTTGTATTTTTTATTTCTTCAATTTATTTAAAGTTCAAATCTGGTTTGACTCCGGCCGACTTGGTCCCGACCCCAAGTGGCCTAGTCTACCTTGAATCCAACCAATTCAATCATTTTCAATTTCTTAAATTTTATGTCTCTTCTAAACTACTGACGTTCCTAATCTATTACCACCAGGAAGAGATTCAGATGTAGCACACCAATGGCAACACTATTACACATTCTAGGGGCTCTCCTTGCGATCCAGCCTCGCTAACTTATTCAAACTTAATTGGACCAGACAAACAAGTGGGAGATGGACGCCATGTTTTCATAGTAGGAGACCAAGTGGCATCAAATTATGTTAATAAAATTTAAGAACAAAATGAATTATTTAACCTTATTTTATTACATCTCTTAGTACGTGCAAATCTTCAATTTTCTAGAGATCTAATTTGCAAAAGTCAGTGTGTGCTTTTAAAAGACTACTTAGAGTTTGGTGCAGGACGTACTTTGGCAAGCCATTGAATTGAGCAGGAGAGGAAAGGCATATGCAATAGATGGTGCTTCCCACAGAGCCCATGGATCATATCAACAGTGAATAATAACCCGCATAATCAACTGAGCTGATGAATTTGTGTCCTATGCACTGTCTAACGTCTGATGCAACAGTAAAAAGCGCTCATCATGACCAACCTGCCAGATGCTCAAGCACGAAATGAAGTTGATCCCAAATTATCATGTTGCAGGTCCATACTGCACTGTCTATCGTTGTTAGCTGCATCTAGGTCATTAGAAATGGAAGCTTTAGAGTAGACCTGTAAATGAATCTTGTAGAACCAATCATCCAACCTGAATACAATATCAAAATCGGGTTTGAGCATTCAGTTACCCACCCTGAAATACTTTTGCATGTATCTAATGTGGATGAAACCCAATTTTCATCTCTCGGGTTATGTATATGAAACCCTAACCATCAAGCAAGAGACCCATTGACCCGCTGATTTTGCTGCAGACCTGCAGTGTGCCCTGATTATAGGGCTTATTCCCCTCACATCTGCTCCCATTTTCACTTATTCTCTGCAGCTGCGGTGCACACCCGGACCAGGTGAGCTGAAGCAGGTTTCTTCTTTCATTCCTCCCATTCTCCACATCTCCTACAGCACACTGGGTTCTTCCCTCTCATTCTTCACTCATTCTCCTCTGGGGATGTTGTGCTGGTGGAGGAAATAGATACAATGGGGGTTCCACCAGCGCCTGGACTGAGTGGTTTGTCTTCCAGTGCTGAATTTGTTTGATTTGACAAATATATATCTATGATTTGCTGAAGCACCCCAACTTCCAGCCCCGTCCTTCAAATCCATCTGCAGTCCAAATCATAAATCTCTTGCAGCTCCTTCAACCCGTTAGTTAAAGAAGGCTGGCTTTCAAGATGAGGGATCTATCGCTCCAACAAATACCAAGAGAAAAGACGTCCTGGCAACTGAGTGTTCTGAAACCTAATAGACTTGTAGCCGATGACGATTCTATGTGTTGATCAGACAACGAAATATCGCTCAATTGGCGGCATCTGCTATAAAAACATAACGAAATACGCCTGCCAAGGTCTTCGCAACTTCCAGATGGCAAAACAACCACCGAAGGTCATCCACTTCAAGCATCGACAGAATCGTGAATTTCCACCTGCCTACTCCAAAGATCCTCCCTTCCCCGCATGGAACTCTCGATCTAGGGCTCCAATCCAAAACACTCCACACTACATCACCAAGAACAAGTGCACAATGCAGATATTAAGTGTTGAAGGCGATTTCGAGAGTGATGACTTCAGCAGAAACAAAACTACTGCAGATGCCTCCAGCAGTGGGTCTTTAGAGTCGCATCGTCGAGCCAAGTTTCCACATTTCAGAAGAGAACTAAACTATTTGGATATGAGCTTGGATCCAAGTCCACTAATATACTTGATTCAGATCCGGGTTCGGATCTGGATACTGGACTTTTATTATCAAATCAAGATTCGGATCTATATGGATCCTACCCAAATCCAACCCACTTACAGGTCTACTTTAGAACATCCCACAGATTTGTAACTAATAAGCAATTACATCCACAGTGGAAGAAGCTGGGCTAACTGGCATCAGCCTACTGGTCACTGGTGCCCACTGCTTGCCTGCTGTGCAGCTGCAGTAAGAGAACAAAGCTTTAAACAGAGGTGCCAGGCACTAGAGAATAATTTGATGGGTACTGGGAGGAACGGATATGGTGAAGGAGGGTAACTACAAGAATGGAGTGAAGGGTGCCAACAAATCTGCCGGCACATTGCAGGTGACAATGGCAGCAAAAAGCAGTGCCACTACTAGATGGGGTGAGCTCCAGAGAGGCTGGTCTCTGGGGGATTGCCGAAGTGGCACTATTGTGGCCGGGTGGGACACAACAGGTCTCATGCATCCATAAGTATGTTAGTGGAACTGTTGCTTGCTGCTGCTCGACTTGTATGAGGCAAATCTTGGAGGAGCTGGTAGTGTCACTGGAGCAATGGAGAACCAAGGGAGCTCGCTCATGGTGGGGAACCATCCCACAGCAGTGTTTAAGGTGGGAGAAAAAGCAACCAACAGCAGATGGAGGCAATGGGGCTGGCTGGGCGAGTGAACTTAGTGGAGAAAGTAGATGCAAGGTGCCACTGCAACACTGAAGACAAGAAATGGTGGATACCACCATCAACAGAGAAGAAGGTAATCGCGGCTGGTTAGATTAAACATTGAAGGTGAGAAGGAGATGACATTACGAATGTGGGGCACATGTGCATTAGTAATATGTGCTGTCCTACATGCTTCCCATCTGTTGCAATCGTCAGGATTGTAGAATGCAGCAGGATAAGTCATGCCTGGCAGGGTTGGCTTCCATATTGCAGTGCCAGTTGTCAGTTGTCACAGTACAAGAGGGAGAGAGAAATGTTTGAAACCACACGAGGGGTTTGAAGAAGGGATATGGATTGTGCAAGGGGAAGAAAGTGGGATTGAATCATGATTGGCATCAGGATTCGAGAGAGGAGGTGATAGGGAAGGAAGAAGTGAAGCAACCTACCGCAAATAAAGGAAAAGTGGATGTGGTTAAACGAGGCACAACTTCCAAGGGTAGGATTCCTTCATTCCAAAAATTCTTTCATTTATTTTCTTCATTACATCACAAGTAGAGCCCATTTTGAAGAGGAGGAATTTAATAAAATAGGACCCTAAGAAAAGTCTCCTAGATTATGCTCCTACTTTTACAAAGACAAGTTACTACTAACTTGACTCTTACAGAAAATTAGAATTATGTGCTTACCAACCCAAAATCTTAAAAACTCGCAAAGATTTGAAGAACTCGGTGATGGTTGGTCTTTCACTGTAGAAACTATAATTCCATCTTCACTCACTCACTCGTATGCTCCATTAAACATCCTTGACATCAGAGGACCCTCTTTGACATTACAGGAACCTCTTGGTAACTTGACTCATTAAAATTGCCTTGCATGGCCATGAGGATGAAATGAGAAGCAAGTTTATCTCTGTCTGTCTATATAGGAGACCCTTCAGAAACCATGAAATAAGTCCTGCTGACAGTCACCAGGACTGCCACCCTGACTAGCCTTCATGACCTCTCTGCCGCCTGCCACCAGCAGCCTTCCAGCACACCTTCCCATCAAAACCAACCCCTAGAAGTTACCCCCTCATGACACAGCTGACCACCTTGCACTCCAGGCATACGTCACTTTCACATGCATTTCCTCCATCCTATGTTGTCAGAGGCAGGCATGAGGTGCCTAAGGCAAGGAAGGATGTGCCTGTCCTCAGATGCCCAATGGACTGATTTAGGCAATAGAATTGAATGGAGGAAAAGAGGGTTTTTCTTTTTCCCAAGAGTATGTGTCTCCTAGGAAGGTCAGAGGAGGATCGCTGAAGGCATGAGAGGGCCAGAGGAAGACTGCCAGACGTGGAAAGTGGAAACCATGACAGAGGCCCGCACTAGGTGCAGTCCAACAAAGGAACCAGCAGTGATTAGGACATGAAAGATGATTCAACGGGATCCCATATACCTGATAAAACAAGGCTTCCATTTTAAGTTTCGGACCCCACCTTTTACTGGGTTTGCATGACCTGTCTTTTCCACACGAAATAGGATAGAGAAGGCGCTTGTAGATGCATTCTTAAAAGAATTCCAGTTAATCCAACCATTTTGGGGCTCTAGAATATGGTTACAAGGAGGTGGCAGCACAGCCACCGTCTATCGGGCAAGGAAGGCAGGTCATATAGGGTCCAATGGACTTGATAGGAGCCAAGTATGTCATCAGATCTTTAGATCGGACCCAATATCTGATGACTTAAGTCATTGGATCCAGCTCCTATTAGGTGGCAAAGATGCAACAGCATTGCTGCTGCCATCAGTGGCCAATTCCAATGAGTAACTAGAATTGGCCCCAATCAGCCAATTTGGACCAAAGCGGTCCAAATTCAGGCCGATTGGACAGGAATACTGGGGTGGATCAGATCCCCCTCTAAATCGGGTGGTTTATGCCAATTACGATCGAGAATCAACCAATTCTTTGAACCATGTAACATAGCCTCCATCCCCTCACATTGCAAGGATCGCTCTTTCCTTTTCAAGAACCAGCTAGTATAGCTCCCCACTTATGAGTTGATAGAATATGCCCTCTATAGTATTTGGGCACACTTAGCACAGCTGCCATGCAAGATGCCACCCTTATCGTTTACGATTGGCTATCGCTAATCCACTTCCTCCAGTTGCTCATCTTCACCAATCTCCGATGAATTCACCTCCAAGCTATGGACCACCGTCTTCTATGTTAAAAGTTGGGAACTGATGTTTGACAATGATGTCTATTTTTTCTTCATGCTATAATTTGATCATTGAGGCCAACTTTGTTAGGGCATCAGCTTGAGAGTTTTTCCCTCGCTTGACATGATGGGTGATGAAAAAAATGAGCTTTTCGGTGAGTTTGGAGGCTGCCAATTGGTGGACATCGAGTTCTTCTTTTTGGACCTCAAAAATGTCAAGCATTTGCTGGATGACAAGTATGGGATCTCCAAAAACCTTGATGCATTTAATGCCCATGTCAAGGACAATTTTTGGGGTAACAATGACTATTTTATACTCGACCTCGTTATTAGTGAGTGCCTCTGGCAAGGTACATAAGTTGTGAAGGACACCGCTTTCTAGGCTTAGGAGAACGAACTCAGTGTCTATTGATGTGGGACAAACCAACAAAACGGCGTTAATCGCCACTAAATAGACCAAAATGACTAAAACGACATAAATAGACCGAAAATGACTTAAGCAACCTAAAACGAACCTAAAATGAAGCGGACCAGGCTTAAACTAGTCGAACTGGGCTTAAACTGAGTTGAGCCATCGTGAACCAGTCTAAACCGACTCAAAACGCCCTGAACCGGATTGAAGCGGCCGGTTCAAGTGCTCAATCAGGTCAAACTGGTCTAAACCAGGCCAGGACCCCGTTGAACCGGTCTGCCGACCGGTCTGGGCCGTGGACTGGCCCGCATGGGCCACACGCGCTTGCTCGCGAGCGGAACTGGGGGGGGGGGGGTCGTGCCACTGTCCAGCTCCTCGCGGGGTGGTTGCGTGGCTGCCTCCTCACCGTCGTTGCTCGATGCCGTGGTGGAATCGTCAGGCACCCGCACCGCGACAAAGGGGCAAGGGCACCCTCGGTGTTGTCCGGCCGGCACAGGCGGACACTGTGGAGCAGGGGGTGACAGACTAGGTCGACGACAGGGTAGGCGGAGCAACGGTACCAGCGCCCCCGTCGTTGTTCGGACAGTGCACATCGTCTTCGCGACACTGCTTCGATGCCATTGTCGACTCCCCTTCTCGCCCCCATTCTTCACCTCCTCTGTCTCATCTTTCGTTGTCGGCATTCGGTTAGGGGTGGAGCAAGAAGACGAGGCGGCCGAGGGAACTGTGGAAAGAGGGCGGGTCTGCTGGAGTTGAGTCGCGGACGGAGGAGGCAGATCGAAGAGGAAGACGAACCCAGGGATCGCCGGATCCGCTTCCTTCGTTGCTCTCGCGGCCGAGAGAGGTGTTGTTGTTGAAGGAGTGGTCAAATGCTGGAGGTGGACGCCATGCCGAAGAGGTGGATAGCGCATGTTGACGGAACCTTCGGAGGAGGACGAAGCTGATGTTGACGACAATTGAGGCAGCCGACGTTGTTGGACAGGGAAGGGAAAGAAGATGGAGTCAGTCTCGCTACTGGGGGTCATGAAATGCCATCTCGCCGAGATCTCGGTCTCGCCAAGGGGCCGAGAAACAAGATCGCTGAGATCTCATCCCATGTAGCCTGGTCTGAAAAAAAAAATTCTTCAGGGGGCTTTGCCCCCCTGATACCCCCCCCACAAGGGGCATTGCTCCCTTGACTCCCGCAACTTGACTGCGCAGGTCGATCCACAACTACTCTGCGCCCTATTTATAATAGTGTAAACACATTTAATATATTTCACTATCACTTATAATATCACATAAAAATGTGTTACAAATTTGATACCATATTAGTATTTAAATAGGATTACATACAAGTTTAAATCTTTTAGAAACACAAAGATCATCTTTTTGGTGTTGAAAGTGCTTTGTAATTGTTCATTCACATAGTTGATGTACAAAATGTTATATATTTTCATGTAAATTTATTGATGTACTTCTATTTTTATACAATATTATGTAATATTCCATACATATATACATTTTAATCCAAGGATCTGAGATCCGATCTCTCGAGATTTTTCCGAGATCTCTTCTCTTTCACCCCCCGAGACGAAGTCAAGATCCGAGATGGCAATCCTTGCCGGGGGTTGGAGAAGAAGAGTAGGAAACCGACCACCGTCGGGGGTGAAGGAACATAAGTCGGGACCTCTCGGAGGTGAAGGAGGGAGACGACCCTCATTGGCCGGAGTGGGAAGGGAAGGGGTAGAGCCCCTCTCGCAGGAGAACTAGAGCCGAAAGGCTTTTCCAAAAATTCCACTATTCAATGCCTAGAAATGTTATGAGAGTGTCTCTTATATAGAGAGGTCTCACTATTTACAAAGAAGACCCTATCAGAAAACTATTTACAAACATGGACCGACTTTTTAAACCAACATTTAATGACTCTTAATTTTTGTCCCCATCACCTACCCTTGTCTATACTCATATGTCGAGTCTCTTTTCTATGTTGGATGCACCATCAAAATATAGTTGCTAGTGCTCAACGTCGTCCACCTAGATTGCATGTGATGTATCTTCTCTCAATGTTTCCTCATCAAGTAACTGAAAATTAAGAGGAGAATCTTCAGCTATTGGATGAACTGTCAGGAATTCTGTCATTCCTTGGTTTTTAACAAACTTTTAAGGGACATATGTAATATCAAACTCCAAAAGCATAAGTGTTGCAAGGATGAAATGGTTGCTTCAACATATATTTGAGCGGGTTAAACTTACATATCAAGTTGACCTTGTGTGATAAAAAACAATGACTTTTTTTGCAACAAATACGAACGCTAGGCACATTTTTTTCAATAGTGAAGTAACAGTGTTCTAGGTCATTCAGTTGCCTGCCCAAGTAATAAAGCGGCTGCTCCTTCCCTTTTGCATTCATTTGTCCCAATAGGGCACATCTAGGTATCTAACGTTGGGGTTTTCCATTGATAGGTGCCCCCAGTACCAGTGAATTGAGGTGATATTCTTTGAACTCATCTAAAACAAGTTGGAAACTTTTGTCCCTTTCAAAGGGTGATGCTTTTTAGCCAGCTTGGAAAATGGTTGGCATCTCTCTTATAAATTGGTGATGAACCACTGGAGATAGGCTAGTTTGTCTTGAAGCAACCTCAACTTCTGTAAGTTTCAAAGCGGTGGCAACTCTCAGATAACTTGTATCATGTTAGGATCAATTTTGATTCCTCGGTATCTAACCGTAAAGCTGAGGAATTTTTCGCTTAACCCACCAAACGCACAGTTCATGTGGTTTATTTTGAGGTTAATTGCCAAAGTTTTTCGAAAACACTCCTCAAGTTTTAAATGTGGTCATCCACCACCTTGTCTTGACTACTAGGTTATCAATGTAGTATTTGATCAAATCATGTAGTAGATCTTGGTCATAGTTCAATGGTATGTTGTGTCAGCATTTTTTAGGCCAAGCAGCATCCACTTGTGGCTCAAAATGCCCTTAGGCATCATGAACATTGTGAATTCCTTGTTCTCAATAGACACAAGGATTCGATTATAATCAGACAATCCATCCATAATAGACAAGAATTCATGATTTGTCGTAAAATTCACCATTATCTCGATGATTAGAAAAGGGAAAGTTCAAGCCCCAATAATTGATACTGATCTAGATATACCCATTCTTTTTCTTTACATGAACGATGTTGGCAAGCCATGTCAATTCCATGCAAGACTCAATGAAATTAACTAGGGGTGTAAACAGGTCGGATTTGATAATGGAATCACAGAATCCGATTCCGATTCCGATAAGGGATAAGGTGTTGCGATTTCGATTCCGATAATTTCGGAATCACCATGTTCCGATTTCGATCCAATTCCGATTCCGTTATCGAAATCGGAATCGAATCCAATAATTTCCGATTCCGATATTAAATATTAATTTTATTCAAAAATTCATTAATAATTCACATATAATTTTATTATTTTATCAATTTATATATTATATTTTATGATTCATTTGACTTTATTTTAATTCTTTTTACTTTTATTTATTTATTTATTTTCGAAATTAAATAAACGGAAACGGAATCACCTGATTCTGATTCCGATTCCGATAAGCTATCGGAATATCCGATTCCGATTCTGATAACTTATAAGATACATAAAATAGTTTCCAAACCCGTTAATTTTGACGTTGACTTTGATATCCAATGCAAAGCGTATACCTTGGGCCTTGATTTACTGGCTTGGTGGTTGGAAGGATCGCTAACTTGTGGATAGCCACTTACAGCACCAATCCTAGCATTTTTGTAAGTCCAAGGCTCCAAGCGAAGCAGTCGCTAAACTCATGTAGTAGATTTGTATACTCCTCTCTTTCCTTTTCACTTAGGAGTGGGCTTATAAAGATGGGCTTTTGATCATCTATAGTCCCCAAGTTGACTTCCAATAGGTCATCAAATGTTGCCTGATGTCTATCTTCTATTTCCTCAAGTGCTGGTTGCAAGTCGACAAACTTGTCATCAACATCCACTTCATCAACAAACTCCACAATTGCAAATGTAGAGAGCATTCGACAACCTAAACATCTTGTAATAAAGAATCTACTTCTTTTAGCTATATAGGAGGCTCTTCGTGGGGTTGTACTTCTTTTTCCTCGGGGAAGTCAAAAATTTGTGTCAAACCACTAACTATGTTGTCTTTAATGTGTATGGTGTCCACTACATAATGTACTATGGAGTTCCAATTAGAATCATATCCCAAGTCGGAATTCCCGTTCCATGGCAAAATATTTTCTCCATTAGAATACCAAAGCCATTTGAGTAGCTTAGCTTTATTCATGGCGCCACATTTTCTCTGTGGTGACACATTTTCTTTGTGGGTGTTCCTAAGGATGCCCAACCTCCAACACATCTAAGTGTACGAGGAGAGATATCATCCAACTTTCAAGTTGGTAGCATGGATGGCACAGAATATTTGGTCCAACCAAAATTAGTTTTTGAGGCATGTTTAGAGACCATCTCTCCCTTATAATATTTGACTCCTAGGGCCTTTTTAATGGCATTGGCCTAATATTTGGTGGGACACCACTCTTTTCGATTCATCTTGACCGACGGTTTTTGGGCTTCAACCACGAGCTGGTGCACTTTTGCTTTGGCTTCATTTATGGTGATAATGACGTCAAATCCTTTCCCAACTTCTTCATTTTACTTTCGTCGGTCCACATTTAACCTTGATGGTCCTGCTTTAAAGTAACATTGGGCGTCTACCAAATGACAATTGGCCACCTCGAAAGTAGTGCGGTTGGTGTTGACTTTGTAGTTCTTACCTTCCTTGTTGTACTTCATGCGATCACGAAAGATAGAGGGTAAAGCCTAATTTTCACGCAACTGTAGCCATCATAGCAAGACTTTGTAGGTTGTGTCAGTAACTATGATGCAAAAGATCACTCGAGATCAAACATCGTCCAATATGAGATTGACTTCAACTTTTTCTAGTACCTCTTCAGAATCCTGGTTGAAATTGAATATTATAATTGTCGAGACCTTCAATAAATGGGACATGATGTATAAAAATTTGAAAGTTCTTAGGAGAAGCATGTTCGCAGCTGCTCCTACATCAATCAAAATGTGATTTGCTTCATGTTTATTAATTTGGCCTTTCATGTATAATGGGGTGTTTGGTTGCATGATAATGGAGGTTTTTATTTTAATTTTTAAAAATTGTATGAAAACTTGTTAAAAGAGGTGTTTGGCAACCTTGACAATTTTATGTTTTGAAAGTGATTTTTTTATTAAACAAAAAAGAAGATCTCACCTCTTTCTTTTTTCTTGTGGTCCCTCACTTTGTTTGGTCATGAATGATAGTTAACTCTTTTTTGTTATCACATCCCTCCAAACATGATAATTTTATGTCATGAGTTGGTTCACTTTTTATTTTAATACAATTTTTTATCATGAAAGTGTACAAAAAATTATCATGCAACCAAACACCCCATAACAGTTAGTTGTGAAATGAGGATAGGATAAGCATATCCTCCTAAGTGAAGGAAATCAACACTTCGTACGCATCAAAATTCAGCAATTCTACCGTACGATCCTTGTAGGTCTCATGATCTTGTAATACGTAAATGAAGGTGACTCGGAGTTCTTTGCTTATGAAATGGGCTCCCAGATACTTATTGAAACAGGAAGCTTCCTCGTTCACAGCAACACTTTGTGGTCGAGCCAATCTTTCGCTTCTTTCTTTGATGAGAGGATATCCTAGCATCTAAAGTGACACTTGGTTGTTGCCTCTCTTCCTCATCCGTTGGTACCTCACCAAGTTCTTCAATATACAAATGCTCCTCAAAATGTGCCGGCTAGTATTTCCTCAACCCTAGGATAGCTGTGTGAATAGGGGTTGCCTCAGCAATCCCCTTGGTCATTGTTTGAACTTAACTCTTATCATCGGAAGTGAGTTGAAAATGTAGGATTCCCCTGTGAGCTACACCTCACCATAGGTGGCAACATCAGCCTAGGTTGCTCTTCTCGGAAATACATCACATTGTCACTCATGGGATTCTGCCCCGGTTTACGGTTCCTCTACAAGCATTCAAACACTGGTAGGTAGCAACCAATCGAAAGGGAGGGGCATTTATTAAATTGAAGATCAAGCTCCTCATATGAACTATGACATTTTGCATGGTAGTTGGCTCTTTATCTTTGTTGCCCAAAATAGCCGACACCCCAACAACCGAGGCTACATCATCATTTTCGGTCTTCTTTTTCATGTCTTCGAACCACCATTTGAGGTGTGCTTAAATTGTTCATTTATCTCACATGAGAGGCATCAAGAGAAGTTGACTGAGCAGGCTACTTTGGCTCATAATCCTTGAGTATATTTATAAGGGCTTGTAACTTACAGAGAGGTTTTAACGACTGTCAGGAGGTCTCTAATTCAACCTAGAGCTTCTCCTCCCTCTTAACTATCTTTTTCCTATTCTTAAGTTGTTTCTTCCAACATATGGGGTCGGCCAGTCTTCTTTTGAGGAGCTATTTGTGAAGTGCCCCCGGTCTAGTGGAGTCAACTTTAAACATTCTTTAGGGTGGCCTCAACTTCACATTCTATCTTTTCATCACGAGTAGGGATCCTCTCCCATGGCTGTTTGGGCTCCTTACCAACCACATTTCCCTGATTTCGATCGAAATTAGTAGTTGCCTCAAGATTCTTCTGTACAATGTTGTGAGGGAGAGTCCAGTAAGTAGAATAAAGTTTGGGGTGCACCTACCTTTGTGTGATACCCGAGTGTTATGCCCTCGCTACTTGTTAGTTTCTTGGAAAGTATGTATTACGCGAGTCTTGAATGTGGCATGGATCTACAGGTGGTGCCACCTAGCTAGGGCTGCCTTGCTCCGTGTCATGGGCCACCACTTTGGGTACTCCCTCTACTTTACGTCTCGGGTCTTCTTTTCCAAGAATTGGATGATTCACTAATATCATGCTGCTCGAGGAAAATGGAGTCAATGAGTACGACCAACAAAGTAGAAAATAGAACAAAAATACACAAAATAAATAAATGAACAAACCATTAATCCAAAATAAAGACTCATAATAAAAAATAACACAACTCAACTCGAGCCTTAGTTGCAAATTAATTGTGAAAGAACTCGGGGATTGTCTCTTTCTACTCATGTCCATTTTGATTTACTTCATGAAGATATTTAAATCATCCAAATTATATTGAATTACTCTCCTCTAAGTTAAATTAAATTTACCACATCATTTTTTGTTTATGTTATTTTAATACTTTCTACTTTTCTAATTAGATCCTCCTTAAATCTATGTTTAATATAATCATTTCTTATTCTATCTAATCTAATATGGCCATGCATCTATCTTAACATTTTTATTTCAATAACTCATACTTTAAAAATATGTTATTCTTTTAATGTCTAACATTCACTACTAAATAATTTACAATCAAGGATTCCAGAATCGGAATCAAAATTGGTCCATACCGATTCCGATTCCTAAGAATTGGTCGGAATCGGCCGATTTCTGAGAAGGAAATCGATTCCGGAATCATTTTTTTTCTTCAAAAAAATCCAAAAAATCCAAAAAATAGAAAATGGCCTAAAAAATTGTAAAAAAGGAAATGTATCATTTAGCATGCATATACATGTCATGGTTCACGTAATCGGCCGATTCTGAATTCATTTTGTTGACCTTCTCCCTAGACATCTTATCACATTTTTTGACATTGTCACCTAGTCCGACAATGTGTTGTTTCAATTGAAACACAGCCCCGTTCATATCCTTTCCACACTATTTATATTTGACCCTCTTTTTTGATAGATCTTCATGTGCCCGTGTTCTCAACCGATGTCAGAAGGACGTGCCAGCACTACATCGTCATGATCAGCCATTGTTTATACCTGCAAGGCTGCAACATATGTAAATAATTCATACCAGTTATTAGCCATGCATACCATTACTTAAAGAGCTATTCGAGAAGAGAACAGCCCGTTAGACGGAGTTTTTGATATATTAAAACCACTTTGGAGTCATCGAAAACCCGTAAAAATTAACGTATAGGCATTCCGACGCTGAAATGCTATCAATAAAATGTTAACATTGAAGCAATGGCCTGATCGAAGCAACTTGGGAAGAGAACAGCCCGTCTAACGCGCTGTTCGGTATGTTTAAAGGGTTACAGAGTCAATGAAAACACGTAGAAATCAACGTATGGGGATTCCGACAAATATATCTTACCAAGAAGATTCAAACAATGAAAGAACGGCTTGAATGGAGCTGTTCGAAAAAAGACTAGCCCGTTTAACCGATTATAGAGTCGTCAGAAACGTGTAGAAATGAGCATATGGAGATTCAGGCGAAGAAATCTTACCAACAACTTTCAAATGATGAAAGAACACCTTAAACGGAGATGGAATCGAGCTTGGATCGCTGGAATTGGTTGAAGGAATCGTTAGAATCGCTAAAGGATCACTGAAATCACTATAATCGACCGATTCTGCTTGGATCATGCTATAGGGGGTTAGATTGAGCAATTCTAGCAAGAATCGCTGCCGGAACAAAGAGAATCGCCTTCAGCCAAGAGCCCTTGCAGGTTCTAGCCGTGAAGGGTCTGATTCCGGCCTTTTAGGGCCGGAATCGGATCGATACCGGGCCCAAATCGAACCCATATCAAATCATTACCGGAAGCCCTATCCTTTTGACGGAATTGGTCGGATCGGCTTATTCAAGCCTGAATTGGTCAGAATCGAATCAATTCCGACCGATGCAACCAATTCAAACCAATTTCTCCGAAATTCTCAGGGGAATCGGTCCTTCAACCAATAATCAAATTGGAATTGACCAATCCGATTCCAGAATCGGCCGATTCCGATCCGATTCCAGCAATTCTGCAATCTATGCTTATTATTGTACGATAAATTTTTTCTTTCAACTTTTGTAGAATCTTACAATCATATAAAATCTTTGTAGTCAATCTCCACTTCATCCAATTTTTTTAATCCTATGATAAACAACTTCATGACATTCTATATCTTTTTAAATAATTGATCCAAAATACTTGAAATGAGTTCTTTAAGATAACATTACCATTTCCAAACTAACACCCTCACATTCTTCTCTTCGATTTTCGTTAAATTTATAATGCATATATGCTGTTTTAACTTTACTCTTAGTCCTACGTTCTAACTTCCTATTCACTGTGTGTGTCTCATCTATCAATACAATATCATTTGCAAACATCATACATCAATATATATCATCTTGTATAATTATCTATAACTAAAGCAAAAGACAAGAACTCATTGCAAACCCTTGATGTAAGCCAATTAAAACAAAAAAGTGCCTTGTTTTTCCTCTAATTGTGCATACATTAGTGGTTGCTTCATCGTACATACATTTTATCACTTGTATATACCTACCAAACACCATCTTTTATTCCAACACTCACCATAAAACTTCTCTCGAAACTCTATCAAAAGCCTTTATCAAGTCAATAAACACAATATGTACATGTTTCTTCATATATCGATATTTTCTATCAAACTTCTTATAAGAAAAATAGTTTCAATTGTAAATTGACTAAGTATAAATCTAAATTAGTTAGTCAAAACATTTGTATAGCTCAATAATCGCCGCTCAATAACACTTTCTCATAATTTTATAGTATATGACCCATCTATAATTTGCACAATCATATGTATCTCTTTTTCCTTAGAAAAAGTTAATGATGTTCTTTCTCCATTTGTTTGGCATTGTTAAAAAGTCAAGTTGACCACTCCACCTCTAGATTTTCCAACCATTCATATATGCCAATAAAAATGATTGGACCACATGCCTTACCTATTTTTAGCATTTTCAATGTTTTTTTAACTTCTGAATATTGAATTCTTCTAGTATAATTCAAATTATAGTTTGTTACATTATTTATGTTTGCTATATTTTTAGCGAAGTTGTCATTAAAAAAGAATCAAAATATTTTTTCATTTTTTATATCATCTTTGAACAAAGTTTTTCTTTTTTATTCTTGATGTATCTTAGTTAAAATCTTAAGACATATCTCTCATCCTCACTAATCTATAAATATATTTTTCACCTTCTTTAGCTCCAAATTACTTATATGTATGTTTAAAAACCCCATTTCTTGATAGTAATTTTTTTACTTCTCTTCCCACTATCTTGCATTATTCATATGTTTCATTGTAATCACCTTTAGGTAATCTTTTATACTAATCTATTTTATTCTTAATCATCTTTTGTACTTATTTTCACCACCAAGTCTCTTTTTTTGATAGTCATATCCTTTAAACCCTCCAAGTACTTCTTTGGTGATCTCTCTAATCTTTATAACTATGTTCATCAACATGACATTAAGGCCTACATCTGACTTCCAAACAGCTATCTTAAGAAGTTCATTATTTAATATTTGTTGCCCCATCTCCTTTAATTTTCACCATTTTATGTTAGGAGAAATTTTGCTTTAAAATGTGTTTGTTTGTGTTTTCATCTTAACATCTAGAACTATTAGCCTATGGGGGTTTGTTAAAGTTTCACCTAGAACAACTTTACAATCCTAAAAAATAGCACGATTAGACTTTCTTGTGAGAATGATGTCAATTTCACTATTATTTTATCCACTTTTAAATGTTACTAAAAATGAGATTCTCTTTTTAATAAAATGAGTATTTGTTAATATACAATCATAAGTCATAGCAAAATGCACAATATTTTTTCTTCATTTAAAGTTTCATATACAAAACCTCCACGAACTTTCTTATATCTATGACATTTGTTTCCAACATATCGATTGAGATCTCCTTTAATAAATATATTTGCTTCATTTAGTATACTTTGCATAAGGTCACTCATATCTTCCCAAAATTTGTCTTTAATATCGTTACTTAATCCAATTTGTAGAGCATACGTACTAAATATATTAATTATCTCTCTTTATATAATCATTTTTACCAAAATAATTCTAGCTCTTACTCTTTCTACTAAAATTATCGCATCCTTTAATATTTTATCAATAATGAAACCTACCCCATTTTTATTTCTCCAATTTTCTATATACTATAGTTTATAATATGTATTTTCTACTTCTTTACATTTCTCTCACATTGATGCGGGACAAATCAACTAAAATGGACCAAATAGTCCAAAAATGAAGCGGACTGGACTTAAACTGGTTAAAATAAGCCCGAACCAACCCCGCAACGTGTTGAACCATGCTGAATCGGGTCCAAAATGACTCATAACGGGCTGAACCGACCTGAATCAGCTGGTTCAGGCCATGAACTGAGTTGAACCGGCGTGAACCGGGTCTGAACCCAATTGAACCAGCCTATGGCCCAGTCTAGGCTATGAACTGGGCCGGCACCAGCTGACCGTGGGTGAACCACGAGCTACGATTGCAAGCCCACATGAGGGGAGCACGGTGGGGGCCGTGGCCATGCGAGGAGAAGCCTATTTAGGGTGTCATGGCTGTACAAGGGCCGTCGAAGCGTTCGCAATGTGGCGGCATCACGCCGGTCCCCACGATCGTCGATTGCGACAAAGGGCCGGTTGCTCCGGGCGACCTCGTTGCTCTATCTTGTTTCTGTCCGGATGGGCACCGCAGAGCAGGGTTTATAGGGGTCGCCCTAACCGTGCGGGGTAGAGCATTGTCCTCTCGCGGCTCCACTTCATTGCCATTGTCCGGATGGTAGCCAAGAGCACGAGAACAATCGACGGCGTGGCTGGTGGTGGCCGACAACTCCATCGAGTGGATGGCGGGGCGGAAAGTGCCAACAGGGGTGATGGTGGTAGTGGCAGGCGGGAGGGCCGATAGAAGACGAGGGTCCGAAGCGCCAAGAAGGGGAAAACCTAGCCGGACCATGCGAGAGCTCCTCCGTTGACCTCTTCCCCTCTTTTTTCCCTGTCCTCTTCTTGCTTCGTCTGATGGATAGGGATCTAATGGGGTGGTCCCATGAAAGTGGATTCGGAGGAGGGACCATGTGAGGGTGGCGGGTTGGTATGACGGAGGGAAGACGACTCTGCGGAGAGGATGACAGCTCTGGGGATCGTCGGGTGCTATCCACCTCTCTGGTCATTTGAAATAGGTCGCTGGGGATGAGGCAAACAAGGATGTTGAAGCCGTTGTCAATGGCGGTGGACAAGGCACCGATTAACAAAAGTTCAAGAGGTCGATCTCGTCGATGTTGAAGGGAGCCGGGATGGGGGAAGGGGGAAAGAACGGTCCTCGTGACTAAGGTTGGGGAAGATAGAGGCGGGCTCTTCCCGGAGGCGAAGGATGGACGGTTGACCTCACTATCGGGAGAGGGGGAAGGGAAGGCAACCCTATCGACTGAGGTTGAGAAGGAGGAGAAGGGGGCAAAGACCCTTTCGCGGTAGACCCAACGATAGGAAGCCTTTTTTTCCAAAAATTCCTTCACCATCATTGAACTGTCGATTACACGTCCTCCTTTATAAAGGAGGCGGCTGGCATTTTAACTAAAAAATTCCATTAACAAGATATTTACAGACATGACATGGATTCAAATATAAATGACCTAAAATTATCAAAATTTATCCCCGTCACACATAATATTAATCTTTCTCTCCATATTATCAATAAGTTCTATAAGTTTTTATTTAAAGATTCCAATATTCTAAATATAAATACTTATCCTTCTTTCAATATTTTCTTTTTTATAATTTTTTCTATAATAATATCTAGTTATCTTTAAGTTTGTTCTAAAACTTATATCCTACTCTCCACTATAGACTAACTACTTTACCAACACTTGTCTTTTATTAAAAAACCCTTACTTATTTACTATCACATTAAGATGCTTAAGTGGTGTGTCATGGGAACGCCCTCACCTTTACTATATTTTTTGCCACACTCGATATCTAGTGTAAGTTGTAACGTGGCGTAAGTTGAGTATGGCCCAACATTTATATCATCTGAATTCATATCATGAGATGTAACCTTGTTTTACACTTGTTGTCACCTAGTGCAACCCTCCTCATTTCTCATCCGGGCTTGCAACCGGCCATGACGAAGTTCATAATGAGAAATAAACCAAAAAATAGATGATAGAACATAAGATGTATAATAAAAAATTCATAATAAAACAGAAAATAAATGCACAAGATAATACCATGATCCAATAACGAAACATCAAGTAAACAATAAAACAAGAAATCTTCCAACAACTTAATAAACTAAAAGGAGCACAATCATTTGATTGTAATTCAAGCCTAAAATAAATTAAACCATAATGCAATGAATGACATCATAACCCATAAAAGAAAACAACTCATCAAAATACAGAAAAAGGAAACAATGAACCGATTAAGTCATACAAATTTCAAAAAATCAATATGGAGGGCCACAGGGAAATCACAACTCCTGTATGCTCCATGTCAATTATTTCATTCTTTAATGTGAATGAATGACTTCATGCAACCATGCTGCTTGCTAGTGGTAATTAATCAAAAGTAAATGAGTAGTTTTCTGACGTAACTAATGCAAATTTAGTACGAAGAGGTTCAAATATATTTTCAGAAAACCACATGATAACATCCATAAATGTGGTTAAAATTTTACTAAGTTATAAAAATATCCCTTTGTCTGCATTCAAAAGATTTTGGAATTCTAACTACATGTTCCTATATACCTACCACACAGATCATCCTATATATTTCCACGTCAACATGAAAAAATGAGGTTTTCAGTTTTTGAATACAACATAAACTATATTCTATTTCGACGAGTAAAAGCAATATTTGTCAATTTAAGAGAAAACAGAAGGATTAAGTGGCATTTGTGGGATTGGAAGACGTGTTAGGACCAGAAGTACGAGGAAGAAGTGAAGCTTTAAGTACTGACTATAGGGATGAGGTTGCCATTGAAGCTTTATGCCCGTTTGGCCCACTTTGGCCGGAATGGCAGCCCTATTAAGACACCCTGCGCTGAAATCTTTGGCCTGTATGTTCGCCCATGATTGACATGGCATGCAAGCGCCAATTAAGCCCATTGCTACCCTTGGCTCACCCTGACATCAGCATTGCAGGCTCTGACTTTGACTCAGTTGAATTGTTCAAAACCACCACCAATGATATCAGCACATTCTTCAAGATTTAAGGACTGGTTGGAAGTCTACATCTGTCAATCTCCCATGAGTAAAATCTTAATTTCAGTGGCCACGGGTGGCCCCCAAATTTAATGGTACCATGGGACTTCCTCACCTTCTAAGGCAAGTCTACACAGTTCAGACTTCACTATGAATGTAGCTTTAATACAAGACAACCAGACAAGTTTACCCTCTTTCCCCTTAATACACGTGGTTGTCACTATGTTATCAAGGGTGAGCACCTCAATTGCCTAAGCGGTGAGGACCGTGAGGTGAGGCAAGGCGGTAGAAAACCTCCCTGCTTCCCCAAAAATGCCTGAGGTGTTCACCTTGGGCACCTGAGGCAAGGTGAGGCGCTTATCGCCCCCAAACTCTCTCTCCGGATCCCCCGTGCCCACGATGAGCCCAAAGGCCAAAGCCCGACTACGTCCTCGATGGAACCCTCAAAGCTTCTCTATTCCGTCGCATCGCCAGTTTCACCGCCACTACCAATGTAGTCTTCCTCCTCCTCTCCTTTGTGCACCTCCTATGCAAAGAAAAGAGCTTAGATTGTTTTTCTTCACATATTCTAATGTCATATAATTCTAAACATGTCATATTCTTGTTATTGTTGGCTTTAAGCTTCTAAAAAACCTCATACGACCATACGTTGTCATTCTTCTAACATACATTCGGCTCATAGTGCGGTAGAGGTGAGTTCTTTGATTTTATTTTTATTTTGTTCTTGATATCTAGTTAAGTATTTTTTATTTAACTTCTTGGTTTGGTTACATTTAGATATCTTACACGGCTCGTTAGGTTTTTGATCGGTTCATAGTTTATACATCTTCTACCAGTTACCGGTGACATCGTGGCCTTAGTGGTGAGTTGTTTGTTTTTTTATTCTAACACGGTGACATCACTGGTCCATAAGTCATAGGTTTGTCCATTTATTTATTTTTATTTTGTTCCAACATATCTATTCATTTTAGGTATTTTCATTTTCCACACCTCAATCGAAACCAGTTTAAGATTAAGGCGTACACATTTGACTAGTGATAACTATATGGTCTTTCTTAATTATTGATTTTACATTTAACATTTTTAAATAGGATAGCATAATATTGTGATTGTGTTATTAAATTTTATATTTTAAGACGTATCTTAAGATGTCTCGGACATGTAAAGGCTGTGGATTTGGAATAAGTTCTAATATCCAACTTGTGCCCATGTCTACAAATGGTGGAGAAGCTTTAGGTTCTATGGCAAGAACTCTTCCTAAATCTAAGGATGTCGAATGAAAGTATGGCATTTAGTGAATCCATTGAACTAGGATCTTGTGAGGTGTTCATTATGCCAGAAGTAGTAAGAGAGGTATATATTGATTGAAAAAACACATTGCAAGATTAGTTTCCAATGTGACATCATGTAAGAAAGCAAATAGAGGCTAAATAGATGATCGAGTAATGTATGCAACAAGCAAAGTAAACAAGATTAGCAAAAGTTTGTACCATTAGAGAAATGAAAGGGATGGGCAATCTTCTTAGGCATGGGTCACAAATAGATACATTTTCAGAAGATACACATTCGGTCCTTTCATAGAGTGTGGATGATCTTTTCTTTCTACCTCCATGGATAAAAGGCCCCATGGACCAATTTTTCACACCTAACCCTTGGGAGTCTAAAGAAAAATCAAGAAAACATAAAAAAAAATTTGAAAGAGGAAACAGAGAGATGTAATCAATATGTCGCTAGATAGATATACCAAGTGGACATTTCTTTCAACACCATCTATCTTAATAGCTTTCAGACAATGTTAGAAACAGTGGGTCAGTTTGGTATAAATTTAAAAGGACAAAATTATCATGAAACCAGAGAGACTCTACTAGCCAAGGAGATTGAGACAACTAAACAGTTGCTAGAAAAAGATAAGGATAGTTAGGTAAGATTTAGTTGTAGTATTATGTTCATACATGGACAGAAAGAAAGAAACGAACATTAATCAACTTTCTTGTCAACACTACAACAGGGATAGTATTTCTTAAATCAATCGATGATAGTTCATGTGAAAGTTGCAAGATTGTTAACAGGTCTATTGGACAAAATTGTAGAAGAGGTTGGTCTACAAAATGTTCTTTAAATTGTTATAGACTATGAGATCAATTTTATGGCCACAGTAAGCTTGTTGATGTCCACACACCATAGTTTATTCTAGACACCATGTGTTGCTCATTGCATTGATTTAATGTTAGAAAAAAAATTCTAAGTTGTCACCACTTAAATATATAATTCATCATGCGAAGTATGCAACAACTATCATTTATGGACACACCAAGATTCTAGTGTTGATGAGAAAGTTTACAAATGACAAGAATCTTGTCAAGGCAACTGTAGCAAATTTGCAACAAATTATCTCATTCTAAATAGTTTGTATAACCAGTGGAACAAAATACTTGGGAGAAAAGGTCACTTGAAATTGTTATGAAGACCACATTATGAAAGGGAGCAAGTTATGCATTAAAAATATTTGAGTCTTTTGTTTTTATCTTGTGGATAGTTGATAGTGAAAAGCCAGCAATGATATACATTTATGAAGTCATTGATCGTGCAAAGGAATAGAATAAAAAGGCATTAAATGTTAAGTTAGACAAATATGCTCCAATTTGAGAATTGACAGGCGCTAAGACTTTCAATTTCATCATCCCTTATATGTTGCGGAGTATTATATAAATTCTCAATTCCATTATGCTAATGCTAATCCCAACATTGAGAGTGACAACAAAATCAAGCAAAGGTTGTATGACTACATTGAGAAGTTGGTGTCTTCATCTGTTTAACAAAATCTTATTTTCAAGCAATTGACAATGTATAGAGAGACACAAAGTATGTTTAGTAAACACATGGCCATTCAGCAACACAACACATCAACTCTGGGTATGTATATTACTTTTCTAATTATGAATGTATTGCAATCTATGTCATTTAAAGTTAACAAATGTTTTCTTTTGTAGCAAAGTGATGGATAGATTGGGGTAGTACGACTCCCCAATTGCAAAGATTGGCAATTCATATTTTAAGCTTTACATACAATGCCTCCGGTTCTAAACGTAACTTGAGCACATTTGAATAGGTAACATTTGTTAAAATACACAATGCTACTTTTTTGTTGATTTACAATCACATATTGATTAATGCAATTATATATATTTTTTATTCTTTATTATGCAGATTCATACAAAAAATAAAATTATATTAGAATATAAGAAATTAGATGATTTGGTATTTGTACAATACAACCATAGAATAAAAGATAGACATTTTAAAGTTAGAGAAATCAAATCTTTATCCTTTTTCCTTGATGACATTGATGAATCTAGTGAGTGGATTACAAATGATGATGAAAACCTTATCCATGAAGGTCAAGACTTCACATGGAGAGATGTTAAAATTGAAACAGGAATTGTTGAAGAGGAAAGTCCAAGTATAAGGTCTTCTGAGAAAAGAATCTGCATTCCTAACGAAGATTCGAGAGAGACTAGAAATGATGATCAAAGGACTGCCACAAATATTGATTCAAGCAGTGATTGATAGTTATATGTCTTGTACTCTTGTTATCTTATATTTAATTATGATACTTGTGTTCCTTTCAACTTTCTTGTTTTAAGATTTATTTCAATTAGTTGATCTCCTTGTACTGCATTCAAATTATATATTGTGAAGTTTGGGTACTCTTATCTTGTTATGCCCATTATTGTCATTGTATTTCTTTCCTATTTGCTATTGGCCTTTTGTCTATAACATTGTTGTTGCATTTTAATTATTTGTGTCTATATAGTTATTAAAATGTTACATTCACTTCAATTTTAAAACTATTTTTTTATTTCAGTTACTCGTATTAGATATATGTATTATTAAAATACATATAATTACATAATATATAAATCCTCGGGTGCCCCAAGCACCTGAAGCGAGGCATTGGGTCCCTCGGGAGCCTCGCACCTCAAATAACATTGGGCCATCAAGAAGCAGCATTAAACTGGAAATTTCACAAACTTCGTCATCCTTTAGGTCTCTTCTAAACATTAAGCACCACTTTGTTCTGTCATCCCAACTACTGCACACCTTAGCTTGTAGATTCTGACTAATCTTGTATAACTTAAGGAACATACCACCAAGGGGAGAATATGCAATCCAATGGTCATTCCAAAAAAGAGTTCTCCTACCTTCCCCACCTCAATAGTGGTAGAGGAGATGAAAAACTCACAGCTGCAAAGAATACCTCTTCAAACGTTTGAAACTCTTATCGCTGTCCCTGAAGTCTCTAATCCATACCTCATTGTCGCCAATGCCATATTTAGAACACAATTTGCCCACAAATCATCACTAATGTTATTCAACCTCCAAAGCACAAGAGAGCGATGTTGATGGTCTCCAAAGGCGCAAGACCCACACCTCCTTTCTTCACAGTTCACCAGTTCTACAAACATGATCCCACTTAATAAGGTGGAGACCCTTTCTATCATTGGTACCTTGCCCAAAAATACTTGGCCACGATGCTCTCTAGATTATTACAAATGTCTTTAGGAACTTTTAACATAGAAAAGAAACATAAAGGAATACTTTGTAACACAGACTTCAATAACATTCATCTACCTCCAACTGAAAACATCTTGCTTTTCCAATTTTGTAACTTACGTTCCATCTTGTGCATCACACACTGCCTGACCTTAGACTTGGTACCTTTATCAAAAAGAGAGGCTGAGATATTTAATAGGTAAGGAGGTTCATGGTATATTGAAAATACACTGCATATAGTCTCAGTGTCCCATATATGTTTAATCAAGCTTTGAGTAAAGAACCAGGTCAAGTCCTCAGTCGGACCAAAAAAATCTCTCAAGCAAAAAAAAGGGAGAAGAAGAAACGAAACGGGGGGGAAGCCGAAGGAGGAGCAAAAGCTCCCTATCACTGCCGATAGAAGGGCCTAAGGGCTAAGGCCACCGATGTTGTCTTCGTTGCCCTCCTACACATCCGTCGAACCCATCGGGAGTGGGAGAGGCCGCTATCGCCACCACTACGGTCGTTGGGAAGAAGAAGCAGGGGCGGAAGCACTGCCCTGTGTGCTGGAGAAGAGAAAGAGGGGGAGGAGTAGTTGGAGGAGCCGTCGTCGCCGCCTTCACCAGCCACAATTGCTGCCGCCATTGTCGCTGGAGCCCACTGTCACCGTCGTCGTGTGAAAGCTGGCCGAGGGGAGCCGCCGCGAGCCCTCGTGGGCTCCTGTGTCCGTCGGGGAGAGAGAGAGTCGAAAAGGGGGGGCGTGGTTCATGATCTCGCAGCCTAGTCAATTCAAAACCCGATCAACCCAAAAAAGAAAAAGAGAGAAAGAGATCAAATGAACTGCCCAAGCGGGCGATCGCGGCCCACGCGTAGGTGCACGTGGGCGATCGTGCAACGGGACTCAGTAAAGGGGCCAGAAGGTGCACCCACGCACCCAGATCCAGTCACCGCCAGTTACCCTACTGTTGACACCTAAATTTCTGAAAAAAAAAATGATGAATGAATGAGGCCAATTAAGAAAATTGGTAGGACCGACATAACCAGGTTGAGAAAATGGCAATGCTGGAATAAGTCGACATGGAGGTGCAGCTGGCTATGTGGTCACGGTAGCTGGAAGGACCTGCAGCGCTCAAAGAAGAAGAAGAAGAAGAAGAAGAAGAAGAAGAGATGGTCAAACACTGTCAGTTGAGAAAAAAAGGGGGGGGGGGCGAGGCCCATTTTGGTATTTGGAGTGGCTCGAGTTTGGGCATCCGAAGCCCAGTCTATGTCTACAGTGCTTCTAGCGGTTGAGAGACGGAATTTGGGAGGCTTTCGGTCGGTTTCCACATCAAACTAGGCCCTCCCGACGGAAGGTAATCCCATTGTAGCAAGGAGAATCTGGTCCCGAGAGGGACTCATCCAATAACGGGCATCTTCCCCAGCAGGAAGAACATTCAAAGGAGTCGATCCCACTTACAGCGGATCTCTCCGAATCCGTATTGAGGCGGGAGTCCTTGTTCGGCAGGTTCTCCAACAAATAGACACGGAAATCGTGGAGCCAAGGGAAATCAATCCCGTATACATTGGGCCCTTCCGAGTCCGTCTCGGAGGTGAATATCCCGTTCGGCAGGTTTCCTAATGGAGCCGGGAACCCGGAAGCCTATAAAAGGGCTGCCACGAACAATGCTGAGGGAGGGCGACGAGAGGGCGATGAGAGGGCGACGGGGGGGAGGCAGATAGAGAGAAGACCAGAGAAACGAGAGAGAGGAATGAGAGGTCGATAGCCGTTGTCGTCCCCTGTTTTACCGGAGGTGCTAGCGCCGTCGGAGCTGGTTTTCTTCTTCCGTCAGAGCCGTCAAGGCCAATAGGAGGCCCCCTTCTTCCTGCTAGGAGGGCCGGAGGAGTTGGGATTGCCCATTTAGGTGATCGGGACCGCCGGAGCTCGTTCCTTCTTCCGCCGGAACCGTCGGGCCTTCGCCAGCTTCCGTAAGCCGCTGCCGCCACCGTCAAGGCCATAAGCCACTGCCGTCACCACCGGAGAAGCCTTCTTCCCCCCCCCTAGGGCCGACGGCCCCTACTTCTTCCTCTGCCGGTGCCGTCGTCGTCGATCGAGAGTAGGAGCCGCCGGAGATGGCTCGCGCTGCCGTCGGGCGCCGGAAGCCGTCGGGGGATCTACTGTAGCCGGGGGAAATGTCCCCGGATTTATGTCCACGGTGGAAATCCCGTGGGGCCCACCGGTGAAGGAAAACGCAAAAACAAAAGAAGGGGAGGCGCGACCGGGCGAAGCCGGCCGGCCCCCGCGGGAATGAGCCCCGGTCCAGGAAAAGAACCGCCCGGTCCAAACAATGGACCAGGCCTCTATTCGGCTGAAGCAGAACCTGCACAGCGCAGGGCCTTCAACAAAAAAAATTTAAAATAAACAAATAGTGAAAATTAAATTGAAAATACATTTAATTCAACAAACCGGACTAGTTGGGGGGTCGACTAACCATCCGCCCCTACGTCTCGGCTTAACTTAAAAGAATTCAAAATATGGACTAGTTGGGGGGTCGACTAACCATCCGCCCCTACGTCCTTAAGATAGACATACAAAGGTCTATAAAAGACCCCAATGTCTTACCATTTTTTTTAGCTATATGAGGCCGTGCATGGTCAACATGTCGCTAAGCCGATTATATGCTAATGGAATCATCAAAACAGTGGGGGATGCCCATAAGTCTATCAAGACCGGGTACATGCCGCCCGTGAATTGACAAGTTCATCAACTCATGAAGGAGCCATGAAGATAGATATGAGCTAGTTTCCCACAAGTCTATCAAAGACCGGGATACTCAATCTCAAATCGATGGAAGGAATGCCCACAAGTCTATCAAAGACCGGGTGTTTTCCATCTCAAATTGATCAAACAAGTTCCATGGTCATCAAGGACTCAAAAAGACCTGATTTCTGGTCATGCAAGTTGTAAATCATGTCTCATATTGAGGAAAACAAGGGAAATTCATGATCGGTACATAAATCAATGTTGCAAAGAGGAGAGATAATCACATGAAATTTCTGGAATGCAAGACAACAAAAAAACTAACAAGCGATTCTGGAAGATTTGAAACCTGTAAAAGACTTTAAAAATCTAAAACCTGTAAGTCTGAAATCTGAATTTTTCATACAACCAAATCCCCAAATCAAAACACCCTCAAACAAATCACAAACTTAATTAAATTCATAAACAAGAAATCTGGAGAATCTGAATCTGCAATCTTTGAGACATGCAGAATCTGGACTCCGAGGTCTAAAATCTGAAAATCAATTTAATGTGCAGAATCTGCAACAAAACCTGAAATCTGCAGGAGAGCCGAACTAAAAAAATCTCTGCAATCTGAGGTTTGAAAGACTAAAATCTGCAAATGTGCACAGAATCCATAAATCTGAACTTTGTAGCTGAGGTTCGAGATTTGAAATAAATCTGGAAACTCCAAATCAAAAAAATGAGAAGTGCATAATCTGAACTCCAAAATCTGAAATCTAAGCCAACTTGCAAATTTGAAATCTGAAATCTGAACAAACTTGAAGATAGCTAGCCGAAACTTGCATAAGAGAGAATCCAGAATCTGAAAAAAATTAAGAATCTGCAGAATTTGAAACCTAAGGTCTGCCAAGTCTGAAATTCAAAATCAGATCACTTAAATCAGAAACTTGTAATCTAAATCAGAAAATGCATGCACCGAATAAAATCTGCCAACTTTGCAGAAATCTGAAAATAATGACTTAATTCACTGAACATAAAAAAATCCCAGCACAGTCAAATTAAACTCAGTCAAGATAGACTTGTTTGAATCAATTAAAATTTGAACCTCACATCTAAACAAGGAATCGAAAACTGTAGATCTGCAGAATTCTAAGTAAAAAGAAAATTCGGAAATTCGGAAACATCAACCAAATTCAATTAAGCTCAAACAAAATTAATTCAAACAAAAGCCAAATCTGACTTGAACAAATTTAAATCAATTTCACTCAATCCAAATCAACTTCTTAAATCAAACCTCAAAACAAATTAACTTTAACCAAACAAATCTTTTAACTCAAATCAATCAACCCAATTCAATCTAATTCAACCAAATACATCTCTCAAATTAAATTCAAATAAATCAATTCCAAATAAATTCAACTCCAATCAAACTAAATTTAAATAATTCAATCCCAACAAAAATCCAAAAATCAGCTTTAACTAATCAAACTCAAATCAAATTCAACTCAAACTAAATTTTAACCAATTCAAATCGAATGCAATCCAAACCAAACTCAAAACAAACCAAATGCTTGCATTCCATCAAGTTAATGAGACTGTTTTTTTCTCCTATATTTGTGTGAATGTTTATTGTGAATGCATGTTTTCTATTTTCATGGATTGCTATGACGCTTAATCAAGAGTATTCGAGTAATCTCGATGTAATTAACGTCGGATCTTCGCACCATCCGACAGGGAGAGGTCAAAATTTAATTTCAAAGAACCTAACAACCTCAACATATAATTTTGACTCTAGTTAGTACTCTTATGGAATACCATCTATTTTCCTAAGAAGTCAATGCTAAGGTCTAATCCAAATTCAAAAGAAAAATGAATTTCCAAAACCAGAATCTTTTTAAATTTTTTGAGGTTACATCACCTACCATCCTGGGTTGACCGCTAGTCAAACAAGGGCTTAAAAGAAGAAGAAAAAAGATTTAATCTCACCCTAGATCCGGTCACCTCCCACTCCCACGAAAATGGGCTTAGTGGGGTGACTTTTTGGAACCAAAATACCCCTAAAAATTCCCTATAAAAGGGCTTGACATACTGTACGTACTAAAGGGTTGACATTTTGTGAGAAAGAGAGAGTTGAGAAGAGAGAGAAGCTCTGAGTTCTCACTTTTTAGAAGGTAAGAAATACCTCGATTTTGTGCTACATTTCCATAAAAAGGAGCCCAAAATAGTGAACTATGTTGTATAGAAAAAAGCCAACCCAATTTCGGTCTAGTCGAAATGCTACCGAAATTAAGTGTTTTGTGTTATCTTTCCATTAAAAGGGGCCCAAAATAGCTTGCAATTTTGGATAGAAATAGAAAACCCAAATCGGCAAAGTCGAAATACCGGTCAAACCAAACGAGAATTCTAAATGAAAACCCAAATCAGTAAAAACCGAAATGTCAGTCAAACCGAACGGGAATTCAAATAGAAAATCCAAATAGGTAAAACTGAAATGCCGGTCAAATCGAACGGGAATTCTAAAAACAAACCCAAGGTGGTAAAGCCGAAATGCCGGTCAAACCGAACAGGAATACTAAAAGAAAACCCAAGTCAGTAAAGCCGAAATGCCGGTCAAACCGAACGGGAATTCTAAATGAAAACCCAAATCGGTAAAACCGAAATGCCGGTCAAACCGAACAGGAATTCAAATAGAAAACTCAAATTGGTAAAGCCGAAATGCCGGTCAAACCGAACGGGAATTCTAAAAGAAAACCCAAGTCGGTAAAGCCGAAATACTGGTCAAACCAAATGGGAATTCAAATAGAAAACCCAAATCGGTAAAACCGAAATGCCGGTCAAACCGAACGGGAATTCTAAATAAAAGCCCAAATCGGTAAAACCGAAATGCCGATCAAACCAAACGGGAATTCTAAATGAAAGCCCAAATCGGTAAAATCGAAATGTCGATCAAACCGAACGGGAATTCTAAATGAAAACCCAAATCGATAAAGCCGAAATGCCGGTCAAACCGAATGGGAATTCTAAATGAAAACCCAAGTCGGTAAAGCCGTAATGCTGGCTAAACCGAATAAGTTATGACATGTATTGAGAAGAAAGGCTTGAATGCCCTCTCATTTGTTGTACTTCTATGTACTCAGATCGATATGAAATAAAAATTCAAGTTCGATTGATGTGTTATGTTACTCCAAAAGTGACATCAAATCCCCATGGACTCCAATAGATGGATAAAACTAAATAAGTTATTTAAATAATTTTTCAACTTAATCAAATAAACAGATTTGATTAAATCAAATCAAATAATTACTTATTTATTAAAAAAAATGCCATCATAATAAAATTACATTTATGTCATAAAATCATACATAAAAAATAACATGTTAAGTTTGAATCTAACTTAACCATGAAAAATTAAATCAACCTAAATGGATAATGCTACTTAAATAATTAAATGTGCATAACAAAATCCAAATCAAATAAATGATCAAAATGTTATAAAATATTAACATAATCCAACCAAAACTATGTCATTAAATAATGCATAAAAAATGTCAACCAATGACTACAAAAACAAATTATGTTGGATTAAAATCAACCATGAAAATTTAAAGTGACCAATATTATTAAGAATAAATCTTAATAATAATAAGAAATTCACTTAAATCAAGCAAAAAATGCTAAAAAACACACCAAAACAATGAAAACCAATTCCAACAAACAAATGAAAAAAAGAGATCAACTCAAAATTGTCTAAGTCAACAAATGACTAAAAACAAAACAAATCAAATCAAATCTTAAATCAGAAAGAAAACCAATGAACCCAAATTTAAAAGTTTGAATTAAGTTTAACCAAATTCCATCTCATAAGGCCATGGAGATATGTCTTCCAGCTTTGTGTTTATGTGGATGAATGACTTCCGTTCAATATGTTGCTGTGATGGTCAATCAAGGGTGTTCGAGTGTTCGCTCGATGTAATTAACACCGGAATATCGCAAGTCCGGTGGAGAGAGGTCAAATTTTATTTTCAAAGAATTCAGAAAACCTCAAAAATTAAATTGTGGTTCAGATCATCTAAGTGGTGGGTGATACCCATGTTGACACTTAGCAAATCTGTGGAACCATCGGTGTTCTTATAAAATAATACCATATTAAATTAGCCAATACTCCTATGAATACCACATATTTTTATAGTAGTCAATGCCAACATAAAGCAAAAGAATTTTCTAAAAAAGGGAATTATAATTAGAAAAATGAGGTTTCAACATCCTCCTATCCTGCTTTATTTAGCCACATTGAGAGTAAGAAACAGCACAATGCACAACATGCTTCTGACAAGAAGTTTGATATAACTTGCAAGTCAGAAACTGTCAAATAACTTTCTAAATGTGCTTCAAGCTAAAGCGTTAAAATGGCACCTGCTCCGTAACAGAAATAAAGGATAGTAAAAGAAGCAATTCCTTCAATGGGATGCTCAGTATCCACCTCCATCCCTTCACCCCGTGAAAGGGGACCAAAGAAATGTCTTCCCCCTGAAACTTTAGATTGATGATTCTACCTTGTGCATGCCCTAAATGTTTGATTTGGTTCCTCAAACTATTTTTTCATTACAATATAAGATAATCAAAAACAAAAAAAAATTGTATGCAAGAAGTATTCTCCATAGGGATCTAGTATTCAATTATTTTGGAAACTGATAAGTAACAGTTTATATACTAATATCTAATCACCACTATAAAGAAACATCACAAATTTTAGGAATTCTCAGTTTCAGATTTCTGAATGTAACTAGAGTTCTCATACATTAAACATAAGCCAATCTTCTATTTTTAGGAAAACAGAGTAACAAGAATATGTTGCCCCAAAACAAGAAACAAAAGTATGTTACTAGAAGACTGACCTGGCAAATGGCCCATTCTGACACGTCAAAGATTTTGCTCTCAGCACAAACAAATGCACGTGGAATTTCCGCCTAAAGTATGAAAGATATGAAATTTCTTGGCACCACAAAGACCAAAATTCTCTTTACAGCAAAAATGATAGAATCATTTTAAGGAAAACGAAAACAAAAACTGCTAGCTGTCTATGGAATCTGTAAAAATATAAATATTGATTTTTTTAAGGAATAGGGAAATGCAACAGCTGAGCTATTTTCAGAAATCATGACTACTTTTAAATTTTAGCTTCTAAATTTTCATATTACAAGAGCTCATCGTGAATCTACCCCTGGTATAGCATATTTGAGCTCACTCTGGATGGATCCGCTGAGTCAGGACTTGGAGCATCTTTTGATATGAGGAGAGCAAGAGCTGAAAGAATTCAATCAGACCATCAAAGAAATTGACGTCCAGCTATTCAGAAGATCTTAAGCAAATAACAACTGATTCTCAACCAATTGTGGGCATGCCAACAATAAATTAAACCAACAGTTGGAGCACAAACTGTAGCTAAGGAATTAAACACTCCAAATGCTAAGCAGTCAATAAACTTTCACCTTCACATTTCTTACAAATCTGGTGGTAGCATAGGCATAAAAATCCACAGCCTTGATGTGGTTGGCATCCAGGTTTTCCATCTCAGCAAAATCTCGTGAGATTCTCAGTTTTGGCAGGTTGACAAGATCCAAAGGAGATGAAATGCCACGGCCAGAAAGGACCACAGCCGGCAGACGGTACCAAAGGGGTGGCAGGTTGGGAAATCGATTTAGACCTATCAGGGATTCTTATGTAATAAACAAATTATATCAATTCAATTTCATAAACATTTAACCATCAATTTGTAATAAACAATCAAGAAATAGAACATAAAAAATACTCTTAATACCACATTAGTATTTAAATAAGATTATATAATAGTTTTAATTTTTTAGAAGCACAAAGATTATCTTTTTGACATTGGGAGTGCTTTGTAATTGTTCATTCACACAATTGATGTGCAAAGGTGTTATATATTTTCATGTAAATTCATTGATGTATTCCCATCGCTGTAAAATATTATGTTATGTTTTGATACAAATATACATTTTTATCCTAGAATCCAAGATCCGATCTCCAGAGATTTCTCCGAAATTTCTTCTCTTTCACCCCCCCCCCAGACAAGGTCGAAATCCGAGATAGCAATCCTTACAAGAGGGCATACGAACGGTTGCTGACTTGGTCCAACCAGATTTGCCACATATTTCATAGCATTAGAGAGCCTGTATAGACAACAACATGAATTAAAGAGATTCATTTATTCTGACTAATATATTATATACATGGCTGAACTACACGACACCGACGAAATTAACCAGTTTGAAACCCTAGCTAAGGTTGAGCATCTTATTAAGAACAATAACTGCTATAAGAGAGCGCAATATCACTTGTTTGTCATAGAACCCCTGGTGCAAGTATTGAGACCTATGCATTCCGATGAGAAAAATACAAATTGGATACTTGTATGATGCAATGGATAAAGAAAAGTTATTGTCAAATAGAAACATCCAAAGAGGTTATCACAAGTGGTAGAAGGTTGTAGACAACAAATAAGATAAGACACTTTACCATGATATTCATGCAGTATGTATTTGTTTATATTTATTTTTCATTTAAGTGTTGTAGTAATTTATTAAACGTTGAATTCCATTTTAGAAAAATATTTCTTGAACACAATGATGCAATATGGCGGATAAGTATGTAATGATGCAGAGATTATGTAGAGTACAATGTCCGTGATACAACGTTTAGCTAGGAATCAACAATATAGAACAAAAGTAAAGCTTGAAGTAAGTAAATACAGTAGAAATATATATAATTGAGTTTTTAAGACCTATTTGATATACTTAATTTTATTTCATATGATATTTCAAATGAAATCAAATAAAATGAGAATTGAAGTGTATGAGGATCCAAATCTAGAACATATTCATATGACAGTTTCTTTTGGTATGTGTATATCACATTAGCTGTGTGGTAATTATTTAAATGACCAAGTTACGTACTTATATCGGTATTGTCTTTTTGCAGCTGATTGGTGGATTCAAGTCAACAACAGAAGTAGATAGAATCCACTCGTCACTATTTCAGTTTAGATATTGAGTTAGAGTATGAATTCATCACAATGTGAAAGAAATTAGAGCACCTTCAACCTTATACACAGAGAAAGAATAAGTTGAAAAGTGACAGATTAGGAAAACTTGTGTTCTAACACTATAATATGCAGTTGAGAATCAAGAGCATTAAGCATCAGCAAAAAAATTTTGAAGAAAAGTTTGCCCAATTTGCAGATGGTATTTATAAGCAAAGAGATGATACAAGTGATCAAGACTTGTCACATAATGATGTTGACTGAGAATAAATTTAGAACATCCACTTGCAGCATGGCTAAAGGATAAGCATGTTGAACCACCTCCAAAGTTTGATCAAAATGATTGTGTATGGGCCCAAGATGAGCTTAACGATGTAAAAGGTGAGGATAAAGAAATGCAAGAAGAAGCACATCCTACATCGGTTCTAGCTATAGCTCTAGTTCCAAGTCCAACTTTCCTTACAACTTTAGGTCTAGATCCTACTTAGAAGAGTTCACAAAAGAAAGAAATATTTGTACGATTCAAATCATTGAAAAAGGTCTACTAGCACAGTATTGGACATGGTATGTAAGAAGAATAAGTGGGGAAGATAAGGAAACTAATTGTCCAACGAAGACCTATGAGTTCCACAAATGCTACATAGGCACCATCCTCAGTAACATGTAGGAGATTTAGGTGGAGGTGGAGGTGGAGGAGAAGGCGGTTCTCCTAGCAATGCATGTATCAATGGGGCAAGGGCTAAGGATTTAAGCCAAAGGCAACATTCAAGTAACAGAAATCAATGTTGGAATCAATAGGGTTCTTTTTTAGTATGCGGTAGGCAATTATCTTTGTGCCCTGAACCGGCTGGTCCACTGGTGACTCGGGCTTGGGCCTTAAGGAAGGCAGGTCGTCTCAACCAGGGAACCAGTCTAGTTCACGTGTATGCTCCACCCAGGCTAGTGGATACCGGTTCTCTTTGACTGGTCCACTGGGTTTTCACAACCAATCCAGCCGGCAGCTATGAGCAACCAGGAAGCTTATCCATGGTGATGCCATGATCCTATATAGTAAAATGATACACCAGCAGTTGGATTCTGAGACTAATCAGGAAATCTGCAACATTGCATCACAGGAGCAGGACAAGCATCTGGAGGCTGATAAAAAAGGCATCAGAAACCATAGTCTGATGTTATCACCATGCTACCAGCCAATTCAAGATAAGATAGCAAGGATTCAGCTGGAAATGATACGGAGCTTAAGGATCAGATATGCACCAACCTGCGGGGGGGGGGGGGGCATATCACATTGGAACAAAGGGTCCTGTCAGATGAAGCAATTCTATGGAGAGAAGGTTAGGATAACCTCAGTGACCATTTCCTTTGATTTTGTTTCTGTTCTTTGATATAAAAGTCAATAAGGCACATTTGCATGGGTGGTAATTTGACAGCTGGTCACATCCCCTTTCCCTTTGGCAGTTGCCTGGAGGGGTTGTGCATACAGAGAAGCTGTAGCCTCCATCATTGTCCCCTCTCCTCTTTCTCGCCCACATGAGGACCGCGATATTGCAGCCGCAGCACCTGCTTCTACTTCTTAGGTGTGCAGCAGCAGGTGCATGTGCAGCAGCTTTCCCCTGTCTATTCTTCTTTCTTCTTCCCTGAATAGGAGTCAGTTCTTCCTCCTCCCCTCTTCTCCATTATTCCTCAGGCAGGTGTGCAGGGAATTGGAACTGCCCTCCTCCATTCGGACTTCTTAGACTAAGCAAAGTGGGAAGAAGCAGTGATTTTTCTACTTTTTTTTTCTTGGAAGCAGCAGCCCTCTCTCCTTTACCAACTTCACTCTTCGGTAGCTTCCGTCTTTCAAGTCTTCGCCAGTACATTAGTTGCTGGTACTTGGACTTCCGACTTCAGCTGCCATATCTTTCCAGGCAGTTGATCGCTCCTATTCAGGTACGGCTCAACCAGTCCCCATCCCCATCTTCCCCTTGCTGTCGTAGCCACCACAGTTGAAGCCCCCCCTCTCTCCACCACTGCATTTGCAGCACTCTGTTCTGCCCTTCTACTTGCACTCCTGCAGGCATCTGTTCACGTTTGTGAGGTTGTTTTCAATGCATATCTTTTGACATTTTTGGCCAGCATTTTCTTTTTTATTCATCTAATGATTCTTCCTTCGCACAATATCAAGGTTTGCCGTCTCGGACCTCGGCTTCGTCTCGGGGGGGTGGAAGAGAAGAGATCTCGGAGAGATCTCGGGAAAATCTCGGGAGATCGGATCTCGGATTCTCGGATCAAAATGTATATATGTAATATGTATAAAATGACAAACATAACATAATATGTTATAAAGATGTGAGTACATTAATGAATTCACATACATTACATGAAAATAAATAACACAATATTTTTGCACACTAATTGTGTGAAGGAACAATCATAAAACACTCTTAATGTCAAACTCCACTTTCACTTTTGTGTGAATGAACAATAAGAAAATACTCTCAATACCAAAAAGATGATCTATGTGCTTCTGATATATCATTTTGTTGGTCACTTTGTGATTGTTGTGCCACAAAATCACCAACAAAATCACAATATTGACCCCATGACATATGAGGCTGACGATCTCTCTCTTGTGGTAAACTGAATCTTTGTTGATAAGAATCAGAGATGTTTGAAGAGTCATCTTGTGTTATATATCCATAGCCATAAGGACCATGACTATGACCATAACCATAATAACTATTGTCATAAGGTATGTTTGAAGGAATATGCTCACTTGCGGTATGTCCGTATCCATATGAAGATTCATCTCCTTCATTATAAAATGTATGTGAAGAACCTTGTTGCATTTCCCCATATCCATGTCCGTGTCCATATTCATATGATGATGAATCTTCAGAGTGTCCAAATCCATAATATCCCCTATCAGAAATATCCATTGAACTGAATGTGTGAGAAAGATCATATTCCTCAAGTTGTGACAAACCTTGTTGATGTGACGGACCAGCACTCTTCTTCTTACGTCTATATGTTTTGTCACGTTGCTGATGAACTTCCTCAGCAGCATCAGTGGGGAATGATTGGTTTTCTTACGTCGCCAAGACCACCATCACGAAAGACATTCCCTCGTCTCCATCATCATCATCACTTCCATGTCCATGGGAAGCATCCATATCAGAAGTTGGATCATCATTGTGAAGATGAGTTGACTCAGAAGATGATTGAAGAATTTGTTGTACAGTTGCATCTACATCCATTCCAGTTTCACGTGCAGCACTAACAATTTCTTCAGATGGGCGGCCATCATGTTCATCCATATCGTTGTTTGCAACCCACTCGGCATAAGGATTTTCTCGATCATCCATGTCATTCTCTCCTAACATAAAAATAATCAAGTGGGTCATCTTACGGATCACCTCCTTGCTTTTGTTCAGCCTCCATTCTCCTTACCTTTAGCTTCGTATTATAATGACAATAAACTAATTTCTTGACTTTGAATACGACAACCTATTTCTAGGTTTTGTATGTATCAAAGAAAAAGTGCTACTTTCTTTCGCAAGGAGAAGCGATGAAGTCCGCGATAAAACTTTAATCGCAAGTTTTCTTAAAGTTGGGGAATCGTCTCCGTACATTTTTCCACCATTCACTTTGAAAGTGAAACAAATAATCGTATATTTGTAATTCGAATCAAGTAAGTTATCTTTTGATTAAATAATTACTAACTCGGCCACATAGATTCTCTCCGCTCGCAATAGCACTTTTTTGTCCCAAAAGAGGCCAATGCATCTCTAAACTTTATAATCTAGTATATAAAAATATTTAATGTTAATATCAACTTAAAAGATGAAATCTATAAATATCGTAGCGTTACCTCGTTTTCCAATTGGCCTTTTCCTTTAGATTTTGGAAACAACTTCTCGTAAACTTGATGAAGTGCTTTAATAAGTGCTTGATTGTCTCCGAAGATGCAATTTATATTGGTACTTTGGATTGAGAAAATATCTTGCTTTGTCATGCAAATATTATTATTGAAAATGTTAGTCTTATACATTTGTAATAAAAATTATACTTTGGGTAAATGAAGAGAACATACCGGCCTTGTAGATAGGTGCATCCATTGATTTCGTCCATCTATCATCTATGATCTTATGAACCCGTACGTGTAATTTCTTGGTGAAGTTGTCTTTATCGTCCTTCATCACAATGATCGCATGATATACACGCCTTACGGTTGGATAATTTTCGATGTCCATCACTCTCAAAACTTTATACATGGGTTCCATGATCTTTATCGAATCTCTTGCATAATCCCAAAACATAGGATTGCATATGATTTGTTCAACGTTCTTTCACGATAGGAGTGTTTCGAACTCCGAATTAAACCACTCCCGAACAAAGAAAGAAACCTCTCGAACTATCCTTTTCACGCGACAAACTTTGCAATGCAAGATAATTTGTGGCAAAGCGAGTGGCACCGAGGTCGGACCAAATCACGTCCACAAGCCTTTCTTACTCGATTCACAACCCAATCATGATTATATATGAAACGTGTAACAATTCGACCCATGTCTATAGTTTTTTTTACCATAGCATTCTTTGCCACATATTCAAACATCAAATCTATACAATGCGCAGCACATGGTGACCAAAAAAGATTATATTTTGATGCCAAAAGTGTTCCGGCCTTTTTATAACTGCTGGCATTGTCGGTTATAATTTGTATAACCCTATTTCTTCCAACTTCCTTAATCTTGTCCTCCATCAACTGCATAATGAACTCATGATTCTTCTCCTTACCTGATGCATCAATTGAATGCAAAAATATAACATTTCCCGCACTTTATAAACCATAAAGTTAATGATGGACATTCTTGTGGGTCTGTCCATCCATCACATAAAGAGAACAACCATGGGTATCCCAATGTGGTTCTAATTTTTATTTTACGTTTGCATGTCTACAACTAGTTCATCCAAATATTTTCCTAATATGTCTTTGGGTGTGGGAGGTTCTGCGCACGTCCAAGATTTTGTGCTTGACAATCGTATTCTTGAAATGATGATCTCCCGCAACGTAGCCGGAATATGATTGAATATAAAAAATTTTGAAACCATCTTACCAAGCGATTCTCTTAAAGGTCCTTTGTTTACCATTTCTTCCATTCTTTTTGTCGTGCATCATACGATTTATACGAACTACCTTCTACGGTGAACCTTTTCCAATACCTACCGATCCATGTCCACCGCGACGCGTAAAGTCGGTTATGCTTCGTTTCATTCTTTCATTCCACTTCCGGTTCCACTGTAATTCTGCCAGCTTCCACTACTTCCGGCTCGATTGTTTGTGAATGTCTTATTTGACGCTCAGACTCATCAATTTGCCATCTAGCTTCGGCAGATGCTTTTGCGATTTCCCGTTGTCTTCTTTCTCGTATCCTTCTTCTTCGTCCGACGAGAAACCTTCGAATGACCACCCATCTCTCGAAGTTCATCCACGACTACTTCTTTTGCCAATTTACTTTTCATAGTACGTATGGTTTTTCGAGATTTCAATTCTTTCAATTGTTTCCGCACTTCGGAGGACAACTTACACATTTACTTACGTCGATCCTTTGTCACCAATCGAAGTGGTATTTCAACCTAGTAACACCACTCGCGCATAACTTTTCCACAAAAGTTACACTTAGAACCCTTATTACCAATGAGTTCCATATTGCCACTTATGTCATTCGCAGACATCTTCCTTCGGCAATCAAAGATATAAATGACCAAATAGAACTTCTGGCGATATTTTAGGTAGTAAAAATAAAAAATTAGAATAATAAGAAATGAAAATTATTTCTAAAAGAATGTGATTGACAATTAATAATTTATAATATATATTACGCATGTCCTATATATTGGGCAATATTAGTTTATTATTATAATATATATTTCGGGGCGATATTATATATTCCGACGATATTAGTTTATTTTTATAATATATATTCTGCATAATATTTACATAAGTAAATAATAAAAATACTAACAAAGTAAGATAAATATTTACATAATATGTAATAAACTTCATTATATTTAAAGCGATTATAATGTCTTATCATATCTAAACTACAAAATATCCAAAAAACAGATTAATATTTTTAAATGTAATAAATTTGATTATATTTAACCTGCATAATATTTTATTATACATAATCATCATATATTTAAAATAAATAATGTCAAAAGACGTAAGTTAAATATTAATCATTATACGTAATAAATTTGAATATATTTAACATGCATAACATCTTGTTATATTTCAAATTACAAAGTACAATAAAACTAAAAAATATATTAATAATCAATAATTTTTATGTGATAAAACTTTATATAATATTATTATAATTATTATGTTTAACCACAAACTTTTAAAAACTTAAGAAATATATTAATATTTCTTATCATATCTAAACTACAAAATATCCAAAAAACAGATTAATATTTTTAAATGTAATAAATTTGATTATACTTAACCTGCATAATATTTTATTATACATAATCATCATATATTTAAAATAAAAAATGTCAAAAGACGTAAGTTAAATATTAATCATTATACGTAATAAATTTGAATATATTTAACATGCATAACATCTTGTTATATTTCAAATTACAAAGTACAATAAAACTAAAAAATATATTAATAATCAATAATTTTTATGTGATAAAACTTTATATAATATTATTATAATTATTATGTTTAACCACAAACTTTTAAAAACTTAAGAAATATATTAATATTTCTTATCATATCTAAACTACAAAATATCCAAAAAACAGATTAATATTTTTAAATGTAATAAATTTGATTATACTTAACCTGCATAATATTTTATTATACATAATCATCATATATTTAAAATAAAAAATGTCAAAAGAAGTAAGTTAAATATTAATCATTATACGTAATAAATTTGAATATATTTAACATGCATAACATCTTGTTATATTTCAAATTACAAAGTACAATAAAACTAAAAAATATATTAATAATCAATAATTTTTATGTGATAAAACTTTATATAATATTATTATAATTATTATGTTTAACCACAAACTTTTAAAAACTTAAGAAATATATTAATATTTCATAATTTGTATTACGTTCAAATACTATATAATTTTTTTATATTTTTTATATTTAGACTACAAATTACAGAGTTTAAAAAATGAATAATCTTTATTACATACAAACTTTATATCGTATTCTTATTATTAACCTAATTATAATTGACTACAAACTTTAAAAAACCTATAAAATATATTAATATTTCATAACTTGTATTCATTCAAATATTATATAATTTTTTACATTTATTTTTTATACTTACATTGTATGTAATAAATTTGATTATATTAAACCTGCATAATATCTTATTATATATTATTTTCATATATTTAAACTAAAAAATCAAAAGAAGTAGTTAAATATTTACATAATATTTAAAATATTCATTATATTTAAACTGTATAACATCTTATTAAATTTTAAAAAATATTAGTTTATATTGTATTAATAAGGTTAATATTATTAATTTATTATTAATATATTAGTTTATTATTATAATATATAGTCAACTTAATATGCATCCGAATACATAGTTGGCATGCAAAAAATATAATAAATTTTATAATTTAAACTTAACTTTTTTTTGATTATGTATTATTAAATATATTCATAAAATAGAATAAAATACATGTAATATTTTAGCTACATATAAACTTTATATAATATTATTATAATTAATCATGTTATATTTATAGTAAAAAGTTGAATAAAACCAAAAAATAGATTAATGTTTTTCATACTATGTTATATGATTAATCTTCTTTATATTTAACTGTAAAGTTAAGAAACTAAAAAAATATATTAATATTTAATAATTTTATTATGTCCAAATATTACACATTCAAATATGCAGGACTTAATTATATAACTCATATATAATATATTAATATTTAATGTGTTTACGTAAACGTTAAACACATTACTTATACAGTATAACATATACTTACCTTGTTTATTTGACCCGCGGGCGAGGGCGACGGTGAAATCCCGATTCGCGAAGGCGGGAGGGTCTTCCAACGGCGACGCGACGATGCGACGAGCCGACGATGGCGGAGGGTCTTCCGCGACGGCGACGCGACGATGGCGGAGGGAGAGGCTGGTCCGCCGGAGGTCTCCGCCGGAGGTCTCCGCCGCCGTGAAAGCCGGAGGACGCCGCTGCCGCACTCGGAACCTGCCGCGAGATCCGGAGACGTCGCTGCAACCTCGCCGCTCTGGTAGGTTGCTTCAACTCTTCCTCATGTCTTCCATCGGGGGTCTGGGGGGGGGTTTTAAGCACCCGTCTTGAGCCCTCGTGGCCGACCGGAAGACTTTATCTTTTGCGGGTGCGGTGTGAAGGACGGCGTGGCCGACCGGCGTGCCATCCTTTGCCCCTTTCTGCCCGCCTATGGCCTTCTCTACGCCCTATTACCATCACAGAGGGAGCACATTGTGCCCCCTGTACACCCGCTAGATGCCGAGAGGCCCGAGACCGGGAGCTTTGGATTTCGGTCGCCTCGTTTCTCGCTGTGCCCGCGAGACCGAGAATCTCGCGAGATCTCGCGAGATTCTCGCGAGACGACGAACCATGCACAATATCTAGAACTCTAATTTCAAGGCCAAACCTTCTACAGAGATTGTCCTAATCGACCGATTGGCATAAATGCATCAATGTCATTGCAAATGCACCAAACAGTCTCATTCAGGTGGCTAAGAAATCATTTAAACATCACTAAATGTCAAAGTTTGAATTACTGCCAATGGTTATTTAAGGGACCAAAACGTGGACCAGACGCAAGATTATTATCCTTGAGCCCATTCGGGCATTGGACTATGGACAAAGAGTTTCAAGTGGACTGAACCAATATGAGCCAACTTCACTAGACTTCATGGCTCGCAACATGGCAGCACAATACCAGAAGTGGGGCTCCCTATGTGGGAGGGCCCCCCCTCTCCCATTGTCCAGTTGGCAGCTTAGTCCAAAGACTAGTGGTGGGGGCCCCTTCACTGATAAGGTTAAGGGCATGACAGCTGTATTGGGTTGGTGATGAAGTTGCCAATTGTTTTGAGACGGTGATGTAGGCATTAACATCTCGATATATTTAGTTGATATTTCTCGACTGAATATTAATGATAACATTTGGAGTTAACAATATTCGATTGAAAAAAATTTACAAATTATGAATCCAAGAGAATAGGCATGGCAAAAATAGCTGGCAACAATGTCTCGCTTGACAAATGTCTCACTTGATGATTCCAAGCTTTTGACTACTCCAATATATATGGGCCCAAAGATTTCTAGGTCAGGATTGAAAATAGTATCAGCAGAGTCCAATTCTAATCTGGGAGAAGAAAACCCAATCCAAGATTGGCCTAGATCAGACAATTAAAAACGCATCATCAAAAATCAGGCAAATTCATGAGATCCAGCTCCAACAAACTCTATCTTCCATATTCATATAAAAATAAATAGTTGAAATCACAATAATTATAAAACAAATAAAAATCCATTTCATGCTGATGGGTGAGTCAAGAAATGTGGGCAGAGATGCAAGGAATCGAGACCTATGTACTGATCCATGACTGAACAGATGCCGCTTCGGCATCTCAATTAAACCAGATCACTCTCCTTTCCCACCAGATCGCTGATTCCGCACAGCTAATCCATCCCACTTCTGGAAGAAATTGCCTGTGGGATTCCCCCTGCATTGGATCGGCAAGTCAGGATCAGCCAATCCTGAAACCCATGTATGAGCTTCCATTCCTTACATTGAAAACTTTATTCTCTGAACCATCTAACTATATCCGCTGAGCAACTTTCAGGCAACAGAAAGGTTAGTAGCAAAAAACAACACCAATAGACATGTCTGGTTACATGTAGCAGCCTGCTAATAGCGATTCGAGGATGGCAACGAGCTAGCAGGGATGCAGCAGACAGCAAAAAGAGCATTTTTCTCCTTTTAAATCAACTCTGTTTAATTCTAAAATGCTGATGGTGACTAAAATATGAATAAAAAATAACTTTCGATATATTTATAGGAATCAAAAGTTATTATCTGATAATAGAGTTATATAAAGTTTTGCATATTTCAACGGATTAGAAACAAAAAAGTCTTATCTCTCATAGTCTCACATATTCTTTGCGCTTGCTGATATTGCCATAGAACCATGAATTAAGATCAATTTCTTTTAAGTCTTAAGTAAACATTCATTGCAAATCATAACAATAAGTGCAAGTGGTCATTCGCTTCCAATTTATTAGTTAAATGAAGCAGTCACTTTGGCATAATTTTGGGCACTCTGCCATTTAGCATGCATCCAATGTGAACCTAAAAGTATAAAGTTCAGAGAACAGCTCGAAATATAGAAGGTACCTTTCTAATGCTCGAAATGAATGTCGAGCACCCCAGTTCGACCCAACCATCTCCATCCTTGGCTTGATGATACTGACAGCAGTCCTGATAAAGAACAGTCACCATAGCTTTTTCATGAGAATAATTGAACATAGTTCAATCCAATTAACCAAAAGAAAAGCAGAGATGCAACTAGTATAAACAGACTGGTCTACTTGGGAGGTATGGAGAGAACCTGACACCATCTAGCCAAGAATTTGCTCCTGCTTGTGCATATCCATAGATGAGTGTTGGCGCATTTTGTGCAATCAACACGTCTTGACTCATCAGAACGATACTCCACCCCTTCCTATTAGACATGACACCAACATATCAAAGAGATCAACAAAATTTTAGAGCAACATACAACAGAATTAAGATTACATATTTGGAAGTACAACAGTTCCAAATAATTATGCCAAGTGACAAACATAAAACTCATAAAAATAAAATAAAAAACAAAGAACATGAGAAAAGGCCTATCAAGATAACAGAACCAAAAGAAGAAGAAAAAAGAAAGCCCTAACAGACTTAGGCCTTAAAGGCCTTCCGATACTTAAGTACCACCAAGCTAATAGGTCAACTCCAATAAGCTGTGCAGCACATATGCTGCATTGTAGAAAGCCCACAACCTTGGATATAAGTTTTTCCCCTATTTCTTCACCATTAGACTAATAAAAGTAACCAAAAAATATCAACAAGGTTTTATGGGATCTGAGGAGATCAGGATAGGAATCGGGATTAGGATAGGTCAATCCAAGGGAAGAAAAGAAAATTCGAGATAGACTCAGATTAGTTCTTCCAAAAACTGAAAAAAAAAACTTAAAAAATACACATGATAGACTGGCAGCCGATTCAGGTCTGATCTGACCCTGACCCAATCCAATATCTTAGCTCTTTTAAAGAAAAATCCAGTATCTTAGAGCCCAATCCTGAAAACCATGATGGATATGCATCTAACTCCAATAAGCAGTGTATAATGATATCGTACAGAATGCCCTTGTGGACACTCAATTTTTTTGGGGAGAGCTATTATCTCAATTTAGCCCATTAATGACATTTCGATTTTAAATTCTCATCGTCCCTTTTGCAAAATCCCACGTCTATGATATTCAAGCCCAATTGAGAAGACTAGCCCATTCAAGCCCAGCTCCCTTTCTCCACCCTCCAGCATGATTATCTCCTAAGAATCGGAAATTATCTATAGAGAGAGATTGCCTCCCCACTGTCTTCTATTGATTAGATTTTAAACAAAAAAGGAGGAAGGAAAGCCAGCCACAGCCAGACCCCGTGCACCAGCCGTAACACCTATTTTTCGAGCTCAAGAAAAAGAAAGAAGAGGGGCATCATGGCAAGGTATCGCAAAGCCAGCGCCAGCGGTCACCTTCCCGGTTTTGAGAGGAGCTGCGATTGAGGAATAAAAGAAACAGGGAGGTTGCACAGATGGCATCCGAGCAGCAGAGGCGATCTTCACCCGAGCAAAGTAGAGCAGAGCCAAGAGAGAGTGAAGGATCCTTCCTATCCGGAGACAACGACCGCAACACCAGAGAGGAGGAGGAGGAAGGAGGCGAGGAAGGAAAAGAAGAATGTAGCAAAGTAAGGGGATCATGACAGCCTAACCTCGGGCGCCCACGCTCTTCTCCCCCTCTTTTCTTTTCTTTGGTGGCTGTGGCCACAACGACAGCACCGATGGCGGATGACACCAGTCCTCATCTTTCCGGATGGTACCCATGATGTCAACGGCCGTCATAGTAAGCTTCAACGGCATCCCATAGACTCAACAGTGCTTCCGCCATGGCCACGTGATGACATTAGCAGCTACCGAAAGCACCTCCCACGGTCCTCGCCGATCGTGATGGTCCTGCAGGGACCTATTAGCATCGTGCTTCCCCTCTTTAGTTGGGATTCCCATCCAGAGCCTTCTACGGCAAGAATTCTTGTTTTGATGGAATCCGACGTCCACCAGGACCCTTCCCGATGGTAAGGAGTCCATGTTCTTACTAAAGCAGCATCGTAGCCTTCTCGAACTGGCTACGGAGGGTCACGGGAAGACAAACAAAGAAACCGGAAGCTCAGCAATTTCTGCCAAGTGCTGAACTTGCTGTCTGGAGAAGCCGACAGTTGCAGGACTCCTTCCTGATAGTAGAAGGCCTCTCAGCCTATATAAGCAAGCCCCGTGAGCCTGCCTAGGGGGTTCAAAAAGAGAGTAGTAGTTGGAGAGCTTCCATGACAGACCATAAGCACTGTTAACGACAGGAGGGCCTCTGCAGAAGACCGTGGGCATCGTCGGCGATAGCATAGCTTCTGCGGCAGGCCGAAGGCATTGTCAGCGATAAGAGGAAGCACCAGCAGGAGCTTCCAGGCAGACTACAGCCGCCGGCAACCAAAGGAGACTCCCACAACACTCTCAGTGGTCGTCCAAGTCAAGTGAAGGTGCCAGAGAAAGAGCCAACCAGCCTTGTTCCTTCACAGGACACCAGAATGAGCAGTCAAAGCCAAGGGGGTACAAAGGCAGGCGAAGATAGACCCTGACAGTCTCTCCATCATTACGCTTAGTTTCGGTCAAAGAGGCTCACCCAATGGAGAGAGCAAGGTGAGCAAGACGGCACTATAAGGCGGTCCAATGTTCACTCTCTTTCCTCTCTCATCTAAGTCTCTTCATGGGCATCTCAAGTCCCAGAACCTTTACACCATGACCAGGCATCTCCAACAATCAAAAAAAAAATGTAGGCAGAGATACTACACAGAAGATGTAAAGGGGGACATTAACTAATGTGTGCGGAAACAAGTAACTACCTAACAGAAGAGAAGCAGATTATACTAAAGATCAGACCAGAGCAACCGGTGGACAGCCATACTGACAACAGGCCCAATGGGACCAGAACAATCTATAACTGGCACAGAAAGGCAATTAAAAATAAATAAAATAAACAGTCAACCCAATTGAGAATGATATTAGGGCCGGTCCTAGAGATACCTTATGTCTAAATCAAATTTAAATAATTCACAAATTAATTAAACAATTGATATTAGCTGGGTGACTGGCCCTAGACAAGCCCCTACGTCTTGATAAAATCTAAAAACATTATAACACATGGACTAGTTCGGGCCGGCCCTAGGCATGCCTCTACATCTTTAAGGTTGGCATACAAAGGTCAATCCCAAAAATGGGTAAAGATCCCAATGTCGTACCATACCCCTGAGGACATAGAGCTCCAACTCTAGGGTCAAAGGAAAGAGTGTCCCTTAAGCTATGGGGAGGTCATGCATGTGTAGCATGCATACACACTGAACCACAAGCTATTGAGATTCATAAACCAATGGCCTAATGCCTACCAAAGGCCTGGTAGACTATTCTAAACCGATGGGAATAGTCCCTAATGCCTATGAAAGGCCAAAGAAGATTTTATCTTAAATCAATCAATGGGATGAATTCCCCAATGCCTATCAAAAGCTAAAAGGATTCAAGACTTGTTCACTCAATTCATGGGAATTATGGCTTCCATGCCTTCCCTCATTTATATGTACTTCATACTAATTGAGCAATGAAAAATTCCAGGTCCCGTGCACATTTGATGACACAGGGAGTTCATAACAGCCTCATGGCTCCCAGGAATGCAAACAAAACCTCATCAGAACATCCAAGGATCTGATTTTGTAACATAACCAGATCTGTGAACTGAAAGGAAGAAAGAAAAACCGGAATCTGGAAACACAAGGATTTCGGAAAATCTGAACATCAGAAAAAGACAGGAAGCTCGGAGAAGTCAGGATGCCAAAAGCATCAAACACAGATGAATTCCCTCCAGAGGCAAACTCCAAGACATCAAAAAATCAGAGAAGGCTGCAGAGTGCCGAAATTCTAAAAGGACTGGGTACCCAAAAGGCTCAGAACCTGGAAGCCAGGAAGTTGCAAAGACAAAAAGAAAGATGGAATGCACCAAGACCCAATAAGTTTCAGAATCCGAAGATTTCTTAAAGCTTAAAAAACTGAAAATCTAACCATTAAGAAAATTGGCAGCATCTGAAAACTCTCAAATCACAGAGCCGGAAGCAATGGAGTTGGAAAAATTGTTTAGCACAATAAACTGACAGATCTGAGAAGAATCAAAAATCCAAATCCTGGAAATCAGAGAACTGAGGAATACTTAAAAGGTCTGGAAAGTTTGAAAATGCAAAAAAAAATTAAAGAAACATCATATCTGGGAAAATCTGAAAAAAAAATTGGTCTGAGTTATAAGGTCTGTCAAGTGTAAAATTCTAAATTTCAAAATCTGCAGCCTTCAGGATCCGAGTCCGAGATTTAAAGAGAACCTGTGAGTAAAATCCCAGGGATCATACTGACAGACCTCAAATAGGAAAAGACCCGCACAAAGAAGATCAAACCACAAATGAAGTGATGCACAAATCCAAAACCCAAACTGTAGTCAAACCCAAAAGAAAAGAATGGAAAAAGCGAGCCTAAGACTGAAAGTAAATAAACTTCAAATCCAGAGTAAAGAAACATTCGCATCACTGATCTCAGGTTAAGTCTTCAATTCTAAAATTTCAAATCTGAAACTAAGAATCTCAAGTTTCCAAATCTGAAATTCCAAACATCAAATTAAACGTTCAAGAATCTCAAATCTCAAATCAAAGCCTAAGAATCTCAGATGTCAAATCTAAAACTTAAAAAAAAATCAAAACAATCCCAAAACATAAATAAGGAAATCCTTAAATCTTGAAAGCTCAAATCCAGGATCTTAAACTCAACAAACTCATCAAGTTCGAACCTTCAAACCTTAATATCAGAGTTCAAAAACCTCAAGATTGGAAGCACTTAAATCAAAAAATTGGGGGAAATCTTAAATCAAGACAAGTCTTTAAATCAGAAATCAGAGATCCTAAGTAAATTGAAGTTAACGGTTTCAAACTTAAATTGAAACCGAAGTCCCCAAATATCAAACCGTAGCCATGCAATCCAAAATATGATCCCAATTTGCAAATCATCAAACCGGAAAGTCAAATTCAAAAGTTTCCAGAACCTAGAAAAAATCCTAAAATCTGAAACCAAAAAAAAAATCAGATCAATCAATGTTCAAAAACATCCGATTTAAATTCATGGAACCCAAATGGAATCCTAAGTCAGAAATGACATAAAGTCAAAGTAGAACCAAGCCTCCAAACTAAGTTTCAACATCTAAACCTCAAAATTAAAACAAAACATAATAATAATAATAATAATAATAATAATATCTCTGGAGCTTAAGTTAAAGGGGTCTGAAATCTTAAGATCACCACCCCCAGGACTTAAGGTTGAAAATTCAGATCTCGAAAGTCTCTAAATCTGAAATTGAAACTCAGATTCCAAGCTTCCAAACCTAAAAAAATGTGAAAATTATTTAAGGCCTAAACTCAAACTCAGATTACCCGAACACAATAAAACAAACACCATATAAAACATATTAAACCTCAACTGAATTTCAAACCAACATAAAAATTAGACACAAGACAACATCAAAAATAAAGGGCACCAAGTCCAAATGAAATAAACAACCAATCCAAAGCAAACGAAATCTTAGGAATGAAACCTTAATCAACTCGGATCAAACCCAAAGCAATCTCAGCGATAAAAGACAACAAATCTTAACCAAAACAATCACACACCAAAATGAAATCCAAATCAACTCAAATAAAATAAAATCGAAGTTCAAATCAAGGAAGGAAAGGTCGCGGGTCGCGACCGGGTCGCGAGACCCCCAAGCGGACCTGGTCACGACCGGGTCGCGACCCCATTTTTTTATTTTTTTATTTTTTTTTAAATTTTAAAAAAATAAAAAATTGCAAAAAAAATCAAAAAATACAGAAAAATCGGGAAAAATAAATGGCATGATTTAAACAAATAATACATCAACTTTATTCCAATGTGACGTGTTCTACATTTTGTAGGTAGTTGATGTACTCTCCTCATGTCATTTGAGTTGAGCACACAGCTTGATACATGTACACATGACGATCATATTCGTCAGTCCCTCGGGAAACTATCCTAAAACTTGATCCAAACGAGTCACCATAACTATAAATCGATTGGATTGAAGTATTTGATGACTCCACATAATTCATTCCACAATACTCTTGATCGTATGTAGGGAACCAAGAACTTTGGGATGAATCATATGCATAGTTGGAGGCATTGTGGTATTCTGCTCCAGCTTCATGGCTACGATGACCTCCTCTACCTTGCGGCCTTGTACCATGATCGGGGTCTTGGGTCGCATGGGTATATTGCTCCTCATCGTTAAAACGTAGCGACGTTGTATGAGATATGGGAGGATCTAGGGTACCTTGTACTTGCAAAATGCTCGCGCCCCCGTATCCAGCACCATCATCGCTGCTACTCTTTGACGACGTATCCTCGAAAGTCTGGTATTGCACTCGGATGTTCGGCTCCGATGTATCTTCTTGATCATCTTCGACCGTATTAGCATCTGCAATATCAAAATGATCAGTCATAACTTGTTTACCTTTTCTCCTACTTTGCGTACCTCGACTAGTTCCTTCTTCGGTCCTCCGTCGCTTTGCTAGAGAGGGAGGGATCTGGAATTTTTCGACCAAAGGAACATTATCAAGCACTCCTTCAGCCCATTGTCGATCTTTTGGGTTGAACTCGGTTCTCTTAACTCTTCTCGGTCGTTGACCCAAGCTTCTAAGGAGTTTTTCTCGTAGAATATTTGATCTAAATCGATGTCCTCCTCTTCAATTTACGGCTCCTCGACCGAATGTCCCGCCGCCTGTGATATCCAACTCTTTTGTTCCATCTGATTCTGCTTCATTCTCTCCAAATTCTTCAACTTTAACCTCATATTGTGGTGACAATACACGAAGTCTTCAAGTCTTATTGATGTCAACCTATTTCTTTGTTTCATGTGAATCAAGCTGAATGTAGACCAATTCCTCTCGCAGCCCGAAACCAAAGTGGTTTGGCTTAGGACCCTGATGGCTACGTCTGTCAAGTCCTTGTACCCTGGCACTTTACCATGGTCCATCCACTAATCAGCTGCATAAATTGAATGTCTTACATTATTATCTAAGTAAACTTTGATTAATTAAGTAATGAAAAACAATGCTACGTACCCAGACTTAGTAGCATCACAGCTCGTTCAACTTTGCTCGTTCCAAAGTGAAATGTCCGCAGTATGTAATCGTACATCTTGTTGCATGCGATAAGAGCCCGATCGTCGTCACCAAGCAACCGTCGGATGACGCTCTTCATGTCATCTAATAACTCATTCGTTGTCTTGAACTGTGGACTATATCAATACCTTAGGTTGAAAAAGTAACAAACAAATAACATTAGTAAACAACTTATACATATCTGACATAAAAAAAATATTAGTAAATGTTTAAGAAAATATAACTACTACATGTATGGGTTGATGTAACGTACGTTCCCAGCGGCAATCTATGATATCCCACCACTTGGCGAAGTCGGACACTGTCTTTGAGATTTCTTCTTTCGCTCTCTCAACCGCATCGTATAAATACCCTATGTCTGCTTTCCTATCTACGTCAACTATCCTTAGTACCTTCACTATAGGTTGGACGATATTTAACGTCTTCTTTACAACTTTCCAAAAATCTCCACTCTCTATTGTCTCCTCTATTTTTCTCCCCTTTCTCTTATCCGATTGGTTATATCTAGCTATCCAACTATCCCAATCCGATGAAATAACCATCTAAGTTAGAGCTCTCCTTTGACTCAACAAACTTTCTAACGAAATATAGTGGGAGGCGAACCGGGTTTCACCGGGCCGTAACAACTCTCGCCCTTTGGTGTGTTCTCTCATAAGTGCAAGGACAAAGTTGTGGTTGTAAATAAAAGAAGAAATTAACTGGGCTAGCTTAACTACCCTGCCTATTTGAGGATCCTTGCATATATCCTCCAACATCAAGTCTAAGGAGTGGGCAGAACAAGGTGTCTAATACAACTTTGGTCTTTTGACCATAAGCATCTGTCCGGCCGCTTTGTATGCGGCCGCATTGTCTGTGACTACTTGAACTACCCGACTCTCTCCTATTTCTTCTATCACTCCATCTATCAATTGGTAAAGATACTCCGCATTCTTTACTTGTCCCGGTGCGTCGATCGACTTCTAAAAGACCGTGACGGCTTGACTGTACACTAAAAAATTAATCATTGTCTTCCTAATTATACCTATTAAGTATAAGATATTAACTAAGTTATACTAAAAAAATGTTTATACATTTAATATAAATGAGTACAAGAAAATTTACTTACCGGTCCATCCGTCGGTCATTAATGTGCAACCTCGTTCCTCCCATATTCCTTCAAATGATGCCACGTACTTCTTTGTTTCTTGCACCTCCATAGAAAGATATGCATTGTATATCTCCTTTAGGTTTGGACCAGGCACTTCCCTCCCGACGTCTGGGATCATGTCGATCATGTTCTCGTAGTATAGTTCTCTCGCGGCATTTGCCGGAATGCAGTGGTGAAAGAACCACCTTGACATTGTCGGTCAATCTTCTCCTTACATAATTTTAGTTTCTTCATTGCCGTCGTGATTGTCATTTGACGTTGTCGTGGTCTAGTGATTATGAGATCCACGGGACCTACTGCCGGGTCATCGTCTTGGGTGAGATTATGAACCTCATCTTGCAGTTGGTTGTTGGATCCTCTTCCACTTCCTCGACCACTCCCACTTCCAAACCCTTGACCCATCATTCGGCCGGTGCATCTATGTAACTCTTCGTCGGCAAATGATCTTCGACTTACTTCAATTCCCCGTAAGAGGTCATCTATTTAAGAAATATTCAACTACTTAATTATCTTTTAAAATGGAAGATTGAACTACGTTTATGAGTAAAACAAGCATACCCTCGTACTCTTCGTCTCTAAAAATATCCGGCCTCCCTTGTCCGATCCCGTAAATGTGTACGGAACGTCTCCCCGATTGTAGCAATTCTTCTCGGACGGTCTCCTTATGTCGTTTGCTAGTTCCCTTCACTTGCTTCATCGCTTGTAGGTGCCTACGAAATTGAGCTCTGACCTCCGGTGGAGTCCATGTGCAAGGAAAAACGTTTCCTTTCATACCTACAAGATGAAATTTTAAACTATAAATACCACCGAATATTACTTTGTCGCAATATTTACATTGCACTTTTCTCTCTGCCATGGAGATCAAGTTGCAATGTAACCAAGTCGGATCACTCCCGGTCGTGCCGGCAGTTTGGGTTGTTTGACTTGGAGAAGACATTTTTTTACTAAATAATTACTTAAGTAAGTAATTAACTATTTAAAAAAGCTAATGACGTTAATAAGTGACTACTAATATAAGTAAATTTTGAATTATGTAAAATAAATGACTAACTAATTATGTAACTAAGTAAGTAATTAACTATACCTTCTAACTAATTATGTACTTAGATAACTACTAAACTAAATATCTAACTAATCTTCTAGCTAATTAACTATCTAAGTAAGTAAGTATTAAAAAGAAGAAAGTACTTAACTAACATGAGAGCAATGAGATTAGTACTAAACAAGTATTAAATAAATATACTAAATGAACAAATGAAGTACTTAATGAAATAATTAAGTAAATGAAAAACAAAATGAGAGCAATAAGAGCAAAATTTGAGGGCAATGGGAGCTTAAGAGCGAGAGTGAGAGGTGGGAGTAAGGGGAGCCTCTTGGGGGCTTTAAATAGCCCCCAAGGGGCTGAATGGGGGGGCTGGAGCCCCCTCAATCCGTTGCCAACGGTCATATGGGCCAGGTCGCGCGACCCGGCCGACTGAGTCGGCCCGGCCGGGTCGCAACCGAGCCGGTCGGGACCAAATCCAACCAGGTCGGGGCCGGGTCGCGACCTGGCGAACCATAGTTCAAATTATCAAGTTTGCATTCCAACAAGCTCACAGAGTTGTTGCTCCTGCACACTTATTTTGTGGATAGGTCTTCTACTGATGGATTGCTATGATCCAAGATTGCATTCCGACAAGTTTATCCAGCAAGTTTGCATTCCAATAAGTTACCAAGTTTGCATTCCAATAAGTTTATCCAGCTCGAGAAACGGCCCCAATTAGCGGGAGGACCGACTACACATGGGTGATACTGAGATAGGACATTGCCGACTATCAACGTAACCGATCTACGTAGTTCGAGACGAAGAACTCCACTCACATCGACAGTGATTGATTTAACTAGCTAGATGGATCTATTCGCTCTCTACACGACAATCGAAGTATAATAAGCAAGCAAGTGATGTCGGTTAAGAGATCATACCTCCATGCCTAGGCGTGGGTGTTGGCTACCATCGGAGTCTTCAATTTGGCTTATCGCAACGCACGTTCATCCTCCGACAATCATACCACCACCTCGTAGCTCTTTATGGACCATTTGTTGAGTCGTCCGAGTCTCTGAGTTGTCTGCCACACGAAGGGGAACCTGTTGAAACAATGGGGGCTGCAGCTGGAGGGAGTGCTGGAGGGAGGAGGGTCGCAGGAAGAGGGAAATAGTGCTAGAGTCCAAAGCTAACAAGTGAAGAGGTGAAGGGGCTAGGTTGGTCACCGAATGGGAGGGGCACACATGCCAGGTGAGGGGTAAATAGTGGGGAACGGGAGCTCAGCAGTCAAAGGAGGTGTTGGGATGGGGGAACTGGTCCAGACGGACCTAGTTGGAGGGCCAGAAGCAGGGGGAGGGACTGAAGGAGGAAGAAAGGTCGTAGGGGGAGGTGGTTTCCAATTTTAGTCAGCCGGAATAAGGGGAACCGGGTAAGGAGGAAGGGAGGAGGGGTTCACAGGGGTTGTGGGGATTTGCTGGGGGGAAGACAGGTCTGGACGGACCTATTAGGGGTGCTAGAGGTAGGAAGGAAGACCGAGGGGAGGCCCAGGGAGGAAAACTAGAAAGGTTGTTCCGATTAGTGCGTTGGCGGAGAAGGTAGGAGACAAGGGAAGCCTCCCAAGGGTGCTGAAGGTGCAGATAGGGCCATTTCCACCAGAGAAGGGGGGAGGAGCAATAGGAGAGGAGGCCGCTGCCACCGAAAAGAGGGGGAAGGAAGCCGCTGCCGCCCTAACGGGCTGCTTCCGACACTCTCAAGAGAGGGGATCGGGAGAAGGTGAAGAGAGGGGAATTACAAGATTGTCATCATCCTTTTTTTTTCCATTCATTCTATCATAACATGAACTTACATGTATGGGTATAAATAAACTAAGCCCATTACATGAATACCCTCAAAAGACACCTATTTTCCATATACCCCCAACTTTAAGTGTAAGGCGTGTATACATCCAAAACATATATAGATTCTCAAAATACATACAAAATGTGTCCCAATAAACCCAAAATGAAGTGTATGCTACATAAAATAAACAAAATAGCATCTGATCATCAATCCAAAGAGATACAATCGGCCGTCAACGCCGCCGGTAAACAAGGGCGGGGTCGAACCGGTCTCGTCTGCGGGTGTCCTCACCCATCCTCCCCGGGTGGAAGGAACTCAACCCCATCGAGTAGGGGTCGTTGCCACTCTGATAATGCTCCAAAAGATCCAGGTCTCAACGCTGCAACTCTGCCTGCATCATCCATGTGTCCTCTTAAGGTGGTCGACCTCTCCAGTGCATAAGGTAGTGGTGGTAAGCTCCTTCCTGAGTCGTAATCACCTGCTCGTCCATTATACATTCGATATGCTCGTGTCGTGTAGGAAGAGGGGCCGAAGGTGGACACTTAGGTGTAGGCTCACTCGAAGGGAGGGTGTGTAGGTCAAAAATCTCACTAGGAATCACTACCGGGTCCCAGTAAGCTACTAGATAGGAGACGTTGAAGTCGAGCTAATGCCATACTTGGCAGGCAAATCCACCATATAAGCATTGGTCCCGACCCTCTCAGTCACTTTGAAAGGACCAGCTCCTCGGGCTTAGAGCTTTTTGACGACTTTCGAAGGGAATCGCTCAAGTCTAACCCTGACCATGACATAATCGCCTACCTGGAATTCTTGGGCTCGCCTATGCAAGTCAGCGCTTATATCGTTCATTGCTAGCCTCAACTTGGCACCTAACATGACCATACAGATTCCATATGTGCTCTACAAGTGACTCAGTAGAGGCTGACACACGGGTGGTATGCGACAGAGGGGTGAGATCTAAAGGCCGCCTAGGTCTCTGGCCAGTAACTACCTCTAAAGGGCTCCAACTGGTGGACCTATTGATCAAATCATTATATGCAAACTCTGTTAAAGGAAGAACAAGATCCCATGTGCAAACATGGTCTACCACTATGCAACATAAGAGGTCACCCAAACTCTTATTGACGACTTTGGTATGATCGTCTGTCTGAGGATGGTAAACTATGGAGAATTTGAGTTTGTTCCCAAAAGGTGCCAAAGGGTCTTCCAGAAATAACTGGTAAATCGGACATCACGGTCTAAGATGATCATCTTGGGCAGACCGTGTAAGCGAACAATCTCAGCAAAGAAAAGACGGGCTACCATAGACGCATCAGAAGTTTTGGAGCAAGGGATAAAGTGGACCATCTTAGAGAACCGGTCCACTACAACAAGAATGGAGTCGTGGTGGCGCAAGGTGCGCGGTAGCCCTAGGACAAAGTCCATGCTAACATCCTGCCACGGAGACTCTGGAACAAGAAGTGAGGTGTAAAGACCGGTATTTTGCTTCTTCTACTTAGATGTGGCACAGGTGCGGCACTAGGTAACAATGTAGGCCACATCGCGTTTCAAACTAGACCAATAAAATTGATGCTCCACGAGCTCAATCATCTTGTTTCAGCCGAAATGCCCAGCTAAGCCGCCCGCATGAAGCTCACATACAAGGAAATCGTGGACCGAAGTCCGAGGATGCAAAGCCTAGATCCCAAAAAAAGGTACCCGTCTTAAAGGAGGTACCCGCGAGAATCACTGGACATGTCGGACTTGAGAGCAGCAATGACAGGGCCAAAGTCAAGACAGTCATGATATTCATCCCTGATTCTCTCGAATCCAATCACCTCAATGCCGACAGCAGCAAGTAGGAACACTCGCCGACTTAGAGCATCAATCACTCGATTCTCAACCCCAGCATAGTGTTTGAGAACAAAAGTGAATGACTGAAGATACTCAGCCTATCGACTATGTCGAGGGTTAAGCTTCTTCTGAGAATGGAGGTAGCGGAGGGCCTCATAGTCTGAGAAGAGAACGAACTACTGCGAAAGAAGATAGTGTTGCCAGTGCCTCAAAGTCTGCACGACGGCGTAGAACTCCTTGTCATAGGTGGAGTATCTCAACTTAGCATCCGATAGTTTCTCGCTAAAGTAGGCTACTGGATGAACCTCCTGAGACAAGACCCCACCAATGCCCACCCCCGAGGCATCACAGGCAACCTCGAACACCTTGCTAAAATCGGGAAATCGAAGAACAGGTGCTCAAGTCATCATCTCCTTTATGGTGCTGAAGGCTGAAGTAGCCGACTTGGTCCAAGAAAATGCACCCTTCCGAAGACAGTCCGTAATGAGAGCAGTGATGGTACTGAACCCCTTGATGAACCTACGATAAAAGGCGGCGAGACCAAGGAAACTTCGGACATCATGAACGCTACATGGCTCAGGCCACTCAGTAATCGCCAGGATCTTCTTGGGGTCGGCTAAGACACTGTCCACCGAGACAATGAAACCTAAAAAGGCAATAGAAGGGGTCATGAAAGTGCACTTCTTGAGGTTTCCGAATAGTTGTTCCCACCGAAGAGTGAGGCACACTTGGCGGAGATGGCTCAAGTGGTCATCACGAGACCGACTGTAAACAAGGATGTCATCAAAGTAAACTACCACAAATCGCCCAATGTACGACCGAAGAACCTGGTTCATTAGCCTCATGAAAGTGCTCGGGGCATTGGATAGCCCAAATGGCATCACCATCCACTCATACAGCCCATCCTTCATCTTGAAGGTTGTTTTCCATTCGTCACCCAGTCGAATACGGACATGGTGATAGCCACTTTTAAGGTCGATCTTGGAGAACAATGTGGCTCCCGCTAATATATCGAGCATGTCATCTAAGCGGGGAATGGGGAACCAATACTTGACAGTAATCCGGTTAATGACTCGGCTATCAACACACATCCTCCATGACCCATCCTTTTTGGGTGCCAAGAGGGCGGGCATGCCGCAAGGACTCAAGCTCTCCCGAATATATCCTCATCCCAACAATTCTTCGACTTGTCTCCTTAATTCCGCATGGGAAGAGGGTTCATGTGATAATGAGGCAAATTCGGAAGAGTAGATCCTGGGACGAGATCGATAGCATGATGTATGTTCCTCATCGGAGGGAGCTCAAGGGGAAGCTCATTAGGGAATACATCTTGAAAATCCTATAAGAGTGCCTCGATCTCGGGAGGGTGGGAGGTCTCTAGGGTCGGAGGGGTCTCGCGAGCAACCACCGCCAAGAGAAAAGTCTTCTGAATACAATACTCGAGCTCATGATAATCAACTGTAAGGAGCGACCAAGCAGGACGTGCATTGGGAATGGAAGGACGTGTTGAGGGACCCTCCTCGAGTTCATCAGGAGGATCTGAGACGACAGGGGATGGGATGACTAGCTACAAGTGTCCACCAACACAAGGAGTAAGGTTGGTGGGAACAGGAGAAATAGAGACTGTAGCTACCGATGAAGTCGGAGGTGGTGACTTGGCCGCCGAAGGGAGAGGGAGCAGCAAGTTACTGGCAGATTTGGGTGATGTAGGGGGAGACGGAGAAAGAGTAATGCATCGGCCCTGGTGTTCAAAGACATGTGTTAGACTGACTATGGAGGGTCGGATCTACGTCAAAGAGCCAAGGTCGGCCAAGTATAAGGCTCCCAACCTCCATAGGTAAAACATCACACCAAATCTCCCCAGCATAGGAAGGAAAGTGGATGGGTACCAAGCATCGGGTGTAAACAGGGATGAAAATGGAGTCCACCCACGACACTCGATAGGGGTGAGGGTGGTTTGTCGGAACCCAGCCCTAGGCACGAAACAAGATGGACAGAAATAGCATTAATGCAACTCCCGCTGTCAATGGTAACCTTACATGCCTTGCCCCCAAGTAAAAAATATGTGTGAAAGATAGTAGTCCGATGTCAATTGTCACTCCGAACGAGTTGGGTGAAAGCACAATGGACTATGCCAAGCGCACTCTCACCTGACCCCGACTAAGGTGCAATAGAGTGTGTGTTAGTCAGGTCCTCATCCTCCAACTGAAACTCAACAGAGAGGTTGGGGTCAGCCACGTAAGTGACCTCCTCAAAGGTATCCGAGGAGGGATCGAGACACTGACCATCAAGACACAGAGAATAAGGGCATTAGGCATGCATGTGCTCGGGTTGCCCACATCTGAAACAGTTTTCCCGAGATATGGGACGGGAGGGCTCACCGACAACAGGTCACTTGCCCTTGTCATACGGTTGAAGGGGAAGAGGGGCGGCCACAGGGTGTCGAGCAGGAGGGAGCAGTAAGGGAAGAGGGGGGGTCGAGTTGGTTGACCCATACCTCCAGCGAGGTAGGGAGCAGCAATACGAGGGAGAAACTCCGGACCTCGGAGTAGAAGAGGGTGGGTCAGAGGGGAGTGGATAACCTATGTCGCCCTAGGCAGGCGGAATAGCTCTAGTGCAAGTAAGTTGCTCGTAAAGAGTCTCAAACTGCTCATACTCGGTAGCAACCTCGTAAGTATGCTGGAGGGTCTCGACCCCTTAGCGGTACAACTCACATTCTTCTGAACTGGGTGAGTGTCATTGCGCTCTCCTCGCGTACATTGCACTTAAGCATGTACTCATCAAATTCGACTATGTACGCAGAGATAGACCTCTTCCCCTGAGCTAGAGCATGCCAATAGGCAATAAGACACTGGCAAGTACTTCTCCCGGAGCTTGGCCTTCATTTCGTCTCAAGTCTGGATAGGCTTCTACCGATGTTGCCTAAGGAGGGCCTCAACATTGCTCCAATGCATTTTGGCTTGCCCCATGAGTTTCATCTTGGTGAGCCTCGCCCGCCGAGCATCCAACATGTCATACCACTCAAAGTAGTAATCCATGCCAGATTCCCAATCCAGATAAAGGCTCGGATCAAACGCTCCACCAAACTCAGGAGCATCTACTCTGACATAGTGGAGAATCCACTCCTCGTCCTCCGCCTGATCATGGTGATGTCGGTGCCCAGGACCATGCTTATTAAAACCAACATGGGGGGCATGCCACTCTGGGCGCCCTATAGGGGGAACAAGTGGAGGAATGGGAGTTCGGCCCGGAAAGATAGGGGGCTTATGGTCGAGAACAACATAGGTCAAATCAACAGGCCTGATAGGGTCAAGCGGAGGTGGGCGCCTTTGAAGAGTCGCAACCTGAGCAGATAGCTCGTACACGGTCTGCTCAAGGTAAGTGAACATATCCCTAAGCTCCCTAACTAGTTCCTCGATGGTATCGACTCGATGTGACATTTGTGCAGTGTGGGGATCCATGGAGGGCTCAGGAAGCTCAGGGTGGGGATCTGACATGGGAGACTCCGGGTCATAAACAACACCACTATGGGTGCGCATGCATATAGGACCTAGACTCTTGATAGGTACCAAACCAATGTCCTAACTCAACCCGCTCTGACACCAAACTAATGTAGGACCAACCGAGCACCAACAATGTAGACTAGTCATAAAGACCTAACAGTATGTTGACCACGCAATTGACTAGCTAAGAAATAAATCGGCAGACTATCATGTCAAGTTTATCCAGCCCGAGAAACGGCCCCAACTAGCGGGAGGATCTGGTACACATGGGTGATACCAAGATAGGACATTGCCGACTATTAATGTAACCGATCTACGTAGTTCGAGTTAGAGAACTCCACTTACATCGGCGGCAATTAATTGAACTATCTAGATGATATATTTGCTCTCGACATGACAATCGAAGTATAATAAACAAGCAAGTGACGTCGATTAAGAGATCATACCTCCACGCCTAGGTGTGAGTGTCGGTTGTCGTCGAAGTCTTCAATTTTGTTGATTGTGACGCACGTTCACCCTCCGACAATCATACCACCGCCTCGTAGCTCTTTACGGACCATTTGTCGAATCGTCCGAGTCTTCGAGTTGTCTGCCGCGCGAAGGGGAACCTGTTGAAACAATGGGGGCTGCGGCTGGAGGGAGTGCTGGAGGGAGGAGGAGGCCCGCAGGAAGGAAGAAATAGGGCTAGAGTCCAAAGCTAACGAGTGGAGAGGTGAAGGGGCTAGGTCTGTCATCGAATGGGAGGGGTCAGTTGAGGGGTAAAGAGTGGGGAACGGGAGCTCAGCAATCAAATGAGGTGTTGGGGTGGGGGAACCGGTCCAGACGGACCTAGCTGGAGGGCCAGAAGTAGGGGGAGGGACTTGAGAAGGAAGAAAGGCTATAGGAGAAGGTGGTTTTCGGTTCTGGTCCGCCGGAATAAGGGGAACTGGGTAAGGAGGAAGGGGAAGGAGTTCACAGGGGTTTGTTGGAGGGAAGACAGGACCAGACGGAGCTGTTATGGGTGCTAGAAGTAGGTGGGAAGACCGAGGGGAGGCCCAAGGAGGAAAACCAGAAGGGTTGTTCCAGTTGGTGCACTGGCGGAGAAGGTAGGAGATGGGGGAAGAAGGGAAGCCTCCCAGCGTGTTGGAGGTGTAGAAAGGGCTGTTTCCACTAGAGAAGGGGGGAGGAGCACCAGGAGGGAAGGCCGTTGCCGCCGAAAGGAGGGGGAAAGAAGCCGCTGCCGCCCTAACGGGTTGCTTCTGTCACGCTCAAGAGAGGGGATTGAGAGGGGGTGAAGAGAGGGGAATTACAAGATTGCCATCATCCTTTTTTTTTGCATTCATTCCATCATAACATGAACTTACATGTGTGGGTATAAATAAACTAAGCCCATTACATGTATACCCTCAAAAGACACCTATTTTCCATATACCCCAACTTTAAGTGTAAGGTGTGTATACATCCAAAACATATATATATTCTCAAAATACATACAAAATGTGTCCCAATAAACCCAAAATGAAGTGTGAGCTACATAAAATATACAAAATAGCATCTAATCATCGATCCAAAGAGACACAATCGGTCGTCAACGCCGTCGGTAAACAAGGGCGGGGTTGAACCGGTCTCGTCTACAGGTATCCTCACCACGTCACTCTTGAGAAATCCATATTTGGATTCAAACTTCAATAAATTTATGTTGCATATGGAGCTTGAATACTTGACCTATTTAGACATTTAACACCACTTTTGATTTTTGGATTTTCTTTATGGACCTTGGTTTCTTTTGACATTGGTTTTTCTCCTTTAAATTTTTACTCTGCATTGGATGTACTTTGATACATCATTTTCATGTTTTTTGTTTATTTGATTTACGAATGACATCATATTTTGTCATTTATCTTATGATTTACTCTTTACGGTTGAATGATTTACATATACATGTATTAACAAACAGTTTGCTGATTTTTTGGAAACATGTCGCCAACATTCCACCGCTAAGTCAATGTCATTATTAACATTTAGCTGTTTACACTTTCCCTCTTGCTTGAACGTTGGTGTCATATTGTCATTTTAAATTTGTTTGTCTTTTGCATGGAATGCGATCTCCCGAGAATCTCTCGAGATCTCCCGAGAATCTCTTTTTTTTCACACGTCCGAGAAACGAGATCGCCGAGACGAGAATATCCTTATAATATCTTTGGTACCTTGATCTCCTTTGCCTATTACTATTCCTAACTTGTTAGATGACCTTAAGTTTGATTCATATATTTTCAATTTTATTATAGAATCCATACAAGTATTTATCTAAATATTATTGTTTGATAAAATTTTATAACTTAATATTTTTATGACTAAAGATGTACAATTGACCCAAGATGTCATCAATCTTCTATGTTCTATCCATATTGTTCAAGATGAAGTTTTAGTCTAACATAAGATCTCTTATATGTCTCATGTTAATAATAGTTCACCCTTTCTGTATTACACTTTTAATTCTCCCATATCTTATTTTGATGTTTATTATGAATTCTCTTGTTCTTTTTAAAGAGATTACATAACACTTTACATCTAAACATGTTCATTGATTGTTATTTTCAAGATCCAATCTCTTTAGATTTTTTCGAGATCTCTTCTATTCAGTATCTATGAGATCAATCTAGATGCAAAATGGCAATTCTTGAGTAAGACATACCCTATATAAATGAAATCCGAGATCTGATCTCCCGAGATTTTTCCGAGAATCTCACGAGATCTCTTCTCTTTCACCCTTCCGAGATGAAGCCGAGATCCGAGATGGCAATCCTTGGTCTTTTGTACCATAATTTTTCAAAATTTTTACAAACTCGCACATAAAATAATGTGTATGGATGTATAAATTCATGTGAACCTACCGGCTTAAGCAAATGCCTTATTGCCTACACTCCCGAGGACCCCTCGGGTGCCTTGGGTACCTTGTCACCTATGGGATAAGGCTAGAGGTACTAGTGGAGGTGCTTGAACAGAGGTGGACAGCGAAAACTGCCTGCTCAGGAAGGGCACTGTGGACTATGGCTGGTAAAGGCTGAACAGGGTAGCTAAGATGGGTCCAGGCACAGCAGTGGGAGGTTAGCATGGAAGCCTGAATGCCACTCCTGCAGGTGAGGAGGCAGGCTGATGGAGACAGCATGAAGCAGAGGGATGACAGGTCACATGGACGGATGAGCACCCATGGCCATCTGGAGATGCTGTGGCCGGATGCAGGACTTGGGGCTGATGAAGATGGCAGCACAGCTTGATGCAGGGTGATGCTGCTTTCCGTCAATTGCTGGAAGCCTTTAAATCGGGCACAGTTAGTAAGACAGTGATGTGCCTGCTAGGACCTTTGTTAACCCAAGTGAGAGGGACTCAGTGCCTGGTTGTATATACTATTGGCAAGCCAGCATGCTGAGCTAGGTAGATGTTGAACATACGCACAAGAGAAGACAGGAGGAAGACATGAGATGAGGCTGGTTTTCCCAGCAGATCCAAGGATCGAAGAATGCTAGCACCCCCACCTGAGAACCCTCACATGTCCCAATGATATCGCTGCTGCAATGCCTAGGATTTATCTGCACAAGAAGACTGAATCTTTTTTCTTCATTTCATCACTGTTCCTATCACATACAGTAATTAAATAACTCCCCATTAAATAAAGCTATTAGTTTTTTAACCCTCCTTTTTCAAATTTACCATCTTTCCTACCAAGGATCTCTTTTCTAACTATAAACTTCTCTGAGAAATTAAAACTATAACCTCTTAAAACCCTAGACAAGAAATAACAAACATAAATATGTAAAAGTAAAAATAAAAAACATGGACAACTATTCACAATGTTTGGTGAATCCTGTATACATCACGTGTCAATCTGTTTGTGACGATACCCACTGATTATAAACGTTGTGTCAGGGACATAGAAATAGGTAGCTTAAAGGAGCTGAAAAAAAAAGAAAGAGCACCATTCAAGAAGCACTTCCGCCGTGGCAACAAAGGTTATACTTGCCAAAGACAATGTGGGAAGCACGATCCTGTCAGAAAAGATTGTCACCTTGTAATCCAGAGAGAGAGAGGGAACTACTGAACAAACAGGGAATTTTGATTTCAATTTCATCCCACCCACGCTTCAATGCAAGTCACGAAGGGCTTTCAAGGAAAATTAAAATTGTGTAAGTGGCCATTTTAATATACTTGTAAAACAAAGGTGAAACCTACTTGTAAAGGACTCCCCCCCCAACCCCATCCTCTAATACATAAATAATGAGCCCTTGTTGGTTAGTGAACTAAATGAGTAATACACTAAATTTATGTTGTCAACTGATTGTCAAGGTACGATGCTTGCAAATGAGTAACTATCCTTCTATGGCTTAAGGGCATAAAATTTAAGCACTAGGCATTTCGAGTTTCCTATTTGCTACTGATTACAAACATCTAGCTCAATATGACAGATCTAATAATTATACCATCACCTGTTGAGATGAACATCGCCACATCTGAGAAGAACTGCTAAACTCTTCTTTTCTCAACTTCTCATCATAGTTTCTCTTCTTTGTGGAGTCTGAAAGGACCTGCAACGGTTATTAATGCACGATGCTCAAGTTGAAAGACTCACGAACAAGAACTCACTATTCACATAATGGAAAAAGAACAACACGACTAATCATGAAGTTCTCGGTGCAAGCAACTAGCCTCATATGCACATTGAAGCTTCTTGAAGGATTCACTTGCCAAAGCATTTCCCATATTTTTATCTGGATGAACCAGCATAGCCTGCATCACATAGCCCAGAAAACATGAGAATAAATACAACAAGCTAAAGAAAAAACATAAGAAAATGTTCTTTGGCATCGTATAAAGCAGTATATAGAATGAACATAAGCACCTTTTTCCGGTACTCTTTTCTCATTAAGGTGGGATCAATTATCTGGTTTTGAGCAAAACCAAGAGCTTCATAGTGATTTGAGCAACTCATTATCCTTTTCATCTCATCAAGTGAACCGGAATCATATTTTCGCACCATTTGTGGGAGGGAATTCACCTCAACGTTTAGAACAGTTTCCCTATTGGATATTTTGGAGGCCTTGGATGAGAAAGAATCTTCAGTTTCACTTGTTGAAGCATAAAAATTATGATCTTCACAAAACTTTTCTGCAGTGCTTTCTGGTTTTCTGGATTCTTCAAACTGTTCATGTTCCCGCATAAAATCATATCCGTGGATAAAGCTGTTAAACAAATCATTTGACAGGAATGATAGATTTGCTAGCAGAAAGATCCCAATCCATCCAACACGAATATACACAGAGTAAACAGAATATGCAGCTGATACAAAGATCAGCAAACGTGCATGGTTTTGAGAGAACATATACCCTGCATTAACATCCAAAATCACAAAAACCTTAGAATTGATTGAAATTAGAAAAATACAATGAAAAAAATGCTTCAGAATTTACTTCCAGCAGCAGAATGGTATTACAAGATAAAGAAGAGGATGGCATATACCTCCAACTATAAATAGCACTCCCATAACCCAAAAGTTTCCATAGATCCACATAGTCAGAATCCCAAAAAGTAGAAAAACAAAGAGTCCAGGTGTGTAGCCCAAGTAATGAATTGTTGCACAGGCACCTCCCTGGAACATAAATGTAAAAGAAAAAATAATTACTTCATGATCAGAGTACTACTTCCAGAAAACTAAAGTTTTAATTTTTAACAAGTTCAGATAAGAACTGATAGAAAGAAAAACACCAAAACCTTCCCAATACATACAACCCATACTTCCAGCCGAAAGTCGGCAGGGTAACATCTTGCATGATGCCACCTGCCAGATATTTTGTAATTAAATCATTTTTTCCAAACTTAAGTCATGTGTACCATTTACTAGAAAAGACCATTTTTGAAAGACAAATGTGAAATCTAATCATCATGATGATTAACGACATCAATCAAAATCGATTCTCAAAATTTTATGAGAGAAAATTCCAGAATGAATGTCTTAATGAATAATTGTCCTGTAGTTAATTACGTTCTATTATGCTTCTATCATTCCACATCATATCACGTATATTCACTTTCACCAAATATAATCATCATATCACAACATGTTCTTACAGAAGGAAAAATCTTGTACAACCATATCCAAGATTTACATTTAAATACACAATTAATCATCTTTCCTGTTTGACAACTAAATCATCATTATTAGAACTGTTTTAGATAAATTATAATCTAATTTTGAATGCCACATGATCATCCTGGTCAGATTACTACTTTCCCCTTGTAACTAGATGACCATGCCTCTTGTTTAGAAGTTAACCTTTGTCCCTGATTAGAAATAAAAATGAGACAACCAGGGCACCTTCCATTGACATTTCCTGGAAGGCTGATTGACCAGAAGGATATAGAAATGGGTGTTTCCACTTTGTCCTGTTTCAGCCTTCGATTAAGAAACAGAACCATCCACATTTTCATATTATGCAAGACCTATTCCCGATTAAAGAAGTCAGAGAGATGGAGAAAGTAAGCCCAGAAAATTAAAATGATAAAAGATCCATTTAATTGATTTGTAAACAACATAAGAAGAATAGTAGTTCAGAGGATCCATCAGATAACGTTTTTTTGAAAGGTCAAGACCGGTTTTATGTTAAAGTAATTTTAAAGGACCACAAACATTGAGAAAGTAAAGCGAAAACAACAAGAAGGGTGAAGGTCTTGGGAAAGATCCTAAGCAGGTGGCTTCTTGTAGGAAGACAATGCTTAGCAATCTTCCATACAATGATTTTAATCTTAACAGGAACAGGTTGCCTCCAAACCAGATGACGCCAAAATACTTCCACAACCGATAGTTAACATGCCCAAAGCTGACTTCACAGTAAAAATAGAATTGATGCAAGGCAGCCAGGTTAGCATAACATCTTTGGTCATCAAGGATACAAAGCAAAACATAAAGATGTTTTATCTCCGCATCCTTGAGATACATCCTGAAAGTTGACCGCCATTTTAGAGTCCTCATCCCAAACATCGTACACCCTAGAACTCAAATGTTTGCACAAGCTAAAAAAATTAGGAAATAAAGAGGCCAATAGAGCATGCCCAACACACTGATATTTCCATAATGAAGTTCTCTTGCCATTACCTACATCAATAGTAGTGGCTGACATGAAAAACTCTCAATTATGCAAGATACCTCTCCAAATACTCAACTCTGTTGCTATCTCTAAAATCTTTGATCCAAGAATCATCTTCACCAATGTAGTATTTAGAATGGACTAATTTTACCCATAGAGTTTCTATTAAGGTTCAAATTGGTAACCACTCAAAAGAGCATAGCACTGTTCTGTTGATTGTTGTCAACACCTTTTTGTTAATGATGAAATGGAGTTTCAAATTAATGGGCTGGCTTCAATGATTACTTGAAACTTTAGACAATCCCTATTCCCTACTGGAAGGATCTTCAAAGTATGTACATCACAGGAGGGGATGAAACCATTGTTTCTAGATAGAATCATGGCACACGATCAAACTAAGTCCGTCTGAGAATCTCATTTTTAGCAAAGATAAACCTTCTGTTGTATCTCCTTATAGACTACTTAAAAAATTGATGATATCCTACAAAGATACTAGATAGTCCGGTGATATTATAAAAGTATAAAACTAAGGTTCAAATTCTGTGAAAATTTAGTGTTGACCCCTCTATGCTAGATGGTGCGAATATATTAGCATTAAGTTATATCAAGCAATTGTTTAAATGTCCTTAATGAACTGTTTAACAACCTATTTGATAGAGCGTGCACATTCACATAAAACAATAGACTAAAGGATCGTAACCTTACAAGCCCAATGAAATGCAATCAAGCTAATTTAAGTTTGTTTGATGTTAATTTTTTTTATTTATTTGATTTCAATGTTGGATCTTAGGTTTTGAATTTAGGCTTAAATTTTATGTTCAAGTCGGCTTATTTGATTTGGTGTTGGAGTTCAGTTTGATTGAAATTATAATGCTTCCACTTTTATTTGAATTTAAATCAATTAAATGTTTTGAGATTTAGTTTCATTTGATTGACATGTTGATTGAGATAATTTAATTCTCTTTCTTATGTTGATTTGAATTTATATGATGTTTTAAATGTGCTTTTTTTATTTTGTTGGTTTGGATGTTTGAAATTTTGATTTAACTGTCTTAAGTTTGCATTGAATATTTTTGAATGTTTTTCAATTTATTGATCTAAAATTAGATCAATTTTATGATCTGATTTTTTTGCTTTAAAGACTGTTTTTGGTGTCTTTTTAGTGTCTTAAAAGTTGTTTATTTAATTTGTCTTGAAGTTATTTAGTTGTCACTTAATTAAGGATTTAACTCCATCGGATTAAGTGAGTTTTATTGGATTTTTCATCTTGCTTAAATCTGACTTTGATATTTTTTCAGATTTAATGAATGTGTTTTAAATTCACTTTATCTTGTTTGTTTAGGTTCCGTTCGCATCCCATCCGGTCCGTCGGACTATCATTCGGTGCCCAAACTCAATCATTCACAACGGTGCTTGAAAGTTCTTCATTGAATAGTATGTCGACATGAGTACATCAGTTGACTTTATGCAGGGAAATCTAAACATGTCGATTCTTCCTTCCACCAAGGTAGATTTTCATAAGATTGAAAAAAAAATTTGATATTATGACAACAAGCCGATTCATTCTTGATCGAATGAAATTTACTTTCAATATGGCTAAGTCGTTAGATTTGTCACATCGAGGAAGGGTCCGTCTACAGTAGGAGATTGTCCCATACCTACATCCGGATTGACATACTAGGATGTACCCGGAGTAGCCGTCCAATGATGGAGCACCCAAGCAATGGGCTAACTCCTTAATTTAATTTTTTTCGGATTCTAAATTTTTATTAAGTCCATTTTTGTGTCCAAGACCCAATAGACCAGTTCAAGTCCCATCAGCCTGGTTGGCTGGTCTTCAAGTCTTCTTGAGCCTGCTGGCTCTCTTTGCACTTTGTGGGCCCGGATGGCCTGCTGCAATGCCTCGACCCTTGATCCGTACTTCTATTTGGGCCGAGAATGAGGGTCCCACCCGAGTAGTCTCTTAGCCCATCGGACGGATTCCAAGAGCCCCGATGTCAACCCTCATCTCAAGCCCTTAACATGGCTGTTTTGAGATGAGATCAGCGTCAGCTTAGAGGCTGATTATGGCTATAAACGGGGTATGCAGGTCAGTTAAAGGCTGGAAAAGGGCCAGTTAGGGGACCATTTTGTGGGTCTGCACCGACCCGCTAAGGGGCTGGAAAACAGAATAGTTAAGGGACTGTTTAGACTGAAAATAAAGGCCCCACCCGAGTAGCCTTTTAGCCATTCGAACGGATTCCAAGAAGCCAGGATGTCGACCCTCATCTCAAGCCTGTGATGGGATTGATTGACCTTGAAAGGGATACCACGAAGGAGACTGTGTAAGGACTTGTTCAAGGGTCTGATTTTGGGTTTAGAACCGAGAGGATGCGGGGTCCTGCTATGGGTTGGAAACCGGGACAGCATGGAGTCTGGTTTAGGAATATGATCGGGACAGATTTAGGGGCCACAAAGGGGCTGCTTGAGGATGCTGCGTGAGGGCAGAAAAGGTCTGAACTGAGCCTGTTTTAAGGGGCAGCCAAGGGGGCTGTGTAGGAAATAGAACCGGGATGTGTGGGAACCAGTCAGTGACTGTTTGGGGTATTTGGCCATGGGAATTTTCTGATTTTTGAGGGGACGTGCAAGGAACGAAACAAGGGTAGCCGATGGGGCATTATTAAGGGACTGATTGGGCCAAGAATGAAGACCCCACCCGAGTAGTCTCTTAGCCCGTCAGATGTCAACCTTTATCTCTAACTCGTAGGAGGACCAGTTAACCTTGGAGAAGGGAACACAAAGGGAACTGTAAGGGGGAGGTTGCAAGTGACGGATCGAAGAGGTGATGCTCGTGGACACAAGGGAACCAGCATGAACTTTAGGAGCACCGAACATGGGCTTCAAGGGGTCACTGCAGGTGGGCCAACAAAGAGGCCCCAAGGAGTCTGCAGTAAAAGATTTTAAGGGCGGCCATAAGGGCTATTCAGGTCATGGAATGCCATCTCGCCGATATCTCGCGAGATCTCGCGAGAAACTCAGTCTCGCCAAGGGGCTGAGATACGAGATTGTCGAGATCTCATCCCATGTAGATCGATCCACGACTACTCTGCACCCCATTTATGATAGTGTAAACACATTTAATATATTTCACTATCACTTGTACTATCACATAAAAATGTGTTACAAGTTTGATTTCATATTAGTATTTAAATAAGATTACATACAAGTTTAAATCTTTTAGAAGCACAAAGATCATCTTTTTGATAATAAAAATATTTTGTAATTGTTCATTCACACAGTTGATGTACAAAATGTGTTATATATTTTCATATAAATTCATTGATGTACCCTTTTTTATAAGATATTACGTTATGTTTCATACATATATTCATTTTGATCCGAGAATCCGAGATTCAATCTTACGAGATTTTTCCGAGATCGCTTCGAGATCTCTTCTCTTTCACCCTCCCGAGATGAAGCCGAGATCCGAGATCGCAATCCTTGATTCAGGTGATTTGCCATGGTAGGTTAAGGGGCTGTGTTGGCACCGATTTTTTTTAGATTAAGCCCATTTCCATGTATATAATGAGCTTTGTAGGCCCACTCTTCTTATAAGAGCCTGCTCATCATAGAGGCTGGAAAGACCTGCAATGTAAAAAAAAGAAAGAAAGAGGAAGAGGGCAGACAAAATTGTTGACTGAGGAAGACAGGGCTGAAGCCCATTTAGAGCAGCCAGCACATAGGCATCCTAGGCCCAATCCGCGACTACAGCGTTTCCAGCGGTTGGAGATGGAGTCGGGGAAGGTTTTCGGTTAGTTTTTACACCGAATCAGACTCACCCGAGGATAGAAAATCCTATGGAAACCAAAAGACCGCCTAAACAAGACCTCCGGAGCCATTAAGGGCAAGGGAAACTAAATCCCGCAAGTTCCGGACTCGTACAAGTCCTTCTCGGAGTAGGACGCTCAATTACAGGAGGTTCCCAACTCCCAGAGGGATACCTGCGCTATGGGGACAGCGGGAGCCACCGAAGGCCAGGGAAAAAGAGAGAAGGGAGAATCGGGAACAAGAAGGAAGTTGGTTCCGCCAATATCGGACTCCTCCGAGTCCAGATCGAGGCCGGAAGTCACTGTTCGGCAGGTTTCCTAACCGAGGAAGGGCGGCCGGGAGTCTATAAGACCAATGCTAAGGCTCAACCGCAGAAGGGGAACGGAGGCGGAGAGCAGCCGGGAGAACAAGAGGAGGAGCCGTGAGAGCCAGAAACGGAGAGAGAGAGAGAGAGACCGGAGTCCTCTCCCGAAGCCGCAGTCGCCGGAGTCCTCTCCCGAAGCCGCCGTCGCCGGACCCCCCTCCGGGAGCTGTCGCCGCCATCGCCGTCGCCGGAACCCCTTCCGGGAACCACCGTCGCCGGACCCCCTCCCTCCGGGAGCCACCTCCGCCGTGATCGAGTGCCGAGAGAGAGGAGCTGTCCGCCGTGAAGAGAGGAGGTCGGGGGGATTATTTTTCCCCCCAACTATATTCCACCGTGGCATGAGTGGGGGGGGCCCGCACGAGAGGAGGCAGCCGTGCGCGGGTGGCCGCGTGAAGCGCTGTTGACCCGCGGGTCAACCAGCGAGTGGGGCCCACCTTTTGAAGCTGTTTAAAAAAAAAAGAAGAAGAAGAAGAAGAAGAGAAGAGCCGCGCAAGTGCCCATTGAAGCCCAATAACTTGGTGGATGAACAGTGCTATGATATTGAAATTTAAATTTTCAAATCGATTTAATTCAAACAAACCGAGGCAAGCATAAGACCGGTTCTAAACCCACCTCATGGCTTCGGCATAATCTAAAAGAATTCAAATGGAAAACCAGGAGGCCGGTTCTAAACCCACCTCCTGACCCATGATTAATTCAAAAATAAAATAAAACAAACAATCAACTTAATTTAAATAAAAATCCATTTAATTTAAACAAACCGAGGCAAGCATAAGGCCGGTTCTAAACCCACCTCATGGCTTCGGCATAACTTAAAAGAATTCAAAATAATTGGGAAACCAGGAGGCCGGTTCTAAACCCACCTCCTGACCCTCTTCTTAAGGTAGACATCCAAAGGTCTATAAAAACAGACCCCAATGTCTTACCAGTGCAGTAAGCAGTTCATCAACTCATGAAGGAGCCATGAAGATAGATATGAGCTAATTTCCCACAAGTCTATCAAAGACCGGGATATGCTCAGTCTCAAGACAATGAGATGAGTCCCCACAAGCTTATCAAAAGCCGGGTGTGCTCAATCTCAAATCAATGGGAGGAATGCCCACAAGTCTATCAAAGACCGGGTGCTTTTTCATCTCAAATTGATCAAGCAAGTTTCATGTTCATCAAGGATGATTCAAAAGACCAGATTTCTGATCAAGTTGTAAATCATGTCTCATATTGAGGAAAACAAATGAAAATTCATGTTCGGTGCATAGATTGATGTTACAAGGAGAGACAACCATATGAAATTTCTGGAATGCAAGACAACAAAAAAATTAACAAATGATTCAAATAACTCTGAAAATTCTGAACCTGTAAAAGACTTTAAAATTTTAAAACCTGTAAATTTGAAATCTGAATCTTTATACAACCAAATCCCAAATCAAAACACTCTCAAACAAATCACAAACTCAATTAAATCCATAAACAAAATCTGAATTCTAAAAATCAGAAATCAGGACCTGCAGTCCGAAAACCTTTGAAAATGCAGAATCTGCAAGAAATCTGAAGTCTGAAATCACAAGGAGATCAAAATCTGAACTTTACAGAAGGAACCGAAGCCTGTAAAATCTGCAGAATTTCAAATCTGAAAATTTAAAATCAGTAGTCTGAAATCTGTAAATTTTGTAAATCTGGAATCTGAAGCTTGAAAACCTGCCATGGGTAAGACTGAAATCTGAAAAAAAAAATCTGCAGAGGAAGCGTTTGAAACAAGTCTGCAGCAAGCAAGGCGTTCAAATCAAAGTCAATTGTGGAGTGCATCAAATAAATAAATCTCACTCAAATCAAACCCCATCCAAAGCATTCAATGAATAATCAGAGCCCAGTATCCGCACAGTTTAATAAATCTGGAGACTCTAATTCGATTCCAATTAAGCTCTCAAATCCAAGGGAAGTCAGATAATCAACATATTTAAAATTTCCTATTAAACCTCAAAACACAGCCAGATCCAAACTCAAATTTGTTCAGGACAACCCTTAAATCTGAAGATCCAATTACAAATCTCAGAACAGAAATTTGAATTGAATTCATCAAAGAAAAGAATCCAGGAGCTGGGTCACAGGGTATCGGGAACTCCAAGACCATTTTAGTTCAAACATGCAAACATCAAAAGTCAAAGACAATTTCAGCTCAAGTCAGCTAAGTAAACCAAATAAAAAAAATTCATAAAACAAATTCAACAAACTCAAAGACTTGAGTCAATAAATCCTAATAAAAAAAAATGATGAACGACCAGCAAGCTTAAAATTCACACAATCTAAAACAAACCTCAAATTTGTAAGCTGTAAAAGAATCTCAAACTTAAATTAAAACAAATCAGAAAATGACAAGTGAGAATTCCCAACCTGTTAAACACCAAGATAAACTAAAACTTTGCAAACCAGACTCACTATTTAAGCAAATTCCATTTGATTCAAATGAAATCAAACCACAAGACAGAATTTAAGCAAATCTGCAAACAGACGATCAAAGGTTAACTCAAATTAGTTCTAAAATCAAGTTTGTATTCCAGCTTCCAAACAAAATGCAAATTCATCAAACAAGTTTAAACTCAAATCAAACTAAATTAATTTGAATCAAATTCCCATCAAACCAATCAAACTTAAATGTCTAAAAAAAAAGACCCAAAACCTAAAACCTGCGAGTCTGAAATTCAAAAATCAGATCACATAAATCTGAAACTCCATAAAAGAAACCCAAAGAATGTCAAATTCATGAAATACAAACTCTGCAGAATCAACTGAAATCCAATTTAAACCAATAAATCAAATGAACTAAATTCAACCTAATTGAAAATTAAATCAAATCAAACTCAGTTTTAATCAAATTCAATTCAATCCAAATCAATCAAAGTCAACCAAATAAATCTCTCAAATTAAATAAATCAATTCCAAACAAATTCAAATTGAATCAAACTCAAATCAATAAGCAATTCAAATAACTTCAAACAAAAGCAATTCACAAATTAAGTTCAACAGATCAACTTCAATCCAAACCAAAAGCAATTAACAAATCAAATTCAACCAATTAAATTCAAACCAATTCAAATTAAATCAAATCAAATCAACTTAAATCAATGCAATTTAAACCAAATTCAAACAAATTAAGTGCTTGCATTCCGTCAATTTCATGGGGCTGTTTTCCTATGTGTGAATGTTTATTTTTGTGGATGCATGTCTGCTATTTCAATGGATTGCTATGACGCTTAATCAAGGGTTTTCGAGTAATCTCGATGTAATTAACGTCGGATCTTCGCACCATCCGACGGGGAGAGGTCAAAACAAATTTTCAAAGAACCTAACAACCTCTACATATAATTTTGACCCTAGTTAGTACTTTTATGGAATACCATCTATTTTCCTAAAAAGTCAATGCTAAGGTCTAATCAAATCTAATCCAAATTCAAATCCGGAAAATGAATTTTCAAAACAAAGAAATTCTTTGAATTTTGAGGTTACACCAGGCTGCTAGCAGGATGGTCTACAAATGGGCCTTGGAGTAGTCTGCAGAAGGGTGCTACAAGTGGACCGAAAGGGGGATCCTAAGGGGTGCTACGAAGGGTCTGTAAAGGCCGGTAAAGGGATCGGCAAAAGAGAAAATAAAAAGAAGATGGGAGAAGAGGAAAAGAAACTTGAAGGGCTACATGGCTAGGGGTGGCACCTTACCTTTCTTCTCTTCTTCTCCTTCCCCTTGCACCGGCAGAAACAGGCCTCGGCCCCCCTTTCCTAGCAGGGAACATGGGAAATGGATAGAAAAAGAAGTGAGAGATTGATAAAGAGAGAAAGAGGAAGGAGATTATCTCCACTTTTCACAACCCATTCTCAATTGTAGGTCTTATCCGAACAAGCTTAATCTTGAAGTAATCCCACAATGGTTGGGGATTAGGTCAGTCTTTTTTAGCTCATTCTCATCAAGACAGCTTTCGATCCGACGGTTAATAATAATTCTGGATCGAAATTATTTAAATCAACTTCGAAAATGATCGAAATTATCCGAAAGATGCTCTGATAACCGTATATCTTGTGCTCTATCAAACCAACGGTTGAGGGTTTTCAATTTGCTTCAAGGTCACTAATTTGATAGATTTTCCAATCGGTGCAATCTTGATTTTCAAAAATTCTAAAAATTATATCTAAAATACAATTAAATAATTACACACTAGAACTTTGGTCTTCAAGCATAATAGCCATGTCCATGGGTTGTTTGAACAGATTTTCCCCTACCTTAAAGTATGTGGCGAGCTCTGCAAATTTCTAAATTTTGTCCATAACTTCCCGAATACAGGTCAAATTGATGATCCGACACTAGCATTGTTTGTCTGGAAATCGAGCGAATGTTCTGATGGTGCTGGATGTTAACGGGTCCTCAATTTTTTCGGACCCAATAGAGGCAAAATAATTATTGTACTGTCCGAAGTCGGATTCTGACATTCAAGATACCATTATGAAGGCCTTGACTTATACCATCCTATGGGCCCACTTGTTTAGCCTTTCGAGTCTATTAAGCCCTATTAAAATGGTGTGGAAGTCCACTGTTACTGTTTCACTCATAAGTTGTCGAATATAGATCAAACTTCCAATCCGACTTTGACATTGTTCAACATTAAGTCAAGTGGACTTTATGACATTGCCACTTGTTATTAGGTATGACCCGATATGTCCAGACCCAAGAAGGGCAAAACTATCATTTTGTTCCTCGGAGTCGGTTTCTGACGTTCAATGCACCATTGCAGAGCTCTAAACTAGTGTAGTACTATAAGCCCATTTGCTCGGCCTTTCGGGCCCATTAAACCCTACTGAAGTTGTCTAAAAGCTCATTCTTATTGTTTTGTCCATATCTTGCTAAGTATGGATTGGATTTTCGATCCGACTTCGGCATTTGCTTAAGTTTGAATTGAACAAACTTGAAGGTAATGCTTGATCATTATTAGGCCAGCGTTTAGTCGATCGGGCCTAATAGGAGCAAAATGGCCATTTTACCACCCAGAGCCAGATTTTGGCATCTGGGATATCGTTGCAAAGACCTTCAATGGCACTATCCCATGGGCCCATCTACTTGATCTTTTGAACCCATTAAGCCTTGGTAAGGCCGTTAAGAAGCTCACTTTAACTGTATTTTTACCATAACTAGCCAGATACAAGTCAGATTTCTGATATGACTCTAGCATTCTTCAAATTTGGGTTTGGTGGATCCATTGATGGTGTTAATTATTATTGGGTCAACTTTCGCTCGGTTAAGCCCAATAAGACTTATTGGACTCGTTTAACACATCAACCCCAAATATGATGTGAAGTTGACCCCACTTGATTGTTTGATTTTCTTTCATGTGTTTTTGCCCAATACTTGCCATTTTTAGGTACCATGACATTTTTGGGCGCCAACCATCTAATAGTTAAAATGAGTATGTAAGCCCCATAATCAAGTCATGATCACTAAGGTAAGAGGTCTTTGCTTAATTGCTTGTATTTCATGTTGTATGCACTGAGATCAAGCAAAGTCGGCTAGGGCTTGATGTTTCTAGATGGAAAAATCAGGAGGTTCAGCTATTGCATGGTAATTAAAGATGTTGGAAGTTGCGGGACATAAAGTTATGTTTATTTATTTATCCATATTTGGCAGAGGGAAATCCTGAAAAGTAAACTTAATTGGCATCCACGTGCTTAAATCAATTCTCCCTATGATAGTCAGTGATCCCAATTCATGATTAGGTCTATTGAAGATTGTTTGGCTTCAATACAATCCCCAATTCCAACCAGTCAATGCTGGTTCATTAGGCCTATTGGTCCATGAAGAACCAGTTAAGGACTCGCATACACTCGCTGAAATGGATTTGGCCAATTTACATAAAAATTTATCAACATAAGTATTTGCCTAAACTGGTTACTATTTCATTAAGTCAAACATAGCTTGACATAAGTAGTCTAATGAATTCGATGGACCCAATCCAACCCATTTAGTTCATTTGCACAGGCTAGAGCAAGTCTGCAATTGCAGTGAGACAAAAATGGCCTTGCAGCCTGTCACTGCAATGCGGCTGCCACATCACCAAAGAAAGGACTGAGTAGCGACATGGCCTCTACATTTTGCATTGTCTACTTGTAGAAAAAAATGGAACAAAAAAGTAAAAAAATGAACAATGTCTACACCCTACAACTCGACGACAAGCTCTAAGATCTAGAGTGCCTACCGCCCCATCCCCGCAGTGTGCCACTAGAGGATAAAGGAGCAACCACACATCTGCTACTCCTAATCATCCCCGCACACATACCATGAGGGCCTTCCTTTTTTGGCAACAAAGGGGGTTACCCCTTCGATGGGACAAAGTGTTCCACCTTCATCTTTGCAAGGCCCACTGGTCTCAAGCGCTTGAGTTGCCCCGCTTCCCCATCACCTACCCTCTCTTGACTCGATCTCCGACGAGCCTTCTGCAAGTTTCCTCTGCAAACTTGGCAGCTACAGAGGTCCTAGTGAGACAAGTCATAGATACCTGTTGGCACTCATGTTTTCAAAAAAAAACTACCTTCTTATAAATTTGAATTAGAAGGGGGACAAAAAAAGAACACATGACGAGCGAAGTATCCGACAATACCATAAATCAAAGAATTAACATCCAAAATACAGCTGGGTAGGGCATTGATCCTCCAAACATTTGTCTGACGATAATGATGCTGTTAATGGACTATTAATTGTAGCTCTAAATGTGGACATGCATAAAAAATATGGCCAGAATTGAATAAGGACATCAGGCTGTGCAATAGTTAAATACCTATGCTGGAAAAACAGGAGTCGGTGAGAAGGAATAGCCCACTCGGTCCACAGTCACAGCACCTAAAGTAAGAGGGGAGCTCGTCATGTAAGCCAACTGATGTGTCTACAAAGTAGAGAGAGTCGGAAGCCTCATAGAAGTTATGAAATTGCAAACAAAATACCCAATCAGAGAATGTTGGTTGACCAAAAAAAACTGAGGGGCTTCGGTGGCAGAACCGACCACCCACTGGTTCCCGCACCTCGCAGGACTCTGCTACATGGAGCTAACAGGTTTTCGGAAAGAGAACGAGGCCGTGGGAAGCAAAAGATGGAAGGATGCGGCAGCATAATTGATCCTCAGTCAGATCCCGCGCAAGGTGGGAGTCTTTTGATGTTGGAAATCATACAAGGAGGGAAAGACTTCCCAACAAATCGATCCGGGTATTTTCAGAATCCTCCGAGTCCATCTCGAAGTTGGAATCCCTATTTCGGGAGGTTTCCTAGCGGGGGAAGGAGACCACCGAGGCTTATATAAGCCCGGTCAAAGCTACGGAAGAGGGGATTCGGGGATCCGAGATCAAAAGGAGATAGAGAGAGGCTGATCGCGAGAGAGGCACGGATCGAGCAAGGGCAAACAAAGAGAGATTCCGGGATCGAGAGAGGGAGAGACCTAGGCGGCCGAAAAAGGTCAAAGGGAGAAGATGAGGTCGCCGTGGGAAGCCATTCGGAGAGTGTAATTACCTTGATTCTAGTGCGTAGACGGGAGCAGCCGTCCGTTCTTCAGCCGTTGGGAGGCCGTCGCAAGCTCCGTCTACAGTTGAGGGCCTCGGCTGGACCTTCGGGCGTTGCCAAGGGAGCTTCCTCCATGGGCGGGGTGTCTGCCAAGTCTTCAGCCTTCATCGGAGTATCTTCCGGAAGCTGTCGTTGCCGAAACTCCTTCCCGAAGCCGTCGTCGTCACTGCGAGCTCACGCCTCCGCCGTAAGCGCCCCCCCCCTCGCGGTCGGGTGAACAGTGCTAGTCGGCGAGGGATTATTTCCCCCCAACTTACATCCACGTTGGCATGTGATGGGGCCCACGAGCAAAAAAAGGGGGAAAGGCACCGCATCGTCCGCGGCCGATGCCGTGAGGAGGAATAGCAGAAGATCTGTTGACCCGCCGGTCAAATACGGGTGGGGCCCACCCAAATGAAGTGATCAAAAAAAAAGAAAGTAGGCAAAGGCAGAGCCCTCCGCGCGAGGAAGCCGCAGGCAGGCATTGGGCCAGGCCCAACAGAGGCCTAATCGGCCTTGGTGGAACAGGGGCTCAACAGTGGCCTAATGAATTGAGATTTTAAAATATTCCATCAAATGTAATTTATATAAAAATGCACTAATAAAGTAAACAAACCGAGGCGAGCGGCTAAAAACCCGCCTCATGGTCTTGACATAACTTAAAAGAATGAAAATAAATGGGAAAGTAATAGGCCGACTTTTAAGCACGCCTCTTGACCCATAATAAAAAAATTAAATAAAACAAACAATAAACAAAAATTAAATAAAAATCTACTTTATTAATTCACAAACCGATATGAGCATGCGGCCGGCTAAAAACCCACCTCATGGTCTTGGTTTAACCTAAAAGAATTCAAAATAAATAGGGAAAGTAATGGGCCGGCTCTAAGCACGCCCCTTGACTCTTTAAGGTAGACATATAAAGATATATTTAAAAGACCCCAATGCTATGGGGAGGTTGTGCATGATCAACATGCCAATATGCCAAACTATGAGCTAATGAGGGATACCAAACATAACATGAGTTCCCATAAACTTGTCAAAAGCCGGGTGTGCTCAACCTTGGACCGGTTGGAAGGAAGGATCATACGCCTATCAAAGGCCGGAACATGTTCAAGACAACAACATTCAAGTTGATCAAAGGCTGACAGATGCTTGATTCCAAGTTGATGAAATGAATGTCAAAGTGTTGTATTTCAAATTATGCAAACAGTGTGAAAGATTGTGTTCAGTGCAATTTAATGGAAAAGGAAGATCAATGACCCCATGAAGTGACTGGAATGCAAGGAGATAAAAAGAAAAAAGTAGAAAACATGAAATCTGTAAGAATTCTGTACAAGATTAACGTCTGCAGAATCAAAAAATTTCTCAGGCTACGGCCTGATCTAACTTGCAAACAGAACTTGAGCTTCATAAATCACAATTTCGGTTAAATCTGATTCAATCCAGTAAGCAAGTTTAAAACAGGAGCAATTAAAGTCTCAAGATAATTGAAGTGCGTGCAAATCCGAAATTTATCAAATCTCAGACGGAGCAAAGCTTGACAAAGCTGAACCTGATTCAACAAGCACAACTGAAGAGAAGTGACAGGAGATCAACTCAAGACAGATTCCAAATCTTTATCATGTCAAGTCTTAATGATCAATCCAAAGAAACTCATTCCCAACAAAATATGCCAACTTGAACTTAACCCAATCTCGAACTAAATTTCAAACAGAATTCACACCAAAATTCAATGGAATTCTCCAACATTCTAAACTTTGAATGAACTCATCCAAATTAAATCCGAACCAAATCCTGCCTTAATTAGCATAAATCAGATTTCAAATAAAAAAGGGTATCGAATTCATCATCAGAATAGCTCAATTTAAGGCAAAGTTTCAATTCAATAAAAAAAAGAGAACCGACCAAAAGAAGGTCATCAATTGACCAATTCAAAACAAATCTCACAACTCATAAACTTTAAATTGGGCTTTAGTCAAGATTGATGCAAATCTCAGCACAAGAATCTCAAATTGAAACCAGAAATGTCAAATCCTCAAAGAACAGAAGAAACTCAAACCCAAAGTCTGGAACCTGAATCTTCGTACAACCAATCAAAACACTCTTAAATCAATTACAAACTCAATCAAATCCATAAACAGAATCTGAACCAAGCCATAAAACGAACCACAAAACCAAACAAATCAAAAAAAAAACAGAACATGAATCAATCTTGAATTAAACCAAACTTGATAACGAATCTGCAAAAGAAACTCCAAGTTTGAATAAGATAACTAAATTTAAACCAGATCTTAAAATAAATTTCAACCGATTCAAGCAAACCAAAACAATCTCAAATTTGCACAGTTTGAATGATTTCAAACAAACTCCAAGTTTAAAAAACCTGTTAAGCACCAAATCCAATTTAATTTCAACTAAACAAATTTAAATGAAATTGAAGAGAACACATTTAAGAAAATCATCATCCAGTTCTAAATCAGGACAATCACGTTCAGACCATTTTTACTCAATCCAAATCAATTTTCTAAATCAGTTATTAAAATCAACTTCTTTAAAACAAACTAAACTTAAATCAATCCATGAACAACTTTAACTCAAATCATTAATCCAAATCAGTTCACATAAACCTGAAACCTCAAATTAAGACATAATCCCACATCAAAAGATATTGAGTTCATATATAAAAAAAAACACAATCCCCAAATTTAATTCAAATCAAATTTTAAAACTCACAAATCAAATACAAATTAATCAAACAATCAAATTCAACTTAAACCAATAAATCTAATTTGAATCAACTAAATTAATTAATCAAACTCAAATTAAATCAAATCAAATCCAAAGCAAATTAAGTGTTTGCATTCTAATCAAGTTCATGGGGCTATTGTTTCTCCTATGTGTATGTGAATGTTTATTTTTTTGATGCATTGTTCTTCTATTTATATGAGTTGCTATGACGGATAATCAAGGATATTTGATCATTCTCGATGTAATTAACGTCAAATCTTCGCACCATCCGACAGAGAGGTCAAAATCAATTTTCAAAAAAACCTAACAACCTCAAATTATATTTTTATACATATCATAGATCAAATTAGTACTTTTATGAGATATCACCTTTTTTCTTAAGAAGTCAATGCTATGGTCAAATCAAATCAAATCAAAATCAAAATAAAATTCGAACAGGAAAATGAATTTCCAAAATATTTTAAGATTTTTTTGAGGTTACATCAATACCCCCTCGCCATAGCCAGTCCTCAAGACAGAGAGGTTGGATCCTTCATCTTCGACGCTCACCAATACCCTCTCCTGCCGATGACGATGCCATGGAGTTTGGCGGTTGGCCTATTTGCCACTGCCAATGATCGCAACGGCGTGGTCGACGCCAACCCACCCTCTTCTTCCCCAATCATCTTGAAGGCTGATAAGAGAGGCAACATCTTCTACATCATCTTCAGGAGGGGATTCTGAAAGTAAGATGGATCATGGATGTATCCCTCATCTCCACATCTCGGCTCCATGACAAGCTTCAAGCCTCCCAACCTCCCCAACGGCAACTTCAATGGCCCCTTCCCTCCTCGATTTCAAGACTTCAACATTTCCCGCTCCGCCAATGATGATGCTAGGATTCCAAAGATGGACTTCTTTTATCTCTGTTGGCAACCATAATGTCGTGGTCAATGACTCTCCATCTCTTCTTCTTGGTCGGCCACATTTCAGAAAGCCCCAGAGACCTCACGAATGTCAGCTTCTTCTGAAGAGGGACGAGAAGGGGTACTCCCTTTTTTTCTACAGGTAGGGGGTATCCAGTATCCCATTCATATATGAACCAGCAAGCAAGATGAATGAGAATGGCATCTTCATCTCCACCTTCGTAGGACCCTGATGGATTCTACTATAAGAGCTCATCAGCAAGGCCAATGTAGAGACCTGCACACACAAACCATGGTGGCAACCTTTGTCAACAAGAGAGCGAGTCTTGGATACACCATAAATGGGGGCTATAACCTGACCCCTATGGCGCATTTGCTCCACACATCCTTGATGCTATGCTCCTTCTGTGCTCCAATCCTCTCCCTCCATTAACAACAAGTACATCTTGGCAACAAGGTTACAAGGAGATATCTACACTAAGGACATGGTGGTGGCAGCTTCCGATGGAATCACCATTAGTGCTGGTATAGATCGAGTAATGGACGTCGGTGGGGGCTTATTGCTCCTTTGCATCACCAATGAGGCATACCTTGACATCGACAGTGGAGCCCTAATGGAGTCCCAAAGACCCATAGTCATCCAAGTCTTGGCCACTAGGTTGCCTCATTGTGACAAGGGGTGCAAGATAGACTTCGGATGTCATAGACGGATCAAATCCACATTGACAAAAGTTTGATCTCAATAGACGCACTAAGATGATGTGCTATAAATAGTGTTGGGCTCAACAAAATCTCTGAAATAGCAAATGGAGCCAAATCATATTAATTGTTAAAGATGGATTAAGGCCTATTAACAAGAAAATCAAGCCCAATAAGTTACAAGAATGTCCAAGAAGAATAGGATGCTACAACAAAGTCAGTTATGCAAAGACATGGCCTAATAGGCGTATAACATGGTCATTGGCAACCCCTCTGGAGGAGACCCATTGTCATTTAGTTTGAAAACTTTGGCATAGACATCAACAACCGTTGTCATTCAGTTTAAAAAGCTTGAAAAATGATCGTCAGCACATCCTTCAGAGGAGGACCATTGTTGTTCGGTTTGAATACTTTGGCATAGCTGTCGATAACCTTTCTAAAGGAGGGCCATTGTCGTTCGAGTTTGGTATACATTGAAATCATTGGGCCAACCCATCCCTTCTAGAGCTCAATTAATCACCACCAAGTTAAAGTATTAAGCTATGTAGTCAGAAGCGAGAGGCAACTGAGGCGAGGGAGGGCTCGCCTTGCCTCAGGTGCTTGAGGTGGACGCCCCAGGCACCCGATGCGACATTTTTTTATTGAAGAACTTCTCAAAATATATATATAACATTAAAACTTTTGAAGAAGAACATAAAAAATACAAAAAACTGACTTCTAAGGCCTATAATGTATCAAGATATCGGAGTCTCAAGGTGGAAAACTGGGCATTGGGGGTTTTGGGGTGGAGAAGGATTTAAGTTACCAAATTTGACTTTTATAGAATCCTGACCCGAGTGAGGCAAGATCTACCGAGACAAGACGTTTTTGCCTCACCTCAACGCCTAGACACCTGAGGCGAGCGCCTAAGATAACATAGGTATTAAGGCAAGCAAGTTCATCTCAAGAAAGTTAAAGCCCAATTGAAAGAAATAAAGGTTCGACCGGGCTTCACCAAAAATAAAACCATGGACCAGTCTAAGGTCCATTAACATGAAGTCTAGGCCCATTAAATCTCATGTTAACAAAATGCTCAAACAAATAACAAAAAATCAAACTCGACTCCACCAAAGGACTAATGATGGCTCATTAATCCGATCAAGCCCCAGGCGGGAAATATTGGTCAATGTATGAATAAAATCATTGAAGCTCGATTAACCTAGTCAAGCCCTTGATGGGAAAATACCGATTAATAGAAGAACAAATTTATTAATGTCTCATAAGCCTAGTTAAGTCTCCAACAAGGAAATACTGGTTGATAGATGAAAAAAAATCATCATCAAAACCCCATTAATTCGGTTAATCACCAAGTGGAGAAATACCAATTGATAGATGAAAAAAATCATCATCAAAGCCCCATTAATTCAGTTAATCTCAAGGCGGGAAAATACTATTTAGTGGACGAAAAGTGGTCGCAGGCCTCACTAAGATCAAGCAACAAGAAGAGATCATGTTTGAGCTCGCCAATAGGATGGCAGCATCAAAATAAGAGCCCCGTAGAACATCAGTTAAAAACACTATAATTTCAAGGTCTTTACATGAACATTCTAACATACTGATGAAGATTAGCAAGAAATATCCAAAGCTGTACCAAAAGTTGATATCCTTGAGACTGACATCCAGCCATGATATGAAAAGAGAAATAAGTTCATCTGGATACTAACGTCGTGACATTTCCAAGGAGCACACGTCGCTTGGGATTAGAGGGTGATGTGAAGGATCCGAATAATAGGTTAAGCATTGAATAAAAATTATGAATGTCATAAAGAAAGAAGAATTATCAGCAGCCAAGACAAATATGGTGCGTAAGAGAAACTTGGTTAAACTGTACACAAGGGTGGCTGAAGAAGCTATAGATGAAACTACTACAGGGGCTCTGGCTTTCAAAAAGACACTTAAAAATGTCATGTTATTGAAGTTGCTGTCCATTTATCAAAAAAAGATATCAAAAGAATATGAAAGCTCCAACTAATAAAAAATATTACATGATAAAGCTTTCATATTTGCATGAGCCTAAGATTTTCACGGAACTCATCAACCAGCCATAAATTCAATCAAACTCATATATGCTCACAAAATACCTTGATTGATGTAAGTCCATCTCAAAAATGACCTCATAAATAGGATGCCAATACGAGGGAGAAGTAGATGGAGTACAACCATGGTTTATGGAATTGGCTGGATCGAATCAGAATTGGCTGATTTTGAAATCGGATAGACCTATCTCAATCTGATTCCGGTCTGAAAGACCAATTCCGACTGGAATTTCAAAGGAATCAATTTGAATTGGTCGAATCGGCCTGGATGGATCTGATTTGACTGAATTTCACCTAGAATTGGCCAATCTGACAGATTTGTTAGAACAACTTAAATCCCAATGACATATTGATATCAGGTCCGATCCGAACCCAATATTGATCAGATATCGGCCATTTAAGGTCAATATCGGCCCCGAATGGCCAATTCCTTCGCCTCCACCCTTAGGACTCCCAATTCCTAAAAATTTCAATGGCTTCCAGGTGATTATGATGGCAGGAAGGTGATTCTGGTGGCAATCCATGTGATTCTAGTGATTCTTCAATGATTGAACAGTTGTAGCTGCAATTCCAGCAATCTGGGGTATCTTTGGCAGCGATTCTTCCTTGACAATCTATCATTTCAAGTTGTTTGTGAGATTTCTTCACCCGGAACCCCTAAAAATATGTTTAGGGTCCCCCCCCCTTTCACTTTGCCCCAAGGCCAAATAGCCCCTTAAGGTGTCGTTCATTTCCCGAACAGCTCCTTCAAGGGCTGGTTTAGTGTTGGCCACCTCTTTAGGATTGTTCAAGTCCCAACCACCTCCCTATCAGTTCAAATTTTGTTGACTATTTTTAAACAGCCCGAATAGCCTCTTAGGGAGCTGTTCTCTTCCCAAACATCCCCTAAATAGTCAAATTCCTCCGTAATGTATTCAATTGTTTAACTTGATTGTTTAATCCTTTAATTGAATTTTCTTTGCTAGTGACTTGGATGAGGAAGTGGAGAAGTTGAAGACATAGATAGAGGTTCAAGTTTGTATGGAGAAGAGAGACTACACAATTATGTATGATGAATAAATAGGCATCACCAAGAGAAGCACAATCAACTTCTAGCATTATTGTTCAGAGAGCATAACTTTCTTGAAATCAATTGATGCTTCAAGTTAAATCATGAATGTCGACTACATCTTTTCCTTGATGGATGCTATTGTAAAAAAGATTAGTGAAAAAAATGTTGTTAAATTTGTGATTGACAATAAACTATCCTACAATGGGGCATAGAGAAAATTGATAGAAAAAAGACAGCATCTATTATGGTATCATGTGCAGCACACTCCATTAACCTCATATTGGAAGATACAGACAAGGAGACTTCAATCTCTACACTAGTCAAGCAAACCCAAATGATTACATGATTTATATATTCACATCTCCGTTTAATGCACATCATGAGGAATCATATTGAGAGACATGATCTAATCAAGCATGACCCTGTGGTTTGCTACAATTTTATTGCCTTAAAGAGTTAATATCAACATAGACATGCACAAATCTAATCTATAAAAGCAGAACCATACTATAATTACATGGTTGACAACTTGCCTAACAAAGAGAAACAATTGGAAATTATTGTGAAAATGGAGCAACAGATCATGGACAAGTGATTTTAAGAAAGAATTACCTACTACTTGTTCATTATTAAGTCACCGGTAGCTGTCTTAACTTAAATGGAAACTTTTTATGATATAAAAAATGTAAAAATAATGAAAAATATTGGATGCAAAATATGATAGAACATTGCATCATATTATACATGCAATAGGTATTTAAGTATGTTTGTGCTTATTTTCTTTTAATTTAAGCATTACATGCATCATTGATGATGACATGGTTAAATAATTGCAGGATATTTCTTGAACTCCCACATCCAATATGAAGAATAAGTATCCAACAATAACAACAAATTGTTGTAGGGTATGCTATTAGTCATACAACCCTTGTCCAGATCTCAACATGATAAAACAGAAACTGAGTTGGAAGTAAGTGAAACTTGTTTTTGTAAATGTTTTTAATATTGAATTGGGAAGACTAATAATTCATATTTATCAATTTTCAGATGCAACACTACAGAATGAGTTGGAGTGTACTCAAATCCAGATCTGAGATATTCTTGTGACAAGATTTCTTCTAATATGTTTGTTCGAACCTCGCGATTTAATCATCGTTTAAAAATATATGGATGACTTTTGTTTGTTGTGGCGCGGACATCCCTTTTTGACGATGATGGCAACGGTGCCTCCGGCCTAATTTTTTCTTTTGACATACATATTTGACGAGATTGTAGTGAGTTCTTTGAATTTGATCGGACCTCTCTCCACCAATCCACGAATGAATTCGATGTTAATTACACCGAGCAACGGCTCAGTAACCCTTCATTAACTGCCATAATAACATATCTACAAGACGAATTTAGATATTAAAAAATGATCGTATGTTCAATCTTTCTTTTTCTTGACTGAATAAAAATGTATGACAACTTTCTCAACTTTTGTTTATTTTATACATGTATTTCCTTGAATGAGCTTTAGGGCCAGCTAGCGACTTTCCTTGCATGGATTTGGTCTGCAGAGATCGGAGCTTTGACTCCTAAGAATCGGATCATCTAGTCTTCCCTCTCATTAAGGGCATCATCCAAGTCGGACTTGGCCACATAATGAGTTTTCACTTGATTTTGTTGGGCTCGACACCCATTAGGTGGCACTTCCTGAAAGTAGGGCTTAGTCAACCAAATGGGCCTTCACTCATCCATTAAGCGGCATTTTCCCGAAGTGGGACTTGGCTGACTTAACGAGGCTTCATAATTTGATGATTTGATACCCATTAGACGACATTTTCCCAAAATGAGGCTTAGTCGACCTAGCGAGTCTTCATAATCCGTTAAATGGCATTTTCCCGAAGTAGGACTTGACCGACTTAACGGGGCTTCATGATTTGATATCCATTAGGCGACATTTCCCGAAATGGGACTTGGTCGACCAAACAGGTCTTCATCATCCGTTAAGTGGTATTTTCCCGAAGTGGGACTTGGCCGACCTAACGGGACTTCATGATTTGATTGATTTGATATCTATTAGGCAACATTTCCTCGAAACGGGGTTTGGTCGACCTAACGGGTCTTTATCATCCGTTAAGTGGCATTTTCCCGAAGTAGGACATGACCGACTTAACGTGGCTTCATGATTTGATATCCATTAGGCGACATTTCCCGAAACGGGACTTGGTCGACCTAACAGATCTTCATCATCCGTTAAGTGGTATTTTCCCGAAGTGGGACTTGACCGACCCAACGGGCTTCATAATTTGACCGGATTAATGGGCCTTGAAAAATTTTGTTTCTCAGCATCACCCATTTGGGGGTGAGCCGAGTTGATGATGTTTGAGATTTTTTATCCATTACCTAATATTTCCCGATCGGGGATTAACCAGATTAATAGGTTTTGGAATTTTCATCCATTACCCGATATTTCCCGATTGGGGATTAACCGGATTAATGGGTCTTGAAATTTTCATTCATTATCTGGTATTTCCCAATCGAGGATTGACTAGATTAATGGGCCTTTAAAAATTTTGTTTCTCAGCATCACCCGTTTGGAGGTGAGCTGAGTTGATGATGTTTGGGATTTTTTATCCATTATCCGGTATTTCCCAATCGGGGGTTAACCGGATTAATGGGTCTTGGAATTTTCATCCATTACCCGATATTTCCCGATCGAGGATTAACCAGATTAATGGGTCTTGGAATTTTCATCCATTACCCGGTATTTCCCGATCGGGGATTAACCAGATTAATGAGTCTTAGAATTTTATTTTTCGGCATCGCCCGTTTGGGAGCGAACCGAGTTGATGATGTTTGGAATTTTCATCCATTACCCGATATTTCTCGCTCGGGGATTAACCAGATTAATGGGCCTTCATGATCCGTTAGGAATTTTCTCTCTCATGCATCAATCAGTTCTTCCCGATCAGGGATTGACCGAATTGATGGGTCTTCATGATCCATTTGGTGTTTTCTTTCTCATCCACCAACCGTTGGGGGTTTTCTCTCTCATCCATCAATCGATACTTCTCGATCAGGGATTGACCGAATTGATGGGTCTTCATAGTCCGTTTAGTATTTTCTCTTTCATCCGCTAGTTGGTAGTTTTCGATCGGGGATTGATCGAGTTGGCGGGCCTTGATGGTCCGTTTGGGGTTTTCTCTTTCATCCATCAACCGGTACTTCCCAATCGGGGATTGACCGAATTGATAGGTCTTCATGGTCCGTTTGGTATTTTCTCTTTCACCCGCCAGTCAGTACTTTTCGATCGGGGATTGACCGAGTTGGCGGGCCTTGATGGTCTGTTTGGGGTTTTCTCTTTCATCCACCAGTCTGTACTTCTCGATCGGGGATTGACCGAGTTGGCAGGCCTTGATGGTCCGTTAGGGGTTTTCATTGAGCCGTTGAAAGTTTTCTCTCTCCTCCACCAACCGTTGGGGGTTTTCATTGAGAGTTTTCTCTCTCCTTCACCAACCGTTGGGGGTTTTCTCTTTCCTTCACCAATTATTGGGGGTTTTTGTTAAACCGACTTTCATCCATTATTCGGTTTTTTCAGATCGAGAATTAATCGATTTAATGAGTCTTGATGTGATTTTTTCCTTGATGGTGATTGTTTGGGCTTCAAAAAGGATGAGCCGGCTCAATGATTCTTGCTTGGTCCAAATGTTTCGATGTATGCCCGAACCGAACGGCTTGAATAATTTTAGTTGGGAGGGGTTGCCAATGGCCATACGTTTTAGATTTGAAATGAACCGAACGACAACAGTCCTCCTCAGGGAGGGGTTGCCAACGGCCATGTGTTTGATTTTCTAAATGAACCGAATGACAACGGTCCTCCTCGAGGAGGGGTTGCCAACGGCCATGCGCTTGAGACTTGAAATGAACCAAACGACAACGGTCCTCCTCGAGGAGGGGTTACCAACGGCCATGTGTTTGATTTTCTAAATGAACCGAACAACAACAATCCTCCTCAAGGAGGGGTTGCCAACGGCCGTGTGTTTGATTTTCTAAATGAACCAAACGACAACGGTCCTCCTCGGGGAGGGGTTGACAACGGCCATGTGTTTGATTTTCTAAATGAACCGAACAACAACGGTCCTCCTTGTCAACGGCCATGTGTTTGAGATTTGAAATGAACCGAATGACAACGGTCCTCCTCGGGGAGGCGTTGCCAATGGTCATGTGTTTGAGACTTGAAATGGACAAACGACAACGGTCCTCCTCGGGGAGGGGTTGCCAGCGACCATGTGTTTGATTTTTTTTAAAATTTTTTACATAGTTTATTAGGCCTGATTTCATTTTAATGGGCCTTGCTTGCTTGCTACTTTCTAGGCCCTTGTGGCATAATGGGCCTTAGCCCTCCTAGTACGTTGATATGGTCTGTGTGCCCTTTTGGGCAAATTTGAAGAGTCCATTGTACGTTGAGATTGGGCTGTTGTTGAAGCAAGCTTGGGCCCGTTTCTTTGATTTTTTTCTTGATGGACCTCAACCCGTCTTGATTGGGCTGAGTTCATTGGAAGCTTCATCGGCTCATATTCTATCCATTGCATGAAGGGCATTCCGTTGAGATTAAGCCGATCCACATAACATTGATTCGTTAGCCCATCCGCTCAAAGTATGGCCCTGTGACTCGTTCGGTCAGAATTTGCTTGTCGAATGAAGCTTCGAGGCACATTTGGGCTTGCAGAAGATGCATTTGTGTATGGGCAAGAAGGAATCATTGTCGGCACAGCTAGAGTTGGTCTTGGCCATGCTGTCAACGCAAGTTGTGGGAGGTGCTGGCGTATACGGGTATGGCGGCTAGTGTTGGGCATCTCCATCACTACGGATCTCCTCCTCTGAACTATTTCACTCTTCCACGAAAGAGGTATGAGTCGCAGCCGACGAGCTTTCACGCTCAATTCTAGAGCCCCTCCCTAAGGAAGGAAGGGTGTTTGACCATGGTGTAGCAGTCATCGTTGGAGGCTGAAGAAATAGCTACTGGGTTCCCCGGAGCTCGTCGGAGATTTGGCCGTAGGGCTTGTCGAGGCCCTGAAACCATAGACTCCCGTGCCCCCCTTGCAACCGGCTTGGAAAAACGAAAGCAGAGCACCTCCCCAGTGTGTCGAAGAGAGTAGCCCATCTGAAGACAACACATCTGATGTTGTCCTACTTGTTGAGGAAGGAATCTCGCCCTCCCCCTTCTCACAACGAATGCTTCTAAGAAATACGGCGGATGAAGATGAAGAAAAAGAGGGTCGACATCAACCACAATGTTGCAAGAATCGGCAACGGCGAAGGGACCCACCGTGAGACTCTCTAGCATCACCATCGAAGGGAGGGGACCCTGTGGGGGGCATCGAAGATGAAGGGAGCCAACCCCTGTCTTGGAACCGACCGTAACGAGGAGGGGGAGGCCTGCGCCCCAAACCCATTAGCATAGTTGCAACTGCCATAGCCACGTGGGAAGTTTGTAGGAAATGAAGGGGATGACCTTATTGTACTTGCCAAGCAGCCCCTCTTGTCGGAGAAGAACCTGGGGCGACCCCTCGTTTGTTGGACATCACCTGGAGAGATGTTGGAGGTGGAGGAAAAGTGGAGTTGGTCGAGCAGGAAAGAGCTACAAGGGAAGACCTCCTCTGCGCTTTGTTGCAAAGCCTCAGGGGAGGCACGCAGAGGTGGGCGGCAATGAGGCACCAACGAGGCAGAACGTCGAAAGAGGGTGCGGGGATGCTGGTGAAATGGAGAGCCGGGGGGCACGGCACAGGGACGCTGCAAGGCAGAGGCATTACTAGGACCTTCTTCTTTGTCTCTCCTTCACGGCGTGAGGAGCCATGGAGGACAACCGGAGAGGGCTTGACAGGTCAGCCACCCGGGCTCTCCATCCATGGAGGGGATGATGTCGCGCCTATCGAACAGATGCCGTAAAGGGATCGTCGTAGGAGGAGAAGAGGGGGGCAGAGGAGCCGCAATGAAGGAGTGGTCGCCGAGGGAGGTAGTGACACCGCCTTTCTCCCTTTTTCGGTCCCCTTTTTTCTGTCTTCGGGCGTCTGGGTGCGCGAGGACGTGTCGATCGCGCGTGGAGCATCCACAGGAGAAGCTTCCCGAAGAGGGCAGTTTTGCCCTTTCTCCTTTGAGGCGTTGCCCCTCTTGTCAGGTGAGACGCTAGCGTGAGCTGGAGGCACAAACTATGCGGCGGATATGTTTCTTTTATTTAAAATTTTTCTTTACCGTAGGCAATGAGGAAAAGCCACGTTAATTTCTTCTTCTCTTCTTTCTTTATTTTTTGTTGTTTTTCTTACATAAAAAATATACAAACGGCCATGTCATCCCCTCCCTTTTTTTATCTTTTTTCTTAACGTGGTGGGGACACGTCATAAGTAATCTCTCTCTCTCTATCTGTCTCTCTTCTTTTTCTGGTGGATAACACCAAAGTCAGGCTGCCCATCCTTTTATGTCTCCTTTTCTTTCTGTTCTTTCATTTTTATTTTTATTTTTTACTAGGCAGTGGTTGCATGTCTTTTTTTTTCTTGCATGGGAGAGGTCATGCTGGGCATAATTCTCTTTTGTTTATTATATACTTTTTACACTTGGACAAACCACGATGAACCTTGCTGATTTAATGTACATATAATATATCCCACTTTCTCTCCCTCCTTCTTTAATCGATTTTCCCATCTTTTTTTTCCACGTATTTTCTCACTATATTTTTCTCTTCTTTCTTCTTCTCACTCTATTTTTTTTGCTTCTCCCTTATTCTCTCTCTTTTTTTTTCACTCTCTTTCTCTCTATTTTTTCAGCCTTCTATTTTTTTCCTTTCCCCCTTTTTTTTAAAAAAAAATCAGCTTTACCATCGGCCACATCTCTTCTCATATTTCTATCAACTTCCATTCATCTTTTTCAATCAACTTTTCTTGAAATTCAATGGCATCAAAAAATAAATAAATAAAATTGGAGTTAACAATGTTTAATATATATTTGATATTATTATTACATAAATTTTCAACTTAAAAACAAATATTTTTTTAGCTGAGTGGTGGGTTCAAATCAACACAAGAAGTGGATTCTATCAAATTACATCTATTGCCATCACTATTTTGAGTCAGAGCAACAACTCATCTCATTATGAGAGAAACTAGAGTACATTCAACCTGATGCACACCAAGAGGAAGAATAGGTTGTAGAAGCTATTTTTTAGTTATTACAACATAAGGTTGTGCATATAGAATATCAAAGACCATCAAAAGTTGTCAGATGAGAGATTTGCAAAATTTGCAGGTGGAGCATATGAAGAAAGATATAGAACATAGGAACAACCTACTGAAGCGGTTGACATTGATTACATTTTTCAGGATGAACACTCACGTGTTACTTAGATAGAGAAGAGGACAGCTAGGGACCAACCACCTGAGTTTGAACCTGAGAACCATGCATGGGCAGAAAGAGAACTAGAAGATGTTGAGGTTGAAGGAATAGAAGAGAAAGTTCCTGCTACTCCTCAACTTGTCCCATCTTCTACCTTCGCAACCCTAGATGCAGCTTTAGCTTTAGCCCCAACTCCAGTTCCACCCCAGTTGCATAACCAAATCTCAATCCAATAAGGACAAAAACAAAATAAATAGCAAGAAAAATGAGACGATTTACACAGTTGAAGAAAAGCGCGGGGCTTACGAGTTTGTTACATGACACGGTAGAGAAAGCCAAGAAAATAAAGTTAGATATCAGATGAGGTCCTGTAACTTTAAGAGACAGGACACATAACCACCCTCACACTCTTCAGATAATGATGTTGAGAAATTTGTACCACCCAGCCAGCTAGGTGGAGGAGGTGGAGACACTTCAACTATTGTGCGAACTACTTGGAAAAATATAAATGATTTGGTCTTAAGACAACATTCTAGTGGGAGAAGCCAAATATAGAATGAAGATTTTTTTGATTAGTACACAGCATCTTGCTATACAAAACTAACTTCACCAAATGATTTCCTGTCATACTATCTAGCTATATTAGGTTACTGTATATGATTTTAAAGAGATGGTCAATTTACTTTGTTCATATGGAAATAGGCCGATAATGACAAATACATCTCAATGGAGTAGTTAAGAAACTCGGGATAAAGAGAAAGAATGTCAATTTTATAGATATTGATAAAGAAAATGTATAAAATTGAATTTTATGTCAACGACTCTCAACTTTACCATATTATATAAGTTAAATAAAAATATCTTGCAATATTTTGTCATGAAAGCATGTTAAATGTTAAATTTTTATTTTTTAGATTTTTTGGGTGATTTCCCCATTTTTTAGATTTTCCTGATTTTTCTAATTTTTTTGAAGTGAAAAAATAAATTAATTAATTCGGACCGATTTCGAATCAATTTTCCTTCCAAGGAATCGTTTGAAATTGGTCAATCAGATCCGATTTGAATCAAATCAATCCTAACCGATTCCAATTCCGATTCTTGAATTCTTGGGTACAACACTTCGCCCCTTAAATTTGATCTGATTGCAGAAGATGTGAGGCTTTGTTGACACTTTTAAACAAATGTTAGAAAGAAGACTACCTGAGACATGACTGTCCCCAAATGCCAGCTCCATTTTTTAAACCAAATAATTAAAAAAAAAACAACGTTGGCTCTACCGTGGAGTGGGAATAAGGCAAGTGAAGGCATGTCTGTTGTCTTGGTGATATGTTTCTAGAAAAAGCAAGAACCATCAGGCAACATTGACAATGCCTTATCATAGGAATGTATCTGTTGTGCCTCCAAACCACTGCTGATGTGACTTGTAAATTTTGGAAAGGGAAATCCGTACTCTCGAATATAACACACACGCTCCTCTCAGCCATCAGGACCAAGAAACTGCCTCTTGCCTTTGCATTACGCCAATATGTGATCGAGGAGCTTCTCATGACGAAAGTCCCTAGAGCTGATGCAAAGATCAACTATGACAAAGACTCTAGCCAATTACACCGCAAGAACGAATCCAACAGAGTACTCTTGTTAACAAGGTCATCGCCCCCCTAAATGGACAATAAACGACAATAATCAAACTAGAACTGCTTCTCCTGCATTCTGTGTGTCATCCATGAATGCCCCACCTCCCCAAACCCCTTGAGAAGCCGAAGTGGGAGAAAAACCTGAAGCCAAACAGCCCCGCCACGATGCCCCACACCCCAACACTTACGGCAGCAGAGCACATTTCTACGTCCGCTAGTCGTATGGTCACTGTTGAAACATCTGCTGCAGGTCCAAGGCCTCTGGCCAATGCTCTGACCACCTACGACCACCTGGCTGTAAGTCCTACAATACCCAAAGCCTCCCTGTGCAGCAAAGACATCCTTCACCACAGCATGGTTTTGGCTTGTCATCTTGCTCACACAAGAATGCTTCTGAAGATGATGGTCCATCGTCACTCTCCTGTTGGAGCCACCACATAACCCTTGAATGCTCCAGAATCACCGAGGAAGCCTGCCTTTTCAAATCGAAGCACCTCTGCCTCCCCAAGGAACAAGGGACCTCCCTACCTCCAGCCACAGACGCCACTACCAATATGGCTTTCTCCAAGGGGGCTCCGGAATCGCTGGAGCTCCTCTCACCGCACTGCATACTCTTACAATCCCCAGAAATCGGATCCATCAGATAACATACTTGGACTAATTACTGTGTATGGCATAGTTCATACTTCACACACTTACTAATCGTCACTGTTTATTAATGTGTACATGAAGTGCATTATTACTTGATCAGATAATAGCACTTGTCTTAATGTATATTACTATTACAACCAAAACCATTGCAAGTAAACTTCCTCTCCCTATCCCCCTCCATTATCATGGAAATGCAATGGTATTGTTCTGATCATTAGAAAGATACAGCTAATGCATGCTTCGAACATTTCCAGTTTGTGGTCCATTAACATTTCACCAGAAATTCTACCTTTTAAGCAACAAGAAACAAGATTTTGACAACAAAAAAGAACATGGCCCTGGAAACATAATCGCCCAGATAAAAACTATGGAACATGTTGTATACATCACTGAGGAAAGGTTGACTAATGAAATTACAAAGGAAACGGTTAACCAGACCAAGAATAACTTAATTTTAAGAAATTTTAAGTTTATCTCACACAGGAAACTTAATTATAGTAAAATCTTAAGTTCATCTCACATAGGCTTCAACTCAAGATTAGTCATCATGACCTCTTTCTGAAAGGAGCTCAACATTGGACAAAAGGGCAAAGTATGTAGTATATTTGATCAACTTAATAGAAGACACCAAGGCATTAAAGTAGGTTGATATCAAGGATACAATTGAAAGACATGGAACTCGGCACCTTCTTTGGCCAATCAACAGCTGGTTTATTTAAGGAGTTAATTATATTGTTCATCTCATGGTATGCCGGGTCGCGACCCGGGTCGCGACCCGGCCCCGACCCGGTCGGGTTTAGCCCCGACCGGCCCGGTCGCGACCCGGTCGGGCCGACTCCCCCGGCCGGGTCGCGGGGTCGCGGCCGGGTCGCACGAGTCACGCGACAACGGTCATGTGACCGTTGCCGGACCGTTGGCAACGGTCATTCGACCGTTGCCAACGGTCGTGGGGGCTGCGCCCCCATTCAGCCCCTTGGGGGCTATTTAAAGCCCCCAAGGGGCTCCCCTTACTCTCACCCCCCCCCCACTCTCACTCTAAATCTCTAATTTTTGCTCTCATTGCTCTCATTGCTCTCATTTTGTTCCTCATTTACTTAATTATTTCATTAAGCATTTCATTATTTCATTTAGTTCATTTATTTAACTTTTGTTTCATTGATTAGTTAGTTAAGTAGTTTCTTCTTTTTAATACTTATTTGCTTGCTTACATAGTTAGTTAGCTAGAAGATTAGTTAGATATTTAGTTTAGTAGTAACTTAATACATCATTAGTTGGAAGGTATAGTTAATTACTTACTTGATCATATAAATAGTTGAGCATTATTTTTACATAATTAAAAGTATACTTACATTAATAGTCACTAATTAATGTCATTAACTTTTTAAATAATTTATTACTTACTTAAGTAATTATTTAATTACAAAAATGTCTTCTCCAAGCCAAACAACCCAAACTACCGGCGCGACCCGGAGTGATCCGGCTTGGTTGCATTGCAATTTGATCTCCATGGCGGAGAGAAAAGTGCAATGTAAATATTGCGACAAAATAATATTCGGTGGTATTTATCGTTTAAAATTTCATCTTGCAGGCATGAAGGGAAACGTTCTTCCTTGCACACGGACTCCGCCGGAGGTCAGAGCTCAATTTTATAGGCACCTACAAGCGATGGAGCAAACGAAGGGAACTAGCAAACGGCATAAGGAGCAATATACTCATGCGACCCAAGATACCGATCATGGTGGAAGGCCACAAGGTAGAGGAGGTCATCGTAGCCATGGAGTTGGAGCAGAATACCACGATGCCTCCGACTATGTGTATGATTCATCCCAAGGCTCTTGGTTCCCTACATACGATCAAGAGTATTGTGGAATGAATTATGTGGAGTCATCGGATACTTCGATCCAATCGACCTATAGTTATGGTGACTCGTTTGGATCAAGTCTTAGGATAGTTTCCCGAGGGACTGACGAATATGATCGTCATGTGTACATGTATCAAGCTTTTTACTCAACCCAAATGACATGGGAAGAGTACATCAACTACCTACAAAGTGTAGAACACATCACGTTGGAATAAAATTAATGCATTATTTATTTAAATCATGTCATTTAATTTATCCAATTTTTCTGTATTTTTTCAGATTTTTTTTTGTATTATTCTTATTTTTTTGGATTTTTCAAAAAAAAATTAAAAAAGGGGTCGCGACCCGCGACCCCTCCCTCCTTGGTTCATCTTATGTACTTGCTCCAATAAAAATTCCATCTCACAATGAAATCAACAGAAACATGTCAAAGTGTAGTCATATGAAATGACAAACAAAAGACTCTGGATAAATACTAAATGCCTTGCTTACAGTTGGACCAAGATAATGGTTCCAAATCATGACAGCCTTCAAACTCGTTGACACAAGAGTCTCAAAGTAAGGCAGAGCTGAAAGATCAAATGAAGTTGTAGTTTGTCCACAAGAGTTGCAACACAATTTCACATCAGAAACATCACCAAGATGCTATGATCATCAGTATCATAGTCAATCAAAGTGCCTTACTGCAACTATTTAGCTACATGAATAATGTTATCAGAGATGAGTGCCTCAGTCACCCAGGTGACGAGGCGAGGCAAAATTGCCTCACTCTGGCCCATGTCACCTAGGCAAACACCGTGAAGGTGGGATGCCTACCGTGGTGTTCTTCCTCACAACTTAGATCCAGTCACTATTTCCCCTTCCAGGTCCAGATGGACCCTGTAGGGGGTTCTCCTACCTGATCTGGTGGGGAAGAATGCCGCGATGGCACAGCTACCTTGGAGTCCACAGAGGGCTCACCTCTGTTGTCAGAGGCAACGAGACAAGGTGAGAGAAGCAAGGCAATAGCCAATAACTGTCTAGCACCTCTGACTACAAAGTACATGAACCCAAACCCCACATTAATAGAAAGATCAGGTTCCTTCTCGCTACGTAAAACATCTCATCTAGATTTTTCCAGACTCGTGTGCATTCCTCTGCTGGGACTTAGAGAGTGTCAGATCAGGATTTCTAGTAGTGAAATCTAATATATCCTTACATGATAACCTAACACTTACATATCTAAAGAGACCAACATATAAAAAAATAAGTATGACGTGAACTAACCAGGATCAGAAGAACATAAATCAAGCTGGAGGTCGACGCCAAACAAAGAAAGCAGCTCCATAGGATAAGGAAAAGGGATGCAACTTCCAAGTCGATCAAGGATATAGAACCTCTGATAGCAGAATCCCTCCATTGAATCAACAACACCAGGAACAGCTTCCCAAACTTCAGACACCAATCACCTAGTAACGACCATTTTTTATCCATTAGAAAGGTCACCGAGTCCTGAACGCATCGTCCAGACATCAGGGCACCCATTGCGGCCTGCTTCCGAGACTGCAGCCATTTCCATCCTTGTTTGAGGAGCCCTATATCTCCCATAGAGGGAAAGAGCTACCACCATAACATGTCAGAAACTAGCGTAGCCTCCAAACATCAGCCAGCACCTCACTATGACCACTTCCTCTCATACGATATCCTCTCGAGCAAGAAGATCTTATCGAAGGGCTTTTACAGGTTTGTTTTGCTCCATAAAATCAAGATCTCTTAAAACTGAACTTCAATTATTCATCTTGATCAAAAAAGGCACCAGACAGAGACCATGAACCAATCCCGCGCAAAAGCATCTCTTTTCTTGCTCCTCTTGGGTCGAATGATGACTCAAACCTCCGCATAAATGTCAGCTTCAGGAACTCAGCAGGCAATCCACCTGTCAAGGATTGAAAGTGAGGCCTCGCTGGCGAACCCCGTAGGAAGAGAAAACATCACAAACTGCTGAAAGATTGGAGACAACATAGCCCGAGAAGCCACATGACCATCCAACCGACGGCTTTCTGACCAGAATGCCGACGCCAGAAACACCCACAGCACTGAACAACACAGGGAACAGCAAGAAACCTCACGCCTTCCCCGCAATGGGTCTCCCTGTGCCGACAAAAGTACACGCCTCCTGCCACACCCAGATCGAAATACTGCGAAAGGGGAGCGCACGGGAATGATTTGACGGAGGCCCAGCTGCCCAGTTCAGGGGTTGTTCCTCGTGAAAAAAGCGGGTAAGAGAGAAACAGAAGACGGAGAAAAAAGGGGCAGCAGCAGCAGCAGAGAGGAAATCTAAAACCCCCGTTGGAGTAGGAGAAAAGAAGAGGGCACTGTAGAGACAGTGACGACGCAAGCCGGAGAACGACGGGCTGCTCGAAGAAAAAGCCAAACTTCTTTAAATAATAAACGCCAATAAATAAATGGCCTGTCTCTATTTGTTGCTTCTGCTTGTTCGGCAAGATGCTTTGATAGATTGAAGGTAGGAACTATGGAATATCCCTAGCCCATCTGCATTTGACCGCGGGAACCGATCCTTATTAGATCTGGATGAACTACTTGTAATATATTAATTTATTTGAAAAAAATAAAAAATAATCAAACGGGTTTGGATAACTCGAACCGAAATAAAAATTACAATGGAATAGGTCTGAATCAACTGATATAGGGGTTATAGCTGACAGAATCGATCGATCCGGCTTGCTACGAGCCGTTTCAACCGTTCCCCCGTGATGAATTGGCTAGTCCGTAAACATGTCGGATTTGAAGAACCAATCAGCTCTGCTTATTAAGATAGTCTTTCTTGGATGTAACAATAGGGAAATAAAATAACCGTCCTGCGGGCCACTTATTTTTTGTCCTGAAATTAACAATTTTATTTTTTAGTCTCAAAACTAAAACTTTAAAACTCCCGCCGCCTTATCCCAATGTCTTGTGAAATGTCTTACAAAGAGCTATAGAGTACAAGTGAAAATGAGCCCTAAAAAATGTGTTTGGAATCTCATTTAGAAAGTTATTAGAGTCCATATTAAGTAAGACAGACATTGAGATTGATCCAATTAAGGTTAAAACAATCATTTAACATGCCTCCTCCTAAGAATATGAAGGAGTTTAGAAGGTTAGTCATGATACTACAATTTGTTCACCAGTTCATCTCACAACAGTCTCGAAAGTGTAATTTTTTTATGAGTTAACGAAGACAAAAGCATAAATCAAATAAGATCAAAGATGCCAAGAGACGTTTGATGGACTAAAGAAATATCTAGCTCATCCCCTTGTGCTCAAACCTCTAGTTCTAAACCAACCCTTGTTCCTATATATCTAGTCATGAAGAGATCTTTTGGAGTAGTACTAGCACAGAATGATGAAGCTTGGAAGGAGTGAGTAGCTTACTACTTGTATAAAATCTTTGACTCTTGTGAACAAATGTACAATAATGATAGAGAAAAATTGCACTACCCTATTTTGGGAAGTATAGAAGCTCAATCATTATTCTTTTGCTCATGAAGTCAATTTGATTGTTTGTGTGAATCCTACCAAATTCTTCCTTGAGAATCTGTCATGATAGATCAATTAATGTGATGGCAAAGTTTCCTATCTTAGTTTGAAATCACCTATGTACAGCAAAAAATTGATTAATGGCTATGTAATTACTAAGCATTTTGCCCATCACCCCTCCCCAGCTTTGCCCTAATTCTACCTGAGTTCTTGGATGATAAATTAATATCAATTTTCTCTTTCCATCTTTGAATATCATATTTTGACAGGACTCTAAACTTCCAATGTAAAAGGATAGGGATCATCTTGCTAACACTCGAAGGTTTCACCATTCCTCATATTTTTCAACTTAACTTTTCAGTTGCCAACAATATAACTGAATATAAGACCCTATTGGCTATGTTGGAGGTTTCCCGGCTCTATAGTGCTAATGAACTAAAAGGTGATAAGTGATAGTGAGTTTATTTTTCATTAAATGCTTTCCATGTATTGAACATCTCATTCTAGACTCAAACCATGTCAAGAACTCACCTCTAGTTACGTCAAGCTCTTTTCCAATCATTCATGCTCTTCATACTTAAAATATTCTTGCCGATGCTCTCGCCTCTCTGGCATCTTTACTATTTCTACCTTTATAAAGGTTGGTTAAGACCATCTAAGTCCACCAATGTACAATCCCAATGGTAGAAGATGTGTAATTCATGAAAGTTAAAGAGAGATCCAAAAGGAAAGAAAATATTGGACAGAAAGAGGAGGTTCCTTGTTCAAGTTGGAATAATTGGAAGAGTGTGAGAAACTATGGTATCACAAGGTTAGAACTATTGATGAGATTAGAGTTACTCACTAGAATCAACTGTTGAAAAATGAAAAGCTATCAGAAGGGTCTCCCAAAGGTATACTGTATCAAGAGGAGTGCTGTATAAGAGAAGTCTGGCTGAAATTTTAATGAGATGCGTAGATAATGACGAGGACAAATTGGTGCTTAAGGAAGTACATTCCAAAGTATGTGGAGGCCATGTGAATGCTCAAACTTTTGCCAAGAAGATCATCAAGCAATGGTTCTACTGGCCCACTCTATAAAAGGATTACTCAATCATTGTTTGGCACTATCACCAATGTCAATTTTATGCTAACAAAGTCCATTACCCAACATCTTCCCTTTATCCAATCTATGCCCTAGGCCCTTCGCCATCCGAACATTTGATGTCACAGACACCTTGGTGACCCAAACTTCACAGACATAATCAAATCCTTCATATTAATGGCAATGGCTTACTTCACCAAATGGGCGAAAGAGGAAGTGCATGTAGAGATCAAGACACCAGTATTCTACACCTTCATCAAGCAAAACATAATGGCCAAATTTGGAATCTTCAGTAATATCAGCACTGATAATGGACCAAAGTTCATCTCTCTGGAGTTGCATGGCCTTTTGCAACATGTATTACATCTAGTTGCATCATTCCTATCCATATTATTCTCAAGACAATAGTCAGGTAAAAGGCACTAACAAAACTTTAATAAAAAATATTAAATAGACATGTCAATCTAGCACGTTCACTAATTGACTGGATAAGTTGATCAATGCTCTATGAACCTACCACACTTTAGTTTGACCTACACAAGTTGAACTCTTTGTATGGGCATATGAGATAAGGAATGTAGTCCCATATGAAGTACTTATTCCTTCCCTACAAATCCATAATGATGGAAACATCCTAGAGGATGAGTGCTGAGAATCCATTCTTGAACTTGAGCTCTTGGGATGAGCTCTTGGACCAAACAAGGTTGTGTGCTACCAAACATGCTAGAAGTTACCAAAATAGGCTTAAAAGATTTTATCAAAATATGGGGGTTGAGACAAAGTTTGATATTGGTGAGATCATTCATAAAAGAATATTCGTTAAATTGGGCAATTACTATTTCAAATTGCAACCAAACTAGGAGGGTTTCTTCGTAATTTCAAAAGCATTTTTAAGAAAATGCATATAGGCTCATCATCACTAATGAAGATGAACTTAATCATCATTGGAATGGCTTGTACCTCAAAAAATATTTTCCTTAAAATAAAATCTCAAAAAATCTACAAAATAACAAGAGGAGTGAGTGATCATTGTAGCCTAAAATTTTCTCATCAAGAAAGCACCTCAGTTTGAGTCTCTAGAAAACCCTAATTGACAGTTAGGTAAAATATCATTTAGAGTTTTTAATTCAGATAGTTCAGTGAATTCATTTTATCAATGAACACCTGTATGTGTATCTTAATATATTCACACTAATGACTAATGAGATCGGCCATCCTTATCTTATAAGAAGACATCATATACACTAGTCTATCATAATCCTATGTCATGTCTCATCTTATGACTAAGAATATTTAGATCATATATCTCTTGATGATTGTTCTCATTATCATGATTTAATCATCATTACATGTGATCAAGGACTTCATTATGATATACATCTCTAATTAAATAAAATAATGAATAATTGACAATCAATTAAACAAGAAATTTCAAGATATATCAAATCATATCAAATATGATTAACTTGTAGGGTATACATTTATATCACATACTACATACCTAGTGCTTGGGATTTGATGGTTAGAAGTTGGAGAAAAGTCTATCCAAAGTTTAGAAAGGAAGGTCGTTATATCCTAATCTCTTCTCACTTTGGCCCAAGATAGCTGTAAGTAACTTGGAAGGTCATATCCAAAATACCCATTATCTTGGTATGCGGATCTCTTAGAAAATACAACATTTAAAAAAGGTGCTAAAATATTGGTAATGAACCCCTCAGGTCATGAAGAAAAAGAACCAATCAAAATAAGTGTTGAAATGAAAATTACAAAAAAAGGTATCAAAAGATGAGCAATAAACTCTTTAGGTTACAATAAAAAATGAAAGATTTGTCTAAATGAGTACCAACAAAAATGAGCACAAATACAAAGAAAGGACCCAACGAGGTTGAACCCCAAAAGGTGAATGCGGACATTAGTAGAGAAACTAATCCTATGTCTTTAAAACTTGTCAAAGGCTTCCCTCAACTTTTTCCTTCTCTCCCTCCAAGGATAAGGACAATCGACTAGAATTGAACAAAAACCTAGCCTATCATAGGCTAAAAATATGATCATACTGAGTGTAAGGTCTCTTTTCTTACATGATGTACATTCTTGGCTCGAGGGAACACTCAGAGATGTTTACTCTTATATCAAATGAAGAAAGAGATGAATCACTTCCTTTGAAAAAAAACTCAAATATCTTCAAAATGCCAAACAAAATTAAAAGCTATGAAAATTGAACAACTATTGAAAAAATCATATCTAATGTGCCCTAACACGAGACACATGCACCTAGGCTAGTGGTGCATCTCTTTGAAGACACATCACACCTTGAAGAGCATACAACTCAACCTATGGGAATACAAAGAAGCCAAAAATTTTGTTGTCTTGTATTGCTTAACCATTCACCTTTGCATCCATTTCGAGGCTTGCATGTTTATTTTATTGCATTTCCTACTTAATTTATTTTGTTGTTATTTTCTTAAAAGGTCCCCACTTTTTGACAAACATGCAAGAGGCTAAGCCTATTCAAACATTTGATCACCTTGTCTAAGTGTGTGCATGTTGAACAAAGAAAAGAGACAACAAGAAGAACAAGGAAAGCATGCACTATTGATAAACAAAATTGTACAAAATATGATTGAGAGAGAATGCACATTAGTACTCACCACTCCCCTCCTAAGGCGGTTGATCTGTGGGTTATGGAAGAGAGGGCATGCAATGAGAAGACTCCCCACCATTATCAAGACAGTGACACTGTGCCTCCTCATTTCATTGATGTTGAGAGGAATGAGTCAGGTAATCTGAGACATTTAGGGAACAATTTAGAGTAGAGTGAAGAGGCTTAGGTTGGAAGGAATGGCTGCCGTCACGGCGATAAAAGCTCAATCGGGACTGTAAGATCACAAGATGAAGCTCCAAGTCATGAACTATGCAGTTGCACTTCTTATTCAAGTCAGCGACAACCTAGGCATGATGAGCCTCACTCTGATGGGCCACCCACTTGGGTTGTCAAGCCTATCAATCACACTGTAGCTCCCATTTTTTAATTTGCATCCGCATATTGAACAACTATGCAGGGGGGAGCACTTTGAGTAGGAGAAGGAACCTTGGCAATTGCCTCCTAAGGATGCTCTATGTCCACCTTCTGAAGGTGTGCAATATAAAAATAATAACTATTAGTTGACCAAAGAAGAAAACAAAAACACACAAAGCTAAAGAAGAAATTAAAGTCTCACCTATGCATTACTCAAGTGCCAATAAGCCTGGATAAAAGTCAACTTCAGGTGATGCTATATCAACCTTACCTTGGAAATCAAGGCCCACGATCTTTGAAAAATGTAAACAAGTTGGTTAGCAAGAAATAGAAAGGTATGAAATAGAGTCGACACCAAAAATACATACTACCACCTCCTTGGCTGTTTAGAGAACTTGGACCTACTCTTCAAGCTTTGAAACTTGGGCATGAAGGTGGAGCACCTCGGCTTAAAGATCCTTAGAAAGAAAGACTGTCAAATACCACCAAAACGGAGTCCATCAATGCTCCACCTCAATAGCAACATCATTGGAAGAACCATCCACTCCTAGTGAAGCCCTAGTGGACCTGTCAACAAAGCATCTACAAAGGCTCAATCTCATTCAGGAATTGGAGTAAGATGTCCCTCCTGAAAAAATGCTAGGCCTCTAGAACCCAAGGCTAGGTATTATCATCTTTTCTCTTAAAGGCCTCCAGTTGACCTACAATGAAATTAGGATTAGTTAAGGCAAGTAGAACTACAAATTTTATAGGAAGTGCCAATTTGTCTTTACCTTCTGATGAGGGAACTATAGAAGTTGCAATTGAATCATCTGGATATGGTAGTTGTGAGAGAAAGAGATATGGTGGTTGTCGCACTAGTTCAACAGTGACAACTTGTGAAGATGTGACAAGTCACCCTTCCTAGAGAAAATTAATAATAACTCCAAACCTAAAAGAAAAGCCATCAACACAAGCCAAAATGAAAGAAGCAAAATAAAAAAAGCAAATGATAGAAGCTACTTACATAGAGGGAGTGAAGCCAACAACTGATACTTAGCTACCCTCCACTAGTGATGCAAAGAGGTGGACAAGCATTGTTGTACCTATGCATAATCACCAACTTGGTCAAAGCCTTTGATTAGTAGGATGAATCAGGGATGAGTCTGATTAGTCTTGCTTCCTAATAGAAGTTGGGATAGCATGAATAATAGAAATCATCATAGAAATCATCATAGCTCAACGTCCATAGCACAAGATCTATCTACCACAGTGGAGAAAGCTCAGACATCAACTGCTAGATGAATGAAGACCTCTACTTAAGACTCTCCTTGCAAGGCATGGGCACTCTTAAGCCCTACTATCTTGCACATCTTCTTCCAACCAATAGTGTGCAACTCCTTATGTTTGGTGCTCGCCCCCCGTTCACCCCACTCTAGAGAAGTGTCACTAGTGTAGTCCAAGGGCTCGTGGGTTTTGTCCACCTAGTCCTTATATGTCACACTAGTGATGGCTCAACCATAGACGCGAAGACCTATGATCTGGGCCGCATCCTCTAAAGAAGGCACCATGTGTCCCTAAGGGAAGAGAAACCAGTGAGTGTGGGGATCCCACCTCTCTCGTAGGGCCTAGATTAGGGGTGGGACCTCCCTAAAGTTCTCACAATGGAGCAGTAGATTGAAACTTCGTCCAACCTCCGTCACTAAAACTCAGGGAGGCCTTTGAAGATGAATTGCACCAGGTCTCAAGAGACGTGAGGCTTAAGCCACCCCTATGAGGGTTAAGAGATATGTTAAAACTAGTTTACACCAAAAAGCAAATAAACTTTTTATATGTAACACCTTACCTCAAGTTGACTCTCATCGTCATCGTCATCCTTCTCTTCCTTAGCTAGGCCCTTGGCTTAAGAACCTCAACTGGTGCATCCTAAGCCTATGAAGCCTCCACCTTCGCCTCCAAGGACCCCGCCATTGTCTGGACCAATGGAGTCTCTACCTTCATCTCTATGGATGAGGCCCCCATCAACTAGTCCTTCTTAGTCAATAAAGAAGAAGAGATGGAAGCGGCCTCTAAGATAGTTGGAGAAGTCTTTGAAGACAAGGACTCACCTTGAGGACTCCACTGAACTACTAAGCTCCTCACTATCTGAAAAAAAAAACATAATCATATGTTAGGAGTGCAACATATGGAGGATCCAATGAACCTAAAGGACTAGACCTAAGGTTATTCCATTCTGAGTCTAACCAACATTCTATGGAGGATCCAATGAACCTAAAGGACTAGACCTTGTTTGATTAAAGAATTCACTTAGTTTAGCTCAATGCAATCTTTTAATTTAATAAGCACACTACACAACTGAGCCATTAATTGATGATCAACTCATGAGTCTACAACTCAAAGGTTCCCTCATATGGGACATGCAATCTTCTTATACCCACAACACATCTCCTCCACCAATCAATCATGGGGACAATCTAGGTGGAACAAAATAAAATCCTAGGAATAAGTTGACATCCACCACACTTGATTGGATCTTGATTTGTGTCTATATCTACACCTTAGCACTTTTTCATTTTTTTGCCACTAGTCCTCTTCTCTATGCCTCTTTTACTCTATTACACTCATCTACACTTCACTCCATGCTGCTCTCTTGCAAAAATGATGCCAAGGCAAGACAAGCTTTAGGCATGCCAAATTGATGCCATCATAGAGTTGAAACTCTTGTTACATCGGATAATATTCAAGTTTCTCATCAAAAGCCATTTGTTTGGCAATTCCATGATTTATCTTAGAATTTCTCTCATCCCAGGCATATGTGCTTCCCCCCAAGAAGTTTGCACCTAAGAAAGGACACATTACTTGAAGCATGATTCCCCAAAGTGATGTGCCACCTATTAGGGTGCATATGCCATGCCTTGGTTGCATATACTTGGTGAGAATTATTCTGCCTTTTTCTCTCTCAAATTTCAAAGATTTTGTTCTTTCTTCTTAACAACACCTTGTTGTCTTCATCTATCTAGCATAACAACGTCAGATCATCATTATGATCTTAACTAGACATGCCACAACCCCTGAGACACAGCCAATAATGTAAATCTGTGACCAAATCTTCATGATGATCGAGACTATCTCATGGTGAGATTTTTTGAGTTGTGCCACCCTTACCCCGACATATTAATAGATGTGCCCCTATCATGGGTGCATAAGGTCAAATCACTATCATTTCATGATCTTTCTTGATTTTATAAAGATTTAGAGTTTCTTCTTTATAATAGAGGTGTCCACCAATGAGAAAAAAGGGAGGAACTGTAAATAGAGTGTGAACACACTACTTCGACATCCAAATAGAAAAAAACCCCTTCCCTTCTCTACCTTCAATGCACCTACATGTCTATGTGCCACCCTTCCCACCCTCACTCTCCCTTTTTGGTCTTGCACATACACTCCCAACAATACAAAGGTGCTCTTCTCTTCCATTTTCTATCTACCACATGCTTCTTCATCTTCTTTTGAGGCCCCATTGGTTTTCTGCATGCACTAAAGCCTACATAAGTCATTAGAGAACCACCAATAAGAGGGACCCAAGTGAGGAATGTCCAAAAACTCCACCCCTATGTGTTGGAGATTTCATGTGCCACCCTCTTGACTATACACATCTAGCCTCTGGACACATCTATTAGGGAGTATCTGAATTCTAGTTTTTCTTTCATTTACATCATATATGGTTTTCCAATCCATTATCTTTGCATCCTTTATTAGTGTTTTTCATAAGGAATCAATATATGGCAATGAAAAAAAATGATTATTTAAAATCATAGTCTTTACCATGGTTCATCGGGTCACCACCCGGGTCGCGACCTGGGCCCAACCTGGTCGAGTTTGGTCCCGACCGGCTCGATCGTGACCTAGTCAGGCTGACTTAGCCGACCAGGTCACGGGGGTTGCGCGACCCAAGCCATATGACCGTTGGCAACAGTCATATGACCATTGCCAATGGATGGGGGGCTCTAGTTCCCCCCATTCAGCCCCTTGAGGGCTATTTAAAGCCCCCAAGGGGCTCCCCTTACCCTCACCTCTCACTCTCACTCTCAAAGCTCCAATTACTCTCAAATTTTGCTCTCATTGCTCTCATTTTCTTCTTCATTTACTTAATTATTTCATTAAGTACTTCATTAGTTCATTTAGTATATTTATTTAATACTTGTTTCATTGATTAGTTAGTTAAGTAGTTTCTTCTTTTTAATACTTACTTACTAACTTAGATAGCTAGTTAGCTAGAAGATTAGTTAGATATTTAGTTTAGTAGTTACTTAAGTAGATAATTAGTTAGAAGGTATAGTTAATTACTTACTTAGTCACATAATTAGTTAGTCATTTATTTTACATAATTAAAAGTTTACTTAGATTAGTGGTCACACGAAGGAAAGCAGACATGGGGTATTTATACGATGTGGTTGAGAGAGCGAAGGAGGAAATCTCCAAGACAGTGTCCGACTTTGCCAAGTGGTGGGATATCATAGATCGCCACTAGGAACGTATGTTACATCAACCCATACATGCAGTAGGTATATTTTCTTAAACATTTACTAATCTTTTTTTAATGTCAGATATGTATAAGTTGTTTACTAATGTTATTTGGTTCATAGGTTACTTTTTCAACCCAAGGTATTGCTATAGTCCACAGTTCAAGGCAACGAACGAGCTATTATATGATGTGAAGAGCGTCATTCGACGGTTGCTCGGTAACGACGACTGGGCTATTATCACTTGCAACAAGATGTACGATTACATAATGCAAACATTTCACTTTAAAACAAGTAGAGTTGAATGAGCTGCGATGTTACTAAGTCCGGGTATATAGCATTATTTTTCATCACTTAATTAATCAAAGTTTAGTTAGATAATAATGTAAGACATTCAATTTATGCAACTAATTAGTGGATGGACCATGGTAAAGTACAAGGGTACAAGGACTTGGTGGACGTAGCCATCAGGATCCTAAGCCAAACCACTTCGGCTTCGGGCTGTGAGAGGAATTGATCTACATTCAACTTGATTCACACGAAACAAAGAAATAGGTTGACATCAAGGAGACTTGAAGACCTCGTGTATTATCACTACAACATGAGGTTAAAGTTGAAGAATTTGGAGAGAATGAAGCAGAACCAGATGGAACAAAAGAGCTGGATATTACAGGTGGCAGGACGTTCGGTTGAGGAGCCGCAAATTTAAGAGGAGGACATTGATTTGGATTAAATATTCTACGAGAAGAACTCCTTAGAAGCTTGGGCCAATGGCCGAGAAAGGTTGGGAGAACCGGAGTTCAACCTAGAAGGCCAACAATGGGCTGAAGAAGTGCTCGATGATGTCCCTTTGGCCGAAGAATTCCAGATCCCTCCCTCCCTAGAAAAGCGACAGAGGACTGGAGAAGGAACTAGTCGAGGTACGCAAAGTAGGAGAAAAGGTAAACAAGTTATGAATACGTCAACCCAAATGACATGGGGAGTGTACATGTATCAAGCTTTGTACTCAACCCAAATGACATGGGGAGAGTATATAAACTACTTACAAAATGTAGAACACATCACATTGGAATAAAGTTAATGTATTATTTGTTTAAATCATGTCATTTATTTTTCTCAAATTTTTTATATTTTTTGGCATTTTTTTGATTTTTTTCAATTTTTTTAAAAAATATATAAAAATTGGGGTTGCAACCTGGTCGCGACCAGGTCGGTTTGGGGGTCTCGCGACCTAGTCGCGACCCGTGATCCATCCTTCCTTGGTCTTTACCTTCGTTGATGCCGAATGAGTAAAACCGAGAATTGAGTATGAAGTAGAACAAGAGTACCTCATAGAATTTCCAAAATCCCTCACCATTGATGAAAAGATGATATTCCTCCTTGTTGAAAATTGTTCATGTGGATGGTCTCTAGTGATACCCACATGATTTGCTTCAATATACGAGTTCTTCCTTCTTTTAGGCCTTGAGAAATCTTCCAGATCCAACCTTGACCATGGGAGATCACCTTCTTGAGGAGAGAGAAAAAAAGGAGGTTGCTTGGGACGTGCTCTAACCCTATGGCTTGTTAGGGTTTGGCTTCATAAGCCATTTATTTATAAAAACTAAAATTTTTCATAAAAACCCTAAACTTCTATAAAATTATGCTCATGCCCTCATCTTATTGATCAGATCTAATATGTGTGACCCAATATGTCCAATAGTCAATTTGGTTGAAGCTTTAAGTAATTTAAATGAACAATTATTTTAAATTAAATCAAAATCATTATCCGATAACAGTTTTGATGGCTTTCTGATCATAAAGGGTACAAGTCATATTCTATGATCTCAAATGACTTTGGGGAGTTAAATAATATCTATTGAGCTTTTCTATCATCAATTACCGCATAGATTTAAATCCTCGTCCATACAATGCACCAACTATCAACCCCTAAATAATCTGATTGTGTGGGATCCTGTACTAGGGTTCAAATCAATTGCAAAATTACTTTTCCAATTATCCTAAGTACCTTGGCTAAGGATTTAGAATATTATTCTATAGGATATTCTCTCTCTCCTACCAAAATTGAACGATCCCTTGTTGTCCGCTCAATTACCTCCACCGGGTTTCTCTTGCACCCAATACATTAACTATATTGTACCATCAAGTTGGTAATCCATAAGTAAATAATAAAAGTACAAGATATATCTAGTAAGACATCTTTGGCGACTTAGGTCAAAGATCCAACCTTGCTATTGCGATTTAGGAATAACTTGATAGACAGTTCAGTAAGGTATCGATTAGGTTTTCTAAATTGGTCAGTTCAGTGAACTTATTCTATTAATGAGCACTTATGTGTGTATCTCAGTGTCCCCAAACTAATGACCAATGAGATTAGCCATACTCATTGTATTAGAAGACATCACACACATTAGTCTATCTGGAACATTTTCTCAAAGATCTTATGACTAAAAATATTTAGATTACATACCTCTAGGTGATTGATCTCATTATTATGATCTCATCATGATTCAATCATCGTTGCATGTGATCAAGGACTCTATTATGATGTATGTATCTAATTAGAGTTAGTAATAAAAATTTGTCTAATTAATTGAATGAGATATTTTTAGAAATGTCAAATTATATCATATATGTTTAGCTTGTAGGACATACATTTCTATCATTTTTTATTACATGCATGCATAAGTCATAAAAGAAAACCTAAAAGTGGGGTTGGGAACCATTGCTTTGTATTTGATTTATATTCTTCATTTTCTTACCTTTTTATGTTCTTCTCTTTGAATGGCTACTATGATTACTTAAAACCAATCCAAGATCACATTTCTTTTGTTCTTTTGTGAGGTGTAGAGATAAACATTGGAATGGAATCGGTAAAGCTTCAAGCTCTTATTCATCGGTCAATCGAAGAAGGAGAAGATAAAGCCTGCACAATCACCCGCAATGATGGTTAGTCACTTAGCCATTTCAGCCCCCTTATCCTTTATTTTATGCTTTCATATTTCACATTTGGAACCCGTGGTTTTTGGCGACCATCAACAAATTCAAAGTAAATAAAACACATAATTCGACCATCCCAATTGGCACACCCAATTTCGCCATTAGAACTTGTTATTAGTTTGTATTGGCCTGAAAAGCCATAAAACCCAAAAAAAAAGAGTTAAAACCTAAACCAAGATTAAAACTTAAACTATGGCATGTTAAGCCAATACAAACTGGTTACCGATTTAGATCAACCTAAATGGCCATAAAACCCAAGCAAATGAGTTAGAATCCTAACTTAGGCCATTTAGGCCAATCAAAACCAATTTGGATTGGCCTAAATAGCCATAAAACTAAAAAAAATGAGTTAGAACCCAAACTTGGGACATTACATCAATCCAAACTGATTACCAATTTGGATTGACCTAAATGACATAAAAACCAAAAAAAAAGAGTTAAAACCCAAACGTTGTCCATTTAAGCCAATCTAAACTATTAACTGGTTTGGATTGACCTAAAAAATGATAAAAACCAAAAAAGGGTTAAAATCTTAAATGACCATAAATCTTATATGATAACATAATATTAGATACATTTTATTATGTGAAAGATGAAGAGATTTAGTAAGAGTTGGGAGACATCTCAAACCGAATCATATTAGTTTGATGCAACTCAAATGGGATGCATCTTAGATTGGTGCTGATCAGTCAAGTTCACCTCAACCAAGTGTTTCTCAACATACTCCATACTCAGCATAGTAACTTTATGGCAATCCATCTTTGCATGTCTCAAATATATATCTGCCACAAAAGTGAAGCACCAATATATATATAAATATATATATATATATATTACTAATGTATTTACCTCTTGTGTTTAATTAGTTGTATCTGTTAAGCATAGGAGAGGTTCTATCAAATCATATAATGTTAAGATTTTACAACTCACCTTGGAGTTTATAATAGAATGTACAGTGATTTGTGACAAAAAAATACATCGCTCTCCTTCTTAAGAAGAAGAAATCTATCTTCCAAGATATAGAGGTAAATAAATTGTTTTTTTGGTTGATACTAATCAATAGCAATAATTCTTTAAATAATGTTAATCATTCTAAAATTATGGCGATTATGTAGCAACATTTTAGGTTTCAACAGGATACATCTATCAATGCATAAATATTAAGACATATGGGTGACATGTAGAGAAAACAAAAATGATTCGAAAAAAAAAGATAAAAAAGTGTTTAACTTATTTATTTTCATTGTTGTCAATTATTACTAATAGTTATTGTATATTCAGTATTTTGCTAGACGTCCACTAGATGAGGCAAATCAATGTGCCTTCACAAATTGAAGTGGATCAATGACGTCACATGTATGACTTGTGGGCATGAGATAACCATAAAATGGAAATTTTCTACTCACTTCAAGTATTATATTAATATATTTTATAAATTTTATAAATTTGAATATAAGCACTTAGTGATAGAAATAAAGATAATAGAGCCCACCTCTCTATACCTTATATAAGAAGAATAACCAACATTCATCAATTGAAAAGTTATTTCGTAAGTATTTATTTTTGTATCTATTTTTTTGTTGACATCTCTTAAACTAAGTTCAAATTTATAATTGTAGGTATTAAAAAAAGGTATTCCTCTTACATGTCTAAAGATCTTTCAAATGTCTCAAACTTGTGTAAGGCCTGATAGAAATATTGTCTGGGATAACAAAGAAAGATGTCAATTGATGGTTTGTTTTGAAATCTTATTTTATTTATCTAATTTTTTATCTTAAATCAAAATATTAATATTAAATATTTTTAGGATAATATGACATAGTTGTTGATTACCCTAACATCTGACCTTTTAAGATAATATGACACAATTAATGATTGCCTCAACATCTAAAATATTATTTTATTTATCTAATTACGTATCTTAAATCAAAATCTTGATGGTATGTCTTTTCTAGGATAATATGATAAAGTTGCTAATTGTCCCAACATCTTACCATTTTAGGATAATATGACACAATTGATTACTGCCTCATCATCTAGCATCCAAGGATACTTTTATTAGCATCATGGGTAGAGGTAGATTGGGGGCGGGGTCCAATGTGTAGGGTGAAGACTGACTTGCACCACCTGATACGATGAAACCAATGGACGCACTTCTTCAATCTCCATGGTTCTAGGAAAGCAGGTCGAGATGATTTCGTAGTATGAATCTCTGATTGGTGCTTTACAGCAACAACTTTTGGATAAAAAAAATTCATTTGATGACATGGTTGATTGCTAGCTCAATAACTTAGGTTAGACCAATTATCGAGACCAATTATCGAGACCAACTAACTCCTTGACATTGGCACCATCATTGGATAGAGAGAGGACGATGGGGATGAGGATAAGAAGGAAGATGAGGAAGATTCTTTTTGTAAAGATAAGTGGCATGTATTATTTTTTATGGTATGTTATGAACTTGATTAGAATTATTTCAAGTGATTTGTAAAAATGTTACATTTTGTATAAATGAGTCATTGTGAACCCATTCGAACTACATATATAGAGTTTATTTGAATGTGGATGTTTGTTATATTCAATTTTATTTTATGAATAGAATGAATGTATGAATTGTGCACGATGATTTTACTTCTGTGAAATGTATTTGCGGGTTATTTTGGACCCATTTGAATTGCGTGTGATGTGGTTCTTTGTTAATTTAATTTGATTGTATAAATGTGAATGCATGGAATAAATGAATGAAATATTGTGGTATTTTAATGATATATGGTTATGGTTCTTTGTGGATCTATTTTAATATGTAAATATACATGTGTTGTTGTACAAATTCATAAATTCATATAAATTTTATTTTCAAAATTAAAATTATTTTTCTTTAATATTCTTAGGGACGAGTCGTAGGCATGTCACCATTGATATTGGTGATGGCTAAGACTACTCACCAAATCAAAAGGAATTGCAGGGGTTTTTGATCTGCTTTGATGATGACTTCAGCCCTTATCAATAGTTTTTGATGACGACTATGTTTATACTTTATTAGCAACGATTTTTTAGTCGCTGCTTATAGTTTTAGTTGTGACGGCCGCTTTAGCCATTGCTTGTAAGTTTAATAGTGATGAGTTGTCTACTTTCAACCATTGTCATCAACTCTTTTTCTTGGTGTTTGGATTGCCTCAGTTCACCAATGTAGGGAACTCCCACAATCCCCAACTAGCTAACACCACATGGTGTACCAGAGGACGAGGTAGATAAAGATCATCATTATTTATTTTTATGGTGATGTAAAATGGTGGATGAGAACGCCTGACGCCATTTCGACTCGCTCGATAATGGGTCAGTAGAGGGTCAGTGGTGGATTAGTAAAGGGTCAGTAGCAGGTTTTCGGAGCCTCGATAGTGGGTCTATAGAGGCTCGGAAGCAAGCCATCAGAGGCTCGGTAACAAGTCATCAAAGCCTTAGCAGTACGTCTTCAAAACCTTGGTAGCATCGGAGCAGTGGATCTTTGGAGTCTCAGTAGCAAGTCATTAAAGGCCCAATAGCAAGTTATTAAAGACTCGATAGTAGGTCCGTTGTTGTTACATGTGAAGTCGAAACAACGTCCCCTCCCCTGCCTCATTCTTCATTACATCAATAATAGACATGGCGCGGGGGTTCCTTCCCATAAGGAACTGAGGTGTTCCGAACTCTTTTTCTTGCAGTGAATGTGTTAGGTGCTTGCAAGCATGGCTACAGCTTGGATACTGCAATGCCCACCGGTTGCACGGTGCCCGTTATCCCCAATGTACACTCGCACCACATCCACCAGTAAGCACCCGTTAACTATATATATATCGACACACGCTGGCCATTGCCTACCTCGGCCGTTCCCTACTCATGCGCCATTGGCTGCCATACCGCTCACATTGGCCATATGACCCAACCTCCTCGTGCCCACAAGCAAGCCAACAGCAGCCTGCCACTGTAACTGCACGAGAATGGAGGTGCCTACCCAAGATTTGTCGGCACCTTTGCCATCACTGCCGCCCCCACCCCTCGTCCGCATGTAACTGCTATCTTTGCCACTTACCTAGCTCATGCAACCTGTCCATGCTTGTGGTCAGTGAGTCACGTATAAAAAGTTTTCTTGAAAATCTTTTCAATCTGTCATTTAAGATGCACATAAAGGGATAGTCAAAGAAAAACATATTCATTGACCCCCTTGAATCTTCGATGCAAACAATGTATGATGGTGGATAGTCAAAGAAAAATCAATTCGATGTAAATAATTTTACTAATTTTCTTTGAGTTTGAGTGCAGATCACCTCAGGGGGGCACCTGAGGTTACAGTCTCAAGCCCCTCACATAAAAATCTCATTTAATGTATGATTTAATTGTTGATTTGATGGCCTCTCAATTCTCGAGACATTAAATGAGGGCTTTATGTGAGAGACTTGAGGCTGTAACCTCAAGTGCTTTCTTGAAGTGATTTGCACTCATTTTCTTTTTACTTGCAACCAAATGGACGCTTTAGTCACTCTCAAATAGACCAATAACTCACAATTAACTCAAAACTCGATTAACTAAAAATTCAAACTCATTTTATTTATCACATTAAACAAATAAATCTAAATTAGAAAATAAAACTTATTTTATTGAACAAGCTTGAACATCAACATATTACTCGACTGAGTTGGTTTGCACCCCTGCCCAATTACACACTCTTGACTCTAGCTCTGATGTCTACTCCGGCCAGCATTGCATACATACTGCTTGCCGGTAACACTCATGCTCGGGGGTGAACATTTGTATTACAATTTTGCGGCAAAACACTATGATTTACATAACTATCAATCTATCTATCTATTAGAAACGGGAGTGTCCGTTTCGTCGACAAGCATCAGGCCATCCATCCTGTCTCGATACATTTTAAGTGTCTCGATGGTTCCTCGTCCTCCTACGCCTCTTTTCTCCGTGGACGCTGCCCCCGCCTCTTCCCCCCCCCTCGCCAAATCCGCGAACACTTTCGTCCCGACCTGTCCCTGCTCCTCCCGTCGTTTCCGCCTCTCGTTCATCGTTGTTTCTCTCTCCCTCACGTCCTCTGACTCTTTCTTTCGCCCTTTGTCTCTCCTTCCCTGCCGTCGGTGCGGTGTCGTCTCCTGCAGAGGAAGCCAACGGCCGATGCCCCGCCACCATCTCTGGACTGACGCTCGATCCTCGCCTTCGCTGCAGCCTTCGCACTTGTGTCTGCATGCGCTGTCGCCGCCACCCCTGGTTGTTCTCGCCGAGGTCAGAGACGGAAAACCAACCAGTGCCACCGGCGGGGAACGGGAGGATTTGCATGGGTCTCTAAGAAAGTGTACTTCCCGGACAAAAGGATTGTTGTAATATCCGATATTTAAAAAAAAATTGAAAAAAAAAACACTCTCGAATCTTCTCTCTCTCACCGCCTCCGTCGCGACTGCCTTCCTCCGCCTCCTCCCGAAACTTCTCCCGCACCGCCTTCATCCCACGCCGCCTCGCTGCCGGCCTCCTCCTCTTCTTCTTCTCCCTCTTCGGGCCTGCCGACACTGCCCCGCCGCCGCACCCCCGTCGTTCTCTCCTTTCCGTGCCCTCTCTCCAGTGCGGTCGACGCCGCGTTGTCGCCTCCGCATCCGCTCCTCCTCCTCCTCCTCCTCCTCCTCCTCCTCCTCCTCCTCTTCTTCTTCTTCTTCTTCTTCTTCTTCTTCAGCCTTTGCCGTCTTCCGCTGTTAGCGTCGCGGCCATCGCCGTCGTCGCGCCTCGCCGCCGTCACCGGCGTCGCATCCTTTCTCCCACGCTCCCCCCTCCTCCTCTTCTCCTTATTCTTCGTCTTTCCCTCCGGCGTGGTCGCCGCCGCCGTCGCCACGGGCCACTGGCCTCGTCGCCGTCGCCACGGGCTGCCACGCCCCGCCGCACTCCTCTCTCCGGCTGCCCCTCCCGCCGTGGTCGCCGCAGCGTCGCGGCTGCCGCCATCGCGTTGCGGCCGTCGCCGCGCCCCCGCCGTCGCCGCGCTCTCCCGCCCGCTCTCTCTCTCTTTTCCCTCTCCCGTGCTCCCCCTCAGTCTCTCTCTCTCTTCCCCCCCTTCTCCCCCGATTTTTAGCCGCGTACCCGTGGCTTCGCGCGCTCGCGGGGGGCGGACGGCCGCTGCGCCACCACGCATGCGGCTGCGCCGCCAGGGAGGGCGGCGCAGAGGCCCCCTGTTTCTCTTTCTCCCCCCCCCACGCGCTCTCTCACGCTCTCTCTCCTCCACGCTGCGCGCTCTCTCTCTCCTGCCAGCTCTCTCTCTCACCCTCTCCCTCCCGCACTCTTTTCTCTCTCTCCTCTCTCCCCGCGCGCTCTCTCTCTCGCACACTCTCTTTCTCTCTCCTATCTAACTCTCTCTCTCTCCTTCTAATTATTTTATTAATTAATTTGGGTGAGATAATTAACTAATTTACCATTTTTAATGTCAATAAGATTGGAGGATAACCCTCTCCCCCCGCCAAATCCGCGAACGCTGCCTTCCCTGGCCCCCCCTGCCTCTCCCCCCCCTCGCCAAATCCAAATCCGCGAACGCTTTCGTCCCGACCTGTCCCTGCTCCTCCCGTCACCTTCACCCGACATTACCATCGTCGGATCAATCCGCCGCGATTCACCCGGTCGCCCCCTCAAGCTACATACAAGCATATCAACCCTCCGATTCACCCGGTCGCCCCTTCATACAGGAGTTCCTGCATGTTACGGACAGGGTGAGATTCCGAGACGCATACGATCTCCCGAAGGTTCCGCTGATGGCATCGACAACAAGCTCTACCCCCGACAATGCCTCCAGATAAATTTCATCCTCCATCCCGTCACTTGTTGGGAACACTGAATAGGACATCACTTTCCTCCTCCGCGGCCTTCTAATTGTTCCGCCGACGGCATCGACAATGGGTCCGAGTCCAACTTGGGTTGTCTCCTATTTACGTGCCTCGATGGATAACAAGACTCCCCGTTTTTGAAGGCTACTCCTTACAATCGCGTCAGAAGAAGGCTGCTCGGAAACGACGTCTTCACCCAGAAGTATAACTACAACAGTTGCTTGACGTCGGCTTCCTCTTACACATCATACAATCGATTGAAAGAGGTATAATTATAACAGTGGATTCAACTCAACGTTCTCTTCTCATATCATATAGTCATTTGAAGTCTACGTTCTCTTTTATCATCAGATAAACATCATGTATTACGTTTGAAGTCTACGTTCTCTTTTTTCTGGTAAGTATCCTGTTGATTTTTTGCCCCACAGGACGATCTTGCTTTCTGACAGTTGTATTTATTCATCAAAGACATGGAACTCATCTTGGAAGGGCTGTTCATGGTTTTATGTGGTTTCATTTTTGGGAAATTTTCTTCAAACCAAACTGATCTATGCTCATTGTGGGATTAAATCAAACCAAAGTAGTAAGTTTGGTTTGATCGAAATTATATTTTATATATGTACATATAGCTAATTTTGTATTATTAACTTTTGACATATTTTGCATGAAAAATATGCAATGTTGTTAATGTGCCCAAAATAATGTAAATATTTAGTTTAGTTTGGGTTCTTTGGGTCGTTGCTTTGGTTGGATTCAAAGGATCTTTGATATCAGAAACAAACCAGTAACTTTGTCCAAACTGAACCTGACCACTGGTTCAATTTAGATTTTCGGGTTGAATCGTTAAATGAACACCCCTAACATTGTTTGTTTTTCTGTCAAAAGTGTGCTTAACTTCATTATTTCAGCTATTATAGGTACGAATTAAAAAAATTTAAAGATAATTTAAAGGACATAAATCTTGAGCAGTTCCCAGTGGCTTGACGTCGGCTTCCTCTTTTCATATCATACAATTGATTGAAAGAAGTATATTTACAACAGTGGATTCAACTCAACGTTCTCTTCTCATATCATATAGTTATTTGAAGTCTACGTTCTCTTTTATCATCAGATAAACATCAGGTATTAACTCTTCATTGGTATTATTTGATAAACATTATTCATACACTTTGAATTCAAATTTTTTTTGTATGTTTGGATCCAAGTTTTTTCGTTTGTTCTTTTTTGATATGAAGTTATGTGTCTGAACACGTATATTTTTTTTAGTTCCATCAATTTTCAGATTTTAAATATGATGTTTTTGGGTTCCATGGGTTTAGGTTTTGGTGTTTATTTTGTGTTTTAGATTTAGAAACTTGGGGAACTGGGATTTCAGAAATTTCTAATTTCAAAATTGATATTGATAATTTGTAAACCTGCTTGTGATTGAATTGTTGGAAGGTAGTGTTACAACATGCTAAATAGTTATTATTCTTGCTTGTACATAAAACAGAAATTTATGTATAAAAAAGATCCATAAATTTGATAATGCAAGCAAATTGATACGAATAATTTGATACGAATCTGGATATTTGTGTTTTAGTCTCAACAAAATTGTACACTTGTATCTAGAATTCTAATGATTTCACCTGATATACTAAGACAAGCTGTTGGATCTCTGATCCATATAGCTCCAAGTTAACTTCAAAAGAAGAGCCGTAAAAAAAGGCTTATAGGCCATTGTATGTAAAAAAAAAGACGAGAGATTAAAACTACCCACTTTGTTTGGTCATGTGTGGTAGTTACTCTTTTTTGTAATCACATCCCTCCAAACATGATAATTTTATGTCATGACTTGGTTCACTTTTTATTTTAATACAATTTTTTATCATGAAAGTGTACAAAAAATTATCATGCAACCAAACACCCCATTAGGGAAAGAAAAGAGTGACTTATAACATTTCTCATAGAGGAGTATTTATGTTCATCTTTTCCTTAACCTTCACTGCTAATCTATTTTGACTTTTACAATCTTTGCCATCAATTTCATATTTATACTTTATTTTACAAAAAATAACTATAACCAATTGAAATATACAATTATTTAAATTTTTATCTATAATTAACTATGCATGATAAATTATTTTTTAATATGTACAATATAAAGTAGAGATCTAAATATGACATTTCAATAATATCTTTGCTTACAATGATAATATATAAATTTTAATTGTTTCTATTTTAACATTAAAAACGTTTTGTCATTGGATCGGATTGACTTCTACAGTGCACCCAAATAGACTAAATAAGTTGATCTCAACCAATCTAAATTGTTTTGGAGAGGTCTGTTTTGCTCTTGACCTCAACCTAAGTCTCACCTACCATATAGGGTTGTAAACATATCTAGACTGCTTCGGATTGAAATTTGTATATGTGGATATTATCCGATTACTTGATATTCATTAAAGTTAGCTGATTATCAACCGACACATATGCGAAAATTCTCCCTCCTCTATTTAAGATCTACTCTAAATAAGTCTACCATGATCATAAGAAATATGCTGAAATAAAAAGTATCAATACATATGATACTTTAACACATCATCACTTGTCAATATAAGGCTAAGTTGATATATCTAATCACAAATTTAACTTATCTATCTTACATAAAATTTACTGTAAATTTATATTAAAATATTTTCTTAACAATTGTCTTTAGAAAGAAGACTGAGAGATAGGTGGGAAAACCAGTTTATTATTCATGTATCAGAGGATATTGGCTTTATTGATGACTATCAGAGGACCCGAATGATACCTCAACTAAGATATAAGTGATATTGGCTTTATTTTGCAATTCAATGAAATATGCCTTTATGAAAAGATCACCTTTTGTGTTAATTACAGTTTCAATTATTGACAATCTTCCACAAATATTTTTTCATAGAAAGATTTGAATTTTAGATTTCAGCCTAAATTCATCAAGGTAATTATCTTCCTGTCTTTGATAATTTTAGTGTTCAATTGCATTATAGTTTAATTGCATTATATAATTATGTGCCTACTCCATATAAATGTCTCTTAAATCAATATCAGTTACAAAAGGTGATCTTTTCATAAAGGCATATTTCATTGAATTGCAAAATAAAGCCAATACCACCTTTTGTCAATTTTTATACTTTCAGATGCTTAAAATTTTCAAATCCCCAGGTTTTTTGACTTCTCAAATTCTCTAAGTTCCCATGTTATTGTATATTCTACTTTCTGAATTTTCATATTTCTGTCACTTTTGATACTTTTAGATGCTTAAAATTTTAAGATCTCCTTGTTTTGAAATTTTAGATCTTCTGGTCTTCCCTGGGATTTTCATATCTTTGGATTGTCAAATCTCTGGTTCTCATTAGCTGGATAAGGTCGTCACAACCCAATCTCGCATAAGTTGATTTCTATGAGTCATCCAAAGTATAATTTAACTCACTTAACATTTTACTGCTGCTGATCAAAATCTTGAGGGTTCAAGCACATTGTTGCCTGTCAAAAGAGTTGGCAAGATTGATATATGAATGATGAAACATTCACCACAACCATGCAGAGAAGAAATGCCTCCGTGGTTGCAAAGCTGTGTTCCCGCTTTGTCACTTTAAGTATCTTGGAAAAGTTATGTTTCAGTTTATTCCTTGGTAAAATAATTGTGGATTTGAGTTAAATGCACATTACATATACAAGTGACATCTTTCCATTGACAACCAGGAGAGAGCTCCCTCTCCTTCGAGAGACATATAACCGATCAAGACATAAAAATCAACAGGCCATGGTAGTGGTTAAGAAATACTGCTTCTATATCTACTCCACCAAATATTGGAGGGAGGGAGACATCTCAAATATAGACACAAAAATAGATTCTACAAACACAATTTCTATGCACTACATTTTATTACTCTTTGGGATGGACCTCCCACCAACACTCATTGAAGCGATCTACCTATTCATGTGTATGTACCACTAAAATTTATGCAAAACTTCTGTCACTGGGTTTTTTGAGATGAGCCATCATAGTCCACCTAAATAGTTGATTGAAGCATCTCCATCTATGTGCATACGCTTGTAGCTGAAAGTGATAATGAATGTGTAGATTTCCATGGGAAAAGCTCCACAACCAGTTCGGTAGGATCTACGGGACCACCTCTCGTCTATTGTTCATCTCTTGATGGCCCCACTTCCGTGATCCATGCTAACTTGTTCTTTTCCATTTCTTCCCTTTCCTTATTGGTTGACAGGTTCATCTCCATTACCTTTTTCATTTGAACATTTGAAAGAGGTTATGGTGATTATTAGTTGATGAACAGAGACTTCAACAGCAATTATTTAGTTCAATAATTCGATTTTACCTCTCTGCCTTTGAACAACTTCTTAAGATACACTTATTGCCATCACAGAGAGATCTTTATCTTCCCCCACCAATTATTAGATCAGATAGCGTGAAAGTAGGTAGGCAGATGTAAAATCACATAAGGCGATGAAAAATTCAGAATCTCTATTTGTTGAAAGGATATCAATGGCTGTCTAGACTAATCTATCTTTTCTAATCATGTGAGTAGTTAATATAAATCTTTTTAGATAGTTATGTATTCCATTTAAATCATTTCAACATCTAACTCCCTCTTTATCTACTTTTCTATTTTCAAAGCAAGAGCATTCTGTTCTTTGGTGAAAATGACTATTTCAGACTGTCATGGATGAGGTATACCTACAATCGATTATTAATGCAAAGAGGCATCCAGTACCTCATATAGGTGTGCCAGCCTAAAGAGAACACTTCCATATTCAAGTTACTGCAAATGGATTAATCATCGTACATCAGTTACAACCATAAGAAATGAAAAAAAAGAAGAGGGTTATGCAAAGTTTACTATATTTGGTGATGTCTACGAATAACACATCTCTTTAGTACCTTCTGTAAGCACCCGGAACGGGACATCCGCGGATCTCCCCCTCCCGGAACCCTTACGCCCGCTTTGGTGTCTTGGTGGATGGGATGTTAGTGGATGTGGTCGCCAGGAGCCAAAGGCTCCAAAATATAGTAGAATGAAAGGAAATGAAATAGAGAGATGAAAGTGACCGTCGTACCTTTGGAAGCGGGGAGATTGTTGGGTTCCGACTTCTCCTCTCTCGGCCGGCCGAAATAAGAGAGCTTAGTGAGTCCTTCGTCTTCGATCCGGTTGAAGCTCCACCCCAATCGGATTTACCTAAAAATGTCCATATGAAAACATAGAAACAAGTGAAAAGATCATTAGTTCTCGTGACAGTGTAGAATCATGCTCAAAATCAAATGTAAACATGAAAGAGGGAAGGAACTGACCGGATTGGGACTAAATCCCAACCCCTATTTGGAAGGTTTAAATATGCATGAAAATGCAAATGAGTGGCTTAATGCATGCTAAATAACATGTTAATGAGGGTTAAAATGAAAGGGGGAGTAAAAGATCGACCGGAAAGGTAAATAAACTCAAAAAAATGCAAAACGGGGTCCGCTCGCTAGTGCCCCATATATGGGGCGCACTGCTGCAGGTGCCCCCTTGATGGGGCACGTTGACCAAAGTCAAAGCGCCCTATATACGGGGCACTGTGAACCGGCTTCGGCAGATTTTCTTCCCTTCTTCGCGGCGTCGCCCCGGAGTGTAGGGAGACCTCCAAGACGGAAAGAAGACTTCTTCAAGCAGCCAATAGTCAAGTGAAGCTAATGGAAGAGTGTTTTGGAACTAGATGTAAGGGAAATGGAGGGTAGAGGCTCTCAAAGTTGGAGAAAAATCATATTTCTGAAGAAGGAAACTGCAGGTTTTTGGAGTTTTTGGGAGAGAGTTTTGAATCGGTTTGAAGGCTTATGAGGGGTGGAAATGGGTTAGAATCGTGGTGTTGGATGAGCTCTAGGGTGGCACGAAGTTGGAACCTCCTTTTGGTCTCAAATGGGGGTCTATTTATAGCCCAAAAGAGGGCACTTTGGCCATTTTCGAAAAACAGTGCCATGTGGCATAGCGCCCTGTATATGGGGCGCCAGCATCATGAGATATGTCAGGTCGACAAGACAAGTCACTGTGGGGGGGTCAAATCAGCCGTCAAATCAATTTAATTTGGATCCAGGTGCCCTGTATACAGGGCGCCTGGTGCCCTGTATACAGGGCGCCTGGTTCCCTATAAACAGGGCGCCTGGTGCCCTATTTATAGGGCGCCTGGTGCCCTATAAGTAGGGCGCCAGGTGCCCTTATACACAGGGTATTGTCCTCTTTGAAATGTGCCAAAAACCTTAATTTTTCCGGAAAACTCGGTTCCCTTGAAAGGTTACTCAAATATTCTTCATGAAAACAAGAATTTAAGCTCTCCAACTAGGCCAAAATTGCGTGTCTACAGCTTGCCTCGCCTTGGCGTCGGCTTTGTAGGGGAGTGACACGAATGAAGTGTAGGCGAATGTAGCGAAGCGTAATGAGGCGTAGCGGAATGAAGTGGTAATGGACTGAAAAGGTGACGACAAGGTGTAGATTTAGACACGCCCTCATTGGCCTAGTTGAGTGGAATAAAACTTTACCGGACTTCGAGATTACCCCTTGTCTTATCGAAACCTTCCCTCTGGTTGATTGGTTAAAGAGAAGAACAAGATGCGAAAGTAAATAACTAAAATCCCACGTGGGGAGAATTGTTACCGGCCAGACCCGAACCGCATGGTGTCTTGGACTCGGTAGAAATGTAGTAAATTACGAAAAGTAAATAGGAGACAGCCAATCAACCAAGGTTGGGTTCTTCAAATTCATAAGGTTTTACTCAACAATACCGGTTCAGTTTGACATGGAAAAACTTCTTATTTTGATGGAAAACATCGTTGAAACATATTGAAAGCCGATTTTTCGGAACCTCCTCTAGGGGCTGTAAAAGACCATTTATAAAAAGGTTCATGATGGGAATGGTTATGGTGGGATGATGCATGTTGGTGTATGAAATGATGCATGCTGGGTTTAAAGAAATACAAATAAGTATAAGAAAATAGTTGAAGATATAGGTTGAACATAACGGGTCAGGACATCCATGAAGAAACCGTTGTCCCCGTATATTCAACTTTGGCCTATCCGTAAGCCTAGGGAATGACTGAGCCCTCACTGATTTTGTTGAAGGGGTTCTCAGGCTCAGCCCCCTCTAGACTTGAGGTCTTCAACATATCAAATATTATTTATTTTGATAGATGCAATACTAAATGCAAGTCCTAATAGGGGTCGGAGTAGTCCACTTTTGTTTTTCAATTTTTGATTTTTTTTGTTGTTTTTGCTTCCTCTAAGTTTCTGGGGATATGAAGCTGGCATGCCTTCTCCTATTCCTGCATCTGTGGAACCCCCGATCCGGACCCGGTTCCTTCTTCTCTCTCCTCTTTCCCGGGTTGGAACGATGAGCGCCGCTCCTCTTTTCGGTTTCGTCAGTGGTGTAGGGTTGTGGTCGCCAGGAGCCGCGGGCTCCGAGAGTAAAAGACAAGAAACGCTATAAGTCTTAAAGAAAATGACCAAACATACCTAAGCGGGGAGATCGTGTTGGGGAGATTATGGGTTCCATCTTCTTCCTTTTCGGCCGGCCGAGAAGAAAGAGCTTGAAGCACTTTAGTTGTTCCTACAAAAACAAGTAAGCCACGAAGACAAGTGAAAATGGATTAGAACTAAGATAGTGGAGCATCTTGCAAAAGGAATGAACTAAAATCACAAATGGAGATAGACTAACTAGATTGGGAATAACTCCCAACCCCCCTTTTTATGTGTTTTTGGATAATGATATATGATGTTACTAAGTTAAATATGCATGTAAATATGATGATCTATGATGGAAAACATAGGAACAAAGTAATGCTAGAAGGTTGTGGAAGAAAAACGAGTTTCGGCTCCAAAAACGGCAATCTGGAGTCCCAGGCGACCCGGCAAACGGGTCGCCTGGGCGACCTGGCAGGGGGTCGCCTGGGCGACTCCGGAGAACGGGTCGCCCGGGCGACCCGGCAAACGGGTCGCCTCCCCGCACCGAATTTGGTTTACTCCCGGATACTCCCGCGACGCTTTCGGATGGCTTTAGAAGCTTGATGACGACTCTCGGGAGCTCCTGGGACGTGGATGATGATTCCCCCTTTGATGTAGGAGCTTGAGAAACTTTGAAATGGATGCCGATAAAGAAACGGGATGAAGAACGTCGATTTACGGAGGTGGATGGAGGTGGGAAGCTCTCAATCTCTTAGACAATGAGAATTGGGGGGGATGGAAGAGGTTTGGAACTCTCTAAGGCTCTCTCTTGGGAGCTTGGGACGTTCTCTCTCTTCTAACACTCTTCCAACCCTTTGAAAGTGGTTAGGGGGTCCCTTTTTATAGGCAAAAGGGTCCCAGGGGCATTTCAGGCATAAAAATTACTTTTCGGAATCCGCAGGCGACCCGCTGGCCGGGTCGCCTGGGCGACCCGTCTGGCGGGTCGCCTGCGGAACTATAAATGCCATTAAATGCGCGTGCGCCGAAAGCTGGGCCGCCGCCGTCCGGGTCTGCTACAGTGGCAGGCGACCCGCCGAGTCGACTCCGACCATCCGGACAAGCGTGCGCCACTCACGGGTCACTTCACCCAGTTCGTACACTGTTTTAGCAGGCGACCCGCTGGTCGGGTCGCTTGCCGTACCTGACCGGATTTGACGTTTCATCTACCACCGTCAGAACGGACGATTTGGCAGATGACCCATCAGACGGGTCGCCTGGGCGACCCGGTAGGGGGGTCGCCTGGGCGACCCGGTAGACGAGTCGCCTGGGCGACCCGGTAGATGGGTCGCCTGGGCCCCCAGATTTCATTTTTGGGCCTTTTCTTGGTGGTCCGGTTTGTTTATCGGAAAACTCAAATACCTTCTAAGAAAACATGGATCTTACGCTCCTCAAATAGGCAAAATTTGCGTGTCTACAGCATCCACTTGAGAGAAGATATTAGAACTTTATTTTGGCTTAGTCCCTTGCAAGGAGAGGGCAAAGTTGCCTTGATCTTTTGTCAAGGGACATAGGCCTTATCAAGGTAAAGATAACAGGAAAACATAAGTATGCACAAAAGAAAGTATGCAAGACTGAAATTAAACAAGAATGCAAAGGCAGCTAGCCAATTTAAGAAGCAAATTTTTGGGTGTTTTGGGATTTCTGATTTGTTTGGTTTTTGATGGTTTTATAATGTTTTTTGATGTTTTGGAACTTTTACGATTTTTTGGTGTTTTGAATATTTAATTTTTAAGATTTTTGGTGTTTTTGAAGTATTCGATTTTTTGTGTTCGGTGTGAGGGAAACGACCATCTCATCCGCTGCCTTGCTTGCCATAGGTGCCTCTCATTGTTACCTAAGGGTTAAGAGTAGGCATCACGTGCAAGAAAGTGCCTTGTTCGGAATCTTCTGACCTTCCACCTTCGATAGGCTATGGCTCTTCTTGGACCTAGTCGGTCAACCCTATCCTTTGAGGTTAAAGAAGGAAGATGATTGGTGGTAAGTCCTTAGTAGAATTCAGGGACGTCGAACTCGTTTCTCTACTAATACCCACATTGCCCGTTCAGGTTTTGACCTCTTCGGGTCCTTCCTTCTAGCCCATTTTCTTTGATGGCCCACATTCAGACAGGTCTTTCTTCTTTTTTGCTTGATTTTGACCTGAGGGGTCATTGCCCATCTTTTGGAGCCTTTTTCTTTTGGGCTATTGTCGGTACACATTCAGACAGGTCTATTCTTTTGCCGACCTGAGGGGTCATTGCCCATCTTTTGGTACCTTTTTCTTTTAATAAGTCAGACCTTCAGAGGCATCCTCCTACTAAGGCAACGGGCACTTTTGATACTCCTCATTCTAACCCCTTTTATCTATTCTGGACCGAAACGAGAAGAGAATGGAACTGGGTTGACCTTCTTTTGCCAAGCGTTGCCTAGCCTCGTTTCTGCGTTCCGATCATCGGATCTCAAAACTAGGTGTGTAGTGTGTGCAGTATGATGCCTATTCTTATTTCCCTAAGCGACAAGTTGATGCACCGGGCAAGTAAGCGTTAGATGCTATCATGATACTTCACACCTTTGGATTTTATAGATTTTTTTGTGATTTTTGTTCTAAGGGAAATATTTTTTTGAGGTATACACCAATCCAGGGATGAGCTAGTTCTTCTCCTTTTGCATTAGTTAGCTTATATGAATTACCGGGATAACCAGCCGAGATAACATAAGGACCCTCCCAATTTGGTTGAAGTTTGGAGCGGGGACCGCCTGGCTTAACAAATATTCTTTTAAGCACAACCTCACCGACTTCAAATTTTCTCTCCACCACCCTCTTCTGATAAAATCTTTTAAGCCTATTTTGGTAAGATCTAGCATGTTCGGCAGCGGCCAGCCTCCTTTCATCCAAGAGTTCGAGTTGCGCGAGAAGAGAATCTCGACGTTCTTCCATTGGGATATCTCGATCGATCTGGACTCGGAGGGAAGGAATGATTACTTCGTATGGAACTACCACCTCCATCCCAAATGCCAAGGCATAGGGGGTCTGGCCCGTTGGGGTTCGAATAGAAGTGCGGTAGGCCCATAGAGCATCAACTAACTTATCTGGCCAGTCTGCGAACTTGCTAGACTTACAAGTCTTCTTAATGATTTTTATCAGGGTTTTATTGGTGGCTTCTTCCTGACCGTTGCCTTGAGGATAATATGGAGATGAATGATGCAATCTGATGCAATACCTGTTGCAAAGGTCACGCAGCTCCTGAGAGATGAATTGCGGTCCATTGTCGGTGATGATGTCGCCTGGGATCCCGAACCTGGCAATGATGTTGCGCTTGATGAAGGTGCAGACTGTTGATGCCTTGATCTCTACGTATGCTTCCGCTTCTGCCCACTTGGTGAAGTACTCCGTTGCAGTTAGGATGAAGGATTTGGTTTTGTTTGTGGAGTTTGGGTCACCGAGGGGCCCGATAACATCAAAAGCCCGCATAGCGAGAGGCCATGGGGCATGAACCGGGTGAAGGGAAGATGCGGGAGAGTGAATCTTGTCAGTGTGAAATTGACATTGATGACAAGGTGCCGGACAAAGATCGAGCAGTCTTCTTCCGCAGTATTGATCAATGTTATCCTTCTCTTCATATCGAATTTCATCCAGCTGAATCGCATTTTCTGGATACTCCGGTAGCTTGGCACATTCTAAGCTTTTCTGAGCTAACTAATGCGGGTATCTTTCTGGAACTCTCCTACCTCTGATTTTTTGGTCTATTTCTAAAGAAGAAGAAGGTAAATAAGAGGAGGAAGAGGAGGTAGAGGGAGTGGAATTTATTGGAGAAGATAGAGGGCAAAGAAGGTCAATCAAGGATCTGGTGGTTCCTTGGGTCGAATGCCCTTTTGAGGCAAGTTGAGATGTTTCCTCGATCGAAATTTGAGTTTCGAGGACGTTGTTTTTTGAGGAGTGCTAAACATGAAGACAGAATGGGCGTCAGGTGCCCGATTTGGGTTGAGATCAACTACGGGAGCCAAAGTAGGCGGAGATATTGATAAAGAGGGGAAGACTTCGAGCAATGTTTGATAGAGGGGGCTTTCGGGCCCAATGTTGACAGAAAGAGGTGATGGGCCAGTAGGCCGGATGATCATAGAGGAAGATGGGTTCATGGACCCAATAAGAGGAGGATGCGGGCTTAAGGGCCCGGGTTTAGGAGATGGGCTCGAGGGCCTGAGAATTGGAGAAAATGGGCACAAAGGCCCAGATTTAGTAGAGGGGCTCGGTGGCCCAAGAGTTGGAGGAGATGGGCACAAAGGCCCAGATTTAGTAGAGGGGCGCGGTGGCCCAAAAGTTGGAGGAAATGGGCACAAAGGCCCAAATTTAGTAGAGGGGCTCGGTGGCCCAAGAGTTTGAGAAAATGGGCACAAAGGCCCATATTCAATAGAGGGGCTCGATGGCCCAAGAGTTGGAGGAAATGAGCACAAAGGCCCAGATTCAATAGAGGGGCTCGGTGGTCCAAGAGTTGGAGAAAATGGGCACAAAGGCCCAGATTTAGTAGAGGGGCTCGGTGGCCCAAAAGCAACAAGTGGGTTCGTGGACCCATGAGTTGGGCCTGAGGGCCTAGAAATAGGGATCGGGCCAAGAAGCCCGGGGAGAGCGTCATAGTGAGTTGGGGCATCGGCCCCAAAAGATGACGTAATGAGGGAAGGCCCTCGTGGAGTTGGTTGGACTTTTTCTCGAGTCGGTTTGACAATATGACCCTCAGGTGGGTTGACAGGTGGTTCAGCCTGGAGTGGTTCATTGCTTGACCCTTCTTCATCAGTGGAAAACAAAAGAGATATTTCTGGATACAAGTCATCTTCAGGGTCGTTGGTTCTTCTTCTCTTCTCTTGCTCCATCTCTTGTCATTCCTTGTTCTCAGCTAGTTGAATGGTTTCTTTCTTGATGAAAAACTTTTGTAAGCATCCAGAAAAGTATCTGCTTCTGAGATTCTGACCATTCGCTATCGTTCCATCATATCCAACCCCGCTTTTTGGTTGTAACCTCACTAGATTGATTGGCTCAGTTATGCCTTGCAGTTGTTTGCCTAGTCCTGGGCGCTTCTGGTATCCCAAACTTTTCATTATATGCCACCCAATAGTTTCATTTTCTTCTCTTTTTCTTCTCCACACTTGCCTGGGTTGCCTACTCATTTCTGGAAGATCCAAGATTGTAAAAATTGGCTCGTTTGGCAACCCAAGGGGTGGTGGTGGAGAAGATGGATGATCTAGGGGCATGCTAGTCACCTTAATCACATGTCCCTTGTAAGGGAATTTAAGACACTGGTGATTGGTGGAGGCGACTGCCTCTAGTGCTTCCAAGTAGGGTCATCCTAAAATAGCTTTGTATGTCGGATCCATTTCTAGTATGTGAAAGTTGACAAAGGATCGTCCGAGGTCCGAGTTTGACACCCAATGTAATCACGCCGTCTGCGGGCTTCTTTGAATTATCATATGCGGTCACTGTTATTTGAGATGGCCGGATGTCCTCTTCGGAGATTCCACAAAGATGTAATGTTTCTGGTGGCAGAACGTTAATGGATGCTCCGGTATCGACCAAACATGACTTAATGCCTACACCATTGATGTGGACTGTGATGCACAAGGCACATTTTCTTATTTCCGGGTCGGCCAACTCTTCCTTTGTGAATGTAAGGGCCGGGTACTCACTTCTTGGGACCAAAACCGATGAGATCTTTTCCGGGGGGAGGCTCTCATTTACCATTACTCGCTGTAAGTACTGTTGGAGAACCTCTTGATGGACTTTGGATCTTTTGATCAACTCTAAGAAAGAGATCCGTGCCGGGGTTTTATCAAGATGTTTCAACAAGTCATAGGATGTCCCAGGCAACGGCTCTTCAATGTGTTCTTCTTCTGCTTCTGGTGCCAACCCTGATTGGCCGGCCTGGGGAAAGATCCTTTGGAACATGCGCCCACTTCTGAGTACTGTGGCAAGTTGAGGAGCTATAGCTGGGGTGGTAGTGGTGGGTGGTGGGTTAGGTCGAATGATGGGAGCTCTTGCGATGGGTGTAATGATGGTGGTTTGAGGCATAGTAGGGTAGGTAGGTTGTGAAGGTATAGTTGCTCGGGGCGGGATGATGATGGGTCCTAGTGGTGGTGATGTTTGTAGTGGATTAATCGGGCGGATTAGGGTCTGTCCCGATTGGAGTTGTGTGTTTGGTGGTGTTATGATGGGTCGTGATGGTGCTCGGATGATGGGTGGCCGGTTGGGAGTAATGGGGTTGGCTGATGTAGCTTGGGGTATAGAATGGACGGTTCGGTTGACATGCATGGAGGAGGTGGCTCCCTCAATTTGCCAATTCTGGCCCCGATCATGATACTCCCCAGAAGAAATCATGATGGGATTAACGTGTTTATTCCCAGGCGCGGGTGCATGTAGAGGTAAAGGGTTTTGGATAATCCCCATGCCGGGGTTCTGTTGTTGTTGCTGCTGAGCTGGTGCATGCTGCCGTTGAGGTTGATTTTTCACTGTTCTGATGTATTCCCCCATTTGGTCCCAGTCAATACTGCCTTGCTCATTAAGATCGTGGATATAGTCTTTGAACTGAAAACAATTTTCCACGGTGTGCCCAGGATATCTATAGAACAAGCAGTATCGCTTCCGTGTTGGCATTTTGAGGCCACTCCGACTTCTCCCTTGGCAATGCAATTTGCCCTGCCGCCATGAGTGCATTAAAGATGTCCACGAGAGAGTACGGCAAAGGCGGGTAATCTTTCCTCTTGGGTCCAACCTTTCGGGGTTCATAGGCCATGGGAGGGGGTGCCCGGTTGTAGTTGGCCGCTTGTTGCCGCGCCGGTTGGGGAACCGGGGCTTGCGGTCGCCGAGGGATCGGGGCTTGTTGCCGATGTGGCCGGAACCGAGGTGGATGTTGAGGTTGACAAGGGTTTCTAGATGGTTGATTTTGTTGAGGGTTCCTGAACTAGGGTTGCTAGTATATAGGTGGGTTCCCTACAAGATTGAGGTTTTCGTTTGTCACTACGCCCTCAGCCACTGGGCCGGTTGTGGTAAAAGTGGTTTTCTTGACAGCTCGGGGTCTAGGATCAAACAAGTTCATGATAGGTGAGTCCCTAAGCTGTGTCTGAATGTACCGTGCCCTCTCATAGAGTTCACTCATGGAGGTGGGGTGATGCAAAGCCAGCATATTCTTTAAGGCCGGAGTGGCATTAGTGATGATCATCTTCACTTGCTCCAGCTCTGAAATGGAATCAGTAAGCTTTTCTGCCATTGACCTCCACCTATCAGCATATCTGGTAAAATCTTCATCATTTCTCATTCTTTCGGCCATGAGGTCGTTGATGGAATATGTTGGTCCGACCTCGTCTTGATATCTCTACAAAAATTTAGCTTTGACAGTTTCAAAGTTACTTGCCTCCAAAGAGTCAAGCGAGTAGAACCACTCTAAAGCTGATCCCTCTAATGATCTTCTAAAAAGAAAAGCAAGGGCCCTTGGATCATTTTGCCACATTACCGACTCATAAAGAAAGTCCTTGATGTGAATGAAGGGATTACCGGTTCCGTTGTAGCGACGGTATACCGGCATCTCAGAGGGAGGTAGATGAAAAGTGGGGAGAGAAGGAAGAGAAATTTTGGGGACTGCCTTGGTGTCGATTAAACGTCTAAGCTCTCTATACTGCTCATCCATGCGATTGATCTTGTTAATCATGGCCTGATCGACAGAAGGTTCCCTAAGAGGAGGAGGAGAAGTGGGTGCTTGGTGCACCGGAATTGGGATTTGATGGGCCAAAGTGGCCGGATAAGAAGGGTACATTGGGGGATGCACCAAAGGGTGAGTAGGGTTGAGACGATTAGAGGAATGAACTAGTGGCCTAGAAGGAGCAACGGCATTCAGATCAGGGTGATCTAGATTAGCTACCGGATGAGGAGAGATTGGGGCTACGAGCCCAGTATAAGAATGGCCATGAGTGGGCACATTGGGTTGATGTGCTACCGACCGAGGGGTAGAGATGTGAAGACCACCTTCGGGAGGAATGTGGTCGGCGGGCGACTTGCCCTTGAGGATGGCTTTGATAGCCTGAAGTTGGGTAGGGTCGGCATGAGAGAATGCCTCCCAAAGTGAATTTGGATTGGGTTGAGGAGAATTTTGACTAGGTTCGGGCGTAACTTCGGGTTCATTGACAAAGACACACGGCATCGGGATAGAAATAAGATTGGTCATACTCCAACTGTAGTTGTTCGTATCCTTGATCCGCCATTCCGATAACTCGACCTGACCTTAAATTCATAAACACAATAGAAAAAGAAGGTTGACAAATAAAAGCTTAAGGATTTTTTTAGTTTTGATTTTTTTACCCCTTTTTTGTTTTGATTTTCTTTTGTCGGACAAGCAAGTTGTCAAGCAAATTAACCTCAAAATTTTTTGTCTTGGTTCTTTTTAGGTGATTTTGGGATTTTTGTTTAATTTTCAGTTTTTGTTTGCAAACAAGTAATAGCAAAGACTTGGAATGATTAACGCAATTTTTTTTTGTTTCAACCTCAAATTAATGGCTTGTTAAAAGACATATTGTCCACTCAAATAAATGGGTAGGACCCTATGCTCTCACAACACCGAGCAATCTAAGGTTGTCACTCTTTTCACAATGATAGGTAATAGGTACTCCAGGTTTTGGGATAAAATGGTACAACCAGCTCAATCAGTGAAGAGGGAATCCTTCACGTCTGGGGACTTACGGAGGTCTTGATGGAAGCTACCCGGTCCTTCCGAGAGGGAATCCCCGGAGGAGGAGTTGGCAACCACCAAGAGGGGTGTTTGGATGTGTGGGGTTTTGGGAGGAGAGAGCCTCCCTTCTCGGATGTCCTAAAGAGACGGGCGAACCCGAAACTCCAATGCGAACTAAATGCAAGTGAAATGTCAAGGAATAAGAAGCAAGCAAGAAGAAAATAAAAGCATACAATGATTAATGAGATGTTGTAGGAAGCAAGTGAACAAGACAATGATATGAAATTAAACTAGGATGGAAGAAAGCATTAATTTAACTAAGCATGCTTTGAAAGATTTGCTAAAGGAAAACTAGGCCTAGAAGGAAATAGACAAGTATACTTAACAAGAGATGAAACAAGATGATATCTAAAATGCTAAGGTGAAATAAGTTGATAAACCAAGCTAGAAATCAGATTGTATGTTTTTAAAAGGACCAACGGAAGGCAAGTAAATCGGAAGGAACAAGATAATGCTTCAAGGAAATAAACAAGCATGTAAGCAAGCAAATAGAAATGCAAAGAAATAGAAATGGCTTAAATGAGAACTAGATTGAAAAGAAGCATGTTTTCAAGTGCACATTCTTAGGAAAAAAAAGAACTCACTAAAGCAAAGTCTGTCCCACCGTGGTCGCCAAAAGGTGTAAGCACCCGGAACGGGACATCCGGGGATCTCCCCCTCCCGGAACCCTTACGCCCGCTTTGGTGTCTTGGTGGATGGGATGTTAGTGGGTGTGGTCGCCAGGAGCCAAAGGCTCCAAAATATAGTAGAATGAAAGGAAATGAAATAGAGAGATGAAAGTGACCGTCGTACCTTTGGAAGCAGGGAGATTGTTGGGTTCCGACTTCTCCTCTCTCGGCCGGCCGAAAGAAGAGAGCTTAGTGAGTCCTTCGTCTTCGATCCGGTTGAAGCTCCACCCCAATCGGATTTACCTAAAAATGTCCATATGAAAACATAGAAATAAGTGAAAAGATCATTAGTTCTCGTGACAGTGTAGAATCATGCTCAAAATCAAATGTAAACATGAAAGAGGGAAGGAATCGACCGGATTGGGACTAAATCCCAACCCCTATTTGGAAGGTTTAAATATGCATGAAAATGCAAATGAGTGGCTTAATGCATGCTAAATAACATGTTAATGAGGGTTAAAATGAAAGGGGGGAGTAAAAGATCGACCGGAAAGGTAAATAAACTCAAAAAAATGCAAAACGGGGTCTGCCCCTGCTAGTGCCCCATATATAGGGCGCTAGCTGCAGGTGCCCCCTTGATGGGGCGCGTTGACCAAAGTCAAAGCGCCCTATATACGGGGCACTGTGAATCGGCTTCGGCATATTTTCTTCCCTTCTTCGCGGCGTCGCCCCGGAGTGTAGGGAGACCTCCAAGACGGAAAGAAGACTTCTTCAAGCAGCCAATAGTCAAGTGAAGCTAATGGAAGAGTGTTTTGGAACTAGATGTAAGGGAAATGGAGGGTAGAGGCTCTCAAAGTTGGAGAAAAATCATATTTCTGAAGAAGGAAACTGCAGGTTTTTGGAGTTTTTGGGAGAGAGTTTTGAATCGGTTTGAAGGCTTATGAGGGGTGGAAATGGGTTAGAATCGTGGTGTTGGATGAGCTCTAGGGTGGCACGAAGTTGGAACCTCCTTTTGGTCTCAAATGGGGGTCTATTTATAGCCCAAAAGAGGGCACTTTGGCCATTTTCGAAAAACAGTGCCATGTGGCATAGCGCCCTGTATATGGGGCGCCAGCATCATGAGATATGTCAGGTCGACAAGACAAGTCACTGTGGGGGGGTCAAATCAGCCGTCAAATCAATTTAATTTGGATCCAGGCGCCCTGTATACAGGGCGCCAGGTGCCCTGTTTATAGGGCGCCTGGTGCCCTATAAGTAGGGTGCCAGGTGCCCTTATACACAGGGTATTGTCCTCTTTGAAATGTGCCAAAAACCTTAATTTTTCCGGAAAACTCGGTTCCCTTGAAAGGTTACTCAAATATTCTTCATGAAAACAAGAATTTAAGCTCTCCAACTAGGCCAAAATTGCGTGTCTACACCTTCTATCAGATTTCATTAGTATAGAGCAAAAAAAAAAGAAGCAAGGCAAAGGTCACAAATGACAATGTGGCTATTTAAAAAGATGTCCATAGAAATCTCAGAACGTTTCTCTCCATTCCATAGCTCAGCCAAAACCAGTAATTATACTCAAAATTAGTAAGGTGACTGTACTTTGGTTTTCTTGCCTTGATGTTATCAATCGTAATCCCATCATTTACGATATATCTTTAAATCACAAGAGGTATGAAGAAACATACCAAGATTCTCAAAAACATATATTTTAGTATGATTCTCTCCATGTTCTGAAAAGAGATCCTTGTACTTGAAGAGTTATGATTGCCACATTTTCTGATAGTGTATGAAGAATCCAGAGCTGTGAATGTAGGTACATGGAACTTTCTCCACTCACCTTCATTCTGAAAACTAAACAATCATGTTTATGTCAATTAGTAAAACTTCTTAACAAGCCTGACCTTTCTATTTACCTATTCTAGAAATGCTAAAAGTAGAGGAGACTATATCTCTTGCCATGCTGATCTTCGCCATTTTGCTCCATGCCCAGAAGGATCATTTCTAACGTAGTATTTGCCATGAATCTGCCAAGAAGATAGTAATGCTATGAATCATCTACTAGGTGGAAATTTTGAATGTTTTACCAACAGAGAAGATTGAATTTTGTTATCATTCATGTAGAGAAATTTCAAAGCATATTCTTAAGATCAATCCCAAATTGTGTCTATTGCTAATTTACAGTCCAATGTTTTTATGTTCTTCATTTTATTTTATTTTTTTCAGAACTGATTAGAGATGCATATACTAAGGTAGATGTCGATGAAAGAAAATGCGTCTTTCCTAACGATAGCTAGAGTTAATGCATGACATGAGGCAAGATTCAAATGCAGATACCGTTATAACTTCGCAGTTATGCTCAAGGCAAATAGTTCCATCCAGGGCTTCATCAACCCCTTGGTCGTCATCATACGGTAGTCTCCTAGCCAAGGAGAGAGAAAGGTAAATTACGGAGATAGGTTGATTCCAGTAAGGAAAACATTCTTTTTCTTATTCATCTCCAAATACAATTTACTTTAGTAGTCTATATCTCAATGGAAACTCTCCGATGTAGCATCAGTTCTACTTGACCATCCGAAATACTTGAACCACCAAGAGGTAAATCAACTAGAACTAATATTTCAGTCTCAAATTGCATATTATAAGTACCGAAGAATAAAGATGAGCTTCTTATGATGCATATTTGCTTAACTATGATTGTCAGTTCCCTCAAATTACTTTCATTCATTCACTAGAGTTGCCTACATAGTATCATGTAAATATTATCTACTAGTTTCTTTTCATTGTGAAATTTCTAAGCCTAACGTTGCATTAACTGTTTTCAACGGGGTGAAAAAATTACAAGATAATAATTCCCAGAAATAGATTGATGTGCTTCGAAGTCCCAGTCAGGCCTGTGATCTCGAATCTGTACAGATGAAAAAATGGTCGGTACATAGTATGGCAGGCAAAAAAATCAATCTTTTCCTTAATCATCTAGGTCTAATCCAAAAATCAAGTCCATTGAAATAATTGAAAAATGGATTGACGTGCATACCGCCTTAAAAAACAATATATTATGATATATTGTATCAATATATTTAATATCAGTAATATGAAATAAAGATATTATTTACATAGCATGATTAGCTTATAACGTCAGAATTCAATCTACTTTGGATTGTGAGGACAACTATTTAAGTAGTCTGAAGCAATTACCTGAAGGTTGTAACTTGCCACCTACCTTCCATTGTTATTAGTTTCTGGAAGCCTTCATGTAGAAAAATGCGTGTAAAAGTTTGTTTCTATGTTGTTATCTATATGGCTTTCATGTCATGCTTTGCTCATATATGCAGCTTAAACAGCTTGAGAAACAAATAGTGAGATGATGCCGAGATCATGAGAAACAGCCCCATAGCAATTTGAGTTTTGCAGTCTGCTCTTAATGTTGTGGACGATGGCCATTCTGATTTTCAGGTACATTAAACCCATTTTGATCATCAGGAACCTCCATCTACAAATTAAAATTAAAATGCTCCATTCAGCAGAAGCAGCAGCTACCTAATCATTAGTTCGAACCTAATCAAATTATTATCCATTGATTTGATTTGATTTTTTGGGTTGCAACCAGATAGAGATATCACCCTCAGGCAACATTATGTTGTTCTATGTAACTCTGGAAAACTAATTAAACTGGTCAATTCAGATGCATGTTCTTCGTTGCTCTTCACTTACAACCTACAGAAACTACACTATTTTGTGTTTTTTAACTACATTATGGGGATTTTGTATCATCTTTCCATGATATCCTCTGTTCTCTTCTAAGCAAGAGCTTGACAGCAACGCCACATTGGTAATATAAATCGAATCGAATTGAAAGTTGTTCTAAACCAACTTAACTTTTTTGTCGAGCTTTTCTAAGTTTAACTACCTTAGATCCTTTTTACCTTTTTATGAATTCTCATACTTCCAAACTTCTCTGATTTTTTATTGTTGTCCATTTTAGATTTTATGACTGACATCAGTTTTTGGATATTTCTGACTTTAGAAAATTTTCAATTTCTTGGATTCTTTGACAACTTCAGCAAGAGATTTGTATCAAAAGCATGAGGGGCCTTTTCGTTACTCCATGTCTAATAGACAAAATATTTTAGTCTTACCTATTTTGGATTCATATATAGTGAATGATATTATAATATTTACTTCTTGTGGTGGATGTCTTCACTCTCGGCATCTTATTTTACATGTAAAATTATCTTTATTTAATTTGAAATGTATAAGTCTAGATATATAAAAACATTTCATAACTGACTAGAATCAATCATTCCTTATGTTTATTGCAAATAAATATGTATGGTAATAATAATAATAATATAAAATGAATGTTGTTTATAATACTACAAATAATTCTTATAAATTAGAGTTGTAAAATCTCTAGCTCAAATCAACATATACTTGATTATTAATTTTTTTGTACATTTAAGGAGTAAAATATAATATTTATAAATTAATTAATTCTTATAATATATCTATCATACAACTATCATAGAAATTTATATCTAATCAATATATAACATATTACTCGAACACGTGCGAAGCACGTGATTTAACTAGTTTAAAATCAATAGTGTACTTGAGGTGTTTAATACGGTCGATGAACATGTGTTGTAAATGTGGTCCAAGGCAATAATTGACAATGCAATAGGTGTGATACTGCCAAAGAATTCCACATAAAATTAAAATATGTTTTTTGCACATTAGAGAGCCCAATGATTTTTACACACAACACAGTGGGGAGTTCTTATGTGGAGTCTGAATCACCTCAATCTCACAGTGGAGGGGACACTCTGAGTCTTCAATCAAAATAGGCCACAACCCTCATGTCACTTAAGTGGCGATTCAATAACAACTCAGTAACGGGTCAATAACGATGAACTGGTTGTTATTAAACGATTATTAAAATCAATATAACTCATTATCGAAGTCAGTGTAACTCATTATTAAGCATTATTGAAGCCAGTGTAAGTCATTACTGAACTGATTGGTTCAATAATGGTTTAGTAAGAGTTCAGAAACAACTGGTTCACCATTTTTGAACTATCAACAAGGAGAGTTATGGCATGTTCTAATTGGGGACTGAAGGTATTTCTTCCACTATAGGATTAAGGTGATCTAAACTCCCCTATCTACACCCATCTTAGTGTTCGCAATTCTTTCCTTCCATCTAGAGAAAAATTTTATTATTATCATATGTCATTCTCTTTGAAAAACCTTTGCGTATGAATGTGATGACCCGATAGCACTGAGAAACAATAGTTATGTTAGAAAAGTGAGTTTTTAATTCTATATGCTACGCAAATATGGTTCACATACCATTTCATTGAAAGTGAGGCAAGTTCTCTTGATGGTGTGACTTAGAATAATCAATATCTTTTATGGCGTTGACCAAGATCGTAGAGTTCTGTGACTTCGAGAAAGATCTCAGTATTATGATACAAATCTGTTTCAAGGCACATGAAATTAAAATTTAAATAAGATGCAAGAAAATGATCACCTTTTACGGAAGAAAGAGGGAAAGAAATATCAATATATGATTGGTTACCTTTTCTTTGTTATAAACTATAATGGCTATAATAAGTAGAGGCATGCATGCTTCTCTCTCTGTCTTTATAGAGAACCATCAAGACAAATTTGAATTATAGATCAGTTCTCTCATGATATCTTTTTTCTCACTTTATTAATTAATTTTTCATTTCTCATATTTTTTATGTCTCAAATAATTAAACATTTATGAGATGTTTGGTTGCACATCAAATTTTTTTACACTGTCATGATAAAAATTTGTATTAAAATAAGATATGAATTAATCAATGATAAAAAATTATCATGTTTGAAGGGATGTGATAACAAAAAGAGTAACTACCATATATGTCCAAAATAAAGTGAATTTTTTTAAAATAAAATCACTTTAAAAATATAAAATTACTGCACTTGTCAGATATCTTTTTTAACAAATTTTATTTCGAAATTATAAGATTATAACAAAAACTCAAATTATTATGCAACCAAACACCCTATGACCATTCGATTTTTTTCCCCCACAGCTTCCACCTTTTTGGTAAGAGTATCCATACAAGGAATTCTTCAAAAGCCGTTAGGAACTGATATTTTATGTTGTAATTATTTAAAATACAACTGTACCTTATTTTGATGGATGTGCAGTGATTGCTGGACTCCTGGGATCGGCTTTTACTTAATTTATCTTAAGTTTTGCCACACAATAAATCCTAAACTAGCTAGGTACTAATCAACTGTGATGGATATATTATATACATGTAACGGTAACCAAGAAAGAGTAAAGATAACTCTTCGGAAAAAGAAAAGGATGAACAAGAAAGAAAAGAGTATTAAGATAGTGAGAAAGTTGAATGTGCGGGGGGGTCTCATCCATCCCCTCCCTTCGAGAGCTTCGTGAAATAGTTTCTCTAATTTAGTCTCAAAAACGATTGTTAATTAGATATTTATCGTGATATATTCATATATAGAGATACGCATAAAATGTTTCAAATTGTCAAATCAAACTGAACCAAACAAATAAAATATATTAAATTAAAATATAATAAAACTTTATTATATTAATAATAAAATACTATTTATATTAATTATTTTATAATTAAAATAAATATATAAATATAATTAATTTATTAATTAAAATGTTTGATTAATTTTTGGTCTCAAACCAAATTAAATTAATTTAATTGGGTTTAGCTAAAAAACAATCTAAAAGTGAATCAAATTGATTTGTGCATAAACCTACATATTGGCTATATGTCTCCAAAAAGATCCCTTTCTGAGGTAAAAGAAGATTACAAAATTAACCTTTGAACATAATTGTAACGATTAAATGGACGTAACAACCGTGTTGATAAGTAGCCTTTGTACGAAGTCACTCGTCATTAAACTACTCCCCAAAAAATAGATATAACTTCGAAACAAAATTTATCTTATTATATGAAAAATAGTTATTCAAAACTGTTGATAGTTTACTAATTTAATCTCTAACATGATTTTTTAACGATATGTTATTATCTACCTTTTTCAAAATTTTGATGTCCTTGTCAATATTGCGTACCTCACACATCACATAAACATGTCACAATGGACCTCTCAACTTAGGTCATGTTCTGATTTTATATATAATAATTAAATTAAATAATGAACTTAAGAAGTTAATGTGTCTGACAATTATGTTAATTAGTAATTTTTATATCACCTTCTTATACTATTTTTCAACAAAACATGTTTAACTTTGAATTTTTTTAATTTAATTTTATAAAAATAATTAAATAAAATTGTTGATACGTAATTCGCTAATTTAAGTGTAAATGCACGCTAGGTCCATTTTAGAAGCACTTTATCATTAGGTCCATTTTTTCAAAATATCATCCCACCCACTCTATTTTGAGTTGAAAATATCTTTTTTACCCTTCCATGTTAAAAAAGATGCGTACCAACGTTTTCTGTTCATATTAAAAATGAAAAAGTCTAATAAACATTATTTTAACTAAAAGAGGTTAAAGTAAACATTATTTTAATTATAAGAAGTTAAAATAGTAAACATTATTATAAGGATGTTAAAATAACGTTAATTATAAGGAGTTATTAAAAATAACATTAATTACCTAAAACTCTTAAATATAGATCGTAAGCAAAAATGATGACTTTAAACTAACAATAAACATATGGGTGGAGATATTATTGTCTTAATCTATTATGTAAGTTTAGAGACGGAGCGATTGAATGGGGGGAGGAGAGGTAAAAGTGGAATTTGAAAATGATGGATAGAAGAATCGGACTGGGTAATAATAAAATTCAGGGTCAACGGACTAAACAGTATTAAAATGTGGTCAACGAATTTTTTACTAAAGTCATTTTCTTAAATAGACTTAATAGTAATTTTCTCTTAATTTAATCTCTTAACACGTTTTTAAATAAGATTGTTATAAAATTTGTCAAAATAACAGCATAACAATTATAAATATATGACAAGGCGAAAGAGCTTTATACAAATCGAACCTAAGAAAAGATCAAAGGAATACATTTATATAGGTGACAGCGTGCACCAAGAAACACATGTAAGAGCGGCGTATGGTCGCAGTGGTGTGTGTGTGTGTGTGTGTGAGAGAGAGAGAGAGAGAGAGAGAGAGAGAGAGAGAGAGAGAGAGAGAGAGAGAGAGAGAGAGAGATGTTTTGGTCTTTGTTTTGGTTTGGAAATTTTTTATGAAGTTGAGGCATTGGCGTGAGGCGAGTGATCGGCGGTACCATGTGATGTGATGGCGTGAAGGCCCCTAATAAGTGCAGAACATGCGTGACGTGGGGGATGTTCCTTGCCTTCCACGATCAACAACCGGCGGATGGTGGGCAAAAGAAAAACGGGGAAAACATTTTCCAGCCGTCCAAACGCCTGGAAGCACAAAGAAGGCAGAATCGAAAAAAAAAACACTTTCCGTTGACGGGACTCGAACCCGGGTCTCTCGGGTGAGAGCCGAGTATCCTAACCAACTAGACTACAACGGATTTTGTTTATGGTATGAGATTTGTTTATGTTGGCTTAATTCCATCCTCTTCAAGGTGAATGTCCATTCTCTTCACTAATGATATCTTAATCAAATTAATTACTTATTTTTTTACCACAAATTAAGAAGTTAGGCATAATTTTGATATCATATTCTTCGTACCAACTCAAAACAAACCCCGCCTAAATCTCAATGAGCCTTGAGCCCATGGCATGCAATTGCCTCGTAGGAGGGAGAAGGAGATTCCACGATAAGGCCCATGCTTCTGGCTTATTCGTACGATTGTAGAACTCATCAATTAAAAAAAGTTAAAAAATATTATTTCAAATTACACGATGAGCAGAGGTGGAAACTAAAGCACATATTGTCGCTGAAAAATTATTTTAATCATGTTCTTCTTTTGTAACTTGAACCAAACAAACGCTCTTGTTTTAAAATCCCAAAATAAAATGTTGTTTTTAAATAAGTGATTTCGAAAGAATAAGATTGCAGTAGCTTGTTTGCAAAATTCTTCAAAATAGTGTACCTGTTTTATTTCACAATATTATAATTATTTGTATCAACACATGATGTTGCATTTTAAAAAAAATATTCTTGTTTTAAAACTACATGATGAGGCGGTAGAAACTAGAACAAGAATATTATAAATATAAAATCATTGGTCTCCTACTTCTTTCACAATTTTAACCAAACAAAATTTCTTACTTTAAAATCCAAATAACCTTGTTTTTGAATAAATAATTTTGAAAGAAGAGATCTACAATTAAACAAATAAGCTGGAGCCAGCTCCCACCGGTGCTCCAGAATGCAAATGATCTGCACCTATCTAAATAAAATGTTTAACGGCCTGTTTGTTTAGAGTATTATAAACAATATTGTATTAATATTGATATTGATATTTTTTGAAGTTGAAATATCAATATTAAAATTGACAGTATCGAATATTTGAAGTGTTTGGTACAGTATCGAATAATTTATACTGTACGGAGGGAGGAGTCCGCGGGGGGGGGGGGGGGGGGGCGGTCCGCCGCGGAGAGGGGGCGACGGGGGGACTCGGGGGGGGGGGGAGGGGGGCGGCGGCGGCGTCCCGCCGCGGGGAGAGGGGGCGATGGGGGGAGGGGGGCACGGCGGCGGAGGGAGGAGTCCGCGGGGGGGCGGTCCGCCGCGGGGAGAGGGGGCGACGGGGGGACTCGAGGGGGGGGGGGGGGGCGGCGGCGTCGTCCGCCGCGGGGGAGAGGGGGCGACGGGGGGAGGGGGGCACGGCGGCGGAGGGAGGAGTCCGCGGGGGGCGGTCCGCCGCGGGGGAGAGGGGGCGACGGGGGACTCGGGGGGGGGGGGGAGGGGGGCACGGCACCGGAGGGGAGGCGTCCGCGGGGGGGAGGGGGAGCGGCGGCGTCCGCCGCGGGGGAGAGGGGGGCACGGCGGCGGAGGGGAGGAGTACGCGGGGGGGGGGCGACGGCGTCCGCCGCGGGGGAGAGGGGGGCACGGCGGCGGAGGGGAGGCGTGCGCGGGGGGGGCGACGGCGTCCGCCGCGGGGGAGAGGGGGCGACGAGGGGGAGGGGGGCACGGCAGCGGAGGGGAGGAGTCCGCGGGGGGGGGGGGGGGCGACGGCGTCCGCCGCGGGGGAGAGGGGGGCACGGCGGCGGAGGGGAGGAGTACGCGGGGGGGGGGGGCGACGGCGTGCCCCGCCGCGGGGGAGGGGGGGCGACCGCCGTCCGCCGCGGGGGAGAGGGGGCGACGGGGCGGAGGGGGGCACGGCAGCGGAGGGGAGGCGTCCGCGGGGGGGGGGGGGGCGACGGCGTCCGCCGCGGGGGAGGGGGGCGACCGCCGTCCGCCGCGGGGGAGAGGGGGCGACGGGGGGAGGGGGGCACGGCGGCGGAGGGGAGGGGAGGCGTCGCGGGGAGGGGGGCGACCGCCGTCCGCCGCGGGGGGAGCGTTGTCCGGGGTGGGGAACGGCCGCGGGGGGGGAGCGTCTGTCGCGAGGGGGGCGACGGCGGGGAGAGACCCGGGGAGGGACGGCCGCGGGGGAGACGTCTGCTGGATGATTTCAATACAGGTGTTGAGCTGTATTGTTTTTGATATTTTTTTTAACTATCAATCTTAAAATTAATAGTGATATCCAAACACCTATGGATGCATAGTATCAATATCAGTTTTAAAATCAATATTGATACAGGTAACTAATACAGTTACCAAACAGGCCATAAAGTATTAATTTCATCTTTAATTTCTTTTGTGGTACAATCTACCTCCAAAAATAAAAAATTAAAGTAAGCTACTTGAAATGAAACTGTTTATTAAGAAGTTACTGTCATAGTAAGATCTTTAATTAAAGATCTGAATATTTAATCTTTTATCGATTCGTAGATTAGACATAAATTAAGCCAAAACAAATGGTACAGAGCATGTTTGATGTAAAGAAATCTACGAATGTATCTGACTCAAAACAGATAGATTTGGACTTGTTATAAACTACATAGATATGGCTAACGGGGTGTTTGGTTGCATGATAATTTTTTGTACACTTTCATGATAAAAATTTATATTAAAATAAAGAGTGAACCAACTCTTGATAAAAATTTATCATGTTTGGAGAGATGTGATGATAAAAAAGAGTAACTACCATTCATGACCAAACAAAGTGAGGAACCACAAGAAAAAAGAAAGAGGTGAGACCCTCCTTTTTTGTTTAAGAAGAAAATCACTTGCAAAACATAAAATTGTCAAGGTTGTCAAACACCTCTTTTGACAAGTTTTCTTACAATTTTTAAAAATTAAAATTAAAACCTCCATTATCGTACAACCAAACACCCCATAAGGTGATGCTTGATTTTGACTTTTTGGAGAGAAAAACCTCAAACAGATGAAAGCTTAATATGTTGTTTGTAAGTGGTAGTCCGCTAATTGATAGTTTTCTGTGACACCCTAGTATAAGAATATGCATAGAGATTAATTCAATGGGATATTAACGATTTTAGTTAACTAATTTCCAAATTTTGTGTTAAAATATTTGAAATAAAATGTGTTTAATTCTGAGTAATCTATGGACAGGTTAGCTTTTTAGAAGGACTGTCAATCAACATGATTTTTAAGTGTTTATATATGTGATGCATGTTGACGGTCTCGACAATGGCTTAAAATTTTCAAATAACAGGGCATAACATCTTAATCTAAGAATATGTTAAAATATTAAGTTAATAATTTAAAAATATTCCTGGTCTATTATTTTTGGAATGTTGAGTTGGAGAGAACTCCAAAAGAAGATATAAATATCTCAATTGATTGATGTAAAAATATCCTAATCAAAGTAAATATTTTTTAATGACAAATTAAAACAATACTTAACTATCTCAATTGATTGATACAAAAATATCTTAATCAAATTAAATATTTATAATGAAAAATTAAACGGTTAGACATAAATAAATACCATTTGTTTCGACTTAATTGATGTCGAATATGTTATTTGGTCAGTTGAAGTGATTCGGTATAATTTTTATTTTTAGAAATGGATAACTTATAAGATGTTTGATTACATAATAATTTTTTGTATATTTTTATGATAAAAATATCTTAAAATAAAAATAAAAACTAACCGATGATATAAAATTGTCATGTTTAGATTACTATGATAACAAAAAAGAGTGAATATCATATATATGATCAAACAAAGTGGGGGACTGGAAGATAAAAAAAGAGTGAGCCTCTCTTTTTTTTGTTTAAGAAGGAAATTATTTTAAAAACATAAATTTATAATAATTGTCAAACAACTCTTTTTACGAATTTTATTACAAAAATATACAATTATAACAAAAACTCAATGCAACCAAACACCGCATAAGATTTCATGTTCTATAAGAAAGAATAAAGATGAAATTGAGACTTCGGATATTTCATTAACTCAAATCAAACGCCACTTATGAGCCCTAACCTATTGGATTAAGCCGAACAAATGACACCCTAATATAGATCGTGCCGACACTCTTAGCATCCTGATCAGAACGCGTCAAATTCCTGCTAAGTTTTGATGCAACCCCTTTTTATTTATTTTTTCTTTTTCGACGAAAAGTTTTGATGCAACTCAATCTCCATGTCAATGCTAATGCGGCTAGAAAGTAGAGCAAGAAATCGGAAAATATAACATCCTCCGATGCGACAAGTCTTGGAAAACTACTCAAACATAACTGAGATGCTCCAACTCGTGTTTAACGGTTGCAGCGCACTGACAAGCCAAGAACAAGAAGTCAAGTGCCAGAGTCGATTTAGATAAATTGGGATGTCAAAGATTGCACTCAAAAGCAGAATTTTTATTTCAGAACTTGGCTGGTAAATCAGAAGCAAAAGCCAATCCATCCTCATGGAAGAATCAGATGTATACCGACGTCGGTGAATTCTGAATACATTCGGATTTGACGTGGAGTCAAGCAAACAAGTGCAGAATCACAGAGACTGATCAGCATAAGAATCACAATGTTCAATGTTCATCTCACCGTTCAACAAGTGCAGGATAACAATGATTGATACAAATAGGTCCATGGTCGTACTTAGCTCTCTTTGGAAAGAATGCCAATCCAACTATGGCAGAAAAGATGGTTAACCACAACTGGACCCAGCAAAGAGCAGAAAAAAATGAAATCCAAGCCAGTGGCAAAGAGGCAGCATTATATCTACTGATTCAGTGGGATCCATTCCAATTCCAGGTCCACCTCTCCGGATTCCACATTCTGAAGTTTCAATGACACATCTTGTCTAACCTTGCCATCAATAATGTTGATTTCACTATCATGGATAAGTGCATTATCGTGCGACATCAACCATTTACCAATCATCATATTCCCGAGCAGGTCAGGATCCCCAAATGCCATGGCAGATGTGATGAGGGGTTGGAGGTCCACCTCGGCTTCACCCATCACGTCGTCCGCGGAGAATGTATCATGGTCAAACACTTGCTGTCCAGGTAAAGCGAATAAAAGTGATTAAATGTTGTAAAATACAAGTCTGGGTGGAAATAAAAGCCACCAGCCAAGAAGATAACTTCTACAAATCACTTGGGACCATAAAAAGTTATAAAAAGAACATTGAAAGCTCATGGCTTCAGTACCGTGAGGAACACAAATTTAAACCTAAAGGTACAACAGAAATCGGACGAGAACAAAATTGAAGATTATGATAGATCATTTTCTGGTTTATAGAAACAAGGAATAAAATCTCAGATATGCCTAATGATCCAGACAGAAGCATTAGTTCACAATCTTTGGATAAACAACTTTTATTCTTGGAGGTAGTAAAGGTGAGAATTTTTCTTCATGGGAGCATGTTATCACCTCAAACTCAAAAATGCACGCATGCAGTGCCGAAATCACTTAGTACAGGTCGACTCTACAACTTACCACTTTCATTGGACCATAATCTTCAGGAACTGATAACTGCAGCTCCTCATTCCAAACTGGGTTCAAATTGCTCTGTACTACACTTGTTTGGACTCTCTGCAGAAATAAAAATAACATATCATTGACAAGGAAACCATAATGTTTCAGCAATAAGAGACGAATAGAGCTATGTCATCAGGTTTTAAGATTCTAATAGATGATTTCTAACCTGTTGTCCAAGAATCAACATGACATATGGATCACTTGTAAGCATATCTCTAACAGCTAACTTTGTGCCTTTTACCACCTTCACTTTGAGGACCCCAATAAATTCAACCATTCCTACCTGTCATGTGAAGTCAAGATATCAAAATGTCAATTCACATCGTATGCATCAAGTTTATTTTTTAAAAAATGTACTTATTCATTTTTCTGAATTAGACCTATACTTCTATCTTTCTTTGTACCATAAAATTTTTTGATCTTGACACTTGTTTTGAATTAGATCTATAACTTCCTAGTCCTTCAATTTGGGGAAGTCGACTATTGGATGTGCTAATATTGACTATCCTAGGTCCCTTTCTTATTAACACTATCCCTTCTTATCTTAACGTGTAACTCAAGAGAACATAAAAGGTTGGAGCCATTACAAACACTCTTTAATCAGATTGAAAAACTTAAAAGCAAGCAAGACTATTGTGCATAATCAACGGATGATAGGCAGGTGCTGCTGAATATTAAAAAGGAACGGAATTAATTGTCTGATATAGAAGAACACTGGTTGCAGTACGGGGGTAGAAATATAAAATACTTCCATGCAATAACCATGTGCAAGATGAAAAAAGCTCCTCAATGTCATTTACCATGAAACAGAAAGTCACGGACAAGGAAGGCTAGGTAGCGGGTTGCGACCGGGTCGCGAGACCCCCAGGCCGACCCAGTCAGACCAGGTCACGACCCCAATTTTTTATTTTTTTTTAAAATTCAAAAAAATCAAGAAAAATGCGAAAAAAATCCAAAAAATATAGAAAAATTTGAGAAAAAATAAATGACATGATTTAAACAAATAATACCTCAACTTTATTCCAATGTGACGTGTTCTACATTTTGTAGGTAGTTTATGCACTCTCCCCATGTCATTTGGGTTGAGTACAAAGCTAATGACGTTAATAAGTGACCACTTATCTAAGTAAAATTTTAATTATGTAAAATAAATGACTAACTAATTATGTAACTAAGTAAGTAATTAATTATACCTTCTAACTAATTATCTACTTAGGTAACTACTAAACTAAACATCTAACTAATTGGTGAAACCTCGAGATATTTTGAAAGGAGAATATGGAAATATATATTCCTGTTGTGTTGTATGGCATGGTTTGAAAATTCATTTTGATTTCCGTTTGTTTGGGAAATGAACTTTCATTATTTTATCTTTGGCTACTATGAAAATATATGATATTTCATAGAAGATATTAGCCAAAATATGTGGTATGCATATAAAATATATGTCGAGGTTAGGGTTCATAAAGTTTGTCTTTGGACCTCTCTCCGTCGGAAAGTGCGAATTTCCGACGTTAATTACATCGAGACTCTCGAACACCCTTGATTAACCGTCGTAGCAACTCGTATACGAAAGAAAACATTCATCCACAAAAACATTAACGCGTGGGAATTATAGCCCATAAAATCAATAGAATGCAAATTTAACATTTCGGTTCAACATATAGTGGTCATATAAGGTATAATGGTGATGCAAAACTTGGTATCTAAATTTGGGAATATGGGTAAGGATTCCAATCATATCTTGCATGAGACTAGCTTCTCAACTTAATGTCTTGTATTAAGACATATGTTAGCTAATCAAGATCTGAGCATATTCAGATCAAATTCTATGTTGATTTCTTATAAGTTGTTGCAATCTAACCACATTTTATAGTCTAAGTCCCTCCTTTATTGGACTTATGATACCCTCACTTAAATCCATTATCTTAGGCTTAGAGATGAAAACGGAAATTGTTTAAACCTTCATGCCTTGGCTTAATTAGAATGTATATGCTTGGATTTAGGAAAGGACCATGGTTTTATCTTTTATTTAACCACGGGATTCATGAGGATAAGAAATTAGTCACTCTCTAATTCCAAGTCTCAACATCTTAGACTTAAACCAAACACTCTATGTGCTTCCCCATCCGGCTCGGCCAAAAGACATGCATAGGATACTATCCTAAAAGGTATATTTCCAGGATATCCCGGATCTAGATCTGGCTTATGATCAGACCACCATATAGCTCTCACTATTGGAAGTTCCTAGCCTTTATGTACATGAGACCGGGCCTAGGACTTGGCATGCTATAAAGCAAGTTCATCAAATGTTTTATATCATTCCTTCCCCCTCTAGGTTCTATTTCAACCCAGCCGAGGATGGGTCTACTGGGGATATTGACATTAGATATGTTCCCCGAATACCTCATGCATGTGTCTACCATATCAGACCCTGCACTGTCAAGTCCGGACCTTTGTCAAATAGAAAATATTACATGGCTCTCACTGCTGGACTTCTCATGAAACAGGTCCCAAAACTTGATATGTTATGAGGCTGGATTATCCAAACTCTTGGGTGAGGAGGTTTCTAGCCCGCTTATAAGCACTCCTAGCCTTCAAAAGGTGCTTAGGAAAAGATGACCAGACCATGCTCCATTTCAGATGGGATGTTGGGCTTGGTCCGACTGTCTGAAATGGGTATTTGAAATCTTATGATTTCAAAGCCTGTGACCGGGGATTACATTTCAATATACACCCTGGCTCACTCCATGAACAAATAAGCTCCACGACCAGTCCTATGGGTACTTAGAGATAGCAAACTCTGTCTGTACATCCGGTCATATATATGATGATACATGATCATCAATCCAACACATTTCACTTATGCCATGTGGTGCAGAACACACCCTTATACGGTGAAGTTCAAATTTATCATATCGGGGTTACCTTGTCCCCTCTTGAAGGTACTGATATAAGAACCACCCTCCCCTCTCGACAATTAAGCTTATTAGCTCACTCTCTATTATGGGATGGACCGAAAGGATGAATATGTGGCTTCGGCTATTATCCAGAACATGTGGACACAGCCTCGCCAATCAATTGGATACCATATATGTATTCCCAATTGTGATGGTCTGAGCTGCCTTCTATTAACATAGAGGTTCGGTCCATGATTGACCCCCTCTTTACATGAGATGCTTGTTCCTTCAATGAGCCGGGCTCAAATGCTTCCTCCTCTATGAAATAAATTGTGAAGAGATGGACATATTGTCCCAAATTCTGTCCGAGACATGTGGGTTAGGCTATGATTCATACCACCATGCTCCTTCCCGGCCTTGATCTCCAAACCATATTATGCATATATTGGTGATCAATATATGGAGGCTTTGCCCAATTATGTCCGGGCTTTGCAATTTTGTTCTATCTTGAGATTTCATTGGTACTTAGGTCCGGGAATCAAATTCAGTATATCCACCTGCTTACCTTGTCCCCTAATGTTCGGACATGGATCAACCAAACAGCAGGTTCTTATGGATCACCCATATGTATAAGAGGAGATCCTTGATCACTATCATATGTTTGGTTGAAACCATAGGGTATGTTGGTGGAGTTGAACTTCAATTTTATCATATTGAAGTCATCTCTCCTTCTTCATATGGGTCTGCCTTATAGCCGACCTTCTCTATTATGAGATAAGCCAAAAGGCTATACATGATCTTGCTTAGAACTAGGCCCAATATTAGGCCTCCATAATGACCTGTTATGGGCATAAATTCTGTATCACATATGGTTCTTACAACCGGGATATAAACATACAGATATGCAATGGTCTTTGCTCATCTTTATATAAGTATATGGTTCAATCATGCCATATGGCATATTACATATCCTCATATGGTGGGATATACATATAACCATAGCCTTATTATATCAAGGCTCTTTGTCATGAAATCTGCCCCGCACTATGTCTTTTCTGTTATAAGACAGACCAAAAAGGACCATATATATTTGATCCTGTCCGGGACATGTTCATGGAACTATGCCCAATATTGGGCACCAATCAGTCCCTTGGCACCCTCGGATCATGAATTGTATGCTTCCATGGTCGGATGTCATAGCTTTATCAAAGGCCCGGTTGGCCATCTCCTTCCAATTCTTTTGCTTTATCTAAGGCTACCCGGGGAATCTTTGGTCCATCATGTGGGTCCCAAAGCGGCCGGGTATAACCTTCCTTCTCGCTTGATAACATGAAACCTCATTGTACTGCTGCTGGAGTAGTTGAACTTTGAGGGATATTCTTCATAACTTCAAGGCCGGGAAGGGCTGTTAAAAGAGATATGAGGGAGAAAGGGCAGGCCTATTCAAAAGGTCTATAAAGGTGATATGGGGGTGTATCCGGGGAGCCATATGGGCTCAATTATGGGGCCAATTTGAGTATTTTGGACATGGCCTCCCTCATGTCCAGGACCAGGCCCAAGTATACCCGAGAAGGTGAAGAAAGAGGGTCTGTGGGATCCTAGTATATGTTTAGGAATTTCAGGTTCAAACAGGGAGATATCCTGCTAATATAGGAGAGGAATCAAGGGGATTGAGCTCATGATGGATATAGCATCTAGAGGAGGGGACGGCTTAGGTAATGGCCATGATATCTTACCTTAGATCCCTCGAGACTTGCCCTTGTTTTTCCTGCAGAACCTCTTCACCCACTGCCTCTTCTTTGAGCTGCGCGGGTGTCCTCTTGACTGAATTTCTGCAGAGCCTCTCTCCTTCTCTTCCTGTCTCCTCTCTCTCTGACCCCTGAACATGGGCGGGGACTGGCCCTTTTATAGGCCACAGGATAGGTGCTGTTCACCCAAGAGGGAGTGGGCTGCAAGGCAGTGTGCGCACCATTGGGAGTGGAGAGAGTGGGAGATCATGGGGGGACAGGTGGCAGTCCCCCTCTCCTATATTCCCTCTCGCGAGGGAGCATCCAATGAGGCATATCTCATTGACTCCCAACCCCTCATTTGATGGGCATCCTTGATTGACCGGTGCTCCATTTGATCATAGCCCTTCATCCCCTAATTGGACATTAATCCCATTAAGGATCCGGTTGATCCATCATGATGTACCGCTGGCTATCCAGGAGAGATCTATGCTCCATTTGACTTGTTCAACCCTTAATCCCGGCCCTTGATCATGTGTCTCTCCAATTAATCAAAGCCCTTGATCTCTTATTGGATATTAATCCTATTAAGGATCCGGGAAGGCCTTGACAGTCGATAATTAGACTTGTTAATGCTTTGCCCATCGGATATCCCATTATGGTGGATCCATTGGATCTTATCCCATTAAGGATCCAATAGGGTCATTTCAATGGACCGGGGAGGATCTATGGACATTGACATATTACTTGATCAATCTTGACCCTCGGATCTTTTTGAATTGCATCCTGTTTCCCCCCCCCTCTGCGCGGATCCTCCTCCTATCTGTTTTCTTGTTAAGTCTCCTAGTTGGAGACAAACTCTCCACCCGCGAGGCCTTCTTCTAGCTGGCCTTCCACCTTCTTCTGTCGCACCATTCTCCTCTAACAGGCCTGCTGCAGCTTGGATATTGCCAAGGGAGATCATTGTACCTGCTGATTGGAGCTCCCGGGTGCCTCTTTCTCCTTGGTCTTGATCCGTGAAGGTAGACAGTCCCTTAGCTAACTTCGGGTGAGTAGAACTCATATGCATTCATCTCTTCAGTTCCATGTATGGCAGTTTTTTTTTCTCTTCTTTTCTCTCTACCAGAGTATCATGTGTGCTGGACTTCTCTTCTATTTAAGATCGGCAGCACCCCAATTGCCCCCTACCATGCTTGCATTTTGCATATAGATAAATGGCCGGCTATGTGGGGATGTCCCTATATGTCCATCTCCCTGATTTATATGCAAAATCCGGCCCTTTCATGCATCATCTTTAGTCGGGTCTCCAGTTTCCCTTATATTTCTCAAGCACATGCATATATGGATGTCTTTGAGGACCCAGCCTCTTCTTATGCTGGATTGGGTCCCCTTGAGTAGGTCTATTAACTGCCATCTCTCTATGTTGAGCTGAGCATGTCCGAGACCTTGAAGCAGGAGCCTAATTGGCTTCTGCAGATTACTCCCGGCCTTCCCTCCTTTTGGCTAGACAGGAGACATGTTCAACAAGTAAATGCATGAATTTGAGGACCCGGCTCTTCGATATGCTGGATTGGGTCCTTTTGAGTGGGATTCATTGGCTGCCCTCTCTCTTTTCATATATATATCCGGCTGTGAGCCTCCTGTTGACAGCCTATCACCTAAGTGATTATAGCCGGGTCTATTAAACAAGAGCCAATTTGGTTTTTTTGCATATTATCACCGGCCCTCCCCCCCTTCCAAATGTCCATCGGCAGCATCCCTCCTGCCTTAGGTCATATATTTTGCATCCATATGCATGGTAGGTTACATTGGGAGGTCCTGATTTAGGGGGGTATATTCATCATATGCATGAGGCTCAACTTCTTCATATGCTACCTTTGGCCGGCCCTGGATATATGACCTTGGGCCCTTCCTTGATCCACATGGTAAGCTATATGCTCACAATCTTTTGCCCTTTTGTTTGAACGGATATGTGCCAAACTTGACTGGGCATAGAGCCTTATTTCCTTTGTGATTTCCTGATCTTCTATTTTCTAGGTTCCTTCAAATTCTGCCCATATATGTGCTGAATTTCATTCTTTATAGGTCTCCCTTCACCTAGTTTGCTCCATATAATGGTGTTGGGGTGGAGGGAATTAAGCATTTCTAACCCCCCCATTTTTTATGCCTATATTTCATATAAAAATTCTGAGTGCCAACACTAATCTTCTAGCTAACTAGCTATCTAAGTAAGTATTAAAAAGAAGAAACTACTTAACTAACTAATCAATGAAACAAGTATTAAATAAATATACTAAATGAACTAATGAAGTACTTTGAGGGTGAGAGTGAGAGGTGAGGGTAAGGGGAGCCCCTTGGGGACATTAAATAGCCCCCAAGGGGCTGAATGGGGGGGCTGGAGCCCCCCCCCCCATCCGTTGGCAACAGTCACATGACTGTTGCCAACAGCCATGTGGCCGGGTCGCGCAACCCCGCTACCCGGCGCGACCCGACTGGCTAGGTTGGCCTGACCAGGTCGCAACCGGGCTGGTCAGGACCAAACCCGACCGGGTCGCGGGTCGTGACCCGGCGAACCATGGTCATGGATGTCTCCTGTTGTCATTTATTTAAAGAGAACAGCAAATGTTCATCCTTGTCTCAACATGAATTCCTTCAAGAAATTGTCTGATTGTGAAGCTTACTTGCTAAAAGAATTTATTGATAATGAATTGAAGAAGGCCATGTTAAATTCTGCTATCCTGATGCCAATATTCTCCAGGGCCTGGTGGTTTTTTAATGAGTTTCTTTTGGGTTATTGGAGACAACGTTTTAGCCACAACCAAAGAGTTCCATAGGGACCCAAGGCATAGCTGTTTGGTTTAATGGTACTCTCATTGTCCTCATGCCTAAAAAGGTGGTGGCTAATATTGGGGACTTGACTCATCAGCATGCTCGATGCATGCATAATTACGTTGTCAACAAGTTGGTTGATCAAGCTAGTCAACTTTTATCAAGGATTGGGACATTGTAGATGACTAATATTGGGGACTGCATCACGTTCAAAATTGACTTAGACAAAAGTTATGATAGAATCAGTTGGAATTGTCTTAGAAGTGGTCAGACCGGGTGCCAATCCTGATCCAGGATTCCAGGATTGGCCGAGCCCAATCCGAGCTGATCCTGCAAAACATGATAGAAGATCATGAAAAACATTCACATACTTCATGACTAAAGCAAGAAGAAAATGGAAGCTTACAGGTGTTTTTGAGGCATCTGACTCCAGAGCATCAATTAGATCCTTCCCAGAATCATTACCTTGCAGAGAATTTTTTGATGCTGACATTGAGACAATGCGCAAACTTGGTTTCAAGAATTCTTGCTGTTCATATTTGGATCTGTACAACCAAAAAGGTAGTGAAGAATTGGCCAACCATATACAGCTCTTGGGCTCATGCAAATGATTATTCCCCATATCAAGGGAATGCCGCATTAGCAAGTGATGTAATCACCTATGTAACAGTATGAAAGATGTATACCATTAAGGAAATGTCACATAAGCAAGTGATGTACTCGCCTATGTAACAGTAAAAAAAAGTATGCCAATTACCTTATGAACTTTACACGCTCTTCAGGACATGCATTGGGGCCTGGTTTTGCATATCCTTCAGGAAGAAAAGCTTCATAAATTGCATTTGCATAGGAGTTTCCACCAACCTCAACCATAGAGTCAACTTCATCATCAGTCCATTCATCTAATGTCACCGATAATACCTGCGTACCAGGGGAAAACATATTAATCAATGATCACAGAACTGTTGGACAATGAATATATAACATGAATGTTTTGACTAGAAATCATTGTCTTAAAACTGTATCATAAGCCATTCCTAAAATTAATTTTGTACATAGGATAAAAGAGACATTTTATGAGTTGAAATACCTGCATCCAAGTAATCAAAGAATAACTAAGATCTTATTTATGCCAACTAAATAAAGCTTAAAGTAAATTGTTAGAGATAAAACCATATTATATGATACCAAATTAAATAAAAATAAACAGATAGAATTTCTAACTTGAAGCCCTTTTCTAATGTTGAGCAGAACTGCAGATTATTGCTGACTCCACTTTTGCAACCTCATCAATTCCCAGTTCATTTGCTGGGATTTTCAAAATTCAACAAATTTTGACCCAATCCATTTGAGACAGATCAAGGACTTGACAGTAGGAAAGATGAGCATATCTCGAGTACAGAATATTTTTCTTAAAAGGTCAAGAATATCATCTGCATAAACTAATCCAAGTATTTTTAAAGTAGTTGGTATCACAGATTCAGCAAAAGAAGGATAATTACAAAGACGAAGTGGTGATAAACAACAAAAAATCACCACAAATCATAAAAAAGTGGCCAAACACCAAGTTAGTGTAAGTGATGGGAAATGGACGAACATTTTGATAAAATTTTTGAATTTATTTTAGTTTGAGTAATCTATTTTTGTTATGAAGGGCATATTTTTAAATAGCTTTTGACTTTAGGTTTAGTCTACATTGGTTTTATTTAAAAGAGTCCTATATTGTAACCCAAGTAGGGAAGAAATGCATTGGAGTGGAATTTTTTGAACACCTTGGGGTGTCTGATACTCCCTCTCCCTCCTCCTCCCTTGTCAGCCAGGAGGGCCTTGCGCACTCATTTTCTTCTTATCTTTCTTCCTTCCTCCCTGCTGGCCGTCTGCAACCCCCAACTTTTTCCTTGCTGCTCCCCAACTCTTATCCTCTCTTCTCTTTTAGCATCACCAACCTGACAACCGGCTCCTGTAGCGACCTATGACACTCTGGCAACAATTCTTCTCACGTTTAGATCCTTGGAATGAGGTCCTCACTTCTTCCTTGGTCGATGCCAGTAATCTGAGCATTTCGATGACCCTCTGACAATCCCCAAAGCCGTTAAGGACACCCTTTACTGCAGCAGCCATGTCTGACCTCTGACAATCCTCAGATTATCAGACTAGGGCAGCCCTGCGATGGCCTCACCCTGGCACCCCATGGATTCCTTTTCCTCTCAATGTTCCAGCTTCGGCAAGAACCCTGACAAACCATCCCTCCATCGTCGTCTCTGACTCTGGCCCCATGAACAATCGCTTGTCTCCATCATCCTCCATCCCCCCCATACGGACTCCACTCACCCTTGCGGCCAGTCCCTCCCATCATCCTCTGCCAAGGATCGCGGGATCGGAATCGGAATCGGGATCTGTGGGTACCGATCCGATCCGGATCGGATCGGATCGGACCGATTCCGACCGATTCAATGGAAGAAAATCGATCCAGAATCGGTAAGAAAAAAAAAAGCAAAAAAAAAAAAAAAAACGATCCGATTCCGATTCCGATCCGATTCCGGACCGATTCCAGCCGATTTGGACCGATTCCGGCCGATTCGGGCCGATCCGACTGGAATAGCAAAAAAAGAAAAAAAAACGATCCGATTCCGATTCCGATTCCGATTCCGGACTGATTCCGGCCGATTCCGGACCGATTCCTACCGATTCCGACCGATTCCGCGGAATTCATGCCGGAATCGGTCCTTCCGCATGGAATCCACCGATCCGATTCCGGAATCGGTCGGAATCGGTCCGATTCCACCGATTCCGTAAACAATGTCCTCTGCCCACTGTCCCTACTTGCACCTACTGAGAACCAATCCACCTTTGCTGGCCCTTCCAGCCCCCTCAGCACCTCTGTGGCTTCATGGTCCCCTCCCCTCCCCCCTCTTCCTCGGATGACCAACACCAACCTACTGCCTTCTCTTCTCTGGCACCCCCTCCACCTCCGGTGGCATTGCTTAGCACCTTCTTCGTCTTCTGGTCAATACCAGCTGTGCCATGTGCACAACGCAGACTGCCTGCCTCCCCTATTGTAACTCATGAAATGACCACCCCAGCCCCTATTTTTGACTGCTGTCTGGCCCCAGCTTGCCCAGTTCACCAGTTCATCCCGGCCCACCTAGTTTAACATTAGTCAAGCTCAGTTTAGGTCTGTCCCCTACCTCCAGTCCAGGCCAGTTTTCAGACTAATTCACCTGGTTTTAGATCGGCTCAACCCCGGGTCAGACCAGCTCACCTCGGCCCAGACCGATTTAGATGGTTTAGCCATGTTCACCTGGGTTCAAACCGATTAAAGCAGTTCTAGTCCCAGTTCAGTCAGGTTTACCTACTAATTTTGGTATTTTTTTTCCTTATTTTGTCCCACATCAGGAAGGCTAGTGGTCTTCAAAAAAGCTAGAAAACAAAGATGAGAGGCTCTGGGCACACACCAATAGCTCGCACTATAGCAAACAAAATTAGCCTGGTTCACCTAGGTTCAAGCCAGTTGTTAAAGGCCTGTTCAAAGATATTTAAGTCATTCAAATCATATTGGATTAACATCCTCTAAGTTAACTTAGGTCTGCCATGTTTTCTGTTACTTCCATATCTTCTACTTTTTTAACAGGAGTTTTCTTAGGCCTAAGTTTAAAATGCACAAATCATCTCAATATCTATTCTTTCAACTTATCTACAATTATCACAACTTTCACATTTTCTTTAATATATTCATTACTTATTCTATCTAATCTAGTATGGTCACATTACTTATTTTATCTAATTTAGTATGACCACTCATCTATCTTAACATTCTCATTTCACTGACACTTATTTTGACAGATGCTTATCTTGTATTCTCCAAAGTTCATTACCATACAACATTTCAGGTCTTATAGTAGTATGATAAAATTCTCCCTTCAACTTTAGTGGAATCTTGCAATCACTTACCCTATAGCTAAAAGCTTATCTCCACTTCATCCAATCTGTTTTAATCCTATGGTTAACATTATCATCACATTCTCCATCTTTTTGAATAATTGTACCAATATACTTGAATTGAATACTTTAAGATAATCTTACCCTATCCAAACTAACTCGCTCATCTACTTCCATTTGATTTCATTAAATTTACAATCTATATATTTTGTCTTGGTTCTACTTATCTTGAAACTCTTAATCTTTGAAGTATTTCTTCGGAGTTTCAAGTTTTAACCATAGTTTACATCATCAGCCGATCCGAATTGGGATCGGCCGATTACCGGACTGCCTCATCACCTACTGATCCGATAGCACCCTAGAGGATCGATCTGATTCTCGGAGGAATCAGCCATAGATCGGCCAATTACTAAAAATTGGATCGAAATCGGCCAATCTAGCTGATTGACAGATGCTGAATAAATCAGAATTGAATCCAATTATAGGTCGGATTCCGATCTGATTTCAAGCAATCGCCCCGATTACTCCTGATCCCCCTTTGAATCCTTACTCTTCCCCAATTTTGGCCCCCTCCCCCTCCAGCCCCTCTTCCACCCTCCCTCAGTCCCCCACTCCCCCTTTGAGCCTCCTTTCCACCCCCGGTTGATCTAGGGCCAATTCCTCCGAGAATCAATCCTACATCGAACCTCTAGGGTGATATTGGATCGGTAGGTGCCAATACAATTTGGTAATCGGTTGATCTCAATCCAAATTGGCCGATTATGTAAATTATGGTTAAAACATAAAACTATAGAGAAATACTTTAAATATTAAGAGTTTCAAGATAAGTAGAACCAAGACAAATTATATAAATTTTAAATTTAATGAAAACCGGATAGGATGAGTGAGTTAGTTTGGGTGGGGTAAGATTACCTCAAAGTAATTAATTATTCAAAAAGATGGAGAATGTGATGATAATGTTAACCATATGATTAAAGCAGGTTGAATGGTAAGCCCCCTCCCCCTAGCCCCTTAGGCGAGGCTCCCCCTGGTCCCCCCTGGCTCCCTTAACCAGTCAACCCTTCCCTGGTCCCTCCCCCCCTTCGGGTTTGGGTAAACCCAAACCCCAACACCCCACCCCTTGCACAATCACCCCAAGGGGTGACGTTTTCAAGTTAGCCCATCCTCCTTCCCTCTTTGGATCCAAGATATATGGGTGCACCCCTTGAGTCCTCCTTGTCCAGAATTCTCAAATCCCCTTTCTCCTTAACATTCTTAAAGTTCTACTTTCCATTAGTACCACTTAGTGAAAATGTTAGACGAGGAGCACACTACCTCAACACATTGTGATATTGGATGGCAATATGAATTTTTTGCTAGATGTTGATAAAAAAATTCAAAAGTAAGTGGTGCAGGAAAGAAATGAATGAAAATGCTTTCAACCTTAAACAACACATTGATGAAATTAATGAGAATGCCTAGAAATGTAACAAAATATCGTTACAGATGTGAGAAGAAATGAGGAGATATTTAAGTGGAAGCATCACAGAGGATGAGCCGATTAGATGAAGAGACATAAATCTCATGTCTAAAACCCACAACAAAGGTAAAGGAAAGGCTCCAATTGACATTGATGGATCAAGTTCAGAAAATGAAAAATAGACATAAATTAGGAAAGCAATAATGGCAAGTAACGCATTGACTTGTGAAAATGAAGAGTGAAGAAAAAGAGTAGGAGGATCTCAAGCTGCAAATACTATTTGTTCAGTCGTGGAAGGCATACACCCTACCCCTCACCCAAACAGAGATAGTAAGTTCCATCGATCATAATCAATTAAGTTGAGAAACACATCCATGTATAAGTAGCAAGATAGAAGTCAAAGGATAGTAAAGCAAATTTTAAAGAAATTAAGACAATGACAAGGATTACAAAGATGGTCGTCAAATATATTTATAAATAATTTTTACATATAAGTAGATCAAACCTTAACTTCTTTCATATTTATCTTAAATGATTCTGAGTGGACAATGACATTTACATCTTATTTTACATTGATGTAGGTGTCCCAACCCATTTAACCACCAATTCATATTTCCAAACCATGATTAATGTTATTGGTGAAGTTGGACCAAGATTAAAAGTCTCGATGTCCTAGAACATCCATAAGGGTGGGTTGGACGTAGAGGTTGATGAGTTATCTACACGGATAGATAGATTTAAGAAGGTTTGAAAGAAAAGGGGTTACATCATCAAGTGTGATAGATGAATAGAAATCATAAAGAGATCCATGATAAACTTTCTTAATTATTATTCTGAGGGCAAGACATTTTTTAAGAATATTGATACATCTGGCAAGATTAAAAATGTAGATTACCTATTTACTCTTATGAATGATGTTGTAGAGTTATTAAGTGAGAAAAGTATTGTTCAATTTGTGACTGACAATGAAGCTTCATATAAAATTACATAGAAGAAGTTGATAAACACTAGAACACATTTTGGGTTCTTGTAACACATTCCATCCATCTTATGTTGAAGGATATTGAAAAAGAATTTTAGTGACTTAAGCGCTTAGTTGATTATATCTTTTATTTATGGTCATCTTAAATTTACACATCATGAAAGAGCATACCAATGGTCGTGATCTAATGCGAGCTAGGCCAACTAGATTTCCCACGCACTTCATTACATTGGAGAGCTTGTATAGAGATCGACATGATTAAAAGGATTCATTCATGTTCATGATTACATCACATACATGGTTGACCTACATAGCAGAATAGATCAATTTAGGATCCTAGCTAAGATGCAACATTGCAACATCTTGAGAACAATCGTTGGTGGGAAAGAATTTAGTACTACTTGTCTGTGATATAACCCCACATACAAGTGTTAAGATTAGTGGATTCTAATGATAAAAATTAAATGGGGCACTTAAACGATGCGATGGACAAAGCAAAGCTAACAATCAAATTAAAAGCATTTAAAGAGTTATAAAAAATGATGGAAGTAGGGGTGCAAATAAACAAATACACTCGACAAGTAGTTCGAAACTCGGCTCGTTAAAAACTCGGCTCGTTAAAAACTCGACTCGTTAAAAACTCGACTCGTCTCGTTTATTATGTAAAATGAACAAACTTGAACAAAAAATAAAACTTGACTCATTAAACGAGACAAGCTTTGAATATACTCCTACTTGACTTGATAAACTCACAAATAGCTCAATTAAATAATAGATTGAATATTCATTAAAAAAATAAATTACGAGTATTAATAGTTATATATTGTCACTTAAATATATAAAACAAGTCAAAATTTGAGTTCAAACTTAGATTAAGCTTCATAAATAAGTTAAATTTAAAGTTTCATTGATGACTTTATATTTATTTTGAGTTTTATAGATAAGTTTGTATTAAGTTTCGGCTTGCATGTGGATTGAACTTGAGTAACAAGCTTGAAGAAGGGTTCAACATACTCATTAAAGCTTGAGCTCGAACTCATACTCGCTTAAAATAAAAAATTCGAACTTGAACAATGTACTACTCGGCTTGACTCGACTTGTTTGCACCCCTGGATAGAAGATTATAAATGACATATAGGACAAGACACACTTCATCACGATATTCGTGCATCATGTATTTATCTATGTTTATATTTCATGAATACATTTTATAGTAATGTGTTAATTGTTGGATTCTATTGTAGCAGAATATTTCTTAAACCCAAAGATGCAATACGATAAACAAAAATGCACTGATGCAAAGGTTATGTGCGGTACACTATTAGTGATACAACGTCTAGCCAAGAATCAACAAGTTAGAACAAAAGCAGATCTTGAAGTAAGTAACAAGTAGTATACATTTAACTAAGTTTTTAAGACCTACTTGTTATTGACTTAGTTCTATTTCATACGACATTTCAGATGCAATCATATAAGATAAGAATCAATGTATATGGAGATCCATATTTGAGATATTTATATGACAAGGTTTCTCTTGGTATGTGTATATCACATTGACAACATGTTAAATATTTAAATGACAAGGATAGATACTTATATTGATATTGTCTTTTTCTAGCGAGTGATAGATACAAGTCATCAACAGAAGTTCATGAAATCTACTCGCCGTTGTTGCAATTCACATATTGAACCGAGCATATGAGTTCATAACAATGTGAAAGAAATTGAAGCACCTTTGGCCTTATACAAACAAAGAGATGAAATATGCTGAAAAGTGGTAGATTAAAAAAACTTGTGTTCTATCACTATAACATGTAGTTGAGAATAGAGAATATCAAGGACTGTCAAAAATATCTGAAAAAAGATTTGTAGGTTGTTTATATGAGCAAAGAGTGAAAGTATGAGGATAAGATTTGCCACATAATGATATTGACTTGAAATACATTTTCTAAGAAGAACAACCACTAATAGTATCGATGGAGCACAAGGATGATGCACCACCTCCAGAGTTCGACTCGAATGATTGTGCATGGGCCAAATGTGAGCTTATCAATGTATAGAGTGATGATAAAGAAATGCAAGAAGAAGCACACCTTACTGAGACTCTAGCTTTATCTCTAGCTACTCATGCAACTTCAGGTTTAGATTGAATTCCTACTAAGAAGACAAGCAAGTTTGGTGGATTTAAATCTTTGACGAAAGTATACCAACGCAATATTAGAGATAACAATCGAGAAGAAGTAGGAAAGAAAAAGACGTTAGTGGTCAGGTAAAAACTTGTGAGTTCTATAGATAGTACTTTAGCACCTTCCTCAGATGACGATGAAGAAGAATTTGTTTCATCAACTTAACTGCAAAATATAGGAGGTTCAGGTGGAGGTGGTGAATCAGATATCACTGCACGTACATGTGAAGCAATAGTGAGATTGTTGAATCCTTATTTGCATATGGATATTAAATTACTTACAATGACATAAAAGTATAGTTAGATCTTACATTTTATTTTTAAAAAATTTTAAAAGGTTTCCCATTTATGATTTTTACTGATATCTTTGATCTTTTAGAACAAAAAAATAAAAAGCAATCCTAATATGGATCAAGAATCCTCCCGGAGAATTGACTAGGATTGTCAATTTGAACCAAGTCCTGATTCTAATCTCACAGTCCTTGGTTCTAATTTCCTATTTACTCTATCTCAACTATCAATATGATATCATTTGTAAATAATACGATATCATTTGCAAACATTATATATCATGATATATCATCTTATATAGCCTTTATTAATTTATCAATACCTAATGCAAAAGGTAAGGACTTATTACAAACCCTTGATGTAAGCCTATTGGCTTCAATTGTGCATATGCTACTAGTTGCTTCATCTTTCATATATTTTATCACTTGTATACACTTAACAAATACTATCTTTCGCTATAACACTCACCACAAAATATCTCTATGAGCTCTTTTCAAGTCAATAAATACCAAATATAAATCTTCCCTCATATCTCAATATTTCTTCATCAGACTTCTAAAAAATTGATATATCTCAATTTTGACTACTTTTTATGATTTTTTTTTAAAAATTTGAAACTGATCCACAAGGCACAAAGGGCCTTTTCCATGTGCACCTTGATAGGTCTTCTGCCTTATCGCTCAAGGCTGCATAAACTAGGCACCCTAGTTTTTCTTTTTGACTAAAAAAAATTCTTTTGAGGGGCTTTGTCCCCTCTTATACCCCCACCCACCCACACACACACAAAGATGTTACCCCCCCGACCCTAACAACTCGACCAAGCAGGCTAACCCGCTATTCATGGTCGCTATTTAATGATAGAACATATTAACATATTTCATTATCACTTATATTATTATATATGTTTATGATTTATAATTATAAATTCTAAAAAATTATAAAGTTCTTGCTTAGTCCTTTATTTTGTCCCTCTCATTTAGTTTAATAAGATTAGTATTTACGAAAAAATATATACCCATACATACATAATTACATAAATAAAATCACATTTACAATGTATGCAGACATAAACACATTCAATTATAACATATAAATATCATTGTATATATGTGTATATGTCAATATGTATAAAAAATAAAAAAGTATTATCATCATCTAATTATATATTTGTATATAGAAACACATGCATGTACATATATATATATAAACATCTAATGCTACCGCCTAGGTTACCTAGGGGACGCCTAAAATGGTCGCCTTGACAACTATGATCTGGGCCAATTTCAAATCGGTTTTAAGTCCAATGGATTGGCTGATTTGATTGATTCAATCTAGATTAGAATCAAAATTGGGATCGGCCAATCCAAGTCTCATCCTAATCTTGCGATTCTTAGAAACTGGTTATATTCTAAAACAAAGAAACGCGACAAAAGTAAATTTCTCCCTAGTAAGGTAAGGAAAGCTAACATAATTATAATAAGCTAAAGAGTTTAGAACAAGTGATTTTCCTCTCTTTTAATATGTTGTCCTCCCAACAATAACCTGAGTGCCCAAAAAAACCTGAGGTGAGTCAGGGTTGCTGCATGGTTTAAGATGTCCCATGTGCTTCCCAATTGGTTATAATGTTAAATATGTGGTTGGTTCCTTTTTTCCATATGGCCTATAGTCACATAACGGCTGGCAGAAAAAAACACCCATATTTCAGCATTCATTCCCCATGGATTCACACACTGCCAAGGCCCAAGGTTCACACACTTAATGTTGGAAACTCACCACCATCTATTTGCTGATTCCCAATTAAGAGAATAATGGGATATTTAGCTCTCGGATCAGATCGATCATAATAGCGTATTTTTTAGCCAACTCTGATCTGCACTAGCCAATCCTGTAAACTACTATAAGTGGACAATGAGGAACTTCCAGTCAGAAGACATTATAAGGCTTTTACAGGCATGAAGTATTATAGGTGAGCATCCAGTAAGAAAACACTATAAGGCTTTTACATGCATGAAATATTATAGGTGACCAGGAGACAAACAAAGGCAACATAGAATCATCTAATTTCAGAATTTACATCACCATTTTTTCACCCTACTCAAAATTCACATTTCTTCTGAACTCTCAAGAATACAAATAGTCCTAAGTTGCTGAAACTAAAATAAGTTTTTAATACAACGTATGATGATAAATGTGATTTCTTGTGAACCTCAGATGCTAGGGTGTTCATCCCATAGTTGTCAAGGCGACAAGGCGTCCAAGGCGTTGAAGGGTACCGATTCCGCTTAGGCGACAAGGCGGCCGCTTAGGCGTCGCCTAGGCGGTCAAGGCGGTATTCAAGGAAGGCTGAGTCGGGAGGTTGTTATATATAAAAAAAACATAAATATAATTATATTTGTTATGTTATAATTGAATATGAGTGTTTTATCAATGCACATAAGTAAATATGATGTGTGTGTGAAAGTAAATTTTTTTTTTAATGATGTAAAAATACCCAAGACGCCTTGCTTGGGCGCCTTGGGCGCCTAGGCTGGCGCCTTGGGCGCCTTGGCGGGCGCCTTGGGCGCCTTTTTGGCCCCAGACAAGGCGCCCTGGCAAGGCGCCCTTGGAAAGGCGCCTTGCCGCCTAGGCGGGCGCCTTGACAACTATGGTTCATCCAAACTGGCTAAACTGGTAAACCAAACCAAACCGAAATGGCCGGTTTTGTTCTGTTAAGGAGTTTGACCATTTGGTTTCTTGAACTGAACCGAACCGATATAATTGTATTGGTTTGGTTTGGTTCAACCCCTCTATTAAATAGAACCGGACCGAAAGATCGGTTGACAAATTTTGACCTGATTTATTTATGTTTAATGTTGATTATATATTACTATAAATATATGCTAAATAATATAAAAATATAGTTCTCTTACAAATAAGAAAAAATCTTAATATTAACATTAACTAATAATTTTATTTTAATCTTATCTTATTTTTTATAAATAAATAATGTATGTTAAACTGATGAACCAAACCAAACCAAACCCATTCAGTTTGGTTCGGTTTGAGGTTCATCTGAAATGGTTCAATTCAGTTTGGTTCACATTTCAGATGGATTTTAGTTTCGAAAAAATGGCTCAAAACCAAAATGAACCTAACCGTGAACAGCCATACTCAGATGTACAAAACTGCAACCTAGCACCAGCTAATCTAACTCAGATTGTCATCTAATCAATTTATTTGCAACTTGATAATTAGAAGGGCAAAAATAATAATAAGGGCCACATTGTTGGAAAAGAACATAAAGCACACCTTTGAAATATGTGTACCAAGAGTTCTGTGCGCGCCTGAACATTTTAGGCATACGAAGACTCCAATGTTTGCAGACCTGTAATAAGCAAAAGCTTCAACATAAAGGGCTACAAGATGCAGGAATCGGAAGGTTAGACGGTAGCTCTAGCGTTAAGATCTGATCAACATCAATGTTCACGGAATTGGCCGATCCGGATCAAAATCAACCGATTCATGGATTGGATCAGGCCCCTTCAATCTGATTTGGGCTTGGACTCCCAGTCCAAGCCAAACTCCCTCTGGACTCTGGAGTTGACCACAATCAGTCGAATCAGTCGATTCCAGACAGATTCCGGTGATTTGTTGCCAGAATCGGCCCAACGTCGGCCAACGTGGCGGCTCCTCCCTGCCCAACAGTAAGCCTTGTATCACAGCCTTAACCAGATCAGGCAAAGAAGATGACACGGTAGCCATTTCAGCCCCAAAACAGCTAAATTGAACCGGAATCCAATATAGAAGCTAATTTTATAATTTTTAACATTTCTTTGTAGAACCAGTCCAAACTAATCTCAGATTGGTTTTTCACCCAAAAAATTGGGAGATTTAGCCAATCTGATCCAGATTAGATCGGAATCGGGCCCATAGATCCAGGTTCCGATTCCAATTCCGCAATCCTTGGATCTGATTAATTGAATTGATGATACCCCAGTCCCTGGTTCCCAACTGATGATATATATGCTGCTTTCAAATAGGATAGAATTGGATACTAATCATCACAAGTAACAAGGAATACAAAATATTAGAGGTATTCATGAAAACCGAAAAAACTGGTAAACTGAACTGAACCGAATAGACTAGGGGTGGGCACAAAACGGTTCAAACCGATAAACCAAACCGAACCAGCTCATTCGGTTCGGTTTGAACCTCCTTTCGGTTTGGTTCGGTTTGGAAAATCTCCAAACCGATTTAAACCAAACCAAACCGTTTAAACCGATTTAATCAAAAAAATATAAAAACTATTATAATATTAATAAAAATAATATTTTTATAAATTTTATAATAAAATAATATTTATTTCCATTATTTTTAACATAAAAATTAGTATATATATGTAAAAAATAATTAGTTTAAATATTTTTATTTATTTTTGGTTTAAACCGAACCAAACCGAACCAAACCGAATTGATTCGATTTGGTTCGGTTCGGTTTGGGAGGGTGATTCGGTTTGGTTCGGTTTGGAAAAAAAATGGTCCAAACCGGACCAAACCGAACCGTGCCCACCCCTAGAATAGACCAGTTTGGTTTGGTTCAAGAGTATTGACTTTCGGTTTTTTGGACCAAACAGAACCGGTAGAGTTTACTGGTTCGATTCAGTTCAGCTTCTCTCAAAACTAGGTCAAACTGGTTGACCCTGGGCTGCTGCCCGCTGAGTATAAGGACCTACAGTCCGGCTGCCTGCCCAGCTGGTAGCTAGGCTGGCCTAGCAGGCCTACTGGCTGCCTACTGGCTGCCTGCTGACGCTATTGAAGACAGGCGATCCTAGCTCCTATGCTGGCTGGCTGCTGGCCTCAGTTGCCATTGTGCTGCTGTCGTGAGGAGTGGGTTAGTCCCACATTGCCCCCCTACAAATGCCCACTTTGTTTCTTATAAGATAATGTTAGTAGGTAACGAAGATGCAGAATCAACTTAAATTAAAATATGGGCTGTTTATTAATGGCTCATTAGTAATACATTTATTTTATTTGAATGTATATTATTTTTATTTGAAATATAATTATTTCAAAATTATATATAAAAAGTCAACAGTTTAAACCGAACTGTTTGGTTTATTTTCGGCTTGGGATTAACTAAACCGACACGAAGGTATACACTATACAGAAAAGCAGACGGAGCAAAATTTAGAATTTACCAAGTTATAAACATGAACATCCATGAAAAAAACCCAACAAAACAAATTGCACAAAGCTATTCATAAAAACATTACCAACAAGATAGAGCAATACGTTTAAAGTTCACATTCATAACTGTGACACCTCGGAAATATATTATAAGCATAAAAATAAGGGCAAATAAATCATGAATTTAAAAATTCATTTGTTTTTCATTCATTTAGAAAAAGAAATTCATTATCTTTAGCCAACATTAACCACTATAGAAAATATGTGATATGTCATAGTAGGATTAGCCAAAACACATGGTATGCATAAAAACATATATATTAAAATTTTGGGCTCATAAAATTGTCTTTGAATCCCTCTCAATGTGTGAAGTTCCGATGTCACATCGAGAGTACTCAAATATCTTTTCTTCACCTTCAGTCATAGCAACTGATAACATGGAAAACATACATTCCCGAAAAAAACATATATGAGATACAATCTTACAAACTCAATAGAATAACTTAACATTTTAAGTTTGGTTTGAATTTCATTCGCATTTTATGAAAGTGCATTTTAAGTTCTTAAATTCTAAAGACATTTCTTTGTGAATTCTTTAGTATATTTTGATCATATTTAATATAAATTTAACTCTTTTAATTCAAAGCCTTATGGGGTGTTTGGTTGCATGATAATTTTTTGTACACTTTCATGATAAAAAATTGTATTAAAATAAAAAGTAAACCAACTCATGACATAAAATTATCATGTTTGGAAAGATGTGATTACAAAAAAGAGTAACCACCGCACATGACCAAATAAAGTGGGGACCACAAGAAAAAAGAAAGAGGTGAGACCCACTTTTTTTGTTTAAGAAGAAAATCACTTTCAAAACATAAAATTGTCATGGTTGTCAAACACCTCTTTTAACAAGTTTTCTTACAATTTTTAAAAATTAAAATAAAAACCTCAATTATCATGCAACCAAACACCCCATTAACATTAAACATTTTGACTTATTAGAGCTCTCTTGGACCCAAGGTCTGGAATAGACATGGCTCAGATCAAGTTTTATATTGAAATTATGTGCCATGGTCATACGATCTTCATTCCGATTCTATTTTTTTATTCAAGTCTTGACACTTTTAGACTTGGGTGAAATCAAATTTTTTTCATGCCGTCTAATAAAAAAATGTCCATTATCATCTCATTTATTATGTTCCACATCTTTTCATTAGCCATCTTAGATTTAAGATTCATTATGCATTCATTTTAAGTCTTCATATTAGACATGCGAGCAAGGATTCCGGAATTGGAATCCGTCCATACCGATCCGATTTTGATTCTTAGGAATCGGTCAGAATGGCTGATTTCGAGAAAGGAAATCGATTTTGAAATAAATTTTTCTTTTATTTTTTCTTCAAAAAAATAAGAAAAAAATCCAAAAAATAGGAAATGACCTAGTAAAATTTATAAAAAAGGAAATGTAACATTTAACATGTATCTATACGTCATGGTTCACGAAATCGGCCGAATTAAATTGGAATCAACTAATTCCGGAATCATGTGAGGAGATTTTTTTGCCATATTTTTAGAAAAAAATAAGATGTAATATGATAACAATAAAATGTTAATAATTGTAACATTATAACAAGACAACATGCTAATAAACTTGAAAAGATACTAATAACATGATAATACGTAAAAAGTATAATACGATGTAATATGAAAGTAAAAATATACATTTCATGACATGTTCACCAATATCCATGATATTGGCCTCATCGTTTTCCTCCTGTTGTTCTTGTCACGATTGAGTTATCCCCATTTTTATTATCAATGTTGGCGCATATCCATATGAAAATAATGTATCTGTCATGTCACCGAAATCACAGGGATCGGACTGTGGCACGTAGGTAGGCTTAGGTGAAAGAATCCACAGCCGTTGGGAATCATCAAATTTTGGATAAGCTGACTCCATATAATGATACTGCGACGGCTGTTGCTCCAGGCTAAAATATGGCTTTGGTCGCTGTGAACTAGGTGAGTCTGAAGCTATTACACTTGCATCTGGTCCATACACCTCTTTCCCTCTTGCTGGCTGCATGGCCGGTATGCACTTTTTGTCATCATCAACTGAGGAGTAGGGGTGGGCACGGTTCGGTTTGGTCCGGTTTGGACCATTTTTTTTCCAAACCGAACCAAACCGAATCACCCTCCCAAACCGAACCGAACCAAATCGAATCAATTCGGTTTGGTTCGGTTTGGTTCGGTTTAAACCAAAAATAAATAAAAATATTTAAACTAATTATTTTTTACATATATATACTAATTTTTATGTTAAAAATAATGGAAATAAATATTATTTTATTATAAAATTTATAAAAATATTATTTTTATTAATATTATAATAGTTTTTATATTTTTTGATTAAATCAGTTTAAACGGTTTGGTTTGGTTTAAATCGGTTTGGAAATTTTCCAAACCGAACCAAACCGAAAGGAGGTTCAAACCGAACCAAACCAAACCGAATGAGCTGGTTCGGTTTGGTTTATCGGTTTGAACCGTTTTGTGCCCACCCCTACTGAGGAGTGAAGAGCTTGTGTGCTGTCATCTGAGCTCACAGAATGTTGCTTGATGTCTAACTTCCTTCTCTTCACTTCTTCTACTATGTCTGATGTCCCACTACAACCTAAAAAATTTTTCAATTGTAAAAATTAGCCCATTTTTTGTGATGTCACTTTTGTTTTAGTCATGCCTGGACTGCGAATGGACTGGATAGCTGCGGATAGGGTTGGAGGTAGGGTTAAGGTTGGAGACGACTATTGTACGATTACTGGGTAGAACATGGGCCTGCCTGAGCCTGAGGAGTAGGTGGAACATCCTCAGCCTTTACACTATCTAATTCTCCTTCTGCCCATGCACGATCATTAGAATAAAACTCAACTGGATGATCCCTGGCTGCCATGGATTGCAGAATCGGCGAAATCGGTCCGATTCCGACCGATTCCGGAATCGGATTCCGATCCGATTCCTGGCGGAAGGACCGATTCCGGGAAGAATTCCGCAGAATCGGTATGAATCGCCTGGAATCGGTCGGAATCGATCCGATTCCGACCGATTCCTTGTGGAATCGGTCGTCCTTCGGAAGACCGGGTCAACCGGCCCGGTTCGATTCCCGGTTCGATTCTGGACCGGGAATCGAACCGATTCCGGCCCTTTTAGGGCCGGAATCAACCGCCGCGGTCGATTCCGTCGATCCCGCGGCGGAAGGGTTTGATTTCGGCGATTTTGCGGCGATTCTAGCATCGATCCGGCGATTCAGGCGTCGATCCGAGCTGCCAGCTCCGATTCCAGAAAGATTCCAGCGATTCGAGCACCGATTCCGGCAATTCCAACGATTCCGGCGGCGATTCCAGCGATTCCAAGCGATTCCTTCAGCCGATTCCGCCGATCCAAGCTCCGATCGGCCTTGAATCAACGTCTTCTTCGATCTTTAACCGGTTTTTGGTAAGATTTCTTCGCCGAAAACTTCGTACGTCCATTCTTACGCGTTTCCGACGAGTCCGAGCGTCCTTAAACGTTGTGATTTCCGACCGAACAACGTCCGTCCAAGTTTTAAACTATCCGTTTAAGTTCATTTTGCACGGGAAAAATTCCGGATATCCCGTACGTTAATTTACGACCATTTCCGGCAAATACGCAACCCCTTAAACATACCGAATGGTGTGTTACTTGGGTTGTCTGCTTCCCGAACAACGTCTAAATCAATTTTTATGTTATCTAATCATTTTTAGTGCATTGTTTACAATTTTTGCAGATATAAGCAATGGCCGATCAAGGTGATGCAGCACCAGCACGTGCTTCCGACGTGGGTTGGGAACACGGGCAGATGGTAGACCCAGTCAGGAAGAGGGTACGTGCGAAATGGTGTGGGAAGGAGATGAACGGGGGGTGTTCCTACCGAAACAACATATTGCGGAACAGTGGGAATGTCAAGAAATGTGACAAGGTGCCCGGGGAGAAGAGTGAGGAGATGAGAGACTACATGACAGGTAGATCCTCTCAACGGGCGATTAGGATCGAGCAGAGGGAGGAGTTGCACGACGAGCTACTCCAGAGGAGGAGGGACCGCGATTTGCCTACCTCGAAAGGGAAAGGCAAGGGGAAGGCACCAGCTGAGCCGGAGCCAGAGAGCGAGGACGAGTCCTCGGACTCCGAGCTTAGATGTGCTAGACACGATAGCAAGCGTGAATTTGCTGAGGAGGAGGACAGGAGGAGGGGAGCAGGAGGGTCTGGGTCCAGAGTTGACCTAGCTTTGGGCCGATCAGCATTGGCTCGCCCGACCTCGGGCTGGGACCGAGAGACTGACCCCAGGAGGCAGGAGCCACACCGTCGTTCTACTTCTACCAGCACTCGATTTACACCGAGTGACGAGTATTTATTTAGGAAACAGAGTGCTGGGCAGATGGGGATTAAACAGGCAATGAAAGGGGTGAAGGCAACAGGAACGGCTGCAAAGAGAGCCGTTCGCCACATTGTGAAATGATTTTTACATGCATGTATCACTTTTTAAATTAAAATTTACATTATGTGTGTTTTATTTACTTAAACTTAATTTTAGCCTGATCCCAATTTTTTTTAACTTGATATAGGCATCCCAGCACATGCAGCCACCAGCCCCTACTTCCAGACGATGGTGGATGGATGCCGTGGGTGAGGCTGGACCGGGTTTGCAAACCCCGGGCAGCAGACACATATACGGCGTTGGCCTGGATGAGGAGGTCCAGGAATTGAAGGAGTGGATGGATGGATTTAAGTTGGTGTGGAAGGAGAGGGGTTGCACAATTATGTGCGATGGGTGGACAGGTATCACCAAGAGGAGTATGATAAACTTCTTGGTGTACTGTTCTGAGGGGACAACATTCTTGAAGTCGGTAGATGCTTCTGGGAAGATATAGAATGCCGACTTCATTTTTTCTCTGATGGATAGGGTGGTGGAGGAGATCGGGGAGGACAATGTGGTTCAGGTTGTCACTGACAACGAACCATCATATAAGGCGGCTGGGAGGAAGTTGATGGAGAAGAGGAAGCACATCTTCTGGGTGCCCTGCGCAAAGACATTCCATAGATCTCATATTAGAGGATATAGGCAAGGAGGAGGGTGTATCCACACTTGTCAGGCAAGCGCAGACGATCACATCTTTTATTTATTCGCATCCCCGCCTGCTACATATCATGAGATCACACACAGGAGGGCATGATCTTGTTAGGCCCGGTCTGACTCGATTTGCTACGAATTTCATTGCATTGGAGAGTCTACACCGGCACATGCATGCATTGGTTAGGTTCACGCGATCCGAGGAGTATTACAACTATATGGTGGACAACCCGTACGACAAGAAAGATCGATTGGAGATTCTTGTCAGGTCTGAGAAGCAGATCACTGACAAGAGGTTTTGGGAGAGGATTGCCTACTACTTGGCAATTATTGAGCCACTGGTAGTTGTCTTGAGGTTGGTGGACTCAGATGACAGGGACCAGATGGGCACGTTGTATGATGCCATGGACCGGGCAAAGCTAAAAATAAAAGAAAAAAATCTCAGAGGTTACAAAAAGTGGTGGAAGATCATAGATGACTGATGGGACAAGACCTTGCACCACGATGTCCATGCTGCAGGTAACTTGATTAAAAAATTATTTTCTTTGAATAATTGTCTTATATGCACAGTGTTAACTAATAAAATCTTGCAGGATATTTTTTGAACCCCCGCATCCAATATGGAGGACAGGTGGTGAACGACAACGAGATGATGCGGGGTACACTTGCTGTTATTTAGCGTCTGGGTCGATCTCAGCAGGACAGGATAGAGGCTGAGATAGAAGTAAGTTAGAGTTCATTCAATACCTTGGAGTAGCCTTACCAGGCAACTAATATTTTTTTTATAAAATTTTCAGATGCAGAAGTATAAGATGAGGGTCGGCGTATACTCAGATGCTGATCTGAAATATTCAGTTGACAAAGTGTCATCCACTGCGGCATCCATCAAAGAAAAAATGTAGTCCATGTTCTTTATCTAGCCCAAAGCATTGACCGACTTCAAAAATGTCGTGCCCTCAGAACAATATACTAAGAAGTTTATCGTGCTCCTCTTGGTGATACCTATCCACCCGTCACACACACAGATGGCAGAATCGGTCGAATCGGATCGGATCGGCCGATTTCAATCCAATTCCTGCTTAAAGGACCGAGTCTAACCTGAATTCTGCCAGAATCGGTCGAATTGGATCAGAATCAGAATTATAATCCTAATTTTTTTAGATTTAATTTAAAAGATTCAGGCCTGAATCATACCGAATCGGCCTGAATCAGAATTAGAATCAAAATTTTTAATTTTTTTTTTTAAAAATCCCGATGCCGGATCAGGTTCTCTTCTTAAGAAACGGTCAGAATTGGACAGATCCAATCTAATTCAAATCGGATTGGTATTGACCAATTCTGATTCTGAAATCCTTAGTCACACAACTATGCAACCCCTCTCCTTCCATACAAATTTAAAACCATTTATCTACTCCCACTCCTCCTCATCTAACCCACCAACATATATATGCTTGCTGGTCGGGACTTGCATTCCCGGTCTAACTTCAGCAACGACATCAGCCATGGTCTAGAAGTAAGGGCTGGTGCCTGGTGGCTGCATGTGCTGGGATATCTCCATTAAGGTAAAAAATTCTATTACCATAAACAATGTTAATTAAATAAAACATACATGACATTTTAAGAGTTATACTTGCATATAAAAACCACTTTACAATGTGTCTCACTGCTCTCTTTACAACCATTCCTGTCGTCTTCATCCCTTTCATAGCTTGTTTAATGTTTATCTGTGAGGCACTCTACTTCCTAAAAAGATACTCATCGGTCAGTGTAATTGTCGTACTACTAGACCAACGAAGTGGCTCCTGTCTCCCTCCCTCAATCTCCCGAGTAGGTCGAGCCAATGCTGATCTGCCAAAACAAGGGTCAGCTCTGGACCCTCCTACTTCCCTCCTCTCTTCCTACATTGTTGTTGCACCCTTGCTAACATGCCTAGCTCTCTTGAGCTCAATGTCTATGGATAAGTCCTCACTCTCCGACTACGATTTGGCTCTTGCCTAGCCCTTGCCTTTCACTTTGTAGGTTGACACCTCTCCTCTCCTCCTCTCAAAGAGCTCATCATACAATTCTTCCCTCTGTTCAATCCTAATCTTTCGTTGAGAGGCTCTTCCTGCAAGGTAGCCTCTCATCTCTTCGCTCTTCTCCCTAGTCATCTTATTACATTTCTTAACATTGCCACCTACTCTGACAATGTGATATTTCAACCGAAACACCCCTTCATCTACTTTCCACACCACTTGCATTTGACCCTCTTTTTTGATAGGTCTATCATGTGCCCGTGTTCCCAACCGACGTCAGAAAGACGTGCTGACACTACATCATCATCATGATCGGCCATTGCTATACTTGCAACATACGTAAACATTTCACACTGGCTGTTAGACATTGTTGGCGTCTGTTTTTTTCAAGAAAAAGGAGAAGAAAATTGGGCCAAAGAAAAATGGGTTTAAGTGTAAGGTGCACAGCCCACAATTCAACCAATATATGGGCCCAATTGGCAGCCCATCTCCCCCTGGTCGGCCAGCCCATAACCAGACAAATACAGCCCATGAAAAGGCCTTTTTGCGCAGCCCACAACAGTGGGAAGGGGACTGGGCTGCGGCCCACTTGCAGGCCCACAACCTGTCCTGCTGCCACATGCGGCCAGGTGTGAACAGCACCTAAAAAGCCCCCTGCCATTCACCTGCCCACCTGCACACCCAACCTGCCACTTGTCACCCCAGCTGCCAGCCCCCCATGCAGCCAATCCAGCCCTTCATGGGGGGGAGAAAAAGCTGGGCACCACCTGCCCACCTGCACACCCAACCTGCCACTTGTCACCCCAGCCCCCTAAACACCATGCAGCCGCCCCCTGCAGCCAATCCAGACCCTTGTTCAGCCCAAGAAAGGGGGAGAAAGAGGGGGCAGCCAATTAAAATATACTGGCTGCATGGGGGGGAGGCCAAAGCACCTGCACCCTGCTGCCACTTGTCACCCCAGCCCCCTGCGCACCATGCAGCCGCCCCAGGCCCATGTGCAGACCCCTGGCTGACCCCTCACCCCATCTCCAGCTCCTATAAAGAGAGGGGTGCGCACGAAGAAGGGGGAGGTCTTTTGGAGGCCGACAGGCTGCTGGTCTCCTGCTGCCACCTGCTGCCACCTGCTGCCTGCGACCAGGAAGGAGAAGAAGAGAAGAAGAAGAAGAGAGGGAGAAGAAGAGAAGGAGAAGACAAGGTGAACAAGGCTCATTGGTGCGCCCATGTAGCCCTTCAAAAGGGCCTTCTTCTCTACCTGTTCTAGGGCCCGTCTCCAACCCCTGGTCTGCCTCCAGAAAAATCCCCTTGTACAGCCTATGTTCGGATTCAAACCAGGCCTCTAATAACCCCCTTGTGCAGGCCTATTCCAGTCCAACAGAAACCCCAGAACAGGCCCAAATCCGGCCCCAACACAGTCTGTTATTCAAGCCCCTCTACGGCCCATTTAGCAGACCCATTTTCAACCCTCACTGGACCACCTGCAGGTCCCCTCGTCAGACCCCAGAACCAGTCCCAAAATCAGGTCCCCAAGGTGCCCATGTGCAGGTCTGCTTTAGCCCAACCAGAGCCCCATCAATCAGGCCTCAGCCGGCCTCCAAACCAGCCCATGTTCAGCCCCAATCCAGGCCCAAGTTCAGACCTTGTGCGCACCCACCCGCTGGCCCTTCTACAGGCCCAGTCCGAGCCCACACATCAAGCCCAAAATCTGGCCCTTGCCCAGTCCAATTTGGGAGCTGTTCAGCCCATTTAGCAGACCCCCTACAAGTCCACTTTCGATCCAGCCAAATGCCCTTGCGCAGACCCATCTCGGCCCTCCTGCAGCCGCCCAAATACACACCTGAACAGGCCCCCTTGCCCAAGCCTATGACCAGATCCGTATAGGCCTGTCATACAGCCCCTTTCAGCCTAGCAAGGAGTGGGCCCATGTGCAGGTCTGCTTCAGCCCACCAGGCCTGGATGCAAGGGTCCGAAGGAGGCTTAATAAAAGTTAATTTTTCTTAAAAGATATCCTCGATGGAAATTAAATAAAAAAATGCATCTAATTAATTAAACAAACCGAGGCAAGCATAAGGCCGGTTCTAAACCCACCTCATGGCCTCGGCTCAACTTAAAAGAATTCAAAACAAAGGGAAACCAGGAGGCCGGTTCTAAACCCACCTCCTGACCCTCTTTTAAGGTGGACATATAAAGGTCTAGTTAAAAGACCCCAATGTCTTACCATCCCTCACGAGGGAGTTATTTTGCCCATTATGCCATGAAGAGGCTGTGCATGAGCAACATGTCAACATGCCCAAACCATAGGCTAATGAGGATGATCAACCATGGGATGAGTGCCCACAAGCTTATTAAAAGCCGGGTATGCTCAACCTTGAACCGGTCGGGAGAAGACTTCTATGCCTATCAAAGGCAGGACACTGCTCAAATGCTGAAAACAAATTCCAGAATGCCTATTAAAGGCTGGGATATGTTCAAGACAACAAATTCAAGCCGATCTCAAGACCGACATATGCTTGATACCAAGTGGATAGAATGAATGTCATGTCATGATGCTGTATTTCAGACAGTGTGGAGAATATGTTCAGTGCAAGTTCAATAAAAAAAGAGGAGTTCAATGACTTCATGAAATGTTCGGAATGCAAACATAAAGTATAAAAAAAATTTTCTGAACACTTCAAAAATCTGAAATCTGTCAACCTGTAAAAAGCTGAAATCACCTCTGAAATTCAGAGATTAAAAATCCGAAATAGGAACTCTGAAAAATTGAAGGGCCTGAAATCTGGAGGGATCCGAACACTACAATCTGCAGTCTGAAAACTGAAGCTTTCAACAAAATCTGAGAATTGGAGTTTCAAGGTCTGAACTCCACATTTCTGACGAACAGCAAACTGAAATTTATAAGAGGTCTGGGGCTTGGAATTTGAAGAAATAAAAATTGGGCATTGCAGGAGCCGAGGCTGGTAGGATCTGCAGAATTCCGAAATCTGAAGATTTAAATAGTCTGAGTTCACCTCTGAAATTCAAGGCCAAAATCTGGAATCTGAAAGCTGAGATGCTGAGCGTGAAGTCTGCAACTGACTCTGGAATTTGAAAATCTGAATACACCATGAAAAATCTGAAGTCCAAAATCTGGAGTCTAGGAGGAGAGGAATCTGGAAGCTGAAATTTTGAAGCACCAAAAATCTGCAATTGAAATCCGGAGGACTGAAAATATGAATGCACCATAAGATCTGAAAAACTGAATTTGTGTCGAACCCACAAGAATCTGCAATCTGGAAATATTTAAAAAGTGCAAAATTTAGAGTTTGAAATTTGAAATCAGTAAGAAATCTGGAAGTTTGGAGGACTGTAAATGTGAAATGCAGAAATCTAAGGTTTGATATTTGAAGAAGCCTAGAAATCTGAACTTTGTGGCTGAGGTCCAAAGTTTGAAACAACTTGGGAAGCTCCAAATTAGAAAATCTGGATGCGTAGGATTTGAACCCCAAGCTGGCTAGCCGAAGTTGCAGAATCCAGAATCTGAATTTATTGAAGAATGTGAAAACTAGGGACTGCCAAGTCTGAAATTCAAAAAGGAATCAGATCCCTTAAATTAGAAGCTTGGAATCTGCAGAATTTGAATCAGAAAATGCATGCGCCAAGTAGAATCTGCCAATTTTGCAGAAGTCTGAAAATGATTGAAATCTCAGCGTGTCCAAATTAAAATTAAAATCCAAACCAGAAACCGAAATTGTTAACCTGCAGTAAATCCCAAACATAAAATCAAATCAAACCAAAACAACAAGTAAACTGAACTCAAATCAAACTCAAATTCAATTCAACCCATTCCAACCAAGTTCAAATCAATTAATCAAACTCAAACCCAAATCAGTTTATAAATTTGAAATTCCAGAAACTGTCAAATTCTTCCCCCAAATCAAACAAAAAAATCCAACTGAATTCTAACAAATTTAATGAAACAAACTCAAATTAAACCAAATTCAACATAACTCAAAATTTCTCAAATTAAACCCATAAACAAACTGTCCTTAACCCAAATCAAACTTAAAATCAATCAATAAATTCAAATTGAACCAAACTTAAAACCAATAAAACAAAATTCACCCAAACTAAATCTAACTCAATCAAAATCAAACCAACAAATTTAATTCAACCAATTAAACCAAATTCAAATTAAAATTGAGTGTTTGCATTCCATCAAATTTCATGGGATTGTTTTCTCCTATGTCCATATATGTGTGAATGTTTATTTTTGTGGATGCATATTTTCTGTTCCAATGGATTGCTATGACGCTTAATCAAGGGTATTCGAGAAATCTCGATGTAATCAACGTCGGATCTTCGCACCATCCGACGGGGAGAGGTCAAAATCAATTTTCAAAGAACCCAACAACCTCAAACTATAATTTTAAAAATCACTGACCTTAGTTGGTACTTTTATGGAATACCATCTATTTTCCTAAAGAAGTCAATGCTAAGGTCTAATTCAAATTCAAAAGAAAAAAAAATGAATTTCCAAAAACAAGAGAAATAAATTCTTTTGGAGATTTTGAGGTTACATCAAATGGCACGCCCGGTGGGACCTCTCCTTCCCTTCATCTCTCCGTCATAGCAATCCAAGAAAATATGCATCCTTTAAAATGAAACTAAACTCTCTACATCTAACAAAGTTTGTCTCGTCCATTTCAGGTGAGAAAAGCCAAGATGTCTGGAAAAGGAGTTTTCTGGACTGAAGAGTACGTTGACGCGCGTACCAACGGGGTACTGGCATTTCCCCCATGTCCAGTGATGTTCGGGACATGCCCAGAGGTGTTCCTACCACCACACTGCCTCGGTGTGGAGCTTGTCACCCCCATCGTGGAATCGGCCGACATCAACCCTATCGGCCCAGTTGTCCCGGCAATTCAAATGAAAGATGTCGAAGATGTCAAAGAAGAAGAACCGGTGCCGGCCTTGGCACCAATTTCCGTCAATCGTGGTCTCACCACCGAGGAAGATCCCGAACCACCCAAGCCGCAAAGGTTCCGGGTCGGGAGGACTCCTACTCCACGCTCCTCGCGGCGCTCATTTATAATGGGCTCCATGAGGATTTACTGGAAGGGGCACTCTGCCGTCCCAATATATACTCCAGCTGAGCTGAGGCGCATAAGGCCTAGGCTCGCCATACTGCCACTAGCCAACCGCTTCGCCACACTGGCAGAAGCGGAGGAGAAGGATAAGGTTGCTTCCCAGCCATTTGATAAACTCACAGCATCTACACGGGGGAAGAAGAAATCTTCTGCTCGCCAACTCAATTCTGGCCAATCAATGGTCCAGATCACTCACCAGGAGAGGGGGCAGCCCTCTTATCCAAAAATTGATGAAATAAGCCGATCGCCGGCTAACTACACTGCTTGGGTGAGGGACCCGCCATCAACCCCTCGTTTTGGCTGGGCCAACCGAAGAATGGTGCCGCCCCCATACACTACCTTCAAGGTGAGGGGTCAACCCTCAACTCAACGTTTCCGGAAGGACAACCGATCAACGGTCTCGTCCACCAAAAGGATTCAACGGGCTGGGAATCAATCCTACGCTCGCAAAAAGCAAGAAGACACTCAGTTACCGGTCCAATTCGGTGACGTACCCTGGTTTTGGAGTCAATCCAATGACCATGATAAGCTTCGGGGGCAGAAGCAATCTGCGGCCCAATATATGCCAAAGGTTGATCGGTGCACCGGTCAACCCGCACGTGCTACTCATCCGACTGGGGGCAAGCCTCCGGGACGTTCCAGCATAATTCGGACGAAGGATCAACCAGATGTCCGTCATACCAACAGGGGGCAGGGGAATAAATCCTCTACCCAAAAGGTTAAACAAATATGGGTGCCCAAGGCGAAGGTTCCCACCTCGGGGCCTTTGCCTAAAGTCATCCATCCCCACCATGCAGCCGGATGCTCTTCCAGCTCCCGGCCTGTTAAATCTTCACAACCAAAGGCCGCTCCACCTCGGCCGGCGGTCCAGTTCGCACCACCATCCAGACGTTGTTATGCGTCATATTATCTGGATGATCAATTCACGGTCCCCCGGACCTTACCAGAAAGAGAGTCGGCCTCTACCCGGCTCATGCCTTCCCGCAAAGCCCCAAAAAGACATGTGGTACAGGGGGCAGGGGGAAAAATTGAGGATCTTCTCCTGCTTCAGTACTTCAAACACAAGCCGGCGTGAAGATGGCGCCGAAGCTCCACAAACTGCAGTCCGGACTGGGGCAACTAATACCCGCAGTCAAACTGCTCTTCAAGGAACAAATCCTCCAAGGCAGCCCTTGGTGATCGATCCTCCACCTCGGGAAGAAGTGGAGGAAGGGGCACACCAAGATAATCAAGAAGCCGAAGCCGCACCTCCGAACCTCGACCTGGCCGAGTTATGGAGGGAGAATCGACGGTGAAGATGCCGCTAAGAAACTTCGGGTTGCCGCAATCCCAACCGGCCGGAGAATGCAGGTGGCGAAGCTCCCGAAGAACCGCCCGTGCGAGATGGAACAACCTCTGCACCTCGCCCGCGGCCGGCAAGATACCGGCCCTCCTCCCCAACAACCGCCACAATGGATGGCGCCGGAGGATGAGATCCATATCACATCTCGGGCCTATCAACCGCCACAAGATTATGCGGCGGTGTCCCGTAAGATGATGATCGAACGTCTGATCGAGGCCAAGCTAGCTGAACATGATGATGGGCTGGCCACGGTGGACTTATACCGGGTTCCATACCCCGTCCACCACCAATTTAAGAAGCTGTCGGCAGAAGTCACCAAAATCCCCAAGTGTCCAAGATTCGATGGACGTGGGTCCCCAAAAGAGCATCTGGCACTCTATGTGACCCGCGTGGGAGAATTGGCACTCGAGGAGTCATACCTCCTCGGATATTTTGCCACAACACCGACCGGATCAGCCTTTGAATGGTACTCGGCGAAGCCGAACTCGCATGTCAAACTGGGAGGACATGCAAAGGAAGTTCATCGAAAGGTTCAGGCTAACGGAAAGACCGTTCACACTAGTCGAACTAACCTCTCTGCGACAACGGAGGGATGAATCGGCTGTGGACTACGTCAAACGGTGGAGGAACTTATGCATGAGATGTTCTAACCCACCGGTAAACGAAGAGGCTGTTGGCCTGTGCAAGCGAGGGCTACGTCCAGAAATGCTAGAAAAGCGGTTGGTTACCAACATCCGGACGTTTCATGCCCTGAACCGGATAGTCTCTGAGCTCGAGCTCTTTTATGCTGACAATCCGGCGGTTCTGGCCAACAAACAAAAAGTAATGAAGGATAAGCAGCCGGCGGCCAAGGATGTCTACACGGTGGATTTCTCCCCGGCCAAGAACAGTGGCAATGGGGGCAAGAAGGACGTGCAGACATCGACTTCAGCACCTAAGAATTTCAGCCAGCCTGGTCCCACGACCACATTGGCTGACCGTCTGAAGAAGCCGTACTCTTTTCCTTGGGAGTACACCAAGAGGCTGTTCAACATGTGCACAAAGGAAAGTCTGATCACCCTCCCACAGCCTAAACGGCCTGGAGATGCCAACAAGGCTGATGATCCCAACTTCTGCCAATACCATCGGATGTTGGGTCATTCTCTTGAAGACTGCTATCTATTCAAGGATCAGGCGGAGGCCCTAATTCGAGATGGAACAATCGACATGGGCAAACACTTGATAAACCCGCCGCGGTCACATGTCAAGCCCAAACAGCCCCTAAACTTCACGGTAAATGTCGTACACCGGGGGCGTTCACTTAACGGACGGGTGCGAGCTCCAGCTCAACAACATGCCGTGCATGATCATCGGCATCCTGAAATTTACAACATGGCTGCCAGAACTACAGCCATATTGGAAAAGTTCCGCCAAAGGTGTGCCCGACTTGAACGAGATATACAACTCACCATAGTCAACCTGCCATCACTAATGACAGGTGAAGTGGCAGAAGATGAGTTGTACCCAGCGGACGACGAGGAGTCGATAGACTTCTCGAGTGATGGGTCACATACTGGAACCCCAGAGGATACTGTGAATCAATCCGGTTCCTGGGGATCATGGGAGTCAGAGAGTACTCCACCAGCTGGAGGTAACAGGGAGCAAGAGGTGTCCGACGCAGACTCCTATATGGTTCCAAATCCACAGCCAAGACAACAAAGAAGGGGAGGGCCAAGGAGCCCACCTACATTTCCTGGCTATGAGCGGTATTCATTCCCGCAGGGGATGACTTACCCTCTCTTCCAATATTGTGCCAAGGCTGTGCCCGGTGCCCCATACTCTCAGGATAAACCGCACAACTTTATGTTCCCTCGTGAGGGATGTATGTACCACCACACTATGGAGCATTCTCTCGGAAAGGCTGCAGGGGCGCGAGGGGGCACCGAACATTTGATAAGGGACGAGGTACTAAACACAGGGACGTCACCTAATTCACCCCCACGGCCGCATGCTGTCCGAGGGCCATACCTCTCGGCTTATGTCATTCATGCCACCCCAGAAACAAGTGTACAGCGGGGGCATCATACCAGGGGCAAGTCACAGAGGCCGGCACAGCCAAAAGTCTATTCGGCTTACCAGACGTTCACCCCTGAAGTCATACAAAGAAACATCGAAGCTGCTAATAAGTTCTGTGAGGAGAAAGCCCAAGAGGTTGTTCCGGAGGAACCGGATCAGCCATGGCAAAAAGTTCCCACCCGGGAGGAAAAGGCTCAAGCCAGGGCAGAAGCAGCCCAAAAGAAAGCAGAACTACTGGCGGAGCAAGCTACACAAGCCGAAGAGGCCGAGCAACCAGCGCCTTACAGAGGACCAGGCGGCCCTGTCAACCCAAGAAAACATGCAAAGAACAAAAGAAAGGCAGATAAAAGAAAGGCACAACGCCAAGAAGAAAAACTGCGGGAAATGGAGGCACGCTTCCGGAATCCTACACCCCTCCAAAAACTCCAAAAACTTATTGATCAGCTCGAGGAATACGAGCCAAAACAGCCTTCGGGCCCGGCTCCCCTCGATGCATACATTCCTTGGGGCGAATGGGCCAAACAAGCTTCTTTCAAGCAATGGCTCATGGAAATCAGAAGAAAGCTGGCTGCAGGGGAAGAAATCCCATTCGACAGCATATCCAACTTCTGGGGAGAAGGTGAGGAAGAGCCGGATGCTCGTGAACTAGCATCCCGCTTTCACAGATTGTCATGCAATGTGGTGAGCATCCCACCACCCGCCGATTACTACAGTCGGGGAAATGGCAGTCGGGGGCGATCTTCTCGTCCTGAAGTCACCTATCAAAGGCGAAACAACAAAAACACCCGTGGCGGACGTGGGGGCAGGGGGCAACACCCCGATAACCACAAAGTCATCTACTTCAGGGACGAACAACCCAGGCCCGTGCCACCTCCATTGGTCAGGCAGCCCCCTGCCCGAGTCATTCAATTCCAACCCTTCTCAGATGACGAGGAGGGGGATGACACAATAAATGCCACTTCCGAGGAGCCAGCAAGGCCCAAGGAAGTGCAAAAGGAGCCGGTGACGGATAAAGCCAACCAACCAAACACGTCCCAGCAACCGCCTCAACAAACTCAACAAGATGAAGCAGAGGAGTCGATTCCAATTGATACGATGGTGGAAAACATAATGGAGCAATTTTTCCCTCCACCACCAGACTCTCTCCCTTCTCTGGCCGAAACAAAAGAAAAGGTGGACAAAAAGGTCCTTCTCCAGCTGAAGAGACTCCCCGTGCGCCTAGGCCTATGGGAAGTCATATCCCTAAGCAAGGAACTCCGAGAGGCCCTCGTGGCAGTCTTTGCGAAGCACCAGAAGCCTACGAAGCCCACTTGGCCGAGATGGGCCAATATGAAGCTTATGCGGCATCGGTTTCATTTACCGAGGAGGATATGATGTATCCTTCAGCATTCCACAACCGGCCGCTATACATGAAAGGGCTGGTAAATGGGCACGAATTGAACCGGATCATGGTCGACGCAGGTTCGGCCGTCAACATACTCCCACTCAAGACCTTCAAGGCTTTATACCTCGTGCCTTATCTTCAAAAGGTCTCCGGAGTTACTATATCCGGGTTCAATCAAAATTCAGAAGAAGCCATGGGAAAAGTTGAGGTGGACCTGGTGTTGGGTGACTTCAACACCAAGGCGACATTCTATGTCATAGACGCCGATACCACCTACAGGGCTCTCCTAGGCCGCCCATGGTTGCATACAAATTGGGTCGTGCCTTCAACGCTTCACCAATGCCTCAAATACAACAAGGAAGGTGTGCGATGCGAGTAGACGCGGACCAAGCCCCTTTCGAGGTGGCCGAGTGTCATCCGTCGGATGCACAACTCTATCTCCAGCCGAGTCCTTCGGGGCTAAAGGCGATAAGGGAAAACGAGAGGATGGTCGATGAACAACTTGATGAAGACATCACCATCGATGAAGTTAAGGCAAAACTACACAAAGCCGAAGATAAGTTCCGAAAGGAAGGAGTGGCGACCCATCAGGTTCAATGCCAACTCCATCACCAAAGCTTTCGAAAACAGCATATGCATGCCACCAGATCTAATGTGGCCAGCTGGAGAACGTATGCTTCAAACGGTGCAAAGGATGGAAACCTTCACGGTCCCCTACCTTGATGGATCAAAGTTTACATTTCATCGGGAGGAATATCCACGCAAGCGAGCTCGGGATGATGACTTCGGTGGCCCGAAGACCTCGACACTTACATGGTGCTGTGGAACCAATAGAAGCCATGTCTCAAAAGAAGCGACGAATGTGCGGGAACAGGGAGTTCCTGATAAGCAAAGTCGCCGGAGAGACAAAATGTTCAAACAAATGTGGGACTTCGAAAAATGGATGAAAGTAAAGAGTAAGAAATATTGCTTGGGCTACGACTCTGACTATGAGCCGATGGTGCACTATGCAGTCAATATGGCCAGTGTTCACCAAGTCGGAGACGTTGCCCCTGTATTTGATGAATCCTCTGAGGAGGAGACAGAGCAGGAAGCTCAACCAGAAGACTCCCAACAGACTCAGGGCGATAATGGCCTCATCCAAACAGAAGTCCTCGAAATAGAAAACAAAGAAGAAAATGATGAGGAGTTGGTTGATTTGCAACCAGCCCCTGAAGAGATTGAGGATGGTGGTCAAGCTACAGTCGACGACCTCCTCGAAATTAATTTGGGGACTTCAGAGGATCCAAGGCCTATCTTCATCAGTGCCCTCCTCAGTGAAGAAGGAAAAGTCCAATACCGGCTTCTACTAGAAGAGTTCAGGGATTGCTTCGCCTGGACTTACAACGAAATGCCTGGGCTTTCACCAGAAGTGGCAGTCCATAAGCTGGCCATACTTCCCTCGGTAAAGCCGGTCAAACAAGGGCAAAGGCGCATGCGGGCTGATTTAGAGCTCAAAGTCAATGCCGAAATTGATAAACTCATAGAAGTTGACTTCATTGAGCCCTGCATGTACCCTGTGTGGCTTGCCAATGTCGTGCCAGTGAAGAAGAAAAGTGGGCAGATTCGGGTCTGCATCGACTACCGTGACCTGAATAGAGCTTGCCCAAAAGACGATTTCCCTCTACCAATTCCTGAAAATATGGTAGATGTGACCACGGGGCATGAAGCCTTGTCATTCATGGATGGCTCCTCAGGGTACAATCAAATTTTGATGTCCACAGAAGACAAAAGCTTCACGGCATTTCGTACCCCTAAGGGGGTGTTCAACTACAAAAGGATGCCGTTTGGACTCAAAAATGCAGGGGCGACATACCAAAGGGCTATGACCAAGATCTTTGATGAAATGTTGCATGATCTGGTCGAGTGCTATGTCGATGACCTGGTTGTCAAGACAAGGAAGCGAGAAGACCACACAGGTGACCTGAAAAAGGTTTTCGAGCGACTCCGACAATTCAAATTAAAAATGAACCCGATGAAATGCGCCTTTGGCGTATCTAGTGGGAAATTCCTTGGCTTCATAGTCAGGTATCGGGGCATTGAAATTGACCCCGATAAAATCAAAGCAATCAGGGAGCTGCCGCCTCCTCGCAACCTACGAGAGCTAAGGTCCCTTCAAGGCAAGGTCGCCTATATTCGGCGTTTCATCGCCAACTTGTCTGGTCGATGCCAGCCCTTCTCCAAACTAGCCAAGAAAGGGGCCCCATTTAAATGGGATGAGAGTTGTCAAGCCGCCTGGATGGGCTTAAACAATATCTCTTAAATCCACATGTCTTGGGAGCACCTATTAAAGGTAGGCCCCTTATTTTGTACATCACAGCGTTGGACACATCCTTGGGCGCAATGCTGGCACAATTAAATGACGAGGGCAAAGAACAACCCCTCTACTACCTTAGCAGAAGGTTGGTCGGCCCCGAGCACAACTACTCCCCCACGGAGAAAATGTGCCTGGCCTTGGTGTTTGCCGCAAAGAAGCTAAGGCACTATCTCTTGGCACGTACGAGGTCAACTTGATATCCAAGTTTGACCCCATAAAATACATGTTGAAGCAACCGGTCCCTTACGGACGCACGGGGGAAATGGGCATTGATGCTGATGGAGTTCGACATCAAATATGTCCCGCAGAAAGCAATCAAAGGGCAGGGGATGGCAGACTTCCTTGCCGCCCATCCTATACCCGAGGATTCTCCCCTTAATCTCCAGTTACATGACGAAGAGACCTTGAGAGAGGGAGAAAAGCAAGAAACCCACCAGGTGGACATCAAATACTGGCAGTTGTACTTCGATGGTGCAGCCAGCACAGAAAGGAGACCTGATGGAAAATTAAAACCAAGGGCCGGTGCAGGCATAGTATTCCTAAGCCCACAGAGTGGAGTTCTACATCACTCGTGCACTTTGCCAGCAACCCTTACCAACAATGAAGCCAAATATGAAGCCCTTGTCATCGGCTTGGAAATTGCCCTCGACATGGGAATCCGATGCCTCAAGGTGTTCGGGGATTCAATGCTAGTCGTGCAACAAATGCTCGGGGTATTTGAAGTCCGAAAAGAAGAATTGATGGTCTATCATGCAATGGCTACCCGATTGGCGGAAAAGTTCTACATCTTCAGCATACAACATGTCAGAAGAGGGTTAAACTCGCAAGCCGATGCCTTGGCCAAATTGGCTTTTGTGATCAAACTACCACCGGTAGGAAGGTTGGAAATTGTTGTCAAGCACAGAAGGTTGTTTCCAACATCCGTCATCGACAATGACAACCCAACTACATGGGAAGCTAACATCATAGAAGAGGGTGAAGATGATCACCCCGAACAAATTGATTGGCGACGGCCGATTATCGACCTCGAGAATGGGATCTTACACGAAGACCGGGCCAAACGTGTGCAATTAACACGTAGGGCGGCCTCCTACCAACTCATTAGTGGGGAGTTATACCGGGCTGGTACCCGAAAAAGAAAGATCAATCCTTGCCAGGTGTCTATCCATGAAGGAGGCATTTCAGGTAATGAAGGAAGTTCATAGCGGGTTATGCGGAGCACATCAATCCGGGCCCAAAATGAAAATAGCAATCAAGCTTAAAGGATACTACTGGCCAAGCATGTTCTCCGACTGTGAGAAATTTGCGAAAACGTGCCACGAATGTCAGGCATTTGCACCTATCCCTAGGCGCCCACCAACACAACTACATCCTACCACCCCCACACGCCCTTTCGCCGAATGGGGAATGGATATTGTGGGACCCTTTAAGCCATCCTCCAAAGGTTGTAAGTTCATACTTGCAGCTACCGATTACTTTTCCAGATGGGCAGAAGCTATAGCCGCCAGGGAGGTAACCGGTGAGGTAGTTGCTCGGTTTGTCCAACAAAATCTCATATACAGATATGGAGTGCCAAGCCGTATCATGTCAGACAATGGTACACCATTCAGAAACCAAACCATATACAAGTTGGCCTCCAAATTTCATATTGATTGGCGGACATCTACTGTGTACAATCCACAAGCAAATGGCCTAGCAGAGGCATTTAATAAAACCCTTTGCAAGCTTCTAGTCAAAGTGGTTGGAAGCAAGAAGCGGAGTTGGGACGAGAAGATGTCGGAAGCACTTAGGGCCTACCGCACCATATATAAAACACCCGCGGTTGCTCACCGTTTTCATTGGTATATGGAAGTGAGGCGGTCATACCGTGGAGGTGGAATTAGCTTCTTACCGGGTAGCAATCCACCACGGTCTTCCTTCGATGAACCCGATGAAATGCAAAGGCGGTTCGTGGAGTTAGAGAAATTGAGGGGGAAAGGCTAAAAGCCTATGAACACCTCAAAGTATATCAAGCTAGGATGTCTCGAGCCTACGATAAATTGGTGAAGGAGAGATCATTCGGAAAGGAGACATTGTCACGGTCAAGCAAAAGGATACTATGGCAGGTCGCCCCAAGAACAAGTTTCTCCCAAATGGCTCGGCCCATACATCATCGATAAGGTGTTCGAGGGAGGTGCCTACACCGTAGTTGATTGTAAAGGGGATATTCGTTCCCTCCGCTCAACGGCAAACACATCGAAAAGGTATTATGCTTCCAGAGTACGAGTTCCGTAGGAACCAACCTGGAGAATGAAGAATGATGTTAAAAAAAAAGAAGAAAAAGAAAAAAAAAGAAAAGAAAAAAAGAGGGCTTAAAATAGAGATGCCCGACGGACTTGATCGATCTCATTGATCGATTAAGGGCAAAAATGTCAAGAAAAACCCGGTTAAGGTGAAAACCCGAACAAGGCACCTTAAGCAAAAATGGGTTACCCCGCTGTGTGAAAACCCTACAAAAGGGCATACAGGAAAAAAATCAATGGGGGACTAGTCTGGATGAAAACCTTGAAAGAGGCAGTCAGACTAGTTAAAAAAAAAACAAATAAGGCAGGGCTGACTCCCTTAACCCAATGGGTTGGATGAGTGAGTTTTTCCCCTAATTTTATTAGGGAGGGGGGTCCGAGTTGCCGATGACGAAACGGCTCCCATAAAGCGCATCTACCTTGTAGTAGAAATATGCTGGGGAGACCATACCTGAGGCAACGAGGAAGATCACCTCCCGCCTATGAAATTTTTGGGAAGTCCCGCACACCATCCCGAAGGGAGAAAGGATACCCCCTTGTCCAACAAAAGAGAAGCTTCATGTCTTGACAGCCGTTTCGGCCTGTAAGAGCTTCGTTACCATACCACCATGACTCTCCTAGTCTACGTGGTTATTGAAATCAAATCCTATCTTGTCATGACCCTTTCGGTCTATGCGGTTCTGATTTCACGTCAGTGTTGCTTTTGGTCCATATGCCCTAAGTCTCACTGGCAATCTTTCAAACTTTGAGCCTCCAAGCCCAAGTTTATCCCAGGTTCATATCTTAAGCCGAGTATGATCATCTCGTACTCTCTCGGCATCAAGCCACCACATTCGGCATTAAGCCATCACATCCTCATGACATTAAGCCACAACATTCTTTTTGGCACCAAGCCATCATACCTCTTTTGGCACCAAGCCATCATACATCTTTTGGCACCAAGCCACTTCATTCGGCATCAAGCCGTCATGTCCTTTTGGCATCAAGTCATGATGCGCTTTGACATTAAGGCTGTATCTTTCGGCATCAAGCCATCACACTCGATATGGAGTCATTCCATGCCACAATGACCTTTTGGCATCGAGCCACCAAATCATTTTGGCGTCAAGCCGAACACCCTTTTCGGCATCAAGCCACCAAGTTATTTTGGCGTGAAGCCACGATACCTCGCCGCGGCATCAAGCTGTCCACTCCTTTGGGCATCAAGCCACAACACCCTATTTTCTGGCATTAAGCCACCATAACCAAACTGGCATCAAGCCATCATCTCACTTTTCGGCATCAAGCCACCGCAACACATTCGGCATTAAGCCATCACAAACCATATTCTCTTGGCATCAAGCCAACATATTCCTTCGGCATCAAGTCACTATCCCTTTTTGGCATCAAGCCATTCCATACCATATTTTCCGGCATCAAGCCACCATAACCAGCGGCATTAAGCCATCTCTTTTTGGGCACCAAGCCACCGCATCCTGTTTGGCGCTAAGCTGTAACAAACCATATCCTCTTGGCATCAAGCCATCCCAAACATTAACTTTGTGGGCCGAGTGTGATCACTACATACTCAAATATCCCATGGATTCCTACAGCACAAAGCCACCCCAGTACCATACTCTGTGGACCGGATGCGGCCTCTCCACATTCATAAGTCTACGGGCCAAGCGGCAGCATGCCACCTCAAAGCACATCTCATAACCTAAAACAATATTCGTATACCCAAACTCCATACCCTACAGACCGAGTATGAGTTCATCATACTCACAAGTCTACAAATCCACCGCACAAAGCCACCAAAGCCACTATGGCCCGGGGGAAGCCTTAATTCCTCACCGTCCCAAAATAACTTCATGGCTTGAGGAAGCCTTAATCCCTACAAAAAAGAAAAAAGAAAAAAAAGTGGGCTAAACATAGAGATGCCCGACGGACTTAGCCGATCCGATCCCATTGATCGGTTGAGGGTAAGGATGTCAAAGGAAAACTCGGCTAGAGTGAAAGCACGAAAAGGGCACCCTAGGCGAAATCGGATGACCTGCTACATGAAAACCGCTCTGGAAGCATGTAAGCAAAGGAATCAAGGAGGATGGTTCGGGTGAAAACTCGCAAAAAAAAACGTTGGGTGAAAAGAAAACGGCAGCAAGTTTGCATCAACTATGTTAAGCAGAGCAACGGCAGAATTCGATATGACAAAGAACATTCATCTCTGAGGGCCCAAGCCCTTCTTGATCCAGAGAAGCTTCGAAACAAGACAAGTCAGTCACCAACTACACGGACGACTCCTTGTCAACATTCGTCTCCAAGAAATCGTCCGCGGGGGGCATTTGTTGGCGTCTGTTTTTTTCAAGAAAAAGGAGAAGAAAATTGGGCCAAAGAAAAATGGGTTTAAGTGTAAGGTGCACAGCCCACAATTCAGCCAATATATGGGCCCAATTGGCAGCCCATCTCCCCCTGGTCGGCCAGCCCATAACCAGACAAATACAGCCCATGAAAAGGCCTTTTTGCGCAGCCCACAACAGTGGGAAGGGGACTGGGCCGCGGCCCACTTGCAGGCCCACAACCTGTCCTGCTGCCACATGCGGCCAGGTGTGAACAGCACCTAAAAAGCCCCCTGCCATTCACCTGCCCACCTGCACACCCAACCTGCCACTTGTCACCCCAGCTGCCAGCCCCCATGCAGCCAATCCAGCCCTTCATGGGGGGGAGAAAAAGCTGGGCACCACCTGCCCACCTGCACACCCAACCTGCCACTTGTCACCCCAGCCCCCTAAACACCATGCAGCCGCCCCCTGCAGCCAATCCAGACCCTTGTTCAGCCCAAGAAAGGGGGAGAAAGAGGGGGCAGCCAATTAAAATATACTGGCTGCATGGGGGGGAGGCCAAAGCACCTGCACCCTGCTGCCACTTGTCACCCCAGCCCCCTGCGCACCATGCAGCCGCCCCAGGCCCATGTGCAGACCCCTGGCTGACCCCTCACCCCATCTCCAGCTCCTATAAAGAGAGGGGTGCGCACCAAGAAGGGGGGGAGGTCTTTTGGAGGCCGACAGGCTGCTGGTCTCCTGCTGCCACCTGCTGCCACCTGCTGCCTGCGACCAGGAAGGAGAAGAGAAGAAGAAGAAGAGAGGGAGAAGAAGAGAAGGAGAAGACAAGGTGAACAAGGCTCATTGGTGTGCCCATGTAGCCCTTCAAAAGGGCCTTCTTCTCTACCTGTTCTAGGGCCCGTCTCCAACCCCTGGTCTGCCTCCAGAAAAATCCCCTTGTACAGCCTATGTTCGGATTCAAACCAGGCCTCTAATAACCCCCTTGTGCAGGCCTATTCCAGTCCAACAGAAACCCCAGAACAGGCCCAAATCCGGCCCCAACACAGTCTGTTATTCAAGCCCCTCTACGGCCCATTTAGCAGACCCATTTTCAACCCTCACTGGACCACCTGCAGGTCCCCTCGTCAGACCCCAGAACCAGTCCCAAAATCAGGTCCCCAAGGTGCCCATGTGCAGGTCTGCTTTAGCCCAACCAGAGCCCCATCAATCAGGCCTCAGCCGGCCTCCAAACCAGCCCATGTTCAGCCCCAATCCAGGCCCAAGTTCAGACCTTGTGCGCACCCACCCGCTGGCCCTTCTACAGGCCCAGTCTGAGCCCACACATCAAGCCCAAAATCTGGCCCTTGCCCAGTCCAATTTGGGAGCTGTTCAGCCCATTTAGCAGACCCCCTACAAGTCCACTTTCGATCCAGCCAAATGCCCTTGCGCAGACCCATCTCGGCCCTCCTGCAGCCGCCCAAATACACACCTGAACAGGCCCCCTTGCCCAAGCCTATGACCAGATCCGTATAGGCCTGTCATACAGCCCCTTTCAGCCTAGCAAGGAGTGGGCCCATGTGCAGGTCTGCTTCAGCCCACCAGGCCTGGATGCAAGGGTCCGAAGGAGGCTTAATAAAAGTTAATTTTTCTTAAAAGATATCCTCGATGGAAATTAAATAAAAAAAATGCATCTAATTAATTAAACAAACCGAGGCAAGCATAAGGCCGGTTCTAAACCCACCTCATGGCCTCGGCTCAACTTAAAAGAATTCAAAACAAAGGGAAACCAGGAGGCCGGTTCTAAACCCACCTCCTGACCCTCTTTTTAAGGTGGACATATAAAGGTCTAGTTAAAAGACCCCAATGTCTTACCATCCCTCACGAGGGAGTTATTTTGCCCATTATGCCATGAAGAGGCTGTGCATGAGCAACATGTCAACATGCCCAAACCATAGGCTAATGAGGATGATCAACCATGGGATGAGTGCCCACAAGCTTATTAAAAGCCGGGTATGCTCAACCTTGAACCGGTCGGGAGAAGACTTCTATGCCTATCAAAGGCAGGACACTGCTCAAATGCTGAAAACAAATTCCAGAATGCCTATTAAAGGCTGGGATATGTTCAAGACAACAAATTCAAGCCGATCTCAAGACCGACATATGCTTGATACCAAGTGGATAGAATGAATGTCATGTCATGATGCTGTATTTCAGACAGTGTGGAGAATATGTTCAGTGCAAGTTCAATAAAAAAAGAGGAGTTCAATGACTTCATGAAATGTTCGGAATGCAAACATAAAGTATAAAAAAAAATTTCTGAACACTTTAAAAATCTGAAATCTGTCAACCTGTAAAAAGCTGAAATCACCTCTGAAATTCAGAGATTAAAAATCCGAAATAGGAACTCTGAAAAATTGAAGGGCCTGAAATCTGGAGGGATCCGAACACTACAATCTGCAGTCTGAAAACTGAAGCTTTCAACAAAATCTGAGAATTGGAGTTTCAAGGTCTGAACTCCACATTTCTGACGAACAGCAAACTGAAATTTATAAGAGGTCTGGGGCTTGGAATTTGAAGAAATAAAAATTGGGCATTGCAGGAGCCGAGGCTGGTAGGATCTGCAGAATTCCGAAATCTGAAGATTTAAATAGTCTGAGTTCACCTCTGAAATTCAAGGCCAAAATCTGGAATCTGAAAGCTGAGATGCTGAGCGTGAAGTCTGCAACTGACTCTGGAATTTGAAAATCTGAATACACCATGAAAAATCTGAAGTCCAAAATCTGGAGTCTAGGAGGAGAGGAATCTGGAAGCTGAAATTTTGAAGCACCAAAAATCTGCAATTGAAATCCGGAGGACTGAAAATATGAATGCACCATAAGATCTGAAAAACTGAATTTGTGTCGAACCCACAAGAATCTGCAATCTGGAAATATTTAAAAAGTGCAAAATTTAGAGTTTGAAATTTGAAATCAGTAAGAAATCTGGAAGTTTGGAGGACTGTAAATGTGAAATGCAGAAATCTAAGGTTTGATATTTGAAGAAGCCTAGAAATCTGAACTTTGTGGCTGAGGTCCAAAGTTTGAAACAACTTGGGAAGCTCCAAATTAGAAAATCTGGATGCGTAGGATTTGAACCCCAAGCTGGCTAGCCGAAGTTGCAGAATCCAGAATCTGAATTTTTTTGAAGAATGTGAAAACTAGGGACTGCCAAGTCTGAAATTCAAAAAGGAATCAGATCCCTTAAATTAGAAGCTTGGAATCTGCAGAATTTGAATCAGAAAATGCATGCGCCAAGTAGAATCTGCCAATTTTGCAGAAGTCTGAAAATGATTGAAATCTCAGCGTGTCCAAATTAAAATTAAAATCCAAACCAGAAACCGAAATTGTTAACCTGCAGTAAATCCCAAACATAAAATCAAATCAAACCAAAACAACAAGTAAACTGAACTCAAATCAAACTCAAATTCAATTCAACCCATTCCAACCAAGTTCAAATCAATTAATCAAACTCAAACCCAAATCAGTTTATAAATTTGAAATTCCAGAAACTGTCAAATTCTTCCCCCAAATCAAACAAAAAATCCAACTGAATTCTAACAAATTTAATGAAACAAACTCAAATTAAACCAAATTCAACATAACTCAAAATTTCTCAAATTAAACCCATAAACAAACTGTCCTTAACCCAAATCAAACTTAAAATCAATCAATAAATTCAAATTGAACCAAACTTAAAACCAATAAAACAAAATTCACCCAAACTAAATCTAACTCAATCAAAATCAAACCAACAAATTTAATTCAACCAATTAAACCAAATTCAAATTAAAATTGAGTGTTTGCATTCCATCAAATTTCATGGGATTGTTTTCTCCTATGTCCATATATGTGTGAATGTTTATTTTTGTGGATGCATATTTTCTGTTCCAATGGATTGCTATGACGCTTAATCAAGGGTATTCGAGAAATCTCGATGTAATCAACGTCGGATCTTCGCACCATCCGACGGGGAGAGGTCAAAATCAATTTTCAAAGAACCCAACAACCTCAAACTATAATTTTAAAAATCACTGACCTTAGTTGGTACTTTTATGGAATACCATCTATTTTCCTAAAGAAGTCAATGCTAAGGTCTAATTCAAATTCAAAAAAAAATAAAAAATATGAATTTCCAAAAACAAGAGAAATAAATTCTTTTGGAGATTTTGAGGTTACATCAGACATGCATACAATTAGTTTAGGAGTTGTTTGGGAAGAGAACAACTCGTTAGATGGGATTTTCAGTATGTTAAAACCACTTCAGAGTCATTGGAAACCCGTAAAAATTAACGTATAGGCATTCTGGCACTGAAATGTTATCAATAAGATGTTAACGTTGAACGTTAAAGAAACAGCCTGATCGGAGCAATTCAAGAAGAGAACAGCCCATCTAACGGGCTAACAGATTGTTTGGTATGTTTAAAGGGTTATGGAGTCACTGAAAACATGTAGAAATCAGCGTATGGGGATTCCGGCAAATATATCCTACCAAGAAGATTCAAATGATGAAGGAACAGCATGAATGGAGCTATTCGGAAAGGGAATAACCCATTTAACCAATTACAGAGTCATTGGAAATGCATAGAAATGAACGTATAGGGATTCCGGCGAAAAAATTTTACCAACAACTTTCAAATGATGAAAGAACAACTTGAACGGAGCTAGAATCGAGCTTGGAATGCTGGAATCGGCTAAATAAATCGCCGGAATCGATGACAAAATCGACCGATTCCTCTTGCATCACATTGCAGGGGGTTGGATCGAGCGATTCTAGCAAGAATCGCCGCCGGAACGAAGGGAATCGCCTTCAGCCAAGAGCCCTTGCGGGTTCTAGCCATGAAGGGGTCGATTCCAGCCTTTTAGAGCTAGAATCGAATCGATACCGGGTTCGATACGGATCCGAATCGACTGATCGGATTCAAGAATCGGCTGATTCCGATTCGATTCTGCAATCTATGCTTGGGAATTTTAGAAGTCTAAATATACCACTTCAAAATCTGATTTGATATATGAAGCAGATCATTCTTCTCTCATTATTTTTTGATGTAACCAAGACCTAGGACTTGAAACATACAATCACTATCTTGGCTAGCAACATGTGGACTATGCCATTTGGTCATATTATTTAAAAATTTAAGAGATACATTTGGTCATAGCCATTTTGGCCCATCATCATTGTCATAAAGTCATCTTGGTCTCGTATAGCCCATGTGGCCCATAAAAATGTCATTTTTTGCCATAGAAGGCCTGTTTGTCATCATTTCACCTTGGTGGCTTATCTTCATCTTCATATTATCATGGCTTTCATCCTCAGCTCATCTTGACATGCTCGGCCTTGCAAGTGTGCTGATTTCAGACCCATATAGTCCCTCTACCATTTGTTGCCATTCATATAGGCCATGAAGGGGAATCCGGGACAGGTTTCATCAAGGAAGAGAGATGCCATGAAAGGTGTTTTATATAGAAATGATATCAAGACTCCTGAGTGTCTTTTTAGCCCAACAAATTTAGCACTAGAGGGACAGGTATGGCCTAACTTCTATAGTTCCAAGTGTATGCATAGGTGACTGTTATAAACCATGCATGGAGTGGCCGAACAGTGAGTTAAATGTTACCATATGGCCATGGAGGATAGGTTGGGTAGGGGGCAATACATGTGGGTTTATGTTATTGACAATGGACTGCATATAGACCAAGGTTTTGGCATGGAATGGGAGCCAAAAAGGAGACTGCTTTCAGAAATGAATGTTTTTATTTGTTTAATGGCCATATCTCTACCAAACAGGCCCTCAGCATCTCTGTACGTATGTGAAACCTCGAAATTTATATAAATATAAGAATATATGTTGTATGGCATAGTTAGAAAATTCATTTGATTTCCGTTTATTTGGGAAATGAACTTTCATTATCTTATGTTTGGCTACTATGAAAATATATGATATTTCATAGAAAATATTAGCCAAAATATGTGATATGCATAAAATATATATATCGAGGTTAAGGTTCATGAAATTTGTCTTTGGAACTCTCTCCGTCGGAAGGTGCGAATTTCCGACATTAATTACATCGAGATTCTCGAACACCCTTGATTAACCGTTGTAGCAACTCGTATAAAAGGAAACACTTATCCACAAAATATAATCACATCATCATGTGGGGATAGCCATAATCCCATCATACCATGTCTTTTCATACATCTTATTTGAGAATATCCCGTCTTATGTAGACATGGACTATCCACTTAAACCATAGAGTTTTGATCTATAATTGACATTACTCTAAATGAAATGAGAATTTTCTTAATGGATTGAGCATATGTACTCTTCCCACTTTAGGATGGATCGATGACACCGAGTGCATATTCGGAGCCCCGTCCGGACCAAACACTTCGGGACGTACACGATAATACTTGTTCAAGTATTATGAATATTGCTTAAGTATAGGCTCATGTTATGCATCTTAAATATTTTTTGTGTCAAAATATTTAAGATATATGATTTTTCATTTTTGTGTCATTTTGGACATATTTGGCCTTTCCATCGTGTCATCATCATATCTTAGTCCGGGTGACCACGTCTTCGTCATCTTCTATGCCCAGTTGGCCATGTCTTCATATGCTTCATATCTTCAACTTCATGGTATCTTGGCTTCATTGAAGGTATCTGGGATGGCCCTTAGTCCATTGTATAGGTTCTAAAGGGACCGAATATCGCCTTATCTTTTGGCTGCAGCTCATCTTCCTTCTCCCTACATTGGGAGACATTTCATGACCAGCTGCGGATTTATAGAGGGTCTAAAGAGGACCTGTTACGGGGTTGATATGGATTCTGGATATATGACTGTCATGGGATCTGAAAAGGTCACCTGTATGTGGGTCGATATGAACAAAATATGTGACTGGTTATGGGATGTGTTTAGCCATGACATGCATAGGCTAATGAGGATGAGTAGATATGTATGGAAAGGAATGATTCTCCTCCTCCTCCTCCACCATGTTCGTCCTTCTGTTGCAGCAGGTTATAGATCATAGGTTTCATCCTTCTTGGTCAGCAACATAACCAGCAACTATGTTGTGAGCATTCGTGCAGCAGGATCAACATCGTGAGCCATATGTGGCGCTATGAGCAATAGTAGCAGCAATAGTGGGTGCTGGTTGCATGGGTATGGGAAGAGCATCATAGGATGGAGTATTATCTCCACCTCCTCTTTCCTGATATGCAGCAACCCAAACAACAACATTACATCATTAAGGACTTGATTATTATCAAGAATCTCCAGCTTCGGTCAAATGCAGCAACCTGTTGACTCCCTAGTTCACAACAATGCAACCAGGCAACCCCATAGGAGACATGAATGAAGATCTTCCTGGTGGGCAACACCCTAACCAACAGCAGCAGCAATCCGAAGATGGCCTCCACTGCAACCTCTAGCTATGATGATAGCGTAAAAAGTCTTCAAAAGGTGCCATTGGTTCCTGAACGTGCAGCAACTCCTGCACTAGCATGATCCCTGCACCCATGGCTACAACAACGGCATCCAGACCTGGCATCTTCAGCAACATTAGCATGCACAGTTTGATGAGCTGCAGCCATATAGGCTCCAGCTCCATCTGGTTTGCATCCACGTGATCGGCACCAACGTGGAGGTCTTCCTAGTGCGTAGTCCCATTGACAACAGAAACAGCATTAGCCTATGGGCATAGGCAGGAGGAGGGCAAGTTGATGGAAAGCAGCATGGGCATCATAGCGGTAGTATCTCCTTCTTTGTTTTCCCTACAGGTAGGCAACCACAACAGATGCTGCAGCAGTAGCAACATCTGAAAGAGGATCTTCAGGGCAGCATCAACATCTCCTTCACCTCCTATACATAGCAGCAGCGGCATCTCCCATGGACACAGGCAGTAAGAGGATAGAGAAGGAGAAAAATGGGGCGGCTGGAGAGTAACCTACCAAGTCCCACGTAGGCTTCTCCTCAACAGCATCCAAAAGAGAGATGGGCAGCGGTGGAAGACCAGCCCGACGGTCTCCAACCTCCTCCTGGGCATAGCATGTCTTCTTATATAGGAGGGGGGCACAACAGCATCGTGGACATCATGGAAGGAGGTGGAATTGGTCAAATGGGAGAGTGGAGACGTGGGAAATGGGCAAGTGGGTGTCCGTGGGAGAAAACTGGAAGGTACGGCTGACAGCCTTTCACCTGGTTCATGTGGCTGTGGGAGATACAGTACGTAGACTTCCCTTTTGACCTAATATCTCATCATTTTCCATATATCCAATGGCTCATATTAATCTTCACTTAAGTAGGATCCATTGCCATTAAAGATCCAATAAGAAGTAATCCAATACTTAATAAATATGCATCCAGACCCTTGGATTGGTGTTCCATCTCCATCATCATCTTGATGGTCGATCTGATGGCCTATATTTGTTATTTCATTTTATATGATTTCCAAATCATATAAATATCCAAATAAATATGATATGAGACATAATCGAACTCCGATCGGACTTGATTTCATATATCTTCCCGATCTAGCATCTGGAGCTCATAAATTGTATCATGATTATAATGGAAGCAACATAATCTGTCTCAAATATTCCCAATTAATGAATTTGGTACTTATTCTCCATTTTTATATGCAGAGAGACGTACAAAGATATTCTTTTTGGCTCGAGAATTTTCTAATCAATATATCTGATATCTGTCTTCAATTCTGGCTCATCTGAATCCTTTTTTGATCACTTGGACCATTTTGCCTTTGGCCTGGTGGGTTGGCGAGAAGCACAAATTTTGAATTTTCTTCCATAACTTTCCGAATATGGGTCGGATTTCTGATCTAAATCAGTTTTTCGCATGTACTAACTTTCCTGCATCATATGAGCTAACAAGTTTGTTGATGGGCCAAGTCCGGGCCTTCCGAACCGAATGTGGCTAAGGAGGGGCATTTTGGTCATTTGGACCCATCTCAGGTGTTTTGGCCCATAACTTGCCAAATATTAGTCGGATTTTCACTCTGACTTTAACGTTGCTCAAGATGGAGCTGGGCAGACCCAATGATGTGCCCGTGTGTTATCGGATCTGTCCCGAATTGTCCAGACCTACCAAAGGTAAAAAAGAGACCATTTTACCGTTTGAGGTCCGTCCGACATCGTATTCTGACAATCAAGGTATCATTGCGAAGCCCTCGACAAATACAGTCTCATGGACCCACTTGTTTTATCTTTCGGACCTGATATGCCCATGATAAGGCCATCCGAAAATTGACTTTCGGTGTTTTCTGCATAACTTTCCAAATATGCATTCGATTTCCGATCTGATTCTGGCATTGCTCAACATTGAGCTAGGCGGACCTGATGGTGGTGCCTGATTGTCACTAGGCTGACATTTGGTTGCCCGGGCCGAATAGGGGCAACATGGTCATTATGCCACCCAAAACCAGATTTTGGCATTCAAGGCATTATTGCAGAGGCCTTGACCAGTACAGTATTGTGGACCCACTTATTTTGTTATTTGGACCTATTAAGCCTACCGAAGGCCAGTCGGAAGTTGTTTTCACTGTTTCGCCTGTAACGTGCAGAATGCAAATCAGATCTCAGATCCAACTACGGCATTACTCAAGTTTGAGTTGGGCAAACCAAATAGTGGTATCTGATCATTATCGGCCAGTCATCGAGTTGATCAAGCCCAATAAGACTTATCAGGTCCGTTCGGCTCATTGGTCCCAAATGTGGTATAATGTGGGTCACCTCTATCTGTTCATTTTTTTTCCATATACTTTTGCCCAAAACTTGACATATTTAGGTACTTATGAATTTTTTGGTGCCAACAACGTATTTAGTTGCTTGGTAATCAAATCTTGCTCGTCAGGACTTTCAATTAGCCTCTCAATGGTATTATATAGTCCTTGTTTAATTTCTTCATCACTCTCAACATCGATTTGAGTAAAAGAATTGAGAGTTAAAATAATAACCCGCTGCATGTAATAGACGATGAAGTTGATTGTCCCACCTCCTATCAACAATGTCCTAAATTAGACTGTATTTGTCAAACTTATCATCCAAGGCACTCTTTATGCCTTTCTTTGCCTGATCCATTGCTTCATAAATATAGCACATTGCTGGTTTCTCACCATCTATGTTATCTGAGGCGCTCGCCTCAAGCGCCTAGGCGGTGAGGCGAGGCGAGGCGAGGCAAAAACGCCTCGCCTCGGCAGATCTCGCCTCGCCCGGGTGAGGACCCTGTGAAAGTCAAATTTAGTAACTTAAATCTTCCTTCCCCACCCCGAAACCCCCAATGCCCAATTTTCCACCTTGAGACTCCAATATCTTGATGCATTATAAGTCCTAGAAGTGAATTTTTTGTATTTTTTATGTTCTTCTTCAAAAAGTTTCAATGTTATATGTATATTTTTTAGAAGTTCTTCAATAAAAAAATTGTCGCCTCGGGCGTCTGAGGCGCCCGCCTCAAGTGCCTGAGGCGAGGCGAGCCCTCCCTCGCCTCGGTCGCCTCTCGCCTCTGACTACATAGCTCACCATCCACTAGGCATAAGGTAATCACAAGAGGTTTGAAAATTGAAAGAGCATAAGCTACACCACTCCAAAAAGTTATTTTATAATGATACCACATGACTTTTTTCCCTCAGTTTGCTAGCCCATTGGTTGTTAGAGGCAGTCCACTCTTCAGATGTAAACATCCTTCTCAATTCAGCTTTCAAGTTATGTAGGCTATCTAGATTTAGGTAGTTTATTGCAAATCTTGCACAAAAAAATAAACATGTTAATGGTATTGACTATAACAAGTCATAATTCACAAAATAAAATGAAACATTATAAAAATACATTTCAAATTAAGATTTTACCTTGTACTGCTGCCCTACACAAATTCCTTCTATTGGTGAACTTCCTCATCACGGCAAGAACCTTTGTATGCCCATAAATAAATGTCGTCACATACTTGGCATGCCTAATTGTGGATTTGATGCCCGACAATTTAGAAATATCTTCCAATATCAAATCAATGCAATAGGCTGCACATGGTGTCCAAAACAAACGAGAATGCATAGACATCAACAATCTCCCTGCTGCTATGTAACTGGCCTCATTATCTGTTACAATTTGAACAATATTTTTCTCTCCAATTTCAACAACTACTTTGAACAACCTTGCATCTTTGACTTATGAAGATGCATCTATTGATTTTAGAAACACTATGCCCGAGATGTGTTGACTAAAATAATTTATCAATGTCATCCCCCTTCTATCTGTCCAAGTATCGGACATGATAGTACATCCATATTTCACCCAACTTCCTTTTTATTTTTCAACTAATTCTTTAGTTGTTTGAAGCTCTTTAACAAGCAAATTTTTACGAACTTCATGATATGATGGACCTTTCAAACTTGGGCCAAATTGACCAATAAATAGCCTCTAACATGGTATGAAAACTATTAAAGCGTACGGTGTTGAAAAGAATACCTACTTGGTAGATCCACCGAGCAATGTATTGCACAACTTTTTTCCTCTCTTCCTTTAAGTGCTTCTTGTCCTTCACACTTTTATCTTTAGAAACTTCTGAATTTTGCCTCATAAAAATTCCATAGGACCTCTCAAACGAGAAGGTAAAAATGTTGGATCACTAACAACTAATGTGTCTTCAACTCCCGTGCTTGCCTCCAAAGTATTCACACTAAAAAGGTTGTCTCTTCCTTCAATCTCCCTTATCACTACAACTTTTTCAAAGCGAGCTTGTTTGGCTTGTTTCATATGTTGCTTAATCTCTTCTTTTGCCTCTGATGTAACCTTCTTGCAACTTGTGACATTGGTGGATAGATCGGCTATATGTTGCTTCAACCTATATATTCCACCCTTGCAATCCTTGTTACAAAACAAACATCTAACAAGATCCTGATTTTTCAGATCCACCAAAATTTCATATTTCCAACCAACATCCTTTGACTTAGGAGGATGTCTTGAGATAACGGGACCCGTTGAAGCTGTTTGGGTGTTTGACCCCGTCCCCGAAGCGTGCTCGCGGTTTGAGACATCTTCATAAAAAAGTACATAAACATCAAATCCGTTAACGGTAGTAAAAAAATCAAAAAATCATAACATGCTATCCTTAGGAAGAGTTAATAAGAAAATAACATACTTTCCGACAATCAATATACAAACGTAATTAGAATATATGACATAATTTGACACTATTCCGGCTATAGCTAAGAGGAGGAATTGGTAACCAAAACAGAAAAAAAAATCAAATTGTAAATTATAACATGCTGTCCAAGAACGCTTACTAACATTAAGAACAATAAGAAATTAGATTTAAAGAAAAGAGAAGGACTTTTTAACATGCATTGACACCATTTCGGTTAAGAGAAAGATTTTATAAGTAAAACAAAAAAAATCAGAAAAAAATGAATTTAATATTTTGTCCAACACTTCAACAATGCGAACTAACATTAACAACTGTAAATAAAAGAAGTACGTATGAAAAAATAAAGAAAAACATAAATTATACCTTTCCAACAACGTCCGAGTTGTTCGGTAACTTTTTCAATCTTGATTAACAACACTTCCACCCTCTACACCTTGCCAATGTCCTAATAAAAATAGTGGAATCACATTTACAACGAAACAAAGAAGAGAAATCAAAAAAACGTACCTTGTACGTCTAAATCCGGTTGTCCAACAATGTACACCAAAAAAGAAGAAAATAAAATATAAGATAAGCTTCTTGTATTAATAGAAGGATGATGAATAAAAAAACGAAGAAAAAACATCAAAACCCTAAAAGGACTGGTTGGAGAGCTCCTTTGAAGGTCTGGAAACTTTGGACAGCTTCTCCAGCTAAAGAAGGGGTCGGCGGGGGCTCCTCCGGCGAGCGGCGGCGGCAGCGGCAGCGCCGTCTCTGGTGAGCGGCGGCAGCAGCGTATCCGGCAAACAACGGCAGCTGGGGGGGGGCGTCCGAAAGCAGCGGCTGCCGCGGGGGGGGGGGGGGCAAAGGCATCAGGAGGGAGAGGTCGCGGGCCCACGAGAGCCTAAGTTTAAGTCAATCGAATCCGGGCCTAGGCCCGGTCCAATAGGCTGAGGCGAATGCCTCAACCGTGCCTCACGCCTCCCTTGCCTAGGCGTCTGAGGTGGAAGAGGCGATCGCCTCAGGTGATTGTGGACGACTCGAGGCAGGGAGGGTCCGCCTCGCCTCGCCTCAGTCACCTATGATAACATAGGCGTAGAGTAGTTGGGGATTGACTTGCGTGGTCAGGTCATGGGGTCAAGGGGGCAGCGCCACTTGTGAGTATCAGGGGGGCAACGCCCCCCAAGTTTTTTTTTTTATTATTACTATGGTGGTAAAGGGGAGGGGGAAGAAGAGATCGGAGGTCCCCCCTCCCCCAAGTTACTTGTTTAAGGGGGAATCAGCCGCTCTAAAGGACTCGATCGCCGCTACTCAAGGTAATTCGTCGAGGGGAGGGGTCTAGGGGGCCGATTCCCCCTTATTGGAGGGATCGAACCGGAAAATGATCTAGAATCAATCCGATTATGGACCCTTCCGGGTTTTAGGGAATCGATCTGGATCAACCGATTTTCGAATCAATCCACTTAGATCAATCGAGGATCGACCGATCCGGCCGATTCCGACCGATCCAACCGGAACTCTCAGCTGGATCGGTAGTTCCGACTAGAACGGATTGGTGGGTACCGATCCGATCCAAGAATTGGCCAATCTCGATCCAGATCGGCCGATTTTGCAATCCATGAGATCAATGTCTCGACATGCGAGTGAAGAAATTGTTGTTTCTTGAGAAATGACAATAAGGGTTTATTCTCTCGAGATCAAGTCTCTGAAAGGTCATTGTCTTGACCGACCAAGTGAAGGAAAGGTAAAAAATTTGTAAACAAATGCCTTCGTACATTTATTAATGAATGAGCATATGTGTAACCATGTTAGGCTGAGAACATGCCATGATGTGTCTTAAAAAAAATTTAAGACTAGCTCCAACATGGGTTATTTTTAGCCTTCTCAACAGCCCTTCATGTTGCCATTTTTAGGCTTGCATATGGACCTTAGCACGCCGTGGATGCACTTAATTCGTTGCTGTCCGGGTTCTTTGGGCCTTTGATGGACCAACAAGATAAGTTTTAACCCATTGTGGAGAGCTTAAAGAAATATTTCAAGTGATCCCTCCCAAGTGGGATATTTAATGAGCCCAAAGTGGGTTTAATTAAGTTAGGAATTGGTCCCACAAGAGGGCATATCACAGAGAGCTGTGTAGACATGCATATACATATGCTTATTGTTGGCGTACATTTTTTCAAAAAAAAAAAAGAGAGCAGAGGGGCTGACTTAGGAGCTGGGCCAACAGCCCATTAATCAGCCACAATTGGGCCCAATTGGACACCCCAGCAGGGGCCGGATTCATCCAGCCCATAATTGGCACAATTGGGCCAAGTTCAGGCCATGTGCGCAGCCCATAGGAGGGCCTGGGTCATTCCTCAGCCTGCTGGCCCAGAAACCAGGCCCAATTGGGCCAGGCCCACTTCAACAACAGTGTGAACAAGGCTCATGCGCACCCACCTGCCACCTCAGCAGCCTTGTACGCACCCATCTGCCAGCACAGCCCCCCAACAGTCAGTTGAAGGAGGGGGAAGGTCAAGGGACAGCAGGTCAATAAATTGGAATAAATTGAGTAACTGCATGGGGGAGGCCAAGAGGCCTACGTACAAGCCACCTGCTGGCTCTTCACCTCCCCCTCCAGCCTCTATAAAAAGAGGGGGGCACACCAGCCAGAGGGGGGGCTGCTTCAGACGCCGGGAGGCTGCCGGTCTGCTACCTCAGTGCTGCTGCCATCTGCGCCTGCAACCTGCTGCCGCCAGGAGGAGGAAAGAGAAGGAAGGAGAAGAAGAAAAGAAGAAAAAGGTAAACAAAGTGGGTTGGTGCGCCCATGTAGCCCCCTCAAAGGGTCTTCTTTTCTGCTTATTCCAGGCCCATCTCCAGCCCCTGGCCTGTTTCAGACCAACCGAACACTCCATTTCAGGCCCAAATCCGGCCCCAATGTAGCCTACCGAACAGCCCCTGCTGCAGGCCCATGGCCGACCCATGTTCAGGCCCATATACAGCCCATTTAACAGGCCTATCCGCAGGCTCATTTGACCCAGCCGAGCACCCTCCCCCACAGCAGGGAAAACTCCCCATCTCGGCCCATAATCTGACCTCTGTTCAGACCTAGAATTGGCCCATAACCTGACCTCCGTTCAGGCCCACAACCAGCCCACGTTTGGCCTCAATCCAGGCCTATGTTCAGGTCCCAAAACAGGTCCCCTGTGACCCGGTTCCAGCATACCTACAGGAGCTTCAAACAGACTCCAATCCGGGTCCATTTTCAGTCCAAATTCGGCCCCCAATTCGGGCCTAAAACAGGTCCCCTTGTGACCCGGTTTCAGCCCATCTGCAAACACCCTAAACAGGCCATTTGCCGGCCCATATACAGCCCATACCCAGGTCCATATACAACCCATGTTTCGACCCCAGTTCAATTCAAATCCGGCCCACCTGCAGGCCCACAACCGGTCCCCTTGTGACCCGATCCTGTCCACTCTCAGACCTCTCTACACAGGTCCCAAATCAGGCCCCCAAAAGTGCCCATGTGCAGGTCTGCTTCGGCCCAACCAGAGCCCCATCAATCAGGCCTCAGCCGGTCTCCAAACCAGACCCCGTCCAGCCCAAACCAGGATCCCAAAACCAACTCCAAACCAGGCCCTCGCCAGGCCCATTCCGGCCCAACCAAAGCCCCATATCAGGCCCCAGCCGGTCTCCAAACCAGACCCCAAACAGGTCCATATGCAGCCCATATCAGGCCCCCAGCCGGTCACCAACCCGGACCCCAAAACCGGTCCCAAATCTGATCTCCAAAATAGCCCTTTGTGCAGGCCCATTCCGGCCCACCTAAACCCAAACCAAAGCACCCCTTTGTGGCCTACTCAGAGGACAGCAGTCCAGGGGGTTCCAAACAGGAGGACAGCAGCCGGAAGGTGGGCCGACTTGAAGGTGACATCCCGGCCCCCCTTGGAAACCGTACGACGGGCCAAGGGCTTAGCCGGGTGGCCTTCCAAGTCGGTCCGGTCAGGCAGCTCCAGAAGTACAGCAGCTCCTCAGCAGGCCCTTCCGGCCCAAGACAGCACAAGGCAGGCCCAGCGGGCCTATGAAGAATGAAGGCCGGCTCGGAACGCCGATGAAGTTGAACCGGCCTCCATGGCCTTATTCCAAAAAAAAAAACAAACAAATAAGAAAATCCAGAATGCGAAAGCAATATTAAATTAAGGATTCCACCCTTCGTGGGGACTCCAACCTTGGACGACTCCCCCCGGGTACGCCCCGGGATGTCGATCCGGACGGTGGCGCGGGCATGCTCCCGTAGCCAGCGGTTCCTTCCCCCAATATGGCTAAGCTAAGGCTGGCTATTTTGGATGGGTAAATTTTCACTAAGTTGGAAAAATAGCCGGCATGCCGTCGTAATGCCAAATTTTTCCAAAGTAGTGGAGATAAACCTATATTGGGGGAAGGACCAACCATATTGTACACCGATGTACCTTACTCATATTTCAATGAAATAAAGTTCAATGTCAATTTGATGCATGAAAGTGGGCACCGATTGGCAGCCCAATGTGCCCGATCAGATGCAAACCCCCAAAACTAAGTAAACAAACTGTTTTCAAACAATCAAAAAAAAAAAAACAATGCAGGTTCTGAAATGGGATTTTACAGCCACATTTTCCCAACCGCCTGCAGGTCTTGAAACCACCAACCAGAGCCCAGTTCGGCCCAAGAACAGAACCCTGTTCAGGCCCTTAGTCGGTCCCCTTGTGACCTGGTTCCAGCCCACCTAAAACCACCTGCGCAGACCCCAATCCAGGCCCATAAACAAACCCCCCTGTTCGGCCCACCTGCTGTCCCTTTGCAGACCCAGTTTGAACCTATATGTCAGGCCCAAATCTGGCCCAAGTCCAGTTCAAATCAACCTGCGATCAGCCTCCCTGTTAGGCCCATACATCAGCACATCTGCGAAGCCCATGGCTAGACCCTAAGAATCAGTCCCCTTGCGACCTGATTTCAGCTCATTTAGAACATCTCTAATAGGTCATTTGCAGGCCCATTTTTGATCCTGTTCAGGCCCACAACCGAGCCCATAACCGGCCTATCTCCTGATCCCTTCCCAGGCCTTGAGCTGTCCCCAGTTCAGCCCAAGTCCGGTAGCACTCATGTGGTTAATTTCTACTTCTCGGAAGCTTACCCAGAGCTGGCCTAAAACAGGCCTTCAAACAGCCCCTTTCAGGCCCTTTGTAGCCCATCCAGCCAACCTCCAAACAAGTCCATAACCGGCCTACTTGCAAGCTTATGCTCAAAGCCTAGAACCAGTCCCTTTGTGACCCAATTTTCAGCCCGTCCAGGACACCTCAAATAGGTCCCCGACCGGTCCATTCAGAGTCACCTGAACAGGCCCCTTAAGCAGGACCGAAGCTGCCCTTGCTCAGCCCACGTCCAGGTTCTGGAACAGGTATCAAAATAGTCTTCCACTCTGGCCCATTCTGGCCCATCATAATCCATTCATTCCAGCCCCTTTGTGGCTCGGTGAAATCCCAAATCAGTCCTTAAATAAAAATCAGATTCTGACCGAATTCAAAGCAGATGAAACTCAGAAATCAGAAAGCATCAAAGCCATCCAAAAGTAACAAATAAACAAACCCGAACAAAATCGGTTTGCATCTCATCGGACCCAAAAGGCCGCTGCCCTTTTTTGAGTTCTTTATTTCATGTTGTGGATGTGCATATCTCCGAAAACAGGTTGCCGCGACGGTTAATCAAAGGCGTTCGAGCCGTTGCTCGATGTAAGTTAACGCCGGATACTCGCACCATCCGGCGGAGAAGGGTCAAAAAATGAAATTTTCAAAGAACCCGAACCTCGGTTCTAATATTTTTAAAACTATCACCGGACTACCTAATATTTTAGGTATCACATATTTTCCTAGAAAAGTCCGGAGATGTCTTTCTTTCTAAAGAACAGACGCAGGAAAAGGAGGTTCACACACTTATCATCTTCATAAATAACCAAATGATCGGGAATATGAAATCATGAATCCCACATGCACTTATGTGGTGTGTCATGTGTGACGAATGCTCTCATACTAGTGTTTTTTACAGCACCCGGGATCCAATACAGTGTACCATAAGGAAAGAATGGCCCAACGCATTATTTGAATTCATGTCATGAAATGTGATGATATTTTTATTTAGTTGTCACTTACCACAATCTTCCTTTATCTGAGCTTGAGACCAGCAAAGCACAAGTTAACTTAAAGCTTAAAGAATGAATGAATAGATTAAGTCCCACACCAAGAAGTAAGGAAATAATTCTACTTAAAAATTAACTCACTAGACCAAGAAACATTTTTACCTAGATATTATTTGAAAGGACAACTAGGAGAAAACAATAAGCTTAACTAGTTTTATTGGAGTAATGCGACAGATGACCTCTCTGGGAAGACTACCAACTAATAATATTGCTTTTCTTTAAAGTGACCTCAATGAAGAGTCAAAATTCACTTGATAATAAAAGGAAAAACAAGTCAAGCACATAAATTTGTGCCAAGACAGTATAGTCCAATCAGTTATATAACTTGCAAAAGGGTCACAATTATGCAGATAATTTGTTCGATATAGAAACTACTTTATAGAATAGCTGCCTTGTGGTCCCTCTTAACCATGCACAAGGTGGCAAAAGGCACTATGCAAAGAGGTCCAGCTATGCCTTCAAATTTTACGAGCAAAATGATCCCCGATTCATAAAATTTTAGCCACTTATGAAAAAAGGTTGCAATAGAAGAAATACAGATAGAAGCTGTAATGGCTAGATACACATCACAGAAAATTGTGTTTTACTTGAAAAAAAAGGAATTGATGTTTATGCATTTGACCAGATATGATAGAATCAATTATGTAAGAATATAAGTGATTTTTTTCAAAATAATATTTAACCATCCAAAAAGGAATGACAATATATTGTAACACAGCACTGTCCTTTCATTAGAAAAAAGATTGATTACTATATATGACAATTTTTTATTCACTTGACACCCTACCATGGTTTTCCACCTCGGAGGATCTTGCAAAATTATTAGCCTTGGTGGGTATCTGAGAACCAAGGGAGGCAAAGGCAGTGCCAGAGGGATGGCTCGGATGCCACAGAGGATGTTAGTGCCGCAGGGCACTGTCTTCTTTGCCCTATCAGGCGGTGAAGAACACTGTTGGAGTCTAAATTCTTGGACCTGGTAGTGCCCAAAAAGACAGGATCGGCAACTTGAAGTTGCAGATCAAGAGACCTGAGAGTCTGAAGTTGGGATCAGGGATTTCATTCTTCCTCTGGGCCCACAAATCTGGATACCAATAGGGTAGGGGAGACACAGTGGAGGCGGCGGAGCCAGATGCCCAAAGCTGGCTGGGCAATTCTCCATTGAGAATCATGTGAGAACCTCACGAGATCTCATCTCTCCGACCTTTCCGAGACAAAGTCAAGATCTGATTTGGTACTCCTTACCCCTTACCTGAAGAAAATTGAAGATACAAACAGCTGGTAAAAATATGAAATCAGGTAAACATTACACTAGAATTGGCAGAAAATTATTTTTAAAAAGGCTAGATTTCATGCCAAAAACAGGCATTATAATTACTGATAAATGACAAAGCCACACAAATGCTGCATTAACATCTAAGGCAGGTAAGCTTCAACCACAAGATACAATAAATCTATAGAACTTACGCCCATTTTGGCTCAGGAGCACCACAATCAGCGCAAAAGCGATTGTCACTTTTTAGGAGTAGTTCTTTTAATCTCTTGTTAACTGTTTAAACAGAGAAAACAAGTAATCAGCAAAAATTAATTTTCATGCAGATAAACTAATGTTCAGCCTTTAAAAGAACACCCAAGTCTTTTGTTCATTAGATAGCATTCAACATTCATAAGTCTGAAGAGACATCCTTAAAAATGTCATCAAACTACTATAATTCTGGTTGGGTTAGAAACTATAATGATCCTTTTCGTAGTCTAGAATGTTATGAGTATTAGAGGTACCAAACAACATTTCGTGATTGTCTTTTAAGAACTAATTTAGACTTCATTTCAGTACACAAGAACTAGACAACTTGCCTACTGCACTGATAAATATATGATCATAGCATTTTGTCTCAACAAGATTATCAGTCTGAAACTAATTTTAGTAAGTTCTATACATGCACGCAAACACAAGGCATTTTTTTTGAAAAGTTGGAGACAACAGGCCACCAAAATTCCTTAAAACATAAAAAAATTATTACACATTAACAGAATAGTACCAAGCTAGTACATATTCCACCAAACAAAAAGGAAAACCAAAAAAGATAACGATGAGAGCCTCCCTCAAAACAGGTGCCTGAAGGAGTCAAGTAAGGAATGATGTTTTTTACTCTTGAAGGCCTGACAGAACACCATGTCATTCCTTTCTCTCCAATGGTCCACAGCAACGCTGGTAAACACAACTCCCAAAAATCCTTTCCCTCCTGATTCCACTTCCACATATTCAGCTCATGCCACATGAACAATTGAATGACCTCTTTTTGTGGCAAACTACATTCATAACCACACAAAAGACTCTTCATAATGTTGATGTGATGACACACTGAATGATGTTAACAAAGGTAGCTGAGGCGACCACCTAAGTGATGAGGTGAGGTGAGGTGAGGCGGACTTCCATGCCTTCGACTCGTGCCATGTCACCTAGGCAGGTGGCACCCCATTGCCACAGCTGCTTGGATGGACACTGCAGGCACCTGCAGTACGTTACCTGCCATCATAGTTGTCAAGGCGACAACGCACCCAAGGCATTGAAGGGTGTCAAATCCGAACAAGCCTAGGTGGTCAAGGCAGTAGCATTAGATGTTTATATATATATACACAAATGTGTGTATATGTATATATCTACTATAAATGTGGGACAAAGAAGAAAAATAGATTCACGCAATTAACAATTATACATAAATTTTAAAAACTTATAACAACTAATAAAATTGACATATAGCAAGAATACAATTAATATGAAAAATTGCAAACACATTACACATTCAAAATTGTAAAGACGAGACATTATAATTAAACGGAGGCCATTTTCACAACAAAGGACAACTACAAATGGTAACAATCAACCAATCAAATGGGTATTCAAGCTATAACATCCAAACTTCAAGCAATGTCTCCATTGTATGTAGAAGATAAAAAAGTACTTGAAGAAACAAAAACAACAAGGTTGGAAACCATCGATGCATCGAAGATGTTCAAACTTGCAACATCTTAGACATTGAAGCATATAAAGTATGAAAAAAGATTAAAAGACTCTAATAGATGTTAGATAGATATACTTGAAGGAAGAAATGAGAAAATATAAGTACAAAAATAAAAAACATAAAACCAGGTTTTTATTAAAGAAGAACAATTTTGAAGAAAACCAACAAGGTAAGGGCTTCTTCCGGAGAGGTGAACAGCATTGGCGAGGTAAAGGGCACCACCGAAGGAGGAGGACGCATGGCGAACTGGTTATGCCTCATCAAATGGACCAGCCGGACCAAGCGGCTGACAAGGCATTAAGGCCAAGCTAGGCACTCAGCCTAGGCAGTCCTGAAAGTGCTCCTTTGAAGCCCCTTGACAACTGTGCCTGCCATGTTACACACAGGAAATATGAGAGTCCACAAGGCTCGATTACTGGGTCTCACCAGTCTGATGGAAGCAGGGTCTGAAACTTAAGTTGGACCCACTTAGCTGTTGAACCAGGTGGTTTAGTGGCAGAGGTTCCAACTTAACTTTCAGAGCTATCTTAACCGATCCGATGGACATGTTAAGATCAACAACTTCACCTGGTCCCTCCAGTTCTATCACCTGTGCATGTTCTCTTCCCCCCACCTCAAACTCCTAATGCACCCAACTCAAGCACCTGAAGCAATGAGAGGCCCTCCTTGCCTCGGGTGCCTCACACCTTAGACAACATAGGCACTAAATAAACAGATGGTTCATGCTCCTTAAAGTAGTTGCAAAATGTTCATTTTGTGTTGGTTGTTCTTCCATTTGAGCCTATGACTGGTGGAGAGTCTGTCGCATGCAATTTTCCATAGGAAAAGCCTAATTTTGACTGGCACTTTCTTATTCCACACTATCTAGGACCACATACAAATCTTCCTCTTATCTCTAGCATTCGACAAGTGATTTTCACAGTGAAATTTCCTTTCTTTCCCATCATAAGATCTTTCTATCCAGTCTATTGATATACATAGTCACTTGGCTTCAGACAGATGCAGGAGAGTTTCTTTCTCAAGGCATTTGTCTGCTCAGTCAGGGATGCACAGACAAAAGAAAAGAAAGCAGAAATATTAGCAGCTTTGGTTCTTCTTAAGTCAATATTGATGACAAAAACAGTGACTGGAAATATTTATTCACAACTCTAAACACATTCAATTTTCTTTCTCACAAATTCTCTTTCTCATAAATATGAAAACATGTACGACTGGAGTAGCAGAAAATTTCACCTGCAGAAGGCTTCTCATAACCACTCATTTTTTCTATCTTTCAAGCTTCAATCATCCACCAAAAGCAGTTTAGCCTAGTGAGGCCTAATTTTCAAGCAGCTGAGCTGTGGACAAGAAAAATGCAATATTATTAGTAGCTGTCGCCTTCAGTAAAGGCGTGCGAGGGAAATGAAGTTTCAAGAACAAAAGTAACGAAATAGAAAGATGTAAAAGTTGCTCATTCCGGCCGCAAACTTAGTAACATTTATATCATGTTTACTCTCTTATGCGTCCATTAATTTCCCCGTGGTTGAATCAGTGTGAATTCAGAATTCTGTCTCCAGTTTCGTTCTAGGAGACTCACTATGAACAACTTATCCGCCATGTGATATACAGCTTTTAGTGTACATATCCACATATAGAACGACTCTACATTAGACATTACAGTCAAAACATCTCAAGGGGCACCCGGACGAAGACGAAAGCATTACGTTTCTCTTCCAGAATAACAAAGAATTACAAAATCAACCCATCCTCTGGCCCCACGGTAACCGCTTATTTAAAGTATTGAAAAAAAATGAAGCAGATCCCGTGAGACCGATCTTCGGATGAACACAACATGCTGACCCTACATTAACTTCCGAGATAAATGGATCAAAACAATGGATACGCTCGAAACCATCGAAGAACAGATTCTTCCCTTCAAAAGAAGGTATAAATTAAGACGCAAAGAGGAGGTAGATTAGAATCGGAAAATGAGAAAGGTGGCAGCTTTACATCATCAAGCAAGCGTCAACGGAATCCGAACCGGGAGAGAATATGATTACGGGATTCCGAATAAGCCGAAAATATCTGACACAACATCTGCTCCTTCCGACAACCACCCTTACCTGCTTCCCAAATTCTAGCTCTAGAATGAATCCGAGAAAGATCTGCCGGGGGTTCGCTGACATGGATATGGTCAGAGAAGCCAACGGATCCATCACCACGCCTCCGAGGCACACAAGAACTCCGTCGCGGCCGGCCTGGCGCACCCATTAATTCCTCCCTGCGCTAGATAGGGGCTCATTACACTTGTAGAGGGGGCCATCGAGCTACCTTTTCAAGCGGAGGGTGTAATGCGCCAAGGCACAGCACGCGACCAAATCATTTACATTTGCTTGTCCCCACGCAACGGACCGCCAGATGGACAGACCGATCCGGGAGGATGGCGGGTGCTGCGGGCGCATATTGACATGTCTAAATGGGTTCGTTTGACCTTGATACAGGGTGACGCTGATATTTTTAGTGATTTAGGTAAGTCTATTCCAGGGAAAGTACAAATTGAGCAAAGTCAAGAGCATACGATTAACACAAATTTATAAAATGCCAAAATAAAGTGACACAAAATAAAAAGCGAGTCGATGCGACCACTACCAGAAATGTTGGTTTCGGTGGCCACGGAATAATGGGGATGGCTTCGTGAAACGGTCTTTATCAGCGACCGACTTATTATCTGTCATTGACTCATTGCCATTTATGCAAGTAGCTCCATAAAGTTGTTGTTTGAAGACATTTGCGATGGCTAACCATCGACAAAATAGTATAAAAGTTTTTGGTTGTTAACTCCAGGTGATGACATAGAAATTGTCATTAGTACAATTATTAGTGATGATGAGTCATCGTCGATAATTTACATTTTAAATTTTCGTGAGAATCTTCTTCTCATCTCTCTTCTCACTGTTGTCGTCAATGTTCCTCCTCTACTCACTAACAAACATCTCTGGTGCTCCTCGCCGCCATTGTCGTTGTTGTTTTCACGGCTTTTTTGGATCTCTTTCTAAGTATGAATCTTAGATAAATATATATATATATATATATTAACTTTTTAATATCATTTTTTGCATGGTTTTGAAACTGTGATAGAAATTCCTGAGCGTTCGATTCTCAAACCTTAAGAGTCCATTTATAACTTTTTTTGGACTTTCCCTTGGGTAATATACTCCATTTTTAGAAAAAATAAAAAAATTACAGAAAATATTAACTGATATTAATTGACAGTGAATGTTGTCAGTTTATATTTCTAATAATATATAGAGTCTTGATCGTTGTATGTTTACGGTGCATTCTATTTTGTAGGCCATAATAAATTTGAACATGATACGTATTTAGATTTATGCGTCAATGTTGATAATTTGAGGTTTTATGCAGATCCATTCTATTCTAAGAATTGGAAAAGTTGATAAACTTGAGCACCATGTGCTTTTGAAATATAAGATTTGAATATATGTAGAGTGATTTTAACATGTGTTTTGATTTTATCAACTTAAATATATTTGAATTGAGGACAACTAATTATTAAAATAATATAAAATATTTGTGATTTTAAATACCACAATTTTTTCTAAGCACATCGTTATTTTTTATTCTGTTTAGTTGTATAATATATATATATATTAGAGATGACAATTTCTTATAGAAAATATGATGCGAAACAGAGCAACTCACTAACAATATATTGCATATGGTGCCAGGTCCTCTCTTATGCATTGTTATACGTTTAGAAAAGCTTTGCATATGTCAATCTAGGCTACATGGAAGGTGAAATAGATGGTCCTCAATCATTGTGTATTAAGTTTTACATTAAGTTCGTTTTTCAAAAAAAAAGAGAAAAGTTTTACATTAAGTTATCCATGGTTGTTCAGGCTATTGACCCAACATGAATTGGAAAGAGTTGTATTGGATGCAAGTTAAAAGGTCAATTAATTACATTGACATATATAGTTGAATATCTCACCAACCAAAAGTCCGTCTTTCCTTGTAAAAAGTAGGTGCATGATGAAATTTTCGGGAAAAAGTGAGTATGATTGTTATTTGTTTACACGTACAACAACGTTGGTGAAAGAAAAATAATCTCTTTTGAACAAGAAAAAAAGAGAATTTTGGCATCCAGCAATTTTAGGCAGAAGTTGTTTTCCTGATGTGTAACTTTTTGTTAGACTTAATAATAAATAAAATTTACAATTATTTTTAATGTTATTAAATAGCTAATTTAGTGTTTGAGAAATAAAATATATTTGTTGTCAAAAATTTTTATCAAAAATTTACTCATTCAATAAATTGTTAATAAAATTTTAATTGGAATTTGAGTTTTCAAGAACTATTTTTAAGTTAAATTATTTTTGTATAAAAAATTAGAGCACTTTATGTTGTACTAGATTATATATCTTTTATTCAATTATCAGTATATTTATCGTAAGTTTCCAAAATATAAATTTTGAGTAAACCATTTTTTATGAAATTTATAAATTTAAAAACGTGTTATTATATATTTTAATTATAAAAATATAAAATTAATATTTTTAATTATTTTTAATTATTTTAATAAATAAATAATAATACTATACTAAAAAAATAAAATATAAAAAATGATTTGAAGATATTTAAATTACTAAAACTTTAATAAACTAAATTTAAAATAAAAAATAATAGATTTGTTTTAAGACAATTATTTTACTAATGTCTAAAAAATAAAGTTTGCTTTCAATTTCATCAAAAAAATAAATTTATAAAAAATAATCTAATTAATTTATTTGTGCATGAAGATTTTGTGATAAATAAATAATTTTATTATGAAAATGTTTATAAAATTATCCATGGCAGCAGCATAGTTGAAAGGTTTCAAAGAGTTTTATGGAAAACCGAATGACCATCCCACGTTTTCAGATTTCTTGAAAAGAGTTTTCAATGATTAACTTTTTCCTAGGTTTTGATTTTACATGAAATCAAATGGACCCTAAGGTAAAAATACACGAAGAATTGTTATGATGAGCCTATAAAGTTGTTTGCCACTTATCTTATTTATTTTAATAGTTCAGGTCATCATGGTAGCATAGTGAAAACATGGTGAATTTGAAATTCAAAGAGCAACTAGCATTCTGGACGGATATGCAAATCTAGCTGATCATGACATTACGGAGTAGCCGTTTAATTCTTTTTGAATATGAATAGTGGGATATGTATAATAAGGATAGGTGTCCTAAAGTTAAGTATTACAAATTTATATATACTAATACACAAAGAAAACTAAGAATTGATAAGCTATTTACATTCTTAAGTCAAGTGAAATAAGTTTTTACGATGACAACTCGAATATGGAATGAGTAATACCGATAAAATCTTTACTTCATAACTATTATAACATATGAGAAAATGAGAGTGATGATGAATATGAACCATATCAAGAATAACTTGTTAATGTACCTTTAATATTTGGTATAACTGATGAAGATGTACAATTTCTAGAAACTCAACCAATACAATTAGAAATTTAAAGTTTGTATTTGCAATGGTCGAGTTTCTTAAAGTTGTTCTTGATATGACTCTACTTTCATTATTTAATATGTGATAATAGTCATGAAGTAAAATGTTTATTGATATATGGATAAATATGAGAATAGAGATAGAGGTACAGATTGGGATCTAGATAGATATAGAAATAAGAATACATATATTGATGGGGATTGGGATAGATATCAAGAGGGTACCCAATGCAATTCTAAAGCGTACAATGAAGAGAAGTAGCAAGGAGGAGATGCAAGCAATCAAACAAGCATGTGATGTAAATGAGATGCTAACAAATCAAATCTGAAATAAACAAGCATGCAACCAATATAGCAAACAATGCAACTTACTAAGTAAGCAACTAGCAACTAGCAACTAATACTTGGTTCACGTGGAAATCGAATAGAGAATCCCAAAAAATAAAAGAAAAACAAAGTAATAGATCTAAAAGTGAAGTAAGTGAGTGGTCCATGCCGAACCAGTCTAAGAATGAGTGTTCACGTGGGAACCAAATGTAAAAGGGGTGGTAGTTTACGTGGGAACTGGTTTTGGATAGAAAAAGGTGGTTCATGTGGGAATTGATTTTGGATAGAAAAAGATGGTTCACAAGGGAACTAGTTGAATGATTGAAAAAATGAAAAGAATGCCACACAAGGCCAAACTGAGGATGAAGTGAGGTTTTATCCACATGGGGATTGATCTGAAAAAAATGTTTGGTTTTCATAGGAACCAGATGTAGAAGGGGGTTGGTTCTTATAGGAACTGGTTTAGAGTAGAAAGAGGTGGTTCGTGTGGGAACCAATTGAATAACAACTGAAAATAAAAGGTCATATGGTGACCAATCCAAGGATGAAGTAACCAGCAAATTAAGAGAAGAAATCAATATGAAAAGGTGCAAACAGAGTTTGGTTCACGTGGGAACCGAGCGAAAAAGATAATTAGTTTGCATGAGAACCAGTTTGAAAGAGTAAAGGTGGGTTCTCGCAAGAACTGACTAAAAATGATAGAAAATAAATACTGATATTGAGATGATAGATATGACAAAGGGAGTAAAATCAGAGAATTTCAAATAAAATCACATCTGAAAAAGCCGAAAGATGGAAGCCTTCACATGGGAACTAGTCTAGAAGTAGAATTGGTTACACAGAATCATCAAGCATACATTGTTAGAGACATTGCTTGTCTCACCATGGTCACCAAAAAAAGCTGTCGACACAACAAAGATGTTGGCACCTCATAAATGAGAGAGACTCTCACCCCACCCACACTCACTTTGATTCCCAAACGTTTGACCCTTGGCATCACTCGAGCACCACAGGGACGGTTCAAATGTATGGGAGGAGATCAAAAAAGTAAAAATAAATGACAATTGAATGAGGTTAAAGAGATAGAAGAAATGAAAATAAATGGTCCCCAAGAGTTGCAGACTCCAATTTATGCAACAATTAAATGAACTTAAAGGTTGACCATGTGTGTGTACCTTAGCGGGAAAATGGAAGCAGGTTCTAGCTTCTCCTTCTTCGTTTAGCTGAGGAAGAAGAGTCTCCAACTTATGTATGCTTGTTTCCCTGTGCAACTAGACAACAAAAGACAAGTGAAGAATGGATTAGTTCTAAGTGAAGTTTAGTAAATGTAAAAAAAATAGAATGGGAAGGAGCAATCGGGTTAGAATGAACTGGATTCAGGGTTAGCCTTAACCCCTCTTATTTTTTGGTTTTTAGAATAAGATATGAAATGTTGCAAAAAAAAACTTAAGAGAAATGATGCACAAATGATGCTGAGTGAATAAGGAAGAAATAGGAATTGAAACGGGTCAAATCAAAGCTAAAATAGATAATAAAACACAAATATGGACAACCTACAATCAGGTTGGGGTGCGCTTAGCGCACTTTGGGTCAGGGGCACAGTCTGCGTGGTCTAGGTCAGGGGCATGGTAGACAGATCGGTGCAACTTTGGTGCAGTGTGGCCATGGACAAATGGTAGATCATAATTAAATGCCGTTTGTTATAACAGAAAGAGGACTTGGAGAGGAAGATTTTCTCTATTGACAACTTCACTGGAACACGTCTCGAGAATTCTACAAAAGTTGATGCAAAGTTGAAAGTGATGGAAAGTAGGAACGAGCTTCCTTCTTCCTTCTTGGAACAATTTCTCTCAATGGGAAGGTGGGAGAACATGAAAGAAAGCCTTGATATGAGCTAGGGATGCTAGAGATGGAGCTTGGTAACCTTGGTTCACTTAAGGCACATTCGAATTTATAAGAGAATGAAAGATGGTCAAAACTAGGAAACTAGATGAATGTGCCCCGATGGGGGAAGGTGTGCTAACCGTGCCCTTGACAGGGGGCATGATAGCACACCGACTTGAGTGCATGTTGACTGCGCCCCCAACTGGGGCACGGTCGGTAAAAATTTCTTTTTTAGCCGCCTTCATCTAAAAAACTATTGTATTTAAAGAAGCTTATAAAATGAGAGTGCTCCCACTTGTGGGTATGATCCAAAAAGTATTTTTTTGAAAAGGAAACTTTAGATAATCAGTTTATGGAAGCCCACGAAGGAAGAGAAAGATTGTCATTTGGAACTTGTCCTGCAGTTGGAGGCACCGTCTACATGCCCTCGACTAGGGGCACACATAGTGCCCTAGGCTAGGGCGCTATGTGCATGCTGGACTTGGGACGCAGTTTGCATACCCAAGGAACAACTAGGGGTTGTGTAGGGCACACCCCCGCTTGGTGACCCGGTGCATTTGGTCATCGATGACTGAAAAAGCTCGGAATGATGTCCTAAAAGACATGGATGTAAACTAGTAGACTTGAAATGACTAGAAAGATGCAAAACAACCAGAAAAACCCGATGTTGACCAAAAAAGTTTGGTGGTGACAAAAATGATCTGGTGGCCACCAAAAAGATACGATAGTGGCCAGAAAGGCTCGATGGTGACCAGAAGGACATGATAGCGGTCGAAAAGACTCGACGAAGACTAGAAAGACCCGGCAATGACCGGAAAGACCTAGTTGCAACCCAAAAGCAGTGATTATAAAGCCCAATGGCAATCGGAAAAACATGATTACATCCAAAAAAGCCTAAATGAAAACTAGGTGAACACGAAAACACCCAGAGGGCCAGAGCGACCAAACAACCTTGAAATTACTCAACAAAGTTGGTGTGACCAATTTTTTTTGATGTTGACCGAAACAATCTAGCGGCAACTGGGAAACCTTGATGACAATGGGGAAGACCTAAAGTGATATCATGGTGGACGTAGAAGGACATGGCATGACACAAAATGTGCCGTAACCCTTAAAGATCAATCATTGACCACCAATCATGCAACCATTTTTTTGTGTCCATGGTTCACACGTGGCTCTCACTCAAAGGGTACCGTTTTTCGGAAAACTTACAACTCATTTCGGAAAATACTTGACTTATCTTAGAAGCTACACTTCATGAATTTAAGTAGTGCAATCATATATATTACCCTTAGAATGAGGGTTTTGAGCTCTGAATTAGGTTGCTTTTGTGTGTTTACACTATGTCCCTAGGCGGGGGCACATGAGTCTACCTTTCCCCTTTTGACGTCTTTTCTTTTTTCTATAAATTAGGATGACCTCAAGATATCAGGGAGATTGTAAGCACGTCTCTTAGGAGAACCAACATGTTCCCAAATTCCATATTTTAGCCTTAGTGTTTTTTAGAGAAAGAATTTAGCGAGTTTTAGAGAGAGGAAGATTGGTTTGTGCCCACTAGGCTTGTTGTTCTTCCCTAATATCTATAAAAGCACAGAAGCATGTGCTCCCCAAGCTGTTTGAAATGAAATTCTTCCTCTCCCTATCCTCTCTCATTTTAAAGAAATGGGGATCAATTCCAACTTCTATGATGTTCATGGCAAGCTTTAAAGCAAAGTAGCATCGCCATATTCTAGTTTCGGACTGGGCATCTTCCTTGGCATCGAACTTTGTCAATTCTTCATCAAATTGGCCTAGATTCGCTTCCTTTTTCTTTTAAAGCCACACTTTAATCATTCTTCATCATATGTTATTCATTCATTTTTAGATAAATTTTGCATCATTTTTAATCTGAGAAAAAAACTAAAAATGAGGGGTTAGGGCTAACCCCCTAATTCAGTCTATTCTTGCCCAATTGCTTCCTTTTATGCTATTTTATCTGCATTTACTACACTCCACTTAATCCTAATCCTTGTTTCACATGTTTTATTGTCTTTGAGTTGCACATGACATCAAGAAGCATCGATTGAAGACTCTTCTTCATAAGTTGGCCAAAGAATGAGAAGTTAGAACTCACAACCCGTCTCTCCACACTAAGGTACACATGATCATTTCCTTAATCACTTGTATTTAATTTCTGTTAACTTCAGAACCTACGATTACAAATGGCCACTTTATTTCATTTTCATCAAACTCTCCTACCTCTTTTCATTTTTCTTTTTTCTTCCCCTACATGACCCAAACCAACTCTTTGGCACCCGAGTGATGCGAAGGGTCAATTATTGAGGAACAATGTGAGTGTGGAATGGGATCACTTTCAAATTTTAGGTACCGACCCATTTGTGGCATCGAAAATGGCCTGCAAGTCAATGATGCCATATTGTAGGAAGTCCTAGAGCCTTCTTTATAGGGGTGCCTGGTGCTTTGATGAAGGGGATGCTTAGGCCTTGATTTAGCTAGATGTTGCTGACAATTTCTTTCTCCACTTTGGACTTGTGCATGACCTTCATAATGTAAGCAATCAACACATGACAGCAGAAAATTTTTTGATTCCAAAAAATCACGATATTTGTCTTGGTCGATGCCAAACGAGTAAAACCGAGAACTAAATATGAAGTAGAATGAGAGACCTCATGGGATTTCCGAATCCCTCACCATGGATGAAGAGAAGACATTCCTCCTTGCTGAAAATCGTTCATGTGTACGGTCTTTAGCGGTATCTGATAGAAATGTATGCCCTACAAGCCAATCATATATGATATGATTTGACATTTCTAGATATATCTTATTCAATTAATTAGGCAAATCTTCATTATAAGCTCTTATTAGATGCAAATATCATAATGAAGTCCTTGATCAAATACAATGATGATTAAATCATGATGAGATAATGATAATGAGATTGATCATCTAGAGGTATTTGATCTAAATGTTCCTAGTCATAGGATACTTGAGACGGGACATCAAGGTTCCGGATAGACTAGTGTATGTGATGTCTTCTCATGTGATGAGGCCGACCGATCTCATTGGTCATTAGTGTGAAGACACTGAGATACACATACAGGTGCTCATTAGTTGAATGAGTTCACTGAACTGACCGAATTAGAAACCCTGAATGGTATCTTATCGAACTGTCTATCTGGGTTTTCTATCATCACGGTTGCATGGTTGGATCTTTGACCTGAGTCGCCAAAGATGCCTTGTTGGGTGGAACTTGTGCTTTGACCATTGACTTATGGATCAAAATTTAGATGGTCCTATATAGCGATGGATCGGGTACAAGGAAAATCCGATGGAGGCAATTGAGCGGACAACAAAGGTTCGTCCACTCTCGGTAAGTGAGAGTGAATGTCCTATGGGATAGTACTCTAAATCTCTGGCCAGGGTAGATAGAATAATTGGAAAAGGAGTTTTCCAATTGATCCAATTCCGAGTACAGGATCCTATAGAGTCGGTACACTAAGGAGTTGACAGTCGATGCCGTACTCCTTTCCGACCGGGGCATTGGATGGATGAGGGTTTATATCCATGTGGTAACTGATGATGAAAAGGCTCAATGGAGATGAGATTATCCCCATAGCCATTTGGGATCATGGGATGTGGCTTGTACCCTTCATGATCGGTAGACCGATTAATCTGTTATCGGATAACGGATTTAATTAAATTAAATAGAATTGTTCTATTTTATTTAGGCCTCAACCAAATAGGCTATTGGGCCTAGTGGGTCACACACAAAAGGACTTATCCACAAGTACAGGGGCAAGGGCGTAATTTATGGAGATTTTGGGTTTTTATGAAAAATTCCATAATTCTCTATAAATACTAATGGTTTCAGCCAAACCCAATCAACCCAAGGGTGAAAACCACGTCCCAAGCCTCCTCCCTACCCCCTCCTCTCTCTAGAAGGTGTCCATGGTCGATGGAGCTCCGTTCGGGAAGAGTTCTCGAGGCCGGCACGAAGGGAGAACCTACTGTGGATGAAGTTCGTGTGGATACTGCTGGAGACCGGACACTTGAACGGTTTGAAGAGCTTGAAAAGCTCATCTCCTTCCTCTCCATGGGATTATATGAATCCCTATCAGGTATATTCGAACCCGATTTGATCGTTTTTCGATTTTCTTCGTTCGGTTCTGATTGAGACGGATTCTAAAGGAACCCATAGGAATCGTCGCTTCCGCTGCACCAAATTTTAATGGACGATTCCTTACAGTATCCACATGATTTGCTTCCATAGATGAGTTCTCCCTTCCTTCGGGCCTCCAGAAACTTTCTAAATACAAGCTTGACCATGGAAGGTCACCTTCTAGAAGAGAGTGGAGGGAGAGAGGCTTCTTATGACATATTCCAACCTTATGGCTTTTTAGAGTTTGACTTCATAAGACATTTATATATAGAAGATAGAATTTTTTGCAAAAACCCAAAATTTCTATAAAATTACATCCATGCCCTCATCTTATTGACTAGATCTAATATGTGTGACCCACTAGTCCCAATAATCAATTTGGTTGAAATCTTAATTAATTTAAAAGAACAAATTTTTTTAAATTAATTCAAAACTGTTATCCGATAACAATTTTTATGACTTCTGATAATAAAGGGTATAAGATACATCCTATGATCCTAAATGACTTTGGGGAATTAAATAACATCTATTGAGCCTTTCCATCATCAATTATCACATGGATTTAAATTTTTGTTCATATAATGTCCCGATCGGTCAGGGGTTTGGCACTGACTGTCAACCCCTAAAGATTTCGACTCTATGGGATCCTGTACTCAGGTTTGGATTAATTAGAAAACTTCTTTTTCAATTATCCTAAGTACCTTGGCCAAGGATTTAGAATACTATCCCATAGAATATTCTCTCTCTCTCCTATCGAGAGTGAACAATCCCTTATTATATGCTCAATTGCCTCCACCAGGTTTCTCTTGCACCCAATACATCAACTATATTGGACCATCAAGATGGTGATCCATATGTCAATAATCAAAGTACAAGATATATCTGATAAGATATCTTTGGTGACTCAGGTTAAAGATCCAACCATGTTATTGAGATGTAAGAATAATATGATAGATAGTTCGGTAAGATACCGATCAGATTATTCTAAATTGGTCAGTTCAGTGAATTCATTCTACTAATGAGCACCTATGTGTGTATCTCAGTGTCTCCACACTGATGATCAATGAGATCGGTTATCCTCATCACATGAGAAGATATCACACACTAGTATATCAGGATCCTTGATGTCCTTTCTCAAGGATCCTATGACTAGGAATATTTAGATCACATACCTCTCGATGATCAATCTCATCATGATTCAATCATCATCGCATGTGATCAAGAACTTCAATACGATATACGCTTCTAATAAAAGCTAGTAATAAAGTTTTGTCTATTTAATTGAATAAGATATTCTTAGAAATGTCGAATCATATTATATATGATTGACTTATAGGGCATACATTTCTATCACATCACATTAGTATGGATCACTGGGGTTCTCCTAACACCCAATAACATGAAGGAAGACAGAGAGGGCCTTGGAAGGGTGTGGGTTGCAGTGGATGACCTTCAAGATTTAGGAGATGAGCAAGATGGTGAGGGGTGGATGCTCTCTCCTTACCTTCTTGGAGAGGTTCTCTAGGGCATATGGGGGCTTAAGAGGTTTGGAGACTTCTTGAGCCAAATGAAAGATCTTAGAAGCAGCTACAGAACATCTTTCATGTTAGAGAAGAGCCCTTTTATATAGTCATTTGAAGGCCAATTCATAAGATAAAAAAATTTGTTCGTCAATACATGACGTCCCGATATCCGCACTCCTGGACTGACATTAATGACAATGTGTGACAGGATGCATAGATTTACATTATGGAAAAGTTGAATTTTGGACATAATGCCTTGATATTAGGGTATTTTGACTAAGTGACACAACAAATGCACCATGCACACCGCTGATGTCACATTATTTAGATGGTCGAATCAACTATCCAAATCAAATTGACCATAAAACACCAAGATGTTGGGATGTTAAGGTTACTATACAAAGTCAATGGTCATGGGTTTTGGAGAAAAATGATGGTCAAATTTCTATTGTTGGGGGACCTGGTGCTCCCTTGACATGGGCACATGACCTAGGGCATCATCAGGGCACTTGGTGCCCCTTTATTAGGGCACCAGGTCCTACAAAGGCCAAAACGTGCAAGAAACTCGATTTTTCCAAAAATTTGATTTCTTAGGTAAAATTCTTGAACATTCTCTATATAAATAAAAGTTTTGAGTTCTAAAACTATATAAAATTTGTGTCTATAGAAAGTAAAAGCACCTAACTTTTACATATGACAACTTGTGTTGTGTCTAGAAGTAGCTGATCACCACATTGTTTATTTCACTATAAACTTGGATCCAAGAAGTGCCATCTACATTTATAAACAATACATTTATGTAATCATCTCTTTCTCAAAAATTGGATAGTGTTGGACCATCTCATATGGCTTTCAAGTGTCCTTTTTGCACATATACACCTCCAACAACAAAGTCTAAGATCCCATTGTGCACCTCGAAGGACTTGCCATAGCTTAACCAAGCACAACACAGGTTCGTTTGTCATTCTTTTTTGTTCTAAATCTTCAATGGGCACCTCATATTTGGCATCCCACTTCCATGGGTGACTTTTCGGTAGGACTAAGATGTAATTGTGCTCTCCAAGGGTATCCTGCGATAATAATAACATAGTAATTGACAAAACCGTAAAAAAAGCATATCTTGTTTACATTCTTTTGATCAATCTACTTCTAGATGGCTTGGACTTTAATATGATTCATACATATAACCACATTTCTGATAATGTGCCATGATTTCCAAAAACTTTATACATTCCTCGATGAAGAAGCACTTCACCTTTTTTACATAGGGACATTTTTTTCTTAAGCTTGGAATATGACCCTAAAGTGTGCTACATGTTTCTCTAAAGTATGATTATGGATCACAATGTAATCTAAGTACAATGAAATCGTCAAGAAAGTCCTTAAACAATTTGTTTGTGAGAATGCACAACATTGTAGAAGTATTGATAAGGCCAAAAGACATTATTGTGAAAATTTAAGCACCATAATAAGTCATGCATGTTGTCTTGTGCTTATCACCTTCTACAATATGGACTTGATAATAGCTTGGAAAAGGTTTATCTTCTAATAGAACTTTCATCGCCTAATTGGTCGAAGAGATCAATAATCAAAGGAAGAGAATACTTATTCTTTTATGATGTGCTTGTTTGGTACATGGTAGTTGACACATGCATAGACCCTTGTCGACTCCGAAAATACGACGAGGCTCTCCTTTTCAGGGAAGTCCGTGAATCCGGATCGCCACCTCAAGAGGAGATGAGAAAGAAAGGAAGAAAGCACGGAAAGTAACTCATCCTAGGTCCCACACTCACATTGATTACCAAACTTTCATCCCTTAGCGTCACTCGATCACCAAAGAGACGGGTTGGGTCATGTGGGAGGAGGATGATAAGAAGAAAATTAAGACATATATGGTCACCAGGAACCGTGGGTTCCTATTTATGAAATAAAAATGACCGTGTGTACCTTAACAGGAAGAGTGTGGGTTAAAGCTTCTCCTTCTTCGGCTAGCCGATGAAGAAGAGTCCTCAACGCGTGGGTGCTTGATTTCCTGTGCAACTAGACAAAAAATAGATGAAAATATAATTAGAACTAAATAAAGTGGAGTATATGTAAATAAAATGACATAAAACACACAACTGAATAGAAACTAACCGGATTCTGGTTATCTCTAACCCTTTTCTTTATTTTTTGGATTAACAAACCAAAACTAATGCAAAAAATGTAAAAAAATAATAGGAATATGGAGAATCACGAAATAAAGATATAGAAAGAGAAACAGAAAGATTTTGATAAAAATAGAGAGAGATATGGCTAAATCTGGGTTGTCAAAAAAGCCAAGCGACAGTCTAGGATCTGCCAGGCGCAACTTTGCTTTTGCGCTTGCCACGACCATCCCTAACCTTAGAATCATGTGCCATTGATTGAAAATAGAAGAAGACTCGGAGAAAAAGAACTTTGATGTTGAGAGCTCGGGCAGAAGACGTCCACACGCTGCTGTAGAAGTCGAAGAAAAGAGACCTAACAGATCACCTACAGACCAACCTTCCTCTCTCCTAAACCAACTTTTATCTCTCTAAAAACTTAAATTCTCTCTCTAAAAATCACAAAACTGATGTAGGAGGGAGCTTGGACATCTTGAGATTCCTGGGTCGTGAACCAGCCTCTGAAACGACTAGAATCGGTCTTAATTTATAAGAGAAAAATGTCGTGATCCAGTCTGAAAAATCAGGCACCTTGTGCCCTGGTCCTGGGCACATGCGCCTTGGTGCTGGGCGCATGCGCCCCCTGGAGGGGGCGCATCCTATCCATCCTACAAAGTCGGTCTGATCCGGCCAAAAAATTCGATCTGATCCGGTCAGAGGTAGAGTTCTGGTCGAAAATCGGTTACCTCGTGGCCCCGATCGGGGGCACATGGCCATGTGCCTCAGGGTTAGGGTGCATGGCCACATGCCCTGGATCCAGGGCACATGTACCCAAGGACCAGGGCGCATGGGACTAGTTTCGCGCGTCTTTCTTCCAGAAGCCATTGTGGACACTCTTAAACTCAAAATTGGACGCCGTTTGTTGCGTTGGAAAGATAACAGGATGAAGAAACTTTGTACATCAACAAATCAGCCATAACACTCTCCAAAACATAAAAATTTTATCCGGAAGTTAGGCTAGTGAACAGAAGATCCGATACTAGTCAGAATGACTCCGATGGCCAACCGGAAAGACACGGCATGAAACAAAACGTATCCGGAATATGAATTTAACCATAACCTTCAATGTATGATCATTAGGCATTGGTCATTCAACCAATTTCTGTGTTTACACGATTTACATGTGGCTTTCGCTCAGAAATTATGGCTTTATGCACAAAACTCTAGAAAACATCCGATTTCATTCGGCAAAGCTCCAAATCAATATTAAAAGACCAGACATCATTCTAAGATCAATCACACATGTTACCCTATATAAAACATGAGTTTTATACTCAGAATTAGGCAAATTTGGCATGTCTACAACTCTCATCTCGATTCTTTTAAAAAGGAACATGTGTGCCAAAAGGCTATTGAATGGGCATAGGTACCTCACGATGTGCATCTATGCAAATTGTTTTAGCTATTTGGAATGCTCTAAAGGAAGTGTATGATATAGAGATTGAGCTGGTAGCAATATCCTTGGCACATATTATATCTTGACGTAAGTGTTCTAACATGACTATAGCTCAAGCAACTTCAAGATGGCTTCGACAAGATGTGGAATGGATGTCCCTTTCAATAAGTCTCCCTTAGAATTGATAGACATTGGTTGCTTCCCCTTCAAATACGTTCAAAGGAATTGACATATTTTTTAATATATTTCACTTCATGAGATGATAAGTGTTGTATATTTTTTTCAAAGGGTCTATTTAGGCGCCCTCCTACTATCATCGGTTATGGTGTTGATTATGGACTTAGAATACGACCCCTTTGAGGCGTTCTTTGATATACTACTATGGAAGAATTATCTTGATGTCACCTGTATGATATTCTCTTTGCATATTTACAAATTCTTCATGCCATCGTGATGGTGATTTGTCTTTGTCGTAGGCATGTGATGATGAGAACCACGACCTACTGTGGGGTCATCATCTCATGTGAAAACTTGGATCTCCTCTTCTTCACGGTTGTTCAATCCTCTCCAACTTTTGCATCCACTCCCACTTCCCAAACCTTAGCCTATGAATCAACTAGTATGTCAATGCATGTCTTCATTCGTAAATGACTTGCAACTTGTCTCCATTGCCAGTATTAATTCACTATTTTTAATAATAATTATTAAATATTAATATCATAGAGACATTGGTATGATTTGATAAATATTAATGACAACGTACCATCATCGAAACTTTCGTCTCGAGAAAATGTCAGACGCTCCTATCAAGTCCCATATATGTGAATTGAATGCCTTACAAGTTTGGAAATTTCTTCTTGAATGGTATCCTTATGCCACTTTGAAGCCGCCTTTGCTTGTTTTATTACTTATAAATGTTTATAAAATTAGGCTCTTAAATTAGGTGGAGTCCGTATGAGCGGGACGACGTTATCCTTCATGCTATCTAGGTGATTTTTCAACTAATAAATTTTTTTATACATTATATTTTTACAATACTTACACTAAACTTTCTTTTCCACCATGCAAATTAAGTTGCAATATAGCTAAGCATAATCATTTCAAGTCACGCTAGAAGTTTAAGTGTGATGGCTCGGAGAAGATATGTTGGAAAAAAATTTAAAAGAATAAATATAACACTTTAAAAAAAGGATTAGTAACACAACTAAACCAAAATTGATCTCTAGGAAGTCTTGATACAAAACAAAAATGAACAATCTTAAAGTGCTTTAGAGAGAGAGAATGCACTACTTGAACATTTGAGAGAGTTTTTATAGTGAGAAGAGAGCTTAGAGAGAGTGGGGGAGGTGTGAGGAAGAAGGTGAGGTCTCTTAGGGGCCTTATATAGGCCATCAAGGGGACTTGAGGGTGTTTAAAATGCCCCCACTTGGCAACCCGGTTGGGCGGGATCCCAATCGGGTCATGTGGCCCGGTGCAAATAGACATGTAAATGGGTTAGGTTCAAGTTAGACCCATGTGGATCTGAATCTAAACCTGATAATAGAAGATTAGATCAAAACCTATATCTAAAATTGTTACTTTCTAGGATTCGAGTCAAAACCTGGTTCTAAAATTTCGATTTGGATCCAAGTTTGCCTTTCTAGGTTTTTGCCGGAGTTGTCGAGCTCTTGGAGCCGCTGGAGCTCGCTTTACCACCAGCTGACCTCCTAAAAGTTGATTCCCAAGCTGTAGCTGCTGGATGGCGTTTGTCCATTGATTAGACTTGGTGGTGGCATCGGTCTTTCAATGTTGCCTCTCCCATTAGTCGTTGCCTCTTTCTTAGTGTGCACTTTCTTCCTTTTTCAAGGAAGAAACAAAATCAGAATCAATTTGAAACAGAAGTTAAATAATTAAGAGGTAAATGTAATCAATGCGAGCTCATATGAGTTCTAGATTGACGAAATTTCTGGTTTTGACTAGGGCTTGAACATACGGAGCATGTTGTTAGAGCTTCCTTTTTAAAGCACTTGGGGTTTCCCCTTTCATGGGAGCCTGCTGCCATTGAAGTCCCATTGCCATAGCGGTGAAGACCACCACAAGATCACTAACTTCACCAACGAACTTAGAGGAGCTATGGTTTGCGAATCGTGAGGGGGGGGGATGGGAGAAGGTGAGGCCAAACAATATTTTGGGTTATTGGTCTTTACGAGAGAACCCAAACAAATCCAAAATAACTATTTATGAAACTCGAGCCTGCTCTTCCTTAAATCAGGACATTCTCATAAATGACCTAAACTTGATTAGAACCTAGAATTTGGGTCAAGGTGCTGGATACACTGGATTTATTTACAAGTCTAGGTGTCGGGTGGTGCGACTAGGCCCAACTCCGATGTTGGGTTGCTTCCGAGCCACTAGGGTGGAAATCTGACCGGGTCAGGTAACATGTCCAACCTAGTCAAGACCCGACCAACCATGGATAATACCATGAAACTCAATAGCTGAGTGACGCCTATATAGCTGTTTAGTTGTTGCATTGATGCAATGTAAAGTGGTGAAATAGTTGTAAGACAGAAAATAAATAACATATTACATTATGATTTTTAAATTGACAAGGATATCAATGATAAAAAAGTAAAGACCCATATGAAATACTCCATTGAGCCAAACTCAAGTCTTAGAATTGAAGCTCAATAGAAGTGGTTATCATCTTATAGACAACAAGTTATAGCAGTTAATTTTCTGTTCTATCGAAAGTGGAGCGCTTTTTAAATACCTTTTTTTTATTTTAAGCTGTGTTCTTAATTCAATCCTTTCTTCAGGCAACATGAGGTTTATGACAAATCTTTCCCAATGGTCAACTGCTAATGTCTCTTTTGTTTGAAGGCATTTTTTTCACTATTCCCGTTAATTTCTGGTCAAGGAGAATCCTATATCTGTAGAATATTTGGATCCACAAACTTGTTTTGTGGATTAGCACCGTCTATCTGCTTGTTTTTGTATACAATCTCAGCAACACTGGCATGAGTCCATTGCCAAAATCACTTCATTAAGTTTGTCAAATTGGACTTGGCCACTCCAAAGGAGGAGGGGTAAGGCATGGGTCATTTTGGTTTTTGATCCTTGTAAACCTCTTTGTTTTTTTTTTGAACAGAGGAAACTATAGCTATTATTAACAAACTAACCAGACATGTCTTTACATCGTTGATATGACAAAAACGACGGCAAAGATACAGGATAAGCTACTTCTTCCTGACAACCCAAACTCCACCTAGCTAAAAGGTGCGCAACTTGATTACAAGATCTACTTACATATAAAAGAGACAAATTTGAACAAGAGGACAAAAGTAAAGAACACTTGTGTATTATGTGTTGTGCTCTCCACGACGTAGGACCTAGTCTGTGAATGGCATGTACAATCCCTTTTGCAGCACTCTCAATCTAAACATTCTTATGGGAAGATGAAGCCCACTCATAAGCTTGATGAGTAGCCTCTGCTTCCAGGATATCCGGACGTGAAGTTGAGAAGAGATTTGATCTCAATAAGAAACCTGTAGGCAGATTTAAGTGTAAACTGTCCATCAGAAGTAAAAGGCCAAATAAAGGTATCATGTTGTAAATCTGGATGTATTGGAGTATCAAAAATACGTTGAGCAGAATAATCATCAAACCATTGTAGAATGATCGGCCTATCCCAATTCCCTTCTACAATAAGATCTTTGACCAGACCCGGAAACAACTCCCCCCTAACCCGGGGGATCAGAGGCCCCTTCTCATCTAAAAGCTAATTATGATACCATGGCAGGAGTTCTGACCCATCTTTAACTTTCCATACCCCCACCTTCACCATATAGGGACGAGCTGAAAGTAGGAACTTCCATACCTTTGAGTCAGTTGCCTTTGGACTAACCTTCCATATATTTACCCTACTAAGATATCTTGCCGTTAATACCTGTACCCATAAACATTCTTTTCTGTGCAGGAAATTCTAGAAAAGTCTCATAGCAGTAGCTATATTTAAAACTCCCAAATCTTTAATACCCATACCCCCTAATAATTTTGGTTGAGTAATAGCTGACCACTTGGAAAAGTGAATTCTCCTATCCTTTGTCTGATCATGTGCCCACCAAAAATTCCTTTGTAATTGTTCTAATTTATTCACAAGAGAAGTAGGTAACTTAGAAATAGACATTGCATGAAGGGGTAGATGACTAACTGTGGATTTAATCAAAGTTGTCCTTCCCGCAATGGAAAGCAACCTTGCTTTCCATCCTGCCAATTTATTTTGACAAGTTCTAACAAGAGTGTCCCCTTGAAATAACCTTCCCCCAATAGGATCCCAAGGAATGCCCAAATAGAGATCCTCCTTAGAAGCCAACTTAAACCCCGTTAAATTACAAATGCTAGCACACATATCCACAGGAACATTTTTGTTAAAACATATTTTGGACTTATAAAAATTTATAGCCTGACCTGAAATAAGCTCATAGGTCTTTAGAATATGAAGTATTTGACTGATTTCCTGCAATGTAGCCCTTCCACATATGATCAAGTCATCTGCAAACATAACATGAGTTATGAGAGGTCCTTGCCTTGCAACTTTGACACCTGAATTAAGTTTAGACCTTACAGCTTGTGAAATCATACAAGATAAAATTTCAGAGCAGAGAATATACAAGTACGGGGACAGTGGACAGCCCTGCCGAATACCTCCCTTGGGGTATATTCTGTCTGAAAGGTGACCATTCAAATTTAATGAATACGAAACAGACTTAATGCAAGTCATGGTAAGATTTATAAGATGAGGAGGAAAATGCATATTTCTAAGCACTGATTCCAAGAAATTCCACCGTACTTTATCATAAGCCTTATGTATGTCTAACTTGACCATGAAATAACCAGTCCTTCCCTTGGTCCTTCTAAAAACATGCCTAATCTCCTGGATAATAATAATATTATCAGTGGCTTGTCTTCCTGGCACGAAAGCTGTTTGAAGCTCAGAAACAAGATTTGATAGTAGGGGTTTGAGTCTAACCGCTATAAGTTTAGTAAGCACCTTTATCATCACATTACACAAACTAATAGGTCTATAATGTTCTGGCAAGGAGGCATTCTCCCTCTTGGAGATAAGGGTTATAATAGTATGATTCAATTCTGGTCGGATACATGCTGATTGAAATAAATGACAAATAAAAGCATGCATATCATGATGGAGCAACGACCAGTAGTGCTGGAAAAAAAGGGGAGGGAACCCATCTATGCCTGGTGATTTATCGGGCTTCATAGAGAAAACCACATTCTTGACCTCTTCTAATGATGGGATCACCAAAAGAGCCTCATGTTGTTGTTGAGAGATACTTGGTAAAGACAAAGTATCAATCAAGTGAAGATCTTCAGAATTTACTTCATCAAAAAATAGCTGAGAAAAATAAGTAGTAAAAACATTCTTAATATCAAGTAGATCAGCCGACCAACCTCCATTTTCTGTATATACACCTACAATTCTATTCCATCTTCGTCGATTCAATACTTTGTAGTGAAAGAAATAGTACATTTGTCACCTTCTTTGTGCTAGAACACTTTAGCCCTCTATCTCCAGTAAATAGCCTCTAGATCTTCCAACCATTCAAGTCTTTGGATAAGGAACTTTTCTTGAGAAATAGTATCCGGGGATAGGGCTTGAGACTGGATATTAGCGAGCTGCAACTGAGCATTCTTTATTTGATTACGAAGACTACCAAAAATATTTTCCCGCCAAATAGACATGTAATTCCTAAGTATCTTCATTTTATCACTGTAATTATGGGTGAGATGGGGGGAATGCTGCCAAGAGTACTGAACCAGATCATCAAAAGAAGAGAATTTAAGCCATATAGCTTCTAATCTAAATAAGTACTTCTTCGGCCTAATAGGGGGATCGATATTGAGATATAAAGGGCAATGGTCACTGAAGTAGCTTGGAATAACATGTAATTGAACTGAAGGATATAGAATGAACCAGGATTCAGACCCGAGACACCTGTCCAATTTCTCTCTAACATGAAAAGAGTACGACCTTCGATTAGTCCAGGTGTAAATAAGGCCCTCATTTCTAACATCCATCAAGCTGTTATGTTGAATAAATTGCTCAAAATGCTCCAAATACGTCTTAATAGGTTTTTGTCCCCCTGTTTCTCCGAAGGATATCTAATACAATTCCAGTCCCCAATCAAACAAATAGGTAATGCTATTTCCTTAATGAGTTCCGACATTTTAGTCCACATCAAAACTCTATGTTTATCAGATATTGGCGCATAAGTAGCAATTAGAAGCCAATACTGAGTAATAGTCGGGTCAAACAGTACACCCCCAATCCACAAAGCATCCGAAAAGATAATTCGAAACTGAACCCTCTCATTCCTCCATAACCAAAGTCCACCACTTTGATTTATAGAAGGAACGATAAAGTAGTTTGATATATCCCTTCGATGAAAAGAATTCTCACTAACCAACAGAGAACATTTGGTTTCAGCGAGAAGGAAAACTTGTGGTTTTATACAATGGGCTAACCGATCTATATGACGAATTGTCAGGTGCCCATTACAACCCCGACAATTCCAAGCTAGAATCCTCATTTCTCCTGTGGCAGCTGAATATGGACAGCTGCCTCAATTTTCCCTAGATCTGGTGAATTGATAACCTCAACTTTTAGAGGTACCACTACCTCTTTTCCTTTAAATATGGACTGTTTAACAGCATGATTAAAGGTTTTCCACTTCTGTTTTTCCTTGAGACCTGACCTCTTCATTGGAGTCTTGACAGGAGAAATCAAGGCTTTGGACAATGAAGAGGGTACTCCCATAGACTGAGAAAATTGAATGCCAAGAGTAGTTGGACTATACCCCTCCTGATCATGATTTAATAATGGAAACGACTAAATTCTCAATGAATGTGACAAAGGATTAGCCATAAAATCAATTCTCGGGATGGTTGCAAAAGACTTTGACATGTAAGGCATCTCTGTTAGAATAGGCACATGATGTAAAAGCTTCTCTTCAGTTACGTTTGTGGATGAAGAAGGAAGAGCTAAGAGATGTGAAGTATTAACTTCCTTTCCTATGGATAGCTTTCCCTCCCGACATGAAGACTTCGAAGCCATACTGTTGAGATGATCTCCTAAAGATGTGCCATGAATCGTTGGTCGTTTACCACCTTGTGCGTCTCTTCCTGCAGTAGAAAGCCAGTTTCCATACCTGAACAGTATCCTGCTCTTGAGATCCGCTTGTAGTTCTTTTGAAAGATTCAGAGAAATAAAAGAATTAAGTTGAGAGAGATGGGGGCATTCCTTATGCTCGTTGCCTATTCTCCCACAGAAATAACATAAGTGACACAGATGTTCATATGCTAATTCGAACAGTTTTAAAGAATCATCTGGTAAAATGACCGAGACTTCAGTAAGTTGAGGTTTTGTTACATTTATTCTAACTTTAATATGTGCAAACAAGCTGCATGAGGCAACGATTTCAGGCAAAGGATCCCAAGGAATACCGATATGTGAAGCCAGCTGCATAACAATATCCTTATGTAATAATTCTTGAGGTAAGTCGTAAATACGTACCCACAGATCTCCATGGGTTAAGTTGTACTCCGATGGTGCTGTAAATGGTCGAGCTTTTTCAAGGAGTACTAGATCGTTGTTGAAAAACCATGGCGCTCGCCTGCATATCTTGTCTACCTCCTCCTCAGTGAGGAAATGTAAAATGAAAGCATCATTGGGAAAATCTAATAAAAACCATGGTGTTGTTGGATTCCACATTCTTCGTACCCACTCTTTAAACCCCGTTGGACGTGGTTTCATTGAAGAACATACCTTTAAAATTAAACTTTTCTTCCAGTCTTCTGTACTATTATGTTTATCAAAAGTAAGAGGAGATGGACGGTTGGAACTATATAGAAGTTCCTTAAACTAAGAAATAATTTGCTCCTCTTCCAAAGAATAAACTAGATCCATACCTATCAACCCGTGCACCAAGAAAGCTCCTGCTAGAAAATGTCTTTCTGGAGTCGGCCGAAGAAGAAAGTGAGACGCAAATACCTTTTGTAACAGACAGGCAACCAAGGAGCCGGAGGCCTTAGTAGATGATGAAGGCAATAGTGTGAAGCGAGTGGTGCTGGAGCGCGGTTCGCCAGGTTAAAGATTTTGAAGAGTCTGGAGACCCCGCAGTCGATCGCTTGCAACCCTTTTGTAAAAATCCCAGCCGAGTTTCCACAGCAGCCGAGTAAAATACAGTATTTGAGAGAGAAGACACTGGAAGCACCTAGTTCACTGCACTCTCGTAAATAAATAATATGACACAAAACCCAATAGTATGACTTAGAGATGAATATGCAGAAATTGAAACCACGTATATAAAATAGGTGCGTATCTAGAATATTCCACCCCAGGGCACAAAGAGGAAAATAAAAAGAAAGAACCTCCATTCCAACTTTACCCAGCCAACGGACTGAAGAACACTTCCGATTATGGAGATGAAAGTAGAGAATAATAAATGCTAAGTGTAAATGTGAGGATGATAAGTCGTTTGGAAGAAGATGTAAATAGGGAAACATACAAGAAGGAAAAACCATGTTTTCCTGCAAACAAATCTCAGAACGAGCTGTATAGGTACAAGAAAACCCTAAGAAGACCAGATATGAAACACTCAATAGGAAACATAAGGAAATAGGGAATGAAACCAGGAAGTGAAAACTCCCTCCCACCCCTAAGCGCCAAGGGAAGAGAACTCCAAATAGGAGCTTGTAAACACTAAACCCCCACCCTATTTCACCAGACAACTACAGACGGAAAAGTTCGAAATGGGAAAACCCTGCCGAGTTTCCCACAGTAATCCTCCCGAAAGTGGGAGATAAAGAAAACCTCAAGGCGGCAACCGACTTGGAGAAATTCCTCCGTAAACCCTTGGCAAAGAAGAGCCCCCGGCAGAGAGTTCGTTCGAAGCCCACCCGGCTGTCCATAGGCCTCCCTGTAAACCTCATTAGTTAGATAATATTACTCCACGAGCTTCAGAACTTTACCTCTTGTTCCTCATAAAAATTGTAAAATAAAAAAGTTAGCATTTGTTATTCATTTCCATCAAAAATAAGGTAAGTACTCCAGTTAAAAATATAAATATCAAATTTACCCCAATTTTAAATTTGTCTTTTTGGCCCCCTCCCCCCTCTACTCGTCAGAATGATGTCATATCTTTCTTTGCCCATGTTGGACCGCCTGTTCTTTTTTTTTTGGTCAGATGGCACAGTGGCCCAAGTGCGCGCAGTGCTACAAGCCGTCGAGGGATCGAGCCCCAACTCGATCCCCACATGTCGCCCCCCCATAGGGACGGCTGACTTGCTGCCGCCAGGAAGCGATCCCCGCCCTGCGCCGCCCCCGGGCGCAGGGTGTTGCCAACCGAGCGACGCTCGGCTAGCATGTTGGACCGCCTGTTCATTATCCTCTTCTTCATCCCTTGCAGGACGGTGCGAATGCGAATGTTGCTTGGGTTCATTTTCCGACCATCTTTTTCAAATAGATCCAAGCCGAATAGGGATGCTAATTTGAATCAAATCACATTGACTCTCAGTCTGAATTAGTTCAAGACTAAAAATACAGAATATTTAGAACAGTTAATTATCTACCTATAAACTCATTTTAAGTCATAGATAATTGAGACAAGGTATCAATTTATTATAAAAGTCATATAAATATTATTTTAATATAATAATAAATTTATTTTATTTTTATTTGTTCAATTCAATTCACTTTAGTTTAATTTGAAAATTCTTCAAATCAGATAAATCAAATCAATGACTCAAACCCAACGATTTAGTTAGGCCGGCTCAATCATTTAGGTCCTGTTTGGTACGGGGATAACCCAGGATAAACCTGGTTTATCCCCAATCTCCTGTTTGGTATATGTTTAAATATGAGTTTAACCTGGATTAAATTAATCCAGATTATCCCCAAAATTAGGAATAAATATGGGGATATCTCATCCCACCTAATATGTAGACTAAGTTGATCCCGAAATATTATTTCGGGGATACGACGTCTACCGGGGAGGGGGGGGGAGCAGGCGCTCCGTCCGCAGGGGGGGTCTATCCGCCGGGGAGGGGACGGGGCTCCGTCCGCCGGGGAGGGGGGAGCGGGGGCGCTCCGTCCGCGGGGGGGTCTATCCGCCGGGGAGGGGACGGGGCTCCGTCGCCGGGGAGGGGGGGAGCAGCGCTCCGTCCGCGGGGGGTCTATCCGCGGGGAGGGGCCGGGGTCCGTCCGCCGGGGAGGGGGGGGAGAAGGCGCTCCGTCCGCCGGGAGGGGGCGGGGCTCCGTCTGCGGCGTCCGCCCGGGGGGGGGGGGCTTTGCGGCTCGTTCGTCCGCCGGGGGGTGACGGGGAAGGGGGTCCCGTCCACCGGGGAGCGGCGCTCCGTCCGCAGGGGGGTCTATCCGCCGGGGAGGGGCCGGGGCTCCGTCCGCCGGGGGGGGGAGAAGGCGCTCCGTCCGCCGGGGAGGGGGCGGGGCTCCGTCCGCGGCGTCCGCCCGGGGGGGGGGGAGTATCCGCGGGGGGGGGTCTGTCCGCCGGGGAGGGGGAGCGTCTGCGGCGTCCGCCCGGGGGGTGCTCTATCCGCCGGGAATAATTTTTTTAATATTATTGTAATAGATTTTTTATATTTTTTGATTAAGTGAGTTTAAACGATTTAGTTTGATATAAATCAGTTTAGAGGTCTTTCAAATTGAATCAAACCGAAAGTGGTCCCAAACCGAACCGAATGAGCTGACTCGGTTTGGTTTCTCGGTTTGAACCGTTTTGTGTCGACCCCTAGCTGGGAAGGGGGGCGGGGAGCTGCTTCGCGGGGAACACTGTCCATCTCCGTCCGCCGGGTTCTGTCCGGAAAAGGGGGCGGATTGAGTTCCATCCGCATTTAAGTTTATTTTTATTTATATATTTAAATAATATTTTAAATTTATTATATAAATATATAAGTAAATTAAGAAATTTATGAATATATTATAAATAATAGAATAAGATAATATTAAAAATAAATATAAAAATTTAAAATTATCCTCGAATTTATTGTTAACATACCAAACATAGGATAGGATTATCCCTAAACCTATCCTAAGTCAAGCCAAACATAATGGGGATAGTATCAACCACACGGATTGGTTTATCCCTATCCCCATCAATTTTATCCCGATACCAAATGACGCCTTAATGCTCCTGCCTAGTTGGCTTACACGGAGTGCCCAACATGGTAAGCAATAAAGGGTGCAAACCAACCGGTATAGTCCTGACAAATAACTCCAAACTCTACCGCTAACTATGCTAAAAAACTAAATTTGAACAAAAATAAAATAAAATTACATTCAACAAGATGAACTTGAACAGATCCCACCTCGACACTGAATACTTAATTAAATATTTATTTATAAAATAAACATAAATACTAGTAAGCATATAATCTTACTTGAAAATATAAAATAACCTGACATAAAATTTAATTTGAACTCAAACTACCTCACGAGTTTCACAGAAGAGTTTTATATTGAGTTCAAACTTTACAAGTCTCGAATGAGTTTATATTGAGTTCAGATTTTATAAATAAATTTATATCAAATTTGAACCCAAATTCAAGCTGAATTAAGAGCCAAGTTGATACTCAAGAGCTCGAACTTAAAACATTTCGATTTAAGTAACAAGTTCACTTACTAAAATTAAGACGAACCCCAACTCAAATAGAATATCTAACAAACCAAGCTCTGAGCACTACACAACACGTCATTTCCGTAACAAATAAGGTTTGTGAGCTTGACACCGACACGTTATAAAATTTGTCGTGCCCCGGATTTTCGTACACGCAGCGGAATTAATCCGGCGACGAGACCGGGAAAATAAACCCCTTAACTACGTCGGTTTGGAAAATTGAAGACTAACCCAGGATCCATTACATAATTCAAATCATTCTATCAAACTTAAAATCATACCATGATACACCGATTCATGGATCATCCAAAAGAATACATCACGCTCTTCCAAATAAATCTTCCATATCCAATATCACCACGCTTCTGCTGCGCTACTCTGATTACCTGAAAAATTGTTAAAAGATTTGGAATGAGTCACACCGACTCAATAGACACCCCTTCATCCGCCGAATCGGATAATAAGTACACCTAAATGATAATTAAATAAGTACCCAATGCTACACTAGTTCTATATATGTATAGAACTAACAATATGATAATTATCTGGCTTATCCACATATTTTTAAACTACCAACAACCAACTAATCAGACCCAATCAGCACCTATAAATATCAAAAGAAGAACTTAACTTGAAAGAATAAAACATGCATGAATACATGTTACCAGACCTATATGATGAAACCACAACAGATGAGACATCATGCATCTTATGCAACTCAATTCGATGAAGACAAACTAATGCACATCTAATGACCAAATACAGTGAATCATGCAATAGATGCACCTATCCTCTAATATAATATCAAATCTTTTTCTTATTGACAAGGAATGCGTCGTCTTGCCATCTCAACTTGCTACCACCAGATCTATCATATATAGCAGTAATATATAGTAAACTAAGTCCCCTAGTGCACCTAGGCAGTGGTGGCACTTAGGACAAACCGTGGTATCCGGGATCGAAGGATGCACCAGACTGTTCTAATCTCCGCTGCCCACGAGCTCGACTACTAGTTTGGTGTAACTTAGTCTTCCATTTCAATTAATGCACACATGCATTCATTCCAACCATGCCATGCCATGCCATGCCACGTAAATAAGATAATTAACATGAATATATGCAACTAATGCATCTAACCATCTATAAATAGAAATACACATTTACTTGACATAACATGACCACATGCCAATAACATTCCATCTATGATATTTAACAAATGCATTTAACACCTGCATGCATGAAATATGCTGACATAAACATTACATCAAACTAACTTGCCAACAATATGAAAATTGACGAAAAATGCTAGATAATCAGGTTTTTTTATTAATCTAAAACTCTATCTAATCCAATTGATATGCAACCATAAATATTAACAAAGACCCAATCGGGTTAATCAACAAGGGCATATCAAATTCACAAATTATGCAATTTAAATTCTATGGCACATGCTAATCAATAATTAAGATCAATTGATTAATAAAATCAGGATCCATGTAACCTGCATCTAACAAATTTAATAAGACGTCTAAACATGAACAATCACCACATCCAATATTCACCAATATATTTAAATCAACATCTAAAGGTGATTGGTAAATTTTAAATATTAAATTTAATGATATTAGACACGTCTGGGATGCCTACCTGAAAGGCGCTGGAAAACCCCAAAGTCGGCAGCTAAAAGGAAGACCGGACCACGACGGCGACGTGCCCGAACCGAACTGATCATTCCTCTGCTAAGCTGGCTGGAGAAGGAGAAGATGACGATGCATCGATGGTGCTGGGAGGAAGGGCGCACGGCGGAGGGAGATGACGATGGTGGCCAGGTGCGCACGGGTGTTACAACAGGGCATGGGTGCGCGGTGTGTGCGGGAAACGGAGCAAGAGAGAGAGATGCGGGCCAAGGGGAGAAAGAGGGGGCAGAGGCGGCGCACAGAGGGGAGGTAGGGGTCCGAGGGGCCTGGAGGGCTCAACTGCGCATGCATGCGAGGGTGAACGGCGTCGGACAGCGCGATGACCGAGTAGGGGCGCGCAGGCTGGGAGAGGAGCTAGATGTCCGGGGCTGGTGGGGGAGGCCACGGCTAGGCGGCTGAGCGCACCGGAGGGGGAGGGTGGAGACAGCTGCGGCTGTAGCTGGGCACGAGGCTGCGCGCAAGGGAGATGGTCAAGGGCGGAGGAGGCGGCAGGGGCGCTGCGTGCTGGCCGCTGCGCGGCTGAGGCAGAACTGAGGGGGGAGGGGGAGCTACGGGAGAACCCAAGAGAGAGAGACAGAGAGAGAAAACAGAGAGGGAGAGAGCGGCGAGGGCGCAACGCTCGCGGGAGCGCGAGAGAGAGACAGCGACGGCGATGGGGCGGCCGGGTTGCTGCGGGTGCCGCGCTCGCGCGGGGGTGCACACAATGGAGAGAGAGAGAGAGAGAGAGAGAGAGAGAGAGAGAGAGAGAGAGAGACAGCAGAAGGGGGACAGGTGGCCGCAGGCGTGCCGCGCGCGCGGAGTGAGAGGAGAGTGGCACGACGACGGCTCGCTGGAGGGAGAGAGAGGCGACGAGAGGGGAGAGAGAGCGGGACGAGGGCGTGGGCGAGAGGCGGTGCGATGGGTTGGGGGGGAAGAGATAATAATAAAATAAAGGGGGGAGGTAAGGTGATGGCGAGGCGGTGGGATTTTTTTTGATTTTTTTTTTTGAAAAACAGGGTATTACAAAATTCAGATGGGATTTGAAGGAGGACACGAAATATCATGGTTGTGAGAAACAGATAAGATGGGAAGATTTTACATAACAAGCATAAGCAGCATCAAGCTCGGTTTCCGAGTGAAAAGTAGAAACGCAGATTGAACCTTTTTTTTTGTTCACTGGCCGGATGGCCCTGAGACGCACTGCTCTTGCGCGCAGCGAGGATTCGAGCCGGGGCTCGAACCCCACCAGAGAAACCCCTCCCCCTCCAGAGGTGGCGGACATCGACGCCCTTCGAACCCACGCCTCCGCTTCTGTGAGCGGAGGACGGTGCCAGTCGACCCACGGTCGACCGGCAAATCGCAGATTGAACCGGCATAGCCGTTCTACATTCCAAACGGAAGCCTCACGGTCTATCAGCTCAGATTCGCGTATCAAGAACGAACACACTCCTCTAGATTCGCCAGATTATTATTGACCGCCTGAGGTTACAATCGTAGCTCCAAAACTAAGAACACCTACCAGGAAGTGTTAAAAGCTCCAAACCTTGCCAAGACTACGGAGCAGGATAGGAGCCGTGTCCTACCGGGGTAACCTATCTGCACAGATCTTCAGGACCAACTTCCCGCACTCATATACAAAGCACTTGGCCTCAAGAATGTTGGTTTTCCCTACAGGGTGCCTCCGGGGTTGTTAACTTCAACACAACGAGCCACACCACCGGAAGGTGCGGAGACACTGGGGTCTTTCGACGATAAAATGTCAGTATTGGCAGCATTCCCGTCCTCCGATACAGAGGCTTGATCCGAGAGAACCTCATCCAGTTTACTTCCATCAGCCTTGGATGTGAACCGCCCACCGGATCCTCTAGCTCTCTTCATGGCATGCAAGTGACGCGATTCATGCAAGTACGGCTGTAGATTCAAAGATAAACTCATAAAAGTTTAACTCATAGTTCTTTGCAGATAAAAAGAAATATGTAATGACAGGTGGATGAAAAAGTTTAATGTGAAGGTCCGCCAAGACAATTATTCCAAAAGAGAATCAAACACAACAAATGTCTGGAAACAAAACCTTGCGGTTTTTGACCAGTTTATTTTCAGATTCAGCTTTTGCCCGAGACTGACGACGTCTTAAAATTCCATGATACTGCTTAGCATTAACAAAGACTGGTCCTTCGACTGCATCAGTTGGCAACTGAACACTCATAGGATGCATACCCATCAACTGGGGAACCATCTGAAAATTTTTAACAATGATTGTGAATTTAGCAGAGTACACAACATAAAGTTAAATGTGCATAAAAAGGATACAAATAATAGTGATGATACCAAGAAGGCAAAAAGCCAAAAACTATTTCCCATAGTACGTAAGATTTGAACATGAGAATTACCACGGTTTGTCCCCCATATGCAGCAAGTACTGTTCCGCAATAAGGATCTGAATAAGGGTATGCGGCCTAAGATGAAGTAAAAAATGGCCATTACATAAGGAACCAAAAAGTCCAGAATTTCTAAGTCAGAAAATAAATAACAAACTGTGTACAAAATCATGCATACGATGATCAGAAAGTCAAAACTCTTGAAACGTGCTCCACTAATCAATTAAACTAACCAGAAAGTTGACAGATAAAACATGCTACATGAATAAACTAATCTAATGAAAGAAGTGCAATATCCAGTTAAACGCAAAGTAGAAATAAAGCAGCATATAGTACTTTCAGAAAAGAAAATCGAGGATAAGAAGTCTAATTGTGGGTCTGCATATGGCATCAGACTGGAATATGCTGAAGACACCTAAGAAACTAAATTTTGAAACATCCAACTATCAAAATACTGTCAAAAGTGAAGTGCATTGACAACTAAAAAAATGAATTTCTTCATTTTCCTTCTCTTTTGCTTTCTGAAAGAAACCAGTATTTGCTGTCTTTAGTATTACAGGGAGAAAAATAGTAGACGATGCAATAGAGTGAAGAATCCCCATATTCAGCTTTACAACACCTGTTCCGTTCTGGTATTCCAAGAATGAATTAAAACAGTATTCAAGCCTTCAATCAGTTCTTAATAGCACCTGGAGTTGATAAAGAAACAATCATTTCCTGAGGGAACTTCCAACAAGGCCTAAAAGGTTCTTACACCAATATATGAAATGGCCAACGGAACATGCCAGAGGACAATAGAATCCTACATAGTGGGCAGCCTTATGTAGGCATCTTAATATGCCAGGGTGGTACAGTTGGTCAGCCCAATCGAGACTGGCTTGAAGAAAAAATATAGGTCCAGATCTCAAAACTGCCTGCTTTCCAGTCTGAAGCAGGTGAAACCATGGTTCACCGGGTGGGTCTGGGCCCGGACCGGATTGGCCGACCCGGTTGGTTTCCTGGCTGACCAGTTTGGCCGCGATCCAGTTGGACCAACCCAGTCCAGCCTCGGATTGGAGTCGCGCAAATTGGCGACCTGGTCAGCCGATCAGCTGATTGGGTCGCCCCAGCCGCTAGGTCTCATAACTTACATTTTTTTTTCTTTCAAGGTGCTTTGCCCCCCTGATACCCCCACAAGGAATGTTGCCCTCTTGACCCATGCGACTTGACCGCACAAGTCAATCTGTGATTCCTAAGCACCTATTTATTGATTGTATAATAATATTTCACTATCACTTTATTAAGTATGGTTAAGATTTGTGATTATAAATATATGATGCATACTTAAATTTATAGAAGTGTTTCTTAACCGTCTTTACCCTCTCACTTGATTAATGCTTTCCTAACATATACTAATACAGCATAATCATAACAAAAACATATTTACTTGTATACATAGATAAACACACATATTCAATTATAACATAAAAATATAATTATATTTATGTACATATTTTAATGTATACATACATACATATATAGTATAAAATATATTTTTTCTATTTTTTCATGTATTTTTTATTTTTAAAAAAAAATAATAAATCAGACCTTGTCTGTCCCGGGTTGCGACCCAGTCCAACCAGGTTGGATTTGGGGTTGACTGGCCATGGGCTGACCCCCGACCCGGCCTTCCTTGGGTGAAACACTGAAATTAGGCTTTCCTTCGTAAACCTGGCAATCTAAGTTCTATATTCAAGACATTTTGTCATAATTTTATAAAGTAGGTATGCATAAAAATGTGGTAGCAGTGAGAACCAATCAAAGTTTTCTTCCTTAATTACATTAAATATCTAAGTTCGCATAGGAGAAAAAAAGGAGATGTCCACACAGTAAGGCAGGTGAATAATAAGCCCGACCAAGTATACTAGTAGAAGAAACCAGTCTTTTTTCTGACCCAGGTGCGGCTTTTTGCTTCTTGCATGACTGCATATTTTTGCCTGGTGTATTGGCACTATCAAATGCCAAGCGATGGCCACCTTTTGGGAAATTGCAAAGACAGGAGACAAAACTCCTAGCAAGAATCACATCCAACTATAACTCATATTGACAAAATTAACTGAACAAGCTAAAGATACCCAAGATACCATGTCCTATAATGGCTTGCATGATTGGCCAATCTAAGGAAAGGCAACCTAGCAAATTGATTTACAAGGTCAACTTCCAGTCCAAATTAAAGTAAAAATAAGCGTGTGATGAAGGTACTTTGGTCTAAGATGGGTGCGTAATTTGCTTGGATCAATCTTCATCTCCCAAAAATGAATGGCAAGTTGACAATTGACATCTACTTCTAAGTGGTCGGAGCCATGTGCTCACTAACAAAAGGAAATAGTACAAAAGGAAAGGTGATCGAAGACAAAAAGAATGCCGGGGGCCCAATCATGGCAGAAGCTCTTTCCTGTTGATCTTGATCCAAATTGGCGTATCCTGCAAACCATGTCAGGAGCAGAGGATACACTAAATAAAACGTCAATGAGATGTTCTACGGTTAATAAAAGTTCCCAACAAAACTACAAGTACAAAGCTGAGGAACCTTACTCACACATCACTCTCACAAAACTACAAGTACAAAGCTGAGGAACCTTATTCACACATCACTCTCACAAAAAAAGCAAAGGATAAGAGGAAGCCAATTCTCTCTTAAACCTATGATCTTGTCGATAATCTCATTGAAATACTATATAGATAATAATATGCCAAAATGCCCATCAATTTTAAAGAAAAAAATAACTGATTCCAGGGCTCACCTGTTTCTATTAGATTAGCCTAGATTAAAATTAGTGGTTGTCGATTCAACCCATTGATTGCTAGATTGGAATCGGGACACAGATTGGTGGGTCCCGATCCGATCCGGATCAAAATCAGCTCGGATGATCTGGCCCTAATGTTCTGGGAAAAAAACGATCTGGAATCGGTCCGTATCGGTTCTTAAAAAAGCCATAAATAAAAAAAATACAAAAAAGAACCTTGATGGTATTATGATCCGATCTAGGCTTTTTGGGGCCACGGTGGAATGCCGATTCCAGCAAGGAATCATCGGCATTGGTCCGGAATCGGCCGATTCGACTGATTCCGTTCCTGATCTAGCCAGAATTGGCTGATTTTTCAAGAATCCTTTGTGAATCACTCCACCCAGCGAAAATGAGAATGAGACCGGCCTATCCAATCCGGGAATCAACTGATTCTACAATCAATGATCCAACCTTACTGTGTGATTGTGCCACGTACACTATAGTCTGAAAGGAGGAATTTTACATCTTTAGTCTCAAATTATAGACTATTATCGGTTACATGCCCTTAAACCTTTCAACATGCTGTCCATCAGCAGAGACACCAAACACAAACTCCACTCGTCAAATCTACCTAATAAACTTGGACATAATCAATCGAATCTAGCATTAAATTCTTTTATACTTTTGGGATACAAATAATACACTAAAATAAGATCAAGTATAATTGAAGATAAGTGCCGTCATGTCATAAACCTGCCAGAGTTACGTAACATTGGTTATGTAGTCAGTATCTTGATTGACTTCAAACTTATCCAGGTTGATCTACCATGGAGGATATCTTCATTAGAAGTTTTTGACTGTGAAATCTACGGACATGATAAAACATCACATTTGGTGCTCTACAATTCAAGGAAAAACCATATACATTGCTAACAGACATTTGTTGTGGGTGATAGAACACGAATTAATGCATCTTACATACACAGTTTCAACAAATATTTTATGTGGATGTTATATTTCAAATTGGTACCTGCCATGTGTAAATGGTGCAAAAGATGTGACGAAAAAATTATCAACACCTGCATGGTTAAGGGAGGCAAGGCAAATTTTCCTGGTTTAATTTGTGACGTCAAAAATCGTAGAAGAATCTTATATTTTTCGATAGTTTATGTATGAATTAACAAAATATATACAATAGACCATTAATTGTCTGTCTGGGTCATTGCTGAAGATATCTAGTTAATGTTAAATGGGCAGAGAAAAGAGTAACAATATGGATAAGTAGTATAATCCCAAAGTACCTATTTTAAAAATCATAGCTCAATAATACAAAAGGTGAAAAACACGAAAGAACATTATATAGGGTTAAGTACCAAGTACCCTTTATAGATAAGTGATAACCTTGAAATCTGAGATATCTACAGCAATAATTCGCAACCCAATCTTGATACATATATTTAATATTAACAGTATGCATCCAATTATGTTATAAAACAGATCAAAATATAAAATGTAAATGTCTAGTCTATGCTACACCCTAATAAGAGAAGAAGCCATAAACTGCGAGTCTCGACCAATTTGAAAGATTGTACATGTTTGATATGACAGAAAAAAATCTAAAAATGCTGGAACCCATGCATGCTTTTCCTAAAAGTGCTTATACATGCCTATGGAGGTTCTTCTCCAGTGATGTGTAAAAAAGTGGGCTCTCTAGTTTATCCATCAGTTATGATAATGTAGGATTACGTGTTCATGACAGCCGTTGGAAACAGCACCAATTTTATTTATGGGTTACAGGAAGCATAAGATTACCGGTTTGAGAAATCCTCTTCTGAATAAATTGTAATGCCATGTAATATGTCAAAAAAATTCACTATAAAATGCATATTTTCAAGCAACCAAATAAAAGCATCTCAGCATATTATCCATCATACACCGTGTTCCAAGTAGTTTACCTTCAGATGCTGCGGTCTTTCAGGTGCCACAATCCAGAATAAACTACCCAAACTTATTACAAGATGGTATAAAACTTTTCTGTTAATTCATATGATAATCAGGATTCATTGTCTTTTCTGAGATACTCTACAAGCCATAAATCAACCCTCAATCTCATGGTAATGGGAGAAGGGTAACATGAAGGTATGGAGGATACCGCTCATCTTGCAATTCTGGCTTGTTTAACATCAAACCAGAGCAGTAAAAAAAATCTTTGGCAATGATTAATAAAGTATAATTTCTAAGAAATGAATTGCGATATGTCATAAGTCAATGTCATTGATGAAGCATCCAATACCATCGTTTGCCCTGCATCAAAACCTTGAGGCATCACATACTCCGCTGATGCCTGTACTATTCCAGATGGCAAGGTTCCACTTGTAGTAGGTATATTTTGAATAACCGGTTGTCCATGCTTCTGTTGTTCATCAACTCCACCATTATCTGTGTTAAGACATGATAAAGAAAACAAAAGTAACTGTCTCATTCAGAATGAATATAATTCATCACATCCCTAAACAAAAGATTCGGTAATTTATTTGAACAAGAGAAACAAGAAAACTATTCAAATTACTGGTCCATCCAACAATGCAACTAAAAATCTAATGATAGAGAAGGCTCTCTATACTTCTTTTACTTTTATTTTTGTCCTCAAGAAACGTGATACACTCCTGGACATGCCACATTAGCGCAAGCTAGTTTCTGCCACCACATTGACAATAGATATAGGATTCATGCATGAAGCCATAATTGATATAATGGGTCTATAATGGTCTGAAGTTATTAGGCTATCTCATAGTTACTAACATGGACAATGAAAACAGAAGCTGAGCAAGAAATAAGACTAGTACATTAAAGTTGTCTAAAGAAAAGAATTAAGCGGGTGAGAGTTTCATGCAACTACAAGCCACAACTTAAATCTTAAGAAGATAAATGGACAGGCCTGATAAACATGCAGACTCCTGGAAATATTGCATATTTTAATGAATTGTGGCTGCATTGTCACACACCTTCTAAAATAATTACATTACGCTAAACCCTTAAATCATTATGAAAACTTGAACATTTTCTGAGAAAAAAATACCTAGTTGTGAGTTGACTATCTGAGCTGTTTAGTGGTATACCAAGAATCAATTGCTGTCTGTTCTCCTACAGTGGTGTGATATTCTTAGTTGTTGCACTCTTTTGTAGAAACGAGGCCATACCCAGCCCTCTTATTTAGATGGTTTGAATAAATAACCATGATATGAGCCACATTTAAGCTCCATATGGGCCTGATTTAATGTATCCTCACAACCCATCAACATAAATTAATCATGCTGAGTGCACCAAGTCATGGCAAATCGATTTAATTCTCATCATCAAATCTCAGCCCTGAGATTTTGAAGAAAATGTCATCAATGGTTGATACATAATTCAACTTATTTATATGTAACACATATATTTATATGACCCCATTGGTCAAATAATTTTCCAATTGATTATAGGTCACAGATATTATCTTGGCCTATTGAGATCATCTACTTGATCATCATATAGTGGTCGAGCTCTTCATATAATTGAGCTTATTATCAATCTTGAAAAAAATGTCAACATTTGACATTTTGCATCATCTAAATTTCTTAATTGAGTGCGGCTTTTATCAATACCAACCCATTTGGATCACATGTCATCATCAGCATGATATTGGGCCTGATTCATGCCATTTATGGTCCAATAAACATAGAACGTAAAAATTTTGTCATCTAGGCCTATTTCTGACATTTGTGGCCCAATAAGTGTGAAATATGGTGAATTTGCTATCTGGTCCCATCTTTTGATATATGTGGCCCAATAAACATAAAATATGATAAATTTTCCATTTCCCAGTTCCTAACATTTGTGACTCAATAATCATCAAATATAGTGCATTAGCCATCTGGGTCAATCCACTTTGTATCATTTGTTTCCCAATAGGCCTGAAACATATTTTGCCTTCCAAGCCCATTTTCTGCCATCTGTGGCACAATAAACATGAAATATGGCAAACTGGCTCTCCGGGCCCACTTTATGTTATTTATAGCCCAATATACATGGAATATGGTAAGTAGGCCATCTCAGCCCACTTTATGTCAGTTGTGGTCCAATAGGCATGAAATTTTGAATGTGGCATTTGGCCCCACATTGATCATATTGGGCCCCATCATGCTTCATGTCATATGAGTACTTATCAACATATCATGCCGGATCAAATTCATATTGTAATTGGACTTCCATCTCATTTGGGCCCACTGTTGCAACTTGACCCATATATCTAAACATATCCTATTGGGCCTCCTCTTAAGCAAATCAGGCCCATTAACCGGCAACCTTAGGCCATCTTCATTTGATTGCCTTTACCATACCATTTATTCAAATATCATGATGTTCCAAATAGGACTAAGGGGAGGTATTCATATTGGGCATAAGTGACAGATCCTATTAAGGACCTATTAATGATATGAACAATTACTTATCTTAAAATCTCATCCATTGGATCTTGTGCCAATCATTGCCCCATGATCATCATATCATTTAAATATCATCCAATCATAGCCAGCCATTATTTAAGTAGGATCTAGATCCTATTAAAAACACATTAAAAGTAGGATCAATAACTTAAGTTATTGAAGCACCTTAACCATAAGGTCTTGTGCCAATCATTAGTAGATCCTCTTCCATTTAAATATGCATCGATCCTAGTCCCATTAGAATCAAGGGAATGCAACTCTTTGAGATTGACAAGGACCTAGACCTCTTTTGACTTTAAAGAGAATTATAAAGGGTTGGTTGACCTTTTTTGACTTTATCCTTTGGAGATTCCGGCACACGAGCATCTACCAGGATGCCCTTTAATCTTTTCCTTTTCTCCCTATCGCAGCTGTCTCTTGTGGCTAGAGGAATCGTTGGGCCTGCTGCTGCTTTGGCATCCGATTGCGCATTGGACAAGTGGGAGTTGGAGAAGAAGCATCGCTGAGATCATTATGTATGTAAATTCCCTATTTCTGACGTCTCCTCCTCCTCCCTTCCAACTGTGGCACCTTCTTCTGTTGACAGACCCATCGGAGCCAGTTCCTGGCTATCTTGGTGTGCAGCCAGTCATTAATTGGTTTACATTGTAGGAAGCTCATTGCTCTTTAATTCCCTATAGCCCTCAAGGCCATCAGGCATGCAAATTTTCTCATTTCTGCCATTGTTGCTGCTGCAAACATCACCCCATCTGATCAGTCCATTAGGACTTAATTCTGTCATGGTTAGTATGCAGTTAGGTGTCCATTGGATCTATATTGAAGAGAACATATACTTCTCAAGATTCCAACACCCTCCTGGCCTGTCAAAACCATATTCTCTGCCAACTGGGCTTCAATCTCCTGCCTGAATAACCGGCAGCCACAGGTATATATTTTCTATATATTTTTTCTGATTTTATTTCATTGCCATAATGTGCTAGGTGCATAACGGAGCATCTGATGCATCAAAATTGGGGAGAACATCCCTCTCCCTTATCCTTAGCACCTGTCGGCCCCTATCCAGACCTATTTTACTCTGTAAATGGTTATATGTATAGCCTGGGCATGTGATTGTTCTTCAAATGATTCATGATTGAAGAATAGGTATCCAATTGCCAACACTACCATCTCTTGGTTAGATTGGATCCTTGTATCCCTCTTTGACATTCAATTATCATAGATTAGGCAAAGGTTAAAAAGAAGATTATATTTTCCTCTTGTTGACCTTAATATTCATATCATTTGGCTGCCATGTCATGCTCAAACCATGTTAACATTCTACCCTCAGATCAAGTCATATGACAGTACAGATGTCGTAGCTGGCTTAAACAGAGCTTCTACTGGTGAAGCTAAGATGCTAACATGTTAGCACTTATCATGATCCCCATATGTTGGTGATCCCGCCATCATGAAGCTAGACATACAGTTTACGCCGAAAATTTTCAAAATTTAGTAAATTGTGATTAATTCTAATCCAGCCCCCATTGAGCCATAATATTCAATTCTCAGATATAGCCCATCAAATGAAACCCACTTCCGCCATAATCCATTAAGAAATATCCCAACTCCATGCCATTTTCGCAATCCATTATTCACATGCTTATAGGGATGATTTCCAACTCCAAAAAACAAGCCCATTTTGTTGTCAAACCAGGCCTTTTCTTCATAAAGTGTCAATGTTAATCTAATTTGGTGCTTATTTTGTAGCCCTTTCTTTTATACACTTAATGAACTATGTTTTAATTTCAAAAACAGGCCAAGTAGAGGTTAAATTTGGCCTATCTATTAACCCATCTTAGCAGGCCCATTCCATTGCTGAAACAGGCCCATGTTCTAGAAACTTCTCCAGCCCTTGGTGAAGATCTGGTCTGCACCCACCTGTCTGGAATCTTCCCCAACCACCTTGACACATCAGCAGACACCCCCGAAAGATCTTGGAGAAAGTCAATGACATCCGGGTCTTCTCCAACTTACCAGATCTGCTGCAGAGAGGAAACAGGCTGGCAGATCCAGCCGTGAAGCCCACCAGCTTCCCTCCTCTGATTCAGGACTCTCCGGAGGTAAGGAGGACATCACTAGAGGCAATCTGGACTGCCACCTGCCAGGAGAACAAAGAATAGCCCCAGGAATAAAAAATGGAAGCAGCCCATCATATCCTTGTGCAGCCACGGGTTGCCTCCGGAAGAGCCTGCTGTGCATGGGGCTTCCTCTGATGGTATCCAGGTCATATTCCCTATCAAACTCGATGATATATGCAATGATGGATCTTTGTCCCTGGGTGAGGGCATGCCAACGGGCGAGAAGATGTCGTTGATATAATACAGGCGAGTACATTTCACAGAGCTTGGCCTTCATCTCGTCCCAAGTATGGATGAGCTCCTATTGGTGTTGCTTGAAGAGGGCCTCATTGTTTCTCCAATACATCTTGGTTTGCCTAATGAGTTTCATTTAAGCGAACCTCACTCGTCAAGCGTCAAACATATCATACCACTCAAAGTAGTGATCCATACCAATTCTCATTCTAGATAGATGATTGATTCAAGCGCCCCACCAAGCTCAAGGGCATCGACTCTGACATTGCGAAGCATTCGTTCCTTGACCTTCAACTACTTATGGAAATGTCGATGTCCCTGACCATGCTCATTAAAGCTAGTATTGGGGGGCATGTTGTTCTGGGCGGTCCATATAGGGAGCAAGAGGGGGAATGGGAGGCCGACCCTGAAATACAGGAGGCCTATGGTTAGGTGCCACATAGGCCAGGTCAATTGGCCTAGCCGGGTTAGAAGGAGGTGAGCGCCTTTGGAGGGATGCAACTTTATTGGAAAAGTCGTGCACAATCTGCTCGAGGTAAGTGAACTGATCCCTAAGCTCCCTACCTAGTTCCTCTATGGCATCAACTCAGTGTGACAATTACGCAATGTGGGGATCCGTGAAGGGATCAGGAAGCTCGGGATGGGGACCCAACATGGGAGACTCCGGGTAATAAATGGTATCACTACTGGTGCGCATGCAAGCAAGACCTAGACCCCTGATAAGACCACACAAATGTCCGAACTCTACTTGCTCTGATATCAAAATTGATGTGGGACCAACCAGGAGCCAAGTCTTAGCTAGTAATAAATCTCAACACAACACACTGAAATGTATTCAACAAGTTAAGAATATTTTGATCAGCTACTACGTCATACCGATCAGGCTCGTGGTCCCATTAAGTGGGAGGACCGAGTAGTGAGGATACTACAGAGATAGAACATCACAAACAATCAACATAATCAATCTACATAGTATAAGACAGGTAAGCTCAACTCACATGGGCGGTAATTAGTGAACTAGCTAGGCAACCTATGCACACATTGACATGACGAATAGAGTATAATAAGCGAGCAAGTGCATTTAATCAAAGTTAGAAAATCATACCTCCATGCCTTAGCATGGGAGTCGACCATTGTCCGAGCCCTCAATTCAGCTAGGGATGGTGCGTACCCAGCTGCCAACATAAGTACTGCCACCTCACCGCCCTTCACAACCCGCTTGTCGAGTAAACCGAGCCTCCACCTTGTCCACTATGTGATGAGAAGACCTATCGAAGATAGGGGACAATGGCCTGGGGGGGTGTCATCGGGCTAAGAAAGAGGTTGACAGATGCTCAAACCAGAGGGGAACCGGGTAAGGAAGGAGCTGATGGGGTTGAGTGGGGAAGGGGCTGTAGGCGCTGGTCAGACAAGGGAAGTGGGGCTCTTTTGAGAGAAGATGGGGTGGCAGAGAAGGGGGGTCCAGACAAACTCTAGATATGGTGCTGGAAGGAGGGAGAAGATCAGGGAAGGAGGAGGACGGCTGGGGTGGTGCTGCCGTGGGGGGGGGGGAGGAGGTGCTGGTGGGACTGTCTCCACCGCCCAGAGAAGGCCATCGGGGAAGAGTTGCTGCCGCTGCCGCTGCTAAAGGTGAGGGGAAGGAGGGCCACCACGAGCCCTAGCAGGTGGATACCTTTGCCGGAGAAAGAGAGAGAGAATAGGGGAGGGGAAGAAAATCACATGTATGCCATCATCCTTTCTTCATTTCATACCCATTAACTTATACATGTCAGTATATATAAAGTTAGGCCCATTACTAGTATACTGTCAAAAGATACCTATTTCCTATATGTCCAAACTCTAAATGTAAGGTGTGTGTATAACTCAAAACATGTGTAAACTCTTGAAATACATAGACAATGAGTCCTAAATAAACCCAAAATAAAACATGTGCTACACAAAATGGACAAAATGGATCTAATCATCGATCCAGAGGAACAATGTCAATCGCCAACACCGTATATAAATGAGGGTGGGGTCGAACTAGTCTCAACTGCAGGCGTCTTCACCATTCTTTAATCAGCATGAACATCATAATGCAATTATTTTAACTTTAGAAAGAGAAGGGGGCAAGTGTAGTAGCGTTAGAATTAACAAATTTTAGTTATCCTATAAGAACTTTTCGACTTTAAATTGAAAAAGCATAGTGAAGATAAAAGTAAAAAAGCTCGACAGCAAGATTGGGTAAAGCAAACCTAAAAATTACATGAGATAAGATGAAGTTGCGGAGAGTAAACTGGATTAAGAATAAAAGATAGCAATTTTATCAAAAACTAACAGCCTAGAAACATAAGAGGCTGAATTGTGCCTCAAAGACAAAAAAAGGGAAAGTAGTTTAGCTTAAGAATCAGTTAATCTACTGTGTTTAAAGAGAAAATTTATGTGGAGAAAAAAATCCTATGAACATTTGTCTGCAAGGAGATAACCGTACCTTTTTGACAGTGGAGCACTACTGGGAGAAAAAATAGTATTTCAGTCCTAGAAAAAGGAACACACTTGTAAAGGATGAAAAAGGAATTGGTAACATCAGATTCTAAAAGACTGCCTAGTTGGAAAAAGAAAACACCTAACCCAAACCAAAACAACTTGTGAACACCCCTAGAGGGTACAAGACAGGGGATTAGAAGCTCCAATTTACACTTCAGTACCTCAAAGAAGAATATCTACTATTCTTTTACAATATGTGAGTCACTTAAGTCTTTAAACTTAAAACATTCGCTTTGACACTCTTAAGACTCAACTCAACTCCACTCGACTCAAGCCTTAATCCCAAACTAATTGGGGTTGATCATCATAAAGATAAGGACTTATTGTAGACCCTTAATATAAGCCAATTGAACTAGAAAATTTTATTATGTCTCCTCCAATTGTGCTAACCTAGTGGTTGCTTCATCATACGTGTCTTTCATCACTTTAAATGATTGATGGGTGCCATCTTTTGCTCCAACATCCACCACAAAACATCTCTTAAAATTCTACCATACACTTTTTTCAAGTCAATAAACACTAAATTTTTTTCATATCTAGATATTTCTCCATCAAACCTCTAATAAAAAAATAATCCGTAATTGCTGCTCTATAACTATTTCTCACTATTTCATAATGACTCATAAGCTTAACCCCTCTATAATTCGAGTAATATTGTATATCTTCTTTTTTCTTCTTAAAAATGGGTATGATGATGTTCTTAAGATAAAAAATAAAATAAAAAATGTAAAATATTATAAGGTTGATGTCGATGTGGATCAAGTCTGATCGGTGGCACCACATCCCCTTGAGTCAACTGGATAAAAACATGATCCGACCCAAAACACATTACCTTCATATATATCCCCAATTCATTTCTCCTCCTTGGCAATTACACTCCCCTCTGATTGGACACCAGATAGGCAGCACACAAGCGCACCCATGATGTACCTGCAGGCTCACAGAAAATGCCCGCTCAGACAATCCCTGGAGTCAGCTGCAAAGCCCAGGCCAATGATCATCACTGCCATGCATTCGTAGTTACCATTCTTTGGCTCCAGAAATGCTGGCCAAGCTTCACTCCAACTCCTGTATTCCCCAACAACGCTGTTCTCTTTCAGCCTAAGCTTGTCCTAAACCGCCATGTTGCTAGCCCCAAGCAAGACCACCCTATGTGATATAAACCGCACCAGCCACTTGACTTCTTCTCCATCAATGGCAACCCACCATGCTCACCTCATGTCCTCAGCATGGCGGCAGGACTGCTGCTAGCCACACAGCTTGTAGCTACCAACCCCAGATCTGCCATCAAATATAGCCCACTATCACTTGTCATCAGCAACATATCCACCACAAGGCTGCATTCCCACATCTCTAAGTGGTGGATTTTGCAGTTAGCTCTCTACCCTGACATAACTTATATCTTCAAAGCATACACAGCACTGTTTGCCAGTCATCCTCCCTGGCAATGTAATCTTCAATGCAGGCAAGTGTAGCATACCACCTCACTACCCTCTCCATCCCTGACAACCAACATCCGCACTCCGCACAATTACTGTGCCACCAAAACATCTTAGCACCCGCTACCAGCACCAAAACCCCCCCTTCTGATGCCATCAGCTGGCCCCATCTGAAACCTGTGGCTCCCCAGCCCATGTTGCATGTAACATTGTGTTGCTCACCTCAACCTGAAGTCTGTTAGGACAGTTTGGCCCACTCTCCACAGCAGCAAGGCACCTCATCAATGAGCCACAATGCCCTCCATCTACAAGTCCCTGCCCTCTTGCTCCATCGTGTACCATCAAACCTCTTCTCCACCACATGTCCAAGCCACATTACTGGAACGATGCCCACCCAGACACGGGTAAGAGGCCCAACCTTGCTAGTCCTGTCCTCCACTCTGGCCAAGCCAACTGAGAGTAGCTCTACCCATTAAGTGCTGCAGTCCAGCACCAGCACCCCACTACATCTGGTGTAGAAACCAATTAAGCACCCCCACAAGTAGCATCATCTGCACACCAGTTGCCCACACCATCATCAGCTCCAGCAACTCACACAGGATACTGTCTTCTCATCTTCAGACAGTAGCTGTCCCCACGGGTCCCACAATGCAGCATTTCTGGTCCTACTGACAACACCCTCACCAACCCTTGATTGTCCATACATGAAAAAGAAGTGTCATCCCACATCAGTACTGTGCGCCTGGAACCAGCACAATCAACTGTGCTGATAAAGCTAGTTGACAAGTCACAGGATAATGAAATTCAGTTATTCTGGGACATCAGCTTGGCTGATTGGAGTTGTAGTTTAGAAATGGCAGACTCCTTATGGCTCATGTGTAAAAAATTTTCTCTTCATCCTGCATCACCCTTTTTCCCGAAGGTGGTAAGGTCACAATTTCATTAAGCAAGCAAAAAGAAGTACGAGAGAGTACATGAATAAGGTAATAAAATGAGAAAAAGAAGGCTACAGCCCTCGGCTTCTACCAAACAAGTAAATGCTCACATGTTTCCTTTAAACAAAAAAGTTTCCTCCTTGAGAGGAGTCTATCTAAGAAAGCCTTCCCCTCTAGTAAACTCCACAATGCACAAAATACCACTCTTTTAGCAAATATGCCATCAAAACCAACATTGAGAAAATGGTGCAGAATGATCCTTTAAAGAGTCGTTTGTTCCTGGTCTCCTGTTCATGTCGTCCATTATGGCAATGGTGCTGACTGCCGAGACCAAGTGGAACAGCTGATACATTATGTTCTTAAAAGTGAATAGCTAAAACAATAGCACATCTGGGGGTTTAGTTATTATGCAAAGAACATGATCACATGTATACAGATAAAAGGCATTTTGGGCAAACTTGAACTACCCTTTTAGTCATGATAAAGATTAGCCTAATGATATTTTCCCGGGAAAACTCCAAAATAACAAATAAAATTTCATAGTAAACAAAAAGCACAATAGCACAATATACTAAAACATTAACGTATAGAACATTATACAACCTGAACAGGAAAACTTACCATGCAAATTTTGCACTGAAGATGTCATAGTGCACGCCAAATAGCTGACTTGCAGAAAACAACAGAGCTATCAAAGAAGCAGTAAGTTGGAGCTCATTTGACAAAAATCTCTCTAGACCACCTAACAAAAGATGATATTAGTTTCTGCTTTATGTTATGGTTAGCAAAGTAACATGATTCTCATTTCATATGCATGCATTTAGGTAGACATGATACAGGATTAACAAGTCAACTCACGTCCAGATCTAAAATCTAAGCAAAAAAGTACACAGTTTCCCATTCAGCACACTATAGAAGCAAGAAGAAGATATAAACCCGTTAGCTTCCCCTTTAGACTATCTACCATTCAGTTGGAAGCTATACACATGTGACAGTCCGAGGAAGGAAGAGTTAGGGTCTGGCGTAGGTCAGCCCAGCCCAACTCGACCCAGGTCAACCAGTCAGCAATCCAGCCTGACCTGGATCCAAATCCTCAAAGAAAAATATAAAAATTTACAAAAAATATTATTTCATTTCTATTCAAATCTTACATATTGAGTTTGTTCTACAATATTTATGGTGGGGACACCAGTTTGAGAGGCATTCCCGATTGGATCGGGCCGGTCCACACTGAGAACAAGCAGTCAACACCATATGGCTCAAATCCGATTCCACCTTACTTTTTGCTTCTTCCTAGAAATGGTGATCCACTCACCTATTCTTATCTAGAAAAGTGTTGCTTCATTAATTATGAAGTTTAGAGTTAGTAGTTGATAGGCAATTGTTTTTAGCACCCTTAAGAAGTGTAGTATTTTGAGGGTTAGTAATACCTTAACTTGGTAGGTAGTTGTTGAATTAAGAAGTGTAGTCTTTTCGGAATTAATAATTACTTCAAGTTAATAGATAGCTGTTGATAGGTGAGAATGTGTTTAGAGAAAAATCAATTTTTGAAAGGAGTTTTAAAGACTATAAACCACCCATGTATCTTTATTGTATCTTGTTAAAATATAAATTTAAAGTAAAGTGTATTCTCTTTACTTTCCATTGTCTCTGTGAGGGAAGAGTCCGTAAAGGGTATCGAATCTCCGGTATCGGGAGCTCGTGAGGAGCATCATCCGCATTAAGCACCTTTATCGGTCAACACCGTCACCAACTTGACATCCCCGAAGAAAGTGACTATGCCCCTCTTCTTCCTCCTCCCTCCTACCTTCTCAAACCCACCACTTGCAACCTCCATCACTGATAAGTCATCACCGTTTCGAGCTTCTAACATCGAGTCGACACTTCTTCTATCCATATAGGCATCCCAACGTCTCTACAATGTCCATCTACCACAAAGTAAGGAGTTTCCATCTCGATTCTTGACAACGAATTTTTGAAACAAACAAGCAAGACAAGCAATTGATTCAGTCAATACATGTCAACCTGAATGGTCCCGAGAATGAGCTGCATGTAACCTATTACCCTCTTATGAGAGGTGGATATCTTGATTATTTTATAAAATATTATTTTGAACTATAGTTATCAAGATATATATATATATTATAGTCGAATCCTCTGCAAATCTAGATGTAACTTTTGATTTTTCCCTTAGCAATTTACCTTGTTAATTCCATATATGGTCGTGAATATTCGTACCAAACCTGAGTTAGACTCTACTCTCTCAACTCTTTTCCACCTAAATCTTACCTATGTAGACATCCTAACCCTCATTGTAGTTTCCTAACTATGTCGGTCAACTACTCTCAAAACGAGTTCGAGTACCTGGTCTCATGAATTGAATCATGTGTGGGAGATATTTAGAGAGTCAAATCGGTTTGTCATGCATCAATTTATATTAAGGTTGCAAATGGGTTGGATTCAGGAGCAAGATCACCAGTATTTGATTCCAATTCTAATAGCATTAGGGTGTTCCGATTCTAATAATTTCGAAATCACTATGTTCTTATTTCAATCCAATTTTGATTTCGTTATCAAAATTGAAATCAAATTCGATAGTTTCTAAAATGCATATTAAATATCAATTTTTATTCAAAAAGAAGTTAATAATTCATATATAATTACTAAAATTTGATATAATATCTTTAATTTTTTATTTTTATCATTAATCAATTAATATATCATATTTTATGATTTATTTAATTTTACTATAATTAATTTTACTTATATATGCTTATTTTTATCAAAATCAAATAAACTAAAACATAGTTAACTAATTCTGATTCCAATTCCAACAAGTTATCAGAATATCCGATTTTAATAGCTTATAAGATATAAAAACAAGTTCCAAACTTGTTAATTTTTATTGAAATCAAATTAGAATTTTAAAATACCGGATTCCGTTTACACCTGTCATTTGTATTCTCATCCCATATACGTTTGGTTTAAGTACATTACATTATAAAAGTATATATGCTGCTAATTACACTTTTCACTCTCTTCCTTAATTATTCTAGAATCTCCTCTGTAGATTCCACAACCATAGGTTGAGTATATAGAACTTGTAGAAGAGTAGCTATCTTAAAACATCTCATAAGACTCTCGATAATGAGAAGGATACCAAGAATCTTGACATGGTACAAATTCATAAAATTAATATTGCTGATAATCATCACCTGCTAGTGTGTCTCATGTCTTACATCTGCAAACCATGATCATGATCTTGTGTTGCATGGGTATATTGCTTTCGCTAATGAAGCACATATGTGAAGGCCAAGGTTGAAGATCATCTGATGCCCTCCTTGATCTTGATGATCTATCCTCGTCAGCTCCTACATCATTATTATTGTTCTTAGATGTTAAATCATCTTACATTTAATACTAGACATTGATTCATAATCTTGTTATCATATTTATATTACACATTTCTTTGTTGTATATATATTAAGTTACAATGTTTCCAAGCCAGATCACTTCGGCTTGAGCCAATAGTTTGGGTGTCACGATTGTCCATTTACATTTTAATTAAGAAATGATATAATAATAAATAAAATAAATATGATTCAAACTAAATAATTAGTGACACAATTAATTAAAAAATACTTTGAAAATGTTGAGATTTGAAAGCATTGCGGGAATTAGTGACAGGGACAAAATTGTAGAAGTTTTAACAATTTTCATATTGTTTTTGTACGTTAAAATCTTGATTTGTAAATATACATTTTTAAAAAGGCTTTCTTGTTTACCATCTTGTAAATAGTTGTATTAGGTGGGTCTTTTTCGTAATCCAGCAGTCTCCATATATAAGGAGAAATCATGTATGCACAATCAATCAGAGAATTAATTAGAAATTTTAGAGCTTTTCGGGTGTGTTCTCCCATGCAAGGGGCTGCCCCCCCCCCCGTTCTCCTTCCTCGTCCCCTGATTCGGCGTCGAGCCTTCCCCTTCAATCCCCTATTCTCTGGCGAGGTCACCGATGCTATCTTCCTCCTTATCCTAAGGCCTCCGAGCCCTTCGTCCAACTTTCCCCTTCACAGGTGTTCTTCTTCATCGACGGCTTCAAGGTGCGATCTTCATCTCAGCATCTTCAGATCCAAGTTGTGTCCGAGGAATCGGACATGCCTTCTTCCTCTCCTTCCTGCGATCGGTCAACGATGGTTTTTTGAGCCAATGGCTGCAGACATGTTCATCTTCATCGGCATCCTTAGATCTAACTGCGTTGGAGGAAGCATACACGGCAACTCAAGGCTTTGTCCTCGTCTTCGTAGTTACATCCAAGCACCTTCAGATCTGAGTAGGAGTCTTCTGAACCGCCTTGGCATTTGACATCAATGTTCCAACGGCATCGAAGGAAGAACAAAAATGGACAGGTTTAGAAACGGCACAAGTGGATGACAAATTTGGCAATCCCTAGTGCTACCATCGTCTTCGTCACCAATCAGTCCCGCGCCTATAAGCTTTTGGTGGCCTTCTCGCTCGTGCCCCCTTCATACATGCCACAATCATCCTCGCCAGCAGTTGATTTCGTCTACCAACGCCAACCATCCACAATGCGTCATCCTCCACACATGTGTCTCCCATTGGATTGGCCTCCTTGCCACATTCTACTCGGAAGAATCCTCACGCGCGTGATGTTCCTCTTCATGCCACGACCAGTCATGCGGCCACCGAATGGATTCTTTAGGTGCCAATGGTTAGGTGCCAATGGAGCTTGATCGAGCCACATCCCCACACTCGCGGTCGGGAGGAACTGCCCATGTCACCTCAGCTTCGTTCCCAACCGAGCACCTTGACCGCAGTGGTTATTTTGACAAAATAAAAGATAAGTTTAGGCATTTTAGTTGGTTTTAATTAGTTAAAAAAACTAATTTGAGCATTTAGTCGTTTACTTCGGTTTTAATCGTCTCATCCCGCATCAATTTAGTATCAAAGCTTGAGATAGATTCGTTCTCACGGGTCAACTCTTGGGTGTTCCTGACCGTAGATAAATAAAAAATTGCAGAGTCAAAACTCAAGGTCAAATATTCTCCCGGTCAGAGAGAATGATGGGAGCAAATTTTAAGAGTTTTAACAATTTTCAAATTGTTTTTTTTACGTTAAATCCTTGGTCTATAAATATACATTTTTAAAAAGGCTTTCCTATTAACCATCTTGTAAATAGTCATATTAGGTTTTTTTTTTTGTAATTCAACAGTCTCCTTATATAAGAAGGAATCATGTATGCACAGTTAATCAGAGAATTAATTAGAATTTTTGGAGCTTTTCTGGCGTGTTCTCCTGCGCAGGGGTTGCGGGCCCCGTTCACCTTCCTCGTCCCCTTGATTTGGCCACAAGCTTTCCCCTTCGATCCCCTGTTCTCCGACGAGGTCACCGATGCTATCTTCCTCCTCATCCTCAGACCTCCAAGCCCTTTGTCCAACTTTCCCCTTCACAAATGTTCTTCTTCATCGTATGCTTCAATGTGCGATCTTCATCTCAGTATCTTCAGATCCGGGTCGTGTCGGAAGAATCGGACTTGTCTTCTTCCTCTCTTTCCTGCGATCGGTCGACAATGGTTTCTGGAGCCGACAACTGCAACGCATGTCCATCTTCGTCGGTATCCTCAAATATGACTGCGTTAGAGGAAGTAGACCCGGTGACCTGGGGCTTCGTCCTTATCTTCGCAGTTACATCCAGGCACCTTCAGATCTGAGCAAGAGTCTTTTGGATGGCCTTGGCGTTTGACATCAATGTTCCAATGGCATTGAAGGAAAAACAGAAATGGACAGATTTAGAAACAGCGCAGGCAAATGACAAATCTGGAAATCTTCGGTGCTGCCGTCGTCCTCGTCACCAATCAGTCCCGCGTCCATAAGCTTCTGGTGGCCTTCTCGCACGCGCCCCCTTCATACATGCCACAGTCGCCCTTGTTGTAAGCCGATTTCGTCTACCAATGCCAGCCATCCATGATGCATCGTCCTCCACACGCATGCCTCCCGCTGGATCGGCCTCCTTGCCACGTTCTGCTAGGAAGAATCCTCACGCGCGCGATGTTCCTTTTCATACCACAACCTGTCATGTGGCCACCGAATGGATTCTTCAGGCGCCAATGGAGTATGATCGAGCCACATCCCCACGCTTGCGGTCGGGAGGAACTGCCCACGTCACCTCGGCTTCATTCCCAACTGAGCACCTTGACTGTAGTGGTTTATTTTGATGAAATAAATAATAAGTTTAGGCATTTTAGTTGGTTTTAATTAGTTTTAAAAAAACTGGTTTGAGCATTTAGTCGTTTACTTCGGTTTTAGTTGTCTCATCCCGCATCAATTAGGGAGAGACAGAATTTAGAGAGAGAGCGAGAAGATAAAGGGAGAGTTGTGGATGGAAGGGGAGTCTCCTTGGAGGTCTTCTATACCTCCCCAAAGGGCCTTAGGGGTGCTTAAGCACTCCCAAACAGCTAGCGTACAGCTAGATATTAGCCAACCAGTTGTGGAATCTTGGGAAGCACTTAAAATTCAAAATTTTCCTTTCGAAATTTGCAAAGGAGGGTTAGAAACCAAGTCCTACCTACATAAGCTCTTTCCTATGAATACTAATTGTTGTCTTTTTTGTCTCCCTCTCTGAAAATATTGATCATTTATTCCTGCAGTGGCGGTGTTATTGCCAAACCAAGTAAGAGCAAGAACATGAGAAATCAGACTTTGACAAGAAAAGCCATCAGTTAAAGAATCCTTCCCAGGTCCTCAAAGTTGTATTCAAAGATCCTCATGTTCTTAGCAGTTCAGATCACCAACATTGCCGGAAGAGTAATTTTTCACAAGTCTGAGGCCTTCTTCCTTGGATTATAGCCATTCCACATGTTAAGTAACAACACAACATCCTTGAAATCTACCCAAGGTGTGTTTCAGCTTATAAAAAGTGAATGCCACAAGGAATTAATAATGCCGCACCTAAAAAATAGATAATCAATATTCTATGATAAGACCCCACAAAATGTGCAGCTTGTGTTTTGGATATGGCAAATGCTCCAGACTAAAGTCCTTATCGGTAACCTCATTCTGCATATCTTCCAAAGAAACAACCTAATTTTGCATGATAATAATAGACTCCATAAATATCTCCACCAATCCACCTTTATACCCCCTTTACCTAACCTACAACAAGCAGATTTACATGAGAACATATTACTATGAGAAAACATCCATGATAATTTGTCCTCCTTTATATCTGTGCATTCATACTTCTTGATAATATCCAACAGAATTGTGAAGTTAGATATTTTTACATCTTTGAAATCCCTTCTAAACTGAATAGACCAGCTCGTAGTGTTTTCCTAGACAGAATGAGCTCTTACATTTCCGTTGCTAACAATCATGAACAATCTAAGGAATCTGTGTGCCAATGGCCATGGCCCACACACCAATCCTTTCAGAAGAGGTTACCTACCATTTTGAATGCCGATTGTTGCATATGAATTAAAAATATCCTAGTAAAATAAAATCCTTTTCTAGATACTAGGCAAAGTTTGAAAACCAACTTTCTTTGATACCTGAACATAATTCAAACAAACAATCTTACCCCAAATTAAGCAGTTGTTGTGATTAAGCTTTCATAACCATTTTGCAAGAAGCATACTGTTAATAATTTCCAATGGCATCAGGCTTGCCCCACCCTCACTCATATTTCTACAAACATGGCTCTATTTAATCAGACATAGGCTTCTCCTCTCCTCCTTGCCTTGGTAAGAGAATCTTGCTCTGAATCTCTAATACTCTCTAATTGTTTACAAATGCCTTTTGGTATTCGTAGAATATAGAAAAATATAGAAGGGAGCTTTGGAGAACACCTTTTGCCAGGATTCACATTCTGCTTGCTGGCAACATCTTGCTCTTCCAGCCCTATAACCTATTAACTACTGCTACAGATATTTTAATATTTTGTAAGTTAATAGTTGAGGTTAAATGTACAGAGTAGCTAACAAAAAAAATCCATCATGTGAATAAGATGAATTATACATAGCCAAGCACCATGTGTGCAAGAAGCAAGGTGGAAGTAATCAACTTTATAGCTTGTTAATTGTATCATAGATTCATATACAAAGTCCTGGAAGTAAAATGATGCAACGCTGCCCAGCTGCCTTCCAAAACTACATTTTGGATTAAGAAAGTGTATCTTAGCACTAAACATGCAATATATGTCATAGATATACACTATGTTATTAGAGGTGCAAAGGACCCGTTGCTTTGCCTTAGGCATTAAGGCAACATTATTATTTTAATATATTTATCATATTTTAATTTTAATAATACATATATTTGCTAGCAAAAAATAAAATAACTGCATAAAATACTTGCAAAAATTGACACTGATTTGAAAAGGAACAAACCAATGTTGTCAATAAGAAGATTAGATTAGAAGTAAAAAACCAGAAGCCATAGTGAATGAGAAGTGTATAAGAATAAAAAGAAAAGAAAAGAACCAGAAAGACACAGCGTTCTCCATGGAGCCATGGCTTCCTCCTTGGGTGCAGAGTTTTTTTTTGGGGGGGGGGAGGTGGTCAAGGTGATTGCCTTGCCTTGTTGCCAAGACGGTCACTCCGATCACATAGGATATACATGTAGACAAACTAAAGCATGAACAAGAGTTGCTTTGTACCTCTGACACCTCCCTTTGTATTCATCTACACCTACTCAAGAAGTTGCAAGTTCTTCATATGCCAGATAGTAGATACATCTCCAATATGTAAAAAATATTTCTTAAGTTGAACTGCATCAGCCTAGCCTTCTCTAAAAATCACATGATACCCAATAAGTAGAAAAAATAAAACATCAAATTGCAGTTCAAATCACAAAACAAAAGCTTCTGTCTGCAAAGCTCTTCACATTCCTGTAGCAAATAAAATTTCTTTAACCATGTTTTTTCAGTAAGATGGGACAGCCGTGTAACTTCTTTTTCTCTGGTTACTGAGAAGATAAAAGGTATAGACCATTTCCTGAATATTAGAACCCTTCCTCCCTTCAAGAATGAGAGCAAAAAAACATACTTCTCTCCTGTGCAAGAAAAGTGATGGAAAGCAAACACAAGAAACATACTTCTCTCGCGTGCAAGGGAAGGGATAGAAAGCAAACACCACATCCTCCCTCTTCAAGCAGATTAAAACTCCATAAAATGAGAAACATAAAGTGCCACACGTTCAGGTGAAAACAGATATATGGGTATGCGAAAGTTTGGATGGTTGAAAATCTCATGAATTCCCCAATAAGGACAGTATATTGCCACCTACCTTAAGAAAGAAAGAAATTTTGATGAGACAAATTAACCGCCATTTGTATACCACAAGGAAAAAAACACTATCTTATCGCGTAATGGTGTAGATCGAAAAGTTGAAAAGGTGACATCTTTAAATTTTACCTTAAAAAATTCACGATGCTTCATGCATTTCAAAACCATTTTCAACATCCAGATTATAACGTTACACGTCATAGACATAAAAGGGACCACATAGACAACCAAAAAATTTTCAATCTATATAATTAAGCAATTGAGCCACCAATATCAATGTAGAAATCGTTATCCTAAGCATGAAAAACCCGTAATCACAGAACCAGAGATACTCCACAAACCGACAACAACGTAACAATTGTCCTCATACATCCCAACAATCAACAAAAATCGAAAGCCAGCCCTTCCACAAACGTGGACCAAGAGAGCGTCGTAGATAAAAGGACTACTGTAACCACAGATAAAGAAACTACTTCGAAAACCCTGGGCCTGGGGATTCTAATTACCTGAAGCTGGACGGCCGCCTCTTCCCTCTTGCCGCCCGTAGGGCGCGTCGACCAATCGGATTCGACGCTGCGCAGTGCGAACTGCGCGGAGAGAAGAGAGGGTTGGCTTCTGTAAATAACTCCAACAAGGCCGTCGTAGCGCCAAGATGAGAATAGGTTTTTTTTTTTGCTTTTATGCCCATAAAATCTTTGTTACTCGTTCACCCATAAAAGAAATATGACGATGTGCTTGAACATCTTTTCACAGAAATAAAAAGCACGACAATGTTGCGCATGAACAATAAGACACCTGACCAAAGTAATAATAGAATGTTTGGTTAATGATAAATTATTTTTTTGTTATGATTTATATTTTAATAACAAAATTTGTTAAGAGAGATTTTTTGATCGATCATTATATATTTATATTCTTAAAGAAATTTCATTCTTGGACTTAGACAAAGAAAGAGGTGAGTGAAACTCATTAGTGATATTCCACCTCTTCTAGTGACTTTTAATATAATTTTTTGTGATGCAAATAGATAAAAATTTATTTTGCAACTAAATACTTCGTCAATATCAGTAATACGTAGGCGTTTTATATCAAAAAAGTTTCTGAGTGCACACGCAATTAAAATAAGAAAGGAAAAAAAATCGAAGTACGCACGAAAAGTGAGACGCGGCACCGATCCCACGGTCCACGTGTTTCGCTCTTTCCAGCTCGCTGCTTTCTGGGTTGAAGGTCGAGAAGCTTCCAACGCTAGGACGATCTCCACCGTCCATCTGTGAGAACGGTTCTTTAAAGATCGACGGTCGAGCAGCTGCCCGATCTCTTGCGGGCGGTGTGAGATCGGACACCAGCGTGCCGCTCGCGTCCACGAAAGAGGCAGCGGGAGCCGTTGGACCCGCCGAAGAAGTGGCACAGGCACGGCCCAGCTCCTGCCCGCGGGCAGGGGTACTTGGCAGTTTCTAGACCCACTTTACCCATCGGATACGGTGTTTTTTTTCGAACCAATATTTAGAGACGCAAATAAGTCGAGCCCAGTTAAGTAATATAATATTTCGAATTTTAACAAATATGTTGGATTATTATTTAAACTTGATTCATTTGGTAATGGAGTTGAGTCAAACTCGAACTCGAATAAGAGTAATAACTGGACTAAAATTAAATTCATATTTAAACTTAAGTTATATACAAATTTATTTATAAAAACTTAAAATCAATAAAAAATTATTTGTAAATTTGTAAATTTAACTTATTTATAATTTTTTATTTAAATCTAAACGTAAAAATTAAATTATTTAATATATTTAAATAATAATATATAATTATTAATATTTATAATTTAATTTTTAAAAATAAATATTTAAATTCAACTCGTTTAATAAGTTGAATTTTATTTTTTATTTAAACTTGTTCTTTTATCACGATAAACTAGTCGAGTTACATTTTTATGGAGCTAAATTTGTTGATTCGTTCGCATCCCTGCCAATGACGTCGACCTCTCATCATAATAACTTACGGTGAAACCAAAAGGCTGACTATTCAATATGATATCGATATGTGTCACCCAAGTTTTTTACCAAAAGAAGTTATCTCAAAAATAATCATTAATGTCCTACTTGATTAGAATTGATACCTTATCAATATCATATTTTCGATAGATGAAATATTAGTATTATAGTTGACTGTTATACATCTCTTTGAATATTTCGTAAAAAATCTGGTTGATTATGCACTCAAAATTAATGCCAAAATGATTTTAAAGTATTATAATTCATTAAGAATATTTACAGAAAAAATAAAAATAATGAATATCTTTGACTCTTATTTTTTATGCATAAAGATAATTTCGTATAAAGTATGATATTTTTTGGAGAAGACGAAACTAACTAAAAATAAAATATTATTTTACATAAAATAAATATTGTATTCAATATATATATACAACTGGGTAAATCATTATCCAATTTCACATCTACACACAGTTGGAATCTACTAGATTATTCAATTTCAAGCTTCCTCTGTTTTTTTTTTAGTTGATGAAATTGTTCAGACTCGGCTACAATTGGGCAAAACATGCTGGCCCAATTACCTTTCCTTCGTAGGTGGATTAACCACGTGCCCGTTAGGAGGCAAACTTTGTATGTTTGAGCGGTAGCTCGAACGCCATCTGGCCAAGTGGAGGCTCGATCATCCCCTGAGAATAGGCATCTGATGATGATCAAGTGGAGGCTCGATCATCCGACCACACATGGAGCTATGCGCTCCTTGGGCCACTAGGCCATGTGACCAAAAAACATGCCAGACTAATCATTTTCATAAGAAATAGTAGTTATATACAACATGATTAGAGTATTAAAATAATATTACAACGATGTTGATGTTGATATTGATATCACCGGAAGATAAAATATGGATAACACAATTGATACACTTAGATTCTTGTATTATTTTTAAGTCCTTATGTGCATTACAAATTTCAAAATTAATATTAATACCCGAAACATAATTTAATTATTTATATTGATATTAACTTCAAATTTTAACAATGATAGGGATATTTAATAACATTATCAAACAAGCTGTTAAGCCTCAACTATAGTGATTTGCTTTGTCATTTTGCATCTAATTTTGAAAGAGGAGACATAATTCCATGAACAAGGTGAGGATAACATGGTACCTGTATTTAACCATTGAAAAATTGCAGCACAATATTATAATAATATACATGTAGCAAATCATGTAAAAGTTTGTTACGCATAACACTCTTGAATAGAATAAAGCAGAAGAAACACCAATAACATAAAAATAAATAATTTTATGCAATGAGGGGCTATTTGATACAAGATTAATTTTGGGATAAGTCAGGTTTATCCCCAAAATAATTTAATACCAAATAGACACTAAGCCCTTGTTTGGCATGAGGATAAGTAGAGATAAACCTAATTTATCTCCTATCATTGGTTTGTGTTACAAATGAAATCAGATTTAACTTGATTTAAGTTAGTTTGATTCCTCATGAATCAGGGATATGGTCAAGGATAAATCATCCTACTTAAGAAATGTGATATATTTACCCTAAATTCTTCATTCGAGGATATGATGAATCTTTCGTCTCTCACCCCCCAACATCTCCCTTCACTTCCTACGATGGTAGGTCACCTCCCTTAGCCTTGATCCTTGTCCTCTCTTTAACCCCCTTAATAAGCAGCTACTCTGCCTCATCAGTCACAAGGAAAAGACCTATTCCCCTCTTATGATGGGTACTCTACTATCTTTCTCTCCGAAATCAACGAGGAAGAGGTATTGGCTGAGGATCCTTCGTGGAGGAGTTCTGGGACAACACGAGGAGGTAAGCCCTCTACATGGTGATGGTATGTGCTTGTTCCATCGACATCATCCTACAACCCATCATGGAGTTATTGAAGAACGCCATCTCCACCATCCTCCTCCTTTGCATTCTTAGTAATAGTTACTTCATCTCCAACAGGTGTTGAGTTTCATGGCCAAGATCAACTATTTCTCTTACAATTACGCTAGTTGAAGACCATTCTTCTTGTTTGTCTAAGCTTTCTTACCAATCAATCGATCATTTGCATGTTTGTCGAGGATTGAGATGATGATCGAAATGTTACTTTGGCACAATATTTCTGGATATTATCAATAGATGAGATATTTTTAAAGATGTTGGAATCTTAACATGATTTTCAACACCAGCATAACTACTGATTAATAATCAATCAAATCTAAGGAAAACATCACCTAGAAGAGTATTTTTTACAAATTATTTAGTTATTCTATCATAAATAGGAGGAGGAACAATGATTCTTGCCATCAAATATCCACACTTTACCTCAATTTTTCATGATCGGTGTTTTTTAGTTTGAATTGGCACCAACCAAATTGGTCAAATCGGGTATGGTTGATCTCAAAGTGGGCTTCACCTAAGATTAAAGAATTTCATGTCAAAAGTATTTGAACTGGATCTGAATCTGCTAATATGGTTGAACCAGCTAGTCTTGGTTGCAATTAGTCACACTCTGCCTTAGTCTAAGATGGCCAATCCTAGTTGAAGAGAATTAAGTTGTATCAAACAAAATGATCTACCTATACATATCGGTGTTTGTTATCCCTTGGGTTTTACTCAAGGCATTTTGTTTGCTTTATTTCTTCTCTCATGTGTACTCCAACTAACAATTGTGATCTTTTTATTATGATGCATCATGGTGTATTGCTTATAAGTTAAAACAAAATAGTACATTGTTTTGCTGAATGGTTGAATAAGATACAACAATTTTATATCTAACTCATCAAAATGATTTGCTCAAGATTCTCCCCGTAAAAAGAGTGGTTCTTTGTCAACCATATGAAGCGAGGACATATGACACTTCTTTGTTTTGCTTCCATAACGTGCTTCATATGATGTGAAATACTAGATATTATATATTATTTATTTTGCTTGTAGTTTGAGTAATTTGGGATGGGTTATCCTACTTGAGGTACTATATATATGGTTTCTACTCAAGCATTTCAACGAATCTTTTTTTTTTTAATTTTAGCTATTGATGCCACACCACTAATCAGAAGGAATAGGGAAGGAAGGTTCTTCCATCATCTATTACGCAGTATGCACTAGAATGTAATTTCCCACCTAATTTAATATTTACACTAGAATGAACTGGTGAGGTATGTACCATGTTACATTTGCATTGTTTTTAGTGATTTTCTATTGTGCTTGATAGCCAAAGTTCCAGTTGTAGTTTTTTCATGTTTCATTTCTAGTTAAATGATATATAAGATGATACAACATACTTTACTTCTTCTTATGCATTATTTTCTTGGCTAAATTCTATAAGGAATTGTCAATTAAAATTTGGTGTAGAAAAAGCGACAATTCATGTGTTCATGTTGATCTTGTTTTAATAGGAAAAAAATGACGAAAATTGAAAATCGATCAAAACATGTTCGAACATACCTGATAGGGATCCATCTAATTCATTATAGAGGGAAAAAAACTTCTTAAGCTCTTCAAGCCATTCAAGTGCCCGATCAAAAGTGATATCCACACAAACTTCATCAATAGCAAGTTCTCCCTTCAAACCAAGCTCGAGAACTCTTCCCTATTGAAGCTCTATCGACCATGAGTGCCTTCCAGAGAAAGAGGAAGGTAGGGAGGAGACTGAGGACATGGTTTTCACCCTTGACTTGATATGGTTTGGTTGAAACTATTAATAATTATAGAGAATTTAAAATTTTTCATAAAAACCCAAAATTCTCATCAATTATGTCTTTGTTCTTATACTTATGGATAAAGTTATGTGTGTGACCTACTAGACCTAATCACCTATTTAATTGAGACATAATTAAACTAGAACAATTTTATTAAATTAAATTAAATTAAATATATTATTTGATAACAAACTTAATGGCCTATCGATTATGAAGGGTACAAACTGCATCATATGATCCCATACAACTATTGGGATAATATCATTTCCGTTAAGCATTTCCATCATTAGTTACCATATAGATATAAACCCTTATCTATTCAATGTCTTGGTTGATAAGGTGTATGACATCGACTGTCAACTTCTTAGTATACCGACTTTATGAGATCTTGTACTCGCAATCCAATCAATTGGAAAGCTCTTTTTCTAATTATCCTCTTTACCCTAGCTATTGATTTAGAGTACTATCCCATAGAACCTTTAGTCTCACTTATTGAGATTGGACGATCTCTTGTTATCCACTCAATTATCTACATTAGGTTTCTCTTGTACCTAATCCATTGTTGTACTGGACCATCTATATGATGATCTTTAAGTCAATGGTCAAAGCATAAGTTCTGTCCAACAAGATATCTTTGACAATTCAAGTCAAAGGTCCAAATATGCAACTGTGATGATAGAAAGCTTTGATTGATAATTTAGTAAGGTACCATTCAGGATTTCTATTTCAGTCAGTTCAATGAACTCATTTGACTAATAAGCACTTGTACGTGTATATGAATGTCTTCACACCAATGACCAATGAGATCGATCATCCCCATCACATGAGAATATATCACATACACTAGTCTATGCAGATCCATGATGTCCTATCTCAAGGATCTTATGGTTAAGAACATTTATATCATTTATCTCTAAATGATTTGATCTCATTATCATTATCTCATCTTGATTTAATCATCATTACATATGATCAAAGATTTCATTATGATGTACGCATCTAATAAGAGCTAGTAATGAAGTTTTAACTATTAATTGAATGAGATATTTGTAGAAAGGTCAAATCATATCATATATGATTGACTTGTAGAGCATACACATTTCTATCAATCTCCCACTTGTACTAAAACTAATCACCTAACTGGTTGATCTCTATCAGCTTAAGGTGAAGCTTAAACACTTTTTGAGTTATCGCTTCAGTTAATAGATTTGTAATGTTATTAGGAAAGATATTGTATCCTTTAATTATATCCCTTTGAGGTACAATCTCTTTGATTCTATGGTATCACCATAGAAGTTTTAAACTTCTAACGAGACATTTACTCTTTTTCATTATTTTCGTAAAATAAAAGTATACTTTTAAAAAAAGTTGGGACAATCCCATATCTTAGATGAATATCTTCGTGTAGATTGCTTCTTAAGCATTTTGCAACCAATGTGTTATTTGCTTTACATGAGTTGTAGAAGTTGCATTGTTCTCTTGCATGGGACTTTTTCAACTCATTGTAACACTGTTATATTGGCTTGCTATCAAACTTATCTAACCTAGAAACTTATGTTTGTAAAACTACAAGGCTTCAAGTCTTATTCTTTATACTTTAAAGATACATTTTTAGTGTTTTTCAAGTACTTAAGGATATATCTCTTAACTATCCAATGACTCTCTCCTAGTTCTACTTAATGAATGTCCATAACACTTAAAACACTAATCATGTCATGTACGTAGCATCATATATATAATAGACCCTATGATAAAATTATAAGGACTCTACTCATGTGTTCTCTCCATCTTTAAAGAAGTCTATAAATATATGTCTTTAGAAAGATCAGCTTCATATTACATAGGTAAAAAGCTTATCTTGGAGTTTACTATGTCACATCCTTTGACTATGGTGACTATGTATATTAACCAGGTCAAGTCATGCACCCTTTTTATATCTATCTCCATAGAGCTTAAATCTCAGATTATGTTTAGAGGGATTAGTTTGATAGTTAGGCTCATTGGTGATAACATAACTACTTCATTTCTAATGAGAGTAAGTCATCCGCATAAAATGTAAAGAAAATAATATTGCTCCCACTTATCTTATTACACATATAGGTCTCCTCTTCATTTTTAACAAAGTCATAAGATTTAATCTTATCAAACCTTTTATACTAAGAAGTTTTATTTCAATCCATTAATGGACCTTAACAACATACACACTTTATTTAGATTTTATTGGGACTTGATTCCCTAAGATTCTATCATACACACCTATTCCTCAAAATCACTGATAAGGAATACTATGTTAACATCCAATTGACATATCTTATGGTTATAATGTGTAACAATCAAAATCTGAATGGATTAAGCCATAGCATTGGTAAAAATGTCTTGTCATAGTCAACTATTTGACTTAGACAATATCCTTTTCAAGTATCCTTGCTTTGAAGGTCTCCACTTTCCAATAAACTTCAATTTATCTTTTAGTGATCCATTTATATCTTATAGATACTATACCCTCAATTGGATCTATTAAGTTCTAAACTTGATTAGAGTAGCTAGAATTTATATCAAATTTTATTGTCACTTTCCATTTTAAAATCAATATCTCATATTGTTTTTGTATAGATCTTATGATCAATAACCTTACTATCTTGTGCCTCGTTTCTTCCATCAAAGATATATCCTACATACCTCTTAGGATAAATGGGCATAAATGAATACATATAATTGCTAGTGTAATTATTAACTCGTATCTTAGTAGAAATGGTCTTGGGTTGTGGAACTGGAACATCTTCCATATATACCTTGTTCCCACTATCTTTCTCAAGGAGGAACTCTTTCTTTAGAAATATAGTGAGCTGAGCAACATATACCCTTCTCAATAATAGTGGTATATTTAAATATCCAAAAGTTTCTATAGGATATCCCACAAACCAACACTTCATAGTCTTATATTCTAACTAGTTAGGGTTATACATCTTCATTCTACATTCCAAAATCTTAACCTACTTAACATCAAGCTTTAACCATTTTCTATATCTTACATGGAATAATCGAGATAGACTTAGAAAATACCAATTTAAGATAAAGTGGTTATATCGAGTACTTAGCCTTAAATAGACAAAGAAAACTTTACAAAAGTTATCATTGTCCGTACTACGTCTTACATAATATAGTTTCTCATTTTAGCTATTCAATTAAGTTAAATATGTAAAGAAATATCCATTAAAATTAGATTTTATTATTCTTAAAATTATTTGTAAATTATGTACTAAAGTATTCCCCTCCTTGATCATAACAAAAAATACTAATACTCTTTCTATTAATATCTCTACTTCATTTGTAATCTTCAATAATTTATCAAAGGTCTAAAATTTGTACTTCATTAAGTACATATATCTATACTTAAAGACATCATCTTTGATGAAGTAGAAACATTCTTCTTTATCTTTAATAAACATAGGCTAACATACACCTAGATGTATGAGTACTAACAACTCATTAGCTCATTCTCCATATCTACATTAATAAAACTGATTGATCTATATTAACCTATTTCTCATAAGAGTTTTCACACATGGTTTACATATCGAATATGAATAAACAATTTAGTAAGCTCCCATTGACAAACACTTTGCCATTCATTGTCATATAACAATTATTATTTTCACAGTTCACAATAAATCATTATTTTTATCAAACAGAAACATGTAGATAATGTTCTTATAAAAGGATATAATAACAATCTTAATGATTACGAGATCTCTAAAAGATTACTAAAGATTTGTATATCCCATTAGTGATGATACAACTTTTGCATCATTTCATATGTAAATCAACATTTTCTTTACTAAACTTTCATTTACTTGTCATTTTCTACAACTCTTTGTAGAGGTACGATACTTATATGGTATCTCATACTGTTAGATGCATCTTTACTATTAATATACACATATAGTATCTTATACTATTAAGTGTATATTTAAGACAAGTGAAAATCAATGAGTTAAATGCATGAAGCTACTCAAGCTTCACATTTGCATTATGTGCAATACACTTTGCACTTCCTTTTTCACTTACCATCATTATGATAGTAGAAGAATTATCTTATGTCTTATTTGGACTTTATTATCTTAGCAACCTTCTTTAACTTTTAACTATGTTTTTCTATTTCTATCTAATGATCTTACTTCTTTTCATTGGTCTTATCAACAAGAAATATAAAAAATGTATCATTGTTCTAACTTGTCTTTAATTAGTTCATCACCTTGTGCCATGATGGATCTCATATCTATCTATCTATGTTGTCTTTACAAGTTATATTTTATAGAGGCTAATATCTAGTATACAACAAATACTGCATCTTCTTTATATTATGTTATGAGAAAAGATCTTATCTTCTCTCACATCATTAGATAGTTTAGGAGGAACATACTTTTCAAGTATGATAGTTAATTGGTTAACTATGAGAATAATTCTCTTGATTCTAAACCGGTATAAGAAGTATGAGCCATTAAGCTACTTGGCATCTAGTATGCCTAATATTGGTGGTTCATTATTATATTCTATAATTGAGATATAATTTTATTAATATAACAATGTAGACATTCATTAAAATTAATATATAATCTTTCATCTTAATTTATGCTCTCACTAGTTTTTTTATGAATTTGTGTAACCCTCATTATGCAAAGACAGGATATCACGATAAAATTCTAGTAGGGACTAAGACCTTATTAACCTTATGGTGATGGCCTTATGGTAGCACAACAAATTACTCTATTCTTAATAAGTAGGCAACGATTGTCATGTGCAACCATTGCACCTCTCAATCATTTAATCTCTAAAGTTATAACTTTGTGGTAGCACAACAAATCATATACTCTAGTTAGGTCAAACTCGCTTGTTATATTATGAGAATAGATTCTTCACACAGTCCTTGTGATAGCACAACAAAGCCATATAAATGGTTTATCCCAAAGTTCAACAAATGCCTTAGTCATAATCATCAATCCCTTGCTCAATGGGCCTTGTGATAGTACAACAAACCCATCCAATTTAAGATTGACTCATCAAGACCGTAACAATAGAATGATACATGAGTCATTCTTAATATCTCACGTTTATTGATCTAATTAAAATGAGAAGAAATTTTATTTTAGTCTCATCAATAATATGTGCAAAATATAATATATATATATATATCTTTGAAATATCATATATCTAAGGTATAACCTGTAGCACACATCCACATATCATATATGTAAGCAATTAAATAGATGATCATAGCCTTAACCCTAAACATGCAACACTAGAGTCATAATGGTGTGCAACTAAAAGAGTTAGCATTTAATGTCGATGTAGGTGCCTCCACTTCCAGACGAACACTTCTCCAAGTGGTCTTGATCTTTTCTCCTCCACGAACCATCTTCTTGTCATTACAAGTGACTTAAGGGTACACAAACCCGCAAATATACATAATTTAGTAAGAATCTTTGGTTTTAACCAAGAGACGTATATTAATGGAGGGAGGAAGAATTTACAATTAGAATTGAAAAGAGAGAGAAGAATGCAAGCATGCCCCAATTAAACAATCAAACTCAAACTCAAACTCAAAGTCTTAGTCCCAAATGGTTGGGGTTAGCTATATAGATTCTCCTTTTCCATTCTTCACGATCTTCCACTAACTCCTCTTGTATGCCTAATTCATCTAAGTCATACTGGATACGTCTACGCCAAGTTAACTTGGGTCTACCTCTCTGCCTCTTCTGTGCTAGTAGGTCTTGACTCATCTAACAGACACCTCAAAGAGGGCACCACTTGATATGTCCAAACTAATGAAGTCTTCCCTCCTTAACAATATTCATGATTCTCGTAACTCTCACTTTATCCTTTATGCACTCATTGCAAATTCTATCTACCTGAGTATGGCCACACATCCATCGTAACATCTACATTTTAGCTACACTCAATTTAACAATTTGCTTTTTCTTAGTTGCCCAACATGCACTACCGTAAATCATGGCGGGTCTTCTGGTTGTGCGATAGAATTTTCCTTTCTAGGGGAATTTTACGGTCGTGCAAAATTCCTATCACCTACCTCCAATTTAGCCAACCCACTTTGATCACATGGTTGACATATTCGTCACATTCCCCATCCATATGTAAGATTGAACCCAAATATTTAAATTGGGTACGTGGTATGAGGACATTTCTGTCCAAAGTAACTTCGACCTCTTCCATTCTTAGGCTTCCGCTAAATCTCAAGTGCATATATTCCGTCTTCATCCTTGTAATATCTTGAAAATAAATATTTAAAAAGAGAAATTTGTACATTGCAAAAGTTGTTAAGATAAGGTTAAAGTTTTTAGAAGATATACATTGAGATTTTATATATATATATATAAATATATCTCCTTGTTATGCAACGCCTCTCTCTCTGCAACGTCCCTCTCTCTCTTCCGTTCATTTCTCTCTTCCTGTTTCACTTTCCCTTCATACGCGCTCTCTCTCCTTAGCTATCGATCTGACTCCCCTGCTTGGTTATAGATCGCATGCGCTCTCTCTCTCTCTCTCTATCACCGCCCTCCCCATATCTCGCTCTCCCTCTCGATCATGCACTCCCCCTCACTCTTTCTTCTGCCTTTGCTTTCACCTTCACTATTGCCGGCTACCTGTAGTCCCCCCCATCTCTCTCCATCTCATCCTACCAACATTGCCAAGTCTTCTTGCCTCCTCCTCGCCTGCTGCCATGACATCATCTTCGTCAATCGCCTCCCCCTCTTGCGTGCCCAGTTTTGCTAGAAACCACCGCGAGCCCTCCCCCTCGTTGCCGCCATTGGCCTTTGTTCCCCCTTGTCATCGCCATTGGTCGCCTTCCAGCCTGCTGCGACCGCCACTGTGAGCCCCCCTTCCATCGCCGTCAATCCCCGACGTCGGTCTCCCTTATTTCGACGGGAATTGTCGTGGGGAACCCCTCTCGCCGTCGCCGTCATCACTGCCGGCCGCCCTCTGTCTTGTGCGCCACCACCACTATGCGTCACTACCAACTTCGCCTGCGTCGTCTACCCCATCATCGTCAAGCGCCGCCGTGAGCTTCGACGGCTACTGCCGGCCGCCTCTTCTTCGTGGCCACCTTCCGCGAGCACCGCACACGAGTGTCGCACATGTGAGCGGACGTGCCAGCGGCCACCCGGCCCAACACTGTGAGCCACCGGCCCAGCTCCTTCACCCGTCGATTCAGAAGCCGGTTTAGACCCAGTTCGACCACTCGGTTCAGCCAGGTGAAGCCACCGGTTCAACATTTTCCAGATTTTAATGATTTATATTTCCGGAAATCAGAGTTAAAGCAAGGAAAATAGCATAAAAATTCATAAAAATTCAAAAAATTCACAGGACTTTCCAGGTAGGTTTCTCAAGCTTGTCTATATATTTGACCTCATTTGGATAAGAAATATGCATGATTTAACTTATGGACCTTAAGTTGACAAGATTTTGACTTTGAACTTATGCTTGATGAGATTCTCAAAATCTTTGAAATCAGAAACCTGAAATTAGTACTTTGTATATCATAGAATATGTTTAACATGACTATGCTTGGGTAGAAGTGTTTTTCTATCAAATTTGGTATTATGAAAATTATGTATGTGATTATATGCTAGTTTGGAACAAGAAATGAAGGTTAATTATGTGTAGACTTGAAAAACTCATGGGT